>CM054058.1:566789459-568101597 GCA_028641055.1 Alopecurus myosuroides | reverse complement strand
GTGACCAATGTTGAGCAAACTCCCATCCTTCTGAACGCAACTTTCCAGATCTGTAATGATCGTCGGACGCTTACATGTTCCCTGAATTTTTTTGATAAACTGATCTTTCAGCTCTTGCCAGCTATTGATTGAATTTGCGGGCAAGGTTTTTAACCATGATTTTGCAGGTCCCTCTAATATCACGCTTAGATACCGCGCACACACTGCATCACTCACTTCTAGTATTTCCATTGCCATCTCATAACCTTCTATCCAGTTCACAGGTTCCATGTCAGGCTCGCCACGTCGGAGCAACTCCTCCGGGAATCGGAATCGAGACATTGGATGCATTGTTCTAGGGTTAGGGTTCGACTGGATTTGGGGATTTTCATCCCAATCGATCTAGGAGATGGGGATTTAACGCTTCGGCCATTTTTATAAAAAAGACCTTGCAAGAAAAGTCCACAGCCCTGGCTCTCCCTCATGTGCAATGCCGATGCCTTTTTTCCCGCCAAAGCACCCCTCCTTGGCCACGTGGACATGAAAACCAGCTCCGGAGGCAGTTTCTGACCATATTACTCATCGAAAGAAAGTTCAGTGCCGTTTTTTCACGTTTCGTGTGAGTTCTATGACTAAATCACTCATCTAATACAATTTGTGTGAACACTAGTGCGTTTATCTCTTTTTTAATACCAACACCCACCTAAACTACTCCCTTCGTCTCAAAATGACTGTCATAAGATGAGTTAATATGATAAATCTAGCATTTAAATACATTTAGGTACGTCCATTTTTATGACAATTATTTTAAGCCGGGGGCACATGTTTTGCTTACTACCACCAAGACGATGCTGATGCCCAAATTGGATCTAAAGGTTTCATGGGGGCGCGCGCGCACACACACACACACAAATTAGAGCCAGAGATGTAACAAAATTCCCAAGAGTATAATTGTTTTACTTTTGTCTAGGGATAATTTTTTTACTTCCTAGTATATTTTTTTTTTACAGTGGCGAAGATTACAGAGGGTTCTTTACCGAAAATTCATCGCCACTATTACTTGGATCTCCAAGAGCTATCACGTGCGTACATTTGTGTTGGAGATTCGCGCTATCCGTTTGACTCCATTAGCGCTGGTACCACAACTGTTTGCCATGGCCCACCAAAATCCCACGTCTCTCGCACACAACCAACTTAACATCTCTGTCTACGCCGCCCTAACAGAGGGGCAAGCTGGTAATTATTTTCCGTCTGTGTGGGTTCGCTAGCTTGAGCTGGTGTCATCGTCATCCCTCGGAAGAGTAGCAGCGAGCCATTATCTGCTCATCTCCTATGTTTCTTCCGACCTCCAAAAATGGCAGACCCCCGCCGTGGAGACGGCGGAAGCCCCTGCGTCCGGGCAAAGGAGGCCGGCATCCGGTGGACGCGTCCGCCGATCTGCTACGAGGAGGGAGTCTGCACCGGCGACGACAAGGTCGGCGGGGAGGAGGCGTGTCCGGCGACCCTCGTCCTCCGGCGACTTCCATCTAGGTTGAGCAGGCAGAACACTCGAGATTTTATTTGTCCAGATCTTTCTTATCCGGATCTTTCTTCTGAGATTTTTTTTGCTTCAGATCTTTCTTATCCCCTCTGTTTCTTCCGACCTCCACCTCCACCACGTTCCAAGGCGCTTCCGGCGACCGGCGGCGGGGACGAGGCCCGTCCGCTGACTGGCGGCAGTCTTCTCGCATGGAGAGGGATGACGCATCCGGCGGCGGGAAGGCCAGCCGGCGGAGAGAAGCGTGGCCGCGCCGGAGGACTGAAGTAGGGCTCGTCCGGCGGCCAATTCGTCGGATCCGTCCTCCCTGCCTCCCGATCCGCTGCCCTGCCCTCTCAATCTCTTTCTCGTTTATCATTGTTCATGTATACATGGATTTGAAAGTACATGATCCCGTTTCTGTTGTTGATTCATGGATTTCAGCCTTTTTAATACATCCAGTTCCATGTACATTCAGAAATTTGCTCAGTGCCGGTATGGGATTCTGTTTTTCTTTTCTGTTCTTTTCCTGAATAGATATGAAGAACTAGATGGCGCTGTTGTTGCCTCTGTTTCCGTTATTATCATGGAACAGAACTCTAACGGGCAGGATCTGAAGAACTTTTTTTTTTCCTTCCTTTTATCATAATATTTTGGTAGCTTTTTCCCTAATGCAATCTGAATGTTCTTTCTATATATGTTGGAAGAGTTGCTTCCAATTTTTTGATCTCCTTCATTATTTGCGCTATTGTAATATAATTTGTTTTTTTATGTCTGTTGTTCATAGAGATTAAATTTGTAATACAATGATGGAAATTATTTCCTGTTACATGGTACAGTATGTACTATGTACCTTTCCTGATGTAAAATGCTCGTGAATGCATGGTCCGATTTTGTAAATAGGAAAATTATTCTACTATAATTACATTTTTTAAAATGAAATTTATTAATGCATGATCCATGGTAGAGAAATTTGACGAATGTTTATTTTTCTTTGTTAATGCATTATCAATGTTAATAAAATACAATTCTTGGTAATGCATAGTAGTTTTAGATAAGAAAAAAGTCATAACTGCATAATCAATGGGAAAAAAATTCTGTTAATGCATGATTCAGGGAAAAAAAATGCATAATTAGCAACTATGTTTCTATTAATGGAAGACTTTTTTCTTTAATTAGGAACAGAAGAATTGACTCAGACATGGAAACTATAGAAGGGCATTTTAGGTACACTTAGTGGGTCCGGGAGGTGTGTTTAGGATGAGAAAAGAGTTTGGAGGAGATATGGGGGTTGTCGTGATCTAGGACTCTCAACCGTTGGGCCCCACCAATTTTCTCCAGAAAAGCGAAAGGGTATTTTAGTCAGCGTTATTACTGTATACATGTGGTCAGGGGAGTTTACTGCGGCTAAGCGAAGTCAACCAATCCTCTACTCCGCCGAAGGAGGAGAAGGACGGCTCTTATCCCAATATGGATGGACGGCTGGGATAGTTGGTGGAGATCCAAGTAATAGTGGGAAAACCACACTCGTTCTTTACTTCAACCTTCTTGCACTGTCCCACTTGCCAGATTCAGAGTCCTGCACACCTATCCACTGCCAGTGGGGCCACACTTGATCCCAGCATCGTTGCCCACTTCTTCTGCTTCCTCTGCTTTGTCTGATGGCGTGCTGCCCACCTAGTCGCCCCGCTGCTCCCCGCCCTAGCCTAGCCGCCGCAAGCAGCGCTAGCAATGCGATTCCGGCGACGCCTCCCAGCGCATAGCGAGGCCGAGGGCCCTGTCTTCCACGTCGGCTCGACCTTGTCATCAGGAAATCGGGAAACCCTCGCTCGTCGCCGCCGCCGCCGGTGGCAGGAGCCGACAGAGCCGCTCCTCGCTCCTCGCTCCTTGCTTGGCAACCACCCGGTAGAATCCTCTCTTCGACCCCTCAAGCTCTCCTCGCCGCCTGGGCGGATTTCTAACCTCTCCTCCGCGCCCCCTGTCTACAGATTGGCTGCTCCTCGTCTGAGGATCCCAGTGGACAAGCTCATCTGTGGCTGTCGTTCCTGCAGTTGGGATGATTACATATATACAGCATTATCTCTATCCACCATGATGTCAATTTCATGGTCATTCGACATGGATTACGGGACAACTTGATTGGGACTGCACGACTCCTTCCACTCCATACGTGTTTACTGTTCTCAAATTCGTTGGCCTCAATTCCATGACCTTTTCTACTTGGTATGTGGAGAATTCTAGCCCCGGTACATACTACATGTGTTCCTCCTTTCGCTCTTGTCGTGCATGCTTGAATTTCTGAAACTGCGAATACCTTTATCTGAATTATTATCCTGTCAATAGTGGAGTGATCCATGTCTGATACTCTATGTTATTTTTCTCCGGTAATATGACCATGTCTATTTTGGAGTTTCGGACTTGATTGTTGTCATATCTAGACTACTATGAGTGTATTCGTGATTCATTTACCTCATCATTAGTTATTCACCTTTGTAGCGAATGCCCTTTACGAAACATATGTATTTATGTCTTGAGAATTTAGACCTGACCAATCAGTCTCATTGAATTCTATGGTTCCAATTTTGGGTTGGAGTTGAACTGCATTTTATGATACACTCGGGAGCCGGGAAGTGGTTGGGGCCATCTTTTATGTTTCATTTCTCCAGTATTGCTTTTCTTCACATCTCCTTTTAACTCTCCACACAGATTTCAGGCCCCATGTTCTTTTATTTCTCTGCACCCCCTCTTTCTTCTGTTCACATGCAGTCCATCACTCTCCACTCTCCAGATAACCGATGTTGGAGTTTAATACAATCGTTTCAGCATTGTATTTTGGTGGTGTCCTGTCTCGCTTTATCTGCTGTCGTGACACTCCTAATGTGTAATCTGTTGTTCGTTTCATGTCTATGAAATGTATTGAGATTGTTTGTTTCCTTCAACAGGTGAGGCAAACTAAGACGCTGGATGGCGTGAAAATGTTGCTTCTGATAAGGTTAAGGATGAGCTACTCCCTAATGGAATCACATATGACCTTGTCGCGCTCTCTGCTGCACCAGATTATTGCCCTTGTATCTGTGTGTCCGAGACTGAATCCTCTCATGGTAAGTTAGTTTTTTTTATATACGGATCTAACTCTGTATGATATTGGTTTTTCTTAGCAGTAGCACTTTTAGTAGTTAATCTTAGTACTTCACACCAAGATGCTTGCGCGCATGCATATTTTTTCTAATTTGAGCACGCACGGCGCGATCTGTAGGCTGTATCGAGCTGTCCTGCTCCTGCACCGAGCTGGTCCCCATTAGTCCAAAGACAAAGCTCGGTTTCTTGCGCTTCACCTCCAAGTCTGCTACTATCTGGCACATGCCATTTTTTAACATACTTGTGTCCCGATTTTCACAAAAATTCTTCATTTCATAAATTGCACCTTTATCTTTCCCCTATCTGAAATTCATCTTCCTCCAAGCACCTAATTTTGTCATGTCTGCTTAGATCTAACCTCAAGCGCACACATTCAGATAAGAACTCACTCATCATATTGGTCGTCAAACGATCCTTTGGCATCAGGGCATTGAACATCAGTTTTGTGACCATGCCCACACATATTTTTAAATCTCGCAATGTAACTATGTCAGAAGAAAAGAGAATAGAAATATTTATTCATAGTCGACTCGCCACTATATATATCTAATCAAGGGTCCCAGGCCTAACAAAAACAATGTATCACTATCTGCAACATTACATATGGATATATTTTTCTGTCTTGGAGGACACTAGAATTAATTAATCAGCAGCACAACCCATTCTTCTTATGATTGATTTTACACCTTTAATTTGCCTATCAGAACTCTCTCAAATTCAATTCAATCCTGTATCTAGTTTTCTTTCACGAACAAGAACCTGTTTTTTCATGTCTCCCGAAACCTGAATAACAAGAAACCACATTTCATACAAGAACAGAAGGTCACACTGACAGATCATGGGCTAGCTCACTCATCATGCTGATCCTGAGCTGATCCTTTGGCAGCAGGGTATTGATGATCGTCAGCACCACCTGATCCTTTGGTGGCCTCAGGTGGATACTCGGCGGTCTTCTTGTAGGTGTACCAGCTGGCTATGAGCAGGTAGACGGCGAAGTTGGCGAGGCTGAGGCCGGCGAGGAGCCAGAAGAAGTAGTCAAGGTGGCCGACGTTGAGGTTGTCGGGGATCCACCCTTCCTTCCCGCCCCTGGTGGTGATCTTCGCCACCACCGTGACTAGCAGTGTGCTGAGGTAGTTCCCGAGGGCGACGGTGGTGAGCGAGAGCGCGGAGCACATGCTCCTCATCGCATCGGGCGCCTGGTCGTAGAAGAACTCGAGCTGCCCCACGAAGGTGAACACCTCGGCGGCACCGATGATGAAGTACTGCGGCACCTGCCAGAAGATGGAGATGGGCACGATGTCGTCCTTGCCGTAGAGCCTGTGCGTGGCGATGGAGCGGAGGCGGGCGAGCTCGAGGACGCCCGCGGCGAGCATGGCGAACATGGAGACGACGAGGCCGATGCCCATGCGCTGGAGCTGGGTGAAGCCGCGGGGCCGGCCGGTGATGGAGCGCACGGCGGGGACGAGGAGTCGGTCGTAGACAGGCACCCAGGCGATGACGCTGAGCGTGTCAAAGATGGAGAGGGAGGCGGCGGGGATGGCGAAGTGCGGGCCCATGGAGGGGTCCAGGGTGTTGCCCTGGAGCACGAACATGGTGCTCATCTGGCCGTACACCGTGGCGAAGACGATGCCGCTCGCCCAGATGGGCAGCAGCCGCACCACGCTCTTGAGCTCCTCCACCTGCGTCACCGTGCACAGCCGCCACGACGACGAGCTCGCCGCCCTGTCCGCGGGCGTCTCCACCGCTGCCTTGTCCAGGAACCTGAACTGCTCCGTGTGCTCCAGCTTGCGGCTGCCCTCGATGCCGGACTCCTTGTCCGCCGTCTCGTACAGCGCGTCACTGGATACAGTCACGCGGCACTTGCGAATGGCAGCGACGAGCACCTGCGCGATGCGCGTCAGCGGGCTGCCGCCGGGGCGCTGGTGCCGGTACAGCGGCGTGCCGACGAAGAAGCTGCCCACCGCGATCGCCATGACGACCGCCGGGATGCCGAACCCCCAGCCCCAGCCCACGTGGGTCTGCACGTACACGAGCACCGACGACGCCACCAGGGCGCCTATGTTGATCGAGAAGTAAAACCAGTTGAAGAAGGAGCTCTTGCGCTTCCTTTCTGCGTCGTCATGCTCGTCAAACTGGTCTGCCCCGAACGAGGATACGCAGGGCTTGATGCCGCCGGTCCCGAGTGCGATCAGATACAGCGCGATGAACACGGCGGCCGACTGCCCCGCCGTCGGGTCGCACACGCCCTTGGACGCGCAGAAGGGCACGAGGCCGGGTATCGAGGTGGCCATGGTGAGCAGCGCCAGACCCTGAAAACCCATTAGTCCTGTCCACATCAGGTGTTTGATCTTGCAACATTCCATTAATTCCGGTATTGGAAAGAAAAATTGAGAACACTGGCCGTTGGATGGATGGATGGACTTACGATGATGTAGATGACCATGAAGGAAGCGATGGTCCAGAAGCGGCCGAGGTAGGCGTCGGCGAGGAAGGCGCCGATGAGTGGGGTAATGTAGCAAGTACCGGACCAGTTGGTGACGTTGTTGGCGGCGATGGCGTTGGGCATGCCCATCCGGTCCTTCATGAAGTTCACCAGGTTGGTGCTCATGCCGTAGTAGGCGAGCCGCTCGCAGCACTCGTTCGCTGCAATTCATCGCCATGGATGAATCAGTTAGTCCAAGATGAGCAGAAAACAGAGCAAAGCAGAGTAAAACAGAGCAGCAGTGGTGTGTACCGAGGATGTAGGGGCACGCGCGCCAGTTGCCGGTGTCCCTCTTGAGGGCCGGGTTGCCCTTGATGTCCACGGTGCCATCCTGGGTGTAGAGCTCCGGAGCGACCTCCCCCATGGCTGAGACCTTGCCTGATGCTGCTCCGATCAGTCACTGCGGCAGCTCAGGCGGGGAACAAGTGATTCCTGCAAGATTTTTGGCGACTGAAATTAATTGATTTGATGAGGATTGCAGCTGGGTAAGATTGCTGCTGGACATAATGTGCGTGCAGTTTTCAGCAAGATGGTTTGGATAAATCTATGAATGGTGGTAAGCGAAAATGAACAGACAGACTGAACGGCGGCCTTTGCCACACAATTCGAGCAGGAAAAAAGAAGAATATCAAGAGGGCAGTGAGCAGAGCAGAGGACTGGTACTGATGCAATTTCAACGGAGGATTAGCAAAGAAGAGCAGGTTAAGGCGCTGAAGGAGCAAGATAAGGAGAAGCAAGCATAAAAATGGGGGTCACAGATTCAGGGCACCTCAGAGGTTGAGGAATCACGGGAGCACAACAGAAGAATCGGGAAGGAGGAGGGAGCAATCAGTACCTGCTTAGCTCAAGCCACCAAATTGGGGGCTGGATGAGATAGGCTCGGTAGGCAGCCGAGAAGGAAGAAGACGCTGGCCCAAATATCTCAGAGCTTGGACTTGCCGCAAGGACTGCGGCTACACCTACCTACTTTTCGTCGACTAGAGAAAGAGACGCGAGGAAGATGACGATTTGGCTGGGGCTTCTCCAGCGGCTCTATCTATCGACTATCATATGGTGGCAGGACAGACAAAGAGAGACTCTCCACGGCCACGCAATTTCACGATCAGCATAGCACAGGGCTGGTACAATTTCACGATCACCGTCAAACTCCGAGCCGTGTGGGCGGTGGTAAAGAACACTGCACAAGTAGGCAGCGGCTCCCCTCCTCCCCGAGTGGAGGAAGAAGAAGCAGGTTCATGGCTCTCTCGAACTGAGGCAGCAGGACAAAAACAGACACAGCAGCCAGCAGGAATTTTACCTGTAAAAAGGTGACAGAATCACCATAGATTCAAGGCAGGGCGGGCATCCCAGATTCTGAGGAATCACGGGAGCACAACCCAAGAATCGGGAAAGAGGAGGGAACATATATATCTGCTCAGCCTAAGCAAGAATATGCTAACCAAGCAGAGGAGGTGGAGACAGATTTTGGGGGATGCGCACGCATGCCCAGCCACCATAGATTTTGGATAGGCACTAGCTATACTAGAGCTTGCTTGCTAGGCAGTGGAGAAGGAAGAGCTGGATGGGATTTCTCCGAGCTTGGAGGAGGACTGGACAGCTGCTACTGTCCACCTACTTTTCGTCGACCGACTAGAGAAAGAGAGTGACGGGAAGAAGACGACGAGGGATGGATGGTTTGAACGGTAGGATCTCAAGTGGATCGTGGCCGTGTGGGGTCAGCGGAATCTTTGGCAACAAAAGGATGAGGAGGTTGGTCTCCGTGGTGGGCATTCATGCATCCTTGTTAATTATTTGTCCCAAGGATGTGATATTGATCCTACCATTGTTTAATAGCACAGAGCTAGGTAGACACGGTGGGGTCTCGGCACTTCTCGACGGCGACCACTCGCTACGGTAGTTACGGTAAACCCCATGAGTCATTTTCTACTTCTCAATCATTTATGGTTTTATCTGCAAATTCAGGATAACCAGTTTGTTTCCACGTGTATTGCTTGATGTAATTTGATTTTCTATTAACTAGCACAGGAGCCCTCGCATTTTGCAGTTTGTCGAAACTTTGATTTTTATAACCCGGTGTTATGAAGTTTCTTTTTTTCTGTGGTTGTATTGCAAATTAATGAAATCAAAGGGTGATGCTATGTTTTCAATAAAAACACAATAATATTAACACTTTTAATTAACATATTATTTATATAGTTAAAGGTGAGATTTCGAGGAGACCAACCGAACTAATTTCTCATTCTCTTTAGATTAAGATTGGTCTTTGTTTGACACTTAACAAACTCATACTAAAACCATTATAGATGAATTCTATATATTGTTGATGGAAAAGTGTTTCAAATTTTAAATAATTTATGACGAATTAGCGGTCAGAAATAGATATGCGTCAAGATCTACGTTCAACATTCAGTAATGTACGTGACACTTTTTTTGTTAAATTCTAAGCACATCAAACATGTAACAGTAGATTGACTCTTTTTGGTTAAATCGTAAGTCAATATTAACCGTGTCAAACATGTTATGTGACAAATACTGTTTGCTAAATCCTAGCCACATCTTTTAGATCCAACTATCAAAATAAATTTGATGATGTGGCTTAACGTGGTTGCTCGGTTAGACATCCTATATTGCTTTTAGTATATAATAGATGAAATATGTTGTTGCTTTAAAAAAAACTGCATTTTTTTATAAAATTTTAAAAACTACCTTTTATATGGCGGGTAGGACCTGCTTGTCGGCCCAATTAAGAAATAAATAAAAAATCTAAATACAATACACTTATGCTAAATCTCCCACCTAGGTGAACCACAACAACCTGCTGCCGCCGGCGACCACCATGGCGGCCGCGGCATCCATGATGCTGACGGCATCATGCCCAGTGTTGACAAGCATGGCGGACTCGACGGCGTGGTCACAACTAGGCTTCCGAATCCACCAAAGAGCGCAGCAGGATCCAGGTAGTGACGAGGATGGCGACGGGCCCGGAGCGAGCTCCGCCCAAGGGACCCCGGCGGCGCACGACTAGGGGACCGCGAGCATCGGAGCCCAAGCTCCGTGCGGTGTTTTCCATGGCAGCATGCGCTTCACGATGCTGGAGCGCCGTCGCTCTATGGGGGGCGGCCTCGCGTTTTTTCTATTTTGATTTTTTTTTGCCAGATCTCTTTAATTGGGCTGATAAAAAGATCCCGTCCGTCAGATTTCGCATCAATTCTTGATCAGTGCTTTTTGCGAACTGGTACTACCATATAGGCAGAATTTGCACATGAACCTCAGAACAAAAGGTGGAGGTGTTGTTGTGGTGTGGTGACTATCTTGTTTAATCATTGGTATCCACAACTTGTCCAAGCGTGTGGCGCTCTGTTCCGTACGTGGATGAGATAGATAATGCTACTACACCTACTGCAAGATCAATGATTAGCTCCTGGCACGGTGACATTTACGTTTGATTATCGATACTACGTCCAGTAGTGATCCGAATGCGCACGCGACGGTCACACTGACACTGACGGCCAGGATTGCGTATCACGTATTCATTCACATGTTGGCCGGGGCCAGAGGTTCCAATGATGGATCGACGTCGTCATGACGGTGACCTCCCTCGGATTAATTATCAAACTAACCAACTCTAATCCGCGGTTCCGGTCACGCAATCTCTTGTACTAGTGGTGTACTACTCAGTGGTTCAAAAACAGCCCCGACACCCAAGATGGAGCTATAGCCGAAAATTGTACATGAATTCATTTAGCCGGTACGTCATTTAAACTATGGTGGTACTACTACTCTCTTGCTTGCTGGTTTAATTTCCCACCACGAGATGAACGGATGGACACATGATGGGTCCCAGCATCCTGCATCCACGGTATGTACACACGACGTTCTTGATTCGCTCTCTGAATTTCATGTGCCGGCTAGCTAGATAGCTTTGTGAAACCCCGGGAAACAGTTCAGTATGAACTGGAGACCGGAGATTGATTGCGACATGGAACTTTGGGCCGAACTAACTGACTAATACAGGTAATTGACCGGCGTTGCTGTCAATTACCGCTGCGCTGTTCAAAATGTATCGCTGTCGACCTTGAAATTAAACCACAGAAGGCGTATTACCAGTACAGTTTGGGTCGTGGCTAGAAACGACGAGGGCTGGAGCCGCATAGCTACCGCCGACGGACGACGGACAATACTGGATGAGGACTAGTATGTCTTGGAGGGATTCTGGGCTAAAATTATATGCATCCGACGGATGGACAAGAAGGAAATATGACCACAAACTGCAGTCAGAGGATCCAACTGAAATATCATCCCGACCGGCGGTTGGAACCATCGACCCCAGTCGAAGAGGGCACAGAAAGTGAAGATGGTTCGTTGGGAGGTTGATGGCCGGTAAGGGAATGATTCAGCTCAGGCCAGGGTTGCCGCGCCGGCGTGTGTAGGTACGGCACGTACCTCGGCGGATGCGCGGTGTCGTCGTCGAAACTCGGAGGACGGCGGCGCCGGCCGGCAGGAAGGCTGGGGGAATCGGCCGCCGGACGAGGGGATCCCGCCGATCTTGTTGTGCGCGCGTACGTGTCCTCTCCCTTGCTCACTCGCTTGGCGCTGGTGAGAATGAGATCGAGGGTGTGTGATGTGAGCCGCCACCTTTGGAGGCTCCGTGCTTTGACCCGACCCGAGCCTCCCGGTATTTGTAGCCAGCCGGACGGACAGGATCAGGATCTTTTTTGCTTGCGTGGACGTGGCTGACCAAAAAAAGCCAGGCCGGGGAGTGAACGCAACGAAGCGTGTTTTATTTGCCTTATTGATTATATCGATAGTGTAGCTAGCTAGCGGCGAACGTGGGTCAGGGACACCGTATCTCGTGGAGCAAACCCAAGTGTACTCTCTCCGCCGTCTTCGCTTACATCTCGAGTGGTAGTTGATCAGAGGAAAACTCGCCGCTTCCTCTTCCCACCGCCGTCGTCAAGCCCATCGCCGAAAGGCTGACTCCGTAGGCTTGTGATGTCATTGTCCTCTCAGACAGCAACGACGAGGATGGCGTCCTCCTTATCCCGGCGGCTCTAGCCACGCCCTAAAGGACGAGCCGCCGAGCGACTCCGACGACGACGATGACTACACCGAGATCTACTATGGAAATCATCTATATTTTGGGGACTTTAATGAAATCATCTATATTTTGCTTGAGAGTGAGGTTCCTTCACGTGCCGCCGGTCGCCCTGCATTTATGGATGGTAGGATCATCTAGTTAGTTAGAGCATCTCTACGAGCGACTAAAAATGCGAAACTGAAAACATGGTTTTCCGGTTCGCGTTTTCTAAAGTTTTGAGTGTCAAATCCGTGGGTGCGAAACAGAAACCGGAACAAGAAATGAGAAATTTAAATTTTCATTGATTTCACAGGAACGACATTGACGAACACCTCACGGGAAAGACATTGGGCGCCTCGCCGTTTTCTTACTAGCTACGGTGCCTCCCTACTCGCTAATGTGGTTGGCGAGCTCACTCATTGTCAGAGGCGCTCAATCCCCGGTCGCCGCCCCGTTCCCGGCGTCCTCCTCCTCCTCCTCCCCTCCTATCCCGTAGCCACCCATGGAGCTCTCTCCTTCCCCAAAGCGGTGGGCGGACTACTCCGACGATGAGGAAGACATGGAGCTCACCCCGAGGTCCTACTGCGAGGTGCTGAGAAGCCACTACAGGAAACGACCTATATGCCGACGGCCATAAGCCGTCGGCACAGGCTAAAAAGTCGTCGGCACAGGCTGTGCCGACGGCCGCCGTCGGCACCTGGCCGTCGGCATATCCCGCGTCGGCGCAGGCTATTTTGACCGTCGGCACACGAGAAGCCGTCGGTGTAGGCTATGCCAACGGCAAAGCCGTCGGCACACCCAGCTGCACAATATTTCCAAAATAATTGGAAAAAAAAATTCAAAAAAAAAATCGATTTTTTTTTAATTTTTTTTTTAATATTTTTTTTAAACTTTTTTGGAATTTTATTACAGAATTTTTCACTTAGCCACATATTTAATCTCTACTCTCTAATTACACAATTAATCTAGTCAACATACTTAACTTAGTCAAACGTCCCGTTCGGTCACCCATCCTGAAATTCCTCCAGCCCAAGCACGCTTAACCTTTGAGTTCGTTCTAAACTAGATTCCAGCTATTACTATCATATCAATAATATTAACCTGTGGAGAATGATGTTAAACTTTTCTATTGTTTAAATTTTAAAAAATATTTAAACAAATAACAATGATTATATAATTATCTTTACTGACTAAATAACAATATAATGTTAGAAATTACTTTATTTTGTGAATAAATGATTTAATATACAATAATTTATATCTTTAAATCCGTAAATCGAAATTTGACAAATAAAATATCTAAATCGATTAGAAAAATTAGAGAAATTCAAATATGACATCCATATCAGAAAAACATCGATAGTTTTAAAAAAATAAACTCTTTTGATGAATAGCCATGGTGGCCATTTTAATAGTTTTTGCCGATTCAGCTGGAAACAGGCCAAATGACGGGTGTAATGGCCAAATCCATGGCATAGTTTGTTTAAATATGCCCATATTCCACACAAACATGCATATTGAAAGCACGGACAATGTTTCCGAAGAAAGTTTTGCTTTTCGTTGAATAAAAAAACCATTTTCTATTTTCCGAGTGTGAAAAATGGCTTTTTTTGTGAAGCATCAACCACAAATATGTTGCAAAACCTGGGAGCTGCATTTTTTGAATATACTAGACCATGTTATATGCACAAATAACCAATTATTTTCCTCTGAAAAGGTTTTCATCCACCTCTTTTGAAGAACACAAGTTTCTGCCGATTCAGGTGGAAACGGGGCAAATTTGAACTACAGGTGCCTCCTAGTTTGCTCATGATTTTTAGAAAAAATCATTTTTAGGTACACAACTACCTATTTCATCAGAGATACACCAAGAGTTTCTCAATATTCAAGCCCTAGATCCAAACGGTCATGCCCGTCGTCTTGACTTTTTTTCGAAACCGACTTAGAAAATTCCAGAAAATTTAAAAAACCTCAAAATGATGCAAGACCTTTGCGTGGTGTCATTATATATGTCCTAGTATCCACCAAAAATAATAAACTTGAAATACGACAGTTGTGTTGAAAATATGTTCACATAAATGAGCTATCTCCTACGAACATTCTAGGGTTTCGAGCCAAATGACGGGTGTAATGGTCAAATCCATGGCATAGTTTGTTTAAATATGCCCATATTCCACACAAACATGCATATTGAAAGCACGGACAATGTTTCCGAAGAAAGTTTTGCTTTTCGTTGAATAAAAAAAGCATTTTCCATCTTCCGAGTGTGAAAAATGGCTTTTTTTGTGAAGCATCAACCACAAATATGTTGCAAAACCTGGGAGCTGCATTTTTTGAATAAACTAGACCATGTTATATGCATGAATAACCAATTATTTTCCTCTGAAAAGGTTTTCATCAACCTCTTTTGAAGAACACAAGTTTCTGTCGAATCAGCTGGAAACGGGTGAAATTTGAACTACATGTGCCTCCTAGTTTGCTCATGATTTTTGGAAAAAATCATTTTTAGGTACACAACTACCTATTTCATCATAGATACACCAAGAGTTTCTCAATATTCAAGCCCTAGTTCCGAACGGTCATGCCCGCCGTCTTGACTTTTTCTCGAAACCGACTTAGAAACTTCCAGAAAATTTAAAAAACCTCAAAATGATGCAAGACCTTTGCGTGGTGTCATTATATATGTCCTAGTATCCACCAAAAATAATAAACTTGGAATACGACAGTTGTGTTGAAAATATGTTCACATAAATGAGCTATCTCCTACGAACATTCTAGGGTTTCGAGCCAAATGACAGGTGTAATGGCTAAATCCATGGCATAGTTTGTTTAAATATGCCCATATTCCACACAAACATGCATATTGAAAGCACGGACAATGTTTCCGAAGAAAGTTTTGCTTTTCGTTGAATAAAAAAAGCATTTTCCATCTTCCGAGTGTGAAAAATGGCTTTTTTTGTGAAGCATCAACCACAAATATGTTGCAAAACCTGGGAGCTGCATTTTTTGAATAAACTAGACCATGTTATATGCACGAATAACCAATTATTTTCCTCTGAAAAGGTTTTCATCAACCTCTTTTGAAGAACACAAGGTTTTGCCGAATCAGTTGGAAACGGGTCAAATTTGAACTACAGGTGCCTCCTAGTTTGCTCATGATTTTTTGAAAAAATCATTTTTAGGTACACAACTACCTATTTCATCAGAGATACACTAAGAGTTTCTCAATATTCAAGCCCTAGATACGAACGATCATGCCCGCCGTCTTGACTTTTTCCCGAAACCGACTTAGAAAATTCCAGAAAATTTAAAAAACCCCAAAATGATGCAAGACCTTCGCGTTGTGTCATTATATATGTCCTAGTATCCACCAAAAATAATAAACTTGGAATACGACAGTTGTGTTGAAAATATGTTCACATAAATGAGCTATCTCCTACGAACATTCTAGGGTTTCGGGCCAAATGACGGGTGTAATGGCCAAATCCATGGCATAGTTTGTATAAATATGCCCATATTTCACACAAACATGCATATTGGAAGCACGGACAATGTTCCCGAAGAAAGTTTTCCTTTTCATTCAATAAAAAAAACATTTTCCATCTTCCGAGTGTGAAAAATGGATTTTATTGTGAAGCATCAACCACAAATATGTTGCAAAACCTGGGAGATGCATTTTTTAAATATACTAGACCATGTTATATGCACGAATAACCAATTATTTTCCTCTGAAAAGGTTTTCATCAACCTCTTTTGAAGAACACAAGTTTCTGCCGATTCAGCTGGAAACGGGTCAAATTTGAACTACAGGTGCCTCCTAGTTTGCTCATGGATTTTTGGAAAAAATCATTTTTAGGTACACAACTACCTATTCTCATGATTTTAAGGTCCACCTAGATTTTGGTTGGATTCAGACGCCCCACAATCCTCTCAGACGAAACTGTTAACCCATTATTGTTAGGTGCGTTATTTGTTATGATTTTTTTCTAATTATTTAGCTTTAACAATATGCATGATAATTTAGATATATTTATCCTCTTCGAAACGAGCTAAAGAACGTCAAAATCCGAGTTGGAATGCAAAAGTTATGATCAAAACGGTGATTAAGTCGAAAAAAAATTGAGCTTGGATGTGCCGACGGCAAAGAAACGAGCTAAAGAACGTCAAAATCCGAGTTGGAATGCAAAAGTATGATCAAAACGGTGATTAAGTCGAAAAAAAAAATTTGAGCTTGGCTTTGCCGTCGGCATAGCTCAATTTTTTTTTCCAATTCGGAATTCCCTCTTAGGGTCGATGCCGACGGCAGCCGTCGGCGTAGCTCAAAAAAAAACAAAAAACAAAAGGCCGACGGCATTGCCGTCGGCATAGCAATTTTTTTTTCGCAATTTGGAATTTCCTCACTAAACCTATGCCGACGGCCCCGACAAACTGCCGTCGGCATAGGATTTGGCCGTCGGCATATCGGCCGATTCCTGTAGTGAGCGGCTCCCCTCCGGCGGCTCTGTCCCGCTCGCTTTCGCCGGCGTCGGTCTCGCAGGGGGAGAAGGCCCGGGGCGAGTCCCCAGGCGTGGAAGCGGCCTCGAGGCGGCCCGATGCGCCCTCGGCCGGTGGTCGCGTGGCAAGGAGGCCCTGGGGGTCTCCGGCCCTGGGGCGTGGATTTCGGGGGTCGCCCTCCCCTGTGAGGAGCTCGGCGGGCTCTCGCGCCGCGGCGCCGCCGCAGGGCCCCTCGAGGATGGTGCACCCGCCTCCATCCCTTCCGGCGCCGCCCAACGGAGGCCCGAGGCCGTGGCAACGGGTGGGAGGAAACGGGGGCGGGCGGAAGCGACGGAGGGAGCCAGCGGCGCAGCAGATGCCGTCGATGTTCATCCGGGCGGACCTCCCGCCGGACCTTGCTGGCTGTTGCTTCAACTGCGCGCGCCCGGGCCACATCTCCACCGACTGCGAGAACGATACAGTTCGCCTCCGGTGCAGGAAGGAGGGCCATCACGCGCGGGAGTGCACCGAGCCGAAATTCCAGCCGCCGGCAGGCCAGGCGGGCCGTGGAGGTCCGTCGACCGTGGATCCGCAGGGGAATCGCCGTGGCCCTGTTCACGACCGGATCGGAGACCGCGTCCCGCCCTCGCCACCCACGGCCCCGCCACCGCCGATGGAGGACCTGAGGTCGAAGCTTGGGCGCCGCGCGGATGCGCCGGGCCGCTGGAGGGCGGAACCGCGTGGACCTGCGTCTCCATCGCCCCCTCGTGGGGAGGGTGCGAGCTTGATGGCCCCTCCGCCCGAAGAGATCACCGCGGCGCCCCGGCCGGTCGCTCCCCTCGCGCGGATGTCTTCACCTCCAAGGCGGGCGCCGGAGATGGACGGAGCGGGTGTGGCTGCAGTGCAGCGTGGAAGAGCGGACAATCGCAGGGACGACGACCTGCACCGTCGACGGGCGCCGGAGCCGCGGGACCGCAGGGGCGGTGATCGTGGACGCGCACCACCGCCACCGCCGCCTCCACCTCCGCCTCCGCTAGGCCGTGGTGACGCGGCGCCGGGTCCAGGTGAGCCCGGGGCGGTGCTACCTCCTCCGCCATGTCAGAAGCTGGAACAGGTCTTCCTCCCACGCACGGAGGGGATAGCGGCGGCGGAGGACGCGCTCAAGTGGGGGCTCGTCGTGTACCTCTCCGGTCACGTGCGGCAGCCGGCGCATCCGGGACGACATTTTTTTGGAGGGCGTCATCGACGGGAGCGGCTTCTCGCTCCGTTTTGCGCCTTGGAACCGGCAGCTGCAGGCCACCACGTGCAGACTACGCTACCGTCTTACGCTCGAGCTCACCGGAGTGCCAGCGCACGCGTGGCATCTGACCACGGCCACGGCGCTGCTTGGCTCCGCCGGCTGGGTGGAGGGCTTGGGTGGCGGCTCCGCCCGCGGAGAGGACCTGTGCACCATGAGGGTCTTCGGCTGGGTTGACGACCCCGTCGTGGTGCCTAAGGCCAAGGCCCTCCTCATCGAGGAGCCCGACGACCTCATGGAGGAAGACGAGGGGCTGGTCCTGCCGGAAGACGCCCTCATCCTGCTGGAGAAGAACTTTCTCCGATACGTGATCTCCGTTGGGGTGCTGCACTCCGAGGACACATGGAGTTCCTTCGCGGCGCCGGGTCGCGGCCGTGGCGAAGACACACGGGACGGAGGAGGCGGCGACCGGCGAGGACGTCCGCTCGAGGAGCGCCATGGCCGTCGGGATGGCAGCAGGACAGGAGATGGCCGGAGTGATAGGTCGAGGCGCGGGTCCCGGGAACGGGGTGGCGGTCGCCGCAGCCGCTCTCCGGGGCCGCGACGAGACGGCGGAGCTGTACATGCTGGGCGGCGCGGCGTTGCGCTCGCCTGCCCGACGCGGGGGGCGCACCAGCTGCTGACGGAGGATGACCTGGGCGTGGGCCACGCCAGTCTGGGCTGGCAGGGGGTAGGCCACAAAGGCCGGGTGGACCCCATGCTGGAAGAAGCCGCGATGACATGTCTGGAGTGGCCGCGTGGAAAGCTGGGGTTGGCGGTTGGAGCTCCTGGGCGTTGCGGTCAAGGGCCATCCCAACCTTTGACGCGTTCGCGTGGGATCCAGGGCCCTACCAACGCAGGCTCAGTCCAGGATGCAGGCTCTTTTGAGCTCCCTTTAATTCAAACGGATGGGTTCGTGGGGAGCTGGCTGGACCCGGTCAAAAAGCGGTTGTGGGCCCACGCGCAGACGTTGTCCTCACCTGGCTTGCTTTCCCCAGCAGTTTCACCTTTGTCAGATGGAGGGAGCGTTGAACACAATTTTTCGGTTGGTTTTGCCCGCGCAAACTCCCCGGTGTATGTACTGGATTTCTTTCCAGTTGAGCTATCTCCGGTAGGCCAGGGCCAGGACCTGGAAGCTGGGCCGCGCAGCGTGGCAGCCATCGCCGACCCGCAAGTAGAGCCAATACCGCCTGTTGACAGCATCTCTGAGTCTTGGAGCGCAGTGGAGGCCTATCGCCAGTACGGCCGGGCCTCCCAACTTACGGCCCCAACCCAGGACCTGTCGACGCCTACGGTGGTTTCAGGGCGCTCACAGGGTGAGTTCATCTGTATGAGCTTGTCACCACCCGACGCTGCCGCGCCACCCGTGCTGGAGCCGGTTGCTGACCTCCAGGGTATTGTCCGTTTCCGCACGGAGTATCGTACCCCTGTTTCACCAGTGTTGAACAGGCCAAAGAGGCGCTCCAGGACCAAGAGGATCATCTCGGGGCCGGTGCGACGGAGCATCCGGAACTGTGGGAAGTTCGCGGCTAGTACGCCTGTGAGCAAACAACAGAAGGAGCTCATTCGGAAGTTGGGGATTGCGAGGGAAGGCGAGCAGATCGGGGACGAGGCACTCGCCGCCTACTGCGCTCTTTTTGACAACCCCATGCAGTAGAAGCATATCGATGTCATTTTAGGCCTGTTTGGTTGGCAGCCGGACGCCCTGCCGTTGTCTGAGGATGCATTTTTCGAGTGCGTAGTGTAGCCACCCTCCTCGTGTGTGTCTGTGTGCGTTGTATCGCGTGTGTGCATTTGTTTTGGAACCTCACATGATGTGGTCAGATCTGATCTTGTGGGTTTGGAATGTGCGTGGACTGAATTCCAGGGCACGTAGGGCGGCGATCTTCCAGCTGATTTCCGCCTCCGGGGCCAAGCTAGTATGCCTTCAGGAGACAAAGATGGCACATATTGACGCTCAGATAGTGAGAGAGGCGTTAGGACCGGCCTTTGACGGCTTCTTCTTTCTGCCAGCGGTAGGCACCCGCGGTGGCATTCTACTGGCTTGGCAATCGGCTTTCGTGGTGGCCTCCAACCCACAATTAGCTGATTTTACTCTCACGGCCAACATTTCGGTGGGTGGAGAGCCTGGTTGGTGGTTCACCGGAGTTTACGGGCCCCAGGGCGTGGAAGATAAGCGGAAATTCCTCCAAGAGCTAAAAGACGTGAGGGACTTACACGCTGGACCGTGGATGGTGGCCGGGGATTTCAACCTAATCTTGGACACGGAAGACAAGAGTAGGGGAGCTTTACATCGGGCCATGATGGGCATGTTCCGGCGCACGCTAGCTACGCTGGAGCTCAAGGAGGTCTACCTTAATGGTCATCGCTTCACCTGGTCGAACGAGCGTGCGCATGCCACGTTGGAGAAGCTCGACAGGGTCTTCACGACCGTAGACTGGGATGAGACCTATCCTGACGCTTTCCTTGCGGCAGGTACATCCGGCCCCTCGGATCATTGCCAATTGTTGCTCCACCTAGCCCCGGACCTCCACACAGGGCGTAGATTCCAGTTCCAGTCGTTCTGGACTAAGGTGGAAGGTTTCCAAGAAGTGGTGGAACAAGCTTGGCTCTCCACGCCACAGGAGAGAAACCCCTTCAAAAGTCTGGATACCAAATTCCGATCTACAGTTAGGGCTTTGGCTAGTTGGAGTACGAGGTTCGTGGGGAACATCAAGCTACAGATCCTCGTGGCGAATGAGATCATCCTACGCCTCGACAAAGCCATGGACCATCGACAACTATCGGAGGGGGAGCGGGGTCTCCGGCGATTGCTAAAAGGGAAACTTCTGGGGCTTGCCTCATTGGAGAGGACACTGGCCAGGCAGAGGGCCAGGGTCCTGTGGATCAAGGAGGGCGACGCGTGTACCAAGTTTTTCCACCTACACGCTAGCCACAGGCGGAGGAAAAACTTCATCAACCACCTTGTGGTGGATGGTGTTAGACGCTCGGAGCACGAGGATAAGGCCAGAGCGGTGGACGACTTCTTCGACGAGCTCCTAGGCGTGGAGGTCGATAGGCCTTTTTCCTTGGCACTCGACCAGTTGGGCCTTCCGGTAGTAGACTTGGGCCACCTGGATTGTGAATTCACGGAGGCCGAGATTTGGGAGGCCATCCGGAGTATGCCGCTGGATAAATGCCCGGGTCCTGACGGCTTCACCAACAGGTTCTACGTTGCCTGCTGGAGGACCATTAGAGCGGACATCTTTGCCGCGTTTGGCTCTTTGGACCGCCGAGATGCACGTGGTTTTTGTGCCGTCAACCAGGCTCTCGTCACACTTCTACCCAAGAAGGACGGGGCGGAGGAGATCAAGGATTTCAGACCAATTTGTCTAATCCATAGTGTGGCCAAGTTGGTGGCAAAGGTGGTCTCAAACAGGGTGACCCCGATCCTGCCTCGGCTAGTGGGGCAGCACCAGAGCGCTTTTGTGCATGGACGGTGTCTTCACGACAACTTCATGACGGTCCAGGGGACAGCCCGCAAGCTGCATAGTTTGGGCACACCAGCGGTTCTGCTTAAGCTTGACATAACCAAGGCCTTTGATACGGTGAGCTGGGCCTTCCTGCTGGAGGTGTTGAAGAGGTTGGGGTTTGGTGATCGGTTGCTATCCACCATCTGTGGTTTGCTGTCCACGGCCACCACAAGGATCCTCCTCAACGGGCAGCCGGGGTCGAAGATCTTCAACAGGCGTGGGCTTCGGCAGGGAGATCCTCTATCGCCCCAACTTTTCATCTTGGTCATGGAGGTTCTCCACCTTCTAATTGAGTGGGCTACGGCTCGTGGATTGTTGGACCGGTTGGCCAGGGCGGGGCTCCATCACCGCACGGCCATCTACGCGGACGACGTTGTAACTTTCCTGCGCCCCACCGCCCGAGATCTGAAAGTCTTCGCATTGCTGTTGGAATATTTCGGAGCGGCTTCGGGGCTGCACACAAATCTGAGCAAGTGCTCCGCACACTTGATCCGATGTGGTGGCGAGGAAGGGGAGTTGGTCACTAGGGAGCTACACTGTAAAATCCTTCCTTTTCCCCTGCGCTACCTGGGCCTTCCCTTGGCTCTTAGGAAACCCTCGGCGGAGCAGCTCCGATATCTGGTAGACTCTATCGCCAGATACCTACCCCGTTGGCAGGCGGGTCTACTTAACCGCGGGGGACGGCTGGAGCTGATCAAGACTACGCTGTCAGCAGTGTCCATCTTCTCCATGATGTCTCTCGATCTACCGGTGAAAACGTTAACCGAAATAGACAAGATCCTCAGAGGCTTCCTGTTGAAAGGACGCAAAGACGTCCGTGGAGGACACTGTCTCATTGCTTGGGATAGGGTTTGTATGCCCAAGTCCCTTGGGGGGCTCGGTGTGCCCAACCTGCGGAAGATGAACCTGGCACTAAGGGCCAGATGGCTTTGGCTGGGTTGAACGGACGCCTCCAAGCCGTGGAAGGAGTTTAACATCCAAGTGCCGCGGGAAGCAAAATCCCTTTTTGAAGCCGCAACTTGGTCATTGCTTGGCGATGGTGCTTCCACCCTCTTCTGGTCAGACAGATGGATGGAGAGAGGGCGTATCAAGGATCTGGCACCGAATCTCCTGTCGTTGGTGTCCAAAAGGGCCCATGCGTCCAGGACGGTCAGGGAGGGGTTGGCCGGGGGTTGTCTGGAGGACGTGCCCACAGACCTCAACGCCCTCGAGATCCACGAGCTATTTGGCTTGGCCGAGCTTGTGGTGGGGATTACCCTCACGGAAGGGAGGAATGACGAGTTCAGGTGGAACTGGGAAGCCAACCGCTCTTATTCGGCTCGATCGGCCTATAGGGCACTTTTCCAGGGGTCAACGAGGCTCGCAGGTTCCCAACAGATCTGGCTGTCCCGTGCACCTAACAAATGCAAGGTCTTCCAATGGCTGGCGCTGAGGAACATATGTTGGACGGCGGATAGGCTGGGCCGCAGAGGGTTGCCGCACCCCGCGGCATGCCCCTTCTGCGACCAACAGGGGGAAGACATCGACCATCTCCTGGTGGGCTGCGCCTTCGCACGGGAGATCTGGCACACTTTTTTCACCAGATGGGGGGGACCGGACGAGACCCCCTCGGCAGGTGACACTCTGAGGGTCTGGCTGCCAGCTAGACGGGGAGGCGGGCCTGACAGGAAGGACCGGTGGACGACCATCATCTTGTTTTGTTGGTGCCTCTGGAGGCACCGCAACTGGATCGTGTTCGATGGGCTTCGACCTTCGACGCAGAGGATCTCGTAATCAATCGTAGAGGAAGCCCAACAGTGGTGTGCGGCGGGGTTGTTCCGTGGTGGCCTTTGTCTAGTGGATAGGTGGGAGTGTCGCGAGTAGTCTTTCTCTGTTTGGGGTGGTTGGCGTTCTTGGCCTGCGAGCCAGACGCGTTGTAACTTGGCCTCTTGGCCCTTCTTCTATGAAACCGATACGTCTCCCAGGACGTATCCTTGAAAAAAAAATTGTCAGAGCTGAAGTCGACAAACTTGGCGTCGTCCTGCTCTGCGATGCGAATCCAGTACGCCATCTACCCTATGTGAGCGTGCTCCTGGTCGAGCCCCGCCTTGAGGAGCTCCTGCGCAGATAAGCACGGCCTTTTTTCTCCATTGCTTGGTCGAAGACGAAGTCCTCCAGCGAAATGGTGGAGGAGAAGGTCGCCGCATCGGACCTTTGCGCACCCTGCCGTCGGAGCAGCTCCTGCCTGCGTAGCACGCTTGCGTTAGTACTCCTCGACCGCACGGTACATGTACGCAGACGACGTGGGGAGTCCCCGTGGACAAACTTCTACGTGCCATCGGAGACGACGAGCGACTTGCGCTTGTCATTAGAGCCGCCTCCGTCGCCGTGGTTGCCGCTCATGTGCCCGTGCCATAGATGCTAGGGGTGGGGACCTTACGACGTTGTGGTGTAATTTCTCGACGGCGAGGCACACTGGTCTGCGGTGGCGGCGCTAGGTAAGGTAACAGGTTGTGACCTGAAAGTGTGTTGTAGTGCGGTAGAAGTAGGGGGTGGGGGATTCACGGGGCATATACTACGTTTTCAAAGGCCGTGTGATTTTCAGGCTCTACTCTGCCAAAAAAATTTGGGTAAATCCCGTAGAGTCGCCGAAATTCCCCAGTTCTAGCCATTTTATCGCGCCCTGCCTGAGATGCTCTTAAGGCTAGTCACAATGTAGAGTAACATGAACTAGCACTAGTAGAAAACAGGACATTGAGCCAAGCACAATGGAACCGGATGTGATACAAACCGGTTCTAAAGGATCTGTGCCCTGGGCCCCACCCATGCAGCAAATGGCCGCAAGGCCTTTAGGACCGGTTTGTAACACAAACCGGTCCTAAAGGCTTTGGGGGCCATTTGCTGCCGGGAGGGGGGCCCAGGGCACAGATCCTTTAGAACCGGTTTGTATCACAAACCGGTTCTAAAGGTTTTCTCATTTTTTGCAGCAACTGCGGGTCTCGCTGTCATATCCTTTAGAACCGGTTTGTAACACAAACCGGTCCTAAAGCCCTCCCCTAAACCCTACATACCACCCCGAGCTCAGGTCCATTTTTTCCAGCTCGAGCTCAACTCCATTTTTGCTCTCTTCTTCCTCTTGTGAGGTCTAATCCATCCCCATTTTTCTCCACCATTTGTCAAGATTGTTGGTACCCATCGGTTCTACGGTTAGCATCAACATTCCCTCTTCTGGCATTGCAAGTTTTGCTCGTTTTCTTGTTCATTTCATTTTTGTTGTGCTAGCTAGGTGTTTGATGAAATGCCTAAGCTAGAATTTGTTATTCATTTTGTTATGTATACAAATTGATGCAATTTGAGCTCAAAATTAATTATGATTTGTGGTTTTGTTAGTGTCGCGCGCCTTGTCCCCTTCCTCACTGCCGTCGATCGCCCCATCACCGACACAACCTTGGTGAGCCTATTGTTTTTATTTACCAAAACAAATTTTGATTTGTATGATTTACGTATTTACTTGTATATAATTTTCTTACTGTGTAAGATTTTTTTTATATACATAGCGCCATGGTTTTGATATCCGTCCCCGTTGGCCCTCGTCCAGTCTATGATTCGGATGTGGTATATTATCTTTTTTCACTACATATTTTCTTTCCTGATTATACGACAATTATTTACGCCGACCAACTTGACATAGATATTTTTATCTAGGAGGTAGTGGAACCGGAAATGCCAATCGACCCTATTGTTGAGAAGTTATACTTAGTTGAACAAGAAAATGTTGGCTTGAAAGGAAGATTGAAAAAAACTGAAGAAAGGTTGGAAAAAACTGAAAGAGAGAAGATGACCTTGGAAAAGGTTCTTGCCGGTGTCGTCGATGGTCACAAGAGCGAGATGGACGCAATGCGCCTGAAGATTAGAAAGATTAGGAAATATGCAATTAGTAAAGAGGCTTGGTATCATTATGCCGTCGGGTCAATTGTTACCTTTGTTGCGATTTTGATCGCATTTGTTGTTGTTTTTAAATACATTAATTAGAGAGAGTTTTTATGGATGGTTTCAGTGTGTATTTTTATGAGAACTATATATGTATGGTCACTATACGCTAGTTTGGTATTAACGTGTGATGAACTTTTTGTATTAATTAATTAATTTAGTCATGATGATTTAGCATAATGGTTGTTGATAAATTTATATAATACAGATGAACCGGCAATGGATGTACAGTGATCGACGTCGTCCCGAATTCCTTAATGGCATGCATAGTTTTCTCAATGTGGCTGAGAAAAACATGCAGAATGGATTTATTTTTTGTCCATGTAAAAAATGCCAGAATAAGAGGAATTTCTCTAGCTCAAGAACCATACACACCCACCTGTTGCAAGAAGGCTTAATGCCCAGTTATTTTTGTTGGACCAAGCACGGAGAAAGAGGGGTTGTAATGGAAGACAATGAAGAAGAAGAGGATAATGATAATTATCCTATGTTCGATGAACACGGTGATACTAAAATGGGGGAAGACGAGCCTGAACTTGAGGACATTGTTGATGAGTCTGATGATGATCTTCGTCAGGTCATTCATGAAGAACAGATAAACTGCGCAAGTGAAAACGAGAGGTTGAAGTTGGAGCGCATGTTAGAAGACCACAAAAAATTGTTGTACCCAAATTGCGAAGATGGCCAGAAAAAACTGGGCACCACCCTGGAATTGCTGCAATGGAAGGCAAAGAATGGATTATCTGACAAGGGATTTGAAAAGCTGCTGAAAATTATGAAGAAGATGCTTCCAAGAGATAACGTGCTGCCCTGCAGTACATACGAAGCAAAGAAGGTTGTCTGCCTCCAGGATTGGAATTGCATAAGATACATGCATGCATCAATGACCGCATCCTCTACCGCGGCCAGCACGAGAATTTAAATGCCTGCCCGGTATGCGGTGCATTTCGGTATAAGATCAGGCGAGATGACCCTGGTGATGTTGAGGGCGACGATCGCCCAGGAACAGGGTTCCTGCCAAGGTGATGTGGCATGCTCCTATAATACCACGGTTGAAACGTTTGTTCCGAAACAAAGAGCATGCCAAGTTGCTGCGATGGCACAAAGAAGACCGTAAGGAAGACGATATGCTGAGACACCCCGCTGATGGGTCGCAGTGGAGAAACATCAACGATAAGTACGAGGACTTTGCACGTGGCGCAAGAAACTTAAGGTTTGGTCTGAGTACAGATGGCCTGAATCCGTTTGGGGAGCAGAGTAGCAGTCATAGCACCTGGCCCGTGACTCTATGTATCTATAACCTTCCTCCTTGGTTATGCATGAAGCGTAAGTTCATTATGATGCCAATGCTTATCCCATGCCCGTCGCAACCCGGCAACAACATTGATGTGTACATGAGGCCACTGGTTGATGAACTTTTAGAGTTGTGGGCTGACGAAGGTGTACGTGTGTTGGACGAGTACAAACAAGAGGAATTTGACCTACGAGGGTTGCTGTTTGTAACCATCAATGATTGGCCCGCTCTTAGTAACATCTCAGGACAGTCAAACAAGGGATACATCGCATGCACACACTGTTTAGGCGAGACTGAAAGTATACATATAGGCAATAATGTGTACCCGGGGCATCGTCGATTCTTCCAGACAGGCATCCGTAAGAAAGAAAGGAAATCATTTCAAAGGCGAGGCAGATACACGGAGGAAGCCAACCCTCCCTAAAGGTACTGATATATATGACATGGTCAAAGATATAAAAGTAATCTTTGGTAAGGGTCCTGGCGCACAATCTGTTCCAAATGACGCCGACAACCACGTAGCCATGTGGAAGAAGAAATCTATATTCTGGGAACTACCCTATTGGAAATTCCTAGAGGTTCGCTCTGCGATCGACGTGATGCACGTAACGAAAAATATTTGCGTGAACCTGCTAAACTTATTGGGCGTGCATGGGAAGAAGTCGAGAGATACACCAAAAGCACGGCTGCACCACCAACGTATGCACGAACGAGACGACCTGATGAATCAAGAGAATTTCAAAGGTCCTGCCAGCTACGCTCTTACCAAGGAAGAGAAGGAGATCTTTTTCCAAGTCCTGAGTAGTATCAAGGTCCCGTCTGGCTACTCGTCGAACATAAAAGGAATACTAAACCTGGAAGAGAAAAGGTTCCAAAACCTTAAGTCTCATGACTGCCACGTGATCATGACCCAGTTACTTCCGATTGCATTGAGGGGGCTTCTGCCAGAAAACGTGCGAGTACCCATTGTGAAGCTATGTGCATTCCTCAACGCAATTTCTCAGAAGGCAATCGATCCAGCAACTCTACCAAGTTTACAGAAGGACGTGGTCCAATGTCTTGTCAGTTTCGAGTTGTTGTTCCCACCAACCTTCTTCAATATTATGACGCACCTCATAGTTCACCTAGTCCAAGAGATTTCCGTTCTCGGTCCTGTATTCTTACACAATATGTTCCCCTTTGAGAGGTTCATGGGAGTCTTGAAGAATTATATTAAAAACCGTGCTAGGCCGGAAGGAAGCATGGTCAAGGGCTATGGAACAGAGGAGGTCATTGAGTTTTGTGTTGACTTTATTCCTGACCTGAACCCGATCGGTGTTCCTCAGTCGCGCCATGAGTGGAGACTGCGTGGAAAAGGCACGCTAGGAAAGAAATCAACAACATGTATGGACGAGCAATCTTTCACTCAAGCACACTACACAGTTCTAGTTAATTCCAGCTTGGCGGCTCCATATATCCAGGAACACACGGATATTTTACACTCGGAATACCCGGAGCAACCTGAAGATTTCATTGCTAAAGAACACGCGAAGAGTTTCGGCGGTTGGTTGCAAAGACGTCTCATTAATGACAACATTGTTGAAGATGAGCTATACTTGTTGGCCAAGCAACCATCTTCGACTGTATTGACCTTTAAAGGGTACGAGATAAATGGTAACATATTTTACACGGCAGACCAAGATAAAAAGAGCACCAACCAAACCAGTGGCGTCCGGTTTGATGCAAAAGACGACAACGGGCAAAGGGTCACATACTATGGTTACATAGAGCAGATATGGGAATTTGACTACGGACCTTCCTTTAAGGTCCCTTTGTTCTGGTGCAAATGGTTCAACCTGTCAGGCGTGAAGGTAGACCCGAAGTACGGAATGACAACAGTGGATCAGAAGAATCTTGGGTACGGCAATGATCAATTCGTCCTAGCCAATGATGTGGCTCAGGTTTTCTATGTGAGGGACATGTCTAGCAGACCGAGAAAAACAAAAGATAAAGAAATGAATACATCAGACGATGATCCAAGGCGCCACATAGTTCTTTCAGGAAAAAGAAACATCGTGGGAGTCAAGGACAAGACAGACATGTCAGAAGATTACAATAAATTTGATGAAATTCCTCCCTTCAAAGTCAAAGATGATCCAAGCATTAGTTAAATGATGAAGATGTTCCATGGTTACGGCGCAATCAGAAGAAAGGCAAGAAGAAAAATAGAAACGGATCGTCCCTTTAGTACCGGTTGGGGACACCAACCGGGACTAAATGGGTTAGGGTTTTTTTTGGACCAATCAGATAGAATCACACGGATCGTGTGTTTCTTTCAACCGCTCGTGAGTCGTTAGATCCGGGGTGTGTTTCTTTCCAGCTGTTGTGAGCCGTTCGATCAGGGCTACAGTGTGTTTCTTTCGAGCTGTTGTGAGCCGTTGGATGAGATGTTTCTTAACCGTTGGATCAAAACCCTAGCTCAACACTTTGTGAGCCAGAGGACCCTATATATAGCCCAGCTTCATACACGCCGTTCAGTTCATCTCCCAAATATAAAACATCCGGATTCGCCAGCATACGCCCTGCTGTGCATTTGGTATGCATATATGCACTCAGTAGCCACTGCAGGGTTGTATGCTGGCGATACCGATTGTTTTGTTCTACACCCCCCTTTAAGGTTTGATACATCATATATTCAGTTCATCGAGCAAATACAAAACATCCGGATTCACCGTCATACGTCCAGCCGTGCATTTGGTATGCATATATGCACACAGTAGCCACGGTTGGGCTGTATGACGGCGATACCGTCTGTTTTGTTCTACACCCCCTTTAAGGTTTGATACATCATATATTCAGTTCATCGAGCAAATACAAAACATCCGGATTCGCCGTCATACGTCCAGCCGTGCATTTGGTATGCATATATGCACCCAGTAGCTAGCCACGGTTGGGCTGTATGACGGCGATACCGTTTGTTTAGTTCTACACCCCCTTTGGAAACAGAAAGAAAAAAAAAGAAATGTGCGCCCCCCGGTATAGGCCTTTAGTACCGGTTGACGTTAACAACCGGTGCTAAAGACCCTTTAGCACCGGTTGCTGTTAACCGGTACCAAGAAAGGCGATACCGACCAGGGCGCCAAAGCCGCAGATCGTCACTGCCGCCGACCACCTCCACCTCCGCCACCGCGCGTTTCAGGGCCTAGTCGACGCCATTGAAGACCGCGTCGTCCGCGAGTATTACCGGAACAACCTGTCGTGGGATAATCACGGCAGATGTTACCAGGGGTAACTGATCTTGGGGCAAGTCGACACAGGCGTTCGGGAGAGGGTTTAGCTCAAAGGAAGACATGATCCAACTTGATCTGACAGCCGGCAATCGAAGTCGCCGGATCTCTATTCTTGATATAACAACTCGATTAGGGTTTACACTGGATACTCGATACCACTCGATATTGCTAAGGTTCTCGAATCTCTGTCCCAATCTATACCCGGGGGTCGGTTTATATAGCTCCCGTACCCCCTAACTTACTTTACAAGGCACACCCGGGTCCTACCCAGACACGGCGTGCTAACCCTAACTTTCCTTTACAACACCCACAATCCGGGTCACCAGGCCCACGAGCTTGGGCCTTCACAAGCATCTTTACCCCTAGCCGTATCCTACTCATTGTCTCTGGGCCGGGTTATTCCTCGGATCCTGACATACCGGGTTAGCATCCCCCCATCAGTAGTCCCCAGAATAGCCTGGGCTTCACAGATCTCCTTGAAGCGCTTGCTATTCCTGAAAAAATATCAATCACACGGGCACATGGAAACCGAGTCAAGATGCTTTGATATTCTGCTAGGCCTTGCTCCATGGTGGCCATACAATAACCCGGACCTTTCCTTCATATACTTGGGTCCAAATTCCTGAGTCCAAACTACAATAAGAAATGACAAGATCTCATGCTTGATAACCAATCCTGTCATTACGGACGAACCCCTTCCTTCCTCTGTCACGATGCCTTGCCCAACACTTAACGCACATCTTGCGAAATCTTCGTGGATAACCATTACCCCGCGGTTCCCGGCTCCTAGCCGTTTAAGATAAGCTCTCCCTTGCCTTATAAATAGCGCTTAGAGGGTAACCCTAAGCCCATCACCACGCCACAGCTTCTCCTAACCACCCACGTGCCGGGCAATTCCGGGTTCCATTAGTGGTTCCTGCGAATACCTCATCTACTTCAAGTGGCGAGCTCCCATCGGATTACACTGTAAATGCCGGGTAAGTTTTTGCCTTACTATTTCTTTTTGCCTCTAGCGAACTTTCATCCGAGCCACCGTCATCATCAATAACTGCCTTTTTTCATCTTTCTTTCAGTGCTCAGGTCACCGTCAGTGACCCGGAAAACACAGAAACGGCTAACATTCAGGTGGAGAAGCCGACTGACGACGTAGACGCCGCAACTGGAGGTGATGCAGCCACTAACCGGGAACAAGGCCCTCTGAACAATCCACTTTCCCAAACCGTCGGATCTCCTTCCTTATCGGAACCAGTAGACGAAGAGATAGAGATTCTAGATACGAAGATGAGCCCTCCCAACCCGGACACTCAGACTGTCCGGGTCTCCACTCCAAATGCAAGGAAAACCCCCCTGCCTGATGACCAAGCTGCCGGCTCTTCCCGGACTCATTCCGATGAGTTAACGTTTGCCCAGATGCTGGAAACCCTGCGCACCTTACGAGCTAACGAGGAAAACATCCTGGGAGCCTTAATAACCAAACATGAGGTAAGTTGAACTAATGTTGCTTGTACCTTTGTCCAGTCCCCAAGTTCCGAGTGAGTTCATTCATGACTTGCTCGGGGCTTTATTATACCATTGACTGATAACCGTGCTCTTCTATCCGACTAACACTTTTTTAACATCCATGCAGTCTTTCGTGACTCAGTATGAGGAGAAACTTGCAGACGCCACCAAGCTTATTGAAAAAGAAATATCTTTACGCGAAGCGGCCGAGACTGAAGCCAGAAGGAATAGGCAATTAATGAAGAAGTACCGAAGAAGGGCTCACCGAGCCGAAGACGACCTGACAAGCCTTTCTGTCGAAATTTCTGATACCTATCGTTCTTTGCTTGGTATGCTTCCTTCTCCGGGTTTATCCTTTTAACCAACAGCAAAAAATGCTTAACTGATATATTCATTTTACTCCAGGCCCGGATGAAACCATGCCGGATGAGGATGATATTGCCAAGCTGAAGACCATGAAGAATGTTATCCGGCAGCTGTGTGCCGGAACCAGATGGATTTTGGAAGAGTTACGGTGGCCAGGTAGAGGACATGTTGACCTGAAGAGGATGCTGGACGCCTTTTCCACGATTCCTGAGTGGATTTGGCACTGGAAGCGCTCGTCCTGCCGGGTTGGAATGACCCGGGGGCTATCACTCGCCAAGGCTTACTTCCCCAATCTCGATCTGGCAAAACTCATGGGCGGCTTCCCCGAATTCAAGCTTGATGGTTCAAAATTCTCGCGGGAGGATTTTCAGGCCGTGCAGCAAGAGGTCCGTTACCCGGCTAGCGTGATCGCTGATGAACTGGACGTCAATACTCTTGTCCCTGCTTATGATGCTGCTGGTGTGGCAATTAAGTCAGATCTTCCCGAACCATATGACATGATGGCTCGGTGGAAGGAGGAAGCTGCTGCAATAAGGGCGGAGGCTGCCAAGAAACAGGCTGAAGCCGGCTCTGCTCCTGCTGCCTCAACATCAGTCGTTCCTCCTCCTGCGGGAGCTGGCGCCGCCGATCCGGGTGTTGCTGCTGCCACCAATGATGGCAAGGGTAAAGCCAAGATGAGCGCCGAGTGATATATGGTTTCCGATGCCTCTTCTTAAGCGTCAGTCGGTCGACATACTTTTTGAAACAGTCATTTTTTAGGGGGTGCGCCTGTGCACCTCTGATATTTTTTCACCAGTATTTTGTAATGCACACTAAGGCCTTGATATACTCGATGCCTGTTCCAACCTTTGTAAGTTTAAGCTCATCTGTTTTTGATATCTGGTTTTATATATTGCTCCTTTTGTGAAAACTCAATTTCCGGGTCTCATGGGCATTGCCAAGCGGATTTTGCTTCGAAGTCCCCAAGCCCCCAAGACTCGGATATTTGGATTTTTGCAACTATACAAGTAAGCCAGTTCTTTTCAAGATTTCAAGCTACCGGGCCCGGATTGCCGAGCCTAGGACACTTGATCTTGAAAAGGCAACAAAATACTTATTGCTATTTTCACAAAGATCCATGAGTTGTTTCACATCGGATTTGAAGTTATGCTTAATAATCATTGAGTTTCCAGCTATTCAGCCTTATACTCTGCATAACTTGTGGTTTAGATGACCCTTTTGACTGTCTTGTACTGTAAGCCGGCTTTCGCGTGGATACCATGTTGTTACATCAATACGAAGACGTAGCCAGCCAATCCTCGTCGGGTTTCATGACTAACTGCCATCGTAAGCGAACAAATCATGCCACTTTAATGCGAGTCACATCGAGCTTAAGTAAGAGTAGCCAAGAAATTTGGACTTCTTTGTCCGGTTATAAGATTGTAGCCGTACTCGTTTGCGAGTAATCGGCCCTTATAACTCATAGGCATCATGGCCGGGTCTTTGAGTTTGTAACTGTGCTATTTAAGCGATCAGCCCCCAAGACCTAGATATACGCATCGTACTGAGAATACATAACCTGATAACAACCATCTCTTTTCTTGATAACCATCTCTTTACTTGATATGAAAAACTGATGACAACTATCTCTTTTCTTGATAACCATCTCTTTACTTGATATGAAAAATGTAGGTCAGCAAGCCGCCTCATTAAAAACCCGTCCAGTCCCCAAAGGTGCCCTGGATAGGAAAAGAGTACGTCAGAAAACCTGCTGCCTATTACATCGTGCAATTCCACTTGCCAATATAGTCTTTACTAAGTATAATACGGACGCAGCTGAGCCACGTTCCATGGTCTATCTCTTTCTTGCATAGATGAAGTGGTGTGTGCGGTGTCATTGACTGTAGCCGACTCTTCCCTTGCATCTATCAAATAATATGATCCGTTATGTAGGTTCCGGCTTATGATAAATGGTCCTTCCCATGGTGGTGATAATTTGTGTTTTCCTTCGTTTGACTGTACCAGACGTAGAACCAAATCTCCTTCCTGGAACACCCGGGTCTTCACACGCCGGCTATGATACCTCCGTAGATCTTGCTGATATATGGCTGATCTTTCCAGGGCTTGTTCTCTTTGTTCTTCTAACATATCTACGGCGTCCTGCCGGGTTTTTTCGTTCTCTACTTCGACGTAAGCTGATATTCTGGGCGAATCGTGAATAATATCACTTGGTAACACTGCTTCCGCACCATAGACCATGAAGAAGGGTGTCATCTGAGTGGATCTGTTAGGTGTAGTGTTGATACCCCAAACCACAGAAGGAAGTTCTTCGACCCATGCACCAGCTGCTCTGATACAGGGGACTCGCAATCGTGGTTTTAATCCGCGAAGCAATTCTTGGTTTGCCCTCTCCACTTGTCCATTGGCCTGCGGGTGAGCCACTGATGCAACATCAAGCCGGATTCCATTGTTGCCACAGAATTTCTCCATCTCGCCAAGGGACATGTTAGTTCCGTTGTCGGTGATTATGCTGTGGGGATACCCAAACCGGTAGATAATCCTTTTCAGGAACTTGACTGCTGTAGCCGCTTCACAATTAGTAACTGGCATAACCTCAACCCACTTGGTAAACTTGTCAATGGCCACCAAAAGATGCGTCTTCTTGCATGGCGACATATGGAAGGGACCAACCATGTCCATACCCCAAACGGCGAACGGCCAAGTTAATGGGATAGTCCGTAATTCCATAGCCGGTACGTGTGTTTGGCGAGCGTACCTTTGACATCCGTCACATCTTGTTACCAAACGTTCTGCATCCGATAGAGCCGTAAGCCAGAAAAATCCGTGTCGATAAGCTTTAGCCACCAGAGACCTTGTAGATGCATGATGCCCACAGTCGCCTTCGTGTATTTCCTTGAGAATCCGTCGGCCTTCTTCTGGCGCTACGCAGCGCAAGAAGACTCCTGTTGCGCTTCTCTTGTATAATTCTCCGTTGATGATAGAATACCCCTTTGCTCGCCTCAGGATTTGTCTTGCTAATACCTCCTGTTCTGGTAACTCGCCCCGCGATAGGTAGGCCAGGTATGGCTCTGTCCACTCGGGGATGGCGTGTACTGTGGCCACGTACTCCAAATCCGGGTCTTGATTTGCCAGTTCTTCCTCAGACTCGGTTTTAACTGATGGTCGCCACAACTCGTCCAGGAACACATTAGGTGGAACCGGCTCCCTACGTGAGCCGAGTCTGGCGAGTGCGTCTGCTGCCTCGTTTTTTCTTCTGTCTATGTGCTCCACCTCATACCCGGAAAAGCACCCGGCAACCCTGTCGACTTCCCTGCGGTACGCTGCCATAGTTGCATCCTTTCTGTCCCAAGTTCCCGATACCTGTTGTACCACAAGATCCGAATCTCCGAAGCATCGTATTCTTTTAATGTTCATTTCCTTGGCTACCTTTAAACCATGCAACAGGGCCTCATACTCGGCCACGTTGTTTGAGCAATCAAAGTGAATTTGCAGTACGTAACTCAATTTGTCTCCCTTGGGCGATGTCAGCACTACTCCATCTCCTGATCCCTCATATTGCTTTGACCCATCGAAGTGCATGGTCCATGACTCGGATTTTGGAACTGTGGAAGCCATACCTGTATGTGTCCAGTCGTTAACGAAATCAATTAAAGCTTGGGACTTGATTGCTGACCTGGGTTCGTAGTTTATGTGATAATCTCCCATCTCTATTGCCCACTTGGCTATTCTTCCCGTCGCGTACGAGTTTCTGATAATATCCGACATTGGTATTGAGCTGACCACCGTTATAGGATGTTCTTGGAAATACGGCTTAAACTTCCTGCTGGCCATGAAGACTCCGAATACCAACTTTTGCCAATGTGGATAGCGCTGCTTTGCTTCTGATAATACTTCACTGACATAATAAACCGGCCTCTGAACCAGGTAACCTTTCCCGTCCTCTTTGCGTTCCACGACCACCACTGCGCTAACGGCTCGGGGGCCAGCTGCCACGTATAGCAACATAGGCTCTTTAGGACCCGGCGCCGCTAGTACTGGTGCTTCAGATAATTGCTTCTTTAGTGCTTCAAACGCTTCATCTGCCTCTTCGTCCCATACGAATTTATCCGATTTTCGCAAGAGTCGGCACAAGGGTATTGCTTTTTCTCCGAGTCTGGATATGAACCGGCTCAAGGCTGCTACACAGCCCGTGAGCTTTTGAACATGCTTCAAGTTCTCCGGCTTTTTCAAACTCTGGATTGCCTTGATTTTATCTAGATTTGCCTCAATTCCTCTCTCGGAAACTATGAAGCCGAGTAATTTCCCAGCCGGAACTCCGAATACGCACTTCGTTGGGTTAAGCTTCATCTGGTACCTCCTCAGGTTTTTGAACGTCTCCTTTAGATCATCGATAAATGTCTCCGCCTTCCTGGTCTTGATGACCACGTCATCCACATAAGCATGGACGTTACGTCCAATCTGGTCCTCAAAGCACTTTTGAATACACCGTTGGTAAGTTGCGCCAGCGTTCTTCAACCCAAATGTCATAGTTTTATAACAAAAGGCCCCAAACGGGGTTATGAATGATGTTTTCTCCCAATCCTCCCTTTTGAGCTTAATCTGATGATACCCGGAATATGCATCCAGGAAGCATAACAGATCGCTTCCAGCTACTGCGTCTATAATCTGATCTATCCTTGGGAGCGCGAACGGATCCTTTGGGCAATGCTTGTTAAGACTAGTGAAGTCAATGCACATCCTCCACTCGTTGGTCTTTTTCATCACCAGAACCGGGTTAGCCAACCAATCCGGGTGAAATACTTCCATGATAAAGCCGGCTGCCAGTAGCCGAGCGATTTCTTCACCTATAGCTTTCCTTCTTTCCTCGTTCATTTTCCTCAAACCTTGTTTCACGGGCCTGGACTTGGGATCCACATGCAAACTGTGCTCAGCCAATTCTGTAGGGATACCCGGCATGTCGCTGGGTGTCCAGGCAAACACGTCTGCATTCGAGCGAATGAACTCCACGAGCGCTCCCTCCTGCTCTTTTCCCAGGTTAGACCCTATGGTAAACTGCTTAGTAGAATCCCCTTCGACAAAATCTATCTTCTTGGTGTCTTGCGCTGCCTTGAATTTTGCTCTCTCATCCTCAGTATTCGGCTTTTTCAAGGCTGTTCTATCGTCCGGGTTTACTTGAGATCGGTAATATTCGAGTTCTTCCTTCCGGCATGCCTGCTCAGCCATAACTGAATCTCCTTCGTCGCACTCGGCCGCTATATCCCGGTTCCCATGTATAGTGATGGTCCGTTTAGGACCCGGGATTTTCAGCTGTAAATACACGTAGCACGGCCTAGCCATGAATTGGGCGTAAGCCGGTCTCCCCAACAGCGCGTGGTAAGGACTGCGCAACTTGACCACCTCGAACGTGAGCCACTCCGCTCGATAATTATCCGTCGATTCCCCAAAAGCAACTTCCAAGGTGATCCTTCCCTCGGGGCTCGCCGAGTGACCCGGTACGATCCCGTGAAAGATTGTTGAACTTTTCTGCAGCTGGGACTCTTTGAGATTCATCCGTAAGAAGGTCTCCCAATAAAGGATGTTGATGCTACTTCCCCCGTCCATCAAGACCTTCTTCAGCTCGTAACCATTAACCTGTGGAGCGACCACCAACGCCAAGACTCCTGGACGCTCCACCTTTTCCGGATGATCTCTTCTACTCCACGTTATCTCTTGTTCTGCCCATCTAAGGTATCCCGACGCGGCCGATGAAACCGAATTTGCCGCCTGCTTTGATGTCTCTTTGTTCCTGCTAGAAGTTCCTGTAGTATGCACATGATATTGTCCTTTTAAGTTAGTCGTTCGTACCGTGTCGACGAAGATATTGATCCGGCCGACCGTCAATATAAATCCGGACTCGAGGTGATCCGGTTCTGGCCCCCAGCCGGGATCGTCCACCAACTTTTCTTCTTCGTGGTCGATGTAGATTTCGCCAACGACAAGATCCTCCATGCCCTTCCGAGCTTCTCCCGTGATGTAGACACCTTTGGACGCAGGCCCCACGGTGGGCGCCAACTGTCGTGGGATAATCACGGCAGATGTTACCAGGGGTAACTGATCTTGGGGCAAGTCGACACAGGCGTTCGGGAGAGGGTTTAGCTCAAAGGAAGACATGATCCAACTTGATCTGACAGCCGGCAATCGAAGTCGCCGGATCTCTATTCTTGATATAACAACTCGATTAGGGTTTACACTGGATACTCGATACCACTCGATATTGCTAAGGTTCTCGAATCTCTGTCCCAATCTATACCCGGGGGTCGGTTTATATAGCTCCCGTACCCCCTAACTTACTTTACAAGGCACACCCGGGTCCTACCCAGACACGGCGTGCTAACCCTAACTTTCCTTTACAACACCCACAATCCGGGTCACCAGGCCCACGAGCTTGGGCCTTCACAAGCATCTTTACCCCTAGCCGTATCCTACTCATTGTCTCTGGGCCGGGTTATTCCTCGGATCCTGACATACCGGGTTAGCATCCCCCCATCACAACCCGGGGGAGAAGAGCGCCGACGAGGAGCTCTGGAAGACCCGCGCGGCTGAGCGGGCGGAGCGCCGCCTCGAACGCCACCTCGCGTTAGATGCCGCTCGGGAGGCGAGGACGAATGCACTGCAAGAGCTTCGTCGGGTCGACCACGCCGGCGAAGTCTGGGCCTCCGACGATCCGAGGTGGGGGCCTATCTCGGACATACCAGCATGCACCTCCGACGACGACGAGGAGGTCACCGACGAGTTCGACAACGACGATGAGCCGGAGGAGGTCTCACTTCTGTTTTCTGTTTTTTAATAAAAGTAACCTTCTGTTTTCCATGTTTTATAAATCAATGTAAAAGAAAACAGGAAAGTGAAACAAAAAATAAAAATAAAAGAAAAAAAATCTACATGCATGGTATCTCGCTAAATCAATCTATATATATGTATCCACGATATATATGCTCGATGTATCACTTGTGCTCTCACTTCTCGTTGCCTTACTCATTACCCATCCTAACTTACCACAGGCGCATAAACTCCAAACTGCGCCTGGGGTAACTTTACCGCAGGCGCACAGTGTACAGATGCGCCTGAGATAAGAGCAGTACCGCAGGCGCATATGGTGTATTGTGCGCATGGGGTAAGTGATCAGATTTTCCCCATTCTCCACCACATTTTATATCTTTGTTTATGATTTTAGAAATCAACTACCAAGTTATAGGATGTATTCCCATATTGTTTGTTGAGTAAAATGTTCTGTTTTGGTGAACAGATATATAGAAACGGTATTTTTTTTCTTCTTTGTTTTCTTGATGTGTTTTTATTTATTTTCTTGATGTGTTTTTGTTTGTTTGTTTTGAAATGTGTGTTTGACATAATATAGAAATAGTATAGCTAGGAATTAATATAGAAATAATATCCATTACACTTTGCAACACTTTGCAAATTTTTCCAAGTCATTTAAAACTAGGAAACAAAAATAGTTTTATGAACAACAAAAGACAAGTGATAAATCACAAGTAAAATACGAGTAGAGACATCACAATCATGAATAGAACACAATCATATCACATTCATAACATAGAGTCTTACGATCACATAGAACACAACATAAGTCTCACAATACAAGCTATGCTTCAAAAGAGCTACGTACATACTAAGATATTCATTACATACTAAGATATCCATTATATACATGCATATATCGAACGCATACATCTATGCCTCCGTCGAGTAGATGCGGAACAACTCGTAGGAGACGTATGAATCTATGGTTGCATAGTTGATGTTGGTCCGGTCCAGTGGGGTCTTCGCCCAATACCTATGATTCCTCGAGGGGAAACCAGACTTCATGGTTTCGTATCCCTCGTGGATGAAGGCAGTTGCCATCGGAGCCATCCCGGTCTTGGGCCCGGGCAACTCATCGAAATGGATAAGGTCCTGAAGATCAATGTAGTGATCTTCAGGTATCATAATACCCAAACGCATCAACTTCTGACGGTCTTGAGTGATGTCAATGCTGCAGAAGTCATACCCCTTGTTGACAAGAAAATCAACAAGTGTCGGAGAATGCTTTGAACTACTGCAACAACAAAAAATTGATAAATGTTAGATATGTTGCAACACATTTATTTTTCAGATGCAACAAACAAATCGAAAATGCAAGGTTGTACGTGTGCGTTACCTTGACCATTGGAAGACCAAAACGACCTGTTTGAACGCAATCTGGATGACGGCAACATCCTCTTGATCCGTCGTATATTCTAAATCAAGCCCGAAGAACCGTTGTTCATCGGGAGAGGAGAAATAGAGATCGGTCAAATACCCAAGAGCACCGGGGAGCCTCTCGCAATTGTCGGTGTAGAACACGTCGAGATTCTTGCCGCATGGTGTGGCCACATCATATCTCTTCCAAACTTCAGCCATGGTGCTTGGTGGAGGAAGATCAAGAGAGGAAGAAGAAAAGACAGAGGAAGAAGAGAAGACAGAGAAGAAACAGAGAGACTCACGATCGGGCCGGTGCGCACTGTAGCAATAAAACCGCCGCGCGCGGGAGGCGAGCAGTTTGTATAGAGACCCTTTAGCACCGGTTGTTAACACAAAACGGTGCTAAAGGTCTGTACAGGGCGCAGTCTGAATGTGGCCCCAAGTACAGACCTTTAGCACCGGTTTGTGTTAACAACCGGTGCTAAAGACCCTTTCGCACCGGTTGTTAACACAAACCGGTGCTAAAGGCCTGTAGTGGGGCGATATCTCGAGGACTTGTGAAAATTTTGCTCATTTTCTTTCGCGCATCTTCTCTCCTAGCACGTACGGCGAAGCCCTGCTCTGGCCGCGCCTCCGTCCGCCTTGTCGCCGTCCGCCTCGCCTCCGTCCGCCTCTGCCTCCGTCGCCGTCGCCGCCGCTGCCCTCTGCCTCCATAGCCGTCGATCCCCCGCGGCCCCGCCTCCGTCACGCCGTCGCTGTCCGCCTCCGTCGCCCCGCCTCCGTCTCCGCCGCCTCCGCATCCGCCGCCCCGCCTCCGTCCCGCCTCCGCCTCCGCCGCCCCGCCTCCGCCCCGTCGATCGCCTCTCGCCCCTCGCCGTCGCCCCGTTGCCCTCTGTACGCGTAGGTAAGTTTTATTTCTGTTTTTACAATTTTGTTTAGTGTTAGAATTTTTAGAGTTAGTGTTAGAATTTTTAGAGTTAGTGTTAGTGTTAGTGTTAGAAATTTTTAGAGTTAGTGTTAGATTTTTTTTAGAGTTAGTGTTAGTGTTAGAAATTTTTTAGAGTTAGTGTTAGATTTTTTTAGAGTTAGTGTTAGTGTTAGAATTTAGTGTTAGAAATTTTTAGAGTTAGTGTTAGATTTTTTTTAGTGCTTTAATTTGTTTTTACAATTTTGTTTAGTGTTAGAATTTTTGTGTTAGAATGTTGTGTTAGAAGTTAGTGTGTTAGAAAATTTCACTAAGTTAGTGTTAGAAAATTTCAGAAAGTTAGAATAATTTCAGTAAGTTAAATTTTTTCACTAAGTTACCATCTTGTTCATGTTTAAATTTCATCTTATTTCTGTTATATTTCTCAATTTACTATTTTTTACTAAGTTAGAAACACTAAGGTATGAAGCACACCGCACAGATGAAGCAGGCGGAGGAGATGAAGCAGGCGGAGCAGACGAAATGCGGGAAACAAGTTCCCCAGCTCGGACAACAAGAAGAACGGTCAGTTGCCCCGCTCAAGGTGTTATCTGACCAGACTTCAGTGTCCGGTCCACGCATGGGCGACGTGGGTTAAGCTATTGCTGATGTGGTATATACATACAAGCCCGGGCACCCTCTGGTCGAAAATCCTACTGCTCTAACAACCCAACTACGAAATTTACATGATTGGTACTTGGAGGCCGCAAGGCAGCAGAGAGACTGTATCATGGCGACAATTCAGGATCAACACTACTTCAGAGATTACGGTGTCGAGCTTGGATTCGATGATTTCTTCCAGATGTACAATCAACGTGCGCTCGACAAGTCTATCCTCAGCTGCTACTGTTTGTAAGTGATTTATTTGTGTAATTTAATTATTTAGTTAAGCTCGCGTTCGTTGCCCGTATAATTATCACTCACGACATTCTTTTTGTACGCTACTATGCAGAATGAAGATTCGTGAAGGCAGACTGGCAGGAATCTGGGACTTTGGGTTCATTGACCCGTATTCGTATCATCAAAACACAATAGAAAGGTTCAACAAGGATACACCGGATGATTTGCTAAGGTTTTTGAAGCGACAAAGTACCAAAAAATAAATATTTTGGCCCTACGGATTCAAGTGAGTGTTACTGTCTTGTAGACATTCCATTTTGCTTACCTGATGTTAAGTGTAATTGATGAGTATGCATGACTGCGTGTGTACACTTGCGCAGCGGCCACTTCGTATTGTTCATCATTAGAATCGATAAAAGACAAGTTGAAGTCTGGGACTCGTTAACTGGGGCGCTGACACATGGAAGAGCGCGCGTCAGATGCTTCAAAAGTATATATATATCGTCCTCTTTCGTTCATCGGCCTATTTTTCGTTCATTTCCTGATATCAAGTAAGTAATAATTAACTCTTCTATTCGTTTTTCTTTTGTCGCCCAGGGTTTGGCAAATGTTCATCAAGGAAGAACCCTGTACATGGGCAGACAAGCTCCACTTTCAGATTAACAAAGTAAGTAGTACTACGTACCCTGATTTCAATACCATTACCATTCTCTTGATTATTATTAATTTGACTGAATTATATTTCTCGTATATAGAAAGTCCCGCAACAACCACATGGAACTGATTATTGTGGATACTACGTTTGCGAGTTCATTCACAGGACGATCAATGAGAAATCCCGTACTTCCAGAAATCTAGAGGTACGTAACCGGATCTTCACAACTTTATTTATGTTGCCATTAATTATGTTTAGTTTTGTTCATAACTTAATTGTTTTCAACTATTTCTTTTCAAGATGGCACGAAAGCGGGCGCAGCTCAAACCAATCGACCGTTGCAAGGCTATTACAGAGGAATTGACAGGATTTCTTCTCACGCAAGTCATAGCAGAAGACGGAGAATTTTTCCATCCTATGAACCAATAGCCAGCTCCCTTCTCTATGCAAGTATACATCTATTGAAAACAAAGTTCAGATTATGTAATTCTCGGTCGATGACTTCGTGTTACATGTATATATATATGTACTTTTATTTGGTGCATCAACATTTAACCGCAAACACGGAATCGGAAACACTTAACCGCAAACACGGAATCGGTGTTTCCGGATACGTATTTCCGATTACGTGTTTTCCGATTACGTGTTTTCCGATTACGTGTTAAAATGAAACACGGACACACGGAAACGGAAAGACTAAACGGAAACACGTAAACGGAAACACGTAAACGGAAACCCTGAAAATACGGAACACGCACTAAACCCTAAATACGGAATCGGAAACCCTGAAAAGAAAAGGAAAAAAAAGGAGAAAAAAAAATCTTTAGGATTCTAAAGGTCCTCCGCCTGCGCGCGCTCTTCGGCGCCCACGTGGAGGCCTTTAGAACCGGTTGGTGACTGACCGGTTCTAAAGGGGGGGCCTTTAGTCCCGGATACGTAGCACCGGTTTTGTATCCGAGTCCAAAGGCCCTTACAAACCGGTGCTACTGTCCTGTTCTCCACCAGTGTAGTAACGTACACGTTTTTTCTAGACTATGTTACTAACTCCATAGTGGGTAGTAACAAAGATGTGGTGTCATGCAATGTTGTATCTATTAGATTGTACGTACCCTCTCCGTCCGGGTGTATAGGGCACATATAGCAATTCTCTACGCCCTGGGTATTCATTCATTGGGGTTTAAATATTACATGCATCGATGGAGAGGGATGGAGCGAGGCAACCACCCACTAATTAGATGAGATAATTAGATGAGAATTAATGCAAAATATGCCTAAGAGATAAGACGACAAGTTGTTGGTATTATGCCCTATACACCAGGATGGAGGGAGTATTATCTTGGGAAGTGTGATGTTATGGTAACTAGTTAAGTTACCATAATGCTCTCTCTTCTCGTTAAATACTCCCTCCGTTCACAATTACTTTGCGTTCTAGGATTAGTGAAAGTCAAAAAAATTAAAGTTTGACCAAACATGTAGGAAAAAATATCAGCATCTACGATATAATTTTAGTACTGTTAGAATCCTTATAAGATATATTTTCATATTATATACATTTGAAATTGTAATAGTTGATATTTTTCTTATATATTTGGTCAAATTTATAAAAGTTGGACTTTGAAAAAAGCTAGAACGCGAAGTAAATAAAAATGGAGGGAGTACTTGACATGTATGTATTTTTGTCTACGTGGCATCTGTGTTACTCCCTCCGTCCATGATTACTAGTCCCCTAATTAAAGCATGGCGACCAAGGCTTAATTCTATTGGTGTCCTTTCCACCAATCAACGACACAGTTTTCCAATATCTAATAAATTGCGCATTTAATTTGGCCATGCAAACCAATCAAAATAAGACTACTCCCTCCGTCCGGGAATAAGTGTACTTCTAGATTTTGTTCAAGTCAAATTTTTAAAATTTTGACCAAATTTTACGGAAAAACTAGTAACATATATGACATGAAATTGATATATTATGAAACTACATTTCGATACGGATCTAGCGGTACTAATTTAGTGTCATAAATGCTAGCACATTTTCCTATATAGTTGGTCAATACTATAAAAGTTTGACTTTGCCCAAAAGCTAAAAGAACACTTATTCCCGAACGGAGGGAGTAGGTGTGATTTCATCATTATTATGGCTAAGTTAATTAGACAATTAAATGCTTACAGGCCTTATAGAGGCTTCATTTCTGAACAAATAGATTTTAAGTAGAAACTAACAAACCCGGACGGAGGGAGTACTATTGAAGTTACTCCCTCTATGACTAACCTAACCAGGGGTACTACTCCATAATTGAGTGAAGCCGGATCTTGTCTGAATGATTTTTGATTACTGGTATGGACGCACGTACTAGTCCTGGCTAGCCAGTACGTGCGTGTGTGTACGTAGGTTACATCAGGCGTGAGAGCTACGGCGCCGTCGCAAATAAATTTCTCTTTGGGATGAGCACCCAATAATCAATATTCTTTTTGGCGCCGTTGCAAACAAATAAATTTCCATCGATGGCGACTGGGCGAATCGACGCGCGACGACTTCAAGTACTGCATGCGCACGGGCGGCAGACGTCAACCGTTCATCTTTTTGGCACGCCCTCCCACGCAAAACCACAACCGCCCGGACTAGCTAGCTAGGAGCACGACTAGCCCTACCTATCCGGTCACGAATCCAACGCTACCTACGACTAAAGTGTCTCAGCAATCTGCTTTCTCCTTTCAGAAAGACATGATTTCCATTTTCCAAATACTCCCTCCGTCCTCGAATAAGTGTACGTTTTCCTTTTATGGAAGTCAATTATTTTAAAATTTGACCAACTTTATTGGGAAACGTAACAACATTTATGATACTAAATTAGTATCGTTAGATCCGTTTTGAAATATACTATCATAATATATGGATTTTATATCATATATATTGATGTTGTTTTGTATAAATTTGGTCAAAGTTTAAAAAGTTTGACCAAGACCAATTATATAGGTACACTTATTCGAGGACGGAGGGAGTATATATGTGTACATGTATAGAAACTAAAACGTTTCTACTACTACATGTATTCATGTTTACATAAGCGCAAGTCATGCATTTCTAAACCGAGGGAGCGCCTGTCAAAAAAAAAAAAAAAAAACCGAGGGAGCGGTATTATTTCTTTTTTGAGAGCCATCCGATTTCTATAGATAAAGGAATAAGGAAAACCCCTTACACGGAGTCTCCACTTGTCAGTGGCCAGAAAACAACCGCGTGGGGAGCCACGACCACCCTTATCGCATTATCTTTCTCCTCGTCTTCCACCCATTTCCCCCATTTCTTCTCTCTTCTCCTCCACAGCTCTGTCGTCGCGCGCGTCTCCACCAGATTTTCTCCACGTGTCCACAGGACGGCGAGCCTCCATGGCTCTATAGGGCTCCAGGATCTAGAAGACGGGTGTGCGACCTCCTTCAGCCGAGAAAGACACCCGCTCCGACGGGAACGGTAAGGATCCGACGATGAAGCTGGGCAACGAGCGGCTGCGGAGGAGCGGAACGATCTCTGCCCGCCAAAACAGGAAGTTTTTCTGGGAGAGCTTGACTGGCAGGAGATGTGAGAAGTGGAACGGCGTAGGCAACGCGGTCACAATGGACAAGGAGGTGCCGACTACGTACGTGGACACGCCGATTATGACCTGAAGCCATAGGCAGCGGGACAGAGATTCCCGAGAATGGAGAGGACAGAGAAATGTCCCGAGAAGGGGAGGAAGGCTCCCATGGTCATAGGCGGATCCAGCATCCCTCCAGCCTGGGCAGTCGCCCAGGCTTGCCGGCCGCGTGACGCCTTATATCATACGATCTTGTATGCCAATTTATCCGAAAATATGACATAGTAGACATGTTTGCCTGGGCATCTAGAAGATTCTAGGTCCGCTGCTGCCCATGGTGGAGTTGATGAGCACACCCACATACGGGGGAGGACGGCATGGCGAAGGAGGGCGCCGTGGGCGCGGGTGACGCAAGGGCGTTCGATGCGAGTGTAACCGAGGAAGACGAGATGGCCAGTCCGGACGCAGTGGAAGAGCTCATGGCGGCAGGCTAGGGTTTAGAATATCTCGTCGTGTTATAGCATGTAAACGTAACAATGACGTAGGGAATAGCACAATGATCCAGGTGTGGGCTCTGTGTATATTCATGTTATAATGATACACTTGAAGCATGTATTAAGATATTTGTTTGACTATACTCAATAGACACATGTCTTCCGAAATATCAGATATAATTAAATTTTAATGGAACTGCAAAAATAGGAAGGGTGCAGTTTTATGTTTTTTATCCTTTGTCTACATAGCAAAGACAAAACATGAATTCTTTGACAAAACATATTTAACTTCAGCACAAGTTCAATGTATTTTGAATGTACATTACAGTACAAAGAAGACTTCACTTAATGTTATTAAAAGTTTATGCACTCTCTACGTTCCATAAAAGAAGACTATGCATAAATTTAATCAAAAATAAAATAATAGTATGTACCAATTGTACAGAAAGAAATATGGCCATTTTTAGAATATCAAATCAATATCAATAGACACACAAATAGAGTTTATTTTCTTAGTATAGTATGTTTACTAAATCTTGTAGGTATGTTAATTCTTTATCTATAGAATTGGTCAAAGTTACACTACATTGATTGTTTCCTAGAAATATACGGCTTGTTGTGATGTATAAAGGTTGTATTTAATTAAGTGTGTCAAATTTATATCGGAAATAAGTAAAAAAAACTATATATTGGAAAGTTGCACTTAAAACTGTAATATGGTTAAAATAAGTTATATAAAATTCTAAGAGTTTAGTATAAATTATGTTGGTTTACATTTTTTTGGAAGCGAATGTTGGATGAAAAAAAAGGTTGTTGCATTGAAATATCCAAAAGCGTTTAGATGGGATTGTGAAAACAAAACTTATTGTACTCATGAATAATGAACTCCAAATGTCCAAAAATATTGAATCTCGTTCCAAAGTGTTAAGAGGTAGACTACAAATCCCCTGTCATAGTGCCCAATTTGAGTTAGTAGTATGCACTATGAGATTTGGTTGTGTTTTTCCTCTTACGGATTGACCAATATTGTTTCTTAAAAATTTGATAAACCATGAAATAAATTTTCTAAAATGTTGGAAGAATTCTCGAGTGTTGCTTCATTTCATCGGGACATACTAATGATTTTTTTTGCAAATCAATATTCTTCCTAACTTAAATTATCTTTCTTCATCATACAATGTTCCATATTTTTTAAATAAAACTAGCCATCCGCTACAACTAGGACAAGAAGCACAACACTGGAGCCTGGAGGAACAAAGTCTGCGTCCATGAGCTATGAACGTTACAATTTGTATGCTTTTGTCTATGTGGTCTGTCAGCCGGAAGCAACTAGTGTGGGGCGACCGCGTATATGGCTGGCTTGAAGTGACAGATAGGGGTGTGTTCCGTAGGCTGAACGACGTTCTTGAACCATTGGGCAGTGCTCTTTAGGCTTGGCCGGTGAAAACTATCCTCAAAACAATGTTGTATATCTTGTTTGGTAGCCTGCATTACGAAACGAGAGCTCTGACAAAGAAACCAAACAACATGATGTGTTTGCAGTGTTGGTAACTCTCACACATTGAGTGAACTTACCTTCCACCATCATACCAGGACAACTTTACAGCTTATTTACGCTCCAGAATTTAAAATTCGTAATTCCACTACAAATATATATGTTAATACTTCTCACAATATTATTTGCAACTATACAAAATACCACTGAGTCATTTATACTTTGTAATACCATCATGAAATATTTATGTGACAACATCTCACCATAATATTTCTAGCGTTAATTACAAATAATTAACTGTCTGAGAAATATATTTAGTTAAATATTTCTCTTTTATACCGGTTTGACTAAATAATTTAGCCAACAAAAATTTAACGGTTTTTGTGTGCTTTCTTCATGACAACGAGATTGGCCAGATCACAAATTATTTTGATTTGATCTCAACCATGTCTATTTTACTCACCAATGACTACGAAGGTCAAGTTTCTTGCAAAATATTGTGTCATGTTTACCTTTTGAAACAAAATCTTTTGTCTCATTGTCATTCGAAATATCTTTCAAAATTACATTTAGCACACTGATCAAATTCATGTTATATTAAACTCCTTAATGTATCTCATAGATATTAAATTCATATATAAGACACTTTCTGAAAATTTACTTGAAACTCTATTAAATTATTTCATGAGACAACTTTCTTTTAATTTGGCTGGGCCTAATTAAAAGATCATATACAACCCCCACTCAGTTTTAAGTCCCTTCGGTTTTTATATAATAAAAAAGAAAACCTTCTTACTTCATTAATACGACCGAATTAATAATCATACTTGTAATATTAAATCACTCTAGTAATGTAGAATTAATTATATTTACAGATAATTTTGCAAATTGATCCAATAACAACTCCAAGCAGTTATATGATAAGTCTTGAACTCATTATTATTATTTATTCGTTTTTTATTATTTTTTAATCAAAAAATATATTCATGGCTACTGGTAGATAGCGAGCCATGACCACTGGTGAGTACAACAATGCCACAACATGGCAACGGCGGAGATCGACGGTGCCGGCAGATTATACGGCGGCTACAAAAAACGGCAATGAAGCACACACAATACAAAGGTTGAAAAGGCTAGATGTACACGAAAAACATGAGTGAAGGGCGCGGCGACAACATCGGCGAAATTTGTAGTGGCTGCACCGATGGAGCACATATTACGTAGGCGTCTACAAAGTCTTTGGTGGTGGCGGAACATGGCATTAGGATTCTTACCACATAGAGGGGGTAAGACTAGATGATTCTACAGCGTCCAAGTTAATGAAAACGGACGGTGATGACAGAGAGGTTCAAGGAGAGGAGAGCAGCGAGCACTTGAGACGTGTGTATGTGGCATACCAATAACGAGCACCAAACGCAACGACGATATTGATGACATCGGCCTATGGTAGAGCGGAGTTTGAAGAAGACACATACACCTCGAACATTTTAAATACACATATGTACAATAAGTCTCTTGCTCCTATTAAGCGCACCCTTAGTAGAAATGGGCAGCGGCACCGGGTTGGCGTTCTATCCGTCTTTAAGTGGTATTACCAGCCATTCTAGAGGAGCAGTTGATTTAGCCTTTTTAGTACTCACTAGTAGAAAACAGGGCATTGAGCCAAGCACAATGGAACCGGATGTGATACAAACCGGTTCAAAAGGGTCTGTCCCCTGGGCCCCACCCATGCAGCAAATGGTCGCAAGGCCTTTAGGACCGGTTTGTAACACAAACCGGTCCTAAAGGCCTTGCGGGTAGGGGTGGATATCGAGCTAGCTCGACTCAACTCGACTCGACTCGTAAATACTCATTAGTTAACGAGTTTGCTCGACTCGACTCATTAACTTAACGAGCAAAAAACCTTAGCTTGGCTCGACTCAATAAATATTCGAGTTGACTCAATAAGCTTGATAAGCTCATTAAGAAACGCAAAAACATTCTTAATTAATTATGGAGAAAATTATAAAAAGGTTTATTTATCATTCATGCCTCACACCGTAGATTTTGGATATTTTAATCAGAATGTTCATGTATTTTTGTCCTAAAGGCCTTGGATTTTATTTCGTGTTGAATAATATTTGAGTTAGCATATGAATGTAAAGACATTAACGAGCTTATCGAGTACTTGCAACTCGACTCGTTAAACTCGTTTTATTAACGAGCTGAAAAAGCCAACTCGGCTCGGCTCATTAGTATCCGAGTTCGAGCTGATTCGAGCCGAGTTTTCGAGTACTCGTTAAGCTCACGAGTTTCGAGTTTTATTTCCACCCCTACTTGCGGGTCATTTGCTGCAGGGAGGGGGGCCTAGGGGCAGACCCTTTAGAACCGGTTTGTATCACAAACCGGTTCTACAGGTTTTCTCATTTTTTGCAGCTACTGCGGGTCCCGCTGTCATATCCTTTAGAACCGGTTTGTAACACAAACCGGTCCTAAATCCCTCCCCTAAACCTACATACCACCCCGAGCTCAGCTCCATTTTTTCCAGCTCTAGCTCAACTCTATTTTTGCTCTCTCCTTCCTCTTGTGAGGTCTAATCCATCCCCATTTTTCTCCACCATTTGTCAAGATTGTTGGTACCCATCGGTCCTACGGTTAGCATCAACATTCCCTCTTCCGGCATTGCAAGTTTTGCTCGTTTTCTTGCTCATTTCATTTTTGTTGTGCTAGCTAGGTGTTTGATGAAATGTCTAAGCTAGAATTTGTTATTCATTTTGTTATGTATACAAATTGATGCAATTTGAGCTCAAAATTAATTATGATTTGTGGTTTTTTTAGTGTCGCGCGCCTTGTCCCCTTCCTCACTGCCGTCGATCGCCCCATCACCGACACAACCTTGGTGAGCCTATTGTTTTTATTTAGCAAAACAAATTTTGATTTGTATGATTTACGTATATATTTACTTGTATATAATTTTCTTATTGTGTAAGATTTTTTTTATATACATAGCGCCATGGTTTTGATATCCGTCCCCGTTGGCCCTCGTCCAGTCTATGATTCGTATGTGGTATATTATCTTTTTTCACTACATATTTTCATTTCCTGATTATACGAAACTTACGCCGACCAACTTGACATAGATATTTTATCTAGGAGGTAGTGGAACCGGAAATGCCAATCGAACCTATTGTTGAGAAGTTATACTTAGTTGAACAAGAAAATGTTGGCTTGAAAGAAAGATTGAAAAAAACTGAAGAGAGGTTGGAAAAAACTGAAAGAGAGAAGATGACATTGGAAAAGGTTCTTGCCGGTGTCGTCGATGGTCACAAGAGCGAGATGGACGCAATGCGCCTGAAAATTAGAAAGATTAGGAAATATGCAATTAGTAAATAGGCTTGGTATCATTATGCCGTCGGGTCAATTGTTACCTTTGTTGCGATTTTGATCGCATTTTTGTTGCTTTTAAATGCATTAATGAGAGTTTTTATGGATGGTTTCAGTGTGTATTTTTATGAGAACTATATATGGTCACTATACGCTAGTTTGGTATTAACGTGTGTGAACTTTTTGTATTAATTAATTAATTTAGTCATGATGATTTAGCATAATGGTTGTTGATAAATTTATATAATGCAGATGAACCGGCAATGGATGTACAGTGATCGACGTCGTCCAGAATTCCTTAATGGCATGCATAGTTTTCTCAATGTGGCTGAGAAAAACAGGCAGAATGGATTTATTTTTGTCCATGTAAAAAATGCCAGAATAAGAGGAATTTCCATAACTCAAGAACCATACACACCCACCTGTTGCAAGAAGGCTTCATGCCCAGTTATTTTTGTTGGACCAAGCACGGAGAAAGAGGGGTTGTAATGGAAGACAATGAAGAAGAAGAGGATGATGATAATTATCCTATGTTCGGTGAACACGGTGATACTGAAATGGGGGAAGACGAGCCTGAACTTGAGGACATTGTTGATGAGTCTGATGATGATCTTCGTCAGGTCATTCGTGAAGAACAGATAAACTGCGCAAGTGAAAACGAGAGGTTGAAGTTGGAGCGCATGTTAGAAGACCACAAAAAATTGTTGTACCCAAATTGCGAAGATGGCCAGAAAAAGCTGGGCACCACCCTGGAATTGCTGCAATGGAAGGCAGAGAATGGATTATCTGACAAGGGATTTGAAAATCTGCTGAAAATAATGAAGAAGATGCTTCCAAGAGATAACGTGCTGCCATGCAGTACATACGAAGGAAAGAAGGTTGTCTGCCCTTGGAAGTGCATAAGATACATGCATGCATCAATGACTGCATCCTCTACCGCGGTCAGCACGAGAATTTAACTGCCTGCCCGGTATGTGATGCATTTCGGTACAAGATCAGCCGAGATGACCCTGGTGATGTTGAGGGCGACGATCGCCCCAGGAAGAGGGTTCCTGCCAAGGTGATGTGGCATGCTCCTATAATACCACGGTTGAAACGTTTGTTCCGAAACAAAGAGCATGCCAAGTTGCTGCGATGGCACAAAGAAGACCGTAAGGAAGACGATATGCTGACACCCGCTGATGGGTCGCAGTGGAGAAACATCGACGATAAGTACGAGGACTTTGCACGTGACGCAAGAAACTTAAGGTTTGGTCTGAGTACAGATGGCCTGAATCCGTTTGGGGAGCAGAGTAGCAGTCATAACACCTGGCCCGTGACTCTATGTATCTATAACCTTCCTCCTTGGTTATGCATGAAGCGTAAGTTCATTATGATGCCAGTGCTTATCCCAGGCCCGTCGCAACCTGGCAACAACATTTATGTGTACCTCAGGCCACTGGTTGATGAACTTTTAGAGTTGTGGGCTAACGAAGGTGTACGTGTGTGGGACGAGTACAAACAAGAGGAATTTTACCTACGAGGGTTGCTGTTTGTAACCATCAATGATTGGCCCGCTCTTAGTAACATCTCAGGACAGTCAAACAAGGGATACAGCGCATGCACACACTGTTTAGGCGAGACTGAAAGTATACATATAGGCAAGAATGTGTACCCGGGGCATCGTCGATTTCTTCCAGACAGGCATCCCGTAAGAAAGAAAGGAAAGCATTTCAAAGGCGAGGCAGATACACGGAGGAAGCCAACCCTCCCTAAAGGTACTGATATATATGACATGGTCAAAGATATAAAAGTAATCTTTGGTAAGGGTCCTGGCGCACAATCTGTTCCGAATGACGCCGACAACCACGTAGCCATGTGGAAGAAGAAATCTATATTCTGGGAACTAGCCTATTGGAAATTCCTAGAGGTTCGCTCTGCGATCGACGTGATGCACGTGACGAAAAATATTTGTGTAACCTGCTAAACTTATTGGGCGTGCATGGGAAGAAGTCGAGAGATACACCAAAAGCACGGCTGCACCACCAACGTATGCACGAACGAGACGACCTGATGAATCCAGAGAATTTCAAAGGTCCTGCCAGCTACGCTCTTACCAAGGAAGAGAAGGAGATCTTTTTCCAAGTCCTGAGCAGTATCAAGGTCCCGTCTGGCTACTCGTCGAACATAAAAGGAATACTAAACCTGGAAGAGAAAAAGTTCCAAAACCTAAAGTCTCATGACTGCCACGTGATCATGACCCAGTTACTTCCGATTGCATTGAGGGGGCTTCTGCCAGAAAACGTGCGAGTACCCATTGTGAAGCTATGCATTCCTCAACGCAATTTCTCAGAAGGCAATCGATCCAACAACTCTACCAAGTTTACAGAAGGACGTGGTCCAATGTCTTGTCAGCTTCGAGTTGGTGTTCCCACCAACCTTCTTCAATATTATGACGCACCTCATAGTTCACCTAGTCCAAGAGATTTCCGTTCTCGGTCCTGTATTCTTACACAATATGTTCCCCTTTGAGAGGTTCATGGGAGTCTTGAAGAATTATGTTAAAAACCGTGCTAGGCCGAAAGGAAGCATGGTCAAGGGCTATGGAACAGAGGAGGTCATTGAGTTTTGTGTTGACTTTATTCCTGACCTAAACCCGATCAGTGTTCCTCAGTCGCGCCATGAGGGGAGACTGCGTGGAAAAGGCACGCTAGGAAAGAAATCAACAACATGTATGGACGAGCAATCTTTCACTCAAGCACACTAGACAGTTCTAGTTAATTCCAGCTTGGCGGCTCCATATATCCAGGAACACACGGATATTTTACGCTCGGAATACCCGGAGCAACCTGAAGATTTCATTGCTAAAGAACACGCGAAGACTTTCGGCGGTTGGTTGCAAAGACGTCTCATTAATGACAACATTGTTGAAGATGAGCTATACTTGTTGGCCAAGCAACCATCTTCGACTATATTGACCTTTAAAGGGTACAAGATAAATGGTAACATATTTTACACGGCAGACCAAGATAAAAAGAGCACCAACCAAAACAATGGCGTCCGGTTTGATGCAAAAGACGACAACGGGCAAAGGGTCACATACTATGGTTACATAGAGCAGATATGGGAATTTCACTACGGACCTTCCTTTAAGGTCCCTTTGTTCTGGTGCAAATGGTTCGACCTGTCAGGCGTGAATGTAGACCCGAAGTACGGAATGACAACAGTGGATCAGAAGAATCTTGGGTACGACAATGATCAATTCGTCCTAGCCAATGATGTGGCTCAGGTTTTCTATGTGAAGGACATGTCTAGCAGACCGAGAAAATGAAAAGATAAAGAAGCGAATACATCAGACGATGAGCCAAGACGCCACATAGTTCTTTCAGGGAAAAGAAACATCGTGGGAGTCGAGGACAAGACAGACATGTCAGAAGATTACAATAAATTTGATGAAATTCCTCCCTTCAAAGTCAAAGATGATCCAAGCATTCAGTTAAATGATGAAGATGTTCCATGGTTATTACGGCGCAATCAGAAGAAAGGCAAGAAGAAAAATAGAAACGGATCATCCCTTTAGTCCCGGTTGGGGACACCAACCGGACTTAATGGGTTAGGGTTTCGTTTGGACCAATCAGATAGAATCACACGGATCGTGTGTTTCTTTCAACCGCTTGTGAGCCACGATCAGGCTACGGTGTGTTTCTTTCGAGCTGTTGTGAGCCGTTGGATGAGATGTTTCTTAACCGTTGGATCAAAACCCTAGCTCAACACTTTGTGAGCCAGAGGACCCTATATATAGCCCAGCTTCATACACCGTTCAGTTCATCTCCCAAATACAAAACATCCGGATTCGCCAGCATACGCCCTGCTGTGTATTTGGTATGCATATATGCACTCACTAGCCACTGCAGGGTTGTATACTGGCGATACCGATTGTTTTGTTCTACACCCCCCTTTAAGGTTTGATACATCATATATTCAGTTCATCGGGTAAATACAAAACAACCGGATTCGCCGTCATACGTCCAGCCGTGCATTTGGTATGCATATATGCACCCAGTAGCCGCGGTTGGGCTATATGACGGCGATACCGTCTGTTTTGTTCTACACCCCCTTTAAGGTTTGATACATCATATATTCAGTTCATCGAGCAAATACAAAACATCCGGATTCACCGTCATACGTCCAGCCGTGCATTTGGTATGCATATATGCACCTAGTAGCTAGCCACGGTTGGGCTGTATGACGGCGATACCGTTTGTTTTGTTCTACACCCCCCTTTGGAAACAGAAATAAGAATAAAAGAAATGTGCGCCCCCCCCAGGCCTTTAGTACCGGTTGACGTTAACAACCGGCGCGGGAGTTGACGCGTGGCGCGGGAGTTCACGCGTGGCGTGGGAGTTCACGCGTGGCGAGGGAGTTGTGACGCGTGGCTAGGAGGGCGCGGTATAAACTGTCGCGCCTCGAGCGCGTCTTCTCCTCTCCACGCGCCCACTCCTCTCCACGCACCGTCGCGCTTCCACAATGCCTCCGAGGAGAAACAGCACCACCGGCTTCCGCGGCGTCCGAGCACGGCAGAACGGAATGTTCAGCGCAGATATCCGCTGGGGGGACAACCGCATCCCCCTCGGCTCCTTTGCGACGACGGCGGAGGCCGCCCGCGCCTGGGACGCGGCGGCCTGGCGCCTCAACCGCCCGCGGTCGCTGATGAACTTCAACGACTGCCACACCGTCTGGGAAGCGGAGGCCAGGGCTCCAAAGCCGCATATCGTCACTGCCGCCGACCACCTCCACCTCCACCACCGCGCGTTTTAGGGCCTAGTCGACGCCATGAAAGACCGCGTCGTCCGCGAGTATTACCGGAACAACCCGGGGGAGGAGAGCGCCGACGAGGAGCTCTGGCAGACCCGCACGACTCAGCGGGCGGAGCGCCTCCTCGAACGCCACCTCGCGTTAGATGCCGCTCGGGAGGCGAGGACGAATGCGCTGCAAGAGCTTCGTCGGGCCTACCACGCCGGCGAAGTCTGGGCCTCCGACAATCCGAGGTGGGGGCCTATCTCGGACATACCATCATGCACCTCCGACGACGACGAGGAGGTCACCGACGAGTTCGACAACGACGATGACCCGGAGGAGGTCAGCGACGAGTTCCCCGATGACGACGACGAGGAGTAGTGTTCGTCTGTTTTCTCTTTTTTAATAAAAGAATTTGTATTCCGGCGACACTGCGGCGTGCTAGCGCGTCTGTTTTCTGTTTTTAATAAAAGTAACCTTCTGTTTTCCATGTTTTATAAATCAATGTAAAAGAAAACAGGGAAGTGAAACAAAAAAGAAAAATAAAATAAGAAAAATCTACATGTATGGTATCTCGCTAAATCAATCTATATATGTATCCACGATATATGCTCGATGTATCACTTGCGCTCTCACTTCTCGTTGCCTTACTCATTACCCACCCTAACTTACCACAGGCGCATAAACTTCAGTATGCGCCTGGGGTAACATTACCGCAGGCGCACCGTGGACGAATGCGCATGAGATAAGAGTACTACCGTAGGCGCACAGTGTAGAAATGCGCCTGGGATAAGTGTACTACCGCAGGCGCGCAGTGTGAAAATGCGCCTGGGGTAAGTGATCAAATTTTTCCCATTCTACACCACATTTTATATCTTTGTTTCTGATTTTAGAACACAATCATATCACATTCATAATATAGAGTCTTACGATCACACATAACACAAACATAAGTCTCACAATACTAAGATATCCATTAATTACATACTAAGATATTCATTACATGCATATATATCGAACGCATACATCTATGGCTCCGTCGAGTAGATGCGGAACAACTCGTAGGAGACGTATGCATCTATGGCTGCATACTTGACGTTCGTGAAGTCCAGTGGGTTCTTCTCCCATAAAAAGTGATTCTTTCGGGGGAAACCAGACTTCATGGTTTCGTAGCCCTCGTGGATTAAGGCAGTTGCCATGCGAGCCATCCCGGTCCTTGGCCCGTTCAATTGGATAAGATCCTGAACATCAATGTAGTGATCTTCAGGTATCACAATACCCAAGCGCATCAACTTCGGACGGTCTTGCCTGATGTCAACGCTGCAAAAGTCATATCCCATGTTGACAAGAAAATCAACAAGGGCTGGAGAATGCTTTGAACTACTGCAACAACAAAAATTTCATACGTGTTAGATATTGCAACACATGTATTCTTCACATGCAACAAACAAATCGAAGATGCAAGATTGTACGCGTGCGTTACCTTGACCATGGGAAGACCAAAACGGCCTCCTTGAACGCAATCTGGATGACGGCAACATCCCGTTGATCCGCCGTATATTCCAGATCAAGCCCGAAGGACCGGTGTTCATCGGGAGAGGACAAATAGAGATTGGTCAAATGCGCAAGAGGACCGGGGAGCCTCTCGCAACTGTTGGTGTAGCACACCTCGAGTTGCTTGCCGCATGGTGTAGGACCACGGTATATGTCCCAAACTTCAGCCATGGTGTGCTTGGTGGAGGAAGATCAAGAGAGGAAAAAGAGAAGACATAGGAAGAAGAGAGAATAAAGAGAAACAGAAAGACTCGCGATCGGGAACTGTAGCAATAAAACCGCCGCGCGCGGGAGGCGAGCAGTTTGTACAGAGACCCTTTAGCACCGGTTGTTAACACAAACCGGTGCTAAAGGTCTGTACAGGGCGCGCGGTCTAAATGTGGCCCCAAGTACAGGCCTTTAGCACCGGTTTGTGTTAACAACCGGTGCGAAAGGTCTTTCGCACCGGTTGTTAACACCAACCGGTGCTAAAGGTCTGTAGTGGGGCGATATATCCAGGACTTGTGAAAATTTTTCGTCAGTTCTTTCGCGCGTCTTCTCTCGTTGCACGTACGGCGAAGCCCTACTCCGGCCGCGCCTCCGTCCGCCTCGCCTCCGTGCGCCCCGACGTCGCGCGCTGCCCTCTGCCTCCGTCGCCGTTGCCGTCGCCGCCCTCTGCCTCCGTCGCCGCGGTCGATCCCCCGCGGCCCCGCCTCCGTCCCGCCTCCGCCTCCGCCGCGCGCGCCCTCTGCCTCCGTCGCCTCCGCCGCCCCGCCTCCGTCCCGCCTCCGCCGCCCCGCCCTCTCGCCCCTTGCCGTCGCCCCGTCGCCCCTCGCCGTCGCCCCGTCGCCCTCTGTACACGCGTAGGTAAGATTTTTTTTTGTTTTTACAATTTTGTTTAGTTTTAGAATTTTTAGAGTAATTAGTGCTAGAATTTTTAGAGTTAGTGTTAGTGTTAGTGTTAGTGTTAGTGTTAGAAATCTTTAGAGTTAGTGTTAGATTTTTTTAGAGTTAGTGTTACTGTTAGAATTTAGTGTTAGAAATTTTTAGAGTTAGTGTTAGATTTTTTTTAGTGCTTTAATTTGTTTTTACAATTTTGTTTAGTGTTAGAATTTTTGTGTTAGAATGTTGTGTTAGAAGTTAGTGTGTTAGAAAATTTCACTAAGTCGTTAGTGTTAGAAAATTTCAGAAAGTTAGAATAATTGCACTAAGTTAAGAAATTTTACTAAGTTACCATTTTGTTCCTGTTTAACTTTCATCTTATTTCTGTTATATTTCTCAATTTACTATTTTTTACTAAGTTAGAAACACTAAGGTATTTTACTTAATTATGGAATATTTACTTAGTCCGGGCATGTTTTTAGTTCATGTCTCTGTTGGACCCGCCGGGCGATGTCCGGAGCTCCTTAGTAGCGGGGCACGCGGCTTGGTGAGAAATCCGGGTGACGTGGTCGACCCGGATATACTTTGGTGGCCATCGCGTGGGCCACGCTCGGTGCGGAGAGAGCCGGCCCCTGAGTAGGTGGTACAACAGCGTATCAGAGAGGAGGACGAGCACGTCCGTCGCTACATGTACTTGCTCGATAGGCAGTATAGGCAGTATAGCAGCAGTTGGTCGATTATTCGGAGGGTTCCTTACCACGTGAGCTATGACCCTATGAGGGTTCCTTATCTATGGATGCGTAGCACCCGTGACTCAGCACCCCGCGGCTTAGGACCCGGTCGGAGTTAATTATTTTGAGAGATGTCACGAGACTATGTATAAGTGATATTATTCGATCGTGATGTATTAGGGTTAAAAAAATTAACCCGAGCTATGTAACTCTTGGTGTGTCTAGAACTATTATTTCATTACTATGTCCAGAACTATTATTTTATTACTGTCCGATGAAATAATTTCGCCAAGTGCCCGATGAAAATTTCGCTAAGTGTTCTTCATTTTATAAATTTTACTAGCAGGTGTTGAGCTATGGATCCCCAAGAACCTGCACATGATCCGCACGACGATAAACTCGCGGGAATGGGTGAGGCGGAGAAGGAAAGATTAATGTGCGAGATGATTTTTAATAATGCAACGGTCATATATCGTGATGACGACGGTGGACAGGCGTTTAGCAATCAATTTTTGAACGACTCCGGTGACGGAGATCAGAATATAGAAGATGTAGTAGATGATGACGACGACAACGTCGAGGATGAAGAAGTGCCCTCCAGAACAAACTCTGCCAATGTATATCTCAAGTCACTGTTCACGCAACAATTAATTTGTATTGCACTTAGTAACGAACCATTATTTTCCCGTTTAGGCGCCCTCCGGAACAGCTAGCGCAAGTACTGAGACAAAGTCCAAACGAGGCCCGGCCGCAAGGTTGAAAGATACCGCAAGGTTCTCGATCGATACAGTTGCTGCTGATGGCAAACCACTGCAGCCCCCAGAAACTTATCGCAAATTCGTAAATCAGTGCGGAGTTGTTGTAAGAGACCTGGTCCCGATCAACTTAATAGAATGGAATAAGCCGAAGACCGGGGCCAACGTTGGAGCTAGTTATGTCGATGAAAGATTGAAAAAAATTCTTTGCGAAACGCTATGGCTAAATTTCAGCGTAGCGAGCGATAAGAAGAAGAAAGTCGAGCAGTGGGCTTTGAAGAAGATGGCCACACAATTCCAGAGGTGGAAGAAAGAACTGTGGAAGAAATATAAGGACGAAGATCCAGTTTTCACTGGGAACCTAGTGAAGATAAGAGACGCTTGGGATGATTTTAAGGCGTACAAGAAATCGGGTGTCTTTGCATCCCGATCGGCGACAAATTCGGAGAATGCGAAGAAGAAGAAATATCACCATATTTTGGGGTCAGGTGGCTACATGACTCCCCTGCCTAGGTGGCGAAGCTATGAAGCTGCGCTTGTGAAAAGAGGTATCATTCCACAGACACATGACTGGCCCGATAGGTCCAAGTTCTGGTTGTTCGCGCATGGGGCAACGTTGGACGCTGAGACTGGGATGATTATTGCTCAGGGACCATGGTTGGAAAAAATAACAAAAGTCGTAGCAGACCTAGAGAAGGCAATAGAAGCTGTTCGAAAAGGAACTTTTGTTCCCGATAGAGAGAACGACGAGCTGACGAGGGCACTCGGGAACCCCGAAAAGTGGGGACGAACACGAGGCTTTGGAGCGGATACCCCGTGGAGCCAAGGGTTTGCAGCGGACATTGGCACTTACAGAAGCCGTGATAGAAGCAAGAAAAAGGCGATGGAACGGCTATCAACATTAGAACAAAAGGTGGATTTTCTCTTGAAGAAAGGGGGACACCCTCTACCTGACACTGAAGAGGAGGTAGAATATCGTCCTGCACCTGATCAGCTGCAAATAGAAGACAATCGTGTAGCAGATGCCGTCCCATCTCAGCATAGAAGCAGCGTTGGTTCCACGCACATGCAGCTAGAAGACGGTCGTGCAGTCGAACCGTCGGCGCCTCACTACCCGGATGATATCACGGAGAAGACAAACTGTGAGATACATATGCCAATGGGGAACATATCCTTCAGGGTGGCGTCAGGCTATGCTTTACCGAATCAACCTGAAGCAACCTACCATGGTGGTCAGATTCCAGCATCCCATGCTCGTGTCGGGTTGTCAACAATTACGCCGGGATGCCATTCAATTGAGCTCTATATTCCTGGAGGTGAAGGCGAGAAGACACTGGGAGAAATGGAGCTTGGTATCATATTGTGGAATAAGAAACACATCGTGTTTCCTAACTCGGCGCCAAGGCCACCGACTCCTCCAGGTACAAATGCACCATATATACCTCCATCAATTATTGAATGTTGCACCACATGTAAGCTTATTTTTAATAGTTTTTTCACTTTCGTACAGAGAATGCACGACCTCCAAGTCCACCCCCCAACGAACCTCCAAGTCCACCCCACAACGAAGATTGGGAGCCCGAGGCCGAGGGTCCATCGCCCGTGCACTCCCGTGAGCCGACGGATGCGCCCACTACGGGTACGGCAAATCGGAAGCTGAAGTTCAGAAGAAACGGGACTCCTCCCAAGAAGAGACCAAGGAAATCCAAGAAAGTCGAGACTCCGCCGAAGTTACCAGGCCTGATGACTCCGGAGGAACTAAGTGATGTCGTGAAAGCCAAAACCAGCGCATGGTTCACACAGTTTCCCCTGAAGCCCCCTCCAGACACCTGGAAGGAAACTCTGAAGGACATCCCAAAGTGGAAAATTGAGCGGACCATCGACAACTTATATTATCCCGCACCGCCGCCACCGCCGCCCCTTTCAGACTATGAACGGTACATTGAGAAGACGCACACCGCACAGAAGAAGCAGACAGAGGAGATGAAACAGGCGGAGCAGACGAAATGCGGGAAACAAGTTCCCTAGCTCGGACAACAAGAAGCACGGTCAATTGCCCCGCTCAAGGTCTTATCTGACCAGGCTACAGTGTCCGGTCCACGCATGGGCGACGTGGGTTACGCTATTGCTGATGTGGTATATACATACAAGCCCGGGCACCCTCTGGTCGAAAATCTTACTGGTCTAACAACCCAACTACGGAGTTTACATGATTGGTACTTGGAGGCCGCAAGGCAGGAGAGAGACTGTATCATGGCTCAAGTTCAGGATCAACACTACTTTGGAGATTACGGTGTCGAGCTTGGATTCGATGATTTCTTTCAGATGTACAATCAACGTGCCCTCGACAAGTCTATCCTCAGCTGCTACTGTTTGTAAGTGATTTATTTGTGTAATTTAATTATTTAGTTAAGCTCGCGTTCGTTGCCCGTATAATTATCACTCACGACATTCTTTTTGTACGCTACTATGCAGAATGAAGATTCGTGAATGCAGACTGGCAGGAATCTGGGACTTTGGGTTCATTGACCCGTATTCATATCATCAAAACACAGTAGAAATGTTCAACAAGGATACACCGGATGATTTGCTAAGGTTTTTGAAGCGACAAAGTACCAAAAAAGAAATACTTTGGCCCTACGGATTCAAGTGAGTGTTACTGTCTTGTAGACATTCCATTATGCTTACCTGATGTTAAGTGTAATTGATGAGTATGCATGACTGCGTGTGTACACGTGCGCAGCGGCCACTTCATATTGTTCATCATTAGAATCGATAAAGGACAAGTTGAAGTCTGGGACTCGTTAACCTGGGGCGCTGACACATGGAAGACCGCGCGTCAGATGCTTCAAAAGTATATATATCGGCCTCTTTCGTTCATCGGCCTCTTTTTCGTTCATTCCCTGATATCAAGTAAGTAATAATTAACTCTTCTATTCATTTTTCTTTTGTCGCCCAGGGTTTGGCAAATGTTCATCAAGGAAGAACCCGGTACATGGGCAGACATTCTCCACTTTCAGATTAACAAAGTAAGTAGTACTACGTACCCTGATTTAAATACCATTACCATTCTCTTGATTATTATTAATTTGACTGGATTATGTTTCTCGTATATAGAAATTCCCGCAACAACCACAGGGAACTGATTATTGTGGATACTACGTTTGCGAGTTCATTCACAGGACGATCAATGAGAAATCCCGTACTAGGAGAAATCTAGAGGTACGTAACCGGATCTTCACAACTTTATTTATGTTGCCATTAATTATGTTTACTTTTGTTTATAACTTAATTGTTTTCATCTACTTCTTTTCAAGATGGCATGAAAGCGGGCGCAGCTCAAACCAATCGACCGTTGCAAGGCTATTGCAGAGGAATTGGCAGGATTTCTTCTCACGCAAGTCATAGCAGAAGACGGAGAATTTTTCCATCCTATGAACCAATTATAGCCAGCTCGCTTCTCTATGCAAGTATACAGCTATTCAAAACGAACTTCAGATTATGTAATTCTCGGTCGATTACTTCGTGTTACATGTATATATATATGTACTTTTATTTGGTGCATCAACATTTAACCGCAAACACGGAATCGAAAATACTTAACCGCAAACACGGAATCAGTGTTTCCGGATACGTATTTTCGATTACGTGTTTTCTGAAAATACGTATTGCCTTCTTTAGAAACGGAAACCCTGAAAATACGGAACACGCCCTAAACCCTAAACCCTAAACCCTAAATACGGAATTGGAAACCCTGAAAAGAAAAGAAAAAAAAATAGAAAAAAAAGCTTTAGGACCGGTTGGTGTTACCAACCGGTTCTAAAGGTCCTCCGCCTGCGCGCTCTTCGGCGCCCACGTGGAGGCCTTTAGAACCGGTTGGTGACTGGCCGGTTCTAAAGGGGGGGCCTTTAGTCCCGGATACGTAGCACCGGTTTTGTATCCGAGTCCAAAGGCCCTTACAAACCGGTGCTACTGGCCTGTTCTCCACCAGTGACTCATCTATCAGGTGTTTCATAAATTTTACGTTTTATCAATTTTATTAAAACTATCTTTAACATGCGTGGACCTGGAATGACTATGCATAGATTACCACTTTTTGTGTGCTCCGTTCGAATGTTATCAGTTCCAGTACGTAGAACAAATAATAAAATGCAAGCAGAAGTTCCTAGCTTCATGGAGATATAGAACACATATAAGTTATCATGCTTGCATATCCATCATTTGAGTCTCCAACCATTATTCCAATAATAACATCCGATTTGCCCTATAGACGAATATGCAAGCATACGTTTCATGCTTGTTTGAGTAATAGCATGGAGATTCCCCAAAATCATGCTAAACAATTCTACGATTTCTAGAAAAGATGCCAGTCATTTGATGAGAAATAAAAAGGAATATCGAGAATTCGCGTGGGCAGTTACTAGTTTTCTTAAATTTACATTACCTAAAATTACATTATCTAAATTGATCCACTTTAAATATAAAAAATAAAGTAAAGAGTAAATAAGAAAACAAAATATTCTGCCTCATAGTATTGAAATAGAGTTCTTTTTTCATAGTTTTACTTCTCATGGTACCACATAGATTAGTGCTTCTATCTTAATTAGTTCCTAAAGTATTCTCATTTTTATTTAATAGTCTCTTATTATAATAATATTAATTAATCATAGAGCAATTCCTTTTTAGGGGGACTCTAGAGAAAGCGAGACAAAGTGAAGCGATAGAGTTTTATTTGGACACGAATTAGATCTACACCATACCTAAATAGAATGAAAAGAAAACACACCATAAGCATCTTCGATTAACCAAAACACACCAAACCAAACCGGTGACGATGGAGTTTGCCATGGCGGCGAGAGATTGAAGAAGACACGTACACAAAGCACACTCTAAATACGCATAGTTACGAGACAAATATTCGTCAACGACCACCAAAATAATTAAAAAACTTACTACGCGGGATGTGATGTGAAATTGCAAGGTGAGTTATTCCTCAAAGGATATTTCAAGCAGTTATTAATTTGATGAAATTCTTTTAAGGAATTTTCATATAAGAAATTTAAATTAGTGGTGGGCGAATGTCTAAAACGATTTCCGGAATGGTATCATGTCTACACTACACATTATTTTCATATACAATTTAGTTTTAACCAAATACTATAGCATTGGTCACAAGTAATAAGATGAAGTGAGGTAAGAAAGAGTGAGCGGAAACAAACTCGCTTGCAACAATCCATCGAAACCGCAACCTTTTGTAGGTAGGGACCTAGTCGCAAAAGAGCATAGGATATGCACAAGTGTGCTTTCAGAAGCGCGTTGGACTAGACCACATGAACTAGTCATCATACTTTTCGCATCTTACACCTCGCGGGCCAAATCGGCCGGTGCAGGCCAAAAGAACACCTATTCTATTCAGAATAAGGGCGACTTCATTTAAGTTTCTGCTTATGCAGAAGCTAGATTCTGGGTTTTAAGGGGAGAAATTGCTGTGGCAAGAAACTCCTAGAAACTCCCTACGAGACTTCTTTTAGCTTCTACTGTTTTTACTTATTTGGTAGGATGAGCTGTGACATGTCCGTTATATCCCCCGAATGTGATATGTGCATTTGATAAACTGATATGTGCACCGGTGGAACTATCTTCTAGCAATCTACCATACAACAAGCATCACAACAACTACCATCTACATAGGTTTTTTTTTTGCGGGGAAAGGAATTCTTACCCGAGCAGTGGACGTCGGCATGGTCGTGCTGGTGAGAACAAGATCGAGGGGCGAAGGAGGTTGGTGGAGACGAAATCGTGCGCCGCGGCGGGGTGGGCCGGGGCAGGTCGTCGCTGGCGGAAGCAGGACGAGCTCGGGCGGCGGAGTTCCGTCAGGTGGCGAGATAGCGGCGGGAGCTGGTGACCGGGGGGTGGGGGTGATGGGCTCGTCCCGGCGTCGGATGTGATGGATCCGTCGTCGGAGGTGAGGGATCGGGACGAAGCGTCGAGGGCCGGCGGCGGGCCTGCCAGAGGTGTGAGTCGTGGGTAGGGGGGCCGGAGAGGAGTTGGGGCCGTGAGCGATTCGTTTTTTTCTTTCTCATTAGTTGACCGGTTTGGAGAAGGGGTGGGATGTGCGGTGGCAATTCGCCGTAATACTGCAGAACGACATGTCTATTTACAAATACCCTTCCGCGGGCGAGTTTAGAAACTCGGGAAACTCCTTCGGAGCAGATTATGGTCGTTTGAACAACTTGAGATTCTCGGCGGCTTGAAACTGGATACTTGTTTTGAGTTTTTGCCGCCTGGAGCCTAGAAACTCCCTAGAAACTCCACAAGAAGTGTCCCTAATTTACAATCAGGTGCTCCAAATGGCTACATTAGCAAAAGCCGAACAGAGTAGTAACCGGAAGAGATTGCATTATCGGTACCCGCCCGTTAATTAGTTAGTTTGACCATGTCGTAACCATGCATCGACGGAACAGTATCAGTCTCCAGTTAATGCTAAAATATTTTACTGGAGGGTCGTCTGCGTCACGTACGCGGTCGTCGCTGACAGCAATGGCCCGGTGGATCAAAATGTGAATCCCTGGTCCCGGCAGCGTGCTAGCATCGATCGCGATCACGGTGATCAGCGGTGGAGAATCTGAGTAGGACGTTCTTGGGCAAGGAGTGTGGTATTATATCGTGTATCGCGGATGAGAAATTGAGAATAGATCGTCTGCCTGTCCATCTCGCGGTGGGAAACCAGCAAGCGAGCAACAGTCTTTATCAAAAAAAAAAGCGAGCAACTTACAGATCTCAGTGATAGTGTCCAACCAATCAGACCGTATGAACACGTTGTGATCACGACAGGGTAGAGTATTCGCTGATCGATCTTTGAATAGAAGAAGGGACTACTAGCTAATCAGCGTACTCAAAACCCACATTTTAAATACAGAGCCAGCCAGCCAGGTGATGGAGATAGGTAGAGCAAAGTCCAAAGAGTATCCGCAACTGCAAGATATTGCGTGACCGGAACAGCGCGCGGATTAGTTAGTTTGTTAGTTTGACGGGCCAAAAGATCCATGCATGCCATAGCCATCAACGGAACAGCACTTCCTAGTTTGATAATTACTCCAAACAAGGTGACATGACGGACTCTTGTACGCCCGTACATTGATCATTGCAACCTTTGGCCCCGCGCGGCACACATCCCAAGAGATGTATCGGCCCCCCCTCTCTCTCTCTCTGCATGTCACCTCTAGTCAAGTTTCAGGCTCTGTTTTCGGCTTTCATATTATTCATATTATCTAGCGGAAAAAAAGATATACACAATGGTTTATACACTCATCTCCATCAACGCACACCTTACCCTCTATGGACATCTCAGAGAGACTGAGCCGACGGGTTGGTATTCAGATTGATGAAGTCACCTTAATCGTCTAGCCTATCGACGGACCGTCGTTTCCCACTAAAACAAATATTAAGCCTATATACGACACACATGTGTCAAACCCGGGGATTGACCTCTGTTAAACTGGGTATAGCCATCCATTGGTTGGTTCGCGTCGTGTCTCTTTCTGGGTTTACATGGTCACACCGTCAACCTTCACTCAAAATGGGGATATCAATTTTTAAAATATTATTTGCATGTTTTTTTTAAACTAATACTATGCACATGTACCTCCCCTGATGTGAATATGGGCCCAACCTGTTTCTTTAATGCGAGCTTGGGGTATTATTGGAGCATCCTAGCCATTGGAGCGCCAGGAGAACGTCGAACCAAAAAAATGTGATGCCATGAGGGAATACACATCACCGACGGTATTTTGATGTGTTGGGAGGACGTGTTTCCAGCCATACGATACCCCAGATAAAAGTTTGTGAGGAAATAATTGAGTGAGGCAAGAAAAAAGGCAAGTGGAGAGACGTGATTCGTCCAAACTTTTGCATGCACCCCTATAGTCCTAGCGCCCCTAGTTTCGCTTGAGTTTGCTAGCGCTAATTCCACGTCCTGGGGACATGACTGAGACATTTTTCGGCTTTTTTGGTCATTCTATCCTAAAATAGAAACAAAAAAGTACGTTGTGTGCGTCACTAGTAGGAAAATGCCTATTTGTGGCGCACCAAATTGGGATTCTGTGGTGCACCCAGGGGCTGGAGGGGTGCGCCACAGAATCCACGCCAGAAAATTAAATTTATGTGGCGCACCCAGCCCGTGCGCCACAGAAATTTAATTTGCATTTCTATGGCGCATGGGTTGAGGTGCGCCACATAATTCACATTTCTATGGCGCACGGGCTGGGTGCGCCACAGAATCTCTGTGGCGCACCCAGCCCGTGCGCCATAGAAATGTGAATTATGTGGCGCACCTCAACCCATGCGCCATAGAAATGCAAATTCTGTGGCGCATGGGCTGGGGTGCGCCACAGATTTTTTTTCAATTAAATAAAAAGGGATCTGACCGCCGAAATTTAAAATTTTTGGAATTTCGTAGGTAGGGGGAGGATAAGATGGTGGGTGGAAGATGAGGGTCACCGGAGGTGGTGGAGGAGGAGGAGAAGGTGGTGGTGGAGGAGGAGGAGGTGGTGAAGGAAGAGGTGGAGGAGGAGGTGGTCGAGGAAGAGGAGAAGGTGGTGGTGGAGGAGGAGCTCGCCGGAGAAGGTGGTGGTGGAGGAGCTCGTCGGAGAAGGTGGCGGTGGAGGAGCTCACCGGAGTTGGTGGAGGAGGAGAAGCTCGTCGAAGAAGGTGGTGGTGGAGAAGCTCATCGGAGTTAGTTGAGGAGGAAGTAGCTCGCCGGAGGTGGTTGTGGAGGAGGAGGAGGAGGAGGAGGAGGAGAAGAAGAAGAAGGCGTAGAGTTGAAGTAGAGGAGAGAAGGGGAGAGGAGAAGAGAAATGGAGGAGAAGGAAGAGGGAAAATAGGAGGGCTGTTGGGAGGGATTCAAATATCAGATCCCGCCCAAAAATTCTATGGCGCATGGGAGGAGGGTGCGCCACAGAAAGATGGAAATTCTATGGCGCACGGGGTTTGATTGCGCCACAAAATTTATTTCCATTTTTTTGGTTTTGTAGGCCGAAAATCTTCAAATGGTCATATTTTTTTTCCTTTTGGAATTTGGAGAATTTTAAAAAACCCTCACATGGCAAAGGCCAGTGAGGTTGGTTTCCTTTTTTTCTCTAGTTTTATTTTCCATATTTTGATTATTTTTTCTGACATCGTATGCAAAAGTTGTGCCCATTTTACTTTTTTTAACGAACTTTTGCTCAGAAAATCGAAATTCATATTTAAAAATTCGATTAAAAAAAGTAGAGCTTAAACTCTCCGTGCATCTAAAAGGATTTATTTTTTGATACTTTTTAGACCTGCAACTCTTTCGTGAAAAACTAGAAAGGCGTTCTCGGGGGGGTGTGTGGAGTGAAAAAAAAATTGTGTGGTTGGTGCGCCATAGAAACGTTGGATTCTGTGGCACACCGATGCCCGTGCGTCATAGAATACAACATTTCTGTGACGCACCAGATTACATGCGCCACAGAAATGTTCGCCTGCAATGATTGAAGCGGACCCCACCAAGTTTCTATGGCGTACCTTCCTCCCGTGCGCCACAGAATCCAACATTTATGTGGCGCATATTTTGGCGTGCGCCATAAAATTTAATTTCTATGGCGCATATCCTCTAGTGCACCAAAGAAAGTCTTCCATAAAAAGGCAGTTTCCTACTAGTGCGTGTTGGGGAGCAGCCGGAGTTGCTCTTAGCCGGGTTTGTGTTGAGCTAATAATCAAATCAAAAGTAGCACATCTCATAGATAGAGTCAAGCTAATAAGACAGTTTGTAGGGGCGTGATATCATCTCATTGTATGGTGTGTATATTTTATGTGGAAGGCATCTTTCGCATTTAATAAACACAAAATTAGGAACACTCGGCGCTGGCGGCGGGACCATGCAGCACTGCTCACCGTTCATTGTTCGTACCGTTATCTGATTCTCGTCGAGGAAGCAAGAGTGTGACTTAGGGCATGTACGATGCGGTGATATCAGCCTTCTTTTAGAGATGTCACGTAGGATTTTTGCTTAGTTCGAGGAGAGAGTATTAGAAAAGAGATGGTTTACTTCCCATAGCTAAGGGATGGTCCTTTAACAATTAAAAGAAGTCTATTTTCTCCATTGTACTACATGCCTTCCCTTATTAACACAATTTTACACCAAAATTTAATTAATTCTTACTAATTGCTAGGGACAACAATAAGAGATAACGACTAATATTTATTTTACCTTTTAGGTGACGTGGAGTGTTAAGAGAAGACTCGCCTTCCCTGGCATTATACATGCCCTTAAACAAACAAAGTAACCAACAATGTTCATACACTGGTAGAAAATATGCCTTTAGTACCGGTTCGCAAATGCCATTAATCCCGGCCGTGCAACTGGGACTAAATATGCGCGACTAAAGGCCCGTCCACGTGGGCGGCTGGCGTGCGCCGGGGGCGAAGGACCTTTAGTTCCGGTTTGTAACACGAACCGGGACTAAAGGCTAGTTCGTTATTTTCTTAATTCATTTTGGTTTCTAATTATTTTTCACTACTTTTTTTCAGAATTTTTATTATTTGCTTAGTGTCTAACTACAATTATCTCTAGTCAAATTACTTACTCGTGGTCAAACCTCCCGCTTGGTCACCCATCCTCCCACTAATCTAGTACTAGCACGCTTAACTTCCGAGTTCCATCCCGTCCCGCATCCAAGCGTTTCGCACACATATATGTGATACTAGTATCATATCAATCCTATTAACATGTTGGTCGATGCCACATTTCTTTATTGTTTGAATTTCAAATAAATCTTTTAATAAACAAAAGTAATGATGTAATAATAATTTTGAATAAATAAATAAACATTAACTTTTTTATTTGTATTATTTCTAAAAAAAATTCAGAAAAATAAAACCAATTCATTTTTAAATCTAAAAAATACAAATAATATATCAAAAATTCAGAAAAATAAAACTAATTCATTTTACAATCTTAAAAATACAAATAATATATCAAAAAATTCAGAAAAATAAAAATAATTCATTTTAAAATCTTAAAAATACAATTAATATATCAAAAAATAATAAAAAGTCTTCTTCTCTCACAAGGTTTTGAGACATTTAAGTAACCTTCTGTTTTCCATGTTTTCCACTCGTTTTCTGAGATATTTTGCAAAGGAGTTAGTCTTAAACACAGCGGTACTTAAACACATACACAATTAATAGAAATAATATAGGACATATATCCATTACATAATAGTAGTACTACATATATAAAGTCTCGAATAATGCAAACATAGCGGTACATAATAGTAGTACTACATATATAAAGTCTTGAATAATGCAAACATAGCGGCACACAAACAACCATCTACTCGAGCTCCGGAGCCCGGGTGATCTTCGGATTCGAAGAGTGGATGCGGAACAACTCGAACCCAACATATGCATCTATTGCTGCATACTGGAGATTGATCAGGTCAAGTGGGTTCTTCCCCCAATAGTAGTGACTTCTCGAGGGGAAACTAGTCTTCATCGCTCTGTAGTCGTGGTGGCTGAAGGCAGTTGCCATCTGAGCCATCCCGGTCTTGTCCCAGTCTAGCTCATCAAAATGGATCAAGTCCTGAAGATCAATGTAGTGGTCTTCAGGTATCTCAATATTCCACGTGCGCATCATCTTCTGTTGGTCATTTGTGATATCGACGCTACAAAAGTCGAAACCTTTGTTGACAAGAAAATCCATAAGTTCTGGACATTTCTTTGCACTACTGCAACAGCAAAAATGGAACACATGTTAGATATTGTTGCAACAAGTGTATTCTTTCAATGCAACAACAAATCGAAAATGCCATTGATATAAATTGAAGTTAAATATTGCTACCCTATGCAATTTTCCTCTCTATATATCACTATTGCTATCAAATGTTGCACATGACAACATAATTTTCCTATACAATTCAAATTCTATGCAATTATTCCGACGCAATCTATGAACAAAATGGGCACGAGTACGTTAACTATCCTACAAGAGATTGTGTGCGTACCTTTCCCATTGGAAGAACAGAACGGTTTCCTTGTAAGCAATATGGATGACGACCACATCCTTTTGATTGGCCGTGTACTTGAGCTCAAGCCCAAAAAACTTGTGGTGTTCATCTGCTTCATAGAGTTTCCTCAAACAGTCAAGAGCTTCAGGGAGGATCTCGCAATTGTTGGTATAGGCGACGTGGAGAGTCTTGCCGCATGGTGTGGCCACCGGGAGAATCTTCAAAACGGGAGAATCCATGGTGGAGGAAGAAGAAGAGAGGAAGAAGAAGAGAGAGCCGCGCGCGCACTGTAGCAATGAGGCCTTTCTGCCTCGCTCGCGAATTAGAACCGCGCGGGAGGCGAGCAGTTCGGAACTTTGGCCAGGCCAACCGGGACTAAAGCCCTCCTCGCGCTTCCCAAACCGCCACTCAAGACCTTCAGTCGCGGGTCGTCTCCCGAACCGCGACTAAAGACCCATTTACTCACGGTTCAGACGTTTTGGGGACTAAAGGGGGCGTATGGAAGGCCTTTTTTCTACCAGTGAATTAACAAACATGCCCACCGGAACAACGACCTTCACACCCGCTAGTTGTCCTCATGATTCCAGGGCCCCACACGTCCCAACAGATGGATTATTGTGGCTGTGTCTCACCGTCACTCCTACTCAAAGCTTCAAGGTCTGTTTTCTTTTTGACGAAAGGCAGAGTGTTGTTTTCATTTCATTAAGAGGAGTAAACAATAGGGGGGGGTGGCAAGGCCCCTGCTGAACCCCTCAGTTCCGCCACTGAGCATGACGATGGAGAAAGAAAGAGCAAGAGCTCGTTTTTTTTACTGGTTTTATTTCCCGGTCAACATCGACACACTGGTGGCATCGTTAGTGCTGGTATACGTGCAAACACACGTGCGCTGGGGCTGGGGGTTTAGTATCCCGGTGATCGTCATGGCGATCGTGGTGGCAAATTGTGACATACAGATATGTGCCGTATTGTGCGAAGTACATGCGAGAGATGCGATGTTGATTGAAGTTTTGATACAATTTTGTGTTCATGTAGATATTTTCATGTTACTTATCTGTTTACAAACTCTTTCATAGGCATGCTTTCCTATGCATTAAAGCATCTCTAAAGATTCTGTAAAAAGAAGCAAAACAGCGGAATTTTGCAGGTTTCGGTCGGCAAAACATGAAGCTAATAGGTCCTTTAAATCTAGCTGACCTGTAATTTTCTTTGTGAAAACTGAAAAATCGAACACGGTGTACCTCACATTCCCAGTTTTGGAGTAGATTTTTTCCACTGAATTAAAAACGCACGAGACTGTTGGCGGGAGGAAAATTTCTAGCTAACTAGAATCGAACTTGTTGGAACCCAAGGAAAATCTACCATTGTGAGAGGATTTCCGTGGTTGAGCGGGAGGAGACAACGTCAGCAGTGGAGGGCAGCCTGGAGGAGCGGTACATGGAGGGGAGCAGAGACGGTCCAGGGAGTCGTTGCTCCTCGTGGCGGGCCTGGAGGTGGCTTGCAGGGTAGGACTTCGAGCGGGGAATGGACGCACATCAGAGTCACGCCGCCGCAGGATGTAGGAGGGAGCCAGGGACATGGCAGAAGAGGTGGCGTACAACGTGGAGCAGAGGTGGCATATGACAGGAAGATGGAGGTTTGGGGAATATGCTTGGGAGAAAAAAAAAAGGAAAAAAAGCAAAGATTATGATTTTTCTGGTAGCTATTCTTGTAAACTCAGTACCGCAAAAACAGTTTAGCGTTTACCTTGAAATAAGTTTTTTCCTACCAATTTTGGCGGATTCTGGGTAGAAATGTTGTTGCTATTTTTTTTCCCGGCTTCGTAACATTTTACTAGATTGTTTCTATTGTGTAGCCCCTTTTCTGTTACATGAATTTTGTCGAAATGTTTTAATCTTTTCTTTGGCACATTTCTAAAATCTTTCGGACTTTTTGAGAGCGTTTCACATTGCAATACTATTTTTTAATAAAACTCATTGCAGGATAAAATTTTCAATCGGGAAAATATACACATGCGCAAGTTTTTATTTGAGGAACACACGTTTGCACCCTCGAAACCGAATGAGCGCCAAAAATTTATATTTAGCGGGTTACAGACCGAGCCACGCCGATCGCACACGGAGGTGCCTTCAAATCAACAAAAGTGTGATCCGAGACAAACTAAGCAATTTATATTGAACTTTTATACTTATCAGTTTTAATTTTCGCATTCTACAATATTGATGATTTGATTTATTTTATCACATTTTCGTATAGTTAACCACATAGAAATGTTGTTCAAATTAAGTTGTAGCATTCTCTGTTATATAGTTTAAATGTATTCTTTTAAATATTTTTCCTTTTATTAAATTTGAATTGCATAAAGGAAATCTCGATATATTCTTGTAAAACTAGATAAACTATATAGGGTTTACATATTTACTAAAAATATACATAAAGCATACAACCCAAAAATGTCTTAGTAGCGTTTTCTAGTTCATGACTAATTAACCATACCTACCGTAACTTCGGGTTTATAAATTTAAGCTTTGGGGTTAGTGTGCAATACACCTGGCCATGGGAAGCCCGGCCCAAAAATCCTAGGCCTAGGCCTGATGACCTTATCTGTGGGCCGGACCTGTGCCTTAGTTTTGAGCCCGAAAGGATGGCCAAGCTGGCCTGCGGTTGGTATTTCATTGTTTTAAGGAAGAGGCCTGACCTGAGATCCAAAGCCTGACGAGATTTTCCACGGAAATCACTCGGCATCGCCCGAGCGATCCAATCCTACCGTTTCGCTAAAGAATTCCGATTGTGGGCTTGGCCCATTAACATCCCAGCTGGCTATTTCCTTCGCAAGTACGTGCAGCGGTGCAGGTTCCGCTCCTACTTTTTCTGCTCGGACGTATGCATTTCCATTTCCTTTTTTTCCGTTCTGGTTCGATCTAACGCTGTGTGCATGCTCCTTTTCCATAGGTACGTCCAGGGAGCAACGCCGACGCTCACAAGCTGGATGGTTTTTGCTGATTGGGTTCATTCGTTCCTTCACCCTTATCTATGCTATTTCTTTTTCCTATTTTCTTCTTCTCCTTTCTTTACATACTTGTTCCCCATTGTTAACCTGTTTTTTATTGCAAGGCAAGATTTGTTCACGCTGCATTTGTTCCACGTGTTGATTCGTTTGTTCCTCGGAGACTATAGTTGTTCCTCGGAGACTATACTAATTATAGTTGTTCCTTCGTACTGTAATTATTGGCCGATATTTGTTCCTCGAAGACGAGATTTGTTCCTTCGCACTATAATTTTTAGCAGATATTTGTTTCTAAAAGACAAGATTTGTTCCTTCAAAATATATTTTTGGCCAATATTTATTCCTCGGAAGACGAGATTTGTTTCTGGTGTAGATTCGAGTTGTTCCTTCGCACTATATTTTTTTGCCAATATTTGTTCCTCGAAATATGAGATTTTTTCCTCATGTAGAATCGATTTGTTCCTTCGCACTACAATTTTTAGCCGATATTTGTAACTGAAAGACGAGATTTGTTCCTCGTGTAGATTTTATTTGTTCCTTCTCACTGTGATTTTAGGACGATATTTGTTCCTCGGAAGACGAGATTTTTCCTCGTGTAGATTCGATTTGTTCGTGCGCACTATAATTTTTAGACAATATTTGTTCGTGAAAGAAGAGATTTATTCCTGCGCACTATAATTTTAGCCGATATTTGTACCTCGTGTAGATTCGAGTTGTTCCTTCTCACTATAATTTTAGGCCGATTTTTGTTCCTCACAAGACAAGATTTGTACCTCGTGTAGATTCCATTTGTTCCTTCGCACTATAATTTTTAGCCGATATTTGTTCCTCGGAAGAATCGATTTGTTCCTCGTGAAGATTTGATTTGTTCCTTCGCATTATAATTTTTGGCCGATATTTGTTCCTGAAAGACGAGATTTATTCATCGTATAGATTCGATTTGTTCCTTTGCACTATAATTTTTGGCCGATATTTGTTCCTCAGAAGACGAGATTTGTTCCCGGTGTAGATTTAATTTGTTCCTTGCATTATAATTTTTAGCCGATATTTGTTACTGAAAGACAAGAATTGTTCCTCGTGTAGATTCGATTTGTTCCCATATTCATGAAACTTTGTTCCTATATTTAGTTGTAGTTGTTCCTTTACATAGTTCTTATCAACATAAATCTTTGTTTCTCTAAATAGTACTTATCAACTTGGAACTTTGTTCTCGCATCAATGTACCTTTGTTCCTACATATGGTTCTTGTTTTGTTCCCATAATAATGGTCTAGATACATCTGATCAGTTCGGCACTTTGTTCCTCTAGATAGTTCTTATAAACTTGAAACTTTGTTCCTACATAAGGTTCTTGTTTATTCCCACATTCATGGAACTTTGTTCCTATATTTAGTTATAGTTGTTCCTCCACATAGTTCTTATCAACTTAGAACTTTTGTTTCTCTAAATAGTACTTATCAAGTTGGAACTTTTGTTTCCATGTCAATGGATCTTTGTTCCTACATATGGTTCTTGTTTTGTTCCCATAATCATGGAACTTTGTTCCTTCATCTAGATAGATATTATCAATTTGGAACTTTGTTCCATTTTGTTCCCACATCAATGGACCTTTGTTCCTACGAATGGTTCTTGTTTTGTTCCAACATTCATGGAACTTTGTTCCTTCATCTAGATAGTTCTTATAAATTTGGAACTTTGTTTCTCTAGATAGTTATTATCAACTTGGAAATTATTCCCACATCAATGGACCTTTGTTCCTACATATGGTTCTTGTTTTGCTCCCACATTCATGGACCTTTATTCCTTCATCTAGGTATCAACTTGGAATTTTGTTGCTCTAGATGGTTCTTATAAACTTGGAACTTTGTTCCCACATCGATGAACATTTGTTCCTACATATGGCTCTTGTTTGTTCCCACATTCATGGTACTTTCTTCCTATATATATGTATAGTTATTCCTCTACATAGTTCTTATTAACTTGGAACTTTGTTCGTCTAGATTGTTCTTTACAACTTTTGAACCGTGTTCCCACATAAATATGGATTTTTTTCCTACATATGGTTCTTGTTTGTTCCCACATTCATAAAACTATGTTCCTATATATAGGTATATATTGTTGTTCCGCTACATAGTTCTTCCCAACTTCGAACTATGTTCATGTAGATAGCTCTTATCCACTTGGAATTTTGTTCCCACATCAAATAGACATTTGTTCCTACATATGGTTCTTGTTTTGTTCCCACATTCATCAAAATTTGTTCCTTAATCTAGATAGTTCTTATCAGTTTGAAACTTTGTTTTCCTTGAGATAGTTCTTATCAACTTTGGAACCTTCTTCCCACATTAATGGACCTTTTTTTTCCTATATATGGTTATTGTTTGCCAACTTTCTTGGAAATTTGTTCCTATATATAGGTATAGTTGTTCCTCTATATAGTTCTTATAACTTAGAATTTTGTTCCACTAGATAATTCTTATGTACTTGGAACCTTGTTCCCACATAACTTGGCGCCATAGTTATGATATGTTCACGGTCTCTTATTTACTTACTACAAAATATTTGCTCGGAGTCTATTTATTATTTTTTCTATGCACACTATTTTGTTACCACGCAGATCCATCGTTTTTTATTTTTGCATGTATTCGTGATTTATCTCCTTGGGTGCTAAAATGTATTCTTGTGCTAAAATTATTGTGTTTCTCTAGTTCCTAAAAATACTCTCCTTTGTGCAAAATTAGTTCCGTTAATACTTCGTATTTTTGTTCCACTATATTTAAACTATCTTCAATATTTCACTTGTTCCTATACAGTAAAGTAATTGATTCCAAGATAATTTTTTTTTAGAATATTTGTTCCACTGTCAAGCTTTTTACCTCGAGAGCTAAATTTTGTTCCTCGTACAAGTGATTTTAGTTTTTTTTTTAAAATTGTTATCCTAGTTGTAATCTTGATTTTGTTCCATCCGTTCTATATATTTGTTTGTCATATAGACGAGGTTTCTTTCTCCGTAAATTAAATTTTTGTTCTACATGTAGTGTTGAGTTCTTGTTTTCTAAAAATCCCGTATTTTTTTTGTTTAATTCATAGTCGCATTTTTTTACTTGGTCTAATTCATATCGTACATTAATTTAACAACTAATATTTTTGGCAAACATTTTACTTTGGTAGTATGTACATATGGTTGTAATTAGTGGACTCCTTAATATTTAATTTGTGTCCACGGGGTAAAACCGAGTGAGGAAAATAAATATACAGTTTTCTTTGATTTCAAGTGAGAATTTTTTACTCTTTTGAAGATATTTGTTGGAACATTTTTTTATTCCCATGTATTTTGCTTGTCACACTGTGGTCTCATGCTCACTAGTCTATTTTTCTTTTGCTATGGATAGGTGGACAATCACAAAGGTAGAGACATTACCGATATTATACTCACGTATATGTGCACGTACATCAAGGCAGGTGTATTTTTTTCTTCGCTTCCATGAATGTAAATGTACAACACGCATGCTCACGATACCTAAGATATTTTTGTTTTTATTAATTACTTATTGCGGGGTCTCTCAAAGTAATCTGTACGATTCGTACGGTACGAAGCATGCCCACGATATGCATACTGACATGCATATGCTCACGCAACGTCCCCTGGAAAGCGAAAAGGGTGACGCAGGCTAACATTGTGTGCTCGTTCACGCTCTCCGTAAGGGCAAGAAATAGTCCCACATCGAAATCTGGCAAAAATCTGCACCAGCTGAAATAGCTAAACATTACCACTTGTGTACGCACAATTAGAGCGAAACTGATTCGCGTATCCGACAATGTAGGCCCGAGGTAGGAACCATTCGGAAGTAGTTAACGCTAACGATCTGGAACAAATAAATGGGCTGCTCCGAGCAGGACCAACTGTCGTATCCTTAAGCGATATGAGCGGAACAGATCGGGCTGGGCCTAGGTTTTCTTATGTGCGCTTTTTTTAGGCTGGTGCCAACCGGGGCGAGGAGGCGGGGCGAGAGCGCGCTTATCGCCCGTGGCGGGGCGATAAGCAGGCGAGGAGGGAGGCGAGAAGGCCCGCCCGGGCGCTAGCCAGCTCGCCCGGCGAGATGGGGCTATAACGCGGCCTACCGGGCCGGACGATAGTGGGGAGAGGAGTGTGATAGTGTGGGCTATAGCCCGTGCACTGGCATCGTGCTGTGAGAGTGGCGTGAGAGTGGTGAAAAAAGGTGACGTGGGGAGGCTATAGCCCGTGAGAGTGTGTGGTGCATTGGCACCAGCCTTAGGCCAGGCCAGAAGCCTGACCCGGCCCGAGTTATGGCCAGGTATAGTCTTCAACGTCGACGTAGGTACTAGTCAATGTCGAATCAGCAATGGGTTTAGCCTGTCACATCGACTGATATATGATACGAAAAAGCTCGAAACTGTAATAAATTGTTAGATTCACGCGTACGTAGGTGCGTCTCCTGGGTTGAAACTCTTTGAAGCTGTAATAAAGAACGTGACAGCTTAATCTTCGTGAACGAGTGCTGAGAGCGGTACACAGACACACACACCAATGGTGCTCTGTTTTCCTCTGCTTTGCTCTGCTCTTGGGAGTTCATGGCGTCACGGATTCATGGCGATGAATTGCAGCGAACGAGTGCTGCGAGTGGCTTGCGTACTATGGCATGAGCACCAAACTGGTGAACTTTACCGACTGGTCGCCAACAACGTCACCAACTGGTCGGGCACCTGCTACATCACGCCCCTCATCTGCGCCTTCCTCGCCGACGCATACCTAGGCCCCTTCTGGACCATAGCCTCCTTCATGGTCATCGTAAGCCCACTCACACGCCATTGTTCTTAATCTCTTCCTTTACCGGAATTAATGGAATGTACAAAGGTCAAACACATGATGTGCACCAATAATGAGTTTTAGGGTCTGGCGCTGCTCACCATGGCCACCTCCATACCCGGGCTGCTGCCATTCTGCGCGCGTCCAAGGGCTGGTGGCGTCTTCTGGCAGGTGCCATACTACTTCACCATCGGCGCCGCCGAGCTGTTCACCTTCGTGGGGGCAGCTCGAGTTCTTCTACGACCAGGCGCCCGACGCCATGAATAGCATGTGCTCTGTGCTCTCGCTCACCACCGTCGCCGTCGGGAACTACCTCAGCACGCTGCTCGTCACGGTGGTGGCAAAAGATCACCACGAGGGGAGGAAAGGAAGGCTGGATCCCCGACAACCTCAACATCGGCCACCTCGACTACTTCTTCTGGCTGCTCGCCGGGCTCAGCCTCTCCAACTTCGCCGTCTACCTGCTCATCGCGAGCTGGTACACGTACAAGTAGACCGCCGAGTATCCACCCGAGGCCAGCAAAGGATCAGCTGCTGCTGATGATCATCAATACCCCGACGCCAAAGGATCATCTCATGATCAGCATGATGAATGAGCTAGCCCATGATAAACATGATCGGTCAGTGTGACCGTGTGTTCTTGTATGAATGTGTATGCTTGCTATTCGGGTTTCAGGAGACATGAAAATGTAGGGTCTTGCAGCAGAAAATGAAATCCAGTATTGGTGTTTGAGAGAGTTCAGATAGAAAAATTGAACGCGTAAAATCATTAATACGAAGAATGGTTGTGCTGTTGATCAATTCTAGGGTGTTGGAAAAAATTGGCAGAAAATAAGTTGAAATGTCATGTTCCAGATATTTGCACATTGTTTATTTTGTTAGGCTTGGGACTATTGCCAGAGTTGACACCTTCCTATAAGAAATAGGACTTGTGATGAACTTTACACAAAGTGTTGATAACAAAGATATTTTCAACTGCTACTAAGGAAACACAGCTCTCTGCTAATCACTTGACCATCCAAAAGCTTTTGCCTGATCCATGTGCTTCCACAGTATTTTAATGATTTTCTACACACATTGTCCACCGCAGTGCAACTCCTTGAACATAATATTGTACAACAAATCTGTTCTTTATCGTTAATTTTTCTTCTTCTCACAATCACAGTATTAGAAATTCAGTAGGACCACATACAACGTAACAAAATGTTAGATCAAGGCAGGGATTCTATTAATTAAAGAGTAGTGCCTCCACACTCTCAAAAATAAATCATACAAATTACTGTATGAAGGTTTTCATTTCAAAATTTCAACAGTAAAATGATTGTTTAGAATACTCGGTAAGTCATACTAACATAAAAAGAAATACAACGTTTTCTGCATTTTTTTCATTAAAAGGTGATTGACACAATTCAGCAATAACACTCAGCTGGAAAATGTACATTAAGATTTCCTTGAATTAACAACTCAGCATATCCGTCTAACTTTCTTCTTAAATTGTGTTTCAAGGAACTATCCATGAATCTAGAATTCAACTATTCTGTGTGTGTTTGGTTAGTATTGCAGAACCAGGATGACACTTGTAGTGCCATATGAGCATCTGAGGCATGCTCATTTTCTATGATCCAGAGTAACAAGACATCTAAGCAAACAGCACACGAATAGCTCTGGTTCTGGATAACCCAGTTCTAAACATAATGATGTCGATGAGCAAGTAGTAGGTTACAGATCTGGCCTGGGGTCGAAGAGAGGATTCTACCGGGTGGTTGCTGCGTGGAGCGGTCGTGTCGGCTTCTCCCACGGGCGGCGGCGACGACGAGAATTTCTCCAATTCCTGAAGACAGAGTTGCGCCGTCATGGAAGACAGGGTCGTCGGCCTCGCATTGCTTGCGGCGGGCGGCGGAGCCACCAGTAAAAGCAGAGCAAACGGGCAACGATGTTGGGATTACGTCAGACTTCAGGCCGCGGCCATCAGAGAAAGCAGAGGAAGTGAGTAACAATACGTCAGAGTTCAGTGTGGGCCCCAGTGGCAGCGGCTAGGTGTTCTAGAGTGTGAGTCTGACAAGTGGGCCAACATTATCCTCTCCGGTGCACCCACGGGGTCCTCCATTTTTTAGGGTGCACAAGTTGCTACCAAAAAGTTTAACACTCTAATGTACAACAATAAAATATATTCAGATTACGCTGTGAGACTTACATATGTTGTAGGCATGTCCACGAACTTGATGATCAATATCTGCGTGCCAAATGATCAACTGATGAGTCCAACATTCTCTGAAGAATGTGTCTCCATACGTGTGTTCAGATCTTAGCAGACATGACAAAAATAGGTTCTTGAAAGAAGACGAAACTCAGATAGGGGGCAGTTAAAGGTGTAGTTTGTGACGTGAAGAATGTTCGTGATGTTGCTTAATCCAGTGCCTTGGAAAAAATCGGCACATAAATATGGTAAAACATCATGGCGACTCAAATGGATGCAGATATCGTGCATCTGCCGATTCAGTCTGTCACTACCAGGAGAAGCAACGACACAAGTGTGACTGTGTGCTGTTCAGGAAAATAGATGGATGCCAGGCATCACAGAGCTCTTGCGATCGTTGTTTTCGAGCGCACAACCTCTCGAGGCCGGCGTGTACACCTTCCGAGGATAGACGTCCTCATATCGATCCTTGTTCCCTCCCCATGCCATTTCTGTTTCAGGTGCAGTAGAACAAGGGTTAGGACAGTGATGATCATCGAGTACCGGAAGATGGACAGAAACGATGGCACAAGTTGTGAGCGCAACACTAGCAGTAAAAGGTAATGCGTTCGTTCCACCAGACACACGCCACGCATATATGTTACTTCTAATAGTTGCTAGTCCAGTGAAATGAGCTACTAATCAAACAGGGGAAAATGCTACAACCACCGAATACCACTATGGCATACGCTGTGTTTTACGGTCAGATTATACACTTGTCGCGTGTAAATTAGAAAAAACAAAATACTGCATTGACCCAAGCATGCTGGTGTGAAGTACAGCGAGTTATATAACAAGGGAGAATTATTTTGTGAGTTTTCGGTGTGGGAAACAAAGAAGCAAGGACTCTCACCTAGTTAATCACAGCAGTGGAGAGAGAGACGCTCAATGTTCATCGCCATCAAGGAGTACATAGCCTATCCTTGACCTTCTCGAAGTGCAGGGACGGTATCCACCGTCAACCATCTATTCTACTCCCGTGGCCTTGTTCAGGGTTCAGTCCTTTTATGCTGTATTCCTGTAGCTTTTTATTCTACAAGAAAAACAGTGATTCAGACAACTGCCATGCCTGAACATATTATAACTATAAAATGAGGAGACCAATTTTTTTTTTTTTTTGATAAAGGGAAGTATATTAATATCGCGGAGATACAAATTACACCCGGCCTCTGCAACAACGCAATGGATGCACACAGCCGAAAGACAATAAAAAGAAAAAATAAAAAAGAAGAAAAGTCCCGCTACAGGGTTACAATCCTCGCGGTATCCGCACAACCACCACCTAAACAACAGCTGACGTCCAACTCTTCGAAAGCAACGTCTCCAAGAAGAACGGTGCCAGGCACAACCAATTAAGGCCAGACCTTGGGTTTTCACCCTGAAGATAATCCTCGCTCTCAAAACAATAAGGAGCCGTATTTTGTTTCAAAGAACAGCAATAGATATATCAAAATTCAAGTACAGCAACTCCGCCACCCAACTACTATGCTTGAATGCCTGGCTTAAGTGTACACCTTCAGCAAAACTGTTGCTGGATTTATCGAATGGATATATAGCTGTTTCCACTGAAAATCCATAAAATTAAGTATCGACCTATTCTGAATAATGGTTCTGATCGTAACATTCTGTATGTGTCATTATTGCATATCGCAGGCACTGTACCAAAGTCAGGACCTAGCAGTTATATCGGATCATGTAGAAAAAAAGATTATATCAGGGATCTATGAACTACAGAAGTAATTTTTATTTGTAAGGGTAATGCAGCAAAAAGAAAATAGTGGCACAAAGCAGAGTACTTTGAGTATCACTTAGAAGAACAATCATATATTCAGATTAAATAATGAAACTATTTCAAGGAATAAATAAAATTTCGAAGAATATCGTTGACTAACTATGATTACTTAAGACAGCTTAGATGTACTCGTCATCAGATGGAATGAGAAGTGGTACTCCCTCCGATCCTAAAAAAGTGTCACGAGCTATGCCTATAAATTGTATGTGATTAGTTCATTTATGGCGACAATTTTTTAGGATCGGAGGGAGTAGATTTTGCTGTAAGAAGCTTTTTCAGAACTGAACATGTGAAGTAGACATCAAATCTACGAGCGAAAAAGAAAAATACAAAAGTCCGACTAATAATCCGGAAGTTTGTACATACCAAATAGAAATTTCTTTGGAGAGTGGAAGCACCGCATGGCCATTTTCTGATTTACACCAAACCTGCAGTGGAAGCCAAGATATAGTGGCCTCAATTAATGTTTTTGCAGATGATATTACAACTCATGCATCATGATCTTTTGGCATGTCTTAGCCAATGTTTACATCACATATATGTGCAATCTTCAACCAATCAAGTCCGTTGCTCTTTCTGCACCTCTTCTTCAGCTCAGGGTGGCAATTGTTTATACGTAGACTCTTCAGGGTTAAGGGCATATCAGGCAAACTCTGGATCAGTTTCGCATTGGATAGATGGAAGAATTCAATTGAGCTCATACTCGCCACTTGTGGTGCCAGGCATATCAGATGAGAAGCATCAGACACTTCTAGTTCCTTAAGTGCCTGGTTTTGCAACAACCACTCCTCAGGTAAGTGTCTCAGTTCAGAACCACCAACAAGTGTAAGTTTCTTGGCACACGAGATGCTTCGTAGTGGCTCTCTCAGCAACAGAGCAGGATTGTCAATATCAAGCTCATCTAACTCCAAAGCAAGGCTAGACAAACTGGCAGAGCCATCCCCCATCTCTGCAGTAATTTTGCTACATCCACGTATTTGCAGTAACATTAGTGACCGAATCCCTTCGATCCCATTGACTGAAACTAGCTCTTTGCAATCCCATATCCATAAGTTTTTAAGTTTTTTCAATCCTGCGAAGGCTTCAGCTGGGGGAAGAGATACAATTGCACAATCACCAACCATCATATCAGTTAACCCTGCCAAACATGCAAACACTTCTGAAGGGAGATATGTCACTGCACAACCATCTAAAAACAACCGTTCCAGAAAGTTAAGACCTCTCATTGAAAGAAGTAGTGGTGTTTCAGCATCACCGCACAACCCTAAAGTGATAATTTTCACGGTAGGGGGCAACGTGATCTCTCCTGTCACCAAATTTGGACACTTCACTATTTCAAGGGTTTCTAGGGAGGAAAGTGAACCAAATGAATCCTCCGGCAGACATGACAAGCGTGCACATTGTTGGATGGACAACTCTTTCACTGCAGATAGAGAGCACCCCTGCCATAAAGTTTCTAGATTTTGGCAGCGAGAAATTCTGAGGTTAGAAAGAGCCAGGTCTAATGATGATGATGAACTTGTATCACGACTCACAAAAAATGTTGGCATAGCCAATAGGCCAGCACGATAGATTTCAACATGTTGAATACTGATAGGTACACTTGGCAGACTTCTCAGCAACTCACAGTTCCGCACTATTAGTGTTTCAAGCTTGGGAAATAAGTTTTCACCCTCCAATCCGACCCATTCCACGCATTTTGGCATGCTGTCGATCTCTAGCACCTTAAGGGATTGCAGTCGAGCAGGCTTGTCATTTCCATAAAATGAAGAATCCACACACTCTACTGATTGCAAGTTAACTATGTAGAGATACTGGAGAGAAGCTAACTGCCCAAGTGGTGGAAGATGCTGCAATCTTTCACAATTACATATATAAACATATGTAAATTAATGAGAGTGGGATTTTGCAGCCAACATGGAGATCGAGAACCAGGATATCCGTCAATCTTCAATTTATGTGAATTCAGGTGTGGTTGCAGTTTATCAAGAACCAACTCAGCTTGGCTTCGCTCATATGAATTATAAGAGCTTGAGGACCAACCTAATCTTACTGCCACCAAATCCTCTTTCTGGTCTAACATGACTTCAGCAGCTTGTTCCGGAATTTTCACCTTGTCAAGAGCAGAAACATATAAATGACATATCTTCCTCAGATTTCTCAGTTCACCAATAGTGTAACCACTCTGTTCTCTGATGCAGAAATTATGGAGCTCCTGGAGAGAGGTTAGTCTTCCTACATAAGGAAGCATTGGTGATATTCCATAAGATAGTTGCAGATGGCGTAGATTAACCAAGTTGCACACTCCCTCCATTTCTCTTTTCTCTGGAGCTGTGAGTTGGGGATTATCAAACTTCATTACTTGCAAGTGATAAAGCTTGTACACAGGCTTGGGAAACCAAGAGAAATGTGTCATCCTTTTTCGACCCCACATGAGAGATAAGTAGCGAAGGTGCATTAGACCACCCACAGCATCAGGAAGTTTACATGGACAGTTTGCTGTTAGGGATAACACCCGTAAGCTTTTTGCTACATCCAACACTTTGCGGATGATGAGTTCTTGTTGTGCCTTATCTTCATCTTCAAAATGTATGAGTAGCGTGCGCAGTTTATTTGCATGAGAGATCTGTTCAACAACATCAGGGCTTATCATGTCAATGCGTACATGACGAACAGTCTTTGGAATAAGACCAGAAAATTTTATGTCAACTCTTGTGCATTCATTCACTGACGCTGACTGGGCCAAGTCGTGTAAGAGATCATGCATAACCAATCGTTCTTCGTAATATTCATCAAATAACTTGCTTTTAATAGCACGACTATGACAAGGCTTCGATTTGATGTCAAAAAAAGATTTTCTGGATAATGCATCTAAATACCCCATTCCAATATCCTCTGGCATTATGTCATCCACCAGCTGTTGGATCAGTCCTGAACCCATCCATAAGTACACCAATTCTTTCTTTGTGAATTCATAGTCTTTGTGAAATAAGCTGCAATACCTGAAACACGCCTGCAAATGTGCAGGTAAATGTTGATAGCTTAACCTTAACACTGCCATAATCCCTTCGTTGCCCTGTTTTGTGTTATGAACACCTCATGCCAAAATTGTGTTCCATGTTCTACTATCTTTGCTGCTGTTCAACAATCCACCGAGAACTTTTGCTGCCAATGGAGAGCCGCTGAGTTTGTTTACCATTTTCTTGCTGATCTGCTGTAGATTCATGTAATCATCAGGATCAACTCCACGAAACGCATGCCAGTTCAAAAGAAGGAGGAGGTCTGCTTCTTCCATCCCACTCAATCTTAAAGACTGACATTCCCCCTGCACTGCTCTAGCAGCAACATCAGCTACCGACTGCATTCGAGTTGTCAGCAGAATCTTGCTTCCTTTCTTCCCATACCGCAACGGACTCAAAAAAATCTCCCAATCATGAACTCTGTCATCATTCCACACATCATCCAGTACAAGGAGAAATTTCTTGGACTGCAGCCTCTTCTTGAGTGCGTTGTGTAGTGCACTTAGACCAATCATGGTTGTTCCTCTTTTATCAATGACTTCAAGGATCTTTTTTGTTAGTGTCTCAATATCAAAACTGTGAGAAACACAAACCCAGATGATGATACCAAAGTGCTTTTTAACCTTTTCAACATCGCATATAACTTGAGCAAGTGTCGTCTTCCCCATTCCGCCTATACCAACTATAGAAAATAGAGGGATATTGGTGGGAATTTGTTCAACCGCATCACTTTCAGGCTTGGTCAGCCAGTCGACTATAATTTTCCTATCTACCTCTCTGCCAAAAAGCAGGCCATGATGTAGTGAGCTTGTCTGGCGCCAGTTCTTGAATTCCACATCCTGTTCATGGTTCTTGATCTTATCATTATCGAAGTGATTGATAACCTGGAAAAAATGCCCTACATCAGCTGCAACCTTATCTAAAGTCACGACAGAACTTCTCAGCCTCTTCAGTGACCCGGTGTTGAATGCATGATTGAACTGTTGAATGACCTTGCCCTTGTACTCATGGAGAGAACCACGCACCTTGTTATCTTGCAATTTTACCTCCTTTTCAAGCTTGTAGTAGTCAAGGTCATCAAGTGCGTCCTCAGCTTCCTCGACAGCATCTCTAAGCTGCCACAACCATGCATCCAACGCGTTGCTTTGACCTTTGATTTGCTCGGTGTCAACAGCATCAAACACCACCTGGATCTGTGGAAGTGCTCTCTCTAGCCTCTCTTTGGTGCTCTTCAATCCTCCGGCTTTCCTGTTATCCTTCAAGTAGTCAAAGGACTTGTTGACAATATAGGTGATCACTGATGTTGCTATAGCTTTGCCTGCCAAAACCGTAGCACCAGAAGCCATGGCTAAAGTTTTTGGAAGATCAATCAAGCAACACAAAGGTTGAAGACTTTTCTAGGTAGAAACAGAGAGGATATTTCCTAAATGCATATCCTGGTTGCGTACATGAGGACAACGCTGATACATTTTAAACCAAGCGAATACCAGCTACGTGCCCACTGTTTGTCTCATTTGTTGTTTTATGGTGATCCAAATTCATATGAAGATAAAGGAAAGTTCGGCCTTCGCTACGCGGAGGCCCGTCGCCGGAGGCTTAGGGCCGACCTGTTGCGTGGAGTGCACGACGGGGGGAGCGGGGGGCGGCAGCCCCCCGCGGTACGGTACGAGTCGATACCGAGTTGGAGTTGGATACACAGTTACCGACCTAGTTAGGTCAGGACCGCCTTTATATACCTCTTGTAAGCCGCCGCACGGGATAAGCCGCCGCATGGTTTTAAGAGGTCTGAATATGATAGCTGTGTGTACATTAAATTTGTTGATGAATCACCTATATACTTGCTGCTATATGTTGATGATATGTTAATTGCTGCCAAGAGCATGAAAGAAATCACTACATTGAAGAAACAGTTGAGTAGTGAGTTTGAGATGAAGGATCTTGGTCCTGCTAAGAAAATTCTAGGTATGGAAATTTCTAGAGACAGAAAATCTAGATTGCTATTTCTTAGTCAGGAGAATTATATTAAGAAAGTACTTCATCGATTTAATATGCATGATGCAAAGTCTGTTAGTACTCCTATTGCTTCGCACTTCAAGTTGTCAGCATTGCAAAGTCCTACTACTGACAAAGATATTGAGTACATGTCACGAGTTCCCTATGCTAGTGCTGTTGGTTCCTTAATGTATGCCATGGTGTGTTCTAGGCCTGATTTATCATATGCTATGAGTTTGGTCAGTCGATACATGGCTAATCCTGGTAAAGATCATTGGAAAGTTGTTCAGTGGATTTTCAGGTACCTTCGCGGCACATCCAAAGCTTGCTTGAAGTTTGGCAAGACTGGTGAGGGACTCGCAGGCTATGTGGATTCAGATTATGCTGCCGACTTGGATAAGAGGAGATCCCTCACAGGTTATGTGTTTACTATTAGTGGATGCCGTTAGCTGGAAGGCTACCTTGCAGGGTGTTGTTGCACAATCTACTACTGAGGCTGAGTATATGGCTATTGCTGAAGCATGCAAGGAGTCAGTTTGGTTGAAAGGCCTGTTTGCTGAGCTTTGTGGAGATGATACTTGCATTAACCTATTTTGTGACAGTCAGAGTGCTATTTACCTCACTAAGGATCAGATGTTCCATGAGAGAACAAAGCACATTGATGTCAAGTACCATTATGTGCGTGATGTTGTTGCACAAGGTAAGCTGAAGGTATGCAAGATTAGTACTCATGATAATCCTGCTGATATGATGACAAAGCCAGTTCCTATTGCTAAGTTTGAGCTTTGCTCAAGCTTAGTTGGTATCACTGCTTAGCCCAAGAGGCTGTTTGGCGCCGAAGGTGTTTTCTTTGTGTGTTTCAGGTGAACGTTCTCATTTATGCTACAAGAGGGAATTTGTGTCAAGGTGGAGTGTTGTTTTATGGTGATCCAAATTCATATGAAGATAAAGGAAAGTTCGGCCTTCGCTACGCGGAGGCCCGTCGCCGGAGGCTTAGGGCCGACCTGTCGCGTGGAGTGCACGACGGGGGGTGCGGGGGGCGGCAGCCCCCCTCGGTACGGTACGAGTCGATACCGAGTTGGAGTTGGATACACAGTTACCGACCTAGTTAGGTCAGGACCGCCTTTATATACCTCTTGTAAGCCGCCGCACGGGATAAGCCGCCGCATGGTTTTAAGAGGTCTGAATATGATAGCTGTGTGTACATTAAATTTGTTGATGAATCACCTATATACTTGCTGCTATATGTTGATGATATGTTAATTGCTGCCAAGAGCATGAAAGAAATCACTACATTGAAGAAACAGTTGAGTAGTGAGTTTGAGATGAAGGATCTTGGTCCTGCTAAGAAAATTCTAGGTATGGAAATTTCTAGAGACAGAAAATCTAGATTGCTATTTCTTAGTCAGGAGAATTATATTAAGAAAGTACTTCATCGATTTAATATGTATGATGCAAAGTCTGTTAGTACTCCTATTGCTTCGCACTTCAAGTTGTCAGCATTGCAAAGTCCTACTACTGACAAAGATATTGAGTACATGTCACGAGTTCCCTATGCTAGTGCTGTTGGTTCCTTAATGTATGCCATGGTGTGTTCTAGGCCTGATTTATCATATGCTATGAGTTTGGTCAGTCGATACATGGCTAATCCTGGTAAAGATCATTGGAAAGCTGTTCAGTGGATTTTCAGGTACCTTCGCGGCACATCCAAAGCTTGCTTGAAGTTTGGCAAGACTGGTGAGGGACTCGCAGGCTATGTGGATTCAGATTATGCTGCCGACTTGGATAAGGAGATCCCTCACAGGTTATGTGTTTACTATTAGTGGATGCGCCGTTAGCTGGAAGGCTACCTTGCAGGGTGTTGTTGCACAATCTACTACTGAGGCTGAGTATATGGCTATTGCTGAAGCATGCAAGGAGTCAGTTTGGTTGAAAGGCCTGTTTGCTGAGCTTTGTGGAGATGATACTTGCATTAACCTATTTTGTGACAGTCAGAGTGCTATTTACCTTACTAAGGATCAGATGTTCCATGAGAGAACAAATCACATTGATGTCAAGTACCATTATGTGCGTGATGTTGTTGCACAAGGTAAGCTGAAGGTATGCAAGATTAGTACTCATGATAATCCTGCTGATATGATGACAAAGCCAGTTCCTATTGCTAAGTTTGAGCTTTGCTCAAGCTTAGTTGGTATCACTGCTTAGCCCAAGAGGCTGTTTGGCGCCGAAGGTGTTTTCTTTGTGTGTTTCAGGTGAAGGTTCTCATTTATGCTACAAGAGGGAATTTGTCTCAAGGTGGAATGTTGTTTTATGGTGATCCAAATTCATATGAAGATAAAGGAAAGTTCGGCCTTCGCTACCGGAGGCCCGTCGCCGGAGGCTTAGGGCCGACCTGTCGCGTGGAGTGCACGACGGGGGGTGCGGGGGGTGGCAGCCCCCCGCGGTACGGTACGAGTCGATACCGAGTTGGACTTGGATACACAGTTACCGACCTAGTTAGGTCAGGACCGCCTTTATATACCTCTTGTAAGCCGCCACACGGGATAAGCCGCCGCATGGTTTTAAGAGGTCTGAATATGATCTGTGTGTACATTAATTTGTTGATGAATCACCTATATACTTGCTGCTATTGATGATATGTTAATTGCTGCCAAGAGCATGAAAGAAATCACTACATTGAAGAAACAGTTGAGTAGTGAGTTTGAGATGAAGGATCTTGGTCCTGCTAAGAAAATTCTAGGTATGGAAATTTCTAGAGACAGAAAATCTAGATTGCTATTTCTTAGTCAGGAGAATTATATTAAGAAAGTACTTCATCGATTTTAATATGCATGATGCAAAGTCTGTTAGTACTCCTATTGCTTCGCACTTCAAGTTGTCAGCATTGCAAAGTCCTACTACTGACAAAGATATTGAGTACATGTCACGAGTTCCCTATGCTAGTGCTGTTGGTTCCTTAATGTATGCCATGGTGTGTTCTAGGCCTGATTTATCATATGCTATGAGTTTGGTCAGTCGATACATGGCTAATCCTGGTAAAGATCATTGGAAAGTTGTTCAGTGGATTTTCAGGTACCTTCGCGGCACATCCAAAGCTTGCTTGAAGTTGGCAAGACTGGTGAGGGACTCGCAGGCTATGGATTCAGATTATGCTGCCGACTTGGATAAGAGGAGATCCCTCACAGGTTATGTGTTTACTATTAGTGGATGTGCCGTTAGCTGGAAGGCTACCTTGCAGGGTGTTGTTGCACAATCTACTACTGAGGCTGAGTATATGGCTATTGCTGAAGCATGCAAGGAGTCAGTTTTGGTTGAAAGGCCTGTTTGCTGAGCTTTGTGGAGATGATACTTGCATTAACCTATTTTGTGACAGTCAGAGTGCTATTTACCTCACTAAGGATCAGATGTTCCATGAGAGAACAAAGCACATTGATGTCAAGTACCATTATGTGCGTGATGTTGTTGCACAAGGTAAGCTGAAGGTATGCAAGATTAGTACTCATGATAATCCTGCTGATATGATGACAAAGCCAGTTCCTATTGCTAAAGTTTGAGCTTTGCTCAAGCTTAGTTGGTATCACTGCTTAGCCCAAGAGGCTGTTTGGCGCCGAAGGTGTTTTCTTTGTGTGTTTCAGGTGAACGTTCTCATTTATGCTACAAGAGGGAATTTGTGTCAAGGTGGAGTGTTGTTTTATGGTGATCCAAATTCATATGAAGATAAAGAAAAGTTCGGCCTTCGCTACGCGGAGGCCCGTCGCCGGAGGCTTAGGGCCGACCTGTCGCGTGGAGTGCACGACGGGGGGTGCGGGGGGCGGCAGCCCCCCTCGGTACGGTACGAGTCGATACCGAGTTGGAAGTTGGATACACAGTTACCGACCTAGTTAGGTCAGGACCGCCTTTATATACCTCTTGTAAGCCGCCGCACGGGATAAGCCGCCGCATGGTTTTAAGAGGTCTGAATATGATAGCTGTGTGTACATTAAATTTGTTGATGAATCACCTATATACTTGCTGCTATATGTTGATGATATGTTAATTGCTGCCAAGAGCATGAAAGAAATCACTACATTGAAGAAACAGTTGAGTAGTGAGTTTGAGATGAAGGATCTTGGTCCTGCTAAGAAAATTCTAGGTATAGAAATTTCTAGAGACAGAAAATCTAGATTGCTATTTCTTAGTCAGGAGAATTATATTAAGAAAGTACTTCATCGATTTAATATGCATGATGCAAAGTCTGTTAGTACTCCTATTGCTTCGCACTTCAAGTTGTCAGCATTGCAAAGTCCTACTACTGACAAAGATATTGAGTACATGTCACGAGTTCCCTATGCTAGTGCTGTTGGTTCCTTAATGTATGCCATGGTGTTTCTAGGCCTGATTTATCATATGCTATGAGTTTGGTCAGTCGATACATGGCTAATCCTGGTAAAGATCATTGGAAAGCTGTTCAGTGGATTTTCAGGTACCTTCGCGGCACATCCAAAGCTTGCTTGAAGTTTGGCAAGACTGTGTGAGGGACTCGCAGGCTATGTGGATTCAGATTATGCTGCCGACTTGGATAAGAGGAGATCCCTCACAGGTTATGTGTTTACTATTAGTGGATGCGCCGTTAGCTGGAAGGCTACCTTGCAGGGTGTTGTTGCACAATCTACTACTGAGGCTGAGTATATGGCTATTGCTGAAGCATGCAAGGAGTCAGTTTGGTTGAAAGGCCTGTTTGCTGAGCTTTGTGGAGATGATACTTGCATTAACCTATTTTGTGACAGTCAGAGTGCTATTTACCTTACTAAGGATCAGATGTTCCATGAGAGAACAAATCACATTGATGTCAAGTACCATTATGTGCGTGATGTTGTTGCACAAGGTAAGCTGAAGGTATGCAAGATTAGTACTCATGATAATCCTGCTGATATGATGACAAAGCCAGTTCATATTGCTAAGTTTGAGCTTTGCTCAAGCTTAGTTGGTATCACTGCTTAGCCCAAGAGGCTGTTTGGCGCCGAAGGTGTTTTCTTTGTGTGTTTCAGGTGAAGGTTCTCATTTATGCTACAAGAGGGAATTTGTCTCAAGGTGGAGTGTTGTTTTATGGTGATCCAAATTCATATGAAGATAAAGGAAAGTTCGGCCTTCGCTACGCGGAGGCCCGTCGCCGGAGGCTTAGGGCCGACCTGTCGCGTGGAGTGCACGACGGGGGGTGCGGGGGGTGGCAGCCCCCCGCGGTACGGTACGAGTCGATACCGAGTTGGAGTTGGATACACAGTTACCGACCTAGTTAGGTCAGGACCGCCTTTATATACCTCTTGTAAGCCGCCGCACGGGATAAGCCACACATTGTAAATCCCGGCGCGATTGTAACCTCACCCCGAAATAGTGAAGTATTGCTGGCTGGCGCCCGTGGTTTTTTCTCTTCCTCTTTGGAAGGGTTTTCCACGTTAAAATCTCGTGTCCCCGTTGGTTTGATCTTGCTTAATTTCATCGTTGTTTTGCTATTGCGTGTAACATCATTGTCTGTCCTGGCCGCAGCTAGGCCATAGAAAATTAAGGTGGAGTGGTTGACTTGGCTTCCTTTGTTAGTTAACTAACACTTGGTTAGTGATGGGCCTGATGGCTCATGAGTCGGAGTCCTGAGGCTTCAGCATAAGCATGATCGGCTTGAACTCAGCTTTTTTTTTAACTTCGAAGAAAAACTTTCAGCTTCTGGAAACAAAGAAATTGAAATCGAGGTACAGTTCTATTCTACTTCTATGAAAATAAATTATATCCTTCTAGGTGTTGCAAAATTTCTTGTTGTCGACTCATACTTTGAATATGTTGATCGATAAATTAGTAGCAGTTGGTATTATGAAAATATGCCGAATTATGTCTTACTGATTGATAAAATAGCACATGCCACCACATGCCATTATTTTAGACGAATTGCACCTATCATCTAAGAATCAGAAAAGATTGCAGAGAGTCATGTTTGGGCGTACCAGATAGGCTTGGCACATGCCCTATGACATGCAAGCCATACGTTAAGTGTCACAGACCGTGTATGAGAGTACCATGCGTCCATGCTAGCTTGAGCGATGGTGTGTCACGCTTGCGCCTCCTGTCATGGATGCCTTGACAGTAGGGACATGAAGACATCGGTCCAGGAACAGGTGGCAGAACTGGTGTCGGCTGGAAGAGGAGCCACCCATCAGTGAGGGAAGGATTTGGAGGTGACACGCAAGAAACGAGCTTTGTCTTTGGACTAGTGGGGTCTACCTGTAAGCATGTGGCCTGGGCTCTTAAAATGGCCAAGTCACTAACTCTGTACTATGTCGATGAATGAAAAGTATGAACCTATCTCACATGTTCTCTCTGAATCTGATCCCAACTCTCTCCAATATCTCATACTCAGATACTCCTGCTGCCAACCTACCTAGATCCATTTGTGATTTTCCCACCTCGGCACAGGACATCACGATTTCATATTAGAGCCTGCAGATCGCTCCGCTTGTGCCCAAATTCTCGAGACCGAACCAGTAAGATTTCCATTGTGAAATGTGCTGGTCTGCTGGATCACTTCAGTGAATCGGCACAAATCCCTAGCTACGAAGGACCGATCCAGAGCGGGACGCGACAGTGCCGTCCAAGACCAATTCCGTTTTGGCAAGGATGGAGGTAGTGCAGCAGATGCTTGACCAGATCCTGGTGTGCTTAACTTATACACACTTGTCTTATCTAAACTAAAAAAAAATATGCATGTAGGTGCAAGGATCCTGGTCTGAAATATAAGAGCATGTCTAACAGGACCCTTAAACTTTAGCCCTCTAAATCGCGTGTAGAGGGCCCTGTATAGGAAATCTAGGAAAATCCGTGCTCAGTATTTTAAGTTCGTCTAGCAGTCCCCCTATATCCGCCCCGTATGTTTAAATTCGAACTACGCGGGAGAGAAGATAAAACTCGATTTCATTCATTGCTCAGATCACCATTGTACAAGAACTGCTCGAACATGAAATCTAACCTAATCTAGTCGAGGAAGACGACGGGGCCGGAAGCCTCCATCGCCTTGAAGGCCTCGACGTCGGCGACGGCCTTCGCCTCCTCCTCCGCTTCCGCCCGCGCCCGCGCCTCTGCTTCCTGCTTCGAAAGCTCGAGCGCCGCCGCGAAGGCGGCCTCCTCCTCCTCCTCTGTCTCCGGTAAGGCCTCCTCCTGCGCTGTCGCCGCGCTTCCTCCTCCGCTGCCGCTTGCGCCGTCGCCGCCGCGCTTGCACTGCTGCAGCAGCTCCCTCTCCGCGAGCCATTTCTCGAATTTGCGGCCGCTCATCGGCCGCGGCGGCGGGTCGACGCTGTAGTATATCCCTCCCGGGGCGTAGTCCTTCAGCGTGTCCGGCATGGCCTCAGGCCACGCCACGTACTTCCACACGCTGCGGCGGCTCCCTGCAACGGAGTGTTTGCAGTGGAGCCGCCACGCCTCCTCGAGCGTCTCCGGCTCGCGGCGGCGCTTGGAGCGGGCGGTGGAGGAGCCGGAGGCGTCGGGGGAGCTCATCGCGGTGGAGGAGCTTCTAATTTTTGCGGCGGGCGTGCGTAATTCCTCGCCGGAGCTGCGAATGCGGCGGCGCGCGCGGCGGAGCTAGGGTTGCGGGTGGGGGGTTGGACCCCCACCCCAACCCTCACCCTCTATATGTACGGGGCGGAGGGGGCGGTGGAGCCGGCCCCGTAAAATTTTGTTACGGGCCAGGCGGCATACGGGGCCTGCTAGACGGCCGTTTTGGCCCGCGCCCCGTATGCCGCCGGAATTTTACGGGGCGCTCGCGTGATACGGGGCCTGTTAGACATGCTCTTATTAACTAGTAAAACTACAGGTCAGGAGCATGCTTCAGCATATGTACAGACACACATAAATGTCCGATCTATACTACGGACTGTCACTGGTAAGAAAAACCAATATGATACACAGTAGAATTCATACATGAAAGAAACGAACTTACCATGCGAGGATTCTGTCCCACGGTCGGGAGAGCCGGCCGTGGGGATCCTTTCCCACGGTCGGGCAAGAGGGAAGGATTTTCCTTCTTAATTCTTGCTTGATTAGATTGATACATCTCCTCTCCATATATAGAGAGGTTTACCTGACTCCTAAGTAAGGCTTACTTAACCCCTAAGTAAACCCTAAGACTAACGGGCCCAAGCCCATCACGTACTCTAACAATATAGTAATTAGTAACCCACATAGAAGCCATACTTGACACATAAGTTCGGTCTAATATATCACAGAAATTCTAACAGAGTAAGGAAGACACTAGCACGAAATAACAAAGGATCCATGGCTATGATGGCCTCGCCAGAGAACCCATGCAATTAGAAAAGCAAGTATCTTTTTTCAGCTCGACACAAAAGCGGTTCTCCTTGTGTAAGGCACACAATTAACCAAGAAGAAAATAAAGGAAAGAGTATCGATGAGTGTGTCACCACTGTTCAGCATTAGAAGTCCTCTCATCTCCAAAATGTTTCCAAGCAATCTTCAAACCCTCATCCTGCACAATGACATACACAGATCAATTGAAAACTGAAAACTGTGACACACAAATAAGAACACTACAGACTGCGTCCACCCAGTCGAGAACGTGACAAAATGGCAGGCCATGTTTTATGGGTTACTACTGAATCGTGACAATAATCTGCTACATAATACAGCACTATTGCTAATCCCACAAGCAGAAACATAAATACACATTTACCAAGCATTTACCAGACTAACGAAAATGTTTGCTAACTGATGGACTAACAAGACTGAATCTCTACCTAATAATAAAGGGACTAAGGTTTCTTCTCCCTTTTTTCGTCCGTCATATGTTTACGCTTTCGTCCGTTCATATGTACGTTTTTGTCGCTAATTTCTGCTACATCGATGCGTTAGAATTTGTTCTACGTACGACTGATCCAATCTGTCTTTCTCCCGTGCTTCGTCCGTCGCGTGGTTCTATGATCGTAGGTTTGATGTGTCGCGTGGTTGGTTCGTGTATGTTCTCAACTCTGACGATCTCACAATCATATACGATTCGAAGTCCTGGTGTGGTACGGCCAATTCTTATTTTATATTTTATAAGAACTCAACGCTAGCTTTAGATCGAGAGGAAGAGAATAATCTGGTGCTTAGGTTTGGGAACCTGCATATCGTCAGCGGCGGCACACGCATCAGCACCTTGGCCACCGGAAACAAGCACCTCGCCGCCCTCTTAGAGATGACGCCGATTGGAGTCTAGAGGGTCCGGTTAGGCGGTTACCTATTTGAGGCCATCTCTACCGGCAATATTCACACTGTGGTGGAGCTCTCGCCAAGGCCGCGCTGGAGGCGAAGGTGCACATCTCGCGGTGTCCGCCATCGTGCCGTAACCTGAGAGGCAACGGTGGCTAGCGGAATTAGAAGATCCAAGACGTGTCATGTCGCACCGCCACCCAGAACTAGGTAATCTAGGACGTCGCGATCGTGCAGGTTCTATGCTCAGCTCACGCCGGGCCTGGCCACGTCAATGGCCCTGAACCCCTGACCACGCCCGCGTATGTTTTGGCACTGAAGTCCCCGCCCGCGCCTAAGCTTGGGACCGCCCTGATGGGGTACGATATACACCATCGCCTCGGCACGCGCGTCCGCCGCTCTCGACGACGAGACCACTCTATGCACCGTCGGCACCGTCGCAGCCTAGAGCGGCTCCCACGACTGTAGGAAGTCATGGAGCAGGAGGTCGACGGGGCAAAACTTGTCAAAAAGAGGACTGGAGCGATCACGGCAAGGTCACGGGCGCGATTGAGGACCACCATGAGGTCGGCTGGGAGTTCCTTCGTGGTGTGAAGCGCGGGCGCGGGAGGTCTGGGAGCGCCAGGAGGTGGATCTCCACGAGCCTTGATCTTATTCGGTGGCGCGCGAGTTCTGCGAGGTTGGCTGTCCGCCGGCGTGGAGACGAGGTGGACGACGACGTTGACGTTAGAGATCGAAGTGGTGAGGAGCTTGGCCAGCTAGAGGAAGGAGTTGATGTTGCGCGCCATGTGCCAGCCAGGGGAACATGACGACGCACATGCGCTCATGCTCCGCCTGCACCATGGTGACCGACCGGTCAAGCAGGCCATCGCAGATTTGGGAGGAGTTACCTGGTAGAGTGCAGCTAGCAATGCCAAACTAAGGATTCTTCTATAGACGGTGTGATATGCGCGCCGCCGCATGAAGCTTATCGCAAGAATAGTACTCTGTCTTAGCATGGTGTGCTGACGAGGTATGGTATTGTAGCATGGAATTTTCTTTTCGGATTTAATTTTCAAGCATATGAATCTCTGATTAGTTGTTTATATTTCCAAATAGAAAATCATAGGCTGCAGAGAAAGTGCATGACCCGTGAAGGACATTTAATTATTGGTTTTTTATTGCTATATCTAACTGTTTTTTCATCTGTCCATAAAGCTTGTAAGCACCAATCATTGAATATGCATATTGTAGAGACATGTTAAGACCATATTTGTTTACATATAATTTCTATACAAACAAAATCCACTAATGATAGATTGAAGGCGTGATCAATCACTTAGGATTATTCTATTTTTGTTATAGATTCTTTTCCCTTGGTTTCAGTACATGTCTGCATGAATTTATTTCCCGACGTGAAGAAATTAGTACATGTACATTCAATCTTTGATGTGTATATCCAGAGGGCAAATGAAATAAATTTACATTTAATTACCACAGAGATTAGAATGTACAAACATTTGTTTACACATGCAGCTATTTTTACTGCTGTGTCAACATGATGTTTAACTGAATAGAAAAACAAATTTATTCTACATGGGTTGATCGACATTGGGCTAAAATTTGAGTTGTGCAAACATTTTCCGACCAATTTTTTTCCACTTCCGATGCAGCGCACGGGCATGTTTGCTATACACTTAAAAACGCTGAATAAATACAACATAGATTACGTTGAAAAAATAGCAAGAGATAAAAAAGAATAACAAGTGCAACTCCATTGGAAATCCCCGCCATTCGTGCTATATCTCAGAAGATAATGTAAAAATGGCAAACCGAGGTTAGAGTTACACAAGTTGATAAACTTTCAAGTAACAAATTTAGATGGTGCCAATGATTTTGTGCAAAACTTGATTTATTTTCTCCCCCGTTGCAACGCACGGGCATTTTTGCTAGTATATATAAAAGGCTACAACTAGCAGTGGAAACAGATGTGCTCAATTCTTTTGGTCCGTTTGCTGTTTATGGCATAGTGCTGAAACGTGTATATATGTAGGTCCTCGGATATCCTCGCGCGACTCTGGGCTTATGCGGGTCGCCTCCGGCTGCTCCCACACAGCTGGGATTTTGATAAACTAGGACATGCCCGCTACATAGTTGCAGACACGGCCAAGAACAACACCAACCGAGCGCACCGTCCACGCCTACTCGCCAAGCTCACACCACACATCAAAGGCAGAGCAGAGGCGGCAATGGGCAACACCATCGGCGGCCGGCGGAAGGGCGCCAAGGGGATGAAGTTGGACGGCACGGCGTTCCGGGTCAAGCCGCCGACGTACGCGGGGACCGTGCTGCGCGACCACCCGGGCTTCCATCTCCTCGACTCCGAGCAGGTCAAGCTGCTGGGCGTCCGCGCGCGCCCGCTAGAGCACGACGCGCCGCTCCGGCCAGGCCGGCTCTACTTCCTCGTCGTGCTGACGAAGGCCACCGCGCCCACGCGCCGCGCATGCTCAAGAGCCGCGACGCCAACGAGGCCGCCGCCAACCTCCTCTCTCCTCCCTCCTCTCTACTCCCTCCTCTCCTATGGATGCAGACGGCGGAGACAAGCTAGGGTGATTGGGGGCTAGTGGGGGAGGGGGATGCTTACCTGCAGGGCCTCCAGAGGCGGGCGACGACGACCTGGCGGCGAGGAGAGGACGACGCGGGAGGGCGGCACCGGCCGGCGGAGCTTCTGCGCAGGGAGAGTATTAGACCTAACCCTAGACAGGTACGGTTTAGAGAGAATAGCCCAACGTGTTGATCACGTGGCTGTTGTATTACTTATATATAACAGGGTACTAGTTGAATGCCCGTGCGTTGCTACGGGCGCAGAAGTTGAATATACCATAGGCCATAAATTAAGCCCAACCAACCATAAGCCTACACAGCTTCCTCCCCTAGATTATAGTAAACCTGAAGTTAACACTTATGCCTCGTTGATTAGATTAGAGTAACAATATTCTAGATAAGTGTCCCTAGTTCGTTCGTACAGGTCTATCTACCGCATCTTGTCTTTCTACGGTTTAAAATGAAGCATGGCTAATAAACCTATGAAGAAGCTGCACACATGAGGTACAGAGGCAACCATGGCCTCTATTGACAGATGCCTTAGTTGAAAAACAGCTACTGTTTCTGCAGGACAAAAAAAATGTCACCACTAAATCAAGTCAGAATTTACGGTCATATATTTGATGCAATTAGTAATATGCTCCTGCATTTGTGTTAGAATCCTCATAACAGTTAGGAAGTATAGTGAGAGCAAGCTTCCGCGAAGCCCCCAAAACAATCAAAAGTACAGTGAGAGTATTACTAATTGTAGAGTACAGATTTCAAGCCTTATAGAGCAAAACCTACACACTTCAGATCTTGTAGCTTGTGCCAAAAATTTCACTTAACGCCTTCTTTGGTTTAACTGAATTGTTAATCTGAATCAGTTGCATGTAGTAAGTAGCAGCAGCTTGGGCGGTATAAACTACATTCTTCCCTAAGAACCATTAGTTTGATTTGCTGAACTATAAGTCTATAACCGAGAAGCATACTGCGAAATAAGTTTCACCTACCTAAATTCATTACCCGTGGTGGTAGGCAAGATGGTGTGCCGATATATTAAGATTTTAACATCGGGAAGAGAAGATACTCATGTCTCGAATTATGATTCCAGAATGCAATGCAACAATATTCACACTTTACCTTGGCGACGTCTCTGTTCAGCTTCTTGGCGGTGTTCGACAGCGGCACGTTATCTTTAAGCGGCGTCTCCTGCATATCTGCAACAGAAAGACAGAAACATCAAACTGATATTTCACACTGAATCATTTCAACACTGTTAATAGTTAACATGTAAGAAATACAATCTGAAGAACTTCCTAAATAAACTCACGGAAAGGCCGATGCATTGTCTAAAAAATCCTCGTGCGGTGAAATATAAAAATAAGTAGGTAAATAATCAGAAATCACAATAGCGCCACTATTCAATAATTAAGTTTATCTTATTCATAAACTAAACTTGGCATACACCATCATGAAACTACAATTGTAATATGTCATACCTATGAACAAGGAAAAATAATAGAAATGGTCCGACCATTGAAAATTTAGGCACCAAGATAAGCAGTTATGAATATAGACTAACCGAACAAAGCAAACCTTGTTTGTCATTTAAAAAAATTAAATACTATCGCTGGCTCACTACTATTGCAATTGATTTATATGGGAAGATATTGAAAGGAAAGTTACTAACCGTTTGTGTGATGTATCATAATATGTAAGAAAATCCATGTGTAACGACGTGCTCTTACGAGAGAAACTAATAAAAGAACTAAGACCACAGGGTCTTCTATCCGGTGGTGGTCATTTGCAATGCCAACAACCCAAGGTAGCATATACTACTAAATAGTATTGTATTCTTGTTCAGGGAAGCGAGACTACCAGTATCTAGAGATCCCAGCTGATCTGCATTATGGATGGCGAGTGAAGGTGTGGTTTTTGGAGCGGGCACGACATGCCCCTCCGACGGTGAGTACAACCCATCGATCTGGCTGATACCATCGCCGTCATCCGCTTCAGCCAGTGGTCTCCAAAATCACAATGTAGAAAACTCCAAAATCACAACCGACCTCTACATCAGATTGCTAAATCAAAATAAATTGTAATGGTGACGATCACTTATAATAAATTATGATAAGTTCCTCCTGAACAATCAAAGCTCCTGGCAGCAGATAACATAGTTGTAGAAGGCAATCATGCTTGTTTCTCAGACCAATTCATTCTTTCCACCTAGTTGTGTGCATACAGATACAAACATAGTGTATTAATTAGTGTGCCCAAAAAGTATATCATTTGAAACCGATGACAGAGAACATAGCAGCATGAAAAGCCCTTGCAGAAAAATACCAAACAAATCGCATGTATGTACCTACTCTAATTAACGGGCACACAATTGAAGTTGATTTGTCCAGCCCCTTTCACTTCGTGCGGCAGGGCAGAAAGCCATACCGGCGAATGGATCAGGTCACGGGTGCGATAAACAAGGCGAGCACCATCAGGCCATGATGCCATGATTTATTCCTCCACGCAGTGGAGGAGTGCTCTAGCAGAAGGGCCGAGGAGGACGTGATGGTGGCAGCCGATGACCGCAGCAATAGCGTCCCCGTCTGACGGGAGAACATTGGACGCGGGAGGCCGCGCCTTGCCGGCCATGGCGCCGGCGCCGGCGGCGGAGGCGATCTGCAAGAGGTCATGACCGGATCGACGAGATGTGGACGCAGGGTGCGCTGGGTCCTCACAGCTGCCGTGTGCGTATTGGCCTTGCGGAGGAAGTCGTCGAGCAGCCGCTCCGTGAACGGCGAGCGGCCGAGCCGCTGCAGCGGCTCCTGCGCCTGCGGGCGGTGGAGCAGATCGGACGAGGTCACCAGGACACCTACCCCCAGCTCTTCGGCACCATCCCCCGGTCGATAGACTACGCCGACGGGGCCAACGCGATTCACCCCGACGCTAAGCTGCTGCTGACAACCGTTCGCTTCCTTCAACGGTGGCGACAGGAGATCGAAGGTGTGTGGTGGTGTGGCGGCGGAGTGCTCGGGATGGAGACGAGGAAGGGATCTAGATGTTGCGGGTTTGTTTCCAAATAATAAGAGAAAGAGTAATTAGCGGGATAATTAGCCATTAAGACAAAATAATAGACGTGATTTGTTAACTCGGGCGAAGCGAAGGCAGACGGCAGACGCGAGCGAAGGCGGACGACGACGTACCATTCGTACCATCACGACCACAGACTGCAATTTAATAGTAAAGATTACACGTACAGGGTCATATTAGTAAATATACAGATAACTATATCTAACACCCTCCCTCAATCTTAGCCATTGTCAACAAGGCTGAGATTGCGTCGACAGGCCAGAAACTGTGGTAAGGGCAATGGCTTGGTGAAGATATCTGCACGCTGATCCTTAGACGAGATGAATCTGACGTGTAGAAGGTTTTGTGCGACTCTCTCTCGCACAAAATGATAGTCAACCTCAATATGCTTCGTGCGAGCATGAAACACAGGATTAGATGATAGATACGTTGCGCCAATGTTGTCACACCAAAGAATAGGTGGATGATCCTGTGATTCTCCCAGCTCCCGAAGCAACGACTGTACCCAGATTAGTTCAGCAGTGGCATTAGCAAGGGCCTTGTACTCAGACTCTGTGCTGGAACGTGATACTGTTGCTTGCTTCCGAGCACTCCAGGCGATCAAATTAGGTCCATAGAAAATGGCATGTCCCCCCGTGGATCGCCTGTCATCGGGGTTCCCAGCCCAGTCAGCATCAGAAAATGCAGACAACAGACTAGAGGAAGAACGCCGAAGATGAACTCCAAGTGAGATAGTCGAGCTGATGTAACGAAGAATACGCTTCACCGCAGACCAGTGAGAATGACGAGGAGTCTGCATATACTGACATACCCTGTTAACGGCAAAAGAGAGATCAGGCCGTGTAACCAGAAGGTACTGCAGACCACCAACGATGCTCCGATAGGTAGTAGCCTCATCAGATGACAGGACATCCCCATCCAGAGCCGACAACTGCTCAGTCGATGTCATAGGGGTAGACGCCGACTTACACTGAAGCATCCCAGCACGACGAAGAAGATCGAGAGCATACTTCTTCTGAGTAAGAGCCAGACCCTGAGAAACAGTAGAAACCTCGAGCCCAAGGAAATAACGAAGATCCCCCAAATCTTTGACCGCAAACTCAGACTGAAGAGCAAGAATAAGACGATCAATAGCAGCAGGTGAAGAACTCACCACAATGATGTCATCAACGTAGACCAAGAGATAAACAGTAAGATCTGGTCGACGAAGCATGAACAGCGAGGTGTCAGCAGTGGAGGGAACAAATCCATGAACGCGAAGAGCACCTCCCAGACGAGCGTGCCAGGCACGAGGTGCCTGCTTAAGCCCATAGAGAGCTTTCGCCAAGCGACAGAGATGATGTGGCTGAGTGGAATCAACAAAACCTGGTGGCTGCCGCATATAGACTTCCTCCTCAAGTACACCATGGAGGAATGCATTCTGAACATCAAGTTGGCGAAGATGCCAACCTCGAGTAACTGCAATGGAGAGCAACAACCGGATGGTAGTGGGTTTGATCACAGGACTGAATGTGTCCTCATAGTCAAGCCCATAGCGCTGTTTGAGCCCCTTGGCCACGAGACGCGCTTTGTAGCGCTCAATAGAACCGTCAGAATGTCGCTTGATCTTAAATACCCACTTCGAATCAATGACGTTGAGGCCGGGACGAGGAGGAACAAGTGTCCACGTCTGGTTGCGAAGAAGAGCGTGAAATTCGGCTTCCATCGCAGCACGCCAATGCGGAACACGCATGGCATCGTGATGATGAGTGGGCTCGGTGGAGGGGTCAACGACACCATGAGCAGAACAAGCAGTGAGCCAGGCCACCGAGTAGTCAGGCCACTCCTTGGGCCGTGAGTGGCCCGTGCGGCTCCGAGTAACATGCACGGGCGGAGCAGGAGGTGGCGATGGCGAACGCACAGGCGAGGGGGTGGGCGACGTAGATGCACGGGCCGACCCAGGTGAGGTGGGCCGGCCAGGAGACGGCTCGGGCGACCGTCCAGAGGATGACGCGGGCGACGGAGAAGATTGGGCCGAGCCAGGCGAGCTGGGCCGGCCGCGGGGCGACGCGGGGGCTGGCGTGGACGTGCCATCGCGCGGTGGAGAAGGCAGGCCAGCGGCCCGTGCATGGGGCTGCATGGGAGCGGACCCCACGGGATCACCGTGATCGACGTGATCACCAGAAGCGGAAGATGGCGACGGATCCAGAACCTCCAGCTGAGCGCCACGCGCTGTACCTGCACCATAGTTAGGAAGCAAGGCAGGGGAATACGCAATATCTGCAAATTGGTCAATGGAGACTGGTGTGGAAGTGGTGGCAAGTGGCAACAGGGGAAGTGGTGCTTGGCATGTTTGCATACGGGAAAATATTCTCATCAAAGATGACATCGCGGGAAATATATACTCTATTGGATGGTACATGCAAACACTTATAGCCCTTGTGGAGAGAACTATAACCAAGGAACACACACTTTTTAGAACGAAACTCAAGCTTACGGTTATTATAGGGCCTGAGATGAGGCCAACAAGCACAACCAAAAACTTTAAGAAACGTGTAATCTGGGGTTTCATGCAAGAGAACTTTCAACGGAGTTTTCATATCAAGAACACGAGTAGGCAGCCTATTGATAAGAAAACATGCAGTTGAAAAAGCATCACTCCAAAAATGGAAAGGCAGTGAAGCATGTGCAAGAAGAGTAAGCCCAGTTTCTACAATATGCCGGTGTTTACGTTCAGCAGACCCATTTTGCTGGTGAGTATGGGGACACGCAACACGATGAGTAATACCAAGATTATTAAAGAAAGTATTGAGATTGCGATATTCGCCTCCCCAATCGGACTGGACATGAATAATCTTGTGATCAAGTAAACGCTCAACATGTGTTTGGAATTGTAAGAAGACATTAAACACATCAGACTTGCGTTAAATAAAGCCAAGTGAATTTACTGAAAGCATCAATAAAACTCACATAATAATTATGACCACTAGTGGAAGTTTGAGCAGGACCCCACACATCGGAAAACACAAGCTCTAAAGGGGTTTTTATTACACGAGTGGATGAAGAGAATGGTAATTGATGACTCTTGCCTTGCTGACAGGCATCACACACTAGAGTAGTTTTATTTCTAGACTCAATTGGTAAAGCATGGCGACGAAGAACATGCTCCACAACTGGAGAGGCTGGATGTCCTAGACGACAGTGCCAGTTGGATGACGACACACGAATACTGCTAAAAACTTGCCGAACGGGAGGCCCTCGGCCACCAATGGGATACAGGGCGCCATGGCTCCGACCACTAAGGATGATTTCCTTCGTATCTCGGTCCTTCACAAAAAGATCAAATGGATGAATTTCAACAAAAACGTTGTTATCCAAGGCAAGTTTATGAGCAGATAAAAGATTCTTAGTGACAGATGGGCACACTAAAATATTCTTAAGATGAAGTGGAGTGCCAGTGTTTGTGGAAAGAGTAGATTGACCAATATGAGATATGCGCATACCTTGACCATTAGCGGTGTGCACATGGTCCTTGCCGTGATATGGTTCCTTGATGCCGAGCTTGTCCAGCTCGCCGGTAAGGTGGTCAGTGGCGCCGGTGTCCATGTACCAGGTTGGGTCAACCGCATAGGACGGAGTTGCGTTGTTGTTGTTGTTGTGCGTCACCATAGAGACCTGGCGCTCCATGTTAGCACTGTCATTGCCGACTCCAAGAAAATCTCTGTCAAAGCGCTTCCAGCAGCGCGCAGAGACGTGGCCAACCTGGTTACAGAGCTGGCATAGGGGTCGGTTCCCATCTGCAGTATGCCAGCGGCGCCCCCCACCACCCCCGCCCCCTCCGCTGTTGGACCCGGAGGAGTTAGGCGTGTTGTTGGAGTGTGGCAGGGTGCCACGACCCGCGCCAGTAGCAGCCGATGGCGGAGCCGTGGGGGCGGTGGAGTAGGATGGCTTGGTGTAGCCTCCACCGCCGCCACGGGAGGAACCGCGCCCTCCGCGGTACGCGGCGTTTGCCGAAGCGCCATGGACCATGGCTGCGGCACGCCGACTCTCGAGGCGCTGTTCCGTAGACAGGAGACGCGAGTGAAGCTCGCGCGTGGAGATGGGCGTCTCACGCCCATTGACGTTCTCGGCGAGATTGTCATATTCTTCGTCGAGTCCGTTGAGCACATAAGCAATGAAATCCTCCTGACGAAGAGGCTGGCCCATGGCGGTGAGGGAGTCCGAGAGAGACTTGATCTTGTTGAAGTACGTCGTCACCGACGAGTTGAGCTTCTCCATCTTCTGCAGCTGACCGCGGATGTGAACAGACTGCGCGCAGGAGTGAGTGTTGAAGGAATCGCGGAGAGTCACCCACGCCTCCTCAGCGGTGTTGGCGAACATGACCAGCCCTCCAACAGCGGGCGTGAGAGAGGAGTTAATCCCCGATAGCACCGCTTGATCTTGCATGACCCATGCCCTATACTCGGGGTTGGGAACCGCGGTAGGACGCCCATCGAGCTGAACCAGGATGCGCTCGGGAGGGCACGGGTAGCTGCCATCAACATAACCCACTAGAAAGTGGGATCGGAGGAGCGGCAGTATGGCGGAACGCCACAGCAGGTAGTTGTTGCTGTCGAGTTTGATCGTCAATTGGTTGCCGAAGTAGAACGGCGCAGCAGTCGGGGGCGCGGCGACAGTCGAGGGCGGAGAGGAGGCGCCGATCTGCGCGGAGGAGAACATGCTCGGGGCGGGGATGGTGCCCATGACGCCCATGGTGCTCGCCCCGATGGTAGAGGGCAGCGCCAGCGTCCCGTCCGTGGAGACGGACATGGTGGACGATGTGGAGATCATGGTGGTAGACGACGTGGAGATCGCGGCGGTGCTTTGGAGAGCAGCCGCGGTGGCGTCGGAGAAGACAGCGGAAGTCGTGACGGCGCGGCGGCGGCGGCGCAAGATTGGGCGGCGGCGGCGGCGCAACTAGAGCTCTGATACCATATTAGACCTAACCCTAGACAGGTACGGTTTAGAGAGAATAGCCCAACGTGTTGATCACGTGGCTGTTGTATTACTTATATATAACAGGGTATTACACGTACAGGGTCATATTAGTAAATATACAGATAACTATATCTAACAGAGAGGACGACGCAGGAGAGGGCTACGTACAGGGCGCGGACGTGGGGAGGCGGGCGTGCGCCATGAGGAGGCCAGAGGTGGCGGCGCACCGCCGTCGTCAGTCGCGCGCGGGAGGTGGCGGCGGCCGGACGTTGAGACGAGATGTGATTTGACGGCCGAACCGTGTAATAACAACGACCTTTCCGTGTGACTGATCTTTACCGTGTGTCAAATATAGAGACACACGGCAAAGACGAAAATGCTGATTTCAAGGTGCTAGCGCGCGCGTGCCTTATCGCAGCCGTTCAATAGAGCTAGGGGATCCGCGCCACGGGGCCTACTTGAGCCAGCGTTGACCATCATTACGGGCTACCCGAAGAGAATACGAGAGGCGTCCTGTATTATACCAGTAATGCTACATCTACGGGCTGGTTCTTACGGGATAGCACTTACGGGATTACGTGGAGAAACTAGAGGGATTACGTCCCGAATTTTATGGATCGGTGCACAACTTGAACCAGCCAAGAAATCCCACCTCATCCCGTAATACTTTGCGTACAAAAGTTTCCCGTAAGTCTAGCATTATTGGTATTATACAGGGTACCATGCGCCGTGCAGTCCGGGGCCCCCTCCCCACTTTTATTACTAGCCCATGCCTGGCCCGGTTTGAATTCGAACCACCGCCAGCTCCGAGCCAGAGTGAAGAGCAGAGCATCCAAGAACCACACTCGGCGCCGCGGCCATGGCTTCTACCGCACTCTGGCCCCGTGTTCCAGGGCCTCGGCAACCGGATGCTCAGCATCGTCTCCACCTTCCTCTACGCGCTGCTCACCGGTCGCGTCCTCCTCATCCACGAGCCCGCCGAGATGGAGGCGCTCCTCTGCGAGCCCTTCCCGGGCGCCTCCTAGCTGCTCCCCGCCCCGGGCTTCCCCTACATGGGCCGCGGCTTCCAGTCCAGCTGCCCGGAGATCTACGCGAGCATGCTCGAGAGCAACGTCGTCGTCTACGACGACGCCGGGAACACGAGCGCGCTGCCGCCGTACGTGGAGTTCCGGCTGCAGAACCACACCTTCTGCGAGGAGGACCACCGCGCGCTCGACCGGTTCAACTGGATGGTGCTCAGGTCCGACAGCTACTTCTCCGTCGCGCTGTTCCTGGTGCCCACGTAACGGGACGAGCTGGATCGGATGTTCCCGGCCAAGGGCGCCGTGTTCCACCACCTCGGCCAGTACCTCCTCCACCCGGGCAACCGCGCCAGGGGGATGGTGCAGCGGTTCTTCGACGGGTACCTCGCCGCCGTCGATGAGCGTCTCGGCGTGCAGGTGCGCGTCGTGCCGCAGAGCGGCGTCCCGTTCGAGGCCATGTTCGAGCGCATCCTCCGGTGCACGCGGGAGAACGACCTCCTGCCGCAGGTGACCGACGAACCTGCTCCAAGCGTGCGGCCGGCGGCGAACAGCAGCGCGGCGAAGGTGAAGACGAAGGCGGTGCTGGTGGTGTCGCTGAAGGCGGAGTACCACGAGAAGCTCCACGGCACGTACTACAGCAACGCGACGGTGTCCGGCGAGGTGGTGGCGGTGTTCCAGCCGAGCCACGACGGGGAGCAGCAGACGGAGGCGCGGGCGCACAACAAGCGCGCGCTGGCGGAGATGTTCCTGCTGAGCTACTGCGACGCGATGGTGACCACGGGGTGGTCGACGTTCGGGTACGTGGCGCACGCGCTGGCCGGGCTGCGGCCCTGGCAGCTGGTCCCGCTGGACCAGAGCGGAAGGACGGCCGAAGACGCCGCCGCGTGCGTGAGGCCGGCGTCGGTGGAGCCGTGCCTGCACTTGCCGCCGTCGCTGGTGTGCCGCGGCGGGAAGGATGTCGACCCCGTGGCGCGCGTGCCGTTCCTGCGGCACTGTGAAGACGTGGGCTTCGGTCTTAAGCTAGTCGATTAATTAAGTTGGGCTGTCCGCAGGGGAGGTTTTGATTTAGTGACGCTTTGGAGCGATGAGTTCAGTGAAAACAACTGAATCTAATACGTGACGAGGGGATGGCCGGCGACGGCGGCAAGGTCACGGAGCAGCTGGTTGGCGGCCGCCGCAATTAGTCTCCAAGATCCACATAAGAGAAAGCACAAGGACAAAGGACCAACCAGAGCGCTGCCCGCGAGCACTGCCATGGCAAGGACTCTCTCCCCAAGATCCAAGATTCCTGTAAAGAGAAAGCACAAGGTGTGCCCCCAATCGAATCTTGCAATAGCCAATGTCAGTCGGTTAATTAGTTTGCTGCCATGATCGGTAAATGGTTAATGGATGTTACTCCTTCTTGATTTTTTTTTCCTCGTGATAAATTGTTAATGGTGCTTGCGATTTAAATTACTCCCTCCGATCCATATTAATAGGTGCTGAAGTGTATGTATTTAGACATGTTTTATTGCTAGATACATCCACTTCAGCACCTATATTAATATGGATCGGAGGGAGTACCTAAAACTGAATTTTGAAAGAAGTTTGCTCCACCTAAAAGGAATTATTGCCATACTTTTTGGATATATTTGATTGTGAAATCAGAGGCAGAGTTCTGTATCATCGGTAGATTATATGACTTGGCATCGGTGACAGCGATAGCCTGTGATTATGCTGTAGCTTGCGACGAACACATCTCAAGAAGTAGCTTTCTCTTCAGTCTTTCACCATGGCGACCATGCAAGCTAGATCGTTGATGTACTTAGCAGGCAACTTCTTATAGACAATGCCCTTATTACTTCTTCCGGTTTGCTGAATGATTCTGCGTCTGACCAGAATCTGTAGATGATAGTACCGACTGTTATATATATTTTTTTGACACCAAATCAACAGCTTGGGAGATGTCACAGAACATGTAATCCAACCTGGCTAACATCAGTTATCTTTTTTTTTACCGTGTGGCGAACTTTCCAATAACATCAAAAATTGTAAATTCTTACTCTTCCATTTACAATATGCTAAATATCATAATTGAATTAGTGTCACGTCTTCTCGCTGTCTGATTTACAATATGCTAGATATCATAATACTATGGTATTGTACAGAACTTGACTAACAGCTATAATTCTTATTCTCTTTATATTTTTCAGGAATGCCCAACTTATGTTGAACAAGCAACGTTTTGAATGATATAGCTAGTAGTCAACTGAGTATATACCGATTGAGTAGCTTTTCTGAAAAGGAAAAGCAAAACATTGCACTTTGATTATATAAGCAAAACATTGTACTTGGATTAATAGGCTGAAGCAGCCGAATAATGAATGTTGGCTCCCCAAATACTCTGTAGGCTACCTGAAGCAAGAAAAAAATTATGTAGTCTGTATGGGACTATGAGTTATTCGTGGCCGTTGTGTCCATCTGAGTATTGATTGCCTTGGCTTTGGATCCTTATCGTTACATCATAGCTCAAATTTGTTGCATGCTTACCCTACACCGAATGTGGTTATGTGGGACATGCGGGTACCCGCTTAAATTATATGGGTTACCCGCATAATCCCACAAAATTTTGCAGGCATATGCGGGTGCTTCGTGGGACGCCCGCAACTCGTCCCACTTGCACCCTGAGAGTTCACTGAATTGTACATTTTGTACTACGTGCGCGCCCTCAGTCTGTGGATGACCGTGTAAAGAATGGGAGGGAGCTACTGCAATTGCTAGGTACATTCTTCGACACGAATTGCTAAACCCGACTGATTTTCTTGGTTAAATTCCAGTCTGAGTCGACGTGTATGCTTAAGTTCTTCAACTGGACCACCGACGGCCGGGCTGGTGCGGTCCCGTGTCAACTAGGCTATGGTGGGTTCTTCCGCCGATGAAACACGGGAGTGGGCCATATATATACTTGTACAAGTTTTACAGTGATTGACATTTTTTTAAATCCTCCATCCACTCTAATCCGACGGTGGTAAATATGAGGTACTAGGAGGTAACAGATTAAAAGTACCAGAAGGTACCAAAAAGTACCAATATTATTGATTTAATTTATTTAGTAAACAACTGAATCTAATACGTATGAAAACTGGTTTTAATTGGTCGTCGTGAAGAGCAACGGCCGTAACTCTTCTGTAAATGAAGCGTTTCGTTTTTATCGCGTGTATATTATGCACCATGAACTAATAGAATTTTGGTTGCATGTCGATGTTATAGGTATGGGACACGATAGTATCGATATTAAAGGATCTCAGAACCGTAATGATTGCACCGAGTGGGTACAATCGTTCGCGATGAATTATATTAGTAACACACGCCGTCGTACGCATATGTTCGTTCACGATCAAAGGTTTTGCGTTCTTAAGGATTGCACCGCGAGGGTACAATACTTCGCGATGAGTTCTATTAAAGGCACTGTACGTGATAGTTGGAGGTAACACACGCCATTTGATGGATATGTTCGTGTATTTCCAAGGTGGAACCATTCGTTGTAGGCACTGTTCGTGATAGGTGAAGGTAACACACGCCATGGGATGGAGATGTTCACGGAATTCCAAGGTGGAACTCTTCATTGTAGGTAAGGGCCACGAATAGTGGGACTCTCCATGGTAAATGTAGGGAACGCCCATTCTTCTGATGGAGTTGTTCGTATATTTCCCATATGGAATCCTTCATTGTGTATATTGTACCCCCTGAACTGATAGAATTTTGGTTGCATGTCGATGTTGTAGGTATGGAACATGATTCGTGGTAGGCACTGTTCGTGATAGGTGGAGGTAACGCACGCCATCTGATGGATATGTTCGTGGGAATAACAAGGTGGATCCCTTCATTGTAGGTAATGGCCCCGAATAGTGGAACTCTCCATGATAAATGTAGGTAACGCCCGTCGTCTGATGGAGCTGTTCGTGAATTTTCCAAATGGAACCCTTCATTGTAGGTATGGGGCATGATCATTTGTAAATGAAGCGTTCCGTTTTTCCGTGTTTATATTGTGCACCCTGAACTAATAGAATTTTGGTTGCACGTCGATGTTGTAGGTATGGGAGATGATAGTATTGATATTAAAGGAACTCAGAACCGTAATGATTGTACCAAGTGGGTACAATCGTCCGCCATGAATTATATTAAAGGCACTGTTCGTGATAGGTCGAGGTAACGCACGGCATCGGACGGATCTGTTCATGTAATTCAAAGGTTCTGCGTTCTTAAGGATTGCACTAAGTGGGTACAATACTTAGCTATGATTTCTATTAAAGGAATTGTTCGTGATACGTGGAGGTAACGCACGCATCTGACGGATATGATCGTGTAATTCCAAGGTGGAACCATTCATTGTAGGCACTGTTCGTGATAGGTGGATGTAACGAACGCCATCGAATGGATATGTTCATGGAATTTTAAGGTGGAACCCTTCATTGTAGGTAAGGGACACTAATAGTTGAACTCTCCATGATAAATGTAGGTAACTCCATTCGTCTGACGGAGTTGTTCGTGCATTTCCCAAATGGAACCCTTCATTGTAGGTATGGGACACGATCATTGTAGGTAAGGGCCACGAAAAAAGGAACTCTCCTTGGTAAATGTAGGTAACGCCTGTTCGTCTGATGGAGCTGTTCGTGAATTTCCCAAATGGAACCCTTCATTGTAGGTTTGGGACACTATCATTTGTAAATGAAGCATTCCGTTTTTTCCGCGTGTATATTGTGCACCCTGAACTAATAGAATTTTGGTTGCATATCGATGTTGTAGGTATGGGACACGATAGTATCGATATTAAAGAGACTCAGAGCCGTAATGATTGTACCCAGTGGGTACAATCGTTCGCGATGAATTATATTAAAGGCACTGTTCGTGATAGTTGGAGGTAACGCACGACATCGGACGGATCTGTTCGTGTAATTCAAAGGTTCTGCGTTCTTAAGGATTGCACCGAGTGGGTACAATACTTCGCGCTGATTTCTATTAAAGGCATTGTTCGTGATTCTTGGAGGTAACGCACGCCATCTGACGGATATGTTCGTGTAATTTCAAGGTGGAACCATTCATTGTAGGCACTGTTCGTGATAGGTGGATGTAAGCACACCATCGGATGGATATGTTCGTGGAATTCCAAGTTGGAACCCTTCATTATAGGTAAGGGCCACTAATAGTGGAACGCTCCATGATAAATGTGGGTAGCATGAGGAGCTTAAGAATAAGCCAAGAATCGAGACGATACCAAGAATCAAGAATACATCAAGATCGAGGTGATCCTCACCATAGGTCCTATTGTTGGATAGTTATTTTTCAAGATGATTTTTTAAGCATGGAACTGTTCATATTATGTATAGTTCACGGTCGTTATCATACAGAACTGTTGATCTATGTGGAAATTAGAAACTTACAAGAATATGGTTCAGACCGATTGGACATGTGTTTTAACAATGAAATTTATGCATGGCACTCATGTTAGGTATGGGTAACGATTGTCACGATATGGAGCTTCTAATATATTTGGAGATTAGAACCTTTTAATAATAGGGTTTAGAACGATCGGACATGTGTTTCCACGATGAATTCTATGCATGGAACTGTTCATGTTATATATAGATCACGATCGTTATCATATGGAACTCTTTATCAATGTGGAAACTAGAACCTTACAAGACTCCGGTTCACACAGATTGGACATGCGTTTTCACAATGAAATTTATGCATGGGACTGTTCAAGTTAGGTATGGGTCACGAGCATGGGATATGCATTTTCACAATGAAGCGTTTCGTTTTTATCGCGTGTATATTATGCACCATGAACTAATAGAATTTTGGTTGCACGTCGATGTTGTTGGTATGGGACACGATAGTATCGATATTAAAGGGTCTCAGAACCGTAATGATTGCACCGAGTGGGTACAATCGTTCGCGATGAATTATATTAGTAACGCACGCTGTCGTACGCATATGTTCGTTCAATTCAAAGGTTCTGCGTTCTTAAGGATTGCACCGAGAGGGTACAATACTTCGCGATGAGTTCTATTAAAGGCACTGTACGTGATAGTTGGAGGTAACACACGCCATTTGACGGATATGTTCGTGTATTTCCAAGGTGGAACCATTCGTTGTAGGCATTGTTCGTGATAGGTGAAGGTAACACACGCCATGGGATGGAGATGTTCACGGAATTCCAAGGTGGAACTCTTCATTGTAGGTAAGGGCCACGAATAGTGGGACTCTCCATGGTAAATGTAGGGAACGCCCATTCTTCTGATGGAGTTGTTCGTATATTTCCCATATGGAATCCTTCATTGTGTATATTGTACCCCCTGAACTGATAGACTTTTGGTTGCATGTCGATGTTGTAGGTATGGGACACGATTCGTGGTAGGCACTGTTCGTGATAGGTGGAGGTAACGCACGCCATCTGATGGATATGTTCGTGGGAATTTCAAGGTGGAACCCTTCATTGTAGGTAAGGGCCCCGAATAGTGGAACTCTCCATGATAAATGTAGGTAACGCCCGTCGTCTGATGGAGCTGTTCGTGAATTTTCCAAATGGAACCCTTCATTGTAGGTATGGGGCACGATCATTTGTAAATGAAGTGTTCCGTTTTTTCCGTGTTTATATTGTGCACCCTGAAGTAATAGAATTTTGGTTGCACATCGATGTTGTAGGTATGGGACACGATAGTATCGATATTAAAGTGACTCAAAACAGTAATGATTGTACCCAGTGGGTACAATCGTTCACGATAAATTATATTAAAGGCACTGTTCGTGATAGGTGGAGGTAACGCACGCCATCGGACGGATATGTTTGTGGAAATTCCAAGGTGGAACCCTTCATTGTAGGTAAGGGCCCCGAATAGTGGAACTCTCCATGATAAATGTAGGTCACGCCCGTCGTCTGATGGAGCTGTTCGTGAATTTCCCAAATGGAACCCTTCATTGTAGGTATGGGGCACGATCATTTGTAAATGAAGCGTTCCGTTTTTCCGTGTTTATATTGTGCACCCTGAACTAATAGAATTTTGGTTGCACGTCGATGTTGTAGGCATGGGACATGATAGTATTGATATTAAAGGAACTCAGAACCGTAATGATTGTACCAAGTGGGTACAATCGTCCGCGATGAATTATATTAAAGGCACTGTTCGTGATAGGTCGAGGTAACGCACGACATCGGACGGATCTGTTCATGTAATTCAAAGGTTCTGTGTTCTTAAGGATTGCACTAAGTGGGTACAATACTTAGCTATGATTTCTATTAAAGGCACTGTTCGTGATACGTGGAGGTAACGCACGCATCTGACGGATATGATCGTGTAATTCCAAGGTGGAACCATTCATTGTAGGCATTGTTCGTGATAGGTGGATGTAACGTACGCCATCGGATGGATATGTTTGTGGAATTCCAAGGTGGAACCCTTCATTGTAGGTAAGGTCCACTAATAGTGGAACTCTCCATGATAAATGTAGGTAACGCCATTCGTCTGATGGAGTTGTTCGTGCATTTCCAAATGGAACCCTTCATTGTAGGTATGGGACACGATCATTGTAGGTAAGGGCCACGAATAGTTCCATGGTAAATGTAAGTAACGCACATTCTTCTGATGGAGCTGTTCGTGCATCTCCCAAATGGAACCCTTCATTGTGTATATTGCACCCCCTGAACTAATAGAATTTTGGTTGCATGTCGATGTTGTAGGTATGGGGCATGATAGTATCAATATTTCGTTGTAGGCAATGTCCGCGATAGGTGGAGGTAACGCACGCCATCGGATGGATTTGTTCGTGGGAATTGCAAGGTGGAACCCTTCATTGTAAGTAAGGGCCATGAATAGTGGAACTCTCCATGATAAATATAGGTAACGCCCGTCGACTGATGGAGATGTTCGTGAATTTCCCAAATGGAACCCTTCATTGTAGATATGGGGCACGATCATTTGTAAAATGAAGCGTTTCGTTTTTACCGTGTGTATATTGTGCACCCTGAACTAATAGAATTTTGGTTGCATGTTGATGTTGTAGGTATGGGACACGATAGTATCGATATTAAAGGGACTCAGAACCGTAATGATTGTACCCAGTGGGTACAATCGTTCGCGATGAATTATATTAAAGGCACTGCTCGTGATAGGTGGAGGTAACGCACGGCATCAGACAGATATGTTCGTGTAATTCAAAGGTTCTGCGTTCTTAAGGATTGCACCGAGTGGGTAAAATACTTCGCGATGATTTCTATTAAAGGCATTGTTCATGATACTTGGAGGTAACGCACGCCATTTGACGGATATGTTCGTGTAATTCCAAGGTGTAACCATTCATTGTAGGCACTGTTCGTGATAGGTGGATGTAACGCACGCCATCGGATGGATATGTTCGTGGAATTCCAAGGTGGAACCCTTCATTGTAGGTAAGGGCCACTAATAGTGGAACTCTCCATTGTAAATACTAGATAAAACCCCGCGCGTTGCTGCGGGAATTTATCGCAATCGTCATTGTGATTATATTTGAGATATTTCTGAATGTCCAAAAATAAAGTGAAATAAATACCAAGTAGTAAGCACATAAAATCTAAATTAGAAGAAACCATCAGCTACTTGTTCATGTAAGCCTTCACATTGGTGGTCATGTGCATAGAGTTAAGAAGGCATTACACCGGACAAAAAAAAGCATTATCAGTACTTTGAAGCTTGTCGTGGTATCTGCAATATAAAAGCATGCACGTGTCATAATTACTTTACTTAAAAAATTAGCATGAAAAAATTAGAAATAACATCTATAAACGGGAATTTAAGTTTCCCATGCCACATGTTGTACAATGTTGTGAGGTTCTTTTGTTCCACTCGGCAGCTTGGATCATTTTCATCTTAATCAGCCAGATAATAAGAATTGCTGTAACGATATGCATTGCTTGGATGGTGCAGAATCAGTGATCTGATCCAGCAATATTCGAAGTCAGTGTTAATGATGGTAAAGTTTTAACTCGACGGTTGTGGAACAAAGACATCCTGATACACAGATGTAGTGCCAAGCCAGAAAAAAATGACCTGCTGTCAAGATCGATTGCCCTCACTTTGGCAGCACACAGCACACGACAAATGCTAACCGACCTGAAGATTTACACTAACTGACTAACAGAACGATAGTATTGAAAAGCAGATGTACCGAAGAAAAATTGAAGGCAGACCGTGTATGTACCACTCTGGATGACAATGTGCAGAGCCTATATGCTGAAGCCAGTACACATAAGAAGAATTATATTGTAGTTACCTCTCAATACATCAGGTATACTCATGTAAATGGAAAAGATGCCATAAGTCACTGATATGAGAAAACACTACTTGTAGGCAGTAGTTTTTGAACGGGATAACAATGGTACTAATATTTGATTTATATACCTGAAGAAAAAGAAAAAATAAAAGAGAGGGTGTCAGATTGGTATAGCCCTAAAGATTTTGAAGAGGGCATATGACTGAAGCAAAAGACAGTTACTGAAAATACCTTGTCCCGCGCTTCATCCAACACACCCCAAACAATCAGCCATATACCATACACAAAACAAAACTGGATCTGGACCGGTAAATATTTAGCTGAAGACTCGATACAAATATCTTAACAACATTAAAAGATTCAAAGATCCAGTGCTAAGGTGTGACATACCTTGAGGGCGTAGATGTTGTCTCCCTTGCTAATATACATGGTCTGGTCCTCTACCGCCGGCCGTCGCGGCGCCTCCATACGGTGGGCATATCAACCAGGGAACTTACGCCTCTGTGCTGGTGCTTGGAGCATTCACAGACTGTGATGGCAGAATAGATTGGTAGAAGATTGCTCTGACCTGCATGTGGAATTACGGGAGGAACCTATTTAAATAGGTTTCCAATGGTGCGTGAAGGAGGGAGGCGAAAGGTGAAGAGATAGGAGGAGGAGTGCATCTAGGAAAATAATAAACATGAATAAAGGGAAAATAAATGGGATGGGAGCTGTGTGGCCGCGCCTGGTGGTTCCAGCTAACGTCTGCCTCCTCTTTTTTTGGATGATTTTTTTTCCTAATGAGGTGGCATATTTGCTTAGTTGGCAAGATATGATTGCTCACAGATACTTGATGAGGTGGATACCTTGCATGTGAAGATAATTGGACTTAGTGGGTTGCTCCCATTTAGATATTATAGATAGGTAACGCCAATTGTCTGATGGAGTTGTTCGTGCATTTCCCAAATGGAACCCTTCATTATAGGTATAGGACACGATCATTGTAGGTAAGGGCCACGAATAGTGGAACTCTCCATGGTAAATGTAGTTAACCCCATTCGTCTGATGGAGATGTTCGTGCATATCCCAAATGGAACCCTTTATTGTGTATATTGCACCCCCTGAACTAATAGAATTTTTGTTGCGTGTCGATGTTGTAGTTATGGGGCACGATAGTTTCAATATTTCGTTGTAGGCACTGTTCGTGATTGGTGGAGGTAACGCACGCCATAGGATGGATTTGTTCGTGTGAATTGCAAGGTGGAACCCTTCATTGTAAGTAAGGGCCACGATTAGTGGAACTCTCCATGATAAATGTAGGTAACGCCCGTCTTCTCATGTTGCTGTTCGTGAATTTCCCAAATGGAACACTTCATTCTAGGTATAGGTGAAGGGGAACGTAGCATAGAAAACAAAATTTTTCCTACACGCGATAAACCCAAATGGCCAAGATCTAATCTATGAGATGAAAGGCAACAGGGAGAAAGAGAGTCTTGAGATAACATACCCTCGAAGACTCTAAGTGGTACGAGAAAAGATCTCGTTGTTGGCGTAGTCGTTCTCACGCCGATCCCGAGCGAGAAGAAGAGCACCGCAATCCGGCGGTGCCTCCGTAATCGGTCACACGTTCAGCTCGATGAAGACTTCCGTTCCCTCGTTCCAGCGGGTTGCGGAAGTAGAGGATCCCTCCGGAATTCCAGCAGCACGACGGCGTGATGGTGCTGAAGAATCCCACGGTCAGGGCTTCGCCAAGCCGGAGACCATGGAATGGAGCAGCGGATGGAAGGGAAAATGTATGAGCAAGTGTGTGGGGAAGAGAGAGCCCTCACCCTCCTTTTATAGGGGAGGGGGAGGCAGCCCAAGGGGGGGGTGCGGCCAGCCATGGGTGCCTCCACCCCTTCCTCTCTTCATGTGAGTGGAAACTCCACTCAAACCCACTCAAAAATCCCTTAATTTCCCACTTGGAAAATCCAAAGGTTTTTCTTTAATAAATAAATAAAACATTTTTATTTCTTTATTTATATTTGTTAATTCAATTAACAAACATTTGCATGCAGCACCTCGAACCATTTTTTAATTCTATTAACAACCGTTCGACGAAAAACCCCTTGAACTATTTCAATTTTCCCCGAAACAATTCCGGAGCTGCCCAAAATATTCTTCGGCATTCCATATCCTCTCTAAACGCTTCATCGAACCTTAAGTGTGTCTCCCTACGGTTCGTGAATATTATAGACATGATCAAGACTCCTCTCCGATCAATAATCAACAACGGGGTCTGGAAAACCGTGATGACTCCTATATATTCAACGATGACTCTCGTGATCGTGTGAACCTTTCAACGTCGTAACGATTTCCCTTTGTCTCGCGATATATTACTTGTCCGAGATCCGATCATCGGTATCCACTATACCTTGTTCAATCTCGTTATCTGACAAGTACTCTTTTCTCGTTCCCGTGATATAACATCCTAGTGATCAAATCACTTGCTTGCAAGCGGTGTCGATGTGATATCACCGAGAGGGCCCTGAGTATATCTATCCGTCATATTGGATGGAAAAATCCCATTCTTGATCCATGAGATTCAACCAATACTTTCCGAATATCCAATGCCACCTTTATAGTCACCCTTTTACGGTGTGACGTTTGATGTCATCAAAGTATTCTTTCGGTATTAGTGATTAACATGATCTCATGGTCTAAGGAATAATGTTACTCCGTATGTAAGACATGACAACAAAACTAAATGACTTGATCGTATTGTTGTACTTAGTTTAGGGTTTAAGTTCATCATGTCATTCTCCTAATGACATGACCCCGTTATCAACAACATCCAATGTTCATGATCATGAAACCTTGATCATCTGTTTAATCAACGGGCTAGTTAAAGAGAGGCTTCACTAGGAACGTTGGTTTGTTTATTAATCACACATGTATCAACGTTTCCGGTTAATACAATTCTAGCATGAGAAATAAACATCTATCATAAACAAGGAATAACATAATAAACACTTTATTATTGCCTCTCGGGCATATTCCCTTCAGTCTCCCACTTGCACTAGGGGCAATAATCTATATTACATAGTGATGAATCTAACACCCATTGAGTTCTGGTGTTGATCATGTTTTGTCCTTGAGAGAGTTTTAGTCAACGGATCTGCCACATTCAGATCCGTATGTACTTTGCAAATATTTACATCCCCATCCGCGACATGCTCACGGATGGAGTGAAAACGGCGCTTGATATGCTTGGAATTCTTGTGAGACCTTGGTTCCTTAGCATTGGCTATGGCACCATTGTTGTCACAATAGATAACCATTGGATCCAACGCACTCGGAACCACGCCTAGTTCGGATATGAACTCCTTCATCCAAACTGCTTCATGTGTTGCCTCCGAGGCAGCAACATATTCCGCTTCTGTTGATGATCCCGCCACCACGGATTGCTTGGAACTCCTCCAGCTTACAGCTCCTCCATTCATTATAAATACGTACCCGGACTGAGACTTAGAGTCATCCGGATCAGTGTCGAAGCTAGCATCGACGTAACATCTTGCGACGAGCTCTTCTTCACCGCCATATACGAGAAACATGTCCTTAGTTCTTCTTAAGTACTTTAGGATATTCTTGACCGCAGTCCAGTGTTCCAAACCTGGATTGGATTGGTACCTACTAGTCAAACTAATAGCATGTGCCACATCCGGTCTTGTACATAGCATAACATACATGATAGAACCTATGGCTGAATCATAGGGAGTCTTATCCATCTTTTCTCTATCTTCTGCTGTAGCTGGACATTGAGTCTTACTCAACGTCTTGCCTTGCAACATAGGTAGGAACCCTTTCCTACTATCTTCCATTTTGAACTTCTTCAAAATCTTGTCAAGGTATGTACTTTGCGAAAGTCCAATTAAGCGTCTTGATCTATCCCTGTAGATTTTGATGCCTAATATATAAGCTGCTTCACCGATGTCTTTCATCGAAAAACTACTGTTCAAATAACCTTTTACGCTTTTTAAAAGTTCTATATCATTTCCAATCAACAATATGTCATCCCCATATAGTACTAGAAATGCTACAGAGCTCCCACTCACTTTCTTGTAAATACAAGCTTCTCCGTATGTTTGGACAAATCCAAAACCTTTGATCACCTTATCAAAACGGAGGTTCCAACTCCGGGATGCTTGCTTCAGTCCATAAATGGAACGTTGAAGCTTACACACCTTGTCAGCATCCTTAGGATCAACAAAACCTTTGGGTTGCATATACAACTTCCTCAATGTCACCATTAAGGAACGCCGTTTTGACATCCATCTGCCATATTTCATAATCGAAAAATGCAGCAACTGCTAACATAATCCTAACTGACTTAAGCATCGCTACTGGTGAGAAAGTCTCATCATAGTCAACTCCTTGAATTTGTCAGAAACCTTTTGCGACAAGTCGAGCTTTATAGACGGTCACATTGCCATCAGCGTCAGTTTTCTTTTTAAAGATCCATTTGTTCTCAACGGCCTTGCGGTCATTGGGTAAATCCGCCAAAGTCCAAACTTGGTTTTCGTACATGGATCCTATTTCGGATTTCATGGCTTCAAGCCATTTGTTGGAATCTGGGCTCATCATCGCTTTCTCATATGTCGCAGGGTCATAACCTCCATCTACCATGAAGTTTAATACGGGCTCTCCGTACAGTTCAGGAGCTGCACGCTCCCTAATTGACCTGCGAGGTGCGGTAGTTTCCTCTATTGGAGTTTCATGATCTTGATCATTAACTCTCTCTTCATCTGACGGGGTCGGCTCCGGAACAACTTCCGGCGCTGCGCTACTCGCCATTCCAAGAAGAGAAGGTTCAATAACCTCGTCGAGTTCTACCTTCCTACTATTCACACCTTTCGAGAGAAACTCCTTCTCCAAAAAGGATCCATTCTTGGCAACAAAAATCTTGCCTTCGGATCTGTGATAGAAGGTGTACCCTATTGTTTCTTTAGGGTATCCTATGAAGACGCATTTTTCCGCTTTGGGTTCGAGTTTATCAGGTTGAAGCTTCTTCACATAAACATCGCATCCCCAAACTTTTAGAAATGACAGCTTAGGTTTGTTTCCAAACCATAATTCATACGGTGTCGTTTCAACGGACTTAGATGGTGCCCTATTTAAAGTGAATGCAGCGGTCTCTAGTGCATAACCCCAAAACGATAGTGGAAAATCTGTAAGAGACATCATAGATCGAACCATATCTAATAAAGTACGATTACGACGTTCGGAAACACCATTTCGCTGTGGTGTTCCGGCAGGTGTGAGTTGTGAAACTATTCCACATTGTTTCATATGCATGCCAAACTCGTAACTTAGATATTCACCTCCACGATCAGACCGTAGAAATTTAATCTTCCTGTTACGATGATTTTCAACTTCACACTGAAATTCTTTGAACTTTTCAAACGTTTCAGATTTGTGTTTCATTAAGTAAATATACCCATACTCAAATCATCTGTGAAAGTGACAAAATAACGATATCCACCGCGCGCCGATACACTCATTGGTCCACATACATCAGTATGTATGATTTCCAGTAAGTCTGTCGCCCGTTCCATAGATCCAGAAAACGGGGTTCTAGTCATCTTGCCCATAAGGCATGGTTCACATGTTTCAAATGATTCATAATCAAGTGATTCTAAGAGTCCATCAGAATGGAGCTTCTTCATGCGTTTAACACCAATATGACCTAAGCGGCAATGCCACAAATAAGTAGCAATATCATCATTTAACTTAATTCTTTTGGCATTCACATTATGAATATGTGTATCAACATTATCAAGATTCAAAAGAAATAAACCATTCTTCTCAGGTGCATGACCATAAAAGATATTATTCATATAAATCGAACAACCATTGTTCTCGGACTTAAAGGAATAACCGTCCCGCATTAAGCAAGATCCAGAAACGATATTCATGCTTAATGCGGGCACCAAATAACATTTATTGAGGTTTATAACTAATCCCGATGGTAGACGTAGAGAGGTAGCGTCCCGACGGCGATCACGTCAACTCTTGATCCATTGCCGACGCGCATCGTCACCTCATCCTTTGCTAGTGGTCGCTTATTCTGCAGCTCCTGTTTCGAGTTACATATGTGAGCAACCGAACCAGTATCAAATACCCATGTGCTACTGCGAGTACTAGTAAGGTACATCAATAACAAGTATATCATATATACCTTTGTTCACTTTGCCGGCCTTCTTATCTGCCAGATACTTGGGGCAATTGCGCTTCCAGTGGCCAGTACCCTTGCAATAGAAACACTCAGTCTCAGGCTTAGGGCCATGCCTGGTTTTCTTCTCAGTAGCAACAGATTTGCCACCCTTCTTGAAGTTTACCCTTGGCTTGCCTTTCTTGCCTTTCTTGAAACTAGTGGTCTTATTGATCATCAACACTTGATGTTCTTTCTTGATCTCCACTTCAGCAGTTTTAAGCATCGAGAAAAGCTCAGGAAGAGACTTCTTCATGCTCTGCATATTATAGTTCATCACGAAGTTCTTGTAACTAGGTGGCAGAGATTGGAGAACACGATGTATCCCTGGCTCAATGGGAATCGATATTCCCAAGGCTATGAGCTTATCAGCGTACGCAGACATTTTGAGTACGTGCTCACTAACGGAGCTGTTCTCTTCCATCATGCAGCTAAAGAACTTTTCTGAAGCGTCATAACTCTCAACTGCGGCATGGGTATCGAAAATCATTTTCAATTCTCCCACTGTGGCATAAGCAGTGCTGTTCTCGAAACGTTTTCGCAGCTCTGGCTCTAATCCATAGAGGATGCCGCAGTGAACTATATTGTGGTCTTCTTGTTGAGTCATATAAACATTTTTATCTTCATCAGAAGCATCATCAGCGGGCTGGTCACCTAGAGGTGCATCAAGCACATAGAGCTTCTTGCAAGCGGTGAGGAGAATCCTCAGGTTAAGTGCCCAGTTGGTAAAGTTGCTTCCATTGTTCGCTAATTTCTCTTTCTCCATGAACATATTGAAATTGAAGGTAGGTGGTGCCATGATCTACAACATATTTGCAAAGACTATTTAGACTATGTTTATGATAAATTAAGTTCAAGTTAATTCTAAAATTATCCCATGAACTCCCACTCAAAAACAACATCCCTCTTAGTTGTCTTTAGTGATTACACAAACCAAATTCACTACACCGAAACCGATCATCACGTGAGACGGTGTAGTTGCAAAGGCGAACATCAACATGTTCATCATATCATTCATATGACTCATGCTTTACCTTTCGGTTACGTGTTCCGAGGCCATGTCTGTACATTCTAGGCTCGCCAAGTAGAACCGTAGTATTGCATGTGTTTCAAGGCCATGTCTGTACATGCTAGGCTTGAAAACACCCGTTGTATGCGAACGTTGAGTCTATCACACCCGATCATCACGTGGTGTCTCGAAACGACGAACTTTCTTAACGGTGCATACTTAAGGAAGAACACATTATTATCTTGATATTAAGTGAGAGAGATCATCTTATAATGCTACCGTCGCGATCTAAGCAAAATAAGATGCATAAAAGGATAAACATCACATGCATGGATAATGTGATATGATATGGTCCTTCTTGCACTTGATCTCCATCTTGTGCATCATGGTATGATCTCCATCATTCCACCGGCGTGGCACCAAGGTCCGTGGAACCTCCATCTTGATTGTCCATTACAACATATCACATGGATATGACATACAGCACGCAGGCCATAAAATAAGACAACCATATGGCTCCAGCCGGTATGTCAATAATTTACAAATGATATCATCTCATACATAACGTTTGTAACATTGACCATATCACATCACATGCCCTGCAAAAACAAGTTAGACGCCTCTAATTTATTTTTGCATATTTTACGTGGCTTTGGTCTTACGAAGATAGAACCGTTCATACCTACGTACAAGAACCACAACGTTGATAAAACATATTTTTAACAACCCTTTGTAGATTAGATCTTAACTATAGTAGGAGAAACGGACACCCCCTCAGTCACAAGTGAGACAATTCCCGCGTACATGGTACACGTAAACTTAGTCCGGGGCAGCTTCATCCTACTATGCCACTAAGATCATAAAATACTCAAAGAGACAAAAACATGATCATCAACGCCCACATAGTCCTATGTGTTCTACCCGTACAATTCATCTACGCATAGATCCGGCTCTGATACCACTGAAGGGGAACGTAGCATAGAAAACAAAAATTTTCCTACACGCGATAAACCCAAATGGCCAAGATCTAATCTATGAGATGAAAGGCAACGGGGAGGAAGAGAGTCTTGAGATAACATACCCTCGAAGACTCTAAGTGGTACGAGAAAAGATCTCGTTGTTGGCGTAGTCGTTCTCACGCCGATCCCGAGCGAGAAGAAGAGCACCGCAATCCGGTGGTGCCTCCGTAATCGGTCACACGTTCAGCTCGATGAAGACTTCCGTTCCCTCGTTCCAGCGGGTTGCGGAAGTAGAGGATCCCTCCGGAATTCCAGCAGCACGAGGGCGTGATGGTGGTGAAGAATCCCACGGTCAGGGCTTCGCCAAGCCGGAGACCATGGAATGGAGCAGCGGATGGAAGGGAAAATGTATGAGCAAGTGTGTGGGGAAGAGAGAGCCCTCACCCTCCTTTTATAGGGGAGGGGAAGGCAGCCCAAGGGGGGGGTGCGGCCAGCCATGGGTGCCCCCACCCCTTCCTCTCTTCATGTGAGTGGAAGCTCCACTCAAACCCACTCAAAAATCCCTTAATTTCCCACTTGGAAAATCCAAAGGTTTTTCTTTAATAAATAAATAAAACATTTTTATTTCTTTATTTACATTTGTTAATTCAATTAACAAACATTTGCATGCAGCACCTCAAACCATTTGTTAATTCTATTAACAACCGTTCGACGAAAAACCCCTTGAACTATTTCAATTTTTCCCGAAACAATTCCGGAGCTGCCCAAAATATTCTTCGGCATTCCATATCCTCTCTAAACGCTTCATTGAACCTTAAGTGTATCTCCCTACGGTTCGTGAATATTATAGACATGATCGAGACTCCTCTCCGATCAATAATCAACATCGGGGTCTGAAAAACCGTGATGACTCCTATATATTCAACGATGACTCTCGTGATCGTGTGAACCTTTCAACGTCGTAACGATTTCCCTTTGTCTCGCGATATATTACTTGTCCGAGATCCGATCATCGGTATCCACTATACCTTGTTCGATCTCGTTATCCGACAAGTACTCTTTTCTCGTTCCCGTGATATAACATCCTAGTGATCAAATCACTTGGTTGCAAGCGGTGTCGATGTGATATCACCGAGAGGGCCCTGAGTATATCTATCCGTCATATTGGATGGACAAATCCCATTCTTGATCCATGAGCTTCAACCAAAACTTTCCGAATATCCAATGCCACCTTTATAGTCACCCTTTTACGGTGTGACGTTTGATGTCATCAAAGTATTCTTTCGGTATTAGTGATTAACATGATCTCATGGTCTAAGGAATAATGTTACTCCGAATGTAAGACATAACAACAAAACTAAATGACTTGATCGTATTGTTATACTTAGTTTAGGGTTTAAGTTCATCATGTCATTCTCCTAATGACATGACCCCGTTATAAACAACATCCAATGTTCATGATCAGGAAACCTTGATCATCTGTTTAATCAACGGGCTAGTTAAAGAGAGGCTTCACTAGGAACGTTGGTTTGTTTATTAATCACACATGTATCAACGTTTCCGGTTAATACAATTCTAGCATGAGAAATAAACATCTATCATAAACAAGGAATAACATAATAAACACTTTATTATTGCCTCTCGGGCATATTCCCTTCAATAGGGCACTATCATTTGTAAATGAAGCGTTCCGTTTTTTTCGTGTGTATATTGTGCACCCTGAACTAATAGATTTTTTGTTGCACGTCAATGTTGTAGGTATGGGACACGATAGTATCGATAATAAAGGGACTCTAAACCGTAATGATTGTACAGAGTGGGTACAATCCTTCGCGATTAACTATATTAAAGGCACTGTTCGTGATAGGTGGAGGTAACGCACGACATTGGACTGATTTGTTCGTGTAATTCAAAGGTTCTGCGTTCTTAAGGATTGCACCGAGTTGGTACAATACTTCGCGCTGATTTCTATTAAAGGCACTGTTCGTGATACTTGGAGGTAACGCACGCCATCTGACGGATACTTTGTGCTCAACCCGAAGTTTCATCTCGATTGTTCTTGAAATATGCCCGTGTGATAAATATCATCAACATTGTTCATGTTAAGGCGCCCTCCACTTGTTTTCACTAATACTTAGTGTGGGACAAACATTACTGGAGTTTTTTTTTTTGCAAACTTGTGCGTTTGTTTTCACCGTTGTACTCTCGTTTTCACAGGTTGTAAGGATGTTTTCCAACATGTTATTGGACCACGACTAGTTTCCACACTTCCCATGTGAGAAACATCATCAACATTCTCCTTGTTATCGCGTCGTCCACTTGTTTTCACCATTCCTTATTGTGGGAGAACATTACTTTGAGTTGTGTTTTTTCACATTTGTTAATTAGTGTTCACAGTTTTAATCTTGATTTTGACAAGTTGTAAGGATGTTTTCAATCATTTCCATCATGTATCCTTAGCTTCTAGTGGTTGTTTTTAAAAAAATGAGTGAATTATGGATCAAATTGTTCAAATGGGCAACCAGTTACGATCGCTATTGATACGGATCTGTTCAAACTTTTAAAGGTCAGGATCTTTAGAAGTTTTAAATGGATGATACTCCACTGATAGTCCTGTGTCGCACCCTGATTTCTAGGGGATACTCACCGTACGAACTGGATAGCAGATGCTTGGATTATGGGGCATAACTGCTCCCACGTCCCAGCTTCCTGGTAGGCCTGCGCTTATGCGCGACAACACAAGCCCTGCTATTCCATCGTCGATGTAAACTATCCACTAGAGATCAAAGGCACTTCCGTCGACGTACTTCAAACCATACACACATGGTACGTCAACGGCGTTTAACAAGTGATATCACAACAGATCTCTACGACACAAAAGATTGAAATAACTTGCAAATAGCTCTCATTAGAGCAGAGATAGCAAATACAATCATTCAGAGGACACATGTCCCAACAATTCATCATTACATCACAGCGGAAGCATTCAACATGTCTGAGTACAGACAAGAACCAAATAGGCCTAAGAGGCCGGACACAAACAGACGGAGCCCATCCACGAAGTCTCGGATCCTGCCTGGGTCCGCTATCTACTCGTCAGCAATCTCGTCATACTCCACGTAGTTGCCACCATGTAGATCCTCGAAACGTAGGTCTGCGGAAACCACAGCCCCAAAGGGGTCAGTACATAAACGTACTGGCAAGCAAGACTCACAGTTCACCAAAGTGTAACCCGTCAACACCAAGCACAGATGCCTTGGGTTCAACAGAAGAGAGGGGATATAAAAGATGCTGCAACTGGCTGCTCTAACCAACTACAGAGTTACCACCATTTCCGGCTATCAGAAAGGAGATAAGATCGAGGATTGTAACCAACTGAAAGATAACTTCAAACAAACCCATCCTGGATCTCGCCCCTTATCCAAAGAAGCAATCCGAGGATAACTCACACAGTTGTATTAAAGATGAATCAAGTTATTGTGTCATCAACCTATTACTAGTCAAGTTATTAATCATTAGGTGTAACAGGTTTGATCATTATGTTTAAGTTGTCCTGAGTACTTGTTAGCCAGTACTTTCACCAAGTAATCCATAACCGCGGAAAACACGGCTTCTCGAGAAGATTATCCCTGCAGGGTTGCACCAATTTGGTCGTACACGCAAGAATAACCCGCCAGATGGGAAGCTAACCCACCAAGCGGGGTACTCTACACAACCAACCATTCTTCGCATCAAGCCCAAAGAACCTTGGGCGCACGGCTAATCAAGCCCCGAAGAAAAGGGACCCTCATAGCACTCTAAGACCGTGTCCCCCTATATGCCGACTACAAAAGTTCCACCCTGGCCTGGGCTCGCAAAAACATGCATGCGGCAAATGGAAAACACGAACTAAATGAGGCGATTTGGACGAGATGAATCAGGTCAAGTTGAGGGGGGCGCCCATACTCGCTTCCCACATGCGGTTAGTGCGCTCATCATGGATCAGTAGACAAGACCCTTTTCCTATTAGGGTCGACACTAGCAGGCCTCAAAACCACACAGGGCCTCCTGCCGGTGCCTTATCATCAAATTTATTATTAATAGTAACATTAGCATGATTGATTGATTAAACATCGAGCCCCCACAACGTAATAGAAATAGTAACAGTAAGTAACGGGTAACAGACTCGAGCAAAAGCAACCTAAGCATGCTAGTAAGACACTGGCTCAACCAAGGGGTGATAGGAGTGGAGGTGAGGCGATATCAAGGTTAAGGGATTCATGTGATGGGTTCGTAACAGAATCAACTACTACCAAGGCTAGCAGAAAAGAACAACGGAAAGTATCGGTAATCAATGTTGAAAGGAACACAGTGGTTCATGTGAGTGATAACTTGCCTGCAAAACCCAGTAGCCTGGTACTGAGCTAACTCCTTAGAAGGGGTGTCGTAAGTAACGTCGGTCTCAACGCCGTCATTTATCCAGGAAAAGCAAACAAGACAGAAAGATAAACAATCATTATGGCATAGTTGCACAAAATGGGATGATGCATGTCATGTTAATAGATGCATCAGAATAAACTACTTGACAAGATAACACAATTTAATTGGACCCATATGCAATTGGATTGCATATGGCAAGAGTCCATGAATTAAGTGGAAACAAATGATCTACAATTAATTATTATGTGAGAGTTGTTAGCATGATGCATGCATGATGATAACAACAAAATAACAACAAATAACAATGCTAGATGCAAGTGAAAAAGGATTTAACAAGTTTTGGAAATCATTTATTAAGTTTAGGAAAATTTGGTTACTTAAACATGTCACACAAGTAATTTGTTGTTTTCAACAAATTAAAGTGTTCAAAACAAATAACAAAGTTTATACTTGAAAAGAACATCAAATTTTAGTTGGATTACATGTTTCAAATATTGAAATTGGAATTAGGATGAATTTATTATGAATTAAACAATATTAACCAAGTTTTAATTGAATTTAAACAAGATTAAATTGTTTAGGAATTTTAAATTATTCAAACCAGGAAACAAAAATTATATTTGAAAAGGTGAGGTGAAATGGTATGGAAAACATATTTTATTTGCATTTATTGGATTAATAATGAATTAGTTATGGAATTTAAGAAATTGCATTTGAATTATTCAAATTTGAATTTTTAATACATTTGGAATTTTCAAAACAGAACACAAATAGTTGATTTGGAAAGATTATGAAATTTGGAGCAATAAACATATAAAGTTTTTATGTATTGGGGTTATGGATTAAAAGTTATGGATTTTTAAATTTATTGTTTATTCTGCCAATTTAAAGAATTAGAAAACAAAACAAAATTTTTAATTATTTTGTTACAGCCACGGGGTCTAACCCCAGCCACTGCCCCCGTGGGACCGTGGCCAGCGTGGCGAAAACGCGCACGTGGCAGTGGGCTCGATGACAGGCGGGCCACGGGTGTCAGGCAGAGGCAAAACGTTGGATTTAATCCGCGCATCCGCGGATCGAACTCACGCCCTCGCTGGCGCGCGCAAAGAGCTGAGCCACTGCGCTGCGAACGCTGGTTTGACAATATAGGCGGTTCAGATAGGATAAGGTTCAGTCTCAGCGTTGGACTGACGAAACTGACGAAGCAAAGCTTCCACGACTGACAGAAGATGAACGCCGGCGTTGATTTGCACGGCCGCGCTCGCTGCGGCGAGGATGGATGCCAGCCATGCACTGAAGCGTGCGCAGTGTGGATGCGATGCAGAGAGGGAGGAGTGGACATGGTGGCTGCTCACCATCGACTGGAGTCGGGCCGCGGCTCGAAGGAGGGCGTCCGACGGCGAGCGGAGGACGGCGGCGGGCGTGCGTGTCTTCTCGGGCTCCACCGAATTGTCGAGGAGGTAGGTGGCAGTGCGGGCTTCCCGTTCCCGTTGTCGTCACGAGGTTAGCGAGGCCTACCGGCGGCGATCGCTGAAGGTCTCCGAGGAGGAGCTCGGCGGCTGACGGAGACGTCGCGGACCGCGGCGACAAACCAGAGGTCCACAGCGCCCGGTCAGGTGTCGTAGAGGTAGAGGAAGGTGAGTGGAGTCGAGCGCGGTGGATAGGTGGGGTGGTGGTGAAGTGGATTGGCGGCGGCGGACAGAGATTTAGAGGGAGCTCCGGTGGTCTTCTCCGATGAGAGATTCAGAGAGGGAGAGAGCGATGGCAGAGAGGAAAATGGCGGCGATCGCGAGGCCAGGTGGGTGGCTAGGGTTAGGTAGGGCTGCGGCTCAGGCTAGGCTGGCTTTATAGGCGCTAGGGCGAAGGATCGGCCGTCGAAATCGTGTGCTGTCGCCGTGGCGCCATGGGATTGTTGCCGTACAGAAGGGGAACGACGGGGGTGGCTGACGAAGGGGTACCGGGCCGTGGGCCGCTGCGCGCGTGGTAAGGAGGAGAGAAAGGGCTGGGCTGGGGGTAGTTATCTGCTGCGCGCTGCGCTGGTTTCTAACCTTTCTTTTTCTGTTTTATTAATTTTTTTTTTGTAGGTTTTGCTTTTGGAAGAAAAAGAGGGTTTTTAAATCAGTAAAAATTCTGTAAAAATTAGGTTAGGTTGGTTATACCAATAGCAACCAATTGCCAAGGTGGATTTTCAAAAGTTTGAAATTTAAAATGTTGTTTATATTTGAAACCAAATTGAATGAAATTTCCAATATTAATTAATATTAGAAAAATAAAGCAATTTCAATAGGGTTTCCCCTAGGGTTTTAAAGTGATTTAAAGAATACAAATATGGTGGTGAACTTTAAGGTTTCAAAAGGTACTGATTTTGAGAATTGGTTTGAATTTGAAAATGTTTTAGAATTATTTGATTGGATTAAGGGTTTGATTAAAACCAACAATTTAAGGAGTTATCAACATGGAATAAAATGGTTGTTTTCATTTGTTATTTTTATTCCAAAAGTTGTAACAGAACAAGTATGAAAACATTGTTTGAGTAAGGTTTAAATTTGAGTTGTGAAAACAGTGGAAAACAAATGCAACAATTTAGAAACAAAAGCAAACAACATGGAAACAATATGATGACATGATGCAATACTTAAATAAACAGGAAATCAAACATTCTATGGGGTAGTTTTCATACTTGGGCTGTTACAAAACGCCCCCTCTTGAAGGAATCGCGCCCCGAGATTCCTACTGAGAAAAGAAAAGGTCCGGAAACTTCTTGGGAAGATCCTCTTGAGTTGTGACACGTGAAACACATCGTGCACATTGGATAGACGTCAAGGAATTTGCAAACCACCGTAACATTTTCAATTGAAGGAAGAGGTTTTTGTACCAAGGGTGTATAGTTGGATAGAATTTGATTCATTTGGAGAATAGACTATTTGTAATAAAGGTGGAACAGAGTTATTGACATCAGTGCAACACCAAGAATAACATCAATGTCAGAATCAGCAACATGAGAGAAACGAGGAATATGTGGCCTCCCATTAGAATTGGATTGTTCTTACTTATGTTGGAAGTCAACATTTGAGATCCCGAAGAGTGAACGGTGATTTGATTGCTTAGTGGAACCAGAAATAGGTTGTATGTTGTGGAAAAGATCTTTGACACAAAGGAATGTGATGCTCCGGTATCAAACAACACTTTAGCTGGAATAAAGTTTAGTAGATGAACGGGGAAACTTTGATTAGACGCCGGTAGAAGATTTGAAGTGGTAAACAACAACAAGATTTCAACGGACGAAACGTTCTTTTAAAAGAACAGGATAACGAAGCAACACCGGGGGAAAACGAGAACAAGATTCCTGAGGTACTACGGAGAACCCAAAACACGTGAAATCCTAACTTGAAATTTAGTTGAGAAGGGAGAAAATCAACGTTGCACTTCCTTACCAGAAAAGGGAGGGAGGGTGGGGAAAAGAAGAAAAAGAACAGAATTCCTACTCTCACGTTTCATTTTTCCTATATAGCTACAAAATAGTTTCTAGACTCAACTGCGACCAGTAAAAGGAATCCTACAGGAAGACAGGCTCTGATACCATTTGTCGCACCCTGATTTCTAGGGGATACTCACCGTACGAACTGGATAGCAGATGCTTGGATTATGGGGCATAACTGCTCCCACGTCCCAGCTTCCTGGTAGGCCTGCGCTTATGCGCGACAACACAAGCCCTGCTATTCCATCGTCGATGTAAACTATCCACTAGAGATCAAAGGCACTTCCGTCGACGTACTTCAAACCATACACACATGGTACGTCAACGGCGTTTAACAAGTGATATCACAACAGATCTCTACGACACAAAAGATTGAAATAACTTGCAAATAGCTCTCATTGAGCAGAGATAGCAAATACAATCATTCAGAGGACACAGTCCCAACAATTCATCATTACATCACAGCGGAAGCATTCAACATGTCTGAGTACAGACAAGAACCAAATAGGCCTAAGAGGCCGGAAACAAACAGACGGAGCCCATCCACGAAGTCTCGGATCCTGCCCGGGTCCGCTATCTACTCATCAACAATCTCGTCATACTCCACGTAGTTGCCACCATGTAGATCCTCGAAACGTAGGTCTGCGGAAACCACAGCCCCAAAGGGGTCAGTACATAAACGTACTGGCAAGCAAGACTCACAGTTCACCAAAGTGTAACCCGTCAACACCAAGCACAGATGCCTTGGGTTCAACAGAAGAGAGGGGATATAAAAGATGCTGCAACTGGCTGCTCTAACCAACTACAGAGTTACCACCATTTCCGGCTATCAGAAAGGAGATAAGATCGAGGATTGTAACCAACTGAAAGATAACTTCAAACAAACCCATCCTGGATCTCGCCCCTTATCCAAAGAAGCAATCCGAGGATAACTCACACAGTTGTATTAAAGATGAATCAAGTTATTGTGTCATCAACCTATTACTAGTCAAGTTATTAATCATTAGGTGTAACAGGTTTGATCATTATGTTTAAGTTGTCCTGAGTACTTGTTAGCCAGTACTTTCACCAAGTAATCCATAACCGCGGAAAACACGGCTTCTCGAGAAGATTATCCCTGCAGGGTTGCACCAATTTGGCCGTACACGCAAGAATAACCCGCCAGATGGGAAGCTAACCCACCAAGGGGGCACTCTACACAACCAACCATTCTTCGCATCAAGCCCAAGAACCTTGGGCGCACGGCTAATCAAGCCCCGAAGAAAGGGACCCTGATAGCACTCTAAGACCGTGTCCCCCTATATGCCGACTACAAAAGTTCCACCCTGGCCTGGGCTCGCAAAAACATGCATGCGGCAAATGGAAAACACGAACTAAATGAGGCGATTTGGACGAGATGCGAATCAGGTCAAGTTGAGGGGGGCGCCCATACTCGCTTCCCACATGCGGTTAGTGCGCTCATCATGGATCAGTAGACAAGACCCTTTTCCTATTAGGGTCGACACTAGCAGGCCTCAAAACCACACAGGGCCTCCTGCCGGTGCCTTATCATCAAATTTATTATTAATAGTAACATTAGCATGATTGATTGATTAAACATCGAGCCCCCACAACGTAATAGAAATAGTAACAGTAAGTAACGGGTAACAGACTCGAGCAAAAGCAACCTAAGCATGCTAGTAAGACACTGGCTCAACCAAGGGGTGATAGGAGTGGAGGTGAGGCGATATCAAGGTTAAGGGATTCATGTGATGGGTTCGTAACAGAATCAACTACTACTAAGGCTAGCAGAAAAGAACAACAAAAAGTATCGGTAATCAATGTTGAAAGGAACACAGTGGTTCATGTGAGTGATAACTTGCCTGCAAAACCCAGTAGCCTGGTACTGAGCTAACTCCTTAGAAGGGGTGTCGTAAGTAACGTCGATCTCAACGCCGTCGTTTATCCAGGAAGAAGCAAACAAACAAGGCAGAAAGATAAACAATCATTATCATGGCATAGTGCACAAACATGGGATGATGCATGTCATGTTAATAGATGCATCAGAATAAACTACTTGACAAGATAACACAATTTAATTGGACCCATATGCAATTGGATTGCATATGGCAAGAGTCCATGAATTAAGTGGAAACAAATGATCTACAATTAATTATTATGTGAGAGTTGTTAGCATGATGCATGCATGATGATAACAACAAAATAACAACAAATAACAATGCTAGATGCAAGTGAAAAAGGATTTAACAAGTTTTGGAAATCATTTATTAAGTTTAGGAAAATTTGGTTACTTAAACATGTCACACAAGTAATTTGTTGTTTTCAACAAATTAAAGTGTTCAAAACAAATAACAAAGTTTATACTTGAAAAGAACATCAAATTTTAGTTGGACTACATGTTTCAAATATTGAAATTGGAATTAGGATGAATTTATTATGAATTAAACAATATTAACCAAGTTTTAATTAAATTTAAACAAGATTAAATTGTTTAGGCATTTTAAATTATTCAAACCAGGAAACAAAAATTATATTTGAAAAGGTGAGGTGAAATGCTATGGAAAACATATTTTATTTGCATTTATTGGATTAATAATGAATTAGTTATGGAATTTAAGAAATTGCATTTGAATTATTCAAATTTGAATTTTTAATACATTTGGAATTTTCAAAACAGAACACAAATAGTTGATTTGGAAAGATTATGAAATTTGGAGCAATAAACATATAAAGTTTTTATGTATTGGGGTTATGGATTAAAAGTTATGGATTTTTAAAGTTTATTGTTTATTCTGCCAATTTAAAGAATTAGAAAACAAAACAGAAAATGTTTTAATTATTTTGTTACAGCCACGGGGTCTAACCCCAGCCACTGCCCCGTGGGACCGTGGCCAGCGTGGCGAAAACGCGCACGCGTGGCAGTGGGCTCGATGACAGGCGGGCCACGGGTGTCAGGCAGAGAGGCAAAAACGTTGGATTTAATCCGCGCATCCGCGGATCGAACTCACGCCCTCGCTGGCGCGCGCAAAGAGCTGAGCCACTGCGCTGCGAACGCTGGTTTGACAGTATAGGCGGTTCAGATAGGATAAGGTTCAGTCTCAGCGCTGGACTGACGAAACTGACGAAGCAAAGCTTCCACGACTGACAGAAGATGAACGCCGGCGTTGATCTGCACGGCCGCGCTCGCTACGGCGAGGATGGATGCCAGCCATGCACTGAAGCGTGCGCAGTGTGGATGCGATGCAGAGAGGGAGGAGTGGACATGGTGGCTGCTCACCATCGACTGGAGTCGGGCCACGGCTCGAAGGAGGGCGTCCGACGGCGAGCGGAGGACGGCGGCGGGCGTGCGTGTCTTCTCGGGCTCCACCGAATTGTCGAGGAGGTAGGTGGCAGCGCGGGCTTCCCGTTCCCGTTGTCGTCACGAGGTTAGCGAGGCCTACCGGCGGCGATCGCTGAAGGTCTCCGAGGAGGAGCTCGGCGGCTGACGGAGACGTCGCGGACCGCGGCGACAAACCAGAGGTCCACAGCGCCCGGTCAGGTGTCGTAGAGGTAGAGGAAGGTGAGTGGAGTCGAGCGCGGTGGATAGGTGGGGTGGTGGTGCAGTGGATTGGCGGCGGCGGACAGAGATTCAGAGGGAGCTCCGGTGGTCTTCTCCGATGAGAGATTCAGAGAGGGAGAGAGCGATGGCAGAGAGGAAAATGGCGGCGATCGCGAGGCCAGGTGGGTGGCTAGGGTTAGGTAGGGCTGCGGCTCAGGCTAGGCTGGCTTTATAGGCGCTAGGGCGAAGGATCGGCCGTCGGAATCGTGTGCTGTCGCCGTGGCGCCATGGGATTGTTGCCGTACAGAAGGGGAACGACGGGGGTGGCTGACGAAGGGGTACCGGGCCGTGGGCCGCTGCGCGCGTGGTAAGGAGGAGAGAAAGGGCTGGGCTGGGGGTAGTTATCTGCTGCGCGCTGCGCTGGTTTCTAACCTTTCTTTTTCTGTTTTATTATTTTTTTTTTGTAGGTTTTGCTTTTGGAAGAAAAAGAGGGTTTTTAAATCAGTAAAAATTCTGGAAAAATTAGGTTAGGTTGGTTATACCAATAGCAACCAATTGCCAAGGTGGATTTTCAAAAGTTTGAAATTTAAAATGTTGTTTATATTTGAAACCAAATTGAATGAAATTTCCAATATTAATTAATATTAGAAAAACAAAGCAATTTCAATAGGGTTTCCCCTAGGGTTTTAAAGTGATTTAAAGAATACAAATAGGGTGGTGAACTTTAAGGTTTCAAAAGGTACTGATTTTGAGAATTGGTTTGAATTTGAAAATGTTTTAGAATTATTTGATTGGATTAAGGGTTTGATTAAAACCAACAATTTAAGGAGTTATCAACATGGAATAAAATGGTTGTTTTCATTTGTTATTTTTATTCCAAAAGTTGTAACAGAACAAGTATGAAAACATTGTTTGAGTAAGGTTTAAATTTGAGTTGTGAAAACAGTGGAAAACAAATGCAACAATTTAGAAACAAAAGCAAACAACATGGAAACAATATGATGACATGATGCAATACTTAAATAAACAGGAAATCAAACATTCTATGGGGTAGTTTTCATACTTGGGCTGTTACATCCTGGTCCATGTAGAGGTTTAGTTTGCATTCCAATTTAAAACTTGTCTTCCACCTGATGAGCATCTTGCATGTATCGCCCCGGAACCGGAGTGTTTTTATGGGTACAACTATTTAAATAGTAACACCGGTTAACATCGCTTGCATACGGAGCTGTTCATAATTCGAAAGCCTAGGACCTTTCGAAGGTTCCAGGATGTCTGCTGGTGAGAATTTTGCATGTACCGTCCTGGGTCTAGTTGGATTATTATGGATATAATTGTTCAAATGACACCCGATTACGATCGCTTTTCATACGGAGATGTTCGAACTTGAAAAGGGCGGGACCTTTCTAAGTTTTAAACGGGTGATACTCCACCGAGGAATCATGATCCATGTAGCGGGATGATTCCCATTTCAATCTAAAACTTGTCTTCCACCTTATGAGCATCTTGCATGTATCGTCCGGAGACCGAAGTGTATTTTATGGGTAGAACTATTGAAATGGGCACCCCGATTACAATCTCTTTGATACCGACTTGTTAGGAATTTGGAAGCATAGAAACTTTAGAAGGTTCAAGGATGTCTGGTGGTGAGCATTTTGCATGTATTGACCCGGGTCTAGTTGGATTATTATTTATAGAACTCCTTCATACGGGCGCTCGGTTATAATCTCTTTGATACAGAGGTGTTCATAATTGAAAAAGGTATGACCTTTCAAAGGTTTAAGCGGATGATACTCGGCCGAGGAGTCTCAATCAATGCCGCGGATTAGTTTGTATTTCAATTTAATACATTAATGCACCTTATGGGCATCTTGCATGAATCTCCTCGAGATCAGAGTGTTTTTTATGGGCATAACTGTTCAAAATGGGTACCCCGGTTACGATCGCTTTGATACGGAGCAATTCGGAATTTGAAAGCATAGGAACTTTTGAAGGTTCAAGGATGTCTTCTGGTGAGCATTTTTCATTTATTGACTCGGGTCCGATTGGATTATTATGTATTGAACTGTTCAAACGAGCACCCAGTTACGATCTCTTTGATACGAAACTATTTAAAATTAAAAAGTGTATGACCTTTCAAAGGTTTAAGCGGGTGATACTCGACCAAGTAGTCCCGATTCATGTACCAGGTTAGTTTGCATTTCAATTTAAAACTTGTCATCCTCCTTCTAAGCATCTTGCATATATCTCCCAAGGACTAGAGTGTTGTATGGGTATAACTGTTCTAAGGGGCACGCCCGTTACGATCGATTTGATACATAGTTGTTCAGACTTTAAACAGGTAGGAACTTTCGTTGGTTTAAAGTATGATACTCGGCCGAGGAGTCCCGATCCATGTAGGTGGTTATTTTGCATTTCAATTTATAACATGGCATCCACCTTACTGTTCAAATGGCACCCCGGTTATGAACGATTTTATTTGGAGCTCTTCGGACTACAGAATAGTAGTACCTTCTAAGCATATTGCATTTCAATTTAAAACTTCTCATCCTCCTTATAAGCATCTTGCATATATCGCACAAGGCCAGAGTGTTTTTATGGGTATAACTACTCTAAGGGGCACGTCCGTTACGATCGCTTTGATACATAGTTGTTCGGACTTTAAACGGGAAGGAACTTTCGTTGGTTAAAAATATGATACTCGACCGCGTTTCAATTTATAACACTGCATCCACCATATGAGCATCTTGCATTAATTTTCCTGGGACCAGGATATTTTTTATGGGTAGAACTGTTCAAATGGCACCCCGGTGATGAATGCTTTTATTCGGAGCTTTTCAGGATATAGAAGAGTAGGACCTTTCAAAGGTTTATACGGATAATACTCGACCAAGGAGACTCGATCCATGTAGCGGGATAGTTTGCATTTCATAGAACCCTTCATCCACTTTATCGCGTATAACTCCATGGGACCAGGGGTATTTCTGGGTGGGATGTTCAAGAATTCATCCCGGTTACGTCTAGTTGATACATAACTGTTCGATCTTGTTAAGGGTTAGGTCTCTTAAAAACAAAACCTCATTGAGTCGATGTGAGTGCTTGATTAAGGAAAGGATGACTCCACCCATCACCCTCGGGACCGGTGATTTTTAATAGAACTGTTCAAATGGGTGCCCGGTTACAATTGCTCTGATACGGAGCTATTCGAGCTGGTGAAGCCTAGGACATTTCAAAGGTTCAAGGATGTCTGCTCGTGAGCATTGTCCATGTATCAACCCGAGACCTCTTGGATTATAGTGGATGATACTCCACTGAGAATAGTTCACTTTCCTTCCAAGTTATCACGAAAGTTTTTTCAAAGTTAACTAACCCGTATTAAAATTTAACATCACGTAAAAACTATAATTCATATTAACGATCTAATAACAGTTACACATAACCATTGGGTGTTTTGATAGATGACATAATAGTCATTCATCCGTAATTTTAATATGGTCAATAATAATACTCACATATATAAAATTTGTTTTACTTTAAAAATTGTAGTTGTAAAATGCATATCTATTTTTTTATTATCATATAATATGAAATAATATGATGTCCATGAAACCATGCATTTAATTTTCAAGAAATTTCAACCTACTAAAGGGGTATCCCTCGCATTTGTGAGGGCCTCTCTGCTAGTTTTTGTGAAAGAGGATATAAAAGTTAATTAATAAGAAGAGAATTGGCCAGTTAATTAACAGAAAACCAGGGCAAAAACCGTTACAACTCGGTCAGTGAAATTTTGTCGATTTAGGATAAAAAAAGCACAGTAGATAAAAATGGTGGGCAAATGCACTCACGCACGCGACCTCTTAACGAGGCGAGAGCGAGGCTCGACCAATGAGAGAGGTCATGGGAGAGAACCATCAGAAAATATTCTTCCGAAGAAAAATTCTCGGCTGAGCAACATCGTCCGTACGAAAGGTTCACTATTGATTCGCGAACATGACCAGGCCCTGCCCCTGCCTGTGAGCCTGCGACCCACGTGACCGACTGGGAACGAGTACGGTATAGTACATCTGTCACAATAGCGATAAAGATACCGACGGATGGGAGTTGTTGGGCAAAGGTTAGCCGAATGGAACTGGACCTTGAAGAAAACAGAACCGATAGCCCCCTGGCCCTGCATCTACAGTTGGAGTTTTTAAGTCTTTCGTACGTCGCTGCCTGCTCTGCCTAAAGACGTGAAAGGGTTTAGGGTTTAGGGTTTAGGGTGGATACATGGGCAAGCCGAACGGGACCAACTCTCTGTCCCATCAGAACCAACAAATCCAGGTTCGATTGCCTGTACGACAGCAAGTCCTTCTCGCGCCCGAGCAATGGGCTCAGCAGCGCCTCCGCCTTTTAGTGCCTGCGGATCGCATCCTGCTGATTTCCCGTCGCCTGGTACTGCGAGTACTCGGCGCCGCCAGGGTTGCCGTTCGCCATCGCCGGATAGGAGAAGTAGTAGGGGCTCTGCATCTGCTGCGGCGGCGCCGGCTGCTCCGTCTTGACCATGTAGCACATGTCCGGCTCCGGGGGCACGGCGGCGCGTGAGGTGGAAGTCGAAGCCCCGGTGAAGTCGTCGTCGATGAAGCCAAAGGGCGAGTCCGTGAGCGGCGGAAGCTCGGCGCTGTCGAGCAAGTCCTCGAGGAAGGCGAGCGAGTCGCTACGCTCCATGCCGCCAGCAGCCGGCGCCGCCTGGGGCGCATTCTTCGCCGCCAAGTCTTTGTTGAACACCCGCACACGGCCCATTCGTCCTGCACGCAACAACACGTTGAAAACAACATGAGCAAATGAATAAACATATACGGAGCGCGACATGTGAGCGCGCGTAACGTTCGTGGTCCAGCACTCCGGCCAGCGAATCGATCGATCGATCTTCGACGACACGGAGGCATGGAATTGGAAACTAGCAGTAGCAGAGAGAAACAAAAAAGATGGACTCTTGTGACAAGAGTCTTGTCGGCCATTACCTTGGCGGAGCCGGGGAGGTGAGCGGGGAGCTTGCCGTCGAGGCGGTACTCGTGCATGACCCACGGCGTCTTCTCGCCGCGCGGGGCGCGGCCGAGGTGGAAGACGAGCGTCTTCTTCATGCCGACGAGGACAGCGGCGCGGCCCTTGCCGCGGAAGATCTCCCTGTCCTTGCCGGTGGCCTTCCAGTACCCTCTCTCGGTGGCGCGGTTGGTGCGCATCCCAGTCGGGTACTTGCGGTCCTCGTGCATGAAGAAGTACCACTCCTTCTCCCCCATCTTCGCCTTGCCTGCACACAGATCAACGATGTTCAGATCGAGTCGCGACAAAGTCTTCGGCATGGCAAATCAATTAGTACTAGCTAGGCAATCTACTTACTTGGGAGATCCCATGGCTCGCACTTGCTGAGGTCGACGTCGGCGATGACGAGGCAGGAGAAGAGGCGGTCGAGGACCTTGGGAGTGAGGTACTGGGAGACAACCTCCTCGTCGGTGGGGTGGAACCGGAATCCCGGTGGCAGCTCGAGCCGTGGCTCCTCCGCCGCTAGCTGTAACCTCTTACGGGTGACATACCACCGATCGAATCCGATAGCGCCGCTACAGTACCTGTCGGAGATTATGGAGAACAGGTGAGGGAGGAGGAAGAAGAACGCCACCGCATCACCGGATTTCTCCACCACGAATGATCTGCATCTCCCGTGCCGCCGGCACAGGACAAACCGCCGGCCACCGCCTCCACCCCCTAAGGTAAGTTTCTTCTGAGCCTCCTCCGGCGCCGCCGGGGCCAACCGCGTCGACCCCCGTTTCCTGCTCGGTCACGGCTCGCCGGAGCCTTCTCCGCCACGGCCAGCCGCGGGAAATTTTGACAAAAAGGACCATATCTAAAAATGCAAAGCTAAAAAAGACCACCTGCTAAAAAAATTGTCAAAAGAACCGCCACTCTGTGGCGGCAGGCGTTGCCAGGCGACACGTGGCACCTGCCGCCATTGTCCGAGGCGGCAAGCCCTGCCGCCATTGGCAGAGGCGGCATGTGCTGCTGCATGTTGCGCTGACGGAAATTGGCGATGGAATCTTGGTTGGCAGGTATGGTTATGGCTGCATGCATGGATACAGACACCGTGTTGTGACTTTATTGATCCAATACAAAGATTAGTGTATAAGTTAATTACTTTGACCCAAACTGTGGCGTACGGCATAGCATGCAGCATGAGCAGTGGGCCATGCCGCCACACAGCACAAGGCGGCAGGCCTTGCCAGACTGTGGTATCGCATGCAGCAGCACATGCCGCCTCTGACCCAGGCGGCAGGGTCTTGCCGTCTCCAGCAGTGGCGGCAGGTGCCACGTGTCACCTGGCAACGCCTGCCGCCACAAAATGGCGGTTCTTTTTGACAATTTTTTTAGCAGGTGGTCTTTTTTGGCTTTGCACTTTTAGATGTGGTCCTTTTTGTCAAAATTTCCAGCCGCGGCGTCGCCGACTCTAGCTCGGCTCCGCCGACTCTAGCTTTGCTCCGCTAGCCACCTCCACCGTTTCTCCATTATTCTCTCCAGCAATGGCTTGGGTTATTGGTATGCGCTCACGAGTCACGTGAGATTGGGGAGAGGCAGAGAAAAGAAGAGAGAGAAGAGGCGTCGGGGAAGAAGAGGAGGAAGGAAAAAAGATAAGGCAGGATGGCCGTGGGTCCATTTCGTACCGCACGTAGGACGCACCGGTACCCTGTGTCAGGAGAATCTTCTACATATACAAGCCCAAAAAATAAATGATATACGAGCCCCTCCTCCCTCTACGGTCCCGGAAAGTGCGGGAGGTCAACAATTGGCTCAGATCCCAACGAGGAATGCACGGCTCTGATAGCTTTCACGCGCAATAACACCTTGAAAAAATCCGCTTACCGGCAAAGAAGAAACCTAGAAACGGCAGCGCCCCACTGCCACGCGGGGCCACTTGAGCACCTCTGCCGTGTGCGTGCACACGGTAAAGATATATAGGTTCTTTACCGTGTGCATGCACACGGGAAAGACGATTTTTTTCTCCTTTTTTTTACTTTTCCTTGTATACAATATTATTAAAACAATTATTATTATTAATTGTACTAAGTAATTAGTCTCAACATGTTTATTGAAAAGACTTCGACGCTCTCGAACCCCTCTCCGGTGAAGCCTACCTCCGCTCCGTGAACCCGCCCACACCCTGGAGTGCAACCTGTTATGAAACTCTCTATATTTCTTATTACTATTATTACATTCATAATTAAATTATTACTATTATATAATATTATTAGTCCATCCTATTACGAAACTCCCTATATTATTGAGTTTGGATTCCACCGCCGACCGGCGTCGTTTCCGGCAAAACCCGAGAGTCGCTACTGTACAACGGCATCTTCCCGATTAGCCAGTGGGATCACTATATAGGGAAGTGTTCAACTTATGTGTCTATCCCATAGCTTGTAAATACATGGTATTGCAACCACTATATTTTTTTGGTCATTTCGATGCTCCGGAGCTCCTCGCCGAAGAACCCTAGATGAAATTTCATGTAAACTCCATAGAGAGAAGTGGATGCCGGTGAAGCGGCTCACACCCGGAGTGCAATCTTTGCCATCCAAAGCACACAAAACAACTATACTAACATGGTATAGAAACCCCTAGCTTTGTTGGGATCCAGACGCTCCGTAGCCCCCCTCTGGTGAAACCCTAGACCCGGTGGAGAAATACCGGACTTATACGGAAACACGCGGTAACGGCGTCGAAATGGGGTAGCAATGTGGAACTAGTTGCTTGGTTGTGTTAGGGTAGTCCATAGCAACCCAATACACATTGGTAGAAAACAACTCTTCGTAAGATTCACGATGTTTCGTCCGATACGGGAGTTTCACCATATAAGCGTGTGTAAACTCCATAGAGAGAAGTGGATGCCAATTGAAGCGGCCCAAACCCCGGAGTGCAATATTTTCCATAAAAAGCACACAATACAACTATACTAACATGTTATGGAACCCCCTAGCTTGTGTTGGGATCCAGACGCTCCGTAGCCCCCGCTCCTGTGAAACCCTAGACCCGCTGGAGAAATACCGGACTTATACGGAAACACGCGGTAACGGCGTCGAAAGGGGGTAGCAATGTGGAACTAGTTTCTTGGTTGTTTTATGGTAGTCCATAGAAAACCAATACACATTGTTAGAACACAACTCTTCGGAAGATTCACGGTGTTTCGTCCGATACGGGAGTTTCACCCTATAAGCGCGTGTAAACTCACGAGAGAGAAGTGGATGCCGGTGAAGCGGCCCACACCCCGGAGTGCAATATTTGCCATCAAAAGCACACAAACACCTATACTAACATGGTATGGAGCCCCCTAACTTGTGTTGGGATCAAGACGCTTCGTAGCCCCCCTCCGGTGAAACCCTACCTCCGTTGGAGAAATACCGGACTTATACGGAAACACGCGGTAACGACGTCGAAACGGGGTAGAAATGCGGAAATAGTTGCTTGGCTGTGTTAGGGCAGTCCATAGATACCTAATTCACATTGGTAGACACAATTTATTCGTAAGATTCACGATATTTCGTCCGGTACGGGAGTTTCACCCTATAAGCGCGTGTAAACTCACGAGAGAGAGAAGTGCATGCCTGTGAAGCGGCCCACGCTCCGGAGTGCAATATTTGCCATCCAAAGCACACAACACACCTATAATAACATGTTATGGCACCCCTATCTTGTTTTGGGATCCAGACGCTTCGTAGCCCCCCCGGTGAAACCCTACCTTCGTTGGAGAAATACTGGACTTATACAGAAAACGCGCTAATGGCGTCGAAAGGGGGTAGCAATGTGGTAACTAGTTGCTTTTTTGTGTTAGGTAGTCCATAGGAACCAAATACAACAAGGTAGAACACAACTATTTGGAAGATTCACGATGTTTCGTCCGATACGGGAGATTCACCTATGAGCGTGTGTAAACTCACGAGAGAGAAGTGGATGCCGGTGAAGTGGCCCACACCCGGAGTTCAATCTTTTCCATCCAAATGACACAACACAACTATAAATGTTATGGAACCTAGATTGTGTTGGGATCCAGGACGCTTCGTAGCCCCCCTCCAGTGAAACCCGAGACTCGCTGGGAGAAATATTGGACTTATACGGAAACACGCGGGTAAACAGCGTCGAAAGGGGGTATCAATGTGGAACTAGTTGCTTATTTGCTTAGGGTAGTCCATATAACCCAATACAACAAGGTAGAACACAAATCTTTGGATGATTAACGTTGTTTCGTCCGATACGGGAGTTTCACCCTAAGCGCTTGTAAACTCACGAGAGAGAAGTGGATGCCGGTGAAGCGGCCACACCCCGGAGTGCAATTTTCCATCCAAAGCACACATAACTATACTGACATGTTATGTCACCCCCTATATTGTGTTGGTATCCAGACGCTTCGTAGCCCCCCCCCCCCCCGGTGAAAACCTACCTCGCTGGAGAAATACGGACTTATACAGAAACACGCGGTTACGACGTCAAAAGTGGGTAGCAATGTGGAACTAGTTACTTGGTTGTGTTAGGGTAGTCCATAGAAACATAAACACATTGTTAGAACTCTTCGGTAGATTCACGATGTTTCGTCCGATACGGAGTTTCACCCTATAAGCGTGTAAACTTACGAGAGAGAAGTGGATGCCGGTGAAGCTGCCACACCCCGGAGTTCAATCTTTGTCATCCAAAGAACACAACCCTATAATAACTGGTATGGCACCCCCTAGCTTGTGATGGGATCCATACGCTCCATAGCCCCCCCTCGGTGAAACCCTACCTCCCGTGATGAAATACCGGACCTAATACGGAACACGCGGTAACGGCGTCGAAAGTGGGTAGCAATGTAGAACTAGTTTCTTGGTTGTGTTAGGGTAGTCCATAGAAACCTAATACATTGTTAGAACACAATTCTTCGGAAGAGTTCACGATGTTTCGTCCGATACGGGAGTTTCACCTTATAAGCGCGCGTAAACTGACGAGAGAGAAGTGGATGCCAGTGAAGCGGCCCACCCGGGAGTGCAATATTTTCCATAAAAAGCACACCACACCTATAATAACATGGTATGGCCACACCCTAGCTTCTTTTGGGATCCGGACGCTCCGTATCCTCCTCCGGTTTGTACCCAAGACCCGCTGGGAAATACCGGACTTATATGGAAACACACGGTAATGGCGTCGAAAGGGGGTAGCAATGTGGAACTAGTTTGGATGTGTTAGGCTAGTCCATAGCAACCCAATAAAACAAGATAGAACAACTCTTCGAGAAGATTCACGATGTTTCGTCCGATATGGGAGTTTCACCCTATAAGCGTGTGTAAACACAAGAGAGAAGTGGATGCCGGTGAGCGGCCCCACCCGAGTGGAATTTTTGCATAAAAATCACACAACACACCTAGACTAACATGGTATGGCATCCCCTATCTTGTGTTGGGATCCAGACGCTTCGTGGAGAAATACCGGACTTATACGGAAACACGAGGTAACGACATCGAAAGGGGGTAGCAATGTGGAACTAGTTGCTTGATTGTGTGAGGGTTAGTCCATATCAACCTAATACACATTGGTATAACACAATCTCGTAAGATTCACGATGTTTCGTCCGATACCGGATTTTCACCCTTATAAGCGCGTTGTAAACTCAGAGAGAAGTGGATGCCGGTGAAGCGGTCGACACCCCGGAGTGCAATCTTTGCCATCCAAAGCACACAACACACCTGTACTAACATGGTATGGCACCCTATCTTTTTTTGGGATCCAGACACTTCGTAGCCCCCCTCCGGTGAAACCCTACCTCCGTTGGAGAAATACGGACTTATACGGAAACACACGGTAACAGCGTCGAAAGGGGGTAGCAATGTGGAACTAGTTTCTTGTTTGTGTTAGGGTAGTCCATACCAACCCAATACAACAAGGTAGAACACATATCTTTGGAAGATTCACGATGTTTCACCCGATACGGGAGATTCACCCTATAAGCGCATGTAAACTCACGAGAGGAAGTGGACCGCGGTGAAGCGGCCCCACCCCGGAGTGCAATCTTTGCCATCCAAAGAACACACAACACACTATACTAACAATTTATGGCACCCACTAGCTTGTTTTGGGATCCAGACGCTTCAGCCCCCCTCGGTGTGAAACCCTACATCTGCTGGAGAAATACCAGACTTATACGGAAACACACGGTAACGGCGTCGAAGGGGGTAGCAATGTGGAACTAGTTGCTTGGATGTGTTAGGGTATAGTCATAGCAAACCCAATACAACAAGGTAGAACACAACTCTTCGGAAGATTCACGATGTTTAGTCCATATACGGGAGTTTTACCCCTATAAGCGCGTGTAAACTGACAAGAGAGAAGTGGATGCTGGTGAAGCGGCCCACACCCTAGAGTGCAAATATTAGCCATAAAAATAACACAAAACACCTATACTAACATGTTATGCACACTAGCTTCTTTTGGGATCAAGACGCTCCGTATCCCCTCCGTTGAAACCTAGACTCGCTGGAGAAATGTCGGACTTATACGGAAACACGTGGTAACGGCATCGAAAAGGGGGGTAGCAATGTGTAACTAGTTGTTTGGTTGTGTTAGGGTAGGCCATTACAAACTAAAACAACAAGTTATAACACAACTCTTCGGAAGATTCACGATGTTTCGTCGATACTGGAGTTTCATCCAATAAGCGCGTGTAAACTCACGAGAGAGAAGTGGATGCCGGAAGCGGCCCACACTGCGGAGTGCAAAATTTGCCATAAAATCACACAACACACCTATACTAACATGGTATGGAACCCCCTAGCTTTTGTCGGGATCCAGACGCTCCATAACCCCCTCCGGTGAAACCCTACCTCCGCTGGAGAAATACCAGACTTATACGGAAACACGCAGTAACGGCGTCAAAAGGGGGGTAGCAATGTGGAACTATTTGCTTTTTTGTGTTAGGGTAGTCCATAGAAACCAATACAACAAGGTAGAACACAACTCTTCGGAAGATTCACGATTGTTTTGTCCAATACGGGAGTTTCACCCTATAAGCGCGTGTAAACTCAGAGAGAAGTGGATACCGGTGATAGGACCACACCCCGCAGTGCAATATTTGCCATCAAAAGCACACAACACAACTATCTACATGTTATGACAAACCCTAGCTTGTGTTGGGATCCAGACGCTTCGTAGCCCCCCTCCGGGAAACCCTAGATCCGCTGGAGAAATACAGGACTTATACGGAAACACGCGGTAACGACGTCAAAAGAGGGTAGCAATGTGGAACTAGTTGCTTGGTTGTGTTAGGGTAGTCCATAGAAAACCTAATACACATTGTTAGAACACAACTCTTCGTAAGATTCACGATGTTTCTTCCGATACGGGAGTTTCACCATATAAGCGCGTGTAAACTGACAATAGAGAAGTGATGCCGCTGAGGCGGCCCACATCCCGGAGTGCAATATTTGCCATCAAAAGCACACAACACACCTATACTAACATGGTATGGAACCCGCTAGCTTGTGTTGGGATCCAGACGCTCCGTAGCCCCCCTCCGGTGAAACCCTACCTCCGCTCGAGAAACATCGGACTTATACGGAAACACGTGGTAACGGCATCGAAAGGGGGTAGAAATGTGGAACTAGTTAGTTGATTATGTTAGGTAGGCCTAATACAAGGGGATTTACTATAAATTGATAAATAAAATTAAATATTGTAAATATAAATTTAACAAGCTATTTTGGAAGAAAAAAAAAAATCTTTACCGTGTGCATGCACACGGCAAAGACAGAAAATTGGGATTCAATGTCAGTTCTTTGCCGTGTGGATGTACACGGTAAGTATCTTTGCCGTGTGCATGCACACGGCAAAGAACTAAAGAAAATTTCCGTTCCGTCCGCAACGAAATGGCCAGTGGCAGTTATCTTTGCAGTGTGTTTCTTTACCGTGTGTTTTCTTGATCTTTGCCGTGTGCCTTTATTTGTTGTGTGTCTTTTGCTGTACTAATCCGTGCGTTTTTCTTTACCGTGTGTGACTCACGGCAAAGAAAATCATCAAGCCGTGTGCCGTGGATGTTTTGACAGATCTCCTTGGGCGTGTTGTGCCCATGCAGTATTGGCTTCTAGGGCGTGGCCAAAGTAAGGCAGGCGGAAGGCAGGCGCAGAAGTTCTGGAGGCAATGAAGTGTCGAGAGTAGGGCACATGCGTCGCCCGGCGTGATGGCGAAGGCAGCCGGAAACTGGCGTCATGGGCGTGGGTGAGACTCTCAGTGTCACAAGCGTCCACCGGGTGATGGCGAAGGAGAGATGGTTCGTGCGGAACTGCCGTCCTGTGCGTGGGGTTGGAGAGATGGTTCGTGCGGGAATTTTTTGTTGATGTGCGGACGGCAATTTAGTCGCAGAAATTTAGGATGCATGGGGTGGGGGAGAACAAACCAATTGAGGCCGTGCGATCTATTTTGATGGACGGCAGAGATCTATTTTCCCATGTAGTTTGGTTGTTTATAAGTAGTGGAGATCATCCGAATTCAACGTAATAATCGTGAAACAAATATATATGGCAAACACAATTCTTTTTTTTATGTTGTGTGCAATCCGTGTACGGCAGCAGGTTAATTTGCGTAGTGTTATCTTTGGTCACGTAAGGAGTATAGGTATAGCATTGTTTGGGCTCTCTCTAAATAATTTTTGTCATGTTACGAAAAAAAAAGTTTCCAGAAACGGAACCACCGGCATTGGACGTGGAGCCTAACTCTAGTTTTAGTTTTTTTTTTTTGTACAAGTAACTCTAGTTTTAGTAAGAGTGTATATCATGCAAACGCAGCACCAAACAATCGATCATTACACGTGCAGGTTTCGCCAAACGCATAGGTCAGGAGCGAATCCCACCGGCGGCAGGACAAGCGGCGAACGGCCTGCTCACACATATAACCGCCTGTGTGACGTGCCGTTCAATGTCACCGATGTGGTCTGAACTCCCAGAGGACCTCCTGGCCCTGATCTTTGCCCGCATCTTTTTGCCCTTTGAACGTATCCGTTTCCAGCCGTGTGCCGTTCCTGGTGCTCGGCTGCGGGCCGCCCAACTCCACGTCAGCTGCCGTGGATAATGCTTCCGACAGGCGGGTTCTTGAACCCGTCGACCGTGTTTTGCGCCGCCTTGTCTCCTACCCTTAGACCGCGATCTGCTCTACTGACAGCGATCGTTTTATAACAGCATGTTCGCCTTCCCCGAGAACACGAGGTGCATTGGCTCCACGGATGGCTGGATCGCCATCAACTGCATGGAAGCGGAGAACAAGCGTAGGTACCTCTTGCACACATGAGTTTTCTAGCACGACATTATCGCTCCCGAGTTGGACGCTGCCATCGGCCATGTCCCCGAGATTTTCACGATCCGCAAGGTGCTCTTGCGGTCGACCCCGGATGACGTCATTTCTATCCTGACAAACACTGTAGCTGCCCCATCATCTTAACTCGCGTGGAAGGGCGTGTGGTTGCCCGAGTGGCATGCAGGTCCCCTCACCCTCATCGCCGATGTTGCGTTTCTTGGAGACAGACTTTACAGAATCACTGTGGATAAGGATCTCGTTTTCCTTGAAATCACCTCTGATGATGACGGAGTACCCATGGTTATTGACGGCAAGGTTGTCATCGGGGAAGATTTTTTATATATGGGGCAACGAGGAAGACTGATGATCATGACATCGAAGATGGTTATGACAACGGTGTGGTGATGATGGTGGTGGTGATGATAACGATGATGATGATGATGATGATGATGATGATGTTGATGATGATGATGGCCCTGACAACAATGAGGAAGGTGACGATAGCAGTGAAACCGAGAACGAGGACGGGAACAATGTTGATGCACTTGATGAGATAGGGGACGATGACGAACAAACTTATGACTTGATGAAGATGACCGATGACGATAAAATTGGTTATGCAATCAAATTTGTCGATGATGAAGAGGCCCCGTACGAATTCTACTTGATTGAGTCGTGTGGGAAGCTACTCATGTTGAGGCGACAAGTGCTACCACTATTGACGCTTTATATAACTTCACCCATAAGGTAGAATTTTCGAGGCCGACATCAGGGCAGCCAAGTGGGTGCCGGTAACAGAGGAGATAGCTGGCCAGACGCTTTTTATCAGCAGAAGGTTCTGCATGTCTGTCTCTGCTGCGTGCAGCAAGGAGATACAAAAGGATGCTATTTGTTTTATTGACACGGACGATGTATTTGACATACGATCCCAAACTGTGAGCGCTCGAGGACTGATTCCGTTTCCAGTGATTTTTGGTATAGGGTATACTGAGGGGAGGTATCCCAGAGGAGCTAACCTGGGTGTTTCCCCGGAGCTTGTAGCTTATGGTAAAAAAATTTGTCATTATTATGCTGAGACTGCATGCATGCAACGTGTTTTTTTTTTCTTAATCTCGGTGTGTGTGCGTACTAACTGACGAACCATACTGTGTAAGCGACTAGGGAGACAGTCGATTCAAGTTTTATTCCATTATTAATTCATCTTCACTGTTAAGTTGTTGCCTACTAATCGATACTAAGCAGATCCTTAATTCCACCACAGCTAACCTTGATTGTCAGAGAAAGATGGCATGCAACATTCAGCTATAATCTCAACAACTCATTCTTGCTAACTAAAAAAAAACTTCTTATGTAAACAACAGTGTCTAGCAAATTAATCAAAAGTTTACTGATCACTTGGTGATCCGTCTACTAGGCTATGGGATATTGATATGTCTGACGACTAAACGCCAGAACTAAGTTACACATGGTTGCCGCTAGATGCCCAACTGTCACTTAATTGCTTGATGAGCTTCCAGACTGTTCAACCTGTTTTCTTGTTGAAAGCTGAACTTTTATTGCAAGAAATTTCAGTTTACCATGCACCACCTTGATAGTTCGGCAAGAAGAAATGATGTATGGTTTTCTCCTGTGGAAAATATGGTAGTAATTGAGAAGTTGCGCATCTGCCATTCTGTCTAGGTTAACAATGATATAGATTGCGAATGGATACAGTCTTTTCAAGTCCACCGTAAGAAAAAACGACTTGGACATTGGTAAGGTTACCATACTACTTCCGTAAGAAACTCCAATGCATGGTATTGATGCTTTGGAACATATGAAACGTGTAAAAGGACTAACAGCCTTTAGTAACAATGACATAGATTGCCGAATTGATATAGTCTTTTCAAGTTGGTGTTCATCTTGTAGTATAGGTTTGTCTCATGTTTATTTCTAATTGCATTATGTTGTTTTAGTAGCCGGCTAAGCTTTAGCTAGTTGTATGCATAAACATGGCAGAGGCGTTATCGGCAAGAGAGTACTGCACCAAGCGAGATACAGAAAGTTCAGTGCAAGCGACCGACGGGCTGCAGCCATCAGTCGAGTACTTGCATGCACTAGAATTAGTCAAGGGGATTTGTGGACAAGTGAAGCTGCATACATGCGAGTAGAGTGGAGTTCCACTGTACACTATGACCAATGGTTAATTGTTGGCCACGAACCGTTTTGTTAGGGTTTGGAGTGGCAGAGGCGGCGGTCGAGGCGATCTAACCTTGAGGCGCGTGGAGGAGGCTAGAGATCGTGATCGAAGTTAACTCGACCTAGCGTCAACCCTCTCGCTGGTGGCAGCACTCGGGATGATCAAGGGGGTACCTGGTGTCCTTTCCCTTCCTTGGTGCGCTCGGTGAAGAGGCTGGTTTTCGGTCGGAGATCGGTTGTGGCAATGGCAAGTTCGAGTAGGAAAGATCAGGGCTGCGAGGGTGTGCAAAGGATGATGGAGAACATGAATTTGTCTAGGAATGAGAGTGGAAAGCTGGTGGTGGAAGATCAGGAGGATGGTGGAGGTGCCCCGCAGTGGGCGTTGGTCGGAAAAATCCTGTTGCTCGGAAAAATCCTGCAGCATAGGATTATGCATGTGTCGACAATGGCGGAAGCTCTGGGTCCGGCATGGGGAAATCCCCGGGGTCCGTCCTTCAGCACGGTGGGCGAGAACATGTTTCTGGCAGAATTCGAAGGACAACATGACCGTGATAGGATCTGAGAGGGATGTCCATGGATGGTCGGCAAGAATGCTGTAGTTCTAGAGATTTTTATGCACTTTATGTCATTTTTTATCGATTTCCAGGAATAACCTATTAAAACATTTCACAGAGTCGGTTCCTTTTCTGCTGTTTTTAGTTTCAGAAAAATTGTTCTGGAAATATTCTCGGAATTGGAAAATTCGAAGCCCGGAAGTCTTAGAATTCCGAAGGTTCCACGAGTCCCGAAGACCCAGAAAGGTGCTAAGAGGGAGCCACACTATAGGGCGGTGCCCCCCCCGCCTAGCCACGCGGGGGTGGTCTGGGCCCCCCAGGTTCCCTCTGCCATCGCCCTTGCGGCTATATAATTCCCCCGATATATCAACCCTATAAATGTACCACTTTTTCTAGAGAAACACCCGAGGACACCGTCATCGTCATCCCGAGATCGGGAGGGTTCTGGAGCTCTCCCCGACACTCTGTCGGGAGGGGAATTCATCACCGGAGGGGTCTACACCACCATGCCCTCCTCTGAAGTGATGCGTGAGTAGTTCATCCGTAGACTACGGGTCCATAGAAGTAGCTAGATGGTTGTCTCCTCCACTTTATGTCTCGTGTTTAGATCTGTGATCTGCCTCACATCATCAAGATCATGTTTATGTAATGCTACATGTTGTGTTTGCTGGGATCCGATGAATGAGTAATGCTATGTCTTTTGATTATCAATCTATCATGTTATCTTCATGTATATTTTATTTATGATCTTGCATTCTCTCCGTTATTAGTAAATGCTCTGGCCAGATGCTAGTAACTCCAAGAGGGAGTATTTATGCTCGATAGTGGGTTCATGCCTCCTTTGCATCTGTGCTCGAGTGACAGAAACGTGACGGATGGAGGATGTGTTGTTGCCATTAGGGAGAAAACAACAATGCTTTTTCTAAGGAGATTCTATTATTTACATTAAACACTTTTCTTACTGTGATTATCTGTTGCTTGGAACTGAATACTCAACGTTTGTTCGGATGATATTCGAAGGGTGGATTATTAGTCATAGATGCAGTTGGATGACATATTTCTAGTTTTGTGTGTGCACACTTTTTTTTTCACTCCTATGCACAAGAGGTGTTTGATGAAATGCCGGGAGAAGAACATCATCTCAGCTCGCAGAAAACAAGCACGATTTAATTTGTCCGAGCCACACTTAATTAAATAAGCTTTCTCGTCCTTCTTTCTCCTCCTCGGTCGAGGTACCAACTTTAAACCTTTCATCTGTCGATGTAACATTTGTCATTTCTCTATTCATGGTGTTATGTAACAGTTCTTAATTAATAATCATATAATGGAGATGAACCGGCAATGGATGTACGCTGGCCGACGCTCTGCCGTTCATGAAAGGTGTGCGTTATTTTTCTCGAGGTGGCCCAGGCAAACAAGCGGAATAATTTTATCTGTTGTCCGTGTGCTTTATGTCGGAATCAGAAGTAACACTCTTCTCACAGAGTCATCCACTTCCACTTGTTTCAATCCGGTTTCATGCCCGGCTATAATTGTTGGACCAAGCACGAAGAAAAAGGGGTTATGATGGAAGACAACGAACAAGAAGAGAATGATGACAGCTATCATGACATGTTCCCTGAATACGGTGTCGTTACTGGAATGGAAGATAACAATGAAGTGGAATAAGAGTTGAAGGCACCAGATGAGCCCATCGATGATCTTGGCCCGGGTATTACGGATGCAAAGACAGAAAGCGTTATTGAAAACGTGAGGGTGAAGTTCGACCAGATGTTAAAGGATCACAAAAAAAAGTTGTATCCAACTTGCGAAGACGGGCAGAAAAAGTTGGGCAGCATTCTTCGCCGCCAAGTCTTTGTTGAACACCCGCACACGGCCCATTCGTCCTGCACGCAACAACACGTTGAAAACAACATGAGCAAATGAATAAACATATACGGAGCGCGACATGTGAGCGCGCGTAACGTTCGTGGTCCAGCACTCCGGCCAGCGAATCGATCGATCGATCTTCGACGACACGGAGGCATGGAATTGGAAACTAGCAGTAGCAGAGAGAAACAAAAAAGATGGACTCTTGTGACAAGAGTCTTGTCGGCCATTACCTTGGCGGAGCCGGGGAGGTGAGCGGGGAGCTTGCCGTCGAGGCGGTACTCGTGCATGACCCACGGCATCTTCTCGCCGCGCGGGGCGCGGCCGAGGTGGAAGACGAGCGTCTTCTTCATGCCGACGAGGACAGCGGCGCGGCCCTTGCCGCGGAAGATCTCCCTGTCCTTGCCGGTGGCCTTCCAGTACCCTCTCTCGGTGGCGCGGTTGGTGCGCATCCCAGTCGGGTACTTGCGGTCCTCGTGCACGAAGAAGTACCACTCCTTCTCCCCCATCTTCGCCTTGCCACAGAGATCAACGATGTTCAGATCGAGTCGCGACAAAGTCTTCGGCATGGCAAATCAATTAGTACTAGCTAGGCAATCTACTTACTTGGGAGATCCCATGGCTCGCACTTGCTGAGGTCGACGTCGGCGATGACGAGGCAGGAGAAGAGGCGGTCGAGGACCTTGGGAGTGAGGTACTGGGAGACAACCTCCTCGTCGGTGGGGTGGAACCGGAATCCCGGTGGCAGCTCGAGCCGTGGCTCCTCCGCCGCTAGCTGTAACCTCTTACGGGTGACATACCACCGATCGAATCCGATAGCGCGCTACAGTACCTGTCGGAGATTATGGAGAACAGGTGAGGGAGGAGGAAGAAGAACGCCACCGCATCACCGGATTTCTCCACCACGAATGATCTGCATCTCCCGTGCCGCCGGCACAGGACAACCGCCGGCCACCGCCTCCACCCCCTAAGGTTTTCTTCTGAGCCTCCTCCGGCGCCGCCGGGGCCAACCGCGTCGACCCCCGTTTCCTGCTCGGTCACGGCTCGCCGGAGCCTTCTCCGCCACGGCCAGCCGCGGGAAATTTTGACAAAAAGGACCATATCTAAAAATGCAAAGCTAAAAAAGACCACCTGCTAAAAAAATTGTCAAAAGAACCGCCACTCTGTGGCGGCAGGCGTTGCCAGGCGACACGTGGCACCTGCCGCCATTGTCCGAGGCGGCAAGCCCTGCCGCATTGGCAGAGGCGGCATGTGCTGCTGCATGTTGCGCTGACGGAAATTGGCGATGGAATCTTGGTTGGCAGGTATGGTTATGGCTGCATGCATGGATACAGACACCGTGTTGTGACTTTATTGATCCAATACAAAGATTAGTGTATAAGTTAATTACTTTGACCCAAACTGTGGCGTACGGCATAGCATGCAGCATGAGCAGTGGGCCATGCCGCCACACAGCACAAGGCGGCAGGCCTTGCCAGACTGTGGTATCGCATGCAGCAGCACATGCCGCCTCTGACCCAGGCGGCAGGGTCTTGCCGTCTCCAGCAGTGGCGGCAGGTGCCACGTGTCACCCTGGCAAACGCCTGCCGCCACAAAATGGCGGTTCTTTTTGACAATTTTTTTAGCAGGTGGGTCTTTTTGCTTTGCACTTTTAGATGTGGTCCTTTTTGTCAAAATTTCCAGCCGCGGCGTCGCCGACTCTAGCTCGGCTCCGCCGACTCTAGCTCGGCTCCGCTAGCCACCTCCACCGTTTCTCCATTATTCTCTCCAGCAATGGCTTGGGTTATTGGTATGCGCTCACGAGTCACGTGAGATTGGGGAGAGGCAGAGAAAAGAAGAGAGAGAAGAGGCGTCGGGGAAGAAGAGGAGGAAGGAAAAAAGATAAGGCAGGATGGCCGTGGGTCCATTTCGTACCGCACGTAGGACGCACCGGTACCCTGTGTCAGGAGAATCTTCTACATATACAAGCCCAAAAAATAAATGATATACGAGCCCCTCCTCCCTCTACGGTCCCGGAAAGTGCGGGAGGTCAACAATTGGCTCAGATCCCAACGAGGAATGCACGGCTCTGATAGCTTTCACGCGCAATAACACCTTGAAAAAATCCGCTTACCGGCAAAGAAGAAACCTAGAAACGGCAGCGCCCCACTGCCACGCGGGGCCACTTGAGCACCTCTGCCGTGTGCGTGCACACGGTAAAGATATATAGGTTCTTTACCGTGTGCATGCACACGGGAAAGACGATTTTTTTCTCCTTTTTTTTTACTTTTCCTTGTATACAATATTATTAAACAATTATTATTATTAATTGTACTAAGTAATTAGTCTCAACATGTTTATTGAAAAGACTTCGACGCTCTCGAACCCCTCTCCGGTGAAGCCTACCTCCGCTCCGTGAACCCGCCCACACCTTGGAGTGCAACCTGTTATGAAACTCTCTATATTTCTTATTACTATTATTACATTCATAATTAAATTATTACTATTATAATATTATTAGTCCATCCTATTACGAAACTCCCTATATTATTGAGTTTGGATTCCACCGCCGACCGGCGTCGTTTCCGGCAAAACCCGAGAGTCGCTACTGTACAACGGCATCTTCCCGATTAGCCAGTGGGATCACTATATAGGGAAGTGTTCAACTTATGTGTCTATCCCATAGCTTGTAAATACATGGTATTGCAACCACTATATTTTTTTGGTCATTTCGATGCTCCGGAGCTCCTCGCCGAAGAACCCTAGATGAAATTTCATGTAAACTCCATAGAGAGAAGTGGATGCCGGTGAAGCGGCTCACACCCGGAGTGCAATCTTTGCCATCCAAAGCACAAAACAACTATACTAACATGGTATAGAACCCCCTAGCTTTGTTGGGATCCAGACGCTCTCCGTAGCCCCCTCTGGTGAAACCCTAGACCCGGTGGAGAAATACCGGACTTATACGGAAACACGCGGTAACGGCGTCGAAAGGGGGGTAGCAATGTGGAACTAGTTGCTTGGTTGTGTTAGGGTAGTCCATAGCAACCCAATACACATTGGTAGAAAACAACTCTTCGTAAGATTCACGATGTTTCGTCCGATACGGGAGTTTCACCATATAAGCGTGTGTAAACTCCATAGAGAAGTGGATGCCAATTGAAGCGGCCCAAACCCCGGAGTGCAATATTTTCCATAAAAAGCACACAATACAACTATACTAACATGTTATGGAACCCCCTAGCTTGTGTTGGGATCCAGACGCTCCGTAGCCCCCGCTCCTGTGAAACCCTAGACCCGCTGGAGAAATACCGGACTTATACGGAAACACGCGGTAACGGCGTCGAAAGGGGGTAGCAATGTGGAACTAGTTTCTTGGTTGTTTTATGGTAGTCCATAGAAAACCAATACACATTGTTAGAACACAACTCTTCGGAAGATTCACGGTGTTTCGTCCGATACGGGAGTTTCACCCTATAAGCGCGTGTAAACTCACGAGAGAGAAGTGGATGCCGGTGAAGCGGCCCACACCCCGGAGTGCAATATTTGCCATCAAAAGCACACAAACACCTATACTAACATGGTATGGAACCCCCTAACTTGTGTTGGGATCAAGACGCTTCGTAGCCCCCCTCCGGTGAAACCCTACCTCCGTTGGAGAAATACCGGACTTATACGGAAACACGCGGTAACGACGTCGAAACGGGGTAGAAATGCGGAAATAGTTGCTTGGCTGTGTTAGGGCAGTCCATAGATACCTAATACACATTGGTAGAACACAATTATTCGTAAGATTCACGATATTTCGTCCGGTACGGGAGTTTCACCCTATAAGCGCGTGTAAACTCACGAGAGAGAGAAGTGCATGCCTGTGAAGCGGCCCACGCTCCGGAGTGCAATATTTGCCATCCAAAGCACACAACACACCTATAATAACATGTTATGGCACCCCCTATCTTGTTTTGGGATCCAGACGCTTCGTAGCCCCCCCTCCGGTGAAACCCTACCTTCGTTGGAGAAATACTGGACTTATACAGAAAAACGCGCTAATGGCGTCGAAAGGGGGTAGCAATGTGGAACTAGTTGCTTTTTTGTGTTAGGGTAGTCCATAGGAACCAAATACAACAAGGTAGAACACAACTATTTGGAAGATTCACGATGTTTCGTCCGATACGGGAGATTCACCCTATGAGCGTGTGTAAACTCACGAGAGAGAAGTGGATGCCGGTGAAGTGGCCCACACCCCGGAGTTCAATCTTTTCCATCCAAATGACACAACACATCTATAATAACATGTTATGGAACCCCTAGATTGTGTTGGGATCCAGACGCTTCGTAGCCCCCCTCCAGTGAAACCCTAGACTCGCTGGAGAAATATTGGACTTATACGGAAACACGCGGTAACAGCGTCGAAAGGGGGTATCAATGTGGAACTAGTTGCTTATTTGCGTTAGGGTAGTCCATATAACCCAATACAACAAGGTAGAACACAAATCTTTGGATGATTCACGATGTTTCGTCCGATACGGGAGTTTCACCCTATAAGCGCTTGTAAACTCACGAGAGAGAAGTGGATGCCGGTGAAGCGGCCCACACCCCGGAGTGCAATATTTTCCATCCAAAGCACACAACATAACTATACTGACATGTTATGTCACCCCCTATATTGTGTTGGTATCCAGACGCTTCGTAGCCCCCCCCCCTCCGGTGAAACCCTACCTCCGCTGGAGAAATACCGGACTTATACAGAAACACGCGGTTACGACGTCAAAAGTGGGTAGCAATGTGGAACTAGTTACTTGGTTGTGTTAGGGTAGTCCATAGAAACATAATACACATTGTTAGAACACAACTCTTCGGTAGATTCACGATGTTTCGTCCGATACGGGAGTTTCACCCTATAAGCGCGTGTAAACTTACGAGAGAGAAGTGGATGCCGGTGAAGCTGCCCACACCCCGGAGTTCAATCTTTGTCATCCAAAGAACACAACACACCTATAATAACATGGTATGGCACCCCCTAGCTTGTGATGGGATCCATACGCTCCATAGCCCCCCCCTCCGGTGAAACCCTACCTCCCGTGATGAAATACCGGACTTATACGGAAACACGCGGTAACGGCGTCGAAAGTGGGTAGCAATGTAGAACTAGTTTCTTGGTTGTGTTAGGGTAGTCCATAGAAACCTAATACACATTGTTAGAACACAATTCTTCGGAAGATTCACGATGTTTCGTCCGATACGGGAGTTTCACCCTATAAGCGCGCGTAAACTGACGAGAGAGAAGTGGATGCCAGTGAAGCGGCCCACACCCCGGAGTGCAATATTTTCCATAAAAAGCACACACCACACCTATAATAACATGGTATGGCACACCCTAGCTTCTTTTGGGATCCAGACGCTCCGTATCCCTCCTCCGGTGAAACCCAAGACCCGCTGGAGAAATACCGGACTTATATGGAAACACACGGTAATGGCGTCGAAAGGGGGTAGCAATGTGGAACTAGTTTATTGGATGTGTTAGGCTAGTCCATAGCAACCCAATAAAACAAGATAGAACACAACTCTTCGGAAGATTCACGATGTTTCGTCCGATATGGGAGTTTCACCCTATAAGCGTGTGTAAACTCACAAGAGAGAAGTGGATGCCGGTGAAGCGGCCCACACCCCGGAGTGGAATTTTTGCATAAAAATCACACAACACACCTATAACATGGTATGGCATCCCCTATCTTGTGTTGGGATCCAGACGCTTCGTGTTGGAGAAATACCGGACTTATACGGAAACACGAGGTAACGACATCGAAAGGGGGTAGCAATGTGGAACTAGTTGCTTGATTGTGTTAGGGTAGTCCATATCAACCTAATACACATTGGTATAACACAACTCTTCGTAAGATTCACGATGTTTCGTCCGATACCGGAGTTTCACCCTATAAGCGCGTGTAAACTCACGAGAGAGAAGTGGATGCCGGTGAAGCGGTCGACACCCCGGAGTGCAATCTTTGCCATCCAAAGCACACAACACACCTGTACTAACATGGTATGGCACCCCCTATCTTTTTTTGGGATCCAGACACTTCGTAGCCCCCCTCCGGTGAAACCCTACCTCCGTTGGAGAAATACCGGACTTATACGGAAACACACGGTAACAGCGTCGAAAGGGGGTAGCAATGTGGAACTAGTTTCTTGTTTGTGTTAGGGTAGTCCATACCAACCCAATACAACAAGGTAGAACACATATCTTTGGAAGATTCACGATGTTTCACCCGATACGGGAGATTCACCCTATAAGCGCATGTAAACTCACGAGAGAGAAGTGGACGCCGGTGAAGCGGCCCACACCCCGGAGTGCAATCTTTGCCATCCAAAGAACACAACACAACTATACTAACAATTTATGGCACCCACTAGCTTGTTTTGGGATCCAGACGCTTCGTAGCCCCCCCTCCGGTGAAACCCTACATCTGCTGGAGAAATACCAGACTTATACGGAAACACACGGTAACGGCGTCGAAAGGGGGTAGCAATGTGGAACTAGTTGCTTGGATGTGTTAGGGTAGTCCATAGCAACCCAATACAACAAGGTAGAACACAACTCTTCGGAAGATTCACGATGTTTAGTCCGATACGGGAGTTTTACCCTATAAGCGCGTGTAAACTGACAAGAGAGAAGTGGATGCTGGTGAAGCGGCCCACACCCTAGAGTGCAAATATTAGCCATAAAAATAACACAACACACCTATACTAACATGTTATTGCACACCTAGCTTCTTTTGGGATCAAGACGCTCCGTATCCCCCTCCGTTGAAACCCTAGACTCGCTGGAGAAATGTCGGACTTATACGGAAACACGTGGTAACGGCATCGAAAGGGGGTAGCAATGTGTAACTAGTTGTTTGGTTGTGTTAGGGTAGGCCATACAAAACTAAAACAACAAGTTATAACACAACTCTTCGGAAGATTCACGATGTTTCGTCCGATACTGGAGTTTCATCCAATAAGCGCGTGTAAACTCACGAGAGAGAAGTGGATGCCGGTGAAGCGGCCCACACTGCGGAGTGCAAAATTTGCCATAAAAATCACACAACACACCTATACTAACATGGTATGGAACCCCCTAGCTTTTGTCGGGATCCAGACGCTCCATAACCCCCCTCCGGTGAAACCCTACCTCCGCTGGAGAAATACCAGACTTATACGGAAACACGCAGTAACGGCGTCAAAAGGGGGGTAGCAATGTGGAACTATTTGCTTTTTTGTGTTAGGGTAGTCCATAGAAACCCAATACAACAAGGTAGAACACAACTCTTCGGAAGATTCACGATATTTTGTCCAATACGGGAGTTTCACCCTATAAGCGCGTGTAAACTCACGAGAGAGAAGTGGATACCGGTGAATAGGAACACACCCCGCAGTGCAATATTTGCCATCAAAAGCACACAACACAACTATACTAACATGTTATGACACCCCTAGCTTGTGTTGGGATCCAGACGCTTCGTAGCCCCCCCTCCGGTGAAACCCTAGATCCGCTGGAGAAATACAGGACTTATACGGAAACACGCGGTAACGACGTCAAAAGAGGGTAGCAATGTGGAACTAGTTGCTTGGTTGTGTTAGGGTAGTCCATAGAAACCTAATACACATTGTTAGAACACAACTCTTCGTAAGATTCACGATGTTTCTTCCGATACGGGAGTTTCACCATATAAGCGCGTGTAAACTGACAATAGAGAAGTGGATGCCGCTGAGGCGGCCCACATCCCGGAGTGCAATATTTGCCATCAAAAGCACACAACACACCTATACTAACATGGTATGGAACCCGCTAGCTTGTGTTGGGATCCAGACGCTCCGTAGCCCCCCTCCGGTGAAACCCTACCTCCGCTCGAGAAACATCGGACTTATACGGAAACACGTGGTAACGGCATCGAAAGGGGGTAGAAATGTGGAACTAGTTAGTTGATTATGTTAGGCTAGGCCATAATAAACAAGGGGATTTACTATAAATTGATAAATAAAATTAAATATTGTAAATATAAATTTAACAAGCTATTTTGGAAGAAAAAAAAATCTTTACCGTGTGCATGCACACGGCAAAGACAGAAAATTGGGATTCAATGTCAGTTCTTTGCCGTGTGGATGTACACGGTAAAGTACATATCTTTGCCGTGTGCATGCACACGGCAAAGAACTAAAGAAAAATTTCCGTTCCGTCCGCAACGAAATGGCCACGTGGCAGTTATCTTTGCAGTGTGTTTTCTTTACCGTGTGTTTTTTTCTTGATCTTTGCCGTGTGCCTTTATTTGTTGTGTGTCTTTTGCTGTACTAATCCGTGCGTTTTTCTTTACCGTGTGTGACTCACGGCAAAGAAAATCAATGCCGTGTGCCGTGGATGTTTTGACAGGATCTCCTTGGGCGTGTTGTGCCCATGCAGTATTGGCTTCTAGGGCGTGGCCAAAGTAAGGCAGGCGGGAAGGCAGACGCAGAAGTTCTGGAGGCAATGAAGTGTCGAGAGTAGGGCACATGCGTCGCCCGGCGTGATGGCGAAGGAGCAGCCGGAAACTGGCGTCATGGGCGTGGGGTGAGACTCTCAGTGTCACAAGCGTCACCGGGCGTGATGGCGAAGGAGAGATGGTTCGTGCGGGAACTGCCGTCCTGTGCGTGGGGTTGGAGAGATGGTTCGTGCGGGAATTTTTTGTTGATGTGCGGACGGCAATTAATTAGTCGCAGAAATTTAGGATGCATGGGGTGGGGAGAACAAACCAATTGAGGCCGTGCGATCTATTTTGATGGACGGCAGAGATCTAATTTTCCCATGTAGTTTGGTTGTTTATAAGTAGTGGAGATCATCCGAATTCAACGTAATAATACGTGAAACAAATATATATGGCAAACACAATTCTTTTTTTTATGTTGTAGTGCAATCCGTGTACGTGCAGCAGGTTAATTTGCGTAGTGTTATCTTTGGTCACGTAAGGAGTAATAGGTATAGCATTGTTTGGGCTCTCTCTAAATAATTTTTGTCATGTTACGAAAAAAAAAGTTTCCAGAAACGGAACCACCGGCATTGGACGTGGAGCCTAACTCTAGTTTTAGTTTTTTTTTTGTACAAGTAACTCTAGTTTTAGTAAGAGTGTATATCATGCAAACGCAGCACCAAACAATCGATCATTACACGTGCAGGTTTCGCCAAACGCATAGGTCAGGAGCGAATCCCAGCCGGCGGCAGGACAAGCGGCGAACGGCCTGCTCACACATATAACCGCCTGTGTGACGTGCCGTTCAATGTCACCGATGTGGTCTGAAATCCCAGAGGACCTCCTGGCCCTGATCTTTGCCCGCATCTTTTTGCCCTTTGAACGTATCCGTTTCCAGGCCGTGTGCCGTTCCTGGTGCTCGGCTGCGGGCCGCCCAACTCCACGTCAGCTGCCGTGGATAATGCTTCCGACAGGCGGGTTCTTGAACCCCGTCGACCGTGTTTTGCGCCGCCTTGTCTCCTACCCTTAGACCGCGATCTGCTCTACTGACAGCGATCGTTTTCATAACAGCATGTTCGCCTTCCCCGAGAACACGAGGTGCATTGGCTCCACGGATGGCTGGATCGCCATCAACTGCATGGAAGCGGAGAACAAGCGTAGGTACCTCTTGCACAATGAGTTTTCTAGCACGACATTATCGCTCCCCGAGTTGGACGCTGCCATCGGCCATGTCCCCGAGATTTTCACGATCCGCAAGGTGCTCTTGCGGTCGACCCCGGATGACGTCATTGCTATCCTGACAAACCACTGTAGCTGCCCCATCATCTTAACTCGGCGTGGGAAGGGCGTGTGGTTGCCCGAGTGGCATGCAGGTCCCCTCACCCTCATCGCCGATGTTGCGTTTCTTGGAGACAGACTTTACAGAATCACTGTGGATAAGGATCTCGTTTTCCTTGAAATCACCTCTGATGATGACGGAGTACCCATGGTTATTGACGGCAAGGTTGTCATCGGGGAAGATTTTTATATATGGGGCAACGAGGAAGACTATGATGATCATGACATCGAAGATGGTTATGACAACGGTGGTGGTGATGATGGTGGTGGTGATGATAACGATGATGATGATGATGATGATGATGATGATGATGATGATGATGGCCCTGACAACAATGAGGAAGGTGACGATAGCAGTGAAACCGAGAACGAGGACGGGAACAATGGATGCTTGATGATAGGGGACGATGACGAACAAACTTATGACTTGATGAAGATGACCGATGACGATAAAATTGGTTATGCAATCAAATTTGTCGATGATGAAGAGGCCCCGTACGAATTCTACTTGATTGAGTCGTGTGGGAAGCTACTCATGTTGAGGCGACAAGTGCTACCACCTATTGACGCTTTATATAACTTCACCCATAAGGTAGAGATTTTCGAGGCCGACATCAGGGCAGCCAAGTGGGTGCCGGTAACAGAGGAGATAGCTGGCCAGACGCTTTTTATCAGCAGAAGGTTCTGCATGTCTGTCTCTGCTGCGTGCAGCAAGGAGATACAAAAGGATGCTATTTATTTTATTGACACGGACGATGTATTTGACATACGATCCCAAACTGTGAGCGCTCCGAGGACTGATTCCGTTTCCAGTGATTTTTGGTATAGGGTATACCTGAGGGGAGGTATCCCAGAGGAGCTAACCTGGGTGTTTCCCCCGGAGCTTGTAGCTTAGTGGTAAAAAAATTTGTCATTATTATGCTGAGACTGCATGCAATGCAACGTGTTTTTTTTTTCTTAATCTCGGTGTGTTGTGCGTACTAACTGACGAACCATACTGTGTAAGCGACCTAGGGAGACAGTCGATTCAAGTTTTATTCCATTATTAATTCATCTTCACTGTTAAGTTGTTGCCTACTAATCGATACTAAGCAGATCCTTAATTCCACCACAGCTAACCTTGATTGTCAGAGAAAGATGGCATGCAACATTCAGCTATAATCTCAACAACTCATTCTTGCTAACTAAAAAAAAACTTCTTATGTAAACAACAGTGTCTAGCAAATTAATCAAAAGTTTACTGATCACTTGGTGATCCGTCTACTAGGCTATGGGATATTGATATGTCTGACGACTAAACGCCAGAACTAAGTTACACATGGTTGCCGCTAGATGCCCAACTGTCACTTAATTGCTTGATGAGCTTCCAGACTGATCAACCTGTTTTCTTGTTGAAAGCTGAACTGTTTATTGCAAGAAATTTCAGTTTACCATGCACCACCTTGATAGTTCGGCAAGAAGAAATGATGTATGGTTTTTCTCCTGTGGAAAATATGGTAGTAATTGAGAAGTTGCGCATCTGCCATTCTGTCTAGGTTAACAATGATATAGATTGCCGAATGGATACAGTCTTTTCAAGTCCACCGTAAGATAAAAAACGACTTGGACATTGGTAAGGTTACCATACTACTTCCGTAAGAAACTCCAATGCATGGTATTGATGCTTTGGAACATATGAAACGTGTAAAAGGACTAACAGCCTTTAGTAACAATGACATAGATTGCCGAATTGATATAGTCTTTTCAAGTTGTTGGTGTTCATCTTGTAGTATAGGTTTTGTCTCATGTTTATTTCTAATTGCATTATGTTGTTTTAGTAGCCGGCTAAGCTTTAGCTAGTTGTATGCATAAACATGGCAGAGGCGTTATCGGCAAGAGAGTACTGCACCAAGCGAGATACAGAAAGTTCAGTGCAAGCGACCGACGGGCTGCAGCCATCAGTCGAGTACTTGCATGCACTAGAATTAGTCAAGGGGATTTGTGGACAAGTGAAGCTGCATACATGCGAGTAGAGTGGAGTTCCACTGTACACTATGACCAATGGTTAATTGTTGGCCACGAACCGTTTTGTTAGGGTTTGGAGTGGCAGAGGCGGCGGTCGAGGCGATCTAACCTTGAGGCGCGTGGAGGAGGCTAGAGATCGTGATCGAAGTTAACTCGACCTAGCGTCAACCCTCTCGCTGGTGGCAGCACTCGGGATGATCAAGGGGGGACCTGGTGTCCTTTCCCTTCCTTGGTGCGCTCGGTGAAGAGGCTGGTTTTCGGTTGGAGATCGGTTGTGGCAATGGCAAGTTCGAGTAGAAAAGATCAGGGCTGCGAGGGTGTGCAAAGGATGATGGAGAACATGAATTTGTCTAGGAATGAGAGTGGAAAGCTGGTGGTGGAAGATCAGGAGGATGGTGGAGGTGCCCCGCAGTGGGCGTTGGTCGGAAAAATCCTGTTGCTCGGAAAAATCCTGCAGCATAGGATTATGCATGTGTCGACAATGGCGGAAGCTCTGGGTCCGGCATGGGGAAATCCCCGGGGTCCGTCCTTCAGCACGGTGGGCGAGAACATGTTTCTGGCAGAATTCGAAGGACAACATGACCGTGATAGGATCTGAGAGGGATGTCCATGGATGGTCGGCAAGAATGCTGTAGTTCTAGAGATTTTTATGCACTTTATGTCATTTTTATCGATTTCCAGGAATAACCTATTAACAACATTTCACAGAGTCGGTTCCTTTTCTGCTGTTTTTAGTTTCAGAAAAATTGTTCTGGAAATATTCTCGGAATTGGAAAATTCGAAGCCCGGAAGTCTTAGAATTCCCGAAGGTTCCACGGAGTCCCGAAGAGACCCAGAAAGGTGCTAAGAGGGAGCCACACTATAGGGCGGTGCCCCCCCCCCCCGCCCTAGCCACGCGGGGGGTGGTCTGGGCCCCCCAGGTTCCCTCTGCCATCGCCCTTGCGGCTATATAATTCCCCCGATATATCAACCCTATAAATGTACCACTTTTTCTAGAGAAACACCCGAGGACACCGTCATCGTCATCCCGAGATCGGGAGGGTTCTGGAGCTCTCCCCGACACTCTGTCGGGAGGGGAATTCATCACCGGAGGGGTCTACACCACCATGCCCTCCTCTGAAGTGATGCGTGAGTAGTTCATCCGTAGACTACGGGTCCATAGAAGTAGCTAGATGGTTGTCTCCTCCACTTTATGTCTCGTGTTTAGATCTCGTGAGCTGCCTCACATCATCAAGATCATGTTTATGTAATGCTACATGTTGTGTTTGCTGGGATCCGATGAATGAGTAATGCTATGTCTTTTGATTATCAATCTATCATGTTATCTTCATGTATATTTTATTTATGATCTTGCATTCTCTCCGTTATTAGTAAATGCTCTGGCCAGATGCTAGTAACTCCAAGAGGGAGTATTTATGCTCGATAGTGGGTTCATGCCTCCTTTGCATCTGTGCTCGAGTGACAGAAACGTGACGGATGGAGGATGTGTTGTTGCCATTAGGGAGAAAACAACAATGCTTTTTCTAAGGATGATTCTATTATTTACATTAAACACTTTTCTTACTGTGATTATCTGTTGCTTGGAACTGAATACTCAACGTTTGTTCGGATGATATTCGAAGGGTGGATTATTAGTCATAGATGCAGTTGGATGACATATTTCTAGTTTTGTGGTGTGTGCACACTTTTTTTTTCACTCCTATGCACAAGAGGTGTTTGATGAAATGCCCGGGAGAAGAACATCATCTCAGCTCGCAGAAAACAAGCACGATTTAATTTGTCCGAGCCACACTTAATTAAATAAGCTTTCTCGTCCTTCTTTCCTCCTCGGTCGAGGTACCAACTTTAACCTTTCATCTGTCGATGTAACATTTGTCATTTCTCTATTCATGGTGTTATGTAACAGTTCTTAATTAATAATCATATAATGGAGATGAACCGGCAATGGATGTACGCTGGCCGACGCTCTGCCGCGTTCATGAAAGGTGTGCGTTATTTTCTCGAGGTGGCCCAGGCAAACAAGCGGAATAATTTTATCTGTTGTCCGTGTGCTTTATGTCGGAATCAGAAGTAACACTCTTCTCACAGAGTCATCCACTTCCACTTGTTTCAATCCGGTTTCATGCCCGGCTATAATTGTTGGACCAAGCACGAAGAAAAAGGGGTTATGATGGAAGACAACGAACAAGAAGAGAATGATGACAGCTATCATGACATGTTCCCTGAATACGGTGTCGTTACTGGAATGGAAGATAACAATGAAGTGGAATAAGAGTTGCAGGCACCAGATGAGCCCATCGATGATCTTGGCCCGGGTATTACGGATGCAAAGACAGAAAGCGTTATTGAAAACGTGAGGGTGAAGTTCGACCAGATGTTAAAGGATCACAAAAAAAAGTTGTATCCAACTTGCGAAGACGGGCAGAAAAAGTTGGGCACCACACTAGAATTGCTCCAATGAAAGGCCGAGAACGGTGTGACTGAGAGCGGATTTACAAAGTTGCTGCAAATAGTGAAGAAGCAGCTTCCTAAAAACAATGAATTGCCCTACAGTACATACCAAGCAAAGAAGTTTGTATGCCCCCTAGGATTAGACGTGGAGAAGATACATGCCTGCATTAATGACTGCATCCTCTACCGCGGTGAGAAGTACGAGAATTTGGAACAATGCACGGTATGCACTACATTGCGGTATAAGATCAGACCAGACGACCCTGGCGATGTTGAGGGTGAGCGTCCCAGGAAGAGGGTTCCTGCAAAGGTGATGTGGTATGCTCCTATAATACCACGGTTGAAACGTTTGTTCAGAAACAAAGAGCATGTCAAACTGTTGCGATGTCACATGGAAGATCGTAAGAAAGATGAGATGTTGAGACACCCCGCTGATGGATCGCAGTGGAGAAAAATCGAGAGAAACTTCCCGCGCTTTGCAGTTGAGGCAAGGACCTTATGGTTTGGTTTAATTATAGATGGATTTAATCCATTTAGTGAGCAGAGCAGCAACCATAGCACCTGATTTGTAACTCTATGTATCTATAACTTTCCTCCTTAGTTGTGCATGAAGAGGAAGTTCATTACGATGCCAATGCTGATCCAAGGCCCGAGACAACCGGGAAACGACATTGATGTGTACCTAAGGCCATTAGTAGATGAACTTTTACAGTTGTGGCGTGAAGAAGGTGTACCTGTGTGGGACGAGCACGTACAAAAAGAATTTAACCTACGAGCGTTGTTGTTCGTAACCATCAACGATTGGCCTGCTCTTAGTAACATTTCTGGACATACAAACAAGAGATACAATGCATGCACACACTTTTTAGATGACACCGAAAGTGTATATCTGGATAAAAGTAAGAAGGTTATGTACCTCGGGTATCGTCGTTTTCTTCCGCGCAAACACCCGTTAAGAAAAGCTGGCAAACATTTCAATGGTGAGGCAGATACCCGGGAGACGCCAATCCTTCGATCTGGTGATGATGTATTTGATATGGTGAAGGATTTGAAAGTAATATTTGGAAAGGGTTCGGGCAGACAAATTGTTCCGAATGACGCTGACGGACACGCACCCATGTGGTAGAAGCAATCTATATTTTTGGAACTACCCTATTGGAAAATCCTAGATGTCCGCTCTGCGGTCGACGTGATGCACCTGACGAAGGATCTCTGCATGAATCTGCTAGGATTCTTTGGCTTGTATGGGAAGTCAAAAGATACATCTGAGACACACATGACGAGACAAGACCCTCGGTGGTCTGCAGCTACACTCTTACCAAGGAAGAGAAGTAAATCTTTTTTGAAGCACTAAATAGTATCAAGGTCCCGTCTGACTTCTCATCGAATATAAAGGGAATAATAAATGTGACGGAGAAAAAATTCCAAAACCTGAAGTCTCATGACTGCCACGTGTTGATGACACAATTGCTTCCGATAACAGGAGTTGTTCGCCAGCGGTAACTAGATAGCGCTGGCGAACAGGAGTTGTTTGCCAGCAGTAACCTCTTACCACTGGCGGGGTACTGCTGGCGAACACATGTTCGCCAGCAGTAGCTCGATTTTGTTCCTCACTATTAAGCCTTTTCCTACTAGTGTCGGTGCGGAGAGAGCCGGCCCCTGAGGAGGTGGTACAACAGCGTATCACGGAGGAGGAGGAGGACGTCCGTCGCTACATGTACTTGCTCGATAGGAAGTATAGCAGCAGTTGGTCGATTATTTGGAGGGTTCCTTACCACGTGAGATATGACCCTGTGAGGGTTCCTTATCTATGGATGCGTAGCACCCGCGACTCAGCACCCCGCGGCTTAGGACCCGGTCGGAGTTAGTTAGTTTGAGAGATGTTTTAATGAATATTTATAGGTGATGATATTATTACATCGTGATGTATTAGGGTTACATAAAATGAACCCGAGCTGTGCAACTCTTGGTGTGTATTATCATACGTTTAAATATTTCATCAATGTTGCATTTATAATCGAAATGAGGATCTGGAACATATAGTTACTCTTTTTTCGGACTTGTTTCGATATTAGTACCATTAGCTGTTATCTATAAGCAATTTTGATGAAATGGATGCTATTAGCTATATTTTTATTAGATTATATGCAATTGTTGTGAACTGATGAAATTGATGCTATTTGCTATTTTTTTAGCCATGGCGAGACGGCCCCGTGGTTCGCATGTAACCGGCGGTGGGCGCGGCGTCTTCACGGTCGAAGAAACTTGGCCTATACATGGTGGACGCCGACGTGGACGTCCACGTGGATAGCGTGCATCGAATGCACGTGGTGGTGGCGCCATTGTCATTAAAGAGGAGGAAACGACGCCTCCTACTCACGGACGTGGACACGGACGCGGAGCACGGGGGCATAAAGCACAGCAAGGGGGGCAAAGCGTGGTGCCAAGGGGTCAACACGCGGTAAACGTCGCGGCACTATTGCTGCAGAGGAGGAGGAGGGGGAGGAGCCGGAGGAGGCTGCGGCGGAGGAGGAGGAGGACGATGGTCTCCGGCTACCGGAGTTCTACGTGTCTGTGCTCCAGCCAGTGGAGAACAGGCTCCTTCTTCTGCAGAAGATATCGGCGATCCTCCTCGAGCGCAGGGGCGGGCCACATAGTCTCACCCTCCGGTTGGAGGGTTGTGACAACGGCCCCGTGCGCGTTGTCCTGCAGCGACGTGGCGATGACGTCTACCTGCACTATGGGTGGGGGCAGTTCACGCGCATGCACAAGCTAAATGTGGGCAAAATGCTCACATTCAGATACTACCAGGACAAGCAGGCCCACGTTCTGTAGGTGAAGATCTTCGACGGCACCTTAGTCCGCCCCCTGTGCTGTCAGGCTAGCTCGTCTGAGAGCATTTCCGACTCCGAGTCTGACTTCGGCGAGTCTAGCCCGAGCAAGGCTGGCTCCAACGCCGAGGGCAAGGGCAAGGGCAAGGGCAAGGCTGCCTCCGACGCCGATGTGTAGTATATATGTTTATGTCGATATATGCTTACGTGCTTATGTCGCTCTATATTTCCGTACTATGTCTAGATATGTCGAACTATGTTTTCAGTCGAACTATGTTTAATTATGTCATTTTTGTCGAACAATATTTGTATTCGTGGCAGACTATATATTTATGTTATTCGTATTCGTTTTCATCTTTGCTTTTGTGCGATAATTTTTCATCTTTCTTAATATAAATGTTTAGCGGAGAGAACAGGAAAACATATAAGAATATATGGAATTTCTAGTCTAGCTGAGAGGACACGAAAACAGCTATTAACAAAAAACCTTTTGCCCCGGTCGGTGTTACCATCCGGGGTAAAAGGGCGCCGGCCTTCTCGCGGCGCAGGTTGGTAACCCAACCAGGCCATAAGGGGGCCCTTTAGCCCGGGTTGGGGGATCCCGGTGAAGGGGCCCACACCCCGGAGTGAAATATTTGCCATACAAAGCACACAACACCTATAATAACATGGTATGGCACCCCCTAGCTTGTGTTGGGATCCATACGCTCCGTAGCCCCCCCTCAGGTGAAACCCTAGACCCGCTGGAGAAATACCAGACTTATACCGGAACAAGCGGTAACATCGTCGAAAGGGGGTAGAAATGTGTAACTAGTTTCTTGGTTGTGTTAGGGTAGTCCATAGCAACCCAAAACAACAAGGTAGAACACAACTCTGCGGAAGATTCATGATGTTTCGTCCGATACGGGAGTTTCACCCTATAAGCGCATGTAAACTCACGGAGAGAAGTGGATGCCGGTGAAGCGGCCCATACCCCGGAGTGAAATCTTTTCCATCCAAAGCACATAACACACCTATGCTAACATGGTATGGCTCCCCCTATCTTGTGTTGGGATCCAGATGCTCCATAGCCTCCCTCCGGTGAAACCCTAAGACCCGGTGTAGAAATATCAGACTTATACGGAAACACGCGGTAACAGCGTCGAAAGGGGGTCAAAATGTGTAAATAGTTGCTTGGGTTGTGTTAGGTTAGTCCATAGCAACCAAAGACACATTGGTAGAACACAACTCTTCGGAAGATTAACGATGTTTCGTCCGATATGGGAGTTTCACCCTATAAGCGTGTGTAAACTCACGAGAGAGAAGTGGATGCCGATGAAGCGGCCCACAACCCGGAGTGCAATATTTTCCATACAAAGCACACCAACACACATATACTAACATGGTATGGAACCCCCTAGCTTGTGTTGGGATCCAGACGCTCCGTAGCCCCCCCTCCGGTGAAACCCTAGACCCGCTGGAGAAATACCAGACTTATACGGAAACACGCGGTAACGGCATCGAAAGGGGGTAGCAATGTGTAACTAGTTGCTTGGTTCTGTTAGAGTAGGCCATAGCAACCCAAAACAACAAGGTTGAACACAACTCTTCGGAAGATTCACGATGTTTCGTCTGATACGGGAGTTTCACCCTATAAGCGCGTCTAAACTCACGAGAGAGAAGTGGATGCCGGTGAAGCGGCCCACACCACGGAGTGAAATCTTTGCTATCCAAAGCACACAACACACCTATACTAATATGTTATGGCACCATGTAGCTTGTGTTGGGATCCATATGCTCCGTAGCTCACCTGCGGTGAAATCCTAGACCCGCTGGAGAAATACGAGACTTATACGGAAACACGCGGTAACGACATCGAAAGGGGGTAGAAATGTCAAACTAGTTGCATGCTTGTGTTAGGGTAAACAAGGGGATTCATTATAAATTGATAAATAAAATTAAATTTTGTAATTATAAATTTAACAAGCTATTTTGAAAGAAAAAATAAAAAATAGTCCTTTACCGTGTGCATGCACACATCAAAGAACTGACTCTAGGCCAGAAACGGGGGATTCGATGTAGTTCTTTGCTGTGAGGATGCACACGGTAAAGGACGTATCTTTGCCGTGTGCATGCACACGGCAAAGAACTGATGTGACAGTTCCGTTCTGCCCCGCAAGGGAATGGCCACGTGGCAGTAATCTTTGCCGTGCACTTTCTTTGCCGTGTGTTTTACGTGATCTTTGTCGTGTGCCTTTCTTTGGCGTGTGCGGTTTTCTGTATTAAACCGTGTGTTCGTCTTTACCCTGTGTGACACACGGTAAAGAAAATCTATGCCGTGTGCCCGATGGAGTGCACGCGGTAAAGAATAGAGCACACGGTAAAGATTTCGTCTCCCGTAGTGCGTGATGCTATTTCCAAGTCATAACTAGCATGTGACATAATGATGAAATCATCCAATTGTTCAGCAATTCGGTGCACACGGTGAAAAGGGGGTTTTGATGGCTAGGGTACGACGAAGGCAGGTGACATGTTAGCAGGATTAGAGGTAAATGCTCTGACTCTAAACTTGTAAAAAAGATCATCGTCACTAGCATCACCATCTTGTACTTTCTTATAATTTAGTGCTCCAGCCGGAAAAGTGAGCCTCGCAGATACATCTATACCATCTGGGATCTCAACATTCACAGGAACCTATAATGACAAGAGATTTAAGTACTCCTACCCTTACAGATAAGAATGTGACCTGAAAATTGATCAGTGAGGGATATAGGCCCTCCTTTCTATTTAACATGACTACATTGTCGGCACAAATTGCTTCCAGCACACATATCTAGGCATTGATTCAATCAGACTGAGATAGGTGATAATACATGCATAGTCTAAGTAAAAAATAAGATAACATTTAACGATTAAGTACGTCTGAAAAATTGCCTTCCATACTAGTACTTGATAGTTAGAATCCGAAGACTTCCTTTTTGAACAAACACTTAGCATCTGAAGACTCCATTTTTGTACTACTTGACACATAATATAATTATGACACAAACCACACAATTGTAGAAGTTTGAGTTTATTGCCACTATACCTTTTTGTACTACTTACCACATAGTATAACGATGAGACAAACCACATATTCGTGGAAACCGGGAAATCCAAAATACATTTAGAAAAACTCATGTTGCACTGGTGGAGAATAGGGCAGTAGCACCGATTTGTAAGGGCCTTTGGATTCGGATACAAATCCGATGCTACGTATCCGGGACTAAAGGCCCCCCCCTTTAGAACCGGTCTGTCACCAACCGGTTCTAAAGGCCTCCACGTGGGCGCCGAAGAGCGCGCGCAGGCGGAGGACCTTTAGAACCGGTTGGTAACACCAACCGGTCCTAAAGCTTTTTTTTCTCTTTTTTTTTCCTTTTCTTTTCAGGGTTTCCGATTCCGTATTTAGGGTTTAGGGTTTAGGGCGTGTTCCGTATTTTCAGGGTTTCCGTTTACATGTTTCCGTTTAGTCTTTCCGTTTCCGTGTGTCCGTGTTTTGTTTTAACATGTAATCGTAAAACACGTAATCGGAAATACGTATCCGGAAACACCGATTCCGTGTTTGCGGTTAAGTGTTTCCGATTCCGTGTTTGCGGTTAAATGTTGATGCACCAAATAAAAGTACATATATATATACATGTAACATGAAGTAATCGACCGAGAATTACATAATCTGAAGTTCGCTTTCAATAGATGTATACTTGCATAGAGAAGGGAGCTGGCTATTGGTTCATAGGATGGAAAAATTCTCCGTCTTCTGATATGACTTGCGTGAGAAGAAATTCTGCCAATTCCTCTGCAATAGCCTTGCAACGGTCGATTGGTTTGAGCTGCGCCCGCTTTCGTGCCATCTTGAAAAGAAGTAGATGAAAACAATTAAGTTATGAACAAAACTAAACATAATTAATGGCAACATAAATAAAGTTGTGAAGATCCGGTTACGTACCTCTACATTTCTGGAAGTACGGGATTTCTCATTGATCGTCCTGTGAATGAACTCGCAAACGTAGTATCCACAATAATCAGTTCCCTGTGGTTGTTGCGGGACTTTCTATATACGAGAAACATAATTCAGTCAAATTAATAATAATCAAGAGAATGGTAATGGTATTGAAATCAGGGTACGTAGTACTACTTAGTTTGTTAATCTGAAAGTGGAGCTTGTCTGCCCATGTACCGGGTTCTTCCTTAATGAACATTTGCCAAATCCTGGGCGACAAAAGAAAAATGAATAGAAGAGTTAATTATTACTTACTTGATATTAGGAAATGAACGAAAAAGAGGCCGATGAACGAAAGAGGCCGATATATATATACTTTTGAAGCATCTAATGCGCGCTCTTCCATGTGTCAGCGCCCCAGGTTAACGAGTCCCAGACTTCAACTTGTGCTTTATCGATTCTAATGATGAAAAATATGAAGTGGCCGCTGCGCAAGTGTACACACGCAGTCATGCATACTCAGCAATTACACTTAACATCAGATAAGCAAAATAGAATGTCTACAAGACAGTAACACTCACTTGAATCCGTAGGGCCAAAGTATTTCTTTTTTGGTACTTTGTCGCTTCAAAAACCTTAGCAAATCATCTGGTGTATCCTTGTTGAACCTTTCTATTGTGTTTTGATGATACGAATACGGGTCAATGAACCCAAATTCCCAGATTCCTGCCAGCCTACATTCACGAATCTTCATTCTGCATAGTAGCGTACAAAAAGAATGTCGTGAGTGATAATTATACGGGCAATGAACGCGAGCTTAACTAAATAATTAAATTACACAAATAAATCACTTATAAACAGTAGCAGCTGAGGATAGACTTGTCGAGGGCACGTTGATTGTACATCTGGAAGAAATCATCAAACGCAAGCTCGACACCGTAATCTCCGAAGTAGTGTTGATCCTGAATTGTCGCCATGATACAGTCTCTCTGCTGCCTTGCGGCCTCCAAGTACCAATCATGTAAATTCCGTAGTTGGGTTGTTAGAGCAGTAGGATTTTCGACCAGAGGGTGCCCGGGCTTGTATGTATATACCACATCAGCAATAGCGTAACCCACGTCGCCCATGCGTGGACCGGACACTGAAGCCTGGTCAGATAACACCTTGAGCGGTGCAATTGACCGTGCTTCTTGTTGTCCGAGCTGGGGAACTTGTTTCACGCATTTCGTCTGCTCTGCCTGCTTCATCTCCTCCGCCTGCTTCATATGTGCGGTGTGCTTCTTTTCAATGTACCGCTCATAGTCTGAAAGGGGCGGCGGTGGCGGCGGTGCAGGATAATATAAGTTGTCGATGGTCCGCTCAATTTTCCACTTTGGGATGTCCTTCAGAGTTTCCTTCCAGGTGTCTGGAGGGGCCTTCAGGGGAAACCGTGCAAACCATGCGCTGGTTTTGGCTTTCACGGCATTGTTTAGTTCCTCCTGAGTCATCAGGCCTGGTAATTTCGGGGGAGTCTCGACTTTCTTGGATTTCCTTGGTCTCTTCTTGGGAGGAGTCCCGTTTCTTCTTAACTGCAGCTTCCGCTTTGTCGTACCCGTAGTGGGCGCATCCGTCGGCTCACGGGAGTGCACGGGCGATGGACCCTCGGCCTCGGGCTCCCAATCTTCGTTGTGGGGTGGACTTGGAGGTTCGTTGGGGGGTGGACTTGGAGGTCGTGCATTCTCTGTACGAAAGTGAAAAAACTATTAAAAATAAGCTTACATGTGGTGCAACATTCAGTAATTGATGGAGGTATGGTGCATTTGTACCTGGAGGAGTCGGTGGCCCTGGTGTCGAGTTAGGGAACACGATGTGTTTCTTATTCCACAAGATGATACCAAGCTCCATTTCTCCCAGTGTCTTCTCGCCTTCACCTCCAGGAATATGGAGCTCAATTGAATGGCATCCCGGCGTAATTGTTGACAACCCGACACGAGCATGGGATGCTGGAATCTGACCACCATGGTAGGTTGCTCCAGGTTGATTCGGTAAAGCATAGCCTGACGCCACCCTGAAGGATATGTTCCCCATTGGCATATGTATCTCACAGTTTGTCTTCTCCGTGATATCATCCACGGGGTAGTGAGGCGCCGACGGTTCGACTGCACGACCGTCTTCTACCTGCAGGTGCGTGGAACCCACGCTGCTTCTATGCTGAGATGGGACGGCATCTGCTACATGATCGTCTTCTATTTCCAGCTGATCAGGTGCAGGACGATGTTCTACCTGCTCTTCAGTGTCAGGTAAAGGGTGTCCCCCTTTCTTCAAGAGAAAATCCACCTTTTGTTCTAATGTCGATATCCGTTCCATCGCCTTTTTCTTGCTTCTATCACGGCTTCTGTAAGTGCCAATGTCCGCTGCAAACCCTTGGCTCCACGGGGTAGTGGCTCCAAAGCCTCGTGTTCGTCCCCACTTTTCGGGGTTCCCGAGTGCCCTCGTCAGCTCGTCGTTCTCTCTATCGGGAACAAAAGTTCCTTTTCGAACAGCTTCTGTTGCCTTCTCTAGTTCTGCTACGACATTTGTTATTTTTTCCGACCATGGTCCCTCCGCAAAAATCATCCCAGTCTCAGCGTCCAACGTTGCCCCATGCGCGAACAACCAGAACTTGGACCTATCGGGCCAGTCATGTGTCTGTGGAATGATACCTCTTTTCACAAGCGCATCTTCATAGCTTCGCCACCTAGGCAGGGCAGTCATGTAGCCACCTGACCCCAAAATATGGTGATATTTCTTCTTCTTCGCATTCTCCGAATTTGTGGCCGATCGGGATGCAAAGACACCCGATTTCTTGTACGCCTTAAAATCATCCCAAGCGTCTCTTATCTTAACTAGGTTCCCAGTGAAAACTGGATCTTCGTCCTTATATTTCTTCCACAGTTCTTTCTTCCACCTCTAGAATTGTGTGGCCATCTTCTTCAAAGCCCACTGCTCGACTTTCTTCTTCTTATCGCTCGCTACGCTGAAATTTAGCCATAGCGTTTCGCAAAGAATTTTTTTCAATCTTTCATCGACATAACTAGCTCCAACATTGACCCCGTTCTTCGGCTTATTCCATTCTATAATGTTGATGGGGACCATATCTCTTACAACAACTCCGCACTGATTTACGAATTTGCGATAAGTTTCTGGGGGTTGCAGTGGTTTGCCATCAGCATCAACTGTATCGATCGGGAACCTTGCGGTATCTTTCAACCTTGCGGCCGGGCCTCGTTTCGACTTTGTCTCGGTACTTGCGCTAGATGTTCCGGAGGGCGCCTAAACGGGAAAATAATGATTCATTAGTAAGTGCAATACAAATTAATTGTTGCGTGAACAGTGACTTGAGATATACATTGGCAGAGTTTGTTCTGGAGGGCACTTCTTCATCCTCGATGTTGTCGTCGTCATCATCTACTACATCTTCTATATTCTGAGCTCCGTCACCGGAGTCGTTCAAAAATTGATTGCTAAACGCCTCTCCACCGTCGTCATCACGATATATGGCCGTTGCATTATTAAAAATCATCTCGCACACGTATCTTTCCTTCTCCGCCTCACCCATTCCAGCGAGCGGATCGGCGTGCGGATCATGTGCAGGTTCTTGGGGATCCATAGCTCAACACCTGCTAGTAAAATTTATAAAATGAAGAACACTTAGCGAAATTTTCATCGGGCACTTGGAGAAATTATTTCATCGGACAGTAATAAAATAATAGTTCTAGACATATTAATGAAATAATAGTCCTGGACACACCAAGAGTTACGTAGCTCGGGTTAATTTTTTTAACCCTAATACATCACCATCGGATAATATCACTTATACATAGTCTCGTGACATCTCTCAAAATAATTAACTCCGACCGGGTCCTAAGACGTGGGGTGCTGAGTCACGGGTGCTACGCATCCATAGATAAGGAACCCTCATAGGGTCATAGCTCACGTGGTAAGGAACCCTCCGAATAATCGACCAACTGCTGCTATACTGCCTATCGAGCAAGTACATGTAGCGACGGACGTGCTCGTCCTCCTCCCTGATACGCTGTTGGACCACCTCCTCAGGGGCCGGCTCTCTCCGCACCGAGCGTGGCCCACGCGATGGCCACCAAAGAATATCCGGGTCGACCACGTCACCCGGATTTCTCATCAAGCCGCGTGCCCCGGTACTAAGGAGCTCCCAGTGCCAGCCTCGCGGGGCCCAGTCCCGGACATCGCCCGGCGGGTCCAACATAGACATGAACTAAAAACATGCCCGGACTAATTAGTAAATATTCCATAATTAAGTAAAATATCTTAGTGTTTCTAACTAGGAAAAAATAGTAAATTGAGAAATATGACAGAAATAAGATGAAAGTTAAACAGGAACAAAATGGTAACTTAGTGAAATTTTTAACTTACTGAAATTATTCTAACTTTCTGAAATTTTCTAACACTAACTTAGTGAAATTTTCTAACACACTAACTTCTAACACAACATTCTAACACAAAAATTCTAACACTGGACAAAATTGTAAAAACAAATTAAAGCACTAAAAAAAATCTAACACTAACTCTAAAAATTTCTAACACTAAATTCTAACACTAACACTAACTCAAAAAAAATCTAACACTAACTCTAAAAAAAATCTAACACTAACTCTAAAAATTTCTAACACTAACACTAACACTAACACTAACTCTAAAAATTCTAACACTAACTGTAAAAATTCTAACACTAAACAAAATTGTAAAAACAAAAATAAAACTTATTACCTACGCGTACAGAGGGCGACGGGGCGACGGCGAGGGGCGATCGACGGGGCGGAGGCGGGGCGGCGGAGGCGGGGCGACGGAGGCGGACGGCGACGGCGCGACGGAGGCGGGGCCACGGGGGATCGACGGCGACGAAGGCAGAGGGCCGCGGCGGCGACGGCGACGGAGGCAGAGGCGGACGGAGGCGCGGCGGACGGAGGCGCGACCGGAGCAGGGCTTCGCCGTACGTGCTAGGAGAGAAGACGCGCGAAAGAAGAATGAGCAAAATTTTCACAAATCCTGGAGATATCGCCCCACCACAGACCTTTAGCACCGGTTTGTGTTAACAACCGGTGCGAAAGGGTCTTTAGCACCGGTTGTTAACACAAACCGGTGCTAAAGGTCTGTACTTGGGGCCACATTCAGACTGCGCGCCCTGTACAGACCTTTAGCACCGGTTTATGTTAACAACCGGTGTCTCAAACTGCTCGCCTCCCGCGCGTGGCGGTTTTATTGCTACAGTGCGCACCGGCCCGATCGGGAGTCTCTCTGTTTCTTCTGTGTCTTCTGTTCTTCCTCTGTCTTCTCTTCTTCCTCTCTTGATCTTCCTCCACCAAGCACCATGGCTGAAGTTTGGAAAAGTTATGATGTGGCCACACCATGCGGCAAGAGTCTCGACGTGTGCTACACCAACAATTGCGAGAGGCTCCCCGGTGCTCTTGGGCATTTGACCTATCTCTATTTCTCCTCTCCCGATGAACACCGGTTCTTCGGGCTTGATTTAGAGTATACGGCGGATCAACGGAATGTTTCCATCATCCAGATTGCATTCAAGGAGGCCGTTTTGGTCTTCCAATGGTCAAGGTAACGCACACGTACAATCTTGCATCTTCAATTTGTTTGTTGCATGTGAAGAATACATGTGTTGCAACATATCTAACACGTATCAAATTTTTGTTGTTGCAGTAGTTCAAAGCATTCTCCGGCACTTGTTGATTTTCTTGTCAACAAGGGGTATGACTTTTGCAGCGTTGACATCACGCAAGACCGTCCGAAGTTGATGCGCTTGGGTATTATGATAGCTGAAGATCACTACATTGGTCTTCAGGGTCTTATCCATTTTGCTGATTTGAACAGGCCGAAGACCGGGATGGCTCTCATGGCAACTGCCTTCATCCACGAGGGATGCGAAACCATGAAGTCTCATTTCTCCTCGAAGAATCACTGGTATTGGGAGAAGAACCCACTGGACTGGACCAACATCAAGTATGCAGCCATACATGCATACGTCTCCTACGAGTTGTTCTGCATCTACTCGACGGAGCTCGAGTAGATGTTGTTTGTGTACCGCATCTTGCGTTCGATATATGCATGTAATGGATATATTAGTATGTAATGGATATATTATTATGTAATTAATATTATTTCTATATTAATTCCTAGCTATACTATTTCTATATTATGTCAAACACACATTTCAAAACAAACAAACAAAAACACATCAAGAAAAAAAACAAAAACACATCAAGAAAACAAAACAGAAAAACTACCGTTTCTATATATCTGTTCACCAAAAACTACTATATCTATATCTGTTCACCAAAAACTTGAAAATACATTTTTGAACTCATTCAAAAAATAGTAGAAGAGCCTACTGGTCTATTATTAAAAAAGGATGGTATTTTCATTTGGTTGTTGACCTTGATATGAGGCGAAGTGCTATGGATAGATCTTTTCAATATCTATCCAGAACATTTTAGTTTGTCCATTTTGGTTATGTATTTTAAAAGTTAGGTTCAAATCATTCTCACAGATAGTAATCTGCTACATAACTTGGTAGTTGATTTCTAAAATGGTGTTCGATTTGCTAGCTAATGTATTTTGAACATGATTGATACATCACCATATTATTACTATCAAAAATATCCCATTTCTTGCTTGCTTAGGAATGATTTAAAAAATTGTATATATCTCACTAGTTTGATGAAAATTTTCATGCAGGCTTTGATACCGAGGTGATTATCATCTGATGATACAGAAGTTGTCTGAATAAGATAGCTAGGATCATATGTTATTTATTTTTAGGAAATTTGGAAGGTAGAACAAAGAACATTTTAGTCAACAAACAATATGGGAATACATCCTATAACTTGGTAGTTGATTTCTAAAATCATAAACAAAGATATAAATGTGGTGGAGAATGGGAAAAATCTGATCACTTACCCCAGGCGCACTTTACCCAATATGCGCCTGCGGTATAGCTCTTATCCCAGGCGCATTTTCTGACTGCGCGCCTGCGGTAAAGTTACCCCAGGCGCATTTTGTAGTTTATGCGCCTGTGGTAAGTTAGGGTGGGTAATGAGTAAGGCAACAAGAAGTGAGAGCGCAAGTGATACATCGAGCATATATATCGTGGATACATATATATAGATTGATTTAGCGAGATACCATACATGTAGATTGATTTAGCGATTGGTATACTAGCCCACTGCTACTTTGTTTCTCACTTTTAAAAAGTACATCTATATTATGTCAAACACACATTTCAAAACAAACAAACAAAAACACATGAAGAAAACAAACAAAAACACATCAAGAAAACAGAACAGAAAAACTACCGTTTCTATATATCTGTTCACCAAAAACTACTGTATCTATATCTGTTCACCAAAAACTTGAAAATACATTTTTGAACTCATTCTAAAAATAGTATAAGAGCCTACTGGTCTATTATTAAAAAGGATGGTATTTTCATTTGGTTGTTGACCTTGATATGAGGCGAAGTGCTATGGATAGATCTTTTCAATATCTATCCAGAACATTTTAGTTTGTCTATTTTGGTTATGTATTTTAAAAGTTAGGTTCAAATCATTCCCACAGATAGTAATCTGCTACATAACTTGGTAGTTGATTTCTAAAATGGTGTTCGATTTGCTAGCTAATGTATTTTGAACATGATTGATACATCACCATATTATTACTATCAAACATATCCCATTTCTTTCTTGCTTAGGAATGATTTAAAAAATTGTATATATCTCACTAGTTTGATGAAAATTTTCATGCAGCCTTTGATACCGAGGTGATTATCATCTGATGACACAGAAGTTGTCTGAATCAGATAGCTAGAATCATATGTTATTTATTTTTAGGAAATTTGGAAGGTAGAACAAAGAACATTTTAGTCAACAAACTATATGGGAATACATCCTATAACTTGGTAGTTGATTTCTAAAATCATAAACAAAGATATAAAATGTGGTGGAGGATGGGAAAAATCTGATCACTTACCCCAGGCGCACTTTACCCAATATGCGCCTGCGGTATTGCTCTTATCCCAGGCGCATTTTCTGACTGTGCGCCTGCGGTAAAGTTACCCCAGGCGCATTTTGTAGTTTATGCGCCTGTGGTAAGTTAGGGCGGGTAATGAGTAAGGCAACGAGAAGTGAGAGCGCAAGTGATACATCGAGCATATATATCGTGGATACATATATATAGATTGATTTAGCGAGATACCATACATGTAGATTGATTTAACGATTGGTATACTAGCCCGCTGCTACTTTGTTTCTCACTTTTAAAATGTACATACATATATCGCGAGTATTTCCCTCTGTCAACCTTTCTTCACAATATTACGCTTGCCTTTTGTCGTGGGATAATCACGGCAGACGTTACCGGGGGTAACTTATCTTGGGGCAAGACGACACAGGCGTTTGGGAGAGGGTTTAGCTCGGAGGAAAACATGATGATATTCGATCTGGCAGCCGGCAATCAAGTCGCCGAGTCTCCGATCTCAAGATAATAACTCAACTCTCGTATTACACTGGATATTCGATATCAGGTGATATTGCTAGGACTTGGATCTCCCTCAACTAGACCTAGGGGTCGGTTTATAAAGCATCCGAACCTCCTGGCTTGCCCTCCAAGGCGCACCCTGAATCCTACCCGGATACCGCATACAAACCCTAACTTTCCTTATCGTAACCCACAATCCGGGTTACAAGGCCTACCAATTTGGGCCTTCCAGAAGTTTCTTTATCCTTAGCCGGATCCTGCGCAGCGTCCTTTGGGCCGGGTTATACCTTGGAGTTGGCCTACCGGCACTTGTAGAAAACAGGGCATTGAGCCAAGCCCAATGGAACCGGATGTGATACAAACCGGTTCAGAAGGGTCTGTCCCTGGGCCCCACCCATGCAGCAAAATGCCCGCAAGGCCTTTCGGACCGGTTTGTAACACAAACCGGTCCTAAAGGCCTTGCGGGCCATTTGCTACAGGGAGGGGGGCCCAGGGGCAGAACCTTTAGAACCGGGTTGTATCACAAACCGGTTCTACAGGTTTTCTCATTTTTTGCAGCCACTGCGGGTCCCGCTGTCATATCCTTTAGAACCGGTTTGTAACACAAACCGGTCCTAAATCCCTCCCCTAAACCCTACATACCACCCCGAGCTCAGCTCATTTTTTCCAGCTCGAGCTCAACTCCATTTTTGCTCTCTTCTTCCTCTTGTGAGGTCTAATCCATCCCCATTTTCTCCACCATTTGTCAAGATTGTTGGTACCCATCGGTTCTACGGTTAGCATCAACGTTCCCTCTTCCGGCATTGCAGGTTTTGCTCGTTTTCTTGCTCATTTCATTTTTGTTGTGCTAGCTAGGTGTTTGATGAAATGCCTAGCTAAGCTAGAATTTGTTATTCATTTTGTTATGTATACAAATTGATGCAATTTGAGCTCAAAATTAATTATGATTTGTGCTTTTTTTAGTGTCGCGCGCCTTGTCCCCTTACTCACTACCGTCAATCGCCCCATCACCGACACAACCTTGGTGAGCCTATTGTTTTTATTTACCAAAACAAATTTTGATTTGTATGATTTACGTATTTACTTGTATATAATTTTCTAGAGCCATGGTTTTGATATCCGTCCCCGTTGGCCCTCGTCCAGTCTATGATTCGGATGTGGTATATTATCTTTTTTCACTACATATTTTCATTTCCTGATTATACGACAATTACTTACGCCGACCAACTTGACATAGATATTTTTATATAGGAGGTAGTGGAACCGGAAATGCCAATCGACCCTATTGTTGAGAAGTTATACTTAGTTGAACAAGAAAATATTGGCTTGAAAGAAAGATTGAAAAAAACTGAAAGAGAGAAGATGACCTTGGAAAAGGTTCTTGCCGGTGTCGTCGATAGTCACAAGAGCGAGATGGACGCAATGCGCCTGAAGATTAGAAAGATTAGGAAATATGCAATTAGTAAAGAGGCTTGGTATCATTATGTCGTCGGGTCAATTGTTACCTTTGTTGCGATTTTGATCGCATTTGTTGTTGTTTTTAAATGCATTAATTAGAGAGAGTTTTTATGGATGGTTTCAGTGTGTATTTTCTGAGAACTATATATGTATGGTCACTATACGCTAGTTTGGTATTAACGTGTGATGAACTTTTTGTATTAATTAACTAATTTAGTCATGATGATTTAGCATAATGGTTGTTGATAAATTTATATAATGCAGATGAACCGGCAATGGATGTACAGTGGTCGACGTCGTCCCGAATTCCTTAATGGCATGCATAGTTTTCTCAATGTGGCTGAGAAAAACAGGCAGAATGGATTTATTTTTTGTCCATGTAAAAAATGCCAGAATAAGAGGAATTTCCCTAGCTCAAGAACCATACACACCCACCTGTTGCAAGAAGGCTTCATGCCCAGTTATTTTTGTTGGACCAAGCACGGAGAAAGAGGGGTTATAATGGAAGACAATGAAGAAGAAGAGGATAATGATAAGTATCCTATGTTCGATGAACACGGTGAAACTGAAATGGGGGAAGATGAGCCTCAACTTGAGGACATTGTTGATGAGTCTGATGATGATCTTCGTCAGGTCATTCGTGAAGAACAGATAAACTGCACAAGTGAAAACGAGAGGTTGAAGTTGGAGCGCATGTTAGAAGACCACAAAAAATTGTTGTACCCAACTTGCGAAGATGGCCAGAAAAAACTGGGCACCACCCTTGAATTGCTGCAATGGAAGGCAGAGAATGGATTATCTGACAAGGGATTTGAAAACCTGCTGAAAATAATGAAGAAGATGCTTCCAAGAAATAACGTGCTGCCCTGCAGTACATACGAAGCAAAGAAGGTTGTCTGCCCTCTAGGATTGGAAGTGCATAAGATACATGCATGCATCAATGACTGCATCCTCTACCGCGGCCAGCACGAGAATTTAAATGCCTGCTCGGTATGCGGTGCATTTCGGTATAAGATCAGGCGAGATGACCCTGGTGATGTTGAGGGCGACGATCGCCCCAGGAAGAGGGTTCCTGCCAAGGTGATGTGGCATGCTCCTATAATACCACGGTTGAAACGTTTGTTCCGAAACAAAGAGCATGCCAAGTTGTTGCGATGGCACAAAGAAGACCGTAAGGAAGACGATATGCTGAGACACCCCGCTGATGGGTCGCAGTGGAGAAACATCGACGATAAGTACGAGGACTTTGCTCATGACGCAAGAAACTTAAGGTTTGGTCTGAGTACAGATGGCCTGAATCCATTTGGGGAGCAGAGTAGCAGTCATAGCACCTGGCCCGTGACTCTATGTATCTATAACCTTCATCCTTGGTTATGCATGAAGCGTAAGTTCATTATGATGCCAGTGCTTATCCCAGGCCCGTCGCAACCCGGCAACAACATTGATGTGTACCTGAGGCCACTGGTTGATGAACTTTTAGAGTTGTGGGCTGACGAAGGTGTACGTGTGTGGGACGAGTACAAACAAGAGGAATTTGACCTACGAGGGTTGCTGTTTGTTACCATCAATGATTGGCCCGCTCTTAGTAACATCTCAGGACAGTCAAACAAGGGATACAGCGCATGCACACACTGTTTAGGCGAGACAGAAAGTATACATATAGGCAAGAATGTGTACCCGGGGCATCGTCGATTTCTTCCAGACAGGCATCCCGTAAGAAAGAAAGGAAAGCATTTCAAAGGCGAGGCAGATACACGGAGGAAGCCAACCCTCCCTAAAGGTACTGATATATATGACATGGTCAAAGATATAAAAGTAATCTTTGGAAAGGGTCCTGGCGCACAATCTGTTCCAAATGACGCCGACAACCACGTAGCCATGTGGAAGAAGAAATCTATATTCTGGGAACTACCCTATTGGAAATTCCTAGAGGTTCGCTCTGCGATCGACGTGATGCACGTGACGAAAAATATTTGCGTGAACCTGCTAAACTTATTGGGCGTGCATGGGAAGAAGTCGAGAGACACCAAAAGCACGGCTGCACCACCAACGTATGCACGAACGAGACGACCTGATGAATCCAGAGAATTTCAAAGGTCCTGCCAGCTACGCTCTTACCAAGGAAGAGAAGGAGATCTTTTTCCAAGTCCTGAGTAGTATCAAGGTCCCGTCTGGCTACTCGTCGAACATAAAAGGAATACTAAACCTGGAAGAGAAAAAGTTCCAAAACCTTAAGTCTCATGACTGCCACGTGATCATGACCCAGTTACTTCCGATTGCATTGAGGGGGCTTCTGCCAGAAAACGTGCGAGTACCCATTGTGAAGCTATGTGCATTTCTCAACGCAATTTCTCAGAAGGCAATCGATCCAGCAACTCTACCAAGTTTACAGAAGGACGTGGTCCAATGTCTTGTCAGCTTCGAGTTGGTGTTCCCACCAACCTTTTTCATATTATGACGCACCTCATAGTTCACCTAGTCCAAGAGATTTCCGTTCTCGGTCCTGTATTCTTACACAATATGTTCCCCTTTGAGAGGTTCATGGGAGTCTTGAAGAATTATGTTAAAAACCGTGCTAGACCAGAAGGAAGCATGGTCAAGGGCTATGGAACAGACGAGGTCATTGAGTTTTGTGTTGAATTTATTCCTGACCTGAACCCGATCGGGGTTCCTCAGTCGCGCCATGAGGGGAGACTGCGTGGAAAAGGCACTCTAGGAAAGAAATCAACAACATGTATGGACGAGCAATCTTTCAGTCAAGCACACTACACAGTTCTAGTTAATTCCAGCTTGGCGGCTCCATATATCCAGGAACACACGGATATTTTACGCTCGGAATATCCGGAGCAACCTGAAGATTTCATTGCTAAAGAACACGCGAAGACTTTTGGAGGTTGGTTGCAAAGACGTCTGATTAATGACAACATTGTTGAAGATGAGCTATACTTGTTGGCCAAGCAACCATCTTCGACTGTATTGACCTTTAAAGGGTACGAGATAAATGGTAACATATTTTACACGGCAGAACAAGATAAAAAGAGCACCAACCAAAACAGTGGCGTCCGGTTTGATGCAAAAGACGACAACGGGCAAAGGGTCACATACTATGGTTACATAGAGCAGATATGGGAACTTGACTACGGACCTTCCTTTAAGGTCCCTTTGTTCTGGTGCAAATGGTTCAACCTGTCAGGCGTGAAGGTAGACCCGAAGTACGGAATGACAACAGTGGATCAGAAGAATCTTGGGTACGGCAATGATCAATTCGTCCTAGCCAATGATGTGGCTCAGGTTTTCTATGTGAAGGACATGTCTAGCAGACCGAGAAAAACAAAAGATAAAGAAACGAATACATCAGACGATGAGCCAAGGCGCCACATAGTTCTTTCAGGGAAAAGAAACATCGTGGGAGTCGAGGACAAGACAGACATGTCAGAAGATTACATTAAATTTGATGAATTCCTCCCTTCAAAGTCAAAGATGATCCTAGCATTCAGTTAAATGATGAAGATGTTCCATGGTTACGGCGCAATCAGAAGAAAGGCAAGAAGAAAAATAGAAACGGATCGTCCCTTTAGTACCGGTTGGGGACACCAACCGGGACTAAATGGGTTAGGGTTTCGTTTGGACCAATCAGATAGAATCACACGGATCGTGTGTTTGTTTCAACCGCTTGTGAGTCGTTGGATCCGGGGTGTGTTTCTTTCCAGCTGTTGTGAGCCGTTCGATCAGGGCTACGGTGTGTTTCTTTCGAGCTGTTGTGAGCCGTTGGATGAGATGTTTCTTAACCGTTGGATCAAAACCCTAGCTCAACACTTTGTGAGCCAGAGGACCCTATATATAGCCCAGCTTCATACACCGTTCAGTTCATCTCCCAAATACAAAACATCCGGATTCGCCAGCATACGCCCCGCGGTGCATTTGGTATGCATATATGCACTCAGTAGCCACTGCGGGGTTGTATACTGGCGATACCATTTGTTTTGTTCTACACCCTCCTTTAAGGTTTGATACATCAGATACTCAGTTGATCGAGCAAATACAAAACATCCGGATTCGCCATCATACGTCCGGCCGTGCATTTGGTATGCATATATGCACCCAGTAGCCACGGTCGGGCTGTATGATGGCGATACCGTCTGTTTTGTTCCACACCCCCCTTAAGGTTTGATACATCATATACTCAGTTCATCGAGCAAATACAAAACATCCGGATTCGCCGTCATACGTCCAGCCGTGCATTTGGTATGCATATATGCACCCAGTAGCTAGCCACGGTTGGGCTGTATGACGGCGATACCGTTTGTTTTGTTTTACACCACCCTTTAAGGTTTGATACATCATATATTCAGTTCATCGAGCAAATACAAAACATCCGGATTCGCCATCATACGTCCAGCCGTGCATTTGGTATGCATATATGCACCCAGTAGTCACGGTTGGGCTGTATAATGGCGATACCGTTTGTTTTGTTCTACACCCCCTTTGGAAACAGAAAGAAGAAGAAAAAGAAATGTGCGCCCCCTGTACAGGCCTTTAGGACCGGTTGCCGTTAACAACCGGTGCTAAAGACCCTTTCGCACCGGTTGCCGTTAACAACCGGTTTGCCGTTAACAACCGGTGCTAAAGACCCTTTAGCACCGGTTGTTAACCGCAACCGGTACCAAGAAAGGCAAGAGTAAGATTGTGACGACCGGTTGTCACAGAGGCAGACAGAAGAAGTCACGGTATGGCAGTCACGTATTCAACATCAACCAAGAAAGGCAAGCGTAAGATTGTGATGAAAGGTTGACAGAGGGAAATACTCGCGATATATGTATGTACTTTTTAAAAGTGAGAAACAAAGTACCAGCGGGCTAGTATACCAATCGCTAAATCAATCTACATGTATGGTATCTCGCTAAATCAATCTATATATATGTATCCACGATATATATGCTCGATGTATCACTTGCGCTCTCACTTCTCGTTGCCTTACTCATTACCCACCCTAACTTACCACAGGCGCATAGACTACAATATGCGCCTGGGGTAACATTACCGAGGGCGCATAGACAAAATATGCGCCTGGGCTAAGAGCTATACCACAGGCGCATGGTGTGCAATGTGCGCCTGGGGTAATTGATCAGATTACATTAAATTTGATGAAATTCCTCCCTTCAAAGTCAAAGATGATCCTAGCATTCAGTTAAATGATGAAGATGTTCCATGGTTACGGCGCAATCAGAAGAAAGACAAGAAGAAAAATAGAAACGGATCGTCCCTTTAGTACCGGTTGGGGACACCAACCGGGACTAAATGGGTTAGGGTTTCGTTTGGACCAATCAGATAGAATTACACGGATCGTGTGTTTGTTTCAACCGCTTGTGAGTCGTTGGATCCGGGGTGTGTTTCTTTCCAGCTGTTGTGAGCCGTTCGATCAGGGCTACGGTGTGTTTCTTTCGAGCTGTTGTGAGCCGTTGGATGAGATGTTTCTTAACCGTTGGATCAAAACCCTAGCTCAACACTTTGTGAGCCAGAGGACCCTATATATGCACCCAGTAGCCACTGTCGCGCCTCGAGCGCTTCTTCTCCATCCCTCTGCACCGTCGCGCTTCCACCATGCCTCCGAGGAGGAACAGCACCACCGGTTTCCGCGGCGTCCGAGCACGGCAGAACGGAATGTTCAGCGCAGATATCCGCTGGGGGGACGACCGCATCCCCCTCGGCACCTTTGCGACGGCGGCAGAGGCAGCCCGCGCCTGGGACGCAGCGGCCTGGCGCCTCAACCGCCGCGGTCGCTGATGAACTTCAACGACTGCCACACAGTCTGGGAAGCGGAGGCCAGGGCGACGAAGCCACAGATCATCACTGCCGCCGACCACCTCCACCTCCGCCACCGCGCGTTTCAGGGCCTAGTCGACGCCAGGGAAGACCGCGTCGTCCGCGATTATTACCGGAACAACCCGGGGGAGGACAGCGCCGACGAGGAGCTCTGGCAGACACGCGCGGGTCAGCGGGCGGAGCGCCGCCTCGAACGCCACCTCGCGTTAGATGCGGCTCGGGAGGCGAGGACGAGGGCGCTGCAAGAGCTTCGTCGGGCCGACCGCGCCGGCGAAGTCTGGGCCTCCGACGATCCGAGGTGGGGGCCTATCTCGGACATACCATCATGCACCTCCGATGATGACGAGGAGGTCACCGACGAGTTCGGCGACGATGATGAGCCGGAGGAGGTCACCGACGAGTTCCCCGACGACGACGGCGAGGAGTAGTGTTTGTCTGTTTTCTCTTTTTGATAAAAGAATTTGTATTCCGGCGACACTGCGGCAATCGCTAAATCAATCTGTATGGTATCTCGCTAAATCAATCTATATATATGTATCCACGATATATATGCTCGATGTATCACTTGCGCTCTCACTTCTCGTTGCCTTACTCATTACCCACCCTAACTTACCACAGGCGCATAAACAGCAAAATGCGCCTAGGGTAACTTTACCACAGGCGCACAGTCAGGAAATGCGCCTGGGATAAGAGATTTACCGCAGGCTCATTTTGTGTAAAGTGCGCCTGGGGTAAGTGATCACATATACAGAAACAGTAGTTTTTCTGTTTTGTTTTCTTGATGTGTTTTTGTTTGTTTGTTTTGAAATGTGTGTTTGACATAGAAATAGTATAGCTAGGAATTAATATAGAAATAATATCCATTACATAATAATATATACATTACATGATAATATATCCATTACATACTAATATATCCATTACATGCATATATCGAACACAAGATGCGGTACACAAACAACATCTATGGATCCGTCGAGTAGAAGCGGAACAACTTGTAGGAGACGTATGCATCTATGGCTGCATACGTGATGTTGGTCCAGTCCAGTGGGTTCTTCTCCCACAACCAGTGATTCTTCGAGGGGAAATCAGTCTTCATGGTTTCGTAGCCCTCGTGGATGAAGGCACTTGCCATGCGAGCCATACCGGTCTTTGGCCCGTTCAAATGGATAAGAACCTAAATATCAATGTAGTGATCTTCAGGTATCACAATACCCAAGCGCATCAACTTCGGACGGTCTTGCGTGTTGTCAACGCTGCAAAAGTCATACCCCTTGTTGACAAGAAAATCAACAAGTGCCGGAGAATGCTTTGAACTACTGCAACAACAAAAATTTGATACGTGTACGTGTTAGATATATTGCAACACATGTATTCTTCACATGCAACAAACAAATCGAAGATGCAAGATTGTACGTGTGCGTTACCTTGACCATTGGAAGACCAAAACGGCCTCCTTGAACGCAATCTGGATGACTGCAACATTCCGTTTATCCGCCGTTATACTCTAAATCAAGCCCGAAAAACCGGTGTTCTTCGGGAGAGGAGAAATACAGATTGGTCAAATACCCAAGAGCACCGGGGAGCTCCTCGCAATTGTTGGTGTAGAACACGTCGAGACTTTTGCCGCATGGTGTGGCCACATCATATCTCTTAGAAACTTCAGCCATGGTGCTTAGTGGAGGAAGATCAAGAGAGGAAGAAGAAAAGACAGAGGAAGAAGAGAAGAAACAGAGACTCGCGATCGGGCCGGTGCGCACTGTAGCAATAAAACCGCGCGCGCGGGAGGCGAGCAGTTTGTATTAAGACCTTTAGCACCGGTTGCTAACACAAACTGGTGCTAAAGGCCTGTAGTGGGCGCGCAGTCTGGGTGTGGCCCCAACTACAGGCCTTTAGCACCGGTTTGTGTTAGCAACCGGTGCTAAAGACCCTTTCGCACTGGTTGCTAACACAAACCGGTGCTAAAGGCCTGTAGTGGGGCGATATCTCCAGGACTTGTGAAATTTTGTGCTCATTTCTTTCGCGCGTCTTCTCCTCTACCTACGGCGAAGCCCTGCTCCGCCTCGTCGCCGTCCGTCCGCCTCGTCGCCGTACGCCTTGCCTCGGTCCGCCGCGCCTCCGTCGGCCTCACCTCCGTCCGCCGCGCCTCCGGCCGCTCTCTGTCTCCGTCGCCGTCGATCCCCCGCGCGGCCCCGCGTCCGTCGCGCCTCCGCGGTCGCCGTCCGCCTCCGTCGCGCCGTCGCGCCGTCCGCGTCCGTCCGCCTCCGTCGCGCCTCCGTCTCGCCTCCGGCTCCGCCGCCCCGCCTCTCGCCCCTCGATCGCCGTCGCCGGCCTAGCTAGGTACGTTTTATTTCGGTTTTTTTCCATTTTGTTTTACTGTTAGAATTTTTAGAGTTAGTGTTAGTGTTTAGTGTTAGAAATTTTTAGATTTAGTGTTAGATTGTTTTTAGAGTTAGTGTTAGTGTTAGAAATTTTTAGATTTAGTGTTAGATTTTTTTAGAGTTATTAGTGTTAGTGTTAGAATTTAGTGTTAGAAATTTTTAGAGTTAGTGTTAGATTTTTTTAGTGCTTTATTTTGTTTTTACAATTTTGTTTAGTGTTAGAATTTTTCTGTTAGAATGTTGTGTTAGAAAATTTCACTAAGTTAGTGTTAGAAAATTTCAGAAAGTTAGAATAACTATATAATTTCAGTAAGTTAAAATTTTTCACTAAGTTACCATATTGTTCCTGTTTAACTTTCATCTTATTTCTGTTATATTTCTCAATTTACTATTTTTTACTAAGTTAGAAACACTAAGGTATTTTACTTAATTATGGAATATTTACTTAGTCCGGGCAGGTTTTTAGTTCATGTCTTTGTTGGACCCGCCGGGGGATGTCCGGGACTGTGCCCCGCCAGGCTGGCATTGGGAGCTCCTTAGTACCGGGGCACGCGGCTTGGTGAGAAATCCGGGTGACGTGGTCGACCCGGATATTCTTTGGTGGCCATCGCGTGGGCCACGCTCGGTGCGGAGAGAGCCGGCCCCTGAGGAGGTGGTACAACAGCGTATCAGGGAGGAGGACGAGCACGTCCGTCGCTACATGTACTTGCTCGATAGGCAGTATAGGCAGTATAGCAGCAGTTGGTCGATTTTAGGAGGGTTCCTTACCACGTGAGCTATGACCTTATGAGGGTTCCTTATCTATGGATGCGTAGAACCCGTGACTCAGCACCCCGCGGCTTAGGACCCGGTCGGAGTTAATTATTTTGAGAGATGTCACGAGACTATGTATAAGTGATATTATTCGATCGTGATGTATTAGGGTTAAAAAAATCAACCCGAGCTATGTAACTCTTGGTGTGTCCAGAACTATTATTTCATTAATATGTCCAGAACTTTATTTTATTACTGTCCGATGAAATAATTTCGCCAAGTGCCCGATGAAAATTTCGCTAAGTGTTCTTCATTTTATAAATTTTACTAGCAGGTGTTGAGCTATGGATCCCCAAGAACCTACACATGATCCGCACGCCGATAAACTCGCGGGAATGGGTGAGGCGGAGAAGGAAAGATTAATGTGCGAGATGATTTATAATAATGCAACGGCCATATATCGTGATGACGACGATGGACAAGCGTTTAGCAATCAATTTTGAACGACTCCGGCGACGGAGATCAGAATATAGAAGATGTAGTAGATGATGACGACGACAACGTCGAGGATGAAGAAGTGCCCTCCAGAACAAACTCTGCCAATGTATATCTCAACTCACTGTTCACGCAACAATTAATTTGTATTGCACTTACTAACGAATCATTATTTTCCCGTTTAGGCGCCTCCGGAACAGCTAGCGCAAGTACTGAGACAAAGTCCAAACGAGGCCCGGCCGCAAGGTTGAAAGATACCGCAAGGTTCTCGATTGATACAGTTGCTGCTGATGGCAAACCACTGCAGCCCCCAGAAACTTATCGCAAATTCGTAAATCAGTGGGGAGTTGTTGTAAGAGACCTGGTCCCGATCAACTTAATAGAATGGAATAAGCCGAAGACCGGGGCCAACGTTGGAGCTAGTTATGTCGATGAAAGATTGAAAAAAATTCTTTGCGAAACGCTATGGCAAAATTTCAGCGTAGCGGAAGATAAGAAGAAGAAAGTCGAGAAGTGGGCTTTGAAGAAGATGGCCACACAATTCCAGAGGTGGAAGAAAGAACTGTGGAAGAAATATCAGAAAGAAGATCCAGTTTTCACTGGTAACCTAGTGAAGATAAGAGACGCTTGGGATGATTTAAGGCGTACAAGAAATCGGGTGTCTTTGCATCCCGATCGGCCACAAATTCGGAGAATGCGAAGAACAAGAAATATCACCATATTTTGGGGTCAGGTGGCTACATGACTGCCCTGCCTAGATGGCGAAGCTATGAAGCTGCGCTTGTGAAAAGAGGTATCATTCCACAGACACATGACTGGCCCGATAGGTCCAAGTTCTGGTTGTTCGCGCATGGGGCAACGTTGGACGCTGAGACTGGGATGATTGTTGCTCAGGGACCATGGTCGGAAAAAATAACAACAGTCGTAGCAGAACTAGAGAAGGCAATAGAAGCTGTTCGAAAAGGAACGTCCGATAGAGAGAACGACGAGCTGACGAGGGCACTCGGGAACCCCGAAAAGTGGGGACGAACACGAGGCTTTGGAGCGGATACCCGTGGAGCCAAGGGTTTGCAGCGGACATTGCCACTTACAGAAGCCGTGATAGAAGCAAGAAAAAGACGAGTGAACGGATATCGACATTAGAACAAAAGGTGGATTTTCTCTTGAAGAAAGGGGACACCCTCTACCTGACACTGAAGAGGAGGTAGAACATCGTCCTGCACCTGATCAGCTGCAAATAGAAGACGATCATGCCGTCCCATCTCAGCATAGAAGCAGCGTGGGTTCCACGCACCTGCAGCTAGAAGACGGTCGTGCAGTCGAACCGTCGGCGCCTCACTACCCGTGGATGATATCACGGAGAAGACAAACTGTGAGATACATATGCCAATGGGGAACATATCCTTCAGGGTGGCGTCAGGCTATGCTTTACCGAATCAACCTGGAGCAACCTACCATGGTGGTCAGATTCCAGCATCCCATGCTCGTGTCGGTTGTCAACAATTACGCCGGGATGCCATTCAATTGAGCTCAGTATTCCTGGAGGTGAAGGCGAGAAGACACTGGGAGAAATGGAGCTTGGTATCATCTTGTGGAATAAGAAAACATCGTGTTCCCTAACTCAGCGCCAAGGCCACCGACTCCTCCAGGTACGAATGCACCATACCTCCATCAATTACTGAATGTTGCACCACATGTTATCTTATTTTTAATAGTTTTTTCACTTTCGTACAGAGAATGCACGACCTCCAAGTCCACCCCCCAACGAACCTCCAAGTCCACCCCACAACGAAGATTGGCCGGAGCCCGAGGCCGAGGGTCCATCGCCCGTGCACTCCCGTGAGCCGACGGATGCGCCCACTACGGGTACGACAAAGCGGAAGCTGCAGTTCAGAAGAAACGGGACTCCTCCCAAGAAGAGACCAAGGAAATCCAAGAAAGTCAAGAGTCCCCCGAAGTTACCAGGCTTGATGACTGAGGAGGAACTAACCAATGCAGTGGCATCCAAAACCAAGGCATGGTTCGCACAGTTTCCCCAGAAGCCCCCTCCAGACGTCTGGAAGGAAACTCTGAAGGACATCCCAAAGTGGAAAATTGAGCGGACCATCGACAACTTATATTATCCTGCACCGCGCCACCGCCGCCCCTTTCAGACTATGAACGGTATATTGAAAAGAAGCACGCCGCACAGATGAAGCAGGCGGAGCAGACGAAATGCGGGAAACAAGTTCCCAGCTCGGACAACAAGAAGCACAGTCAGTTGGCCCGCTCAAGGTCTTATCTGACGCGGCTTCAGTGTCCTGTCCACGCATGGGCGACGTGGGTTACGCTATTGCTGATGTGGTATATAAATACAAGCCCGGGCACCCTCTGGTCGAAGATCCTACTGCTTAACAACCCAACTACGGAGTTTACATGATTGGTACTTGGAGGCCGCAAGGCAGGAGAGAGACTGTATCATGGCTCAAATTCAGGATCAACACTACTTCGGAGATTACGGTGTGGAGCTTGGGTTCGACGATTTCTTCCAGATGTACAATCAACGTGCCCTCGACAAGTCTATCCTCAGCTGCTACTGTTTGTAAGTGATTTATTTGTGTAATTTAATTATTTAGTTAAGCTCGCGTTCGTTGCCCGTATAATTATCACTGACGACATTCTTTTTGTACGCTACTATGCAGAATGAAGATTCGTGAATGCAGACTGGCAGGAATCTGGGACTTTGGGTTCATTGACCCGTATTCGTATCATCAAACCACAGTAGAAACGTTCAACAAGACTACACCGGATGATTTGCTAAGGTTTTTGAAGCGACAAAATACCAAAAAAGAAATACTTTGGCCCTACGGATTCAGGTGAGTGTTACTGTCTTGTAGACATTCCATTTTGCTTACCTGATGTTAAGTGTAATTGATGAGTATGCATGACTGCGTGTGTACACGTGCGCAGCGGCCACTTCATATTGTTCATCATTAGAATCGATAGAGGACAAGTTGAAGTCTGGGACTCGTTAAACTGGGGCGCTGACAGATGGAAGAGCGCGCGTCAGATGCTTCAAAAGTATATATATATATCAGCCTCTTTCGTTCATCGGCCTCTTTTTCGTTCATTCCCTGATATCAAGTAAGTAATAATTAACTCTTCTATTCATTTTTTTTTGTCGCCCAGGGTTTGGCAAATGTTCATCAAGGAAGAACCCGGTACATGGGCAGACAAGCTCAACTTTCAGATTAACACAGTAAGTAGTACTACGTACCCTGATTTAAATACCATTACCATTCTCTTGATTATTATTAATTTGACTGAATTATGTTTCTCGTATATAGAAAGTCCCGCAACAACCACAGGGAACTGATTATTGTGGATACTACGTTTGCGAGTTCATTCACAGGAAGATTAATGAGAAATCCCGTACTACCAGAACTCTAGAGGTACGTAACCGGATCTTCACAACTTTATTTATGTTGCCATTAATTATGTTTAGTTTTGTTCATAACTTAATTGTTTTCATCTACTTCTTTTCAAGATGGCACGAAAGCGGTCGCAGCTCAAACCAAACGACCGTTGCAAGGCTATTGCAGAGGAATTGGCAGGATTTCTTCTCACGCAAGTCATAGCAGAAGACGGAGAATTTTTCCATCCTATGAACCAATTATAGCCAGCTCCCTTCTCTATGCAAGTATACAACTATTCAAAACGAACCTCAGATTATGTAATTATCGGTCGATTACTTCGTGTTACATGTATATATATATGTACTACTATTTGGTGCATCAACATTTAACCGCAAACAGAAACGGAAACACGTAAACGGAAACCCTGAAAATACGGAACACGCCATAAACCCTAAACCCTAAATACGGAATTGGAAACCCTGAAAAGAAAAAAGAAAAAAAAAGAGAAAAAAAAAACTTTAGGACCGGTTGGTATTACCAACCGGTTCTAAAGGTCCTCCGCCTGCGCGCTCTCTTCGGCGCCCACGTGGAGGCCTTTAGAACCGGTTGGTGACTGACCGGTTCTAAAGGGGGGGCTTTAGTCCCGGATACGTAGCACCGGTTTTGTATCCGAGTCCAAAGGCCCTTACAAACCGGTGCTACTGGCTTGTTCTCCACCAGTGCGGGTTATTATCCCTCCATCAGTAGTCCCCAGAATAGCTTGGGCTTCACGGATTCTTCCTTGAAGCGCTTGCTATTCCCTGCAAAAATATCAAACGCATAAGTGTATGGAGGCCGGGTTAAGGTGCTTTGATAAATAGCTAGGCCTAACTTCATGGTGGCCATATAGTAACCCGGCTTTTCTCCAAGCGCGTTGCTCAGCTTTCCGGGTCAAAACCCTAATAAAAATGTCAAGATTCTATACTTTACTCGATAATTGACCCTGATATCACAGAGTGGATCTCCTTCTCTTTTTTTTCCAGATACCTCCCTCAGTACTTGAAGCATATCTCGCAAAATCCGCGTAGATAGCCATTACCCCACAATTTCCGGCTTCCGGCCGTTGGGATAGGTTCATCCTCACCTTATAAAGAGTGCTCAGAGGGTAACCTAGAACCCAACGTGATGGAGGGATAATAACCCGGTAGGCCAACTCCACGGTATAACCCGGCCCAAAGGACGCTGCACAAGATCCGGCTAAGGGTAAAGAAACTTCTGGAAGGCCCAAGTTTGTGGGACTCGTAACCCGGATTGTGGGTTACGGTAAAGGAAAGTTAGGGTTTGTATGTGGTGTCCGGGTAGGATTCAGGGTGCGCCTTGGAGGGCAAGCCAGAGGGTACGGGTGCTTTATAAACCGACCCCTAGGTCTAGTTGAGAGAGATCCAAGTCCTAGCAATATCACCTGATATCGAATATCCAGTGTAATACGATAGTTGAGTTGTTATATTGAGATCGGAGACTCGGCGACTTGATTGCCGGCTACCAGATCGAGTATTATCATGTTTTCCTCTGAGCTAAACCCTCTCCCAAACACTTGTGTCGTCTTGCCCCAAGATAAGTTACCCCCGGTAACGTCTGCCGTGATTATCCCACGACAGTTGGCGCCCACCGTGGAGCCTGCGTCCAAAGGTGTTTACATCACGAGAGAAGCTCGGAAGAACATGGAGAATCTCGTCGTCGGCGAGATCTACATCGACCACGAAGGAGAGAAGATGGTGGACGATTCCGGCTGGGGGCCAGAATCGGATCACCTCGAATCCGGATCCGTCGTGACAATCGGCCGGATCAGCGTCTTCATCGGTATGGTATGTACTTCCCGTTCGATCCCTGACAATTTTGGATCTGATTCTGTGTCAGGGGAGGCCACTTATATCCAATCAGATGGAGAAGAATCAGTTGGAACGACAGATCCGATAGAAGAACCCATCACGAAGTGGGAACAGCCGGAGGAGCCGGCATGGACCCCGCGTGACCGGGTCGAAAGAGAGGATGATACGAGTCCATCCTGGATCTGCTGGAGAACCGGTATGAGGAGAATAACAGCGAAGAGGGACAGTATGAATTTGCGCCAAGCATCATACGCCGAGTTGCGGTCTACACGGCTCCCGCGGCCAACTTCAATCAAGAGAACGTGACCGCGGCCGCAGTCGGGGCAGCTCAAGCGTTGGCCCAGCAGCAGGGTGCGGCTAACGGAAACCCGGTTCTGATCCGGGTTGATGGAGAATCGGCATCGGTTACCAGCCGCGCAGCAGACGAGGAGTTTCAGGCAAATACGTTCGGATTCCTAGCAAACCGGACACCAGGGGCGGGTCCTTCAAGTCCGCGTCACCCGGCCCTGTTCGATAACAATCTGATTCTAGATCCCACAGTCCTTGCTACGGTTATCACTCCAGAAAACGCGGCAGAACGTGTCAGGGATCTAGATGTGACCCGTCGTGCATTGGAACAGCAAAGAGGACAAGTAGAAGCAGAAAGACAAGGGATGGCTACACGTCAACGCGAGCTGGATGCGCTGGAAACCCGGCTCCGAGAGGAAACGTCTAGAATACATCAAAGGCACCAAACCAGGTTACCAGCAATGGGTGGGGTTATTAACCCGGCTGCTCTGTTTATCACACCTCAAGATCAGCCGATTCCAGCGGCGAACCAGGGACCTGCGCCTCAACCGGCCACTGCGGGAACACAACCGGCAAACGAGCAGGCCGGGTTACCCCTACCGCTGGCTAGAGTTACGACCGGCAATGAATTACCACCACCACCACCGTCACGATTTCGCACACCAGCAGGTCACTACAACAATCCCATGAGAAAACGTGTATGCAGCAACACTCGCATTGAATCAAATCCCCATGAGAGATTCGCCCCATGAAGAGGAGACCCGGCGGGCGATCGATATGTTGCACACTTCGGTGGCGCAGCAAGCCAATTATCCGGATCATAGAATTGGAATGCATGGGACGCCATACGCCAGTCAGCAACGAGGCAATACCGGCAATATCCAAACGAGTTCGGCACGGCAGAGGGAAGAGCAGCAGCAAATGCCGCCTCCTCCCCGTGTTCAGGCAGTGCCAGCAGCGTCAGCAGCGCAGGCTGTTGTGGATAGCTGCAGGGCCAGGAGGGCCGGGGCCGGGGTCTGTGGTGCATGGATTACCAGCAGCACCGCGCCCCCCGCTGGGTCACACGTTTCCCGAGTAAGGCCAGTTTCGACCATTCTTGCAGGACCTAAGTGTCTCTCGGACAACATCAGGGCTGAACCTTACCCGGAAAAATTGAAAGAACCAGGAAAAGTAGTGAATTACGAACCGACTATGGATCCAGAAACATGGTTGAGCAGTTATGAGATGGCAATGTCGATTCGCAATGCATCAGAGAATCTCCAAGCCAAGTTCATGTACCTGATGAAGTCAGAAGGAGCAGCAAAGTTATGGTTCACCAATCTGCCGGAAGGATCGATCAAGTCCTGGGAGGAGTTGAAAACCGCGTTTGTCAAGCACTTTCATGGGACGTGCAGAAAGTTGTTCACTATTGATGACCTAGAACGATGCGTCCAGAAGAAGGGAGAGTCGGCGCGCAGTTGGGTGCGCCGGGTTATGGAGATTCTTCATTCGTCCACAGATATTCAGCCTAAGGATGCATTACAAGCTATGGCGAAAACATGCAATTATACGCCTCTAGTGCAAAAGCTAACTCGCATGAAATCCAGTCGGAATGCTTCGGAGGTTACGATGGGAGAATTGATGGATGCGTGCAACAAACAAGCTGCAACAGATACCACAGAAGAGGAAGTTGATGACAAAAAAGCAAAAGCAAACACAAGTAATAGTGGAAGAATCGGCAATGGATCAGCACCGGGTAACAACGAAAACAGCCAGAACAAGCGCCCGTTTGAAGGAGGCTCCGAGTTTGTCGCCAACACGGAAGCCGGGTCTTCGAGACCCAGGGCAGAAGGAAATTTTAACACTGGAAACCACAATGGAGGAAACTATCAAGGGCCGCCAAGGCCGAGCAACAATTGGGACATCTTTAGAATGGCGTGCCCGAAGCACAGCAGGAACAGTAGGCCGGCTAACCACTCCTTGGAGCAGTGCGCCGACCTACAGAGGTGGAAGAACGAGGAAGTGAACAGAGCCATGCGAGGTGCGGGTCGGGGAGGAGGACCGGGTCCAGGTGGAAACCCGGGCAACGGCCCACCCCCAGCCGGTAACCCGGCAGCAGGAAATCAGGGGAACAATCAAGGGGGAGCTGGATGTTTCCAGGCTAACCCCAAACAGTTGGGTCAATATCACGTGCATACTACAGGAGGCTCTAACAAAGACAAAAAGATACTGAAGCAGGCGGTAAACTCGGTTTCTTCGGCCGTTCCGAGGTATCTGAGGTGGTCAGAACATGACGTAACATGGAGCAGAAGAGACCACCCGGAGAGAATAGAGCACCCGGGAGTCTTAGCGTTGGTAGTTGCACCACAGGTCAATGGGTACGAGCTGAAAAAGGTCCTGATGGATGGAGGAAGCAGCATCAATATCCTGTAATGGGAAACCTTTCTACGCATGGGTCTCAAAGAATCTCAGCTACAAAAAAGTACGACAATTTTTCATGGCATAGTACCGGGTCATTCAGCGTGCCCCGAGGGAAAAATCGCATTGGAGGTAGCTTTTGGGGAATCAAAGGACAATTATCGAGTTGAGTGGCTTACTTTCGAGGTGGTTAAGTTGCGCAGTCCTTATCACGCGCTGTTCGGAAGGCCGGCTTATGTTAAATTCATGGCAAGGCCGTGTTATGTGTACCTACAGCTAAAAATCCCGGGTCCTAAGCAGACCATCACCATACATGGGAACCGGGATATAGCAGCTGAATGTGATGGAGGAGATGCAGCAATGGCCAAGCAAGCCTGTAGAAAAGAGGAACTCAAACATTACCGGTCTCAAGCAGACCCGGATGATAGAGCAGCACCAAAAAGGCCGAGTATTAAAGACGAAAGAGCAAAGTCCAAGACAACACAAGACACCAAAATGGTGGCTTTCATCAAGTGTGATTCCCTCAAACAATGTGGCATAGGAGAAGAAATTGCACGGCCGTCCACGGCCAGCCGCGTTATGGAAGCACCTCACCCGGATTGGCTAGCAAACCCGATACTCATTATGAAAAAGTCCAGCAAGTGGAGAATGTGTATCGGTCACGCCAGTTCCGGACCGATTCCCAAGAAGAACTAAACAATGTAACGGGCCGCAGGTTTCAGACGCACTCTTTTCCTATCCAGGGTACCTAAGGGGGCTGGAAGGTTTTTAATGAGGCGGCCTGCTGACCCAAACTTTCTCGTATCAATAAAGAGATGGTTATCAAGTCTTAGTTTGTTACGATCTTTACTTCGGTTACAGGTAAGTAGAATCCATTGCTATCAGTACATCAGTATCATCAAGTATGTTGAATATATATAGGTCTTGGGGGCTGATTGCTTGAAAAGCACAGTCACAAACCCAAAGACCCGGCCTTGATGCCTATGAGTTATAAGGACCAGTTACTCGCAAACGAGTACGGCTGCAATCTTATAACCGGACAAAGGAGTCAAATTTTCTTGACTTTTCTTACTTAAGCTCGATGCGACTCGCACTAAAGTGGCATGATTTGCTCGCTTACGATTACAATCAGCCATGGAGCCCAATGGGACTTGCCTGACCCTGTTTTCGTACAAATGTAACAACATGGTATCCACGCGAAAGCCGGCTTACAGTACAAGATAGTCAAAAGGGTCATCTAAACCACAAGTTATGCAGAGTACAAGGCTAATATACGGAAACTCAACGCTTATCAAGCATAACTTCAATACCTACGTGAAACGGCTCTAGGTTTTTAGGCTTGGTAGAAAACAATTTGTTCTTTGAGAAAGACCACACGTCCCAGACTCGGATTTCGGGTCATGGGGACCGGGCACTTCGAAACAGAAACAAACTTCTTGGCTATCAAAGCTCGAAAGACCCTAGCATCCGAGTCGTGGGGACTTGGGGACTTAAAGAAAAGTCCACTTATCAAAACCCACGATACTCGGAAATCGAGTCTCACAAAGGGAACCAAAAAGAAAGTCGGGTATCAAGAATAAGTTCACAAATAGACAAGTATCAAATTCATCAAAAGGCCAAGAAAGGCACGAAGTATATTGTGGAATTCAAAGTACGTTACAAATCACGATATCAGTATCAAGGGTGCACAGGTGCACCGTTAAAAAGAATACTCGTTTTGAATAAGAACATCGGAAGATTGAGGCATTTCTACTCGGCTTCCTGAGTAGGGTCCGCGTCTTTGCCTTTGCCTTCCGAGTCTTGGTCCTGGGCCTCCTCCTTAGCTCTTCCGGCATCGTCACCCAGATTCTTCGTATCAGGACGGACATGCGGGAGGACAGCCGGTGTAGAGGTGGATGGTTGTGATCCTAATTCGGCCTCCCTCTTCGCGGTTTCTTCCCTCTTCCTGGCCGAGTCAGCGGCCCATTTCTCCAAAATATCAAAGGGCGGGGGTGCGTCCTCCTCCACGATTTTGCCTTCAGCATCGTACGCACTCATAATTGCACTCAGATCCATACTATCTGCGAAAGTGGTTGCCGAGTGACGCACTGCGGATTGTATGGCCTTGAAGTCCTTGGGTACAAACTTGGAGCCATCAGCTTTGAATTCTGGAAACCCGGATATTACCTTTGCCGGATCAAGCTTGGGAAAATAAGCCTTAGCCAGCGTAAAGGCCCGGGTCATACCAATCCGGCATGCCGAGCGTTTCCAGATCTCGATCCATGCAGGCACGGTGGAGCAGGCTTGGATAAGATTTTCTTCACCCGGATATACCTCGGTAGGCCACTTCACGGCATCCAATATAAACTTGGTGCCGGCAAAGAAAGTCCGGAGTACAATGTTCAACATTTTAGCCTTGGCAACAACATCTTCTTCTGGGGCCGCAAGGTTGGCACCTGCAGTTGAAACAAAGGAAGGACGTATCAGTAATCCCGAGTATCATGTAATAAAGTAAAGGCATGAAGTCAGTCGGCAGCAAAAACTTACTAAGCAAGATGCGATAGGTATCGGTAACCTGGTCCGATAATTTCTTTAGTGCGGTTTGAGCAGTATTGCACTTCTTCTTGTATTTAGAAACATCCTTCTTCAAGGTTTCCACGTCAGCCTCAAGGGCTTCTCTCCGCTTTACCTCGGCAAGAAGAAGTTGTTCGGTCTTGAGCAAAATTTCATCAGACCGGGTCATCTGTGCCTGTAAGGAACAAGGAGTACAAGTATCATTCGGGTATCATGGCAAGCCGAATATTGCATAAAGTACCAAGCACAACTTCAACAAAGTTATGCTCAGAACTTGGGGACTAGGCGTATACTACGAGATATCAAGTGTTGTTACCTGGTGCTCTGCGGCCATTCGCTCTAGAATGTTGCTCTCTGAGGTCTTCATAGTGAGGAGAGTGCTCATCAGCTGGTCAAAAGTATCATTACCCGTGTTAGAAGATCCGGGGTCTCGGAAACTCGGAGAAGGAGTTTTCTTCTTAGCGGGAGACGGCATCTGGGTCATCCGAATGTCGGAATCTGGTGCTCCTCCTCCCGCACCCGAAGTTGCAGCTTTTTCCTTCTCGCTTGCATGTGAGGCTATCGGATACTCGGCTTCTTGTCTGGCCGGGTTCATTGGTGACACTTGTCCTTCGCCGCCAACTGCGGCTGTCATATTATCAGTCGGGTTCCCCTTACCCGGGTCATCGGTCTCCATATCCTCTTGGTCGCTAATAATGACCGTGGCCCTATAGACAGTATGAGTGAGCAGTTAGTGTATAACCAGGAAAAGGTGATGAAAATGTGATAGAACGTCAGGAAAGGAACTTTACCCGGGATTCACCGCAAAGTCCGCAGGGAATTCGCTGCTGGACCCGGACGAAACTGAAAAACGTCAAGCGAGATCTTGTAAGGGAATGGTTCAGGAAGATTGTTTCATCCGAGAAAGGATAAGGTAAATACCAGCGCGCCGAGCCGGAGACAATGGAATACCCGGGTTAAGAGCACCATCACCCGGGTAATTTCGAGTCGCTCTGCGCTTGGTCATGGACGACTCCTTTAAATACGGCCAGTGGAATAACGTCAAGTTAGCTCATGCATATCATCAAAGGAATATGAATTGGATACAAGGAGACGATATGAAACCTTGAAGACGACCCCTCGGGGTTTTCTCTTAGATCCGACTTTGATTGTCGGCTCCACTTCATCCTCATCACTGGCGGATTCCACCTTGCCGTCAGTTTCTTCTTCTTCGTCCTTGTCTTCTTGTTATGGAAGTTATCAAGGTTACAGTTGGAAAATGAAGAACGGGACACGACGAACTCAAAGGAACTAAGTGAAGTTGGAACGTACCTTCATCCGAGTTAACGGCATCCTCTTTCTCCTCTGGATTTCTGGAGTTAGGAGGAGTTTCAATCTTCCAGAAATCATCATCGGCCTGAGATGAAGACATAAGAGAAGGGGTTATCAGTTGTACCAAGTGGAAATAATAAAGGTGAAAACATGAAAACCGGGTCTTTACCGCGGGGGCTGGGTTCTCGAGTGTGAAGGGCTCTAATCCGGTTATATTCCGGATTACCTCCAGCTTTTTTGTCAGAAAGCTCTTGATAGTTTTATTGGTGTCGCCGGGTGCAAAGCTGTTGGTGGAGTACCGGAGCGAGTCCGTGGTGTGCCCCGAATATTCGCACATTAATTTTGTGCGGATGGAGTTGGGCTGGATTCGGAAGTTGACCCAAGTTTTCACCAGGTTGAGCCCGATGAGACCTTGGGCCGAAAGAATGGAGATTTTGGCCAATAAAGGTAGGATTGCTTCCCTGTCCGAGTCAGTGGCGAAGGCGTTGAAGGTCTCGGAGATATCGAGTAGGCCTTCCGAGTAACCCGGCAATTTCTTTTCGCCGGGTGGGGAAGTGTCCCGGCAGTAAAAGTATGAAAGCTGCCAATGTTTCACGTGGGAGTTGAGGGTAAGAGGTGGCACTAGAGAGTTCTTGCGGCGCTGGATAGAAACCTCGCCGCAAGCGAGAAGTGCCCCGTCACCGCTTTCGCGGCACGGTTTGCACTGGAAAAGTTCGACGAAAAGAGCCAAACTTGGCGGAGTGCACAAGTATGACTCGGAGAGAACGATGAAGTGGGAGATATTTAACACGGAGTTAGGCCCTATGTCAAATATACGAAGGCCATAGTGGCTCAGAATATCACGAAAGAAAGGGTGACCCGGAGGACGGAAGCCCCGGGTCCCGTGCTCCACAAAGCATATTACCTAATCCTTTGCTGGTGTAGGCCGGGTCTCGTTGCCCGGCACCCTCCACTGGATATCCTCTTGGGGGGGAAGAACCCCTAGCTCGACCAGTTCTTCTAACTTGGCCTTGGTGACCGTAGATCGCGCCCAGTTGGCGGATATGGAGTTGGTGGTCTTGGCCTTGGTCGGCTGCTTTCCCTGTTTCTTGGGAGCCATGGGCTTAACCTGCAAAGCGAAGGTAGAAGGGCATGAGGAATAAGACTCGGAAACCGTGAGCTGGTCGAGTATCGGCGAGTGATATCGAGACAACATGGAAGTTACATACTATCCGGGTATCAATCTGCAGAGTAAGGTTCAAACTATCCGGGTATCAAGCATCATAATAAAAATTATGGAGGCCTATGCATTGAAAGAGCCTTTGAGGGTGATGGATGGTTGCACAGGTACCTATTGCGAATAAAAAGAACCGGAAAAGGGAGGATTTTCCGGGTGACAGAGACAAGGGCGGAAAAATTGGGCGGCCCGAGCCTAGATCGGAGATTCCGTTTCTAGATTTGTGTTAAAATTAATGACTATGGGAGGTAGGAAAGTGAAATAAAGTCTATATCCAATTCATTGGATGAGCTAGAATGAATACGAGCAACCTAATTCGGCGTGACCAGGAAAATGACCGGCGGGATGACTTAGATCTAATCTGAAGAAAATCAAGGAATTGTGGAGGCCAGTTAATGGGTGTGAGAGGCTTACTGGAGGAGATCGCAGTGAAGCTCGACGGAGGCAAATGGCACAAGCCTGGTGCCCCTTTGCGATTCCCGGCGGGCAGGTCGGGGGTCTGGCGGCGGATCTGGGCGGTGGTGCAGCGCGCACCGTGGCGGAGCGAAGCCGGCGGCAAATAGGCTCCGGTGATGCGCGCGAGGTTTCCGTAGTGGCGCTCTGTGAGCTTGAGCACTGAGGAAGAAAGGAAGAAGAATGGGGGAAAATGAGCCGTTGGGGTTAGGGTTACCCCTAAGAGACTATTTATAATAGCGCGAGTGGATAAACCCAGTTCAACGGGTGGGAGCCGGAAGTTACGGAGTAACGGCTGTCTGTTTAAGTTTTGCGAGATACGCTTTAAGTATTGGGCGAGGTATCCGGACAGAAATAGGAAGGAGATATTCTTCGTGGTATCAAGATCAATTATCGAGTAAAGTACAGGATTTTGACATTTTTATCACGGCTTAGACCCGGAAGGCTAAGCCAAGTGTTTGGAGAGAAGCCGGGTTACTATATGGCCACCATGGAGTTGGGCCTAGCTATTTATCAAAGCGCTTTAACCCGGCCTTCATACACTTGTGCGTTTGATGTTTTTACAGGGAATAGCAAGCGCTTCAAGGAAGGATCCGTGAAGCCCAAGCTATTTTGGGGACTACTGATGGAGGGATAGTAACCCGGTAGGCCAACTCCACGGTATAACCCGGCCCAAAGGACGCTACACAAGATCCGGCTAAGGGTAAAGAAACTTCTGGAAGGCCCAAGTTTGTGGGCCTCGTAACCCGGATTGTGGGTTACGGTAAAGGAAAGTTAGGGTTTGTATGTGGTGTCCGGGTAGGATTCAGGGTGCGCCTTGGAGGGCAAGCCAGGGGGTACGGGTGCTTTATAAACCGACCCCTAGGTCTAGTTGAGAGAGATCCAAGTCCTAGCAATATCACCTGATATCGAATATCCAGTGTAATACGAGAGTTGAGTTGTTATATTGAGATCGGAGACTCGGCGACTTGATTGCCGGCTACCAGATCGAGTATTATCATGTTTTCCTCTCAGCTAAACCCTCTCCCAAACGCCTGTGTCGTCTTGCCCCAAGATAAGTTACCCCCGGTAACGTCTGCCGTGATTATCCCACGACACAACGCTTCACTCCAACTTCTCCTTTCCTTCCCCACTCCTTGCGCTCTCGCAACACCACCGCAGGAATTTCGGGCTTGCCACCGGAGCAAAGCCACCGCCGGCCGCGTTCGTTCTCGAGCTATCCCGCGCCGCCGCCAAGCTCCACCACTGCGCCCTCGCCCTGCTCACCAAGAGTCGCAAAGGGGCATTCAGACCACGCCGTCCACCGTGGTCACACTAGACTCCAATATCTCCCAGTAAGTTCCTTGTACTTGTTAATTTAGCCTCGCAATTTTACGATTTATCCTAGATTGGATCTAGGTCAACCCGCGGGCCGTTTTTCCCGTCAAACCGGATTAGATGGCTTAGATGCTTGCCAACTCCTTTAACAACCTGTTTGATGATCACACACCACCCTCCTACCATTATTAATCACCAATTTCTTCTTAGAATCGTTCGCAAGTTTTCCAATCTAGATCCATTTCATCCCAATTTTCCGCGCATAATATTGACACCCGGAAAATCCTCCTCTTCCGGCTCTTTTGCTGACAGTAGATACATGGGCAACCATCCGTCTTCCCCAAACACTTTTCAATACGTAAGTGACCAATCATCTCTATAGTTGTACTTGATACCCGGATAACTCGCAATATTCACTCTGTGCTATGATACCCGGATAGTTCTTAGTTTTCATACTTTCTCGATACTCCAGACTCGGATAATCCAATATTTCCGAGTCTTATTTCCTATATCTTTTTTCCTTGTGTTTTGTAGGTTGACGCCATGGCTCCCAAAAGGCAAGGGAAGCAGCCGGCTCAGGCGAAGACTACCCAAACCATATCCGCCAATTGGGGGCGATCCACAGTTACGAAGGCCAAGCTGGACGGGCTGGCCGAGTTAGGAGTTCTCCCTTCTCAGAAGGACATTCACTGGAGAGCACCGGGCGACGAGACCCGGCCCACACCCGCCGGTAATGAGGTAATCTGCTTCATAGAGCACGTGACTCGGGGATTCCGTCCTCCGGGTCACCCTTTCTTTCGGGAGGTCCTAAGCCACTATGGCCTCCGGGTATTCGACATAGGGCCTAACTCTATGTTGAATATTACCCACTTCATCATTCTATCCGAGTCATACTTGTGCGTTCCGCTAAGTTTGGCTCTCTTCATCGAACTATTCCAATGTAAACCGTGCCGCGAAAGCGGTGACGGGGCACTTCTTACTTGCGGCGGGGTATCCATCCAACGCCGCAAGAATTCACCGATGCCAACCCTCAATCTAAACTCCCACATCAAACACTGGCAACTATCTTTCTTTTACTGCCACGATACCTCCCCAGACGGCGAGAGGAAGCTGCCGGGTTACTCGGAGAGTCTCCTCGAGCCTTCCGAGTCTTTCAATGATTTTGCCCCTGACTCGGACAGGGAGGCGATCCTGCCCTTGTTAGCTAGGATAGCCATCCTCTCAGCCCAAGGCCTTCTTGGGCTCAATTTAGTGAAAACATGGGTTGATTTCCGGATCCAACCCAACTCTATCCGCACCAAATTAATGTGTGAGTACTCGGGGCATACCACGGACGCACTCCGATACTCCACCAAGAGCTTTGCGACCGGCGATACCAACAAAACCATCAAGGGCTTCTTGACGGAGAAGCTGGAGGTGATAAAGAACATCGCCGGGTTACCTCCATTTACTCGGGAAAATCCGGCTCCAGTGGTAAGACCCGATATTCATAACTTATTTCCACACCTTGACTTGATACAGCTTCTAATCCTTAATTTCATCTTTTTTGTCTTAGGCTGATGATCCCTTCTGGAGAGTTGAACCCTCCCCCCCTTCCAGAGACCCGGAAGAAGAGGACGAACCGACTGATGATAATGAAGGTACTTATACGGATCTTGCGTCATTTTTACTTGCATAACTTTTCCTCCCATTTAACTTTTTCCCACTGATACATACTCGACTTTCAGGGCTGGAGGACGAAGAAGAAAAGGAGGAGGACGACCCGGAGGCCACCGAATCTGATCAGGAAGTGACAATTGGGGCCAAGAGGAAGGCCAGAGGAGTGGTTTCCAAGGTTCCTTTTTCTTCTATATCTTCTGAGCCTTACTCCTTTGATACCATGCGTGAACTTAACCAACAGCTGTCACAATCGTCATACTTGAAGGATCCTCTCCCGGCCAAGCGCAGGGTGACCCGGAGTTCCCCGGGTGACACTACTAGGGAAAAGCTTACCCGTGACGCACCATTTTGCTTACCCGTGACGCACCTGGGCGCGTCACGGTTATCACGCCGCGCCTATGGGTTTAGCCGTGACGCACCGAGCTGGTGCGCCGCGCCTATTATTACCCGTGACGCACCGGCTAGGTGCGCCGCGGCTACTTTTGGGCGCGTCACGCCTAACTCCAGATGTGCGCCACGGCTATGAATACAGGTGCGTCACGGCTATTCTATGCTGTATTTTTTAAAAAAGGCAGTACCGTATTTATACAGGTATATACAGCTCAAATACAGAAGAATGTCAGTCCACAAAATACAGAAGAATATCAATAGCTCAAACACAGGTATGCAATTGATAGAATAAATTTTCATACCAGAAATATTACATAGTCTAGAAAACAAACATATATACTACTAATAAATCCAGGAGTTAGTCTCGAAAACAACCATATTACATATTTTCGATCATCACCACATAATCTATCTAGCGGGCGCGGATGTAGTCGATGACCATCATCATGTCCAAGTTGGCGATGTCACTATCCCTCATGGTGATCAGAATAGCTCGGCCAACCTCCATACCACCTCTTGCGGAATGGAACTGCCTCCATGCTTGAGAGTTGAGGATGACCCGACCATCAGCGTTATCCCTGGTGATCGGAACTACGGTGACAGGTCCTGATTCTCCACGGCGTACTCCAATGGTACCCATATGCTCCATGCCAGCACTGTCCGCTACCGCCAAAGGTATTTTCTACAACACACAATTCCAAGAAAGAATAAAAGCACAATGTCAAATACCGGATAAGAAAGTGTTAAGAACATAAGCAACTATACGAATAAGAAAGTGTTAAACATACCATGACATGTCCATTGGAGACGTTAGTGTTGGTGATGCGATGCACGAAAGGGGACCCGATGTGGCTATCTATCTGGGCAAGTTTCTGAAGGACACGGTCCTTCTCAAACTCGCTAAGATTCGCTCTTTGAGCAACCACCACATGTTTCCATGGGTCCTCCTCGTCCATATCATCCTCAGTGTCCATATCCTCGGTGTTCTCAGTTTCCTCCTCACTCCCGCCATCCTCGCTCGCAATCCCGCCCATATACACAATTTTGATGCGAGGTTGCGGTCCTTCCATGGAGAAGTGAATGTAATCACGTCCGCTTAAATTGTACGTGGCGATGAGAGCCTGCAATGCATGCCCGCAGAAGTAGGTCTTCGTTCTTTCTTTTTTCACTCGAAGAATGTAGGTGGTCCCGTGAACATTGAAATCAACGTTACTGCCAACTAACTCGTTGAATTCTTCGCGAATATTGCATGGTAGAATCTAAAAAAGAAATATAAAGAATATTTTGTTAATAAACACAAGTCTCAAGCTAGATAGTAAAACGAAAGAACAAGTTAACATAAAAAGAATTGTTAATTACCAACGAATCAACGTCACCGTCGTGGAGTTGAAGCATAAAAGAAGCCCCCGTGAATCGTCCTTCGGCACATCGAGACCGACATACTTCGCAAGCCATGTTCTATTTAATTAAGAAAGTACACATAGAGGTTAGAGGAGCATAGCTATCACAAAACAAGGATTCCTTTTAACTAAGAAAAGGAAACTAGGATTATCATTGTGTTGTAACAGAGAGCATGATTATCATTGTGTTGTAACGGCTAAGTCCTAAATTCACGGGAAAATTTCGGCATGACCTTTGCTAATTTTCTAACACTAGAGTGCCCGATTCTCGCCGAAACGGAAATTAATCAACATTTCGGCGAAAATGGGCAACTCATTTGAATTCCCTGCAAAGTTTTAAACGGCTCGATGGCCGGACAGATTTCCAAAACATGATTCAAGCACAAAGCTCAAGCACATACAACAAAAACCTTCACCACAAATCAATCTCCACAAGTTAATCCAACCACCAGGAACCAGTGAAATCACAGATCCAGTGGAATCATCACAAGGCCAAGCTAGGAACTGAAGTAGCAGGCCTGATCAACTTGCCATTCCTAACTTACTGTGCACTGTTATGACATGTTTGCATGCTTATTAAATAATAATCAGTCTTCTTACTGTGCACTGTTATGTTCTAAGCAATTAAAAGTAGGAGGCAAATTAAATAATAAAACACATTGCAGCTAGATGCAGGTGAGCACAACAGGTCAACAAGAAGGACATACAACACAGGCCCTGGAAGTGCATATTATCTCTTGTTTGGAGATGACAATCAGCAACATAGGCAAGTTATTCCAGATCTAAATGCCCCAGGGGAACAAGAGGAGATACCAGTCACTCAAAATGCTCCAGTGCAACATCAAAATGCTCCAGTTCACCCTTGCTGTGAATTTGAGTGCACTAGCTATCAAATAGATGTTTCTTTGCTAGCTGAGATGTGTACTTTCCATGTCATGTAGCTATGTCAGCTCAAACCTACCATCTAAAATTAGTTCGTTCTATATTTTTCTCAAAACTGATAGATGTGGGTATAGATACTATCTCCCATTTTGGTGCTAAGTAATTCATGGATCTGCTATGTAATCCAGACATATTAATTCACCTATATTATGCCATTTTGGTCCTATATTTGGTTGTCTAGAAAGGAATTTTGGTCCTATTTTTGCCTACAATTTTTGTCCTATGAAATCACCTGCTCTGATTTGCTCATTCCATTGCCAATTCAAATGGAAAAAATTCCCATATATTCCACAAACACAACACACATTGCATATTCATTAGAGGTACTCCATACATAACTTCACATACATCAGATAAATCATCCAACCAAAAATTACTTCTGTTTCCATCACAGGGATGGAAAAAATCCTCCACAACAATATGTACCAAATAGTCCATTGGGAAAATTTCCCAAGCCTAAACCATCCAGTCGAAACCCCACAGGAATATCACAAGGCACCATGGCATGAACTCTGGCACGAGGGCCAAGCTCCAGAGCAAACGGGGATGGAGGAATCAGGAAGAGAGAGAGAGAGGTCAGGGGGCAGAGGGAGAGGAGCACTTACAGGTGGTCTTGGACTGCCTCCCACGACGGCGCGGCGGGTTCCTCCTCCTCCTTACGGCGCGGCGCGGCGGTGGCGGGTATCTCCTGCTCTTGGACGGCACGGTGGTGGGCGAAGGGGCTAGGGACGCGAGCTAGGGCCGACGGGGCTAGGAGGCGTGCGGTGGAGAGAAGAAAGGGCGGCAGTGGCTAGAAAGGGAGGAGGCGGGAGGCGACGAAGGTGGCGGCGATGGTGATCTCGATCGCGATCAGATCGAGAGATTGGAGAAGGAAACGACCGAGCGCCTCTCTCTCTCTCTACCACCTATAGCCGTGGCGCACCAGAGCTGTGTGCGTCACGCGTAACTAATCCGTGGCGCACCAAAGATAGCTACCCGCGGCGCACCCGTGGAAAAGATAGCCGTGACGCACCACTGCAATGTGCGCCGCGGCTACCCAACATAGCCGTGACGCACCGCTGGGTTGGTGCGTCGCGGGTATGCCTCGGAGGCTCGCCACCCCGGCCCCACGCATAGGCGCGACGTGCCTTCCATTTGGTGCGCCGCGGCTATGCCTTTAGGCGCGACGGGCAGAAACATGGTGCGCCGCGGGTAATAGGCGTGACGCGCCAAATGTGACGTGCGTCACGGGTATCATCACTCCTATAGCCATTTTCCTAGTAGTGTGAGGATCCCCTTAACCCGGGTATCTCCACTTCGCCCGCTCACCGGGTTGGCACTCCTCCACCTCAACCCTCCAAATCTCCTCAGCGCCATCCATCTCCTAATCACCCACGCGCTGGGCAATTCCGGGTTCCACTATCGGTCCCTTTGACAACTTCATCCGCTTCCAGCAGCGAACTCCCGCCGGATTATGCTGTGAATGCCGGGTAAGTCTCCACTGCTCGATATCCTTTCATGCCTGATAACTTTCCCTTAGCGCCCAAGTCACCACTAGTGACCCGGAGAACACAGAGACAGAAAACCGAGGGACAGAGGGGCCGACTGATAACACAGACGCTGCGGCTGGCGATGAGGCTGAAGACGGCCAAGAAGAAGAACCCTTTAATGATCCGGTTCATCAGGAAGCCGGAAATCCAAAATCCTCCGAAGAAATGGATGAGGAGATCGAGGTCCTGGATACCCAGACGGTCCGGGTCTCGACCCCTAGATCCGGCAAAGTCCTTCAGTCAGGAGACCAATCTGCCGGCCCTTCTCGTGTTCACCCCGAAGATATGACATTTGCCCAGATGCTTGATGCCATCTACACCTTGAGGGCCGATGAAGAAAATATTCTAGATGCTTTGATAACAAAGCATAAGGTAAGTCCGAATAATACCACTTATATCCTTATGTAGTCCCCAAGTTCTGAGTAAATTGCTTGTTAACTTGCTTGGAACTTCATAGTAGATCCGACTGACCCTTCCTTGTACTTCCACCCAGGATTTCGTGGCCCAAGCTGAGAAGAAATTGGCGAAGGCTGCCAAACGCATTGAGAAGGAGAGGCTCTACGCGAGGCAGCTGAAGCTGAAGCTCGGAGGAGCGGAAAGATCACCAGAAAGTATAGAAAGAGGGCTCACTCGGCGGAGGATAAGCTGACAACATTATCTGTTCAAATTGCCGATACTTATCGTGCAGCAACTGGTACGATCCTTAACTTTAGTAACTAAGACCCGGATTCTCCTTTAGATAAATAGCCGGATCTCCTTACTCATTGCTTTTCTTACTTTCTGCAGGCCCCGATGATGCAATCCCCGAAGAAGATGATATTGCCAAGCTAAAGATCATTAAGGATACCGTCCGGCAGCTCAGTGCCGGAGTTGGATGGATTCTTGACGAACTGCGACTGCCGGGAGTTGGGCCAGGTAACATCAAAAAGCTTCTGGATGTCTGCTCCACTATCCCTGAGTGGATTTGGCATTGGAAACGCTCGTCCTGCCGGGTTGGAGTAACCCGGGGGCTTGCGCTGGCTAAAGCTTACTTCCCGAAGCTAGAGCCGGCCAAGCTTATGGGCGGGTTTCCAGAATTCAATCAAGACGGGTCTAAGTTCTTACCAAAGAATTTCAAGGCCATCCAGAAGAAAGTTCGTCACCCGGCTAGTGTGACTGCCGATAAACTGGATGTCAACTCAATTCTTCCTGCGTATGATGCTGATGACAAGGTTGTTAAGGCAGATCGCCCCCAGCCATATGATATGCTTGCTCGATGGAAGGAGGAAGCTGCCAAGATTAGGGAGGAAGCTGCAAAAAAGAAAGCTGAAGCCGACTCTGCGCCTGCTACCTCTACACCAGTCGTCCCTCCTCCTGCGCGAGCCGGCACTGCTGCTGACCCGGGTGCTGCTGCTACCACCAGCGATGGTAAGGGTAAAGCGAAGATGGATGCCGCGGCGCAGAATGCCGAGTGATACCTGCTACTTCATGCCACTTCACACGCATCAGTCGGCCGATGTGCCGTTTAAACAATTATTTTTGGATGGTGCGCCTGTGCACCTTTGATACTATTTTACCGAAGCTTTGTAATGCACTCTAAGTTCTTGATACACCTTGCGCCTCTTTTGGCCTTTTGGATGATTTTGAATTTATCTACTCTTGAACCCATTTGTTCTTGATATCCGACTTTCTTTATTGTTCCTTTTGTGAGACTCGGTTTCCGAGTGTCATGGGTATTGACGAGTAGACGTGCTTCTAAGTCCCCAAGTCCCCAAGACTCGGATGTTTGGGTTTTTTGAGCCTTAGCAACTAAGCAACTTTTCTTTTTCGAAATCCCGAGTCCCCAAGACCCGAAGTTCCGAGTCTGGGATACTTGGTCTTTCCAAGAGAACAAATTGTTTGCTGTTAAGCCAAAAAACCTAGAGCCGTTTCACATAGGATTTGAAGTTATGCTTAATAATCGTCGAGTTTCCGGCTATTAGCCCTGTACTCTGCATAACTTGTGGTTTAGATGACCCTTTTGACTATCTTGTACTATAAGCCGGCTTTCGCATGGATATCATATTGTTACATCTGTACGAAAACAGGGTCAGCCAAGTCCCATTGGGCTTCATGGCTGATTGTAATCGTAAGCGAGCAAATCATGCCATTTAAGTGCGAGTCACATCGAGCTTGAGTTTGCAACTGTGCTATTCAAGCAATCAGCCCCCAAGACCTAAATATACGCAACATACTGTGAGTGAAGAACATAATAGTATCCATCTCTTTACTTGATATGAAAAAGTTAGGTCAGCAAGCCGCCTCATTAAAAACCCATCCAGTCCCCCGGGGTACCTTGGATAGGAAAAGAGTGCGTCTGAAACCTGCTGCCTGTTACATCGTGCAATTCCACTTGCCAATATAATCTTTACTAAGTATAATATGGACGTAGCTGAGCCACGTTCCATGGTCTGTCTCTTTCTTGCATAGATGAAGTGGTATGAGCGGTGTCATTAACTGTAGCCGACTCTTCCCTTGCATCTATCAAGTAATATGATCCATTGTGCAGATTCCGGCTTATGATAAACGGTCCTTCCCATGGTGGTGATAACTTGTGTTTTCCTTCGTTTGACTGTACCAGGCGCAGAACCAGGTCTCCTTCTTGGAAGACCCGGGTTTTCACGCGCCGGCTATGATACCTCCGTAAATCTTGCTGATATATGGCTGATCTTTCTAGGGCTTGTTCCCTTTGTTCTTCTAACATATCTACGGCGTCCTCCCGGGTCTTTTCGTTCTCCACTTCGACGTAAGCTGATACTCGAGGTGAATCATGAAAAATATCAGTCGGTAACACCGCTTCCGCACCGTAGACCATGAAGAAGGGTGTCATCTGAGTAGACCTGTTGGGTGTGGTGTTGATACCCCACACCACGGAAGGAAGTTCTTCGACCCATGCACCGGCAGCCCTGATACAAGGGACTCGCATGCGTGGTTTTAATCCGCGAAGCAACTCTTGGTTTGCCCTCTCCACTTGTCCATTAGCCTATGGATGAGCTACTGATGCTACGTCAAGCCGGATTCCATTGTTACCACAGAACTTCTCCATCTCGCCAAGGGACATGTTGGTTCCATTGTCGGTAATTATGCTGTGTGGATACCCGAACCGATAGATAATTCTTTTCAGGTACTTGACTGTTGTAGCTCCTTCACAATTAGTAACTGGCATAACCTCAACCCACTTGGTAAACTTATCAATAGCCACTAAAAGATGCGTCTTCTTGCAAGGTGACATATGAAAGGGACCAACCATGTCCATACCATAGACAGCGAACGACCAAGTTAACGGGATGGTCCGTAACTCCATAGCCGACACGTGGGTTTGGCGAGCGTACCTTTGACATCCGTCACACCTTGCTACTAATCGTTCCGCATCTGCTAGAGCCGTGAGCCAGAAGAATCCGTGTCGATAAGCTTTGGCCACAAGGGATCTTGTGGATGCATGACGCCCACAATCACCTTCATGGATTTCCTTGAGAATCTGTCGGCCTTCTTCTGGTGCCACGCAGCGCAAAAAGACTCCTGCGGCACTTCTCTTGTACAACTCCCCATTGATGATAGAATATCACTTTGCTCGCCTCAAAATTTGCCTTGCTAACACCTCCTGTTGTGGTAACTCGCCTCGTGATAGGTAGGCCAAAAACGGTTCTGTCCACTCGGGAATAGCGCGTACGGTGGCCACGAGCTCCAAATCCGGGTCTTGATTCGCCAGTTCCTTCTCAGACTCGGTTTTAACTGATGGTCGCCATAATTCGTCCAGGAAAACGTTAGGTGGAACCGGCTCTCTGCGCGAACCGAGTCTAGCGAGAGCATCTGATGCCTCGTTCTTTCTTCTGTCTATGTGTTCCACCTCATACCCGGAAAAACATCCTGCGACCCTATCAACCTCTCTGCGGTATGCTGCCATAGTCGCGTCCTTTCTATCCCAAGTTCCTGATACCTGCTGCACCACAAGATCCGAATCTCCAAAGCATCGTATCCTCTTAATGTTCATCTCCTTGGCTACTTTTAAGCCGTGCAATAGGGCCTCATACTCGGCCACGTTATTGGAACAATCAAAGTGAATCTGTTGTACGTAACTCAATTTGTCTCCTTTGGGTGATGTCACTACTAGGAAAATGGCTATAGGTGACTTAGCATCAGTGGCGCACCATGTAGACGTGCGCCACTGATGTGGCTGGGAGCATACATGTACAGGCATCAGTGGCGCACCATATAACCGTGCGCCACTGATGGTCCAAGCATCAGTGGCGCACCAATGTTCGTGCGCCACTGATACCCGGCACCCATGTATACGTAATAGAATCAGTGGCGCACCACTAGGCGATGCGCCACTGATGCTACGGAGCATCTGTGGCGCATCGCCTAGTGGTGCGCCACTGATTCTATGTACCACGTATGCCCAGTAGCATCAGTGGCGCACCACTAGCGGTGCGCCACTGATTCTATGGAGCATCAGTGGCGCACCGTCTAGTGGTGCGCCACTGATTCCTGCCAACCATGTATTCTCCATAGATTTGTGGATTATATTGATTTGTTTGCTAAGTAAAATAATATTAATAAAAAAATGATGGTTTATCCGCTGAAGAATGCACAAAATTAATTAACATTTTGTTCTAAATTAATCAACGCATTTTGTTAAATTGCAGTGATTTGTTTTGAACAGAACAAAGCATCAACCAGAAGGGTAGACAACATTTCATATCTTCTTCGGATGTTTAGACTATTTAATTTCTCTCTTTAGGCCACGGGCACCATTAGCACGGTGCGCCGCGGATTCATCCGATCTGCGCCACGGATTCGTCCTGGTCTCCTGAGGATCTATCGCGTGTCTCCACGCACAGTCGCACGAACCCACCCGCCCTCACTCGATCCCCTTTCCCTTTCTTCCTCCTCCTACCCTCCGTCACAGCGCCGCCGCCACGGGCTCCCGCCGGCCTCCTCCCATCGCCCTCAAGCTCCAGGTCGTGTTGCCGCTGTGGCCATTTGCGCCTACAGGACGTCGCCCTCCTCCTGTCTGCACTGGGCCACGGCCGCACGAGCCGCGCCTCCCTCCTAGGTCGAGGCCGGCGAGCCAAGGCGCCGCCCCAAGCCGTCCCTCGCCCGCGCGTCAACCTTGCCCTCCTGCACCCGCAGCTCGGCAGACGACCCCACCTCCAGCGCCTCCTGTTTTTCCGCATCACGCCGCCGTGGTCGTCCTCCGGGATAGGATAGTGGTACACACACTCTGTACTTTCGGTCGACACACAGACATCGATCGATCCGTTCGTCGCGCGCCTGCTGCGGCACTGCTTGGTACGTATGTCGACGGCGGCGGTGGAGAAGCCCCGGCAGGTGGCGAGGAAGTTCCTGGCGTGGCCGCAGCACGAGGGCGTCGGCGCCGTCGTCCGCCGCAGCATCGGCAGGTTCGAGCTGCGCTACTTCGATCTGTTCCTCGTGCTCGACTTGTTCTCGGGTCAGCATCACCATCAGCGTTTTGGTTCTGCTTCTTCCTTAATAATTGGTCATTCTCGGATGTACGTCTCAGTTGGATTGCAGCAAATTTCATCAGCTGGTTTATTTATCGTCCGCATATATTCGTTGCAGTTTCTGCTCCGGCTGGGTTCCCCGACCATCCGCACAGAGGCTTCGAGACCGTCACCTACATGCTTGAGGTATGCACGACGCGCAACTGTGTTCTTCTCTGATCTACAGAGCGCATTTTGTTCGTCAGTTACTAGCTGATTGAAGTGGTGAACCTTCAGCTTCAGAGTCTAGACCGGCACTGTTGACGTTTTGACAACCAGACATAACATGCACGAGAGAAACTAAACGCGTTTTCTTTGTCAAACTTGCAACTTTTCTTTTCTTGCCCTTCAATCGAAGAATGCGTCTGAACAGGCAAGCAGCGGCCGTGTGATTGGTAGCCTCTGCTAGCACGCCAGCCAGTCAACAACCACCTTGCAGTCGGCGCCTGTAATTTCCCCGCTCACTTACAAGGATTAACATTCATTGCTCACAAAATCAACACTAGGAGTATTAACAAAATGATAACCACACTTCCAGTAGATCAGTCACTCGTAGTACGGTCTCTACTAGTCTATGATGTAAAGATCGGATAGTGGTTCATATATGTTGAGAAAAATATCACCCACTGTTTTGAAAAATATCACCCACTGTAGCCTTGTTAGTCTTACTGGAGTCCGGCTTAGAAAGAAAGAAAAACTTCTGACCATATTTCCTGGTGTGCCATGTGAATGCTATATACATATGTTTGCAAGTATTTTAAATGAATTAGTTTTGTAATTTGGACGGTTCTGCTCCCATTGTATATATCAAGATACAATACAACCACTTTTGCTTGAAAATAATCAATTCCATACCACTTTATCTGATTCAAGCACACACCAGCAAGAAATCTATTTCAGGTAAAATCATATTAGAAATCCATTTCTGGTAAAATCATCATATTAGAAATCCATTTCAGGGATATGTCTCCACGTTATCAACCTATAGCAACAACTAAATACCATTACCTGCAAGTAATGTTCATGTTTATCTTTGAATAAAGCAGTCGATATTCAATAGAGATTTCTTTTGAAAACAGTGTATCGTAGTTAACTAACAATGTATTTGGTAGAGAACTGTTTGTGCTTGTGCTAGTTTTTTCTTAGAGAAAGCAGATATATCACAACTTGATTATCGTTTTCTGAACAGTCCAAAGCAGCAGTATGCTGTGAATACTACTTCCAGTAGTACTCGTGATGAGCTTCAACCTGGTGTATGAATCACTATACTAATGTAAATGCAAGAAAGCTCCAGGTCTCTGAATAAATATTTCTGTATGCTACAAAACTTTTAAATATGCAAGGAATCCACTAAGTAAATTAATTGGATGAATATTTCACTGCATTTTTGTTTTGTTTTGTATAATCAAGGTCTCAGCCCTCCTGAGTTTAAGTGCAGCTGGAGTAACATAATAATAAACAGGTTCATGTTCCAGGTCGTCCTCTGTTTGAGTAATCTGAGAAATTTGATGGTGAAAAGCTACAACAAGATATTGTGTCATGTGTGTAATCTGAGAAATTTCGGGATGTTCTATTTGAGTACTATATCGGAGGCGGAGGCTCGGCGGATTAATCACTTGCTAGAGGAACGGATCAGAGGAACAGGAACCGGATGAAGACCGTTGCCGTCTTTCTCGCCATGGTGACTACGGTTCTGATCTATTTTTGTTGGTAGTGTAGGTGACTGTCCCCTCCTTAATATGTAATGTGATGAGATCGATGAACTTGTGATGGACGACTTGCTACTAGCTAGCTAGAATATGTGTTGATGAACTTGTAATATTTCCAAACTTGTCACTATTTCGGGTTTTAGCTATGAGTGAGATGATGAACTAGATTACGACAATGATCATCTTTGTCTATTTATACTACTATGCAATCTGCTATCTGAATTGTATAACCTGTATAAATACATGTATTCATACCCGTATAAATACGTGTACAGACAAAACTGCGTAAACGTATGCAAGAATCAGTGGCGTATCCCCAGAGGAATCAGTGGCGCATCAAAAAGGAATCAGTGGCACAGAGCATCAGCGGCGCATCAGTCTGGTGAGCCATTGATTCTCTAAAGTGCATGCATACTCTAGAGAATCAGTGGCGCACCAAAGTCATGCGCCACTGATTCCCCATAGAATCAGTGGCGCAGCATTGAGGAATCAGTGGCGCATCACATTGGTGCGCCACTGATTCCCAGGGAATCAGTGGCGCAATAGTAGTGGCGCACCATGGTGCGCCACTGATTCCCAAAATGGTGCGCCACTGATGCCCATTTTCCTAGTAGTGTGTTAGCACTACTCCAGCTCCTGATCCCTCATATTGCTTTGATCCATCGAAGTGCATGATCCAAGACTCGGAGCTTGGAGCCATAGTGGTCATGCCTGTGTGTGTCCAATCATTAACGAAATCAACCAAAGCCTGAGATTTGATTGCTGACCTAGGCTCGTAGTTGATGTGATAATCCCCCATCTCTATCCCCCATTTGGCTATCCTTCCTGTCGCGTCCGAGTTTCTGATTATATCCGACATTGGTATTGAACTAACCACTGTTATGGGGTGTTCTTGGAAATACGGCTTCAGTTTCCGGCTGGCCATAAAGACCCTGAAAACCAGCTTTTGCCAATGCGGATAGCGCTGCTTTGCCTCTGATAATACCTCACTGACGTAATAAACCGGTCTCTGGACCGGGTAACCTTTCCCATCTTCTTTACGCTCCACAACAACTACTGCGCTGACGGCTCGGGGGCCAGCCGCTACGTATAGCAACATAGGCTCTTTAGGACCCGGGGCCGCTAGTACTGGTGCTTCAGATAACTGCTTCTTTAGTGCCTCAAACGCTTCATCCGCCTCTTGATCCCATACGAATTTATCGGACTTCCTCAAGAGCCGGTACAAGGGTATTGCTTTTTCTCCGAGTCTGGATATAAATCGGCTCAAGGCTGCTACGCAGCCCGTGAGCTTTTGTACATGCTTCAAATTTTCCGGCTTTTTCAGATTCTGGATAGCTTGGATTTTGTCCGGATTTGCCTCAATTCCTCTCTCGGAAACGATAAAGCCGAGTAATTTTCCGGCCAGAACTCCAAATACGCATTTTGTCAGATTAAGCTTCATCTGATACCTCCTCAAGTTCTTGAACGTCTCCTTTATATCATCAATAAATGTCTCCGCCTTCCTGGTCTTGATAACCACATCATCCACATAAGCATGGACGTTGCGTCCAATTTGGTCCTCGAAGCACTTCTGAATACACCGTTGATAAGTTGCGCCAGCATTCTTCAATCCAAACGTCATGGTTTTGTAACAAAAGGCCCCGAAAGGGGTTATAAATGATGTTTTCTCCCAATCCTCCCTCTTGAGCTTAATCTGATGATACCCGGAATATGCGTCCAGAAAGCATAATAGGTCACTTCGAGCTACTGCATCTATGATTTGATCTATCCTTGGTAGTGCGAATGGATCCTTTGGGCAATGCTTGTTGAGGCTCGTAAAATCAATGTACATCCTCCACTCATTGGTCTTTTTCATCACTAGAACCGGGTATGCTAACCAATCCGGGTGAAATACTTCCATGATAAAGCCGGTTGTCAATAGCCGAGCAATTTCTTCTCCTATAGCTTTCATTCTTTCTTAATTCATCTTCCTCAAGCCCTGCTTCACAGGCCTGGACTTAGGATCTACGTGCAAACTGTGCTCTGCCAACTCTGTAGGGATACCCGGCATGTCGCTAGGCGTCCAGGCGAATACGTCCGTATTCGAACGAATAAACTCCACAAGTGCCTTCTCCTGCTCGCTGTCCAAGTTAGACCCTATAGTAAATTGTTTAGTGGAATCACCTTCAACAAAAGCTATCATCTTGGTGTCCTGTGCTGCCTTGAATTTTGCTCTTTCGTCCTCAGTGTTCGGCCTTTTCAATGTTGTTCTGTCATCCGGATCTACTTGAGACCGGTAATACTTGAGTTCCTCTTTTCTTCAAGCTTGCTCGGCCATTACTGAATCTCCTTCGTCGCACTCGGCCGCTATATCCCGGTTTCCATGTATGGTGATGGTCTGCTTAGGACCCGGGATCTTTAGCTGCAAATACACATAACACGGCCTGGCCATGAATTTAGCATAAGCCGGTCTTCCGAATAGCGCGTGATAAGGACTGCGCAATTTGACCACCTCGAACGTGAGCCACTCAACTCGATAATTTATCCTTTGATTCTCCAAAAGCTACTTCCAATGCGATTTTCCCCTCAGGACATGCTGAGTGACCCGGCACTATTCCATGAAAAAATGTTGAGCTTTTCTGTAGCTGAGACTCCTTCAGACCCATGCGTGAAAAAGTTTCCCAGTACAGGATATTGATGCTACTTAACCGTCCATCAGGACCCTTTTCAACTCGTAACCATTGACCTGTGGAGCGACTACCAATGCTAGGACTCCCGGGTGCTCTATTCTTTCCGGGTGATCTCTTCTGCTCCACGTTACTTCTTGTTCCGCCCATCTCAGGTATCCCGAACGGTCAAGGAAGCCGAATTTACCGCTTGGTTTAGTATCTTTTTGTCCCTATTAGAAGTTCTTGTAGTATGCACATGATATTGTCCTTTTAAATCAAATGTACGTACCATACCGATGAAGATGCTGATCTGTCCAATCATCACAATAGATCCGGATTCGAGGTGATCCGACTCTGGCCCCCAGCCGGAATCGTCCACCATCTTCTCTCCTTCGTGGTCGACGTAGATCTCGCCGACGACAAGATTCTCCATGTTCTTCCGAGCTTCTCCCGTGATGTAAACACCTTTGGACGCAGGCCCCACGGTGGGCGCCAACTGTCGTGGGATAATCACGGCAGACGTTACCGGGGGTAACTTATCTTGGGGCAAGACGCCACAGGCGTTTGGGAGAGGGTTTAGCTCGAAGGAAAACATGATGATATTCGATGTGGCAGCCGGCAATCAAGTCGCCGAGTCTCCGATCTCAAGATAATAACTCAACTCTCGTATTACACTGGATATTCGATATCAGGTGATATTGCTAGGACTTGGATCTCCCTCAACTAGACCAGGGGTCGGTTTATAAAGCACCCGAACCTCTTGGCTTGCCCTCCAAGGCGCACCCTGAATCCTACCCGGACACCGCATACAAACCCTAACTTTCCTTATCATAACCCACAATCCGGGTTACAAGGCCTACCAATTTGGGCCTTCCAGAAGTTTCTTTATCCTTAGCCGGATCCTGCTCAGCGTCCTTTGGGCCGGGTTATACCTTGGAGTTGGCCTACCGGGTTATTATCCCTCCATCACCTTTCTTGGTCGATGTTGAATACGTGACTGCCGTACCGTGACTTCTTCTGTCTGCCTCTGTGACAACCGGTCGTCACAATCTTACTCTTTCCTTTCTTGGTACCGGTTGCTGTTAACAACCGGTGCTAAAGGGTCTTTAGCACCAGTTGTTAACGGCAACCGGTGCTAAATGGTCTTTAGCACCGGTTGTTAACGGCAACCGGTACTAAAGGCCTGTACAGGGGGGCGCACATTTCTTTTTTTCTTCTTTTTGTTTCCAAAGGGGGGTGTAGAACAAAACAAATGGTATCGCCATCATACAGCCCAACCGTGGCTACTGGGTGCATATATGCATACCAAATGCACGGCTGGACGTATGATGGCGAATCCGGATGTTTTGTATTTGCTCGATGAACTAAATATATGATGTATCAAACCTGAAAGGGGGGTGTAGAACAAACCAAACGGTATCGCCGTCATACAGCCCAACCGTGGCTAGCTACTGGGTGCATATATGCATACCAAATGCACGGCTGGACGTATGACGGCGAATCCGGATGTTTTGTATTTGCTCGATGAAGTGAGTATATGATGTATCAAACCTTAAAGGGGGTGTAGAACAATACAGACGGTATCGCCGTCATACAGCCCAACCGTGGCTACTGGGTGCATATATGCATACCAAATGCACGGATGGACGTATGACGGCGAATCCGGATGTTTTGTATTTGCTCGATGAACTGAATTTATGACGTATCAAACCTTAAAGGGGGGTGTAGAACAAAACAATCGGTATCGCCAGTATACAACCCTGCAGTGGCTACTGAGTGCATATATGCATACCAAATGCACAACAGGGCGTATGCTGGCGAATCCGGATGTTTTGTATTTGGGAGATGAACTGAACGGTGTATGAAGCTGGGCTATATATAGGGTCCTCTGGCTCACAAAGTGTTGAGCTAGGGTTTTGATCCAACGGTTAAGAAACATCTCATCCAACGGCTCACAACAGCTCGAAAGAAACACACCGTAGCCCTGATCGAACGGCTCACAACAGCTGGAAAGAAACACACCCCGGATCCAACAACTCACAAGCGGTTGAAAGAAACACACGATCCGTGTGATTCTATCTGATTGGTCCAAACGATACCCTAACCCATTTAGTCCCGGTTGGTGTCCCCAACCGGTACTAAAGGGACGATCCGTTTCTATTTTTCTTCTTGCCTTTCTTCTGATTGCGCCGTAACCATGGAACATCTTCATCATTTAACTGAATGCTAGGATCATCTTTGACTTTGAAGGGAGGAATTTCATCAAATTTATTGTAATCTTCTGACATGTCTGTCTTGTCCTCGACGCCCACGATGTTTCTTTTCCCTGAAAGAACTATGTGGCGCCTTGGCTCATCGTCTGATGTATTCGTTTCCTTATCTTTTGTTTTTCTCGGTCTGCTAGACATGTCCTTCACATAGAAAACCTGATCCACATCATTGGCTAGGACGAATTGATCATTGCCGTACCCAAGATTCTTCTGATCCACTGTTGTCATTCCGTACTTCGGGTCTAACTTCACGCCTGACAGGTTGAACCATTTGCACCAGAACAAAGGGACCTTAAAGGAAGGTCCGTAGTCAAGTTCCCATATCTGCTCTATGTAACCATAGTATGTGACCCTTTGCCCGTTGTCGTCTTTTGCATCAAACCGGACGCTACTGTTTTGGTTGGTGCTCTTTTTATCTTGGTCTGCCGTGTAAAATATGTTACCATTTATCTCGTACCCTTTAAAGGTCAATACAGTCGAAGATGGTTGCTTGGCCAACAAGTATAGCTCATCTTCAACAATGTTGTCATTAATAAAACGTCTTCGCAACCAACCGCCGAAAGTCTTCGCGTGTTCTTTAGCAATGAAATCTTCAGGTTGATCCGGGTATTCCGAGCGTAAAATATCCGTGTGTTCCTGGATATATGGAGCCGCCAAGCTGGAATTAACTAGAACTGTGTAGTGTGCTTGACTGAAAGATTGCTCGTCCATACATGTTGTTGATTTCTTTCCTAGCAAGCCTTTTCCACGCAGCTCCCCTCATGGCGCGGCTGAGGAACCCCGATCGGGTTCAGGTCAGGAATAAAGTCAACACAAAACTCAATGATCTCCTCTGTTCCATAGCCCTTGACCATGCTTCCTTCTGGCCTAGCACGGTTTTTAACATAATTCTTCAAGACTCCCATGAACCTCTCAAAGGGGAACATATTGTGTAAGAATACAGGACCGAGAACGGAAATCTCTTGGACTAGGTGAACTATGAGGTGCATCATAATATTGAAAAAGGTTGGTGGGAACACCAACTCGAAGCTGACAAGACATTGGACCACGTCCTTCTGTAAACTTGGTAGAGTTGCTGGATCGATTGCCTTCTGAGAAATTGCGTTGAGGAATGCACATAGCTTCACAATGGGTACTCGAACGTTTTCTGGCAGAAGCCCCCTCAATGCAATCGGAAGTAACTGGGTCATGATCACGTGGCAGTCATGAGACTTAAGGTTTTGGAACTTTTTCTCTTCCAGGTTTAGTATTCCTTTTATGTTCGACGAGTAGCCAGACGGGACCTTGATACTACTCTGGACTTGGAAAAAAATCTTCTTCTCTTCCTTGGTAAGAGCGTAGCTGGCAGGACCTTTGAAATTCTCTGGATTCATCAGGTCGTCTCGTTTGTGCATACGTTGGTGGTGCAGCCGTGCTTTTGGTGTATCTCTCGACTTCTTCCCATGCACGTCCAATAAGTTTAGCAGGTTCACGCAAATATTTTTCGTCACGTGCATCACGTCGATCGCAGAGCGAACCTCTAGGAATTTCCAATAGGCTAGTTCCCAGAATATAGATTTCTTCTTCCACATGGCTACGTGGTTGTCGGCGTCATTTGGAACAGATTGTGCGCCAGGACCCTTACCAATGATTACTTTTATATCTTTGACCATGTCATATATATTAGTACCTTTAGGGAGGGTTGGCTTCCTCCGTGTATCTGCCTCGCCTTTGAAATTCTTTCCTTTATTTCTTACGGGATGCCTGTTTGGAAGAAATCGACGATGCCCCGGGTACACATTCTTGCCTATATGTATACTTTCAGTCTCGCCTAAACAGTGTGTGCATGCGCTGTATCCCTTGTTTGACTGTCCTGAGATGTTGCTAAGAGCGGGCCAATCATTGATGGTTACAAACAGCAACCCTCGTAGGTCAAATTCCTCTTGTTTGTACTCGTCCCACACACGTACAACTTCGTCAGCCCACAACTCTAAAAGTTCATCAACCAGTGGCCTCAGGTACACATCAATGTTGTTACCGGGTTGCGACGGGCCTGGGATAAGCACTGGCATCATAATGAACTTACGCTTCATGCATAACCAAGGATGAAGGTTATAGATACATAGAGTCACGGGCCAGGTGCTATGACTGCTACTCTGCTCCCCAAATGGATTCAGGCCATCTGTACTCAGACCAAACCTTAAGTTTCTTGCGTCACGTGCAAAGTTCTCGTACTTATCGTCGATGTTTCTCCACTGCGACCCATCAGCGGGGTGTCTCAGCATATCGTCTTCCTTACGGTCTTCTTTGTGCCATCGCAGCAACTTGGCATGCTCTTTGTTTTGGAACAAACGTTTCAACCGTGGTATTATAGGAGCATGCCACATCACCTTGGCAGGAACCCTCTTCCTGGGGCGATCGTCGCCCTCAAGATCACCAGGGTCATCTCGCCTGATCTTATACCGAAATGCACCGCATACCGAGCAGGCATTTAAGTTCTCGTGCTGGCCGAGATAGAGGATGCAGTCATTGATGCATGCATGTATCTTATGCACTTCCAATCCTAGAAGGCAAACAACCTTCTTTGCTTCATATGTACTGCAGGGCATCACGTTATCTCTTGGAAGCATCTTCTTCATTATTTTTAGCAGCTTTTCAAATCCCTTGTCAGATAATCCATTCTCTGCCTTCCATTGCAGCAATTCCAGGGTGGTGCCCAATTTTTTCTGGCCATCTTCGCAATTTGGGTACAACAATTTTTTGTGGTCTTCTAATATGCGCTCCAACTTCAACCTCTCGTTTTCACTTGCGCATTTTATCTGTTCTTCACGAATGACCTGACGAAGATCATCATCAGACTCATCAACAATGTCCTCAAGTTCAGGCTCGTCTTCCCCCATTTCAGTATCACCGTGTTCACCGAACATAGGATAATTATCATTATCCTCTTTTTCTTCATTGTCTTCCATTACAACCCCTTTTTCTCCGTGCTTAGTCCAACAAAAATAACTGGGCATGAAGCCTTCTTGCAACAGGTGGGTGTGTATGATTCTTGAGCTAGGTAAATTCCTCTTATTCTGGCATTTTTTACATGGACAAAAAATAAATCCATTCTGCCTGTTTTTCTCAGCCACGTTGAGAAAACTATCCATGCCATTAAGGAATTCGGGACGACGTCGATCACTGTACATCCATTGTCGGTTCATCGGCATTATATAAATTTATCAACAACCATTATGCTAAATCATCATGACTAAATTAATTAATTAATACAAAAAGTTCATCACACGTTAATACCAAACTAGCGTATAGTGACCATACATATATAGTTCTCATAAAAATACACACTGAAACCATCCATAAAAACTCTCTCTAATTAATGCATTTAAAAACAACAACAAATGCGATCAAAATCGCAACAAAGGTAACAATTGACCCGACGGCATAATGATACCAAGCCTCTTTACTAATTGCATATTTCCTAATCTTTTAATCTTCAGGCGCATTGCGTCCATCTCGCTCTTGTGACCATCAACGACACCGGCAAGAACCTTTTCCAACCTTTCTTCAGTTTTTTTCAATCTTTCTTTCAAGCCAACATTTTCTTGTTCAACTAAGTATAACTTCTCAACAAAAGGGTCGATTGCCATTTCCGGTTCCACTACCTCCTAGATAAAATTATCTATGTCAAGTTGGTCGGCGTAAGTAATTGTCGTATAATCAGGAAATGAAAATATGTAGTGAAAAAAGATAATATACCACATCCGAATCATAGACTGGACGAGGGCCAACGGGGACGGATATCTAAACCATGGCGCTATATATATAAAAAAAATCTTACACAATAAGAAAATTATATACAAGTAAATACGTAAATCATACAAATCAAAATTTATTTTGGTAAATAAAAACAATAGGCTCACCAAGGTTGTGTCAGTGATGGGGCGATCGACGGCAGTGAGGGAGGGGACAAGGCGCGCGACACTAAAAAACCCACAAATCATAATTAATTTTGAGCTCAAATTGCATCAATTTGTATACATAACAAAATGAATAACAAATTCTAGCTTAGGCATTTCATCAAACACCTAGCTAGCACAACAAAAATGAAATGAGCAAGAAAACGAGCAAAACTTGCAATGCCGGAAGAGGGAATGTTGATGCTAACCGTAGAACCGATGGGTACCAACAATCTTGACAAATGGTGGAGAAAAATGGGGATGGATTAGACCTCACAAGAGGAAGGAGAGAGCAAAAATGGAGTTGAACTCGAGCTGGAAAAAATGAAGCTGAGCTCGGGGTGGTATGTAGGGTTTAGGGAAGGGCTTTAGTACCGGTTTGTGTTACAAACCTGTTCTAAAGGATATGACAGCGGGGCCCACAGTTGCTGCAAAAAATGAGAAAACCTTTAGAACCGGTTTGTGGGAGGGGGGCCCAGGGGACAGACCCTTTAGAACCGGTTTGTAGCACATCCGGTTCCATTGTGCTTGGCTCAATGCCCTGTTTTCTACTAGTGTTGACAAAATAACACTGCAGAATAGTTTTTTAATGCCAAATTACCACTCCCTTCAAATGTCAAATGGACTTTCTTCAGTTATTCGGTTATGCCAAAAATAACCTCGTAGCCCAAACAGCTCGACCCGACATAGCTATCCTTGCCCCCTTTTCCCTCCTCTCAGCCATGGCGAAACACCGAACAGTTGCAGGCACGGGCTCCTCTCTAACGCTACTCCCTTTGCCGGCCCCTGCACGGCCTCCACAATTTGGGTGGCGCCTTTTCCTAGTCCCTGCTCGGCCTCCACAATGCAGGCAACGTCTTTGCGAAGTACATCTCCTCTTGTTATTATTTCCCTATTTCGCGTGTAGGAAAAATTGCCCGGGTGTGTGTGTGTTTTTCAGTGTCTCTGATGGACAATTTCGAAGTAGAAACAGTGTATTGTGTTATTCCCATATTTTTTTTTAGAAATAGGAGCAAGAGCTATGAACCGAACAAAGACATTGGTTCGCTTTTTTCCATGTACGTAATTGCTTCCATCGATTCTATATTATCTAGCGAATCAATTTATGTTGTAGATGTAATCACCTTTCTTCTCCATAGTGCAGGTCTAAATTTAATTAATTTTCGACCCAAAAACCAACAACACTTCATCAGTTTCCAAAACATGTTGCTGCTTCCATGCTAAGATACGTATAAATATTATTGGTCAGCGTAATATATGCAAAATTAGTGGCAGGGCCGGCCCTGAGCACGTGCGGCATGTGCGGCCGCACAGGGCCCCCGATTTGTTAGGGCCCCACCTAGGTAAGTATATGCCTATAGACTATAGCCACTAGGTTAGCTTAGAAATTTTTTGTTAACTGGCCAACCTAGTCGCAGTTTAGAGTCCCATAGGTATGCTAGTCAAAGACCAAATCGCTCGGCGTGTATGTCTCTAGTCTAGGTACTGTACCTAGATTTTGTATGCGATTAACTATTTGTGTATATAAGGGCCTATTTTTTTAGCTTGCACCGAGGCCCTCATATGTCAGGACCGGCCCTGATTAGTGGATACAAGATCTTTGTCGTTGGACACCAAATGTATGGATAACAATTTAAACAAATTAAAACAAGAAAATTTCCTTTTGGGGGCGAGTCGATGAGGTATTTGAAATGAACCATCGCCAAGTTGGCTAGTACTACATGCTTGCAACGCCGCCGAAGTCTGGGCCTCCGACGATCCGAGGTGGGGGCCTATCTCGGACATACCATCATGCACCTCCGACGACGACGATGACCTGGAGGAGGTCACCGACGAAGACGACAAGGAGTAGTGTTCGTCTGTTTACTGTTTTTAATAAAAGAATTTGTATTCTGCCGAAATGCGGCGGCGCTAGCGCGTCTGTTTTCTGTTTTTAATAAAATAATTTGTAGCACCCTATTTCTTTTTATAAAGCTTATGTATTTGTTGTTGCACCGCGCTCGCGCCCATATTGCACACAAACATGCATCTTGGATAGATAAACAAGGCAGTACATAATGGCAAGAGTGGATCTAAACATAAACGGAGAGTATAGATCTAGATAAGCAAGGCAGCAGTACATAATGGCAAGACTGGATCTCTGCTAGTCATACTCCTGCCTAGCCCTATAGTACTCCGACTCGTAGTCGTCGTAGTCGCCGCCGTCATCGTCACTATCGTCGGACGGTGCTCTGGACTCCCTCGGAGGATCACGACGCCAGGACTGGGCATGAGGGTAGCGCAGGAGGGGGTTATCGCCGGCGATGATGTAGTTCATGACGCTCTGAAGAGTGCGTCCGCAGCTCCACCACAGCTGACGTACGGCCTCGTTGAAGTTCGAAGGAGGCGGGCCGTTCTCCTCGTACCTGGCGAGCGCACTCTCACGCCGATTAATGAAGAAGGCGTCCCAAGTAGGGCGGTAGTCGGGATTCCAACTGAGATTCCTCCCCTGCTCCGGCGTGAGCGCGTGGTAGTAGTGGTTCATGTTGGCCGCCCGACACGCCACACCTTGAGGAAGAGGAGGGACCGGCACTCCTCCGGCGCTCAGCATCCAACCGGCGGGGACGTTGTAGCCCGGCGGGCAGGGGTAGTTCAAGGGGGAAAGTGCCTCCGACTGAAGGAATGAGAGTGGTGAGTTTTGCCAAGCACCTGTGTCAGGAGCGAATCCCTGCCGGCGGCAAGCCGAGCTGAGAACATTTTGCTACAGCGCCGTTCACTGGCGCTGGAGATATCATTTCAAATAATTTATTCTATTATAGTAAAAATCCTAACTCGTCCGAGGTTTCGTATCAAAAAATTAAAATTAAAATATCAAAAAAATATCAATATGTAGAAAATATTTTGCCGCCACTTTAATTTTCGGAGCAGTGTTGTTGGCTTTCCGTGAGCACGGTCACCAGCCCATTAGAGCACCCTGCCTTAATCCCATGGGAGCATCACCGCCGGCCCGGGGAGCACCGCGCTGCTGCCCGAGCGCCGCCGCTGCATCGATGCCTGCCTCTTGCAGCACTGCAGTATCTCCAGCTAGCTGCTCGTAGCACCTCGGCCGCCCCTAGAAGTAACAGTGTAAATAAATTGAAACAACATAATAGCATTCCAGGCTTGAGTACAAGAGGCTTTTAAGACGAACCATGATAATTTTTGTTCGTACGTGTAAAAACAGTAATAAAAGTCGTATGGATACTTTTAATATTGAAATTTATTGAGAAAAATCTTTTTTAATCCACACCGACACCGTCTACCAACTTTGATTTTCAAAGTGATTAATGTAAGATACACTGAAATGTAGGCATGCCACACTACTGGATTCATTAAATAAATCTAGTGCATATATCGTGTACTCACGCGTGTGTTTGCCATATATAGTCCACTCATACATAGAAGTGACAAGCTAGCTGTTCTTGCATAGGAAACCATTCAGACCGTGTGTTGAGATAACCATCCAACCACCGACATATCAGCCATATATAGTGTGCATAGGAAGAGGAGGCATTTGGAAGTTGGAAGAAATAACATTGTTAAAAAGAGTAACATTGCGATAAGAATTGCCTACAGGGTGCAGGAGAGATTCCTGGAGAGGAGAATCGTCTTGTGGCTGCAACTTTTGAGGCTGTTCCATTGCGTGGTCGTACCGGTTGCCATACATTGCCGTTAGGCTGAGAGCCGGAAAGATGACAGCTGAAATTTTCGAACGGTCGCGTGGACTTTTCTTGTGCTTCGTTCGGGCATTTTGTTGTACCTTTTCTTTTTCTGGACATGAACGTATTTCGATATCCACTAGGCAATGGGAGAAACGAATTACATGAAAATAGGAGCTGTGGGATTAAAATTCCCCATAGCCACCACCACAGATTTATGTACAATCCCCTCATGAAAATGCTTCACCATCTGTCTAGCCCTTTGTAATTCTCTCTCAGGCCTTGTTTGGCAGCGGTGGTTTAGAGGGGATTGGTGAGTATAAACCTCCCAGGTTTTGGTGAAAACACCCGTCACACCCTATCCACCTGATTACACCGTAATACACTTCCACCCTAATCCTCTGCTCCACTATGTCTGTTTTGTACACGGGTATCATCTCAGAAGAAAAACACAGGAACGACAAGTATTTTGTCCAGATGTACAATGCTAGACTGAATATTTATCAGAATAAAAATGCAATTTTTATAGCAGCAACACTACATAATTGCAGGTGAAACTGAGTGATGGTATCATGAAGTTTAACTGACAACAATATCCGCGATCAGTGGAAAAAATATTAGATTACAACAATGCGAGAAATGGAGGAAGTATTAGATTTCAGAGCATCTGCTCGCCGTGGGGCGAGTGGATGGGTCGAGCACCTCCGGCGCCTCTCTGGCCGCGCGTGCCTCCAAGGCTACCAGCTCGATGGCCTCCGCCACGCCGCACGCCTCCATGGCCGCCAGCGAGCACCTTGGAGGCATTTTTTCATGGGCGCGTCCTTGAGCATGCGCCGGCGAGCACCATCTGCTCGATGCACTCTGGATCATGGCCGAGCATCGCGATGGGGAGCGCGGCGTTCTCCTGGCCCTCCTTGATGAGCCTGAGCAGCGGCGGGACCCCGTCCTCCTCGATGCTGATGCGCGCCCGGCCGGCGCCTCTTCCACACCGCTGCGCGCCCGGCCATCGACGTCCGGGCCATCTGGTCGTCGTCGTCGCGCCCACCCCACGGGAGCTGCATGAGGCGCTGGAAGGCATGGTCCTGGGGGGCTCAACAGCTGGAAACTTTTGCCCCCTAGAGCAAAATATCGCCGACAAAGATAAATCCGACGCAAATAAAAGGGCCCTGGAGGCACAACGGCTGGAGATGCTCTCATGGTGAGCTTGAGAGATGTGAAAAAATCATGCACAGAAAGATAAGAAAAAATCATGAATTCGAGTTAACCCAAATAGCAATGTACCATTTGAGCAACAATAGCATCTGCATAAAGATAAAAAGTTGGAGAGAAAACATTTGAACAAATAGAAGGAGGAGGAATGAAAAAAGGAAGGCATATGGAACCGCTAACGCCGAGCTTCTACGACTGCTGCGACACCGAGGACTTCAACTCTGCCGGCTGTGCCACCAGCTTCCCTCCGTTTTGCAAACCCAGAGTAACGAACTAGTCTGCTTACTTTGTCTTTTTCTGCCGGTGGTTGGTCTGAAGTCTCATACAGTGTTCTTATTCTAGTCTCTGAGCAGAATATTAAAGCTAATATTCTGCCAGTGATTTGGATCGTGTGAAGAAATTAAAAAATCATATCCTATACATATCACTTGTATCTATGCAGGCTTAATTCTGGATGTAAAAATCCCTAGTCCTATCCTATGATAGGTACCTGTTATTTTCTTCTCTAATTTTATCTGTGAATCAAATATCCTGAAAGTTTCTGCTCCTAGCTCAGTGTGACTTTCAGGATAAGCAGAGTGAAGGAGTGGAACAAACTAAAACGAATATAAATACTTTGTTATTGAAATTAATCAATCCAATCGACAAAACTAATAATCAGATCCTATATCATCACTAGTGTATCACACTATTGCACAAACTTAATTCTGGCATAGTGCAGCAAACGACTGGTCGAGCGAACGAATTTAAGTGCAATAACAGTACTACAAGTTTCAATTATCCAACCCTATTCTTTAGGTTAATTTACAGAGCGAAGTAAGTATTGGAAACATAAAATCAAAGCAAGCTAAATAAACATGGATCGGATCAAATTAAAAAGGTGTACAGAACAAATTAAATTTTACCAGAGTGCTATTTTCAAATTAAATAAAATCATAGATACTGTATGAAAACAAATAGCACATGTGGCATGAAACATTATGGTGGCATGGCCTACACTAACGTGCTGAAAACCACTATAGCGGTGTTAGTTGCTACCGAAATCTTCTAATTGCTGTGCAAGCTGACCAGTACTATGTTTTGAGCTGTAGTGCAATTTTCTAACATGGCCTACATTAATACTGAGCACCTATGGTCTTCAACAACAGAGTTGTACAACTAATAAGTTGCAACCTACCTACCCCTCACCTACAACTATGTTTTGACAAAAAAAAAAGAGCTTCCAATGATATTACAGCAAGAATATGATGTGCATTTTAACAAGTATATATTACTTGGTACTAGCACACAAAAATAAGACTGATACTAGGTTCGAATTAATTAGCTTCTCCGGTTAGACACAACACCAGCCAATCAGACCACTTGACTTCATTTTGGGCCAAGAAGAAGATGACGGCAAACCAGATTCCTCTCATTTACAAGAACTGGCGGCAACCTTGTACTCTGCATTTAAAGAACCCTAGAACCTAGCTAGGTAATTTAGCTTGCTGTCCGCATCTAGTAGTACATGGGGAGAGGAGAGGACGAGGTTGGAAAAGGACTAACGAGGAAAAATCCAGATTTTCCGGAGAAGTGGGACGGCGGAAGGACCATCCCGTCGGCGACGCCAGATGTTGAGGCAACGACGGTGGCGTCAGAGATCTACGTGGATCAGACAGCCAGTGACATCCATATGCCTGAGAGAGATTAGTTTTGTTTCCTACCATAAAACCCAGTTGGCTCTCACGAAACCTTCCTAGGATTTCCGGCCCAATTAACAAGAGCGGACAAATTTTTCTTTTTGAGTAGCTGACCTTAGAGACATTAGGCCAAAATCGAAGCTTGACAATATGCAGGGAGCATGATGGATGACCGTGAACACTAAGGTCATGAAAACTAGCCTAAACTGGCCACCTGTAATGTCCATAATTGGGCCGAAGGAACGAGCATAGCATTATTTTAACTTAGTAAATATGGATGGTCACCTCCACGTGGTATGTAATCTTCAATGATGGTGGATGAAAATAATGCTCCAATCCAAGAGCATGATATCTCTCCTTCAGCCTAACGTAATCATCTCTCAATGCAGTTTAATCAATTACTATGTCTCATGCTATAATTTTCTATTCCCGGAGAAGCTTGCTCAAATGATCGTTCAATTATTTTATTGAAAGTTGCCATAGAAACAACTGAATCATCTGATTGTTTTCGTCAGCTACTGAATGAAGTGTCGGTGTTTATTTAGGGTTCTATAAGAACAATTCTTAGTATTAATGGCTTTATATCGTTCTAAATACATGTGCAGTTTAATCGAATTTCTTAGAGCCATCCATCGATGTCAATGTATTTTGAATACACAAAAGGAGAAGGGGCCATCTATTCCAACCATACGCTTCTTTTGACTCCAAGAAAGCGTAAAAAAAAGGTTTGGTCTCATGATATTTTATCCAATTCTGGAGGTATGTTGGAAGAATGTTCGCAAAAATTTCTCCGATCTAGAGATTCCAAAAAACTTTATCATGTGGATGCAAAAATGTATAAACTTATTATTTTCTGGTCCTGGAATCCAAAAAACAAACATGTTGTTTCTTAAATGTTTAATTAAGGGACACATGATATTCATCATTTGCATGAAAAAATATAAAAAAATCCAAACAAAAAAAATATCATTTCAGGGTTGAGTACAATAGGAATTTAAAATGAACCCTGATCAAGTTCGTTCGTACTACTCAAGCTACTTCTGTAAAACCAGTAATAAATGGTGTCTTTTTACTTTTAAAATTTAGACTTAGTGGAACACCTTCTACCAACTTTGATTTACAAAGTGATTAATAAGATAAAGTGAAATATATGCATGCTATGCTAGTAAATTCATTAAATATATATAGTGCATCTATCGTGTCCTCACGTGATGTTGCGCCATATATAGTCCACACCTACATATAGCTCACAAGCTAGCTCTTGTGCAGATGAAACTATTCACATGTAAGTTGAAACAACCATACGACCACTACCATATCAATGTTATATATTGTTCGTAGGAAGAGGAGGCATTGGGAAATGGGGAGAAATGAGATGTCTAAAAACGGAACGGCAAGATAAGATGGCTCTACAACGTGCCCTTGAGAACCCCGCTGACGACCCTTGTGAAGACACTTCACGATCGACCGATCCCTTTGGGCCTCTCTCTGCTGCACGTTCTGAGGGTGTGTTTTTCTGGGAAGGAACTTATTCCCATGCATTTCTCTTGGACGATTCAGAGAATTTTGCACTATTTTGACTAAAAAAAGGTATTTATATTACCCGGGATCTCAATAGCAAGATGTGTTGAACCCTATCTGTGCTCTCGGTCGTGGAAGAAACAAATGCTCCAATCCAAGTGCATGCTCTCTCCTTCAGCCCAGTGCAATATAATCATGTATCAACAAAAGCATATGTTACCTCTCCAATGCCCAGCAGCCAAGACGGCAACCTTCTCCACCAGTCCCACCGTGGAGTAGACCATCCGTCGTCAGCTTCTGATTCCGGCATGATACCACGGCGACTGACTCTCGCACCTGGCGAGCTCTCGCTGGCGGGAACTCCAACCGTCTCAGAGGGTTACCGATTCGGTGTGCTATCCACGACGCTGCCGGAGGGAGGTTCTTTCGGTGAAGAGGAAGAGGGGGCAGAGGGAACGGCCCGACATGCAGCGAAAGAAGTTCTCTCCATGGAGAGAATAGTCTCGAGGTCGTATGTGCAGCGGTCGGTGTTATCGGATGAGTAGATAGCGGCGGAGTTTTGGACCAATGTGAGATTCCCGACGAAGGAGTCGTAGTTCCGTGAGAAGAACCTAGTCGATGAGGCCAGGAATCGACGTATTGCACCGGAGATCCTGGAGATCTACGTGGATCAGATAGCCAATGACACTCATATGCCTGAGAGAGATTAGTTTTGCTTGATACCCTAAAGCCCAATTGGCTCTCACGAAGACTTCCTTGGATTTTGGGCCCAACTAAAGAGCGGACCAAATTTTCCATTTGAGTACAATAGTAGAAACAAGGCCTTTGGTCCTAGGCTCTAGTCTCCTTTGGGTTTTGGACCGGGACTAGAGGGGGGGGGGGATTAGTCCCGGTTAAACGTCTAGGAGGACGCAATGGACTAGTCCCGGTTCAAACAAGACTTCTAGTCCCAGCTTGTAATACTGACCGGTTCTAAAGGGGTTCTGCCCAGAAGAGCCACGTGCGAGAACCTCTAATCCCGAATGGTATCGCGAATCGCGACTAGAGGTGTGTGCTAAATTGTTGTTCCTTCTAATGCACAAGAGGTGTTCGATGAAATGCCCGAGCTAGCTAGCTTCCTTCTCATCTATTTTTCACCATCGAGCTCGAGTTTATGCTCATTTTCTCCATGATTTTTCAAGATTTGGCGGCGCCCCTTCTATTGAAATGTTCCAAGAGGTTAGCGCATAAAAAATTACTAATTTTAACATTGTGATTGTGTTTGATATACTTATACAATAATGCATATACACCTACAATGAATGTACGATGCTAACCGAGGCTCTGGCGAGTTCTTTAATGGCATGCATGATTTCCTCTGTGTGGCTAATGCAAACTAACGGAATGGTTTTGTATTCTGTCCATGGTATGTCCGTAGGAATAAAGAGGATTACTCTGACTCAAAAATCCTTCACAGCCACCTATTTCGGTCTAGTTTCATGCACAACTATAATTGTTGGACCAAGCTCGGAGAGAGAGAGGGGTTATAATGGAAGAGAATAAAGAAGAGGATGATGACAACTATCTCCCTAAATACGGTGATACTTTCATGGGGAAAGCTGAAGAAGGTGCACATGATGACCCCGCTGATGATCTTGGTCGGACCATTGCTGATGCACGGAGAAACTGCGGAAGTGAAAAGGAGAGGGAGATGTTGGATCACATGTTAAAGGATCACAAAAAGTCGTTGCACCCAAATTACGAAAATGGTCTGAATATGCTGGTAGCACATTGGAATTGCTGCAATGGAAGAAAGAGTGTGGTCTATCTGACAATTGTTTTGAAAAGTTGCTGAAAATGATGAAAAATATGCTTCCAAAGGACAACTTATTTCCCACCAGTAAGTAAGAAGCAAAAAACGTTTTCTGCCCTATAAGTTTATAGGTTCAGAAGATACATGCATGGTCTAATGACTGGATTCTCTACCGCGGTGAGGAGTACGAGAATTTGGATGCATGTCTAGTATGCACTGCGTTGCGCTATAAGATCAGACGAGATGAACGTAGTGATGTTGAGGGCGATCCACTCATAAGAGGGTTCTTGCCAACGTGATGTGGTATGCTCCTATAATACCATGGTGGGTCGCTCTCTGTAGGATCCATTCCACCCCGGGAAAGTAAAGAACGTCAGCTCGAACCAAAAACAGAAGGATTTGGTAACAACCATGGACCAAACCCATCCGGTCTTGTGCTAGGCTTTGGAATTTCTGACTCAATGAGAAATGAAAGGTTTACTGTCGAATCAATATATTTTAAAGGTTTTTTCTCTTCCTTTTCATAATTGAGTTATTCGTGGAGAGATCTTCAGAACTAGATCGCAGGTCGGTTTGTTTTCACACCCTTTATTCTGTCATAGTTGCACTCCTTTGATATAGTTAAGGTATTAAATGTTCATGTGGACAGCCCATTTCAATATTACCGAATATCGACTAAAAATCATATAAAAGTTTGTAGGCACTCATCAAATGACTAATCGATAAGGACTGGACACTAAATCACTTTCAAAGATTGGTCCTCAAATAATGACTATAGGAAGGAGTAGAAGATCCCGCCCATCGGCTCAGGTCTAATAAAATCAGATGGGTACATATTTATGGCAATAGAGAAATATTACCATGAAATAAATATTATAAGACAAATTAGTGAAGACAAATTTGGTGCATAATATTCAAATTTCGGGTGAAGTAATAAAAAGTGATGAAAAAACTTAAAATTAGTGAAGACAAATTTTGTATACACGTGCAATGTAGTCCAAAATATCTAACTTCATGACATCAATTACTAAACTAGTATTAGAGATAATGTATAATTTAAATATTGACAACATGGCGTGTATTATTTTTCCGTTTTAATGTCCTTAAGCTGCACCTTAAGGGAAATGAATGTTTTTGAGAAACTGGTATTATAGATTTGGTTGGATGTTGGAATTTGGAAATGCTCCAAATTCAACGTGGGCTTATCATGTCAGGTCGTGAGACGAAGAGAAACAAATTTCCCAAAGTTTTGATTGATCACGTATATCAGCAGACATGACATGATGCATGATGGAGTAGTAGTTGTGCAAACAAATTGCACTAGTGTTGATGTGCGTAGGGTCCTAATCCCACGTGAGTACGTGTAGATCGAGTCGTGTCCCATGTTCTACCCCGACACGAGACGGAATTTTGGCATCAACTGCCCGCTGTTTTTCAGTATACACGTCTCGAGCTTGTCAAGCCGACAGGGTGTGCATCGGAAGAACACCGGGGGTGCTGCCAAAATTCATCTCAGGAATGAGTAGAACACGGGACACGACTCGATCTACACATACTCAAGCTGTCCAAAATGTGGACAATCCGGGAGATCTACGGTTATAAATATGCAGAGACGGACAGTCCTGCATATTTATAAATTTTTAATCTTCCAGACCGGAGACGCCTAGGGTTACGCGACTTGCAAGAGATAAAATGTGACATCGTCTTGAAGGCCCGGGCAGAGCCGGGGGGAAAGGACGTAGGTGATAGAAATATAGCTCACTACGAGCGTAAGACCGAAGTTGAAGGCGGTGCAGTAGAGAGGAAGAAGGACGTCCGTGGAAAGATGGGGATCGGGCACAAAGGAGTCGTCGACGTCCCTCTGACACGAACTCCTGCAATAGAAACAACAGCCGGTCAGAGTTTATCAACACTCAACAAATTTGAACCAAATTCAAAAAATTATAATTTAAATTTCAAATTTAAAGTAATTTAACTATATGTCAAAGTATGTCAAATATAAAATTCGATCGATCAAAGTATGTATGTGCTTTATTTTTTATTTAGGTTCTTACATTCTCTTCGATTTATATGTCTACTATAGCCAAGTTTTTTTACTGGTATCTAAGAGGGAGTATATGTTTGATAGTGGGTCCATGTCTCGCTTTGTTTGGGCGGGAATCACAGAAACGACTAAGAGGAGTGATGTGATATTATTACAAAGTATAAAGCAACTGTTTTTATGTCCTTTGTTCGCAATGAATAATTCTTACATTATTTATTGTGCTTGAGGCGGTACTTTGTTGCTAGCAACTTAATACCTAGAGAGGCAAGGATAGAAGTGCTCTGAAACTGGAGTGTTAGTTGAAGATGTGCTCTCAAACCGGAGTCCATGTTCTAGAATCATGTTTGTCTACATTTAAGCATAAAATTACCCATATTATTTTAGCAAATTCGGAAATTGATGATAAATTTGTAGTTTAATTATCCATAGTTGTTGGATCACGAAGATTATTTTTGAAATGTCACCTAAGTATATTTTTAATTTAAACTATAATTGTCTTTAGTTGATTTGATGAAAATTATATGTTAGGAAATCAGTAATATCTTGATCATAAAGAGGGCCTTCTATTCCAGCTTAACACTTGTTATGACTTAAAAATCTCTTATAAAGGTAGTCACGGGGGCGTCGAATCTGTGATGGAGTTAACTAAAATCATAATTGTTCGAAGACAATTCACGTTGATTTCTCCAATCCTGAGTTTCCAAACCATTTCATCATTTTTTTCTCCTCATGCGGAAGAACGAATATATAAGACCATGCACTGTGTCAATGCAATTTAAAGAAAATAATGCTTTCGTGTGAATCAATTGCTATGATAGAAACACTATGTACGAGTAGTCTTTGTGGAGCCAACATATGTAAAAAATAATTTATGCTGAACCATGTCCATCAAGCCAATGCACATGACCCGATTCTTTGTGGTAGTGTATGTAGTTAAAAATTATCAGACCTAGAGAGCCGAACAAAGACATTGGTTCGCTTTTTTCCATGTAATTGCTTCCATCGATTCTATATTATCTATCGAATCAATTTATGTTGTAGATGTAATAACCTTTCTTCTGCATAGTGTAGGTCTAAATTTAATTAGTTTTCGACCCCAAAACCAACAACACTTCATCAGTTTCAAAACATGTTGCTGCTTGCATGGTAAGATAAATATAAATATTATTGGTCAGCGTAATATATGCAAAATTAGTGGATACAAGATCTTTGTTGTTGGACACCAAATGTATGGGTAACAATTTAAAGAAATGAAAACAAGAAAATTTCCTTTTGGGGGCGAGTCGATGAGGTTTTTGAAATGAACCATCGCCAAGTTGGCTAGTACTACATGCTTGCCACACCGCCGAAGTCTGGGCCTCCAACAATCCGAGGTGGGGGCCTATTTCGGACATACCATCATGCACCTCCGACGACGACGATGGCCTGGAGGAGGTCACCGACGAGTTCCCCGACGAAGACGATGAGGAGTAGTGTTCGTCTGTTTTCTGTTTTTAATAAAAAAAATTGTATTCCGGTGAAATGCGGCGCGCTAGCGCGTCTGTTTTCTGTTTTTAATAAAATAATTTGTAGCACCCTATTTCTTTTTTATAGAGCTTATGTATTTGCTGTTGCATCGCGCTCACGCCCATATTGCACACAAACATGCATCTTGGATAGATAAACAAGGCAATACATAATGGCAAGAGTGGATCTAAACCTAAACAAAGAGCATAGATCTAGATAAGCAAGGCAGCAGTACATAATGGCAAGACTGGACTGATCTGCTATTCATACTCCTGCCTATGCCTATAGTACTTTGGACGGTGCTTTGGACCCCCTCGAAGGATCACGACGCCAGGAATGGGCATGAGAGTAGCGCATGCGGGGGTTATCGCCGACAATGATGTAGTTCATGACGCTCTGAAGAGTCCGTCCGCGGCACCACCAAAACCGACGACTAGCCTCGTTGAAGTTCGAAGGAGGCGGGATGTTCTCCTCGTACCTGGCGAGCGCACTCTCACGCCGATTAATGAAGAAGGCGTTCCAAGTAGGACGGTAGTCGGGATTCGAACTGGGATTTCTCTGCTGCTCCGGCGTGAGCTCGTGTTAGTAGTGGTTCGTGTTCGCTGCCCGACGCGCCACACATTGAGGAAGAGGAGGGACCGGCACTCCTCCGGCGCTCAGCATCCAACCGACGGGGACACTATAGCCTGGCGGGCAGGGGTAGTTCAAGGCGGAAAGTGCCTCGGCCTGGAGGAAGGTTAGAGTGGGTACAGTAGAAGCCGTGGAAGAGTGGTGATTTTTGTCAAGCACCTGGGTCAGGAGCGAATCCCGGCCGGCGGCAAGCCAAGCTGGAAACATTTCACTACGGACCCGCCTCTGTGATGTGTCGTTCACTTGCGCTGGAGAAATCATTTCAAATAATTTATTCTAATATAGTAAATATCCTAACTCGTCCGAGTTCTCGTACCAAAGTATTAAAATTAAAATAGCAAAAAAATTATCAGTATGTAGAAAATATTTTGCCGCCACTGTAATTTTCGGAGCAGTGTTGTTGGCTTTCCGTGAGCACGGTCACCAGCCCATTAGAGCACCGCCTCCGACGTTCAGGAGCACTGCCTTAGTCCCATGGGAGCATCACCCCCCGGCCCGGGGAGCACCGCCGCTGCATCGATGCCTGCCTCTTGCAGCACTGCAGTATCTCCAGCTAGCTGCTCGTAGCACCTCGGCCGCCCTCGCAAGTAACAGTGTAAATAAATCGAAACAACATAATAAGATTCCAGGCTTGAGTACAAGAGGCCTTTAAGACGAACCATGATAAATTTTGTTCGTACGTGTAAAAAAATTAATAAAAGTCGTATGGATACTTTTAATATTGAAATTTATTGAGAAAAATGTTTTTTAATCCACACCGACACCGTCTACCAACTTTGATTTTCAAAGTGATTAATGTAAGATACACTGAAATGTAGGCATGCCACACTACTGGATTCATTAAATAAATCTAGTGCATATATCGTGTACTCACGCGTGTGTTTGCCATATATAGTCCACTCATACATAGAAGTGACAAGCTTGCTGTTCTTACAGAGGAAACCATTCAGACCGTGTGTTGAAATAACCATCCAACCACCGACATATCAGCCGTATATAGTGTGCATAGGAAGAGGAGGCATTTGGAAGTTGGAAGAAACAACATTGTTAAAAAGAGTAACATTGCGATAAGAATTGCCTACAGGGCGGACCAGTCGTCTTGTGGAGACGTTCACCATCTGCCGATCTCTTTGGGCCCGTCTCCGTTGCAACTTGTGTGGGCGTTCCATTGCGTGGTCGTACAATCCCCTCGTGAAAATGCTTCACCATCTGTCTAGCCCTTTGTAATTCTCTCTCATGTGTGTCGTAGCCTCCACAAGCTGCTCGGTCCAAACGACGAATAGCTTTTGCTTGAAGGACCTATTACTATTCCTACAAGAGGAATAATCAGCACGGGATATCAGATGGCCCTGTTAAATATACTAGAAAGATACCCCGCAGCAACGCGCGGGGATCTCTTTAGAAATTACAATATTGTAAACCAAAATTTATAAGAGAGATGATGCATTATGTATTATAAGTGAATATAAATTTTTTAATTGATCATACTATATATTTTAAATTATTAATATGAATAATTGGATGGTTTAAGAAATGGATGATGTGGTACCTTACATGCAATGATTAATAAATTTTAGTGGAGATGACATGGACATACCATTGGCTAGGAGAATAGATGATGTGGATAATTTGCATGTTAAGATAGAAGAATCATTAATGCATGTTAGTGAGGTTTTGCTTTATAACAAGTATAGATATGTAAGGCTAGCCACTTTTCATCAGTTCGGACTTTTGAAAAACTTGTCTAGTGCAACAATTCAATAGGTCCAAGATGTACCCTCGTTGAGTAATCAGGATGGATGTACCCACATAGAGTAACGAGGGTGCACGTACCACAGGGACACCGCGTAATCTTCTATCCGGTCCTACCCTGAATGTGACAGCTTCCCTGGCTAGACTGCCGCACATATACGTTGCTTAACTCTCTCTTTATCCATAAATGACGTGTATGAGATGTTGAGAGGTGCGTATATATGGATCCCAAGTTAAGCAACGTTTCATTAATTAAGACATCATCCAGATTGCAAAAAAAAAAAAAAAAATGAAGACATCATCCCAATGGGTGGCCACGAGCGCGCTGCATGGGAGATCCACGTGAATTAGACGGCCCAAAACACCCATAAAAAAATGGACAATATTGGACGTTGATTGCCTGAGAGCGATCACTTATGTTCCATACCAAAATGCTCTTATGAAGTTTTAGTAGGGCTTTTGCGCCCAATTAACAAGAGCTTGCCGATATTTCCTTCATAGTAGCTGCACTTGGACACACTCAAACCACTATGGATCTCCATAGCATGGAACAGTTCGAAACTTCGAATGGTCAATTTCCCTCAGAAAAATTCGGGACAGCCGATAGTGCTGATGTCATGAAAAGCAGGATACACTGTCCAGTTGTAACCTACACTACTATCACTAGTGGAAACATGGGCTTTAGTCCCGGTTCGTAGGCCCCCTTTTGTCCCGGTTGTGCAACCGGGACGGGGCCTCCGGGACAAATACCCCTCCCCATTGGTCCCGGTTGTGGCAGGACCCGGGACAAATGGGGCTGACCACGTGGCCCGAGCGCTGGAACCTGGCCAGGGCTATTAGTCCCGGTTCTGAATACGACCCGGGATGCATGCCCCTTCTGCCGCGGCAGGGCTTTTGCCATTTTCTCTGCCGCGGCAGGGCTTTACAATTTCCGTTTTTTTGGTCCCCGAGACCTCCTGGCGGCCCCTCCCCGGACCTCGAGAAGAGAGGAGCCTCGGTGTACCCTCCACCGAGCCCCCGGATCGCACGAGTGAATAAGTATATAAAGCAGAATAAGAAACACTTATATTACAGAAGCAAAGTATATCGATCATATTACATTACCGATGGAGTGTATTACAAAATCAAACTTAGTTCCAATCGGAGGCATGGTACTCTCCATGTACGTTTATGACCTCTGCATCTAAGAAGCCCGCAATTTCCTCCTGAATTGCTCGTATGCGCTCCCTAGGTAGAAGACCGTCCCGAAGCCGTTCGATCTAATATAAAGAAGAGTGGTCACTAAAATATATGAAGCTAAGTAACTAAAATAGATAGTAATAAGAAGAATTGACGATTAACGTACATGAAGTTGTTTTAAATTTCTGCCCTTGGGAGATGTGGTCTGACGAATGAACTCGCAAACGTAGTATCCACATAAGTTATTCCCGTCTCCTTGTTGCAAGCACTATACGAGAAGATTGTTTCAATCAAAATAATAATCAACCAGGCATGATAATGGAGATGGGCACGGATCTAGATAGTACTTACTTGCACAACATCAAATGTAAGTTGTTTTTCCCATTCACCGGGAGACTTCCTTATGAACCTCTTCCAAACCCTACCCGAGAAAGAAAAAGAATAAAAAGAGTTAGTAATTACTTGATGTCCGAAAATGAAACAAAGTAGTCGATATATTGCCATATATAAATACTGAATATTAATAAAGATTGAAATTACCGCTGGATCATTTCCTGCATGTCAGCCCACATTGAGAGGGGTTTACGTTTTGGGTCCATTACAATTACTTTTCCTTTGTCAATTTGGAAGATTAGCAGAATATAGTGGAAGCTGCGCACGCAGAACTCATCAATTATACAGTGAACATCGAGTAAGGAAACAGAATGTTCACAACAGAGTAACACACTTACTTGAAGTTGTAAGGAAAGAGTATTTCCCGTCGGTGTTGGTTAAATATTATTGCCCTCAGAATATTATTTTTTGTATCCTTGGGATATTCCTGAAGAGCCTTGTCATAAATAATATTTGGATCAATGAACCCAATATCATAGATTCCACCTCTTTTGCATTCGAGAATCTTCATTCTGCAATTATAATATATGAGTGTACTATATATATATGAATATGCAATTGAATGAGGTGAGCTAGAGAAATAAGTGCTTACAGACAATAGGCACTAAGGATAGATTTGTCGAGGGCCTGCTGCTGGTATAACTGAAACAATTCCTCAAATTGAATCATAACAATTCCATTTCCAGTTCCATACTGCTCGTCCTTAACGCTGAGACATAGCCAGTCCTCAGATTCATTAGCGGCTTGCATATACCAATTATGCACTCTTCGCATTTTCGTTGGTAGATTCTTTATCTCCTCGGGTTTGACAAGAGGCTGCCCGGACTCGTATTTGTACGCACATTCAGCTGCGGGGAAGTAGTTCACTGTTTGCATATACTCAGCAATGGACAAACCCGCATCAGCTGCCTTGTCTGCGTACATTGTTATAAACTCCGGATCAATATCCTCATCAGCAATATAAGTGCTCGGCCCCACCTGGGTATTGGAAATCACTTTGAGCGGGGACGTGGATTGTTTTTTCTGCTCTCCAAGTTGAGCAACTGATATTCCCTTTTTCCCGCTTGTGCTACTACTCTTCGTTGACCGCACCATTTCCTGGTGTGACTTCAGAATAGAGCGGTCATAGTCAGATGACAGACTCGGCTCGGGTTGATGAAGAGTCTTCACCATTTTCCAAGCTCGTTCTATCTCTTCTTCGGTCTCAGGGAAATCTGGCTTTTGCTTCTCCTTCCTCTTTGATTTCCACGCATCGTATTCGTCCTTTGCGATTTTCTGGGTTTCCTCGGGAGTATAGTCGTAAGGTAACTTGGGTACCTCTTTTGGTACCTTCGGGAGGGGTGACCGTTGACGTTTCGGTGATTTTTTACGTTTGGGCAGAAACTTAGTGGGCGGAGAGGGCTGACGCGGCGGCGTAGGCGACCGCGCTGGAGACGTGCACGGCGTAGGCGACCGCGCCGGAGACGGCATGCGTTGCGAAGACGACCGCGCTGGAGACTTTTGCGCTGGAGAAATGCGAGAATTCGATGGCTTTGCCGTCTGATTTGTGAGCACAATGCATTCCTTTAGCCATAGAACGGTCGAGTTCTTGACTTCTCCGAGTTCAGTCAACTCTTCGTCTTCACCTTCAGGAAAATCAAGCTTTACCCGCTCGAATCCGTTGGCAACTTCATCGACCCCAACAACAGCGTAGCCCCGTGGAACCGGGAGACAATGGTGAGTTGGTTCGTTGCCAATCGGTAAGACATATCCGGCCGCCGCCTTGATGGTTATATTGACAACCTTCACGTGGAGCTCACAGGATGTCATTTCCGTGATCTCGTCCACCGGGTAAATCATCGGTGGTGCATCATCATCCGGTAGCTGCGTGGACGCAACGCTGCTTTTGTGATGAGAATGTGCGGCGTCGGGAGCCTCAGCTTCAACTTCTAGCATGTGTACTGATGCGCCGGTAGACACTATCTGCTGGCTAAGTGTGTTAATTTGGTCTTGCTGCTTCTTTGCTACATCCTGTGTCAGCTTTACCATTTCTTCAAGTTGACGCCTCCAGTTTGCCTGATTCTCTGCTTCAGCTGCCTCCTTGTCCTTTTTACGTTGACGGCTTCTATCTGGGTATAACTTTTTGGTGGAGTCGAACGCAACACTCCACGGAGGAGTGCCTTTTGTGCCTCGTGTACGCCCTCCGTGTTCCTTATTCCCTAGGGCTCGTGTGAGCTCGTCGTTCTCTCTATCTGGCACGAACTTCCCATCTTTAACGTCCTTTATTGCGTCTCTCAGCTTCTCTATGGGTAGAGGATGACTCTTTTTATGCCTTAGGTTATATATTGCTTTTCCTTCGGCGTCCAACCTGCCCCCATGCCCGTAGAACCATGACCTTGTCCGCTCGACCCACAAGAACGGCTCGGGAGTGATCCCCTGCTGAATCAGGTTGTTCTCCCATGTCTCCCACTTGGGACTAGAACCCTTGTAGCCACCTTGCCCCATAACATGGTGATATACCTTTTTGCTGGCGTTTTTTCTCATTTGTTTTCGTCCTTTCCAGTTCATTCTCTGCCAGCTTGTACTTCACGAAGTCTGGCCATACGGGTTTTATTTTCTCATACCCTTGAGTGAAATCAGGAGTCTTGTTCTTCTTAACATAATCAAGGTTCAATCTTTTCTTCCAGTTTTTGAATTGCTCGGCCATCTTTTTCAGGGTCCACGCTTTGACCTTTTCCCGTATCTCATGTTTCATTTTAGTAACATCGGCCTCAGTCACATCCGCTTCATTCTCGTCCACCTCCGGCACGGGTAAGTTGAAATTAGCCAAAATCTTTGAGAAAAGATGATCTTTGGCTATTTTGCCGACATATGAAATTCCTTGTTTCCGCGGATCTTTTGGCTCATTCCACTCATTAACAGTGATCGGGATGTGATCTCTAACTAGCACTCCGTATTGCTTCACAAATTTTTGGGCAACATCAGCGGAAGCTCGGGTGCGCCGTCTGCTGTGATCATGTCGATCCTGTATCTTTCTGTATCTTTCAACTTCTTTGTTGCGCCTCGTTTAGTCTTTTTTCCGGTTGATATATTTGAACCGGATGGCTAAAAATATAAAGACTGTTAATACATGTATATAGACAAGGGATGCTTCATTAATTAACATATATATATATGCACCTCGGAGCCGGTGTTTGTAATTTGTATGGTTCCACCGGAGCCGTCGGCTGCTCCCATATCGGAGCCGTCGGCTTCTCCCTCATCGGAGTCGTCTCCCTGGGTGAGCACCGGATCTCCCTCACCGGAGTCGTTCATCCACTGGCTCACATCGGGCTCTACGTCGGGCCCACGGATTAAACCCTCGATCATATTTTCGGCATCTTCGTCTCTTGGCTCCATACTATACAAAAAGAGTAAGTATATATTTCAGATCCAATTCATTAAAATTGCTTATGCATAATAATATTTAAACATACGATAACATTTCTAGCATTCTTAAATTTCTAAGAGCATGTCTAACGGATCCCTTATGTTTTCGCCCCCTAAGAGCATGTCTAACGGACCCCTTATGTTTTCGCCCCCTAAGAGCATGTCTGGACATTTTCATGCATAGCCTGGTGAGTTACTATAAAATCTTCTTTTTTGGGGTTTCCTCAAGTAGTTTGTCCGAGTATTTTCACTGCCTCATTCTCTTTTGTTTTTCACCTGTTCCTGCGTGCTACAGGTCATACCAGAGTGGTTTCTGAACTATTTTCGAGGAAAGATACCAGGAACTGTCAAATTACAAGCCCCTAATGGTATTGCATTTGATGTTGGAGTTATGGAGAACATGAACAGAACAATCCTCAAGTATGGGTGGGCGGAACCCATACTTGAGGATTGTTCTGTTCATGTTCTCCATAACTCTCCAACATCAAATGCAATACCATTAGGGGCTTGTAATTTGACAGTTCCTGGTATCTTTCCTCGAAAATAGTTCAGAAACCACTCTGGTATGACCTGTATAGCAGGCAGGAACAGGTGAAAAACAAAAGAGAATGAGGCAGTGAAAATACTCGGACAAACTTGAGGAAACCCCCAAAAAGAAGATTTTAGTAACTCACCAGGCTATGCATTAAATGGCCATTAATCTATCTTATGAACCTAAGCTTGCTTTGGCAGCATTCGCAAGGATTGCTCATATTGGATACATCCTGTGCGATGGATCATATATTATGCCAATTAGAATTATTCACTGCGTATGTAGTGATATCCGGAAAGCATCCCTAATGCCCGTGTTAGAGGAGAGCAAAGCAACACTAAAACGAAGAAAACAGATATTGCTGCTGTATGAATGTGTTGAAAAAGCAAAGACGGGACCAAAGGTTACCAGCAAATTTGGTAACCTTTGGTCCTGTCTTTGCTTCTTCAACACATTCATACAGCAGCAATATCTGTTTTCTTCATTTTAGTGTTGATTTGCTCTCTTCTAACAGGGGCATCAGGGATGCCTCTTCATATCTGAATTTTAATTGCTGTTGTTATTTCTAGACAAAGTAAACTCTGTCTATACTCTCAAAAGATCTTCAGCGCGCCCTAGCTCGCACGAGCTAGAGGGTTGGCCCTCTATATCCCCTCCCGACCCGCACATGTAGGGGTCGACGGGCCGCCCCCTACCCAAACTTGTAAAAAATCGTTCGGGGTGGTCCATTTACGGGGTCTGCTAGACATGCTCTAACATTCTAAATTTTTTTATATCAATTCTAAACAAATTTAAAGTAAATAAGTCTAATCTAAAATTTCTAACATTCATAAACTAAAATTTCTAACATTTGTAAACTAATAATTCTAACAATAATAAAAAACAGTAATTAAGTAAAAAAAGGAAGAAAAACAAAAAAGGCCCCAGATTAGGGCGAGATGGAGGCAGGCCTTTTACCTCCTCTTGGGGCAGCGGCGCGGGGCAGCGGCGGGCCGGCGGCGCGGGGCGGTGGAGGATAGCGCGGGGCAGCGACGGGATCGAGGGGCGGCGCGGGGCAGCGGCGCGGGGCAGCGACGGGACCTAGAGGGCGGCGCGCGGCCGAGGCGAACGGGAGAGGGCGCGTAGGGGGGGTGGGTGCGCTCGACGGAGTCGGCAGCGGCGCCACAGAGGAGGATGCCGACGGGGCGAGGGGGGCGGCGCGGATGCCGACGGGGTGAGGGGCGGCGCGGGGGGACGGAAAAAATGGGCAGCCTGGCGGCGTCGATTTCGTCCCTGCGCGCGGTCTGGAACTGAGGGGAGAGGTGACGTGTTTATATCCTATGACCCTTTCGTCCCGGTTGGTGGCAACAACCGGGACGAAAGGCCCGGCTGGTCGCCCGCGCCAGAACCAGTGGGCCGGCGCGCCAAATTGTTTTAGCGCCAAATTTTGAATAGTCTACATACTTTCAAATTACGAAAAAATTACAACATTAAAATTGTTTGAAATTGCGTAAATAATTCAAATCCGTTTTCTGTTTACCTAAATAATTATTCAAACTATTAACTATTTCACTATTTACACTTAATTTAAATATAAATATCTTATATTATTTTAAAATTATTAATAATTACATTAAACAGAAAACAGACGCGGTAGCGCGCCGCAGTGTCAAGCATACAATGAAGCCAGCGGATGAAGCTCAGATTTGGGCAAACATACTGGCTGATCCTCTTGATTGGCCTCCATCTACTGTTCCCGTGCACATTACTACCCGAGCTCAAAGTGAACACTGACCCAAGCATGCATGGATGAATGTGTTAAAGGGGGAAGAATGTGTGTTAAACACTGACCCAAATGCACGGCAGGACGTATGATGTCGAATCCGGATGTTTTGTATTTGCTCGATGAACTGAATATATGATGTATCAAACCTTAAAGGGGGTGTAGAACAAAACAAACGGTATCGCCATCATACAGCCCAACCGTGGCTACTGGGTGCATATATGCATACCAAATGCACGGTTGGACGTATGATGGCGAATCCGGATGTTTTGTATTTGAGAGATGAACTGACCGGTGTATGAAGCTGGGCTATATATAGGGTCCTCTGGCTCAAAAAGTGTTGAGCTAGGGTTTTGATCCAACGGTTAAGAAACACCTCATCCAACGCTCACAGCAGCTCGAAAGAACACACCGTAGCCCTGATCGAACGGCTCACAACAGCTCGAAAAAAACACACCCGGATCCAACGACTCACGAGCGCTTGAAAGAAACACACGATCCGTGTGATTCTATCTGATTGGTCCAAACGAAACCCTAATTCCCATTTAGTCCCGGTTGGTTTCCCCAACCGGACTAAAGGGATGATCCGTTTCCCAATGAAACCCTAACCCATTTAGTCCCGGTTGGTGTCCCCAACCGGGACTAAAGGATGTTTTCTTCTCGCTATATATATGTATGCATTGCCACACCATTGGCATAAACACATACAAACTCACCACTCTCTCATGGCTTCTACCGTACCCACTCTAACATTCATCCAGGCGGAGGCACTTTCCGCCTCGAACTACCCCTGCCCGTGCGGCTACAACGTTCCCGCTGGTTGGATGCTGAGCGCCGGAGGAGTGCCGGTCCCTCCTCTTCCTCAAGGTGTGGCGCGTCGGGCGGCCATCACGAACCACTACTACCACGAGCTCACGCCGGAGCAGCGGAGGAATCCCAGTTGGCATCCCGATAACCAGCATACTTGGGATGCCTTCTTCATCAATCGGCGTGAGAGGGCGCTCGCCAGGTATGAGGAGGACGGTCTGCCTCCTGGGAACTTTCACGAGGCCGGTCGTCGGCTATGGTGGTCCGGCCGGACTCTACAGAGCGTCATGGACTACATCAGGGCCGGCGATATCCCCCGCCTGCGCTACCCTCAGGCCCAGTCCTGGAGTCGTGATCCTCCGAGGGAGTGCAGAGCACCGTCAGACGATAGTGACGACGACGGCGGCGGCGACTACGACGACTACGAGTACATGTACTATAGGCCTAGGCAGGAGTATGACTAGTAGATCGATGCACTTTTGCCATTATATATGTACTGCCTTGTTTATTTATTAGATCTATACTCTCCGTTTAGATTTAGATCTAATCTTGCCATTATGTGTACTGTGCCTTGTTTATCTATCGAAATGCATGTCCCCCTCTTTTTAACGTCTATCGAAATGCCATTAGATCTGAATCCAACAAATCAGGAAAAATTCATCAACGACCGCGGGCGGCTGAGGCGCCAGGCCGCCGCGTCCCAAGCGCGGGCGGCCTCCGAGGCCGTCGCAAAGGAGCCGAGGGGGATGCGGTCGTCCCCGAAACGGATAGTCGCGGTGAACATTCCGTTCTGCCGCGATCGGACTCCGCGGAAACCGGTAGTGTTGTTCCTCCTCGGAGGCATGGTGGTGGCACGACGGTGCGTGGAGTGGAGGTGCGGCAGTTTATAACGCGCATTCATGGCCACGCGTTAGAACTCCCACGCCACGCGGCAGGACTCCCGCGCCACGAGGTACAATAATACACACTACCACCCACACCTCTCTCTCACTCCCCCAAGCTAAAAAAAAAAGGGACGGGGGCTGTGGCCGCATTTGTAGGGGAAGGGACATTGGTCCCGGTTTGGGGGATGATCCGGGACCAATGCCCATGCGCGCGCCACGTGGCCTGTGGCTAGGGATTCGTCCCGGGTCGTGCCACGAACCGGGACCGTTGGCTCCCCACGAACCGGGACAGATGCCCCCAGGTGGTTTCTGCTGCCTCGGGCACATGAACCGGGACCAATGCATGGCACTTGTCCGGGTTTTTGGTGCAACCGGGACAGATGCCCCCTGCCCCCCTGGACGAAAGGGGTTGTTTGCACTAGTGTATTAATAGCACAAATTCCTGTGCGTTACCGAGTACAAACTAATTTTAACTGAATCGACTACAACTTGACCATACGTGAGATACGTACGTGGTAAGCACTAGCTAGGAACTTGGATCTATTCTACAACTGGATTTTGTCTTGTATTTCTATACCTGTGCAACATTGAAGACATCATAAATATAGCTTTTTTGTCCATATATGCAGGTACAGCAATGATACGAAAACGAGGTAGCAGCCCAGTGGCTTCGGTCGCAGTTGATTTCTTCTATTACAACGGCGGTGACCCATGTTCGAACCCCGTCAGGGGTATAATTCGGGAATTCCCGCCACGGTTGATTTCTTCTATGACAACACCACCAAATGGCTAGTCTTGGCCGGCTTTCATTTTTTCATTTGATAAAAGAAAGGAGACTGCTGAGCGTCCCCCGGGGATGGAAAATTTCCATCCCCCGCCTCCCGCTGCTGACACCTGTCCACTTTTTTTCTTAGCCTAATCCCGCTTTTGCTCTGTGTAGCAAAAAAACATCCCGCTTTTGCTCCCGTAGCAAAAAAAAAGTCCCGCTTTTGCTCCCGTAGCAAAAAACGTTTCACCCTCAACAAAGAACAGGGGAAAGTCAGACTCGCCGGAGACCTCGCCGGAGGTACTGTAGCAATTTTTTTTTGCTACAGTAGCAAAACGTCGATTTCGCCGGAGCAGTCGCCGGGGACTTTTGCTCGCCGGTAGCAAAAAAATTGTTCTAAAAAAGCAAAAAAAAAAACCTTATTGTAGCAAACAAATTATGCTATTAGAGCAAAAATTTGGACCTCGCCGGAGTTACAGTAGCAAAAATTTTGTACAAAAAAAGCAAAAAAAATACCCTATTGGAGCAAGATTTTGTACAAAAAAAAAAAATTGCGCCGGGAGATCTCCATCATGCAGATGCGCCGCCCCAACGTCGTGGAAGCACCATCCCCCCTGGCCCCGCTGGGGCATCGCTAGAAAGCAGGCCTGTGAGCCGGTTGGCCGCCGGGCTCCTTCCTCGCCGCCGTCGCCGGGCTCCTTCCTCGCCGCCGACGACGACATCGTGCACGGCGGAGGGGCGCGACATCGTCCTCACCTTCCAGGATTAGTCACAGACGCCTCCTTCCTCGCGCAACAGTCCTCGCGCAACAGGACGTCCTCTTCAGCCTCCGCCGCCGCTGCCTCCTCGCCGACGCGCACCGCCGCCGCCGCGCGAACGCTGAGCATCTGCGCCTGGCGGAGCGCGAGCGCCAGCAGGGCTCCCTGCCATCGAATTCCTCGCCGGCGTTGACGATCGGGGACGGAGAAAGCGGCGGGAGTTCGCCGAGGCGGTCCCCGCAGTCCGCGTCGCGGACTCCGCCGCCGAACTCCGCGCGAGAGCGTTTGCTCGCCCTGCCATCGAATTCCTCGCCGGCGTTGACGATCGGGGACGGAGAAAGCGGCGGGAGTTCGCTGGTGCCGTCCCGGCCGTTTTGGTCCGCCGCGCCGCCGACCACCTCGCCGGACTCAGCGGGAGAGAATTTCTCCGCCCTGCCGTCGAACCCCTCGTAGGAGAGCGGGGGGCCGCCGCCGGAGTAGGAGGGCGGCCGATCCGGGGACTCGATCTGACCAAGCTGCGACGAGGTCGTCGAGACGGTAGTGGGGGAGTTCACGCAACACATGCTTTCCTCGCCTACCCGATAAGGCAAAGCGGTGGTGGGCCTAAGCGGTGCAGAGGAGCGTGCGTGGAAGCGACCAGTCCGGGGGACGCGAACGCGCGATCCCCCGGCTGATCCTCAGCGTTTTCCTAAAAGAAACCAATCTAGATGTTCGATTTCTCCATAAGAGATATGTCTAGTCTCATAGTCAATGGCAAACTCAGCTACACCAAGATTACTATATCTATTGGCAATAAGAAATAGAATGATTATCAGTTGCTATTTGGAAAACAATGATCTTGACATCAGAGCGTGCTATGGTCTGCATCAACTTAAATTACCCGAGAAAACGCTCATACAGATCACAATGTCTGCAATCCACTGCAGGACAAATCTGAATTGCTCTAGAATTATGTACACCATAGTTGCAATGCAAGGAAAATGTCATGTGAACGTTGTGTTTTATATATAGACATTATCAAGTTTCATCCCTTCTGCCGCACAAAATATTACCATGTAAATAAAACATGTAAAAGCTGAAGTATGCCACGCAGCTAGCTTAAATATGCATTGCCAACAGTTTAAATGCTGACTACCAGATATACACATCACTGATTATATGTCCTACTGTTCACTATTTTATGAAGTGGTAAATAAAAAATTCATATCCCACATGTGAATACATTAACTGTACCAATTGCTGCACTATTGTGTACTCACACACTGTTTGTCTATATAATTCAAATATACCCACAAGCTAGCTCTTTTGGTAGAGGAAACATACGAGAATAATATCAACCTCGCTTAGAAATTTTCATACATAATTTAGAAATGACCATTCAGCCACTACCATATCATCAAGATCTAGTGTGTGTAGGGAGAGGAGGCACCGGGAAGAAAATGATTGCTTGAAAATTTCAGCTGTCAGATTAAATTGCCCAATAGTCACTTCCACCAGATTTATGTATCTCCTTTGTGATGACGCATCAGCACCCATCGAGCCCTCTTGAATCATTCCTGGTGTGTTTCGTCTCCGCGATTGCTTGAACAAAAAATAATTTCAGCTCTAGTATTCTAAAAAAAATTGTTTTAGCTTTAGGAATTATGAAGGACCGGGTCCTATTCTTTTCTTGCAACACAGTGGACAACAAGGGATATCTGATGGCCACAAAAGTACCCACGTTAAAATACCAGGAGACACGTAACACCGTTTGCTGGTCTACGAGATGACCTATGATAACAATAATATTCTAAAGGAGTACGCCCATGCCTGTGAGATCTCCTAGACTGCCACACATAAAGGTTTCTCACTGTTTCTAGTGCAAAGATGGAAAGGTATTAGGCGAACTTCCCTCAGAATGCATTGCTAAACCTACAAACCGGGATCCCGTACCTAATTGTTCAAATGAACTTAAAAAAGGTCCAAACTAATACGTAGCCATCACTGTCAGCGTAGGATTTTCGAAAATCTGAAGATTTTCCGATTCTAAAAAAAAATTAAACATTTTCTAAAAAATATGAATGCTTTTTAATTTTTAACAATTTTTAAATTTGAACAATTTTCAAAGATGAATTTTTTTACACATGAATACTTCTCACATTTGAACAATTTTTTATCTAAGCGTGTTTTTCATTTGAACAATTTTTAAATTTGAATAATTATTTATCCGAACAATTTTCGAATTTAAACATATTTTAGTTCTGGACAAAAATATTTCTGAACCAACATACATGCCAGTGGTTTTACACGGGAGATCCATGTGAATCGGTTGGCCAGGAAATTCTCTCGACATCACCGGGCGATTTCTAACACTCTTTCACTAAAGGTTTCTGGACGTGGCCTAGGCCTATTATCATACTCGCAATTTTCCTTTCTTCGATACCCGGTCAATCAAAGCGGCTGCTATCACTAGTGGAAACAAGGCCATTTGTCCCTTGTCGTAAGGGCCAGTTGTCCCGGTTGTGCAACCGGGATGGGCTAGCCGGGACAAATGGCCCTCCCCCATTGGTCCCGGTTGTGCCAGGACCCAGGATGGTAAGGATGGCCCACGTGGCGAACCTGGGCCAGGGACGGCCAGGAAGTTCGTCCCGGTTCGTTTTAGGGACCGGGATGGATACCTTTTTTGAAAAAATATATATTCCGCCAATTTTCCCCGCCGCGGCAGGTTTTTTTTGTTTCGTTTTTTTGGGCTCCTGTCTCGCAATCCCCAACCGGCCTCCCCTTCCCCAACCGCGTCCAGGCACACGTCTTTAATTAAGCCCACTGGCCACATTTTTGGTCACAAGGGCCCACTGGTCCGCGTCTTTTATTATATTCGGTCAATGGTTCGCAGGGGTCAAAAGGGCCACTGGTCAGCGGCCTAGTGGCTGGCTCGCCCGGTCCCTTAAATTAAGACCACAGGGACGGTCAAAGGGCCCACTGCCGCCTCGTCTTCCCGCCCCCCTCCACTTCCCCACGCGCGTCCAGCTGCAACCGCCGCCACGCCTCGGCTCCCCCCCCGCATTCATGGCCGCCTGCAACCGCCGCCACGTTCCGACCGCCGGTTGGCATGCCAGCCTCCCCCGGGTCCTTTTTAAAGGGCCCCCGCCGCCCATACATCCCATTCACCCCGGCCGCGTCCCAGCCAAAGCAACCCTAGCCACCATGTCCCGCTGGTTCAAGCGCCCCAGGAACGACCACGAGGCCGGGTCCTCGAGCGGCGCGCGCTCCGGCGTTCCACCGCCGCCGGCGGAGGCCTTCGGCTTCGGCCCGGGAGGCGTCCGCATCGGCGGGCAGCCGCGCGTCCCCGCTCCACCTCCGGCGTCACGCGTGCCGCCCCGCGCCGCGCCCAAGGGCAAGCGCTTCCGCTGGTACGTCCGGAAGGAGGAGGCCGAGTGGCACTGCGAACGCGCCACGCCGGTGTTCTGGCCGGACGTCCACCTTCCGGACGGCTGGCACCTGAACCCGCAGCGCATCCCCGTGCCGCCGGCCCCGTCCAGCAGCGAGGCCCTGGGCGAGGAGATCGACCGCCGGCGCGCGCTCCTGCCGGCCCGCCTCCTCAGGGACCGCGCGTACGCGCGGAGCTCCCCCTACTGGGCCACCTGGCTCCAGCAGGAGCACGAGCAGCGCCGCCGCTCCTACATCCCCACAGCCGAGGAGGTGAGCACCGAAGACTACCCCGCACCACCGCTGGGGAGGGGGCCGGGGAGGGAGCTGGAGGACGAAATCACCGACAACGTCGTCGAGGAGGACGACCCCGAGCTCCAGGCCGGCTTGGAGGAGGCCTACGAGGCCTCCCGCCGCTCCCTCGTCGAGGAAGAGGTCAAGCGGTGGGAGACGGTCCTGGCCGCCGCCGCCGCCGACTGCGCCGCCATGCCGCCCCTTCGGCGCCTGCCCCTTGGTGGCAGACCATGTACGCCGACATGGAGGCCTCCGAGGACCAGCCGCCGCCGCAGCCGCTCCCCCCCGTCCTGGAGTACGGCATGTCCTGGGCCTGGACCGGCGGCGTTTGGTCGCCGGAGGAGCTGCCGCCGCCCCCGCCGCTGCCCCCGCCGCTGCCGTACACGCCCCCGATGCCTCCGCAGCCACCGGCGGGCCCGGCCCAGCCGCCTGCCCACCTGTGGCAGCCACCCCCTACCACTGCATCTCCTCCGACGAGGAGGAGTAGGCCGGCGCCGGTGCCCCCCCCCCCCCTAGACTAAGCTACCCACCACCTCCCAAGAAAACGGCCGGCCGCCTGTGGCCGCGCCGCCGCCCCCTATATGCAAGCACGGCCGGTCGCCTGTGACCGCGCCGCCCCCCTTTGTAAGGACGGCCCCGTGCCTTTTTTAATATATATTTGTGTTGAACCACCGCGTTGTCCTTAGTTCAACCCCGCCGGCGGAACCAACGCCGGTGGGATCTTCCTACCCGTTCCCGCCGCCGGCAGGGCTTCGCCATGGTTAGTCCGCTGTCGTGGGTGGTGGCTCGGCCTAGGGATAGGGCCGAGATATTTATACAACTGGGCCTCTAGTCCCGGCCCGTGTCACCAACCGGGACTAGAGGTACCCCCTTTGGTCCCGGTTGGTAGCACGGCCCGGGACCAAAACTTTTTTCGAAATTTGCTGCCCCCTGCGCGCCCAAATTTTTTAGCGCCCAAATTTGAAAAATGTTTAAGATTCCACATTAAATAACTTCTACATACTTTCGAATTTGACAAAAATTCCAACATGAAAAGTGCTAGAATTTGCATAACTAATTTAAATTTATTTTTATTTCAACTAAATATTTATTCTAACTATTGAAACTATTAATTATTTTACTATTTGCATATAATTTGAATATAAATATCTTATAATTTTTGTTTTCTCTTGTGATCTTCCGATTGAGTCCAGATCATACAAGGCATCCGGGTGATTTATATTCCGTCGATGAACCCAAGAATAGTGCTCCGGGCAATGCATTAGCAGTTTGCCAAAGTAACCGCACAGGTGCAACCCTTTACGTCATTTGAACTCCAAGGTAGTTAGCTTCGAAGTCTGGAGGACATGTCCTTCACATAGAATCTCTGCATTTCTATTATTCTTACTACTTCCTCTGCGAGGTTCACTGTTGGTAACATCGTTCTGAACCAGAAAGTGCTCAAGGAAGGTTTATCATGCAGCTTTGCTCGCAAAATAAGCTCAACTTGCTCCAGGATGGTATCGGTACTATCACTTCGAAGTGTGCCTGCAATATCCGCGCAGAATATATGACGCCCATAATGCAAAGCCCATATGGCTGCACACAGGGCTGGTTACAGCGGCCCTATATGCAAAGCACATCTCAATGGACGATACGGAGAAGAGAGAAACAGAAAAGTGCGTGTGTGGCCGCTGGTTGAGATGATAATGAAGTCAGGCTGGTCATAGTTGTCAAGCACTCAATGCTTGCCAGCTTTTGACCGGTCAATACAAATTATTGGTCAAACTTGCACCTACTCCGTTCATAATCACAGAATAGGTATAAATATCATTTTGGCTAACAAAATCTCGTTTATTATTACAGAATATTTGTGAACACTTTTTCAACAGAACTATGATCATGTATTCCACGTTTACTATTACACTTCTCCAACAACATCCCTGTTAGTCTTCTAAAATTTCTGCGTGTAGAGATGGTCCATGAACCCTTGTCCCTTGCTTATGATCGCTTCGGCCGTAACCATGGAGCATCTTCATTATTTAACGGGATGGTGGGGTCAGCTTTCACTGTGAAGGGTGGAATTTCAACAAACTTATTATAATCTTCTAACATGTCTGTCGTCCTCGATTCCCACGATGTTTCTTTTCCCTGAGAGAACTATGTGACGCTTCGGCTCATCGTATGATGAATTTGTTTCCTTATTTTTTCTTTTCTTCGGTCTGGAAGACATGTCCTTCACATAGAAGACCTGAGCCACATCATTGGCTAGGACGAATGGTTCGTTTGTAACCAATATTGTTGAGATCCACTGTTGTCATTCCATAAAGCGGGTCTACCTTACCCCTTCTCCATTCAGGTTGACCCATTTGCACTTGAACAAAGGGACCTTAAAAGAAGGTCCATAGTCAAGTTCCCATATCTCCTCTATGTAACCATAGTATGTGTCATTTTTTCCATTCTCGTTTGTTGTATCAAAGCGGACACCACTGTTTTGGTTGATGCTCTTCTTATCTTAGGAGCTCGTGTAAAATGTATTCCCATTTATCTCGTACCCTTGAAAACTCCCAATAGTTGAAGATGGTGACCCTGCCAACATGTACAGCTGATCTTCAACAGTGGTGTCATTTATAAGATGTGTTTGCAACCAACTTCCGAAAGTCTACATGTGTTCGCGTTTAATCCATGAGTCATCCTTCCCCGGTTTTGCAGACCGTACAATATTCTTGTGTTCCTCAACATACGTAGCCATGAACATAGAATTTTGTAGAACTGTGTAGTGTGCTTTGGTCAAAGAATGCCCGTCCCTAGGTATCATTGTTTTCTTTCCCAGCGTTCCTTTTCCCCAGTCTCCCCTCATGCCGCGATTCAGGAACACCAATTGTCTTAAGGTCAGGAATAAAGTCAACACAGAACCCAATGACCTCCTCTGTTCCATAGCCCTTCGAGACGCTTCCTTCTGGCCTAGCACGGTTATGAACATATTTCTAAAAGACTCCCATGAACCTCTCAAAGGGGAACATATTGTGTAGAAATACCGGACCGAGAATATGAATCTCTTCACATAGGTGAACCAGGAGATGAGTCATAATGTTGAAGAAGGATGGTGGGAACACCAACTCAAAACTAACAAGACACTGGACCACATCCCTTTGTAATCTTGTCAGAATTTCTGGATCGATTACCTTCTGAGATAATGCGTTCATGAATGCACATAGCTTCACAATGGGTACTCTAACATTTTCCGGTAGAAGCCCCCTCAATGCAATCGGAAGCAACTGCGTCATAATCACGTGGCAGTCATGAGACTTCAGGTTTTGGAATTTTTTCTCTGCCATGTTTATTATCCCCTTTATATTCGACGAGAAGCCAGACGGAACCTTGATACTGTAAAGGACTTCAAAGAATATTTCCTTCTCTGCTTTAGTAAGAGCGTAGCTGCTTAAGTAATGGCGCCCTCTATCTGTGCACTTGTTGCTTGGGTCTTTCATACGTTGCTGGTCCTCCCGTGCTTCTGGCGTATCTTTGGACTTCCCATACACGCCCGGGAAGGATAGCAGATTGACACAAAGATTCTTTGTCACGTGCATCACGTCGATCGAAGACCGGATCTCTATAACTTTCCAATAGGGTAGCTCCCAAAATATAGATTTCTTCTTCCACATGGGTGCGCGCTTATCAGGGCCGTACGCAACTGGTTGGCTGCCAGCAGCCTTACCAAAGATTACTTCTAGGTCCTTGACCATATCGAATATATAATTACCACTACGCAGCTCAGGCTTCTTCCGGTTATCTGCCTCACCTCTGAAATGCTTTCCTCCTTTCTTTCTTACGGGATGCTTGATCGGGAGAAATCTACGATGCCCTAGGTATTCAACCTTTTTACATTTATCCAAAAAAACAATGTCAGTATTATCTAAACAGTGTGTGCATGCATTGTATCCCTTGTTTGTATGTCCGGAAATGTTACTAAGAGCAGGCCAATCATTGATGGTTACAAAAAGCAACGCCCGTAGGTCAAATGGCTTTTGTTCGTTCTCATCCCACACACGTACACCTGGTTTGCCCCACAATTGTAAGAGTTCTTCCACTAATGGCCTTAGATACACATCAATGTCGTTGCCAGGTTGCCTCGGGCCTTGGATGAGAACTGGCATCATAATGAACTTGCGCTTCATGCACAACCAAGGAGGAAGGTTGTACATACATAGAGTTACAGGCCAAGTGCTATGACTGGAGCTCTGCTCCCCAAAAGGATTAAAGCCATCTGTGCTTAGACCAAACCATAAGTTTCTCGCCTCTCCTGCAAAGTCTGGGAAGTCTCTCTCGATCTTTCTCCACTGCGATCCATCGGGGGGTGCCTTAACTTTCGTCTTTCTTACGGTCTTCTTTGTGCCATCGCAACAACCTAGCATGCTCTTTGTTTCTAAACAGACGTTTCAGCCGTGGTATTATAGAAGCATACCACATCACCTTAGCAGGAACCCTCTTACGCGGGGGATCGCCGTCAACATCACCAGGGTCATCTGCTCTGATCTTATACCGCAGTGCAGTGCATATCGGACATTCATCCAAATTCTCGTACTTCTCACCATGGAAGAGGATGCATTCATTAATGCATGCATGTATCTTCTGCACATCTAATCCTAGATGACAGAGAGCTTTCTTTACTTCGTACATACTCTTAGGCAATTCGTTATCCTTTGGAAGTTTTGGCTTCATTAGTTGAAGTAAACTCTCAAATGCCTTGTCAGTCACACCGTTCTGTGCCTTCCATTTCAGCAACTCCAGTGTGGTACCGAGATTTGTGCTACCATCTTCGCAATTTGGGTACAACAATTTTTTGTGATCCTGTAACATGTTGTCCATCTTCAACCTCTCCAATTTGTTTTCACTGTCTTCCTTTGCATCAGCAATAACTCGGCCAAGATCATCATCGGGCTCTTCTGATGCCTGTTCTTGATCACCTCCTTCTTCTCCATTCTCTTCCATTGCAGTATCGTCGTATTCAGGGAACAAAGGATCTTCTTCTTCTTCTTCTTCATCGTCTTCCATCACAACCTGTCTTTCTCCATGTTTCGTCCAGCAAACATAGCTGGGCATGAAACCTCTCCGAAGTATATAGCCGTGAATGATTCTTTCGAAAGAGTGCTCTCTGACGTTCCGACAATCAACACATGGGCAACACATGAAGCCATTATCTTTGTTCGCCTGAGCTACAGCAAGAAATGCATTTAGGCCTGCCATATACTCGGAAGTGCGTCGGTCACCATACATCCATCGCTGCCGTGCATCCAGCTGCATCGTATAATTAAATTTATCAAAATGCATTACAATAACATATTAATACGATAAATACTACTTTTTTATGTATCAGTTACAGATGAAAAAGATAAGTTTGTTAACCTCGGTCGAAGATACCATTTTCAGTGAGCTTATGTGCGGCTCGGGAATTTCGTCGAACACCTCGTGTGCATAGTAAAATAAAACACACTAACACCACACTCTCTCACACCTCCAAGCAAAAAAAAAAGATGGAAGGCGGAGGGGCTGGGGCAGTATATATAGGGGAAGGGGGGCATTGGTCCCGGTTCGTGGACTGAACCGGGACAAATGTTCATGCGCGTGCCACGTGGCATGTGGCTAGGCATTGGTCCCGGTCCGTGGCACGAGCCGGAACCGATATGTCCCCCACGAACCGGGACCAATGCCCCCAGGCGATTCCTGTTGCCCCGGGCGCACGAACCGGGACCAAAGCATGGCATTTGTCCCGGATTCGGTTGCAACCGGGACAGCTGCCCCCTGGCCCCCTGGACGAGAGGGGTTGTTTCCACTAGTGTATGTACGCTAGTAGGTTTCTCTCTCGCACGAGCCTCCCTTTTGTTTGATTGTTTATCATTCTCGGTAAGTTTCGTTCTTGAATTTCTCTTTCTTTCTAAATTTAATTTTTTTCTTTTAACTTTTTCCTGTTTTTTTATTTCATATTTTCTAGGTAGTTTCTTTCACGTCTTTTTATTTTCAACTTATCTCACGTATTCATCTTTTATTTTCCTATTTTCTTCATTTGTCTAAAATTTGATTCCTCTGAAGTGGTGTTCCTTTTTGTGAAATTGTTTATTCCATGGATACTAATTTTTGTTTCACATAGTGAAAAAATATGTTCCGCTCAGTCTAAAATGTTGTTTCTCTTTCGGACCACTAGTAGAAAAAAACTTACCGCAGGCGAACCAAAATAGCTTACCGCAGGCGCATATCAGTTCGCCTGCGACACTCACGCCGGTGGTATTAGTATACCGCAGGCGCATCTCCCAGTTCGCCTGTGGTACTTTAGATATCCCAGGCGCACATCCTAATTCGCCTGTGGTACTCCTATGTAGCCCAGGAGAACATCCTAATTCGCCTGTGGTACTCCTATGTAGCCCAGGCGCACAAGCCATGTGCGCCAGCAATGCTATACCACCGCTGCTATGTTGGAGTGCTATTTTATTTAAAATGAACAAGTATTACAACTTGGCACTTATAGCTGTACAAAATAAAACAAAAAAAGGCAACTATGGCTCCTTCTCCGGCGGTGCAACGGCTTAGTGACAGTCTCGGACGACGATGTCACTAGTAGGAAATATGCTACCAGTGACGAACAACATTGGGTTACCGCTGGCCAACCGTTGTTCGCCAGCACTAACTCGCCAGTGGTAGTCGCTACCGCTGGCGAAGCCCTGTTGGCCAGCGGTAAGAAAGAGCTACCGCTGGCGAACATCTCATGTTGGCCAGCAGTAACGTTCGTGTTCGCCAGCGGTAGGTTTGTTGTTGCCCAGCAGTAACATTCTTGTGCGCCAGCAGTATGATTTTTGGGACGCAGCTGTAACGTTCTTGTTGGCCAGCAGTTGGATTTTCTTGTTCGCCAGCAGTTGGATTTTTGGGACGCAGCTGCTAGCCAATATTAGTATATTTTGTTCGACCAGCAGTATATTTTCTGGATTTTTTTCCCATACATTTGTATTCCAGCAATATATACAGGTACAATAGCAGTATATCAAATATATTTGTTACCAAAAATAGTTCTCATACATCATTACATTCATATAGGTCATTATTCATAGTTCAGAATACACGATTACGTCAATTATTTCTAGAATGGTACAAAATGATCGCCGCTACTGTGTCGATGTCGTCGTCACCATAGCTGCGTGTCCATGTCGTCGCTAGTGCAGCCTCGTGTCCATGTTGCCACAACAACCCGTGTCCATGTCGTCATTGCTGCAGCACCGATGTCGTTGTTGTTGCTGCAGCACCGATGTCCTTGTTGTTGCTGCAGCCCCAATGCCCTTGTTGTTGCTGCAGCCCCGATGTCCTTGTCGTTGCCGCGTGTGGACGACATTTTTGCTGCAACCCTGTGTCAACGTCCTTGGTTTGTAACAAAGCTAAATATACAAAACTGAAAGCAAGTTTTACTTTAGTCAAGAACTTCCCTTGAATCAATGCTACTTCATTAATAAAAACATAACAAACACTCCACGAAGTTAGTCCATAGAGGAATACCAGTAGGTTCATGATTGCTTAAATGGCAGTGGGAAATAAAAAATTCCATATTTGTTTCTGTTGATTTAATTCCTTTCTTCCTAGTTCATGCCAAGTTCCATATTTGTGTAGTAAAATAATAATCCATCTACCAAGTTGTTACAGGATGCATTTGAAGTGTAAAGATAGGTAGACACATGCTAGAATATTAATCAGGAGGCAGTTATTAAATATAGGATGATAAAAGAATCCTAGTGGCAGTGCATGTAAACAAAAGAACTCAAAACCCAAGTGGTGAATAGCACCATGTTAAAATCAGTTATTACCTAGATAAATTTAACTCTTAGCCCCGAAAGAAATGGAAATGGATATCATTTACGATGACGAACTAGGAACACGACTAATACTTACAGAAAGAGAGGTCTGAACTTGCTCCAGATGTTTAGTCATACTTGAAACAACATTTGCCATGTTTTGACATACATTAGGTCCGCAAAGGAGATGCCCCGGAGAAGGATTAACACTTGAAAATGAATTGTACTTCAACAAAATATTGACAAACGTCCTAGGATATTGTAGTTGTTTGAAGAATAACAGATGCAGCTTTAGGAACCATGTATAAATTAGATTGCATCTATGAGGACAAGAAATGATGATAGTTACAGATTAAGCAGATAGATCCTATAGATTTGGCAGCTATTGGTATTATGAGCATTACAAGAACATAAAGCCACACTTTCCACCACATATAACCATAACCCAGTGCCCCAACAGTTGTTGCGGGTACTATTAGTCCTGATACTCATGCAAAAATATTAAGAACATTCTCAACATGAATGTATCACAGCAGTATAATTTTTTTTAAGCACACACAATAGCTAGGGCAATTTGGCTAGAATAATCTACACAAAAGTAACATAGGCTGAATTCAGTACCTGCAAGAAATCAAATTTATTCTAGCACAGGCTAATGGTAAGACTAGGATGTTTGCTAATGGTAAGACTAGAATGTTCGCTAATGGTAAGACTAGGATGTTCATTACAGGCTGATGTGTCGCCAAAATTGGTAGATACAATTTGACAATTTATCATGTTGACACTTGTAAAGAAAAACAAGTTGCAGCAAGCTAGACAGACCTGATTTGTCCAGAACCTCCATTGAGAACAGTGAAGGAACATGAGAACCTAGCTGCATCTGAGGAAGGTGGGCACCATCTTGGGAAAGCATCTGAGGAAGGTGGGCACCATCTTGATATCATTGCGAGCCCTGAAACACACAAATCAGACCCAGAATCTTGACGCCTCGGTGATATGGCCGTCTGCGTTCTTATCCACCCTGATGAAATCGTACCAAAATGGATGCACATTAGCATGAAACGCAAATTGATTTGGCAGGCAGGCTGAAGAAGATTGTAGCTAGGGAGTGTGTGCGTGTGTGAGTTAGGCACATACATGTCGAAGAAGATCTGGAGGTGCGAGTCAAAGTTGTTGTCGGTGATCCACTGCCAGATCTTGTGCAGTTCGTCCTTGCTGATGTGGTCCACATGCCTCCGCCGCTGCCCGCTGAGCGTGTCGAAGAGCTCCATGGCAAACTCCTTGGACTCCGGCATCCCTGCAGACCAAATGCGGCGAGGGATTCAGAAGAAGCCAGGTGGGCTGAGGGATTACTTCCTTTGAGGGAGCGAACCTATGCACTCCGGGAAATCGGTGCGGGAGGGGAACCCCTCGTGTGCGAGGCGGTCGAAGTTGCGCTGGGCCTCGATCCAGGCGTCGCTGATGTTGCCGCAGATGAACCGGAGCCCGCAGTGCACGCCGGAGTTGGTGCGGTCGAGCTGCGCGCGCTCGGCGCTCGGCGCGGGCGGTGAGGGCGGACTCGATGCCCGAGGACGGCCCTGCGGCGGCGGACGAGGGCTCGGCGCCGAGATTGCTGCTGCTCCTAGGGCGCGTGAAGCGCTTGGTAAGGTCAAGCGACAACTGCTTGACACGGGACATGGCCCTGGCCTTGAACTCGTGCGCGGACTGCCGCAGCCGGTGCGACGACGTCCGCATGGTCGCCCGCGACCGCGACCGCGATTTCTCCGCGAAGGACGGCGACACCCCAGACGCTGCTGCAGCAGAAGCCGGCTTGACACTGTAGGACTCAATGGTGCCGTCCTCCTGCAGGTCGAGCCAGACCTCGACAAACTCCTCGCCGTCGTCGGATCTGGCGCTGGCCACGGGGAGGAGGTGGGTGTCGCTTAGGACGAGGGGCGTAGAGAGCCAGATGGTGCGCCGTGGCGAACAGTGGACGGCGGTGCGCACGGCTTCCTTGGCGGAAGGGTGCGGCTGCTGCTGCGGTCGATGACGCTGGGGTTTGGGAGGGTTGGCGAGGGCGGAGAGCCGCCGTGCGGTGTAGACGGGGAAGTAGGGGAGGAATTGTTGGCGGCTTGGTCGATCTTGTATGGGTCGCTGCCCTGCATCGGCGAGAGTACTTCTTGGGCATCTGGGAGGATAAGGAGGAGGGAGACACGGTGCACTAGTGCTTACCGCTGGCGGACCTGCAAACGTGTTCGTCAGCGCTAAGTGCGCCAAACCCAGCAGCACATAGCCGCATATGCGCATACTCGACGCTGGCGGACAAAAATTACCGTTCGCCAGCGACGTTGCCCAGCGGGTAATTACCACCGGCGGACGCACTTATTGTTGGCCAGCGGTAGACTGGTGGCTATAAGCCTTTTCCTACTAGTGTGTAGACGAGGCATGCTGCTTCCGCAGCCGCAGCAGATCCCTCTACCGCCTTGCCGGGAGCCCCTTTGCCTCCTCCACCGTTGCCGCCTTATCTATGTCCACCGCATCCTTTGTGGGATTCTCCGCCCTCGCCGTCTCGGGCTGCTTGTCCTGTGTTGCCGCCGGTGCAAGAGAGAGGCCTGTGGACAGTACCACCATTTAACGAGTTAGCTTTTCCGTGGCAGAGGATAATCATATTACAAGAAAACAGAGGATAACACTACGGATCAGAGCTTATATTTTCAGACCATGCTTATATAGGAGCAAGCACCACCTGTGACTAAGAGCGAAACCACTAAATGATCAATTTTGCTTCTGCGCATTAACATATAAGAGCAACCACATACATTGGAATGAACACTTTTTTCAGCTCCACAAATAGATGTCCAGCACACACCCATATACTACGACTTGCAACATTGAATCCCATATACTACTACTTGCAAGTTGCAACACCGAATATGCGAATCAAATCTATACACGCCGATGCTACATCTACTACTATTTTCGAAATTATGTATTAAGCACCATGAGACACGAATCCAACGAAACTAGCTGCAACCACAAATCACTCAACTGGGGATCTTAGGGGAAAGAACGAGCAGCCATGAGCCATATTATATTTGGGTGGCCACCTCCTCGCGTCGCTCGTTCGCCTATAAAAAATTTGGCCAAAATTTTTTGAGATGAAGATTATATTGCGCAAAAAGATACCCGGGCCTTCATCGTTGTAGAAACCCTAATTAAGGCTTATGGAGTCCTGTTTTGGCACCCTGCCGGAGGCATCTACGCAGCCATGATGGCATATATGAAAAATGCATGAGTAGTTCATCCTTGAACTATGGGTTGATAGCACTAGTTAGATGGTTCTATCTTATCCATGTTCTTAAATTCGAAGGTCTTGTGAGCTGCCTAGCACGATAAAGATCCATATGATGTAATTGCTATCTATTATATTTGTTAGGATCCAGTGAATTGTGATGGTACGATCATATTATGCATGTTTTAATGTATGATTCTACTATGTACAAGTATTCTATGCTTTTTTTTATTTAGATTCTTGCATTCTCTTCGGTTTATATATTTACTATGGCTAGGTTTTTTATGGATATCCAAGAGGGAGTATATGTTCGATAGTGGGTCCATGTCTCGCTATGTCTGGGAGGGAGTGACAGAAACATTTAACAGGGGTGATGTGATCTTGTTACTAAGTATAAAACATGGTTTTTATGTCCTTTGTTCGCAATGAATATTCCTTACATTATTTATTGTGCTTAATGGTTGCAACTTAATACCTAGAGAGGCACAGATAGAAGCGCTCTCAAACTAAAGTGTTAGTTGAAGATGTGCTCTCAAACTGGAGTTCATATTCTAGAATCATGTTTGTGTACATTTAATTATAAAATTACCAATTTTATTTTAGCAAATTAGGGAAATGATGATTAGTCTGTAGTTTAATTATACACAGTTATATGGATCATGAAGATTATTTTTGAAATATCACTTAACTATATTTTTATTTACATTATTATTCACAAATATAATTGTATTTAGTTGATTTGAGGAGAATTATACGTAAGGAAATCAATAATATATTGGTCATAAAGAGGGCCTTCTATTCCGGCTTATCACTTCTTATGACTTCAAAATATCTTATAAAGGTAGTCACTTGGATGTATGCGGAAGATGGGTGCCGAATCAGTGATGGAGTTAACTAAAATCATATGTGTTCGCAGAAAATTCACGTTGATTTCTCCAGTCCCGAGATTCCAACCTTTCATGATTTTTGTTCTTCTCGGGCGGAGGCACAAATATATAAGACCATGCAGTATGGCAATGCGATTCATATAAAAGAATGCTTTTGGGTGAATCGTACGAGTAGTATTTCTGGAGCCAACATATGTAAAAAATAATTTCTGCTGAACTATGTCCATCAAGCCAATGCACATGACCTGATCCTTTGTGGTAGTGTATGTGGTTAAAAATTATATTATTGAGCTATGAGCCGAACAAAGACTTTGGTTCGCTTTTTTCCATGTAATTGCTTCCATCGATTCTCTACTATCTATGGAATCAATTTATCTTGTGGATGTAACCACCTTTCTTCTGCGTAGTGCAGGTCTAAATTTAATTAGTTTTCGACCCTAAAACCAACACCACTTCATAAATATTATTGGTCAGCGTAATATACGCAAAATTATATGATACAAGATCTTTGTCGTTGGCAACAAAATGTAGGGGTAACAATTTAAAGAAATCAAAACAAGAAAATTTCCTTTTAGGGGAGAGTCGATGAGGTTTTTTAAATGAACCATCATCAAGTTGGCTAGTACTACATGCTTGCTACATTTGTCGAAACAGTAATAAAAGGCGTATGTTCACTTTAATGTTTGAATGTAGTTGAACAAGTACTTAATAATTTACACCATCTACCAACTTTGATTTATGAACATATTAATAAACACACTGAAATTTATGCATGACACACTAGTAAATTCATTAAATAGATCTAGATCATCGTTCCTATACTCATGCGATGTTTGGCTTTATATAGTCCAAACATACATAGAGGGCATAAGCTCGCTCTTCCGGCAAACAAAACATGAGAGAAGTAGTATACGAAGTAGTATATAACCATTCATTCATGAGTTAGAAACAAATATCCAACAATTGCCATAACATTCAAGCTTAGTGTGCATAGGAAGAGGATGCATTAGGAAATGGGGAGAAACAACATGGTTAACAATAGGAATAGTGTGGTCTAAATGACGTACTACGTGCTCGGATGCTTCATGTAGATTCACTTTGTGAAGTGCTGTAATATTGGCGCAAGTCGTGTCCTTGCGGGGATGACCTGTTACTGTAGATTGTATTAGGCTAAAGGAGAGAACATAATGCCATTTTTTCTAAAAGGGGATTGGGGGAAAAAGACACTCTGGACAAAAAAATTCTGGAACAAAAAATTTCCCAAACAGTGTGCATGTTCTCTCCTATGCTTACGAGGAAACTTCTACAACCACAACTAAAATTGCTCCCTTTTTGTGAGAAGAATTTGTAGCATATACAAATGGAGAAGTTCTTTTGTTCAGACGGAACACTTAGTCAGACTTCATGGCCTAGGGATTCACGTCTAGTATTGAACCGTTTTTTATCCATTGTTTCTTATGATATAGTATTTTCGATCCCTAGATAGAGTTCCCCAATAATATGAACCATTAGAATCCAGAGCCGAACCATTTTTCGAAACACCTTTGTGTGATTCTCGCAAGTGATGCATGGTCTATCGGTGTTCATTCAAGGTTCTATTCAGATCCTTCAATTAAAAATATTTAGAGATTTATGTCACCTTATCCAACTATATATAAAATCTAATCAAAATTTCTGTGGTAAGATTACAATGTTCAATGGGCATATGTATTCTTAAGTGGGTCTAGCAGTTTGGTGTTCCTTATTGTTTAGACATTGCTAGATTTATCTGAGAATTGCAATGATCAAAGTCATGCTCCTTTCATCTTTATGCACCAATAATATATCTTATTTTTTTTTCGAAAAATTAGTACATCTTATTTGTGCGCTTATAATTAGTTTCTTATGTTATGAAAGTGAATATATCTTAGTTTGTTGACCCACAATGAACTAAGAGGGTATGTGCTCCGCAATTAATTAGGAGGGTGCACATAACACCATCTATTGTTCTACAATAGCACACTAGGTAATATTCTCTCCCGGCGCTCCCCTATGTTTTGTAGCTCCTAGCTTGCTGCAAAAATAGGTTTTTCATTGTTGAAAGTTCCATGAAGGAACGCGAAGAGGGGATTGGATTATCTCGGTGGTAAATGGATGCACATCTTCTATATCTAAATAGGAGAGCTCTGCTAACTTATTTCTCTCAACATGCAGCTATGACAACTCAGCAGAACTAAGAAAATCTTCCACCTCATTAAATATTCCACTTAGGCAAACCATTATGGCCACGTTTCCATAAGAACATTCCACCAAAAGGCATGCATGGATGAGCTCCGTGCGTGAAACTAACTGATGACATACACAGGATTACTCCTCTACGGGTGATCCAACCGAACAATAACTCCTTCCTCTTTCTCTCACAATGCACATGCAAATGATATTATGTGTGGGGTCACCCACACACAATTTTAATCTTCCGTTCTCTCTTTCCTTTCTTTCTGCAAGACATGTTACCACTGTACTATTTTTTCCCATGAGTACGGTAACAAAATAGGAAATTACCAAAACATTAAGTAGCCCTAAATGGAAACCCCATGTGAGAATTTTGACTTGTGATAAGTTCACAATGTTGTCTATAGGAAATAACCAAATAATTAAGTAGAACTAAATGGAAACCCTAAATGGCCCTGGCATACATGCCATCTATAGGAAGAGCACTTTCAATCTATCACCATGTTGTTTGTTCACCTTCCCCCATTTACCTTATGTTTCACTTACCCTTCCATATATCTCCACTGAAACAGAAAATCGTCCACCTCATCAAACATCCATGTCGGCAAACCATTCTCGCCACATTTCCATAAGAACATTCCACGAAAAGGCAATGCATGCATGATCTCCTTGCGTAAAATGAGCAGACGACATACATGCCTTCCACAGGACGAGCACTTTCAATTTGTCAGCGTGTTATTCGAGTCACCTTCCCCTAGTTATTTTATGTTTCACTTCCCCTTCCATATATCTTCACTTCACTCTGGTGGTATGCTCTTAGGAGTAAACGCGGATGCCTTCGAGGTGGTAAAATAGACTGGGGGTCCTTCTACCTGTCAGTTGTGGCTCGAAATCTTGACACTAATAAGGTGTGGCAACTCTTCATGGTCTATGGCCCGGAGGACCATAGGAGGTCCCCGGAGTTTATCGCCGAGTTAGATGTAGTGATATCCGATTACCTATCTTGTCCGTCTGATTGGGGAGCATGGACAAACAGCCAAACCCGTGGGCGGGCAAACTGTTATCGTCTGTGGCGTGGCTCACCCTTACCAATACGTGTCTCTCAATTATGCCAATGCACGTTATGAGCGGCTGCCTTCAGGGTAGGGGGGGTCCATAAGACCATGGATAAGCACCGAGTGCGCTTTTGTGGGAGACAATGTGCAAAAAGAGAAAGTACCACATGGTTAGGTGGGACACGTTGTGCAAAAATTTCACGCAAGCAAAAATTTCGCCGCAGCTGTAATTTTCGGAGCAGTCTTGGCGGCTTTTCGGGAGCACCGTCTCCGACCCATTGGAGCACCGCTGGCGATGTCCGGGAGCACTGCCTTAGTCCCATGGGAGCATGACCGCTGGCCAGAGCGCCGCCACGCCCGGAGAAGGAACAGGAGGCGGCGGAACAGGAGACTCCGGCTTGGGCTAGGCCAGCAAGCGGCACGGGTGAGAGTAGTCCTGCCGCGCCTTCAGCCGCGGAGAGCTGTGGGGCATGTCCTGTTAGGCATGTCGAGATCAATAGTGGCGATGGGCTCCCATGAAAGTCCAGGGCGGCGCAGCCGCGACGAGCTTTGGGGCGGGGCGGCGCAACCGTGGGGCGGTGGGCAGAAGTGCGTGCGGGCGGGACATGGTCGTGGCGTGGTGCCTGTCCCGAGCTCTATGGTTTCCATGGTGGTTCCATGAGAAAAATTCTGGGCCAAAAACTAGTGGAGGGGACGCAGAGGGAAGAAAGGGATAAGTAGGTGGTGGCCCCGCCATGTGCTATGTGCGTGTTTTCTTCGGTCAACCAGGGGACATGCGGCAGACTTAGGAACCGGGGGACGCAGACGCGCGATACCCCAGATATTGCACAACATTTCTCTTCTCCAATGTGGTTGAATTTCCATGTGGTCTCCCGTTGTTCTGATGAGATTATTTACAGTGGAAGCAGTCTTTTCTAATATTATACACTTCTCTACCTAATTCGTTTTACAAGTACAAGTTATTAACATACATTGAAATCTATACAAGCCCCACTAACTAGAGCTAGCTCATCTATGATGTCCTCATGCAATATTTTTTGGCTATATATAGTCCACACATACATAGAGCTCACAAGCTAGGTCTTGAGGCAGAATAAATAAGAGAGAACTAGTATCAAAACTACAATTGAAACTACCCTATTCTTTCGTCCTTTTGAGTGTAGTATTGAACCATTCACATGGTTTTGAAAGAACCATCCAACCATATCAATTGTATATAGTGTGTATAGGAAGAGGAGACACTGGGAAATGGGGAGAAACAACAAGGTTAAAACGATGTACTGTGATATCAAAATGACCACTGGTAGAAAATAGGCCTACAGTCCCGGTTCGCCAGGCCCATTAATCCCGTCCGGGCAACCGGGACTAGCTATGCGCGACTAAAGGCCCCCCCCCTATAGTCCCGCCACTTACGGACCGGGACTAAAGGCCCGTCCACGTGGGCGCTAGGGGTCCGTCGCGGCGGAGGACCTTTAGTCCCGGTTCTTGTGGCCAACCGGGACTGAAAACCTGCGCAGGTTTAGGTTTTAGGCCCCCTAAACCTGTTTCCTTTTTAATTTGTTTTGTTTTAATTTCAGTACACATATACATGCATATATATATATATATGAAATATCAAACAAGGAGAATTCAATAGGAATATATAATATATATTCAATATCAGGTGACCATATATACAACCTCGAACAAGTTTCCATATTACACAATTAAGATGGACGAGCATACACAAATTCGCACAAGTTTCAAAGTACTCAGGGCTTATACATGCGGATAATAGTCATCGTCGGTGGACGCATGGTACTCTCCTTTCTTATGGATGACATGCCTAAGGAAAAATCCTGCTATTTCCTCTTGAATTGGTCGGAAGCGAGCTTCTGGAGTAAGCGCCCTCCGCAAGTTATTGAGACCCTTCCGCGTGAGCTCGTCCTTCTTCCTCTCAGATATTTCTTTCCGTATGTTCTCACAGACATAGTATCCACATAGACCGGTCCCCGGTGGCTGCTTATCCACACCTTTGACCACATTTTTAAATTGTAGCAGATCTTTGAATTCACCGACATGTTCAAGTGAGAGCCGTCTCCAAACTCTACAATGCAAATAAAATTAAATGAACAAGGGAGTTATTAGCTTAGAAAATGAACAAAAGAGACCGATCGATATAGAGCGCAAATGATTGAAAAATAATTACCTTTGCATCATTCTTCTCATGTTGACCCAAAGATCTGTATTTGAATTCATAGAGTCAATGATCAAAACTAAGGACTTGTGAAGATCAATTTTTAGCAGAATCCAGTGGTACCTGCGGACACATTAGATGCACAGTCATGCATAATTTATCGATTAGACATACCATGCATGGAGTAAACAAAAGAGAATGGGAACATGAGAGAAACACTCACCCAAAATGGTAAGGAAATAGAATATATCTTTTGGATTCATGCTTTTTAAAAAATTTGTACAAGTCTTTCTCCACGTCTTTGGGATGATTTTCTAACATAGTTCCATTAATGATTTGTGGGTCAATGAACCCAACATCATGGATGAGTCTTACTTTGCATTCCCAAATCTTCAATCTGCATAGTAGCGTACGGAACAATATAGTTAGGACAATATATATATATATATATATATATATATATATATATATATATATATATATATATAGTGTAGGCAATGAAGAACGAGATGAGGTAGAAATAAATCACTTACAGAACGTAGCAACTCAGGATAGATTTGTCGAGCTCACGCAGATTGAACAGCTGGAACAATTCACTCATCTCAACTGTTACAGAGTACTTTTTAGTGTGATGCTCCTCTGTATAATCCACATACACAAATTCTTTGTCGGTCCATGCTATGAAATCTTTGTACCAACGTAGCAGACTTTGCATTAGTGGTGGTAGATCCTTTTCCTTCGCAGGCTCGACGAGATGCCCTTTCTTCACGGGCCAGGTGCTATGGCTGGAGCTCTGCTCGCCAAAAGGATTCATGCCATTAGTACTTAGACCAAATCTTATGTTCCTTGCGTGAGCTGCAAAATCTTTGAACTCTCTGTCGATCTTTCTCCATTGCGTTCCATCAGCGGGGTGTCTCAACTCCCCGTCGGACTTACGGTCATCTTTGTGCCATCGCAACAACTTGGCATGCTCTTTGTTCCTGAACAAGCGTTTCAACCGAGGTATTATAGGAGCATACCACATCACCTTGGCGGGAACCCTCTTCCTGGGTTTCTCGCCCTCAACATCGTCACCAGGGTCATCGCCTCTGATCTTATAACGCAATGCAGTGCATACAGGGCATTCATTCAAATCCTCGTATGCACCGCAGTAGAGGACGCAGTCGTTAATGCATGCATGTATCTTCAGAATCTCTAAACCTAGAGGGCACACAACCTTCTTTGCTTCGTACGTACTGGCGGGCAACTCGTTATTCTTCGGAAACATATTCTTCAACATTTTCAGCAAATTTTCAAATGATGAGTCAGCTACACCTTCCCGTGCCTTCCATTTTAGCAAATACAGTGTGGAGCCCAGCTTTTTTAGACTATTGTCGCATCCTGGGTACAGTGACTTCGTGTGATCCTCTAACATGCGATCCAAATTCTCCCTCTCCTTGTCAGTTTCGCAGCGTCTCCGTGCATCAGCAATGGTCCGACCAAGATCATCAGCGGGCTCATCATGTGCCTCTTCTTCACCTTCACCAAACCCTTCCCCACGTTCAGCATCATCCTCCATGAAAGTATCACCGAAAAGGTCATGATAGTTGAAATCGATATCATCCTCTTCTTCATCTTCTTCTATTCTAACCCCTCTTTCTCCATGCTTGGTCCAACAATTATAGCTTGGCATGAAACCGTGCCGAAGCAGGTGCATGTGAACGACTCTTGAGGAGGAGTGACCCTTCTCATTCTTACATTCAGCACATGGACAGATAATAAAACCTCGCTGCTTGTTCCCATTTGCCACTACGAGGAAATCTTTCAAACCCGTAGTGAACTCGCCGGAGAGTCGGTTACCGTACATCCATTGCCGATTCATCTGCATTATTATTATATAAAGTATATAATTAACCATCATGCATCTGTTAAACTAACTAGCTAGCTGGAAATAATACAAATCATGAAAGGTTCAAGTTGCTAACCGCGATCACGGAGGTAAAATAAATGAAAACGCTCAAGTGTGTTTCATGCTATCGGGCATTTCGAACACCTTGTGTGCATAATAGGAATCAAAAGCATACCCACCACCCCTTGTGAATATTGTGAGCAAATGTGGCTAAGTGCAGCTCAGTCCTTCCTATATATAGGGATGGGCCTTTAGTCCCGGTTCACCTGGACAACCGCGGCTAAAGGCCTTGGGGCCAGCCCGAGGACTTATTAGTTCCGGTTGGTCTGGCCAACCGGGACTAAAGCCCCTCCCCTCCGCCAGCTGTGGGCCGAGCGCGCTAGGCCCAGACTATTGGTCGCGGGTCTCGTCCCGAACCGTGACTAAAGACCCCTATGGTCGCGGGTCCATTATTTTGGGGACTAATGGGGGCGTACCGAAGGCCTATTTTCTACCAGTGGACGTACCTAGTGCTTCGACGAAACTTATTTTTGTGTTGTTTTTAACGGATAACCCGGCCTCGGCATCTAGTCAACGTAATATGCGAAACAAATATATATATATGGCAAACACAGTTATTTTCTATAGGATGATCTGCAATCCGTGCAAGTTCAACAGATTACCTTGCTTCGTGGTGTGTTTGGTCACGTATGGAGTGGTACGTAGCATAGCTAGTTTTCTGAGCTCTGTAAATTCGTTTTCCCATCTTAAGGAAAAATATTTCGGCTAAATCACAGCTAGTTGTTTTCTATGTTGTGCACCCATCTTTTTCTTTCCCCTCGTGTCTTTTTCAACATTCACGTTGGGGGAGACAAGCTAGATATATTGTTTATCGGGTTCATGGAGTCATGCGTAAGGAATTTTCCGGTTTCAGTTTTGATCCCGTTAGTTTTTTGGCGCCCATCATGAACTTTCTTTCTCTAGTTCTGATTCTTATTCCTTTACATTATTCCACATCTTTACCGCTATATTAATTTATTACATTTTTTGCTTGTCATTCTGAGTCCCTTTCTTCAGGTTTGATTTTGAGTCCCTTGCATCTATAATCTATTTAATTACCTATGAGTTTCATTCCCTTACATTCTCTTATTTTGCTTCTTCGATCTTATTTTCTCTTCACAATTATCGTTAAATTTAGCATTCCCTATTATGTTTATCTTTTCAGTATTTTGCATTCTTCCTACTATCATTCTTAGTTTCTTTCTCCATTCATTATTCTGGGGCCCTTGCATTCTTCGGTTGTAGTTGTTACTCTCTTTTAAAGTTCTGATCTTCAGTTCCTTGCATTATTCCAATTTTCATTCGTAGTGTCAATTTTAATTCATTATTTTCAGGCCTTTTCCATTCTTCACTTGTCATTCTTAGTCCCTTTCTTTTAGTTTTTATATTTAGCCTCTTGCATTCTGTAATTTTTTTCCTTAAATTTTATTATCTCTTCATAATTATAATTATAGTTCTCATTCGTTTTTATTGTTATGATTTTCAGTCTTTTGCATCTTTATCCTAATATTCTCTCATTTGTTTCTTCATTGTAACTTTCTCGCGTTGAAGTTTCTTTATTTTATCATTTTAAATCTTCATTCTTTTTTTTCATAGGTTTTTGTGTGCAAATTTCATGTTGTTCATGCCGTTATTTGGTCATTTAAAACGTTGTCACTCTTTTTAATTCAATTTTGATTCTTATTTGCAGAATTTTAATTAATTTGGTCTTTATATCTGTTTAAACTAAAGAAAAATTAAAACTTCATATTTAAGTACGGTTTAAGTATCTCTCAAATCTTTAGGGTTCATTGTTCTCTGTCCAAGATAATAATCAATTTTTGTAAGACATTTCGTTCTGTTTTTTTTTTTGGGTCATGCAGGTCCAGACTGAAATTGGCAACCCATTAAAAGTTGGGTGGGCTAGCTCATCTTTTCTTAGTGAATTTAGCATTTTGAAAAAAAAAATACACATGTCAACATCTGGTTGGACCAAAAATATGTCTGTGAATGAATTGGAAAACAAATGCCTTTTAAATAGACAAGCCCAAAGAAAATAAATGGAACCACCAGGCCCTTATGGCATTGGACGTGGAGCACCAAACAATTGATATTTGCATGTGCATGTTTTGCCAAGCCCCTAGGTCAGGAGCGAATCAAGAGAGGCGAACATTTCACGTACATACCCGCCTATGTGATGTGTCGTGCACTAGCGCGCTGGAGATATCATTTCAAATAATTTATTCTAATATAGTAAAAACAGTACTTCGCCAGAGATATCGCCGGAGTTCTCGTAGCAAAAAAACAACAGTATGCACAAATATTTCGCCGCCGCTGTAATTTTTGGAGCGGTGTTGTTGGCTTTACGGGAGCACGGTCACCGGCCCATTGGAGCACCGCCGCCGATGTTCGGGAGCACTGCCTGACTCCCATGGGAGCATCACCGCCAGCCCGGGGAGCACCGCCGCTGCATCGATGCCTGCCTCTTGAAGCACTGCAGTATGGCATCGATAGCATCACTTCCAGCTGCTCGTAGCACCGCCGCCGCCCCCGGGCGTAACTGCGAATCCCGGCGGGCGGCAACCAAGCGGTGAGCATTTCACGCACATACCCGCCTATGTAATGCGCCGTTCACTGGCGCTGGAGATATCATTTCAAATAAATTATTCTATTATGGCAAAAATCCTAACTCGACGGAGATATCATTTCAAATAAATTTAAACAAAAATAGCAAAAAAAATAACAGTATGTAGCAAATATTTCGCCGCCGCTGTAATTTTTTGAGCAGTGCCGTTGGCTTTTCGGGAGCACGGTCGCCGGTCCATTGGAGCACTGCCATCGACGTTCGGGAGCACTGCCTTAGTCCCATGGGAACATCACCGCCGGACCGGGGAGCACAACCGCTGCATCGATGCCTGCCTCTTGTACCACTGTAGTATGGCGTCGATAGCTGCTGGTGGCACCGCCGCCGCCCCCGGGCGTAACAGCGTAAATGACTCGAAATAACATAATAGCATTCTAGCCTTGAGTACAAGAGTCTTTTAAGATTAACTATGATAATTTTGGTTCGTACGACACGGAAGCTACTTATGTAAAAACTGTAATAAAAGCCGTATGGATACTTTTAATATTTAATTTCGTGAGGCAAATCTTTTCTAATCCACACCGTCTAGCAACTGTGATAAATGTAAGATACACTGAAATGTAGGCATGCCACACTACTGAATTCATTAGATATATCTCGTGTATATATCGTACGTGTACTCACGCGATTGTTTGCGACATATAGTCCACTCATACATAGAACTGACAAGCTAGCTTTTCTTGCAGAGGAAACCATTCAGACCGTGTGTTGAGATAACCATATCCAACCACTGACATATCAGCCGTATATAGTGTTCATAGGAAGAGGAGGCATTTGGAACTTGGAAGAAACAACTATTGTTAAAAAGAGTAACATTGCGATAAGAATTGCCTACAGGGCGCATGAGAGATTCCTGGAGAGGAGAATAGTCTTGTGGCTGCAACTTCTGAGGCTGTTCCATTGTGTGGTCGTACCGGTTGCCATACATTGCCGTCAGGCTGAGAGCCGGAAAGAGGACAGCTGAAATTTTCGAACGGTCGCGTGGACTTTTCTCGTGCTTCGTTCGCGCATTTTTTTATACCTTTTATTTTTCCAGGCATGAACGTATTTCGATATCCACTAGGCAATGGGGAGAAACGAATTACATGAAAATAGGAGCTGCGGGATTAAATTCCCCATAGCCACCACCACAGATTTATGTACAATCCCCTCGTGAAAATGCTTCACCATCTGTCTAGCCCTTTGTAATTCTCTCTCATCTGTTTCGTAGCCGCCACAGCTGCTCCGTCCAAACGACGAATAGGTTTTGCTTGAGGAGGTCATGAAGGACCTATAACTATTCCTACAAGAGGAATAATCAACACGAAATATAAATACAAGGCTAGCCCATTTCCATCACTTCGGTTTTTTGGGAAAATTGGTAGTGCAACAATTCCATAGGCCCAAAATGTACCCACATTGAGTAATCAGGGTAGATGTACCCACATTGAGTAATCAGGGTGCACGTACTACAGGGACACCGCGTAATGTTCTATCCGGGTCCTCCCCTGCATGTGACAGCTTCCCTGGCTAGACTGCCGCACATATACGTTGCTTAACTCTCTCTTGTCCACAAATGACGTGTATCATATGTTGAACGTGTATCATACGTTCCATTAATTAAGAAATCATCCCAATGGGTGGCCACAAGCGGGGTGATCCAGGTGAATCAGACGGCCCAAACACCCATATAAAAATGGACAATATTGGATGTTGATTGCCTAAGAGCGATCACTTATGTTCCATACCAAAATGCCCAATTGGCTCTTATAAAGTTTTCGTGGAGCTTTTGTGCCCAATTAACAAGTGCTTGCCGATATTTCCTTCATCGTAGCTGCACTTAGACACACTCAAACCACTATGGATCTCGATAGCATGGAACAGTATTCGAAACTTCGAATGGCCAATTTCCCTCAGAAAAATTCGGGACAGCCGATAGTGCTTATGTCATGAAAGGCAGGATACACTGTCCAGTTGTAACCTACACCACTATTAATTACTAGCACAAATGCCTGTGTGTTACCACGTGCAAACTAAAAAGTTCACTGGGAACTTGGATCTATTCTACAACTGGATTTTGTCTTGTATTTCTATACCTCTGCAACATTGAAGACATTATAAAAATAGCTTGTTTGTCCATATATGCAGGTAAAACAATGATAGGACAACGAGGTAGCAGCCCAGTGGCTTAGGTCGCAGTTGATTTCTTCTATTAATTACAATGGCGGTGACCCAGGTTCGAACCCCGTCAGGGGTATAATTCGGGAATTCCCGACATGGTTGATTTCTTCTATGACAACGCCACCAAATGGCTAGTCTTGGCCGGCTTTCATTTTTTCATTTGATAAAAGAAACCAATCTAAATTTTCGATCTCTCCATAGGAGATATGTCTAGTCTCATACTCAATGGCAAACTCAGCATACACCAAGATTACTAAATCTATTGGCAATAAGAAATAGAAGAATTATCAGTTTCTATTTGGAAAACAATGATCTTGATATGAGAGCTCACTATGATCTGCATCAACTTAAATTTCCCAAGAAAACTGTCATACAGATCACAATGTCTGCAGTCCACTGCAGGACAAATCTGAATGGCTCTAGAATTATGTACACCATAGTTGCAATTGAAGGAAAATGTCACGTGAACGTTGTGTTTTATATTTAGACATTATCAAGTTTCATCCCTTCTGCCGCACAAAATATTACCATGCAAATAGAACATGTAAAAGCTGAACTATGCCACGCAACTAGCTTAAATTTGCATTGCCAACAGGTTAAATGTTGATTATATGTCCTACTGTGCAGTATTTTACGATGTCATATATAAAAAATTCATATCCCACATGTGAATACATTAACTGTACCAATTGCTGCACTATTGTGTACTCACACACTGTTTGTCTATATAATTCAAATATACCCACAAGCTAGCTCTTTTGGTAGAGGAAACATATGAGAATAATATCAACCTCGCTTAGAAACTTTCATACATAATTTAGAAATGACCATTCAGCCACTACCATATCATCAAGATCTAGTGTGTATAGGGAGAGGAGGCACCGGGAAGAAAACGATTGCTTGAAAATTTCAGCTGTCATATTAAAATGCCCAATAGTCACTTCCACCAGATTTATGTATCTCCTTTGTGATGACGCATCAGCACCCATCGAGCCCTCTTGAATCATTCCTGTTGTGTTTCGTCTCCGCGATTGCCTGCTACGGTTGAACAAAAAATAATTTCAGCTCTAGTTTTCTAAAAAAAAAATGTTTTAGCCTTAGGAATTATGAAGGAACGGGTCCTATTCTTTTCTTGCAACAGAGTGGTCAACAAGGGATGACCTAGATAACAATAAAGGTCTACGAGATGACCTATGATAAAAATAATATTCTAACGAAGTACGCCCTTGCCTATGAGATCTCCTAGACTGCCAACAATAAAGGTTTCTCACTGTTTCTAGTGCAAAGATGGAAAGGGATTAGGCGAACTTCTTGTCTCAGAATGCATTGCTAAACCTACAAACCGGGATAACGTACCTATCGCCTTTAGCGAGCTGGGGAGATTGGCTCGCCCGAACCGGTGGAGGCGCCGCGTGGAGATGGGCCGGCCCATTTGTGTGCTATAGCTAACGAGGATCAAGCATCATCCTGGCGCGCGAGCGCGAAGCTTTTTATTTCCTTCCAACTTCATGTACGTGTGTTCATGGCCTTTCAAATGAACTTAAAAAAGGTCCAAACTAAAATGTAGCCATCACTATCAGCGTAGGATTTTCTAAAAAAAATTCAACATTTTTCTATAAAATATGAATGATTTTTAATTTTGAACAATTTTTAAAGATGAATTTTTTTACACATGAATAATTCTCACATTTGAACAATTTTTAATCTAAGCGTGTTTTTCATTTGAACAATTTTTTAATTTGAATAATTATTTATCCGAACAATTTTCGAATTTAAACATATTTTAGTTCTGGAAAAAATAATTCTGAACCAACATACATGCCAGTGGTTTTACACGGGAGATCCATGTGAATCGGTTGGCCAGGAAATTCTCTCGACATCACCGGGTGATTTCTAACACTCTTTCACTAAAGGTTTCTGGACGTGGCCTAGGCCTATTATCATGCTCGCTATTTTCCTTTCTTCGATACCCGGTCAATCAAAGCGGCTGCTATGTACGCCAGTAGGTTTGTCTCTCGCACGAGCCTCCCTTTTGTTTGATTGTTTATCATTCTCGGTAAGTTTCGTTCTTGAATTTCTCTTTCTTTCTAAATTTAATTTTTTCCTTTTAACTTTTTCCTGTTTTTTTATTTCGTATTTTCTAGGTAGTTTCTTTCACGTCTTTTTATTTTCAACTTATCTCACGTATTTATCTTTTATTTTCCTATACTCTTCATTTGTCTATAATTTGATTCATGTTCAAACTATCTTCCTCTTAGTCCAAATTTTGCTCCGCGTAGTTTAACTTGGTGCCAAATAGTTGCATTTTTTTGTTCACTGCGTATTAAAATTCGGTTCCACATAGTCTGAAGTGGTGTTCCTTTTTGTGACATGGTTTATTCCATGGATACTATTTTTTGTTTCACGTAGTGAAAAAATCTGTTCCAAATAGTTGCAACCTCTTAGTTCCTTGTGCACGAAACTTTCGTTCCGCTCAGTCTAAAATGTTGTTTCTCTTTCGGACATGGTTTTTCACACGTACTAAACTTTTGTTCTACGTAGTGCAAAATTACGATTTTTTGTTCCTCGTGTATCAAAATTATGTTGTGCTCCCTTTTTGTGACACGGTCAGAACCCTTTTGTTTAGACTTCTGCTAGCTTTCCACGAAATAAGCAAGCAAACCGAAACAAAAGGTGTGTTGCGCGTTGGGCTTCTTCCAATGCACCGTCGGCTTCCACGCATACGGAAAAGCGCCGCCAAGGGGTGCTTCCCGAGCGTTAGCTCTTAAAAACGAAACGGTATGCAGAGTTGCCCATTTCGTTCATCATAATTATCGGGAAAGGCCACCAAAGTCCCGTCCACAACTCCCAGAGAAAGAGGCCATGTCTTGCACGAAAAACAAATTACCCACCGCGCAGACCCATCCCTTCCCCGACCTGTTGGGTTTTGACGCCGCCATTTCCAAGCCGCTGGCCCTGCGTCTCTCCTCCCTGGCCGCCCACCGGATCTCTTCTCGGCCTAACTACGCCTGACACTGGTGCTCGACCTCGTCCCTGCCCGACAGATGCTAGCCGCCATCCCCGTCCCGCTAATGTTCGCCGGTCAGTACTACTTTCGATCGTGTTTCCCTCGATTCTGTGTTACTCGTCCGACCTCGTTTCCTCGTAACCCGTTTCTGATAGCTTTATTTCCTGTATATCACTGGCTGTATATATGGTAGTAGCTTCCCATGTGGTGCTAGAACGATTTTACTTTGGTTGATAATTGTAATCAGTAATAAAAGCCCTTTATCTAAAAAAAACTACAAAGTTTACATGTCATTCGTGTTTTCCTGGTTATTCTATTAGTTTCCCCATGTTTGGCCGGGAAACTTTAGTTTTTAATGAAATACATGGTTGTTCTAAAAAAACAGATCCTCTATCGCGTACTCGGGCATTGTTTGTCTCTATATAGTTCAAATATGCATAGATATCACTAGTTAGCTCTTTTGGTAAAGGGGTCTTAAGGGAGCTAGTATAAAACTCGTATAAAATCGTTCATACAAGATACATAAAGACGAGTAATAACGCGAGAGATCAGATGACCCAAGATGTACCCACATTAAATAATCAGGGTCCACATAACACAATGTGGTGATCTATAAGAGGACATCGGGTAATGTTCTATCTGGCTAGACTACCGCATATGTAGGTTTATCACTATTTAACGGTGCATGTTGGGTGGCCACCAGCCCGCTGCATGGGAGATCCACATGAATCAGACGACCAAAAACACCCATATTATAAAATGGACAATATTGGACGTTAATTGCCTGAGAGAGATCAGTTATGTTCCATACAAAAATGCCCAATTGGTTCCTACAATGTTTTAGTGTGTCTTTTGGGCCCTATTAACAATTGTAGGCCCATATTTCCTCAGAGTAGCTGGCCTTAGAGACATTGGTACCACTAGCTGAGTGCCCGTGCGTTGCCACGGAACAACAAATATAGAGACACCAACCAAAACAACATTGTAATTTAAAATGTGTATATCACAAGCATGTTATGACCGTTGCAACAAATATCTCCTATACAGTTACTAATAAAATAATATTGAAGTGACTCATATTGAAATTACACGTGAATATGTTTATTATCAACTGTCAATCTAATAAAGTCTATTATGATGCTCTTACCCACATCTCGTAGGACTTATAACGATGTCGAGTTCACATTCATTTTCCGTGTACTTCAAGTGGTGTACCAACACCTAGTTTCGTAGGTCATAGTCCTCTTGAACGTGTATTGTATAGCAGCATCATGAGGGACCTATGTCTACATTGCTCATACATGTTCAAATATAGAATACTCATCATTTCAATGTATTAAGACAACACACGCAAAATAAATAACCGTAAAAGTATGAGTGCACACATTTCACTAAATCACTACATTAGTCAACTTTCTGCGAATTTATTTGATACATATTGTTGTATAGGTGAATTACTAAAAGCTACGACCATTACATAGGTACACAAGCTTTTTCAAAATTATTAGGCTTACATTTGTAAACCCATGCCTTAGTTTTGCTCTGCCCATTTGACATCTTTTACTACTAATAACCATTCAAACATTACTATACTAATATTTACAAAATTTGAGAAATAACTTAAAGCTAAATAGGTAGCTGGCCAATTTACCGACTCTAGATAATTGATTGGTTCTATTTTCCGAACGTCCATGAATTTGTTATCTCTGACTCACAATTTTCGTGGTGTACTCATGATTGTGATGATCTATTTGGTAAGAAAATTTACAGAGGATTACTAAAATCCTTAAAGAGGCACAGTGAAGAAGCTTTGTCGATCCATGCGAATATCGAATGCAAACATTTAGAAATATCTTAACAATGTAACCAGTTCTTTGAATATGTAGAATCACAAGCACAAAAATGAAATGCATCATCGAATTTAATATGCATGGAAACATGGAGGGAGGATGCAAAAACCAACCGTATCTACTTATGATAATTGAGGCCTAAGATTGCCCAAACTCGACCTTGTCATCGTGTGGCTGCTGCATGGGCGACCATTATGTCCAAGTGGCACAATTAGACACTCTCGGTCCTTTTGTTCTTGATTCATAGGAAATAGGTATAGAAATGTAAATCCAATTAGCCACTCCATTTTAGGTCAAATAACAAATGTTTATTTGTAATTAAATAACAAAATATTTAACCTTGAAAATCACCAGATATAACTCTACGTGTTTGTTCTATCACGTAAATGCTAAAATTCACCTGATTGTAATTGGGAGCTAATGTAAAGGTCACTTTTTTTTGTTGTCTTGGTTCCTTACAAATCTCTCGTCCCTACTTCCTAGTATTCTCCTTTCCACCAAACTCCATTGTCCATTAAGAGTTTCATACCCTTCTCTCTAACCAGAGGCGGATCCACCTGCCCGGGCTTCCGGCCGGATGCGCATGCTATTTCTATGGCCATTTTATCAAAATATAGTAGTATTAGCTATTAATCTTGCCCTTTGCCCGGGCTTGAAAATTCTCCTAGATCCGCTAATTTCTCTAACTACCAGGAGAGTTATCTTTGGAAATATTAGAGTAAAAGCACAATAGCATATATTAATTGCTTAGAAACTTTCCAGTATAGATTTCAGTTTAGAGGAAATTTTACGTACATCGACCAGGAGCTTGTGGTCAGTGTCCTTGATGTTGATCTCCTTGAGCATCTCCAGGAGGTGAAACAACGGGGTAGTAGACTGATCCAATGATTATGTCTTTTAGCCCTGACCGCTCGCCTTCAGAAAAAGAAGCGGAGTCTTTTAATCACCTAAAACCAGACGAGATCACAAAGTTGTAACAACACTAACATGAGGCTTAAGTGGGCATCTTGGGCAGATCCGCACAGGCCTGGGAGGAGTGCGTTCCGATGCAGTGGCAGCCTGGTAGGGGAGCCGCACCAGGGGCACCCGAGCAGACACGCAGCCATAGGTGATCATCTGCTCCGCTCATGCTCGCGCGCGACCATCGTGGCAATGAACTCGCTTTGTGGATTGAAAAAAAACACGAGCCGAAATAGACGAGGGCAAGGAGGATCTGGATGGTTAATTCAAATGGGTCTCCATCTGGCCCGCGTACGCAGCCAAGCGGCACACCAGGGGTAGAAGCTGCTTGCACGAATGACGTACCCAGCCTGCCGAAGTTGCGGTCGCACAAGCAACAGAAGATACGGTCCATGTCCAGGTCCTCCTCCTTCTCGCCGGCAGCCGGCCTGAACGACCTGGAGATCGCGACGTTGGCATCAGCCAGCTGGAGGAATGCGGCAGTGGTGGCCGTCCCTGCACCTGGAGGGCGTGTCATTTGCGGCGGCGGCGTCGTTACCTTAGGAGAAGCTTGATGGCCGTGGTGATCAGGGCGCTGTACGCACGGCGGACGATCTTGAAGGCGCCATCGGCAGAGGTGGAAGCGTTCTTTTCATGGTGTACGAGCAGGGACAAACCGATCGAACTGCGTCTTCGTGACGTAAGGATCCGCAGCGCATGGATCGGGGAGAGCATGGTAGAGTACAAGGGGATTTCAGGGCGTTTTGCTTGACTTCACCCTGACATCGAGCATGGGCAACAGGCTATTCGGCTCACAATAGATCGGAACAGATGCTTCCCTTAACAGAAAATATAACAGCTTAACAGAAACACGAATTAAACGCTAGGAATACTGTCGATAGATAAGCGCCAAAGTAGATTGACTACGGTGGCAGTTTGTGTAGATAAATAGAAGTGTGACCTTAATAGTAAAGATAAGGTTCATGCATGCATCATGAGAACAATTAGAAAATTTAACAAACAATGAGGAAAGATAAGGCTGCATGCAACACACGTGGTTAAAAAAAATTAGTCGCATGCAAAAAGATGTTTAGCGGGAAGCGTTAGTAGCATGTTGTTAGTTAGGATGTGCAAAAAAAAGCAAGGTGTTGGTTAGGATTTGAGTAATTTCGTGCGGTGGCATTAGTGGTGTAATTATTGTGTTGTAATTAGTGTGGGGTGGCATTCCTTCTGTAATTTAGTGGAAGTGTGACACCGCCTCACCGCCACAGCAACCTTAATAGTAAAGACTATGGATCGCGATGATAAGCATGGAGTATATCGGACAGCCGATAGTGCTAAATTCATGAAAGGCAAGATGGATTGCCCAGATGTAATGTACCTAATTAGGTTGAAGGAAAGAACATATAAAGTACTTTTTAACCACTGAGGGAGAAGCTTCATCCAATTAATATTAGAAAAAGTTTCAGGACACATGATTTGAATCATGCCCGCCAGCATCGCTGGGAAAACCCTATTCGCAGCTTGAGCTTGACTCTGTTTTATGTTGTAGTCTATTCGTACTAGTTTTCCCTTCTATGTGATAAGCATTCCAAATAATTCGAGTCTAAGCAGCCTTCAAAATTAACCATGATCATGTAGGTCGGCCTACTCGATAGCTACTTTCTTAAAGCAATAATTAAAGGCTGGTGTCTACTTTAAAATTTAAATGTAGTGGAAGCAATCTTTTCTAGTATTATACACTTTCTACCTACTTTGTTTTACAAGTGACTACCATACATTGAAATCTATATAATCCCCAGTAACTAGAGCTAGCTCATCTATGTTGTCCTCACGCAATATTGTTTGGCTATATATAGTCCACACATGAATAGAGCTCACAAGCTAGGTCTTGAGAGTGAGAGTAAATGAGAGAGAACTGGTATGAAAACTACTCCCTCCGTCTCGGTCTAATTAAGTTTAACAAAATTAGAGAAAAATGGATGTATCTAGACTAAAACATGCCTAGATATATCCATTTATAGGCCACTTAATATGAGAGGAATGGAGTACAGTAGAAACCATTATTTTCTTTCTCGTTCTTTGGAGAGTATACGTAGTATAGAACCACTCACACATGGTTTGGAAAGAACCATCCAACCATATCAACCGTATGTAGTGTGCATAGGAAGAGGAGACACTAGGAAATGGGGTGAAACAACAAGGTCAAAAACATGAACCGTGAGATCAAGACGACGTACGGAGTGCAGCAACATCACTGTCTGTAGTATATCATCCGAATTCAACGTAATAATACGTGAAACAAATATATATGGCAAACGCAATTCTTTTCTGTATGTTGTAGTGCACTCCGTGTACGTTCAGCAGGTTAATTTGCGTAGTGTTATTGTTCGACGAGATTTCGTGCTACAATTTTTTTTTGGGAACTAAAATGAAATAAGAAAAAAAGGTGCATATATGTCACATTATCAAATATTGGACATGAGTACTCGTGGAGCAAGGTGTGCCCGGATTGCTCGTTCTGTGCATGTACCTCGTGTCTTAGAAGCATGAGAGGAAGTGTGTGAATATACAGGTCCGGTTACTTCTATGATGGCACCATAGAGAGAAAAGAAATTGAGCATGTGGCATAGACTCCAGCTAGCTCATTTACGTCTCCATCCATGATCCATGCATGCACGGTCTTGCTAGCTATACGTGAACTGAAAGCTGAATGCACCGATGGTCTGTACAGCTCGTATATACCTATGGACATGTATGTACGTACCAGTACATGGTTTATACGAGTGCACTTCTTGCTCGAGGGGCTGGGAACTGGCTCCGGATAAGCAGCAGAGCTGGAAGATAGCTCAAACAAACACGTCCCTATCTAATCCAAAAATATCGGAAGCATTGCTATGCAAGTCGGTCTGCCTATATAACTAGCTGCCATGTACAGTACGTCTCAAAGGGGCGGAGATGGGAGGCGGGAGGAGAGGGCCCAGCACCTCACGCAAACCATGGAGGCAGCGGAGCACACGCGCCGAAACAAAAACCAGATCCTAGCTCATGGAAAACGACCAGGTACCGGAGCCTCACGTCGGCCGTGTGCTATACCGTGTCCATGGTCCGTCTAGATTGAGTTCGGCGGCAAGCCAGCAAGCAATACACGCCCACGACGGCGGCGGCGATTCTACAAACAAGCCAACGCACGGGCCTTCGTAGCGACCGGGTGACGCACACACGTTACCCTCTCTTTCTCTCTTATCTCGCTGGGGCCCTGGGCAAGAAGATGTACATAAGGCGGCGGATCACACGCGCCGACGAGCTTGTAGGTCCTCGCCTGGAGCATGTCCGACCAAACGGATGAAAGCAGAGGTGGCGGCGCAAACCGCGCCCCAGCACCTGAAGATGGACGTCGGCGGGCATGCATCCTGAAGATGGAAGTCGAGGCGCTACCTGCATGCAGCCGAAAACCCGTCTCCATCGCCAATAACCAAGACAACGATGCCGGGGGTGATGCTGGCTGCAGCTCGCCGACGTCGAGGTGCTGCCTCCATCGACTCCATCGCCAATAACCAAGTCCGATACAATGACGCCGAGGCGTTGCGGGTGTGCAGCTTGATGCCTCGGACTTCATCGGAAACGCATGATTGCCGTGAGACAACGGTGTTCACGAGACCCGCATGGCACACTGGCCCACTGGTAGAAAATAGGCCTTCGGTACGCCCCCATTAGTCCCCAAAATAATGGACCCGCGACCATAGGGGTCTTTAGTCACGGTTCGGGACGAGACCCGCGACCAATAGTCTGGGCCCAGCGCGCTCGGCCCACAGCTGGCGGAGGGGAGGGGATTTAGTCCCGGTTGGCCAGACCAACCGGGACGAATAGGTCCTCGGGCTGGCCCCAAGGCCTTTAGCCGCGGTTGTCCAGGTGAACCGGGACTAAAGGCCCATCCCTATATATAGGACTCAGCTCGCTGCACTTGGCCACATTTGCTCACAATATTCACAAGGGGGTGGTGGGTATGCTTTTGGTTCCTACTATGCACACAAGGTGTTCGATGAAATGCCCCATAGCATGAAACACACTTGAGCGTTTTCATTTATTTTACCTCCGTGATCGCGGTTAGCAACTTGAACCTTTCATGATTTGTATTATTTCCAGCTATCTAGTTAGTTTAACAGATGCATGATGGTTAATTATATACTTTATATAATAATAATGCAGATGAATCGGCAATGGATGTACGGTAACCGACTCTCCGGCGAGTTCACTACGGGTTTGAAAGATTTCCTCGTAGTGGCAAATGCGAACAAGCAGCGAGGTTTTATTATCTGTCCATGTGCTGAATGTAAGAATGAGAAGGGTCACTCCTCCTCAAGAGTCGTTCACATGCACCTGCTTCGGCACGGTTTCATGCCAAGCTATAATTGTTCGACCAAGCATGGAGAAAGAGGGGTTAGAATGGAAGAAGATGAAGAAGAGGATGATATCGATTTCAACTATCATGACCTTTTCGGTGATACTTTCATGGAGGATGATGCTGAAGGTGGGGAAGGGTTTGGTGAAGGTGAAGAAGAGGCACATGATGAGCCCGCTGATGATCTTGGTCGGACCATTGCTGATGCACGGAGACGCTGCGAAACTGACAAGGAGAGGGAGAATTTGGATCGTATGTTAGAGGATCACACGAAGTCACTGTACCCAGGATGCGACAATAGTCTGAAAAAGCTGGGCTCCACACTGGATTTGCTGAAATGGAAGGCACGGGAAGGTGTAGCTGACTCATCATTTGAAAATTTGCTGAAATTGTTGAAGAATATGTTTCCGAAGAATAACGAGTTGCCCACCAGTACGTACGAAGCAAAGAAGGTTGTGTGCCCTCTAGGTTTAGAGATTCTGAAGATACATGCATGCATTAACGACTGCGTCCTCTACCGGTGCATACGAGGATTTGAATGAATGCCCTGTATGCACTGCATTGCGTTATAAGATCAGAGGCGATGACCCTGGTGACGATGTTGAGGGCGAGAAACCCAGGAAGAGGGTTCCCGCCAAGGTGATGTGGTATGCTCCTATAATACCTCGGTTGAAACGCCTGTTCAGGAACAAAGATCATGCCAAGTTGTTGCGATGGCACAAAGAGGACCGTAAGTCCGACGGGGAGTTGAGACACCCCGCTGATGGAACGCAATGGAGAAAGATCGACAGAGAGTTCAAAGATTTTGCAGCTGACGCAAGGAACATAAGATTTGGTCTAAGTACTGATGGCATGAATCCTTTTGGCGAGCAGAGCTCCAGCCATAGCACCTGGCCCGTGACTCTATGCATCTACAACCTTCCTCCTTGGTTGTGCATGAAGCGGAAGTTCATTATGATGCCAGTGCTCATCCAAGGTCCGAAGCAACCCGGCAACGACATCGATGTGTACCTAAGGCCATTAGTTGATGAACTTTTACAATTGTGGGGCAAACCTGGTGTACCTGTGTGGGATGAGCACAAAGAAGAGGAATTTAACCTACGAGCGTTGCTTTTTGTAACCATCAACGATTGGCCTGCTCTCAGTAACCTTTCTGGACAGTCAAATAAGGGATACAAAGCATGCACGCACTGCTTACATGAGACTGAAAGTGTATTTTTGGATAACTGTGCAGAGCGTCATGGACTACATCAGGGCCGGCGATATCCCCCGCCTGCGCTACCCTCAGGCCCAGTCCTGGAGTCGTGATCCTCCGAGGGAGTGCAGAGCACAGTCAGACGATAGTGACGACGACGGCGGCGGCGACTACGACGACTACGAGTACATGTACTATAGGCCTAGGCAGGAGTATGACTAGCAGATATCAGATCATGCATCTATGCTCTCCGTTTAGGTTTAGATCCACTCTAGCCATTATGTACTGCCTTTTTTATCTATATATATATTCAAGATGTGTGTGAATCTTTATGATTAGTTTTATTTTTCTGATATATTATTTGTATTTCTAAGATTTTAAAAAGAATTAGTTTTATTTTTCTACATTTTCTGATATATTATTTGTATTTTTAAGTATGGAAAAAGGAAAAGTATTTGAATAACCACTTTAGTCGCGGTTCGTGTCACGAACCGGGACTAAAGGCTCGTTCTGCACGGGAACGAAAACGCCGCAAAAAATTTCACCTTTAGTCCCGGTTCGTGACACCAACCGGGACTAAAGGCCCGCGGAGGGTACCCCCAGGGGACCTTTAGTCCCGGTTCGTGACACCACCCGGGACTAAAGGCTTGACCTATATATGTCGATGCCTTCCTGCCCCAAAATTTTCTAAGTCCCCAAACCCTCATCTTCATTCGCGCCGGCGCCCAGTCGTCTTCTGCCCCGTTGCCGTCGCCCGCGCAGATCGCCGTCGCCATCGCCGCGCCGTCGCCCTCGTCGCGCCCTTCTCTCCACCGCCTCCACCCTGCTCCGCCCCCGCCCCGTCGCCGTCTCTCCGGCCGGTAGGTTCCCCGCGGGCCGTCGCCCTAGAAGCAACGCCATCGAACTAGAACCAACGGCGTCGCCCTAGAACCAACGCCGAACCAACGCCGTCGCCGCGCCGTCGCCGTCAACGTCCCTCGCGCTCGCTCCCGCGGCCAGATTCGCCGCCGGCGAGACCACAGTGGCCGTGGCCTCGTCCCCATCTCCGTCCCCTCCCCCGTGGCGAGCAGCACAGTGGCCTCGTCCCCATCTCCGTTGCATCCCCCGTGGCCGGAATCGTCGATCCGAGATCCTAATCTGCAACCGCCGGCCTCGCCAGGGGTGACGTCATGATGACGTCACCTGCCCACTGTTCTAAATTACAGAATATAAATAACCTTCTAAATTAAATAACTTTTAATTTATAATTTAATTTTTTTTGGAAAAATATGCAAAATGTTCAGAAAAATGTAAGCTATCTATTTATATCATTTTCATTCATGTTTGACAAAGTTCAAAATGAGACCATATTTTAATTTGTATTAAATTCATTAAAATAATGAAATAAGTTTTAATTCAATAAATTCAGAATATTAAGTGTAATATACCAAAATGACCAGGAAAGCAAATGCAACCTAGCTATGGGGTTCTCCAAGTCATTTGAGAAACTAATCTTGGACACACCTCTAAAGTATAGTTTTCCCCCTCCGTGGTCATCGTTCTTCCATCCAAAACCCTACAAATCTGTTTTCCCTCCTTCTATAAAATTTGCTAAGTCTTCTATATACTTAATTAATTTTTACTACATGCATGTCTGCAGGAGTGACATATGGCAGACAATAGAGACCTGACGGCGGAACAGGAGGCTGAAGGTTATATATTAGATATCATAGCCGGAGGAACAGACCTGACGGCGGAAGATGTAATCTCTTCTTATCTGAACCTTGAGGATCAAGAAGGTGAAGGAGGAACAGACATTGTCGATGATCAAGGAGGTGAAGAAGGAACAGACATTGTCGATGATCAAGGAGGTGAAGGAATGGACATTGATGACGGAGGTCAACCGTCGACAAACGACGATCTCCAATTGCAAAGAACAACCACCTCCGGCGAGGTATATATTTTAGCCATCGGTCTTATTTTAGCCCTCGGTCCAATTGCAAAGACTAACGCGCGCGACTCTCTTTCTTATTTTAGCCCTCGGTCGGATCTAGTATGACAAAGCGTGGCAAATCCAAGGCGATGAAAGATTCCGAAATATATACCATCGAATCAGTCAGTGAAATCGGCAAGCCCCTACAGCACACCACAAAGTTTATCAACCAATGCGGAGTCATTGTTAGAGACATCGTCCCGATCACCGTCCAGGAATGGAAGGAGCCAAAGAAAGCACGTATTGGTTTCAGTTATGTCGACAAGAGAACGAAAAAGATTATGTTTAGAAAGCTTATTGCACATTTCATTCTACCTCCGGAATACAGCAAAAAAGATGAAATTCGGTCAGGATGTTCCGGGTGGACGTGAGAGGAGGAGGATAGTCAAAGAGTTCGCTCTTCAGAAGATGGCCGAAGCATTCCGGAACTTCAAGAAAAAATTGTTCCGTGAATATGTCAGCAAGGGCAAGACTCCGATTTTCACTGGACAATATGAGAAACTGAGAGATGATTGGATAGAATTTGTGACGCAACATAAATCGGAGCATTTCAAGGAAATGTCGGCAAAAAATAAGGCTAATGCGGAAAAGAAACAGTACCATCATGTTATGGGGCCAGGAGGATACCGCGTTTCGGCGCCTAAGTGGCAGTCAATGGAGGACGGCCTAAGGGCAAGAGGAATCCGTCTAGGTACAGAGGGATGGGACGAAAGAGCCAAAATGTGGTGGTACGGGCATGGGGGATCGCTAGACCCGGAGACAGGGGAGTGTGTTCACCGGCAGAAAAAGTTTGCTCCCACAAAAGACCTTGTTGACGCAATGACCAAAGCTCAACAGGGCAAGATCACGTTCAACAGAGAGAGAGAGACCAACTGACAGTTGCCCTCGGAAATCCTGAACACGGAGGACATATACGAGGCAAAGGCAGATTGCCGTGGAAAGTAGGGTTTTCCCAGGAGGGTGACCCGTACTGTTACAGAAGCCGTAGGAGAGGTACGGACCGGGCTGCAGATGAACTGGCGAATCTTGCAATGGAAGTTTCTGACCTGAAGAAGGTCGTGGCGGGAATACTTGAGAAAGAAAAAGCGTCGGCTGCAGGGCCGCATCAAGAACATGCAACGGATCTCGGAAGCCAGCAGCGGAGAAGCAGCGTGGCTTCCACGGAGGCCCCGACTGCAGGTGCTAATGCACCGATGATCGAGAGTCGTGCACCTGAGCCTCACTACCCGTGGATGACGTAAAGGAGATGAAAAGAATGTGATCTGCATTATCGCGTGGGGAACATTTCCATGAAGGTGGCTACGGCAGTGCTTTACCCTACACCTGGAGCACTCCATCACAACAACCCCATTCCATATGGCTATGCTCGTGTCACGGTGGAAGACATAGTCCAAGCGTTTGAGGACCTGGAGATTGACATAGCTACACCCGAAGGGGAGAGAAACTTGGAGATGTCAAGTGCCAGTTCATTCTATGGAAAAAGAAGTACATAGTGTTTCCAGGCGAGACGCCAAGGCTAACAAGTCCACCCCCTACGATGGTGCAGGTGCTGTGGTGGTGGTGCTGCTGCTGCTGGTTCACCTACGCCTCCTTCACGCCATTCGACGTCGTCCCCCGATCTTCCTCCTCCGGCGGTTAAGCAGCCGTCGCCCACGATTCCTCCTCCGGTGGTTAGCAGACGTCGCCCCCCATTCTCCTCCGGAGGAAAAGCAGACGTCTCCCACTATTCCTCCTCCGGAGGATAAGCAGACGTCGCCCCCCATTTCCTCCTCGGAGGATAAGCGGACGTCGCCCCCCATTCCTCCTCCGGAGGATAAGCGGACGTCGCCCCCATTCCTCCTCCGGAGGATAAGCAGACGTCGCCCCCCATTCCTCCTCAGCGAAGAAACAGAAGCGGGCGGACAGCAAGGGAACCTTCTCTTGGTCTATTAACCCGGAGCCTTATGTACCTAAGACCACACGGGTACCGGAGCCATCACTCAAACCTCTCCCCCCAAGGCCTTGGGAACTTAGTGATGCTGAAACCAAATTGGCCGTGAAGGCTACGTTGACAATTGGAAGGGCCGACTGAAGGCGTAAAGGAGCCTGAGCCCAAGGAAGTATTCCCTCCGATTGTAGACTATTGGGCTACGGATTTTTTGTCGACAGTGTCCCAAGCCGTGAAGAATATGCCTAAAGACTATGATATTGAACTTCGTAAGCAAGCAGGAATATTGGAGGAGGAGAAAGCAAAAAAAAGTGGAGCAGGAGAAAGGAAAAGGAAAAGGAAAAATGATAAAAAACGGGAAACACAGTTGCCCAGTCGGGATGCAGAGTAAACAATCGTTCCTCCGCTCATAGTGAAAGCCGCTCCGGAACAGGACCCCGTGGTCATAATGCTGTGACAGCAATGGGATTGACTGTAGCTACTGCCATGGAAAATGCGTCCGAGGCCGGTATGTCTCTTCGTGCCTTTTTAGGCATGGACGATATGCCAACGGCTGACGTAGCATTAAAATATGTGAAGAAAGGGCCTCTCGTCGAGCCTGCGAAGGAAAAGGATCTACCACCACTAATGCAAAGTCTGCTACGTTGGTACAAAAATTTCATAGCATGGACCGACAAAGAATATGTGTATGTGGATTATACAGAGGAGCATCACACAAAAAGTACTCTGTAACAGTTGAGTTGAGTGAATTGTTCCAGCTGTTAATATGCGTGAGCTCGACAAATCTATCCTGAGTTGCTACGTTCTGTAAGTGATTTATTTCTACCTCATCTCGTTCTTCATTTCCTACACTATATATATATATTGTCCTAACTATATTGTTCCGTACGCTATTATGCAGATTGAAGATTTGGGAATGCAAAGTAAGACTCATCCATGATGTTGGGTTCATTGACCCACAATCATTAATGGAACTATGTTAGAACGTCATCCCATAGACGCGGAGAAAGACTTGTACAAATTTTTAAAAAGCATGAATCCAAAAGATATATTCTATTTCCTTACCATTTTTGGGTGAGTGTTTCTCTCATGTTCCCATTCTCTTTGTTTACTCCATGCATTGTATGTCTAATCGATAAATTATGCATGAATGTGCATCTAATGTGTCCGCAGGTACCACTGGATTCTGCTAAAAATTGATCTTCAGAAGTCCTTAGTTTTGATCATTGACTCTATGAATTCAAATACAGATCTTTGGGTCGACATGAGAAGAAATGATGCAAAGGTAATTATTTTTCATCATTTGCGCTCTATATCGATCGGTCTCTTTTGTTCATTTTCTAAGCTAATAACTCCCTTGTTCATTTAATTTTATTTGCATTGTAGAGTTTGGAAACGGCTCTCACATGAACATGTCGGTGAATTCAAAACAACTGCTACAATTTAGAAATGTGGTCAAAGGTGTGGATAGCAGCCACCGGGGACCGGTCTATGTGGATACTATGTCTGTGAGAACATACGGAAAGAAATATCTGAGAGGAAGAAGGACGAGGAGACGCGGAAGGGTCTCAATAACTTGCGGAGGGCGCTTTCTCCAGAAGCTCGCTTCCCGACCAATTCAAGAGGAAATAGCAGGATTTTTCCTTAGGCATGTCATCAATAAGGAAGGAGAGTTACCATGCGTCCACCGACGATGACTATTATCCGCATGTATAAGCCCTGAGTACTTTGAAACTTGTGCGAATTTGTGTATGCTCGTCCATCTTAATTGTGTAATATGGAAAATCGTTCGAGGTTGTATATATGGTCACCCGATATTGAATATATATTATATATTCCTATTGAATTCTCCTTGTTTGATATTTCATATATATATATATGCATGTATATGTGTACTGAAATTAAAACAAAACAAATTAAAAAGGAAACAGGTTTAGGGGGCCTAAAACCCTAAACCTGCGCAGGTTTTCAGTCCCGGTTAACCACAAGAACCGGGACTAAAGGTCCTCCGCCGCGACGGACCCCTAGCGCCCACGTGGACGGGCCTTTAGTCCCGGTCCGTAAGTGGCGGGACTATAAGTGGGGGCCTTTAGTCGCGCATTGCTAGTCCCGGTTGCCCGGACGGGATTAATGGGCCTGGCGAACCGGGACTGTAGGCCTATTTTCTACCAGTGGCCAAAGGCGAGTAACTCGGCGACATGGGCAACCGGGTGCGGCCAGATGACGCGCCAAGTGTGCACATCCAGTAGCATGACAAAGACGTCTATCATGGCTGTCGTCGTGCCGCACAAGCGTATGTGGCGAACAAGTTGATCTCCTTCAAGAAGAACATCGTTGGCGGGGCTGCCCGTACCCGCGTAGCCCACCGGCACTTCACTAACACATCGATGAGAGAATCTAGGCATGTGACATCATCATTGTTGTCGCAGTGCTCTTCCTCATGCCCATCGGAAGGACCTAAGCCGGCGAAACGCACTGACACCGATAGCAGAGACACTGCATCCAGGAGGCGCACACACAGATCCAAACTGGGGGAGGAGTTAGAACCCAAAAGTACCAGATCGATCATTCGAGGCTGGCAAATGACGCGCCCGGTTGGGCTGTAGATTCCAACACCTCACAGTGGCCGACGTATGGCGCCCACGTCTTCTGCTCCTCCACGACGGGTTGTCACTGCAGCAGCCAGCGTGGCGCTTGACGTCCTCTTCATCTCCGCCGCGACATTTTGGCGGTGCTGCCGGCGTGCAGCCCAACATCCTTCTTCATTCCCGGGACGACATCGACGTGCGGCCCGGAGTCATGTCGACTTCAGCGACGGCGTTAGCCGAACGGATGGCCAGCAGCTTGTTGTCATCTTCACCACCCCACGAGCCTGGAGACGACATCGACTTTGCCGGCATGCAGCCCGGCGTCATCTACATCTCCGCGGCACTGTCGGCATGGCTGCCGGCATCTCCATCTCCGCCACAACGTCAGCGGGGCGGCCGACATGCAGACCGGCATCATCTCCATCCTTGCGACAACATCAGCGAGACAGCCGGTGTGCAGCCCGGCGTCGTATCCATCTCGGCAACAATATCGGCGAGGCTGTCGGCATGCAGCCCGACATCATCTACATCTCCGCCACAACGTCAGCGGGGCGGCCGACATGCAGACTGGCATCATCTCCATCTCCGCGGCGGTGTCTACACGGCTGCTGGCGGCCAGCCCGGCGTCATCTCCATCTTCGCCACAACGTCAGCGGGACAATCGGCATGCAGCTCGACGTCATCTGCATCTCCGCGACACCATCTTCAGCTCCGACACAGAGTCAGCGGGACAAGCGGCATGCAGACCATCGTCATCTCTATCCCTGCGACAAAGTTGGCTGGACAGCCGGCGTGCAGCCCGGCGTCCTCTACATCTCAGCGACAACATCGACGAGACAGCTGGCGTGCAGGCCGCCGTCATATCCATCTCGATGACAATGTCGGGGAGGCAGTCAGTATGCAGCCCGGCATCATCTCCATCTCCGCGGCGGTAACGGTACGGTTGCTGGCGTCCAGCCTGGCGTCATCTCCACCTTCGCCACAACGTCAGCAAGGCAGCCGGCATGCAGCCCGGCGTCATCTCCACCTTCTCCACAACATCAGCAAGGCAGCCGGCGTGCAGCCCGACGTCATCTCCATCTCCATGCCAACATCCGCGGGATGGCCAGCGTGCAGCCCGGCGTCACCTACATCTTCCCGACAACATATGCGGTGTTGTCGGCGTGCAGCCCAACATCCTCTCCATCCCTGCGACAGTGTCGACGAGACAGCCAACGTGCAGCATGGCGTCTTCTCCATCTCTGCGACAACATCGACGAGACGGCCAGCGTGCAGTCCGGCGTCTTCTCCAACTCCACGACAACGTCGGCGCGGCTGCCGGCGTACAGTCCGGCGTCACCGTCTAATCATACTGGGCGTTTTTCTTATTCGCAGGTACCAATGGATTAAAGAAGTCTCACCTCGCCGTGGATGACCCGAAGTCAGCTCCGTTGCACACCAACCCGGAATTTCCACCGCATCTATATCAACTCCTTGACGAGGACATCAGCTACATCGCCTCCATTGCGGACCTCTCGCCTCGCGAGGTGGACGACGACATCGTCACCTTCCCGGACTCTAGGAGTTCACACACGCCTCGACAAGTTCCACATCGCCAAGTTCATTTCGGCGTTATCCAAGCCATACTGCTGCGTGGCGACTGTAACACCTGGGGTGTTACCCTAAATAGGAAGTTGTTTGTTTTCTTTTGTTTTGCATCCCATGCATCATATTGCATTGCACCATGTTTGCATCACAACTGAACAATTCAAAACAATTTAAACTTTCACACATGTCTAAAAATTTCCAATTTAAGAATTGCAAACTACAACAACTCAATTGTTTCCAAATAGTTTGAAGTTGTTTTAATCAAATTGCTTGTTAATAACATTTTTCCCTTTGTTTAAAAACCCTAATGGTAAATTCAAATAACAAAATTCAAATCAAATCAATCCTACTTGGCAATATTTCAAATGGGAGTTTAAAAATTAAAATCTTGCAAACAAATTAAATTCAATAATGTTGTCTAATTGCTTGAACTTAATAAATAAAATTTGGTTATTTCCAAAACTCCAAACCAAACCCTATTTGAAAGTCACCTAACAATTTAATATCAACTTAGCAATTCAAATTGTTGAAAATAATTTTAAACCACCTTGTTATTGCTGTTTTGCACATAATAGACAATGTTCATCAAATAAAATTTAAAACCCCAAGCCATTCTTTCTCTCTTTCCTATTCTTTTCTTACAAGCAAAAAAAAAAGAGAAGGAAAAAAATAAATAGAAAAGGGAGAGGTGAGCAGAGGCAGCCAGCCCATCTTTTTCCCTCAGCCCACTTCCCCTTCTGGCCCAGTACCCCTTCGAGGAAGGCACCTTTCTTCCTCCCTGTGATGTCACATCTGTACGTCTGCACCTCCACCGTAGATCATCTTCTCCCCCTCCTCGATGTGCTGCCGTACCAAGCTCTCCCCCCCCCATAAGACTAGCCTCCCCCTCTGCTCGCTATCCCTAAGCCCCTCCCTCTAGCCCTAGCACCGCCATCCCTCTCTCCCTCCTCGTCTAGCTGCCCCCGCTCCTCTCTGTTTCTGATCCCTCTGAAAGCCACCGAGAGAAGCCGCGCCAACCTCCCTCTTCGTCGATCGCCGTGGAAGCGGGAGCTCCACCCGAGGGCGGGAATGGAATCGTGGATGTTCCAGCTACCGCCCCGTCCCATCGCCAGCTGCTGGGAGCAGCCGGGATGACCGCGCCGTCGCCGGGTACACCACCTCGCCGCGGCTGCACGTCGACAGCCGCTCGACCAACCTAGGTGAGCGCTACCTCTCCCCCTTCCCCTCACGCACGCACCAGCGCACTCGCCACGCACCAGCACCCACCCCTGCACATCACCAACCCGTCAATCGCCGCGGGCCGCGTCTGCCTCGTCGCCGTTCTCTGTCAGGCGCGAGCAAGTCTGAACCGTTGTGGGTTCAGTTAACAACACCGCACGGGTACAGTTTAACCTTCCTCGCTCTCCCTTACTGAACACAACAGCAGCAGCGCATTGGTTCCGTTCCCTCTCGCCCGCGCAGAAGGTCACGGGGTCGAACCCCTGGAGAGGCAAAAGCCTCCATTTTTCCTTCTTTTACCGCGCTGACCACTGGGTCCCACCCGTCAGTGCCTCTACATGCCACCTACGCTTCCCTGTGCCTCGTCAGCTGCCATGTGGCGCAGGTCCCACCCGTCAGCTGTGGTGGCTGGATCTGGCCACGGTGAGAAAAGTCCCAGATCCATATCTGGATCTGGAATTTGCACCGAGGCCCCTGTCCTTCCTCTACTTTGCACCGGAGCCCCTCCAGTTTCTGTTTTCATCACAAGCAGGTCCCTGCAAATTCCAGAAACACCCCTAAACTTCTTTTGGCCCTATCTTTCAAACCACAATTCCAAATCATACAAATTTTACATGTATTCCATCCCAAATTTCATGATCTTTCCAAATATCCACTTTGTTCCCTGTTTTGGACATGTAAAATTGCTGCACTAATTCAATTCATTAAAATCATTCATTTAACCGCCCGTGTGACGTGCCGTTCAATGTCACCGATGTGGTCTGAACTCCCAGAGGACCTCCTGGCCCTCATCTTTGCCCGCATCTTTTTGCCCTTTGAACGTATCCGTTTCCAGGCCGTGTGCCGTTCCTGGTGCTCGGCTGCGGGCCGTCCAACTCCATGTCAGCTGTCGTGGATCATGCTTTCGACTGGCGGGTTCTTGAACCCCGTCGACCGTGTTTTGCGCCGCCTTGTCTCCTACCCTGAGACCGCGATCTGCTCTACCGACAGAGATCGTTTTCATAACAGCATGTTCGCCTTCCCCGAGAACATGAGGTGCATTGGCTCCACCGATGACTGGATCGCTATCAACCGCATGGAAGCGGAGAACAAGCGCAGGTACCTCTTGCACAATGAGTTTTCTAGCACGACATTATCGCTCCCCGAGTTGGACGCTCCCCAAGTGCCCGAGATTTTCAAGATCCGCAAGGTGCTCTTGCGGTCGACCCCGGATGACGTCATTGCTATCCTGACAAACCACTGTAGCTGCCCCATCATCTTAACTCGGCGTGGGAAGGGTGTGTGGTTGCCCGAGTGGCATGCAGGTCCCCTCACCCTCATCGCCGATGTTGCGTTTCTTGGAGACAGACTTTACGGAATCACTATGGATAAGGATCTCGTTTTCCTTGAAATCACCTCTGATGATAACGGAGTACCCATGGTTATTGACGGCAAGGTTGTCATCGGGGAAGATTTTTATATATGGGGCAATGAGGAAGACTATGATGATCATGACATCGAAGATGGTTATGACAACGGTGGTGGTGATGATGGTGGTGGTGATGATAACGATGATGATGATGATAATGATAATGATGATGATGGCCCTGACAACAATGAGGAATGTGACGATAGCAGTGAAACCGAGAACGAGGACGGGAACAATGTTGATGCACTTGATGAGATAGGGGACGATGACGAACAAACTTATGACTTGATGAAGATGACCGATGACGATAAAATTGATTATGCAATCAAATTTGTCGATGATGAAGAGGCCCCGTACGAATTCTACTTGATTGAGTCGTGGGAAGCTACTCATGTTGAGGCGACAAGTGCTACCACCTATTGACGCTTTATATAACTTCACCCATAAGGTAGAGATTTTCGAGGCCTACATCAGGGCAGCCAAGTGGGTGCCTGTGAGGGAGGAGATAGCTGGCCAGACGCTTTTTATCAGCAGAAGGTTCTGCAAGTCTGTCTCTGCTGCGTGCAGCAAGGAGATACAAAAGGATGCCATTTATTTTATTGACACGGACGATGTATTTGATATAAGATCCCAAACTGTGAGCGCTCCGAGGACTGATCACTACAAGAAATCTGGCCTGTAGAGACACTATTTTTGCCCTTTAGAGACACCTAAATTGTCTTTACATAGTTGTAGACGCATTTACTATGGTGTCTCAAAAGTGTCACTACGGGCAGTGTCTCTCAGACTATAGAGTCATTTGGAAAAATGCCTATATTGACATAAAGTCAATTTGTAGAGACATGAGGTTGTGTATCAACACACATAGAGTCACTTCAAAGATACGGTTGGAAAGTGTATGTATAAGTATAGAGGCGCTTTCATGTGGCATTTCAGTTTGTCTCTAGAAATATAAAGGTTAAGTGTAGGGACATACAAGATGTCCATTTCAGACATGTAGAGGCACATTTTTTAGACATTTTGTTTGTATCTTGAGATATTTGTGTAGTCTATAGAGGCACATTGGCATGTCTCATGAGTGAGTTCACAGATGCATTCTATATCGACATTTACTCTCTGGGAACATAAACACTATCAAGATTCAATAAAAGATTAATATACATTCACATAAAAGGTAAATGAAGATAGACCAAGGGTTCACTAATTCTTAATAAAGTTACACGAGTAGTAGTATTTTAAACATTGATACCAAACTATGTGAGATGTGCCCATGAAAGGAGAAACAGGAAACCAAACACGTTACAACAAAAAGGAACATTTTCCCCTTCTGGACAACGGCATAAAGCCCAAACATCAAAAGTCTTAAGAATGGCCATTGACATCTTCTACAGTTTGGAAATCCCCAAATGGCTGAGATAGTTCATTTCCAGCATGCACTTCTTGCCATTCATATAACGCCCTGAAGATACAAAGCAGTGAAGTGAATAAATAGCTACAGTCTACTAGTAACAACAATTAAAATTCCGTTATTTTATGCATATCTATGTAGATAATCCTTGAATAGGTTTTACACGTAACTTATGTTTAACATTACTGTTGCAATGTGTGTTATTGCAATGTTCCTATTTTAAATAGTACTAATCTAAGTACTAAATGATCGAAATGCTAAAATCGCATGTGTTCATATTAGTTCTTAAAAATGGGCATCAAAATACAACCATATTGGATACACGAATATTAAGTTTGAAAGGAATTTTTTGCAAAAAGACAGAAAAACTCTGAAAATAAATCTTATTCAGTGAAAGAAAATACCATGCATACAGGAATATATATGGCTACTTTGCAAATGCAATTTCATTATCCACTACTACTTTTTGTGCAGATTTTGTGTCGGACCAATACCTAGAGTCTGACTAACCAAATGCTAATTTGAATCTAATACTATACCAATTTACCGATATTTCATAGCCTATGCTTACAGGGGATAAAACCAAGAGCAAGATCGATCTTCAGAAAAGCAAGCAATAGAAAATTTATGTGGGCATGGGCCTTTGTCCTTTTTGGCAGCCGACCTATGTCATCACACAAACAGAAAATTTATGCTTTCAATTGGAAGGAAAACTCCTCGTCATTAAAATATGCCTTATTCATTGAACATTTGGTAGTTGACATAACAACTAAAATACCTGCATATAAACCTTCCATCAGAACTCGGAAATACTTTCATTGTGTTGATATAATCTGAAAACAATATCCATGAGACCTTAAAAATTAATGAAATGAGTAGAAGAAGTGAATTTGCATATTTGAACAAAATTTCGACGTCAATAGGAAATTACAGAGAATAATGAGATTCAAACCTTAATTTTCAGAAACATAACAGCAGAGATATGAGCACGTTCATCTCTGAAATTATCGTACCAAGAAAATACCTTTGTTTATGTAGCAAAGAATATTCTATCAATTCGGAGCATGCATAGGATATTAACGTGATATGTATGAGTGCACAGAGTGCCCTTTATCTACATATATATTTTCCTGAATGTTCATATGACAAAAATGAAAAGGATGTTGCTGAAAAGATCAGGTCCATCAGTTATCGGATTGAAACACTCCGACAGAAGAGGATACTAAAAATTTCTTGGCAGATAAACAATCTACATTGGAAAAAAGAACAACACTAGAAAAGGAACACGGGTGACATACCAAGAATATTTAATTACATGCAGTCTTGGTATGTAGGGCAATAAGCATAGTATCAATAGCTCCTACACTTACGGGCAAAAAGAATTGAGATGAAAACAGGTGTCCTAATGCAACGAGACATCTTTTTAAAGTATATTGTGTGGTGTCTATCTAGGAGTATGGGTGTATGTACTTTCATCAGGCCATGTCTGTATTTCACTTCGTTGGCGATGGAGCACCTGCAGCAAAATCGTACAATAATTGCAATTAGCAGATCCTCACATCGTCGGCCACCTGACCCCGCTACAAAAGTGATTACCAGTCACCGAACCTCGTACTTGGCAAACACCAACCAGGTTTCAGTGGCTATCAAGCAAATAGAAATTAAAGGAAAAAATAGTGAGAGAGGAAGAAGAAGAGTAGAGAAAGTTGCTTACCAGACGTATGTATGCGTGGGATCTTCATCAATCATCGATGCATCATTCAGGGTCAGTCCTGTGTGTTACGTTTGTTCTGCTATAGAAGCTGTTACACGCAATAGCAAAACAACGATGAAATTAAGCAAGATCAAACCAACGGGGACACGAGATTTTAACGTGGAAAACCCTTCCAATGAGGAAGAGAAAAAACCACGGGCGCCAGCCAGCAATACTTCACTATTTCGGGGTGAGGTTACAATCGCGCCGGGATTTACAATGTGTGACTTATCCCGTGCGGCGGCTTACAAGAGGTATATAAAGGCGGTCCTGACCTAACTAGGTCGGTAACTGTGTATCCAACTCCAACTCGGTACCGACTCGCCTCCGCGTAGCGAAGGCCGAACTTTCCTTTATCTTCATATGAATTTGGATCACCATAAAACAACAGAAGCCATATATATAGCAGAAATTAATAGGATCCAGCGCCAAAAAAGAGAGCATCAATGTGAATGTGGGATATAGGTGAAAAGGAATCAGCTGACTGAAATATGGGACTTCTCCCCACTAACCAAACGAACAGAGCCATGGGCGTCGTCAACTATCAGCATGTAGGCAAAGACCTGTTGGCATCGCAAATCATAAACAGAGAAATAGCATCATGTGAATAAGGAATATACATATTTACTGACATGGGGATCAAGATCTCGTTGGTGGGGGCTGGCGCCACCCTTTATGCTCCGGCCGCTGAATCGGCATGAAGGCCAGCTACCTGGCTCCGATATAGGACAACTCGAGGAAGGTGGCAGCAGCGGGCACGGGAGCTCCTTCATTGTTGGATGATACTCGATCTAGGGTTAGGCAGCAAATACATTTCAAACGCATCTACACAATACTATGGATTGGCTAGGCGGAGAAGGTTACATAGAGTCCGGATCTGCGTACCAAGGTGGTGAAGGCCACCGGCGATGGAAGATTGGGACGGTGTGGAGGATGAACTGCTGAGAGGAGAGAAAGATGGTGTGTAGGTTGCGAGGCGCACGGAGTCGTGCACTCGTGCGGGGTGGGTCGATCTGAGCCTACCTCAAGAGAACGATGACTAGTTTTTTTTTGAAGGTTACTACGCGCGAGTAGACCTTGCTGCACGGGAAATTTTCAGCTAGGCAGCGCGCTATATATACAATTATGGAGAATGTCTATAGGTAGATGTCTCTATTGCTAAGGCATTAGCCATAATGCCTCTCTTAATGCCTCTACAAAAAATTATATTGGATTGTAAGAGACACAGGGAAGAGTGCCTCTCTCAAAATGTCTCTACGGGCCGGTTTTCTTGTAGTGGATTCTTGTTCCAGTGATTTTTGGTATAGGGTATTCCTGAGGGGAGGTCTCCCAGAGGAGCTAACCTGGGTGTTTCCCCCGGAGCTTGTAGCTTAGTGGTAAAACAAAATTGTCATTATTATGCTGACACTGCATGCAATGCAACGTGTTTTTTTTTCTTAATCTCAGTGTGTTGTGTGTACTAACTGACGAACCATACTGTGTAAGCGACCTAGGGAGACATTTGCTTCAAGTTTATTCCATTATTAATTCATCTTCACTGTTAAGTTGTTGTCTACTAATCGATACTAAGTAGATCCTTAATTCCACCACAGCTAACCTTGATTGTCAGAAAAAGATGGCATTCAACATTCAGCTATAATCTCAACAACTCATTCTTGCTAAGTAAAAAAAAATCATCCTGTGTAAACAAGAGCTGTAACATCCCAGATTTTTGGAAAAGTTAAAAAATCACTAAAAGTTTAAAAAAATGTGTTGTTAATGCAAGCCAGCAAATTCAAATAAATTTCAACCACAAAATAACTAATATGACTTTTCCAAGGTATTTGAAATTTCTAATCCAAATAAGGCTCTATTTTTAAACACTCAGAGTTCTTCTTAATAAATAGTTTTGCAAAATAAATTCACATTATCTAAAACCAAGACCTATTCCATAGAATGATTCCATATCAAAAATGGTTTTGAAAATGTTTATATGATATTTAAAACTAGAGGACCATAAACCTTAACGATATTTTGGTCTTCTTAAATATTTTCAAAGACCAAACATAAGATAGGCATATGTTAATATTTGATCACGTTTTAGATAATTTAAAAGGTTTCAAAAGATTATTTTGTATGAAGATAATACTAATGTGTTTAAAATAAATATTATAATGTATAGTATTTTCTAAAAATTTGTTGAAACCAAATTGGAACTATTTTGGAAATAGACATAAATACCTATTTGTAGTTAAAGTAATATTTGAATTTATCAAAAATGTAATTGATTAAACTGTTAGCAAAAATATCGTACTTCAATAGATAATGTTTTTACAAAACTAGGGCAATTGATTTGGTGCCATTTGAATATTGTAATCAAAAGATATGAAAAAAATAAGGAAAAAAAAAGAAAGAAAAAAAAATAAAGATTCAACCCGTACAAGGGCCGACCTGGCTTGCCTTTCCGTACACGTGAAGCTGGAAAAAACAAGGAAAAAAAAGGTATCGCTGACAACAGCGATGATGTCAGCAAGGATGTAACTATGCTCGCTGGATAAAAAAACAAGGGCAACCAAAAAAAAAAGCAACCGCACGCACGCACGGACCACGCACAAGCGGGCCAACATGGGCCGGCGAGCCATTGCTCCAGGCACGTATTTCCATGCGAGGTGTACCATCGGATTTGCCTTTTTTTTTTTTGCCACATCGGCTCGTTAGCAAATTTCACACCCACCACCCGCCTATATAAAAAGACCAATGTTCTAGGCAAAAACATAAAAATAAAGTCAGGTTGAATCATTTATTTTGGTTTGACTAGAATAAAATAAATATTTTTTTGGCGGATTTCTTATTTTCTTTTTCGGCGGCGCTTCTCCCACGATCGAATGTATCACATAAACTATATTTTGTACGTATATTTGTAGAGTACCTGTTTCAGTATATTTTAGGCCACGAATATAGTTACGCTAGTATTAGACTTACTTTTTTTAGTATATTTTAATTTAACTTTAGACTAGCGTAATATTTGTGTACATACAATGCGCGACGTAAGCTAGTCAAAGACACGTTATAGCCGTAGCCACACGATTTTGATGCTACGACCACAAGTAGATCTAAACTATTTTTACTAGTCAATTCTGTCATACCATGTAGTCTACCTATTTCTCCTGACCAACCCTAAATAGAAAATCCGTGTGCTAGTTTACATAAAAACCCCTACACTTATAACATTTATAACTTTTGAAACTTGGACTTTTTAAAAAGCCCTTAACATATAGATTCTTTTATCATTGTTTAATTTCGAATTTGTCTATTTAAAATTTACCCAAATGCAAATGAGCCATTTTGAGTAATTTTGACCTAGTTTAAATCAAGTAAATAATCTTAATACGATTCTTTCTACAATAATGTTCCATTTAGTAACTTTGTACCAGAGAGCCAATACCTAAACCATATGGACCCTAGTGAAACTATTCTATGTAATCTTGGTCTACAACCCTACTTAATGTTTAATACCAATTGAACATGATATGCTAGTTGTTATAATAGCTAATAGACAATTGTGGTGTGATCGTTTGGATCAAGACCAACACCAAGCATGTGTCAATAACATGCTATAAAAATAAGTGATCATAAAACCCATGTACTAAAACCTTGTATGATCATTGTGAGAAAAGGCAAACCAATTAGACCGTTGGAACAACCCCTCTACCTATTCAGGTTTGAATTGTTTCATATTTGAATTTGACCAACCATTGAACCTAATGGCAAACTCAAAACCATGTAATAATATTTTTTTTGATTTGTATTATGTGATAAACCTAGACCAAACTGAACCAAATGGAAAGCCTAAACCAAAACAATTTAATTCTTTTGTTAATAAAATTAATTGTTCAATGTTAAACACTACTATTACATCCACTCCTTGTGCAATATTAAGTGATGCGGTAGCCTCTTTACTAATCTAAATAAACTCTTGGAACTTACATGACAAATAGGAACCACTCAAGTTTGAAACCTTCAAACTAAACCCTTGTCCATATAAGAATACCCACCAACCTAATCATAATTCTTTTTGCATATCGAATTATGTGAAAATCTCTAGCCTACCAATGAACAACGTAAATCAACCTTCTTTTGAAAACATTTCTATGCTTGTTTACCTTTGTATGCACTGTGTTTGTGAGTGACTTGTTGATTTGTATGTATTTGTATTGTTTAGATTGTACGGAGAGGAACGTTCTATTTATGAAGAGAGTGTGATTCTACACTAATTTCAAAAAGGCAAGTGACACACATGATCCTACTATTTTAATATATCCATTAGAGTTTTATTGTAGCTATACATTAGTAGGAGTTGTGTGTTATCGCTATGCTAGATTTTTTCACTAACACCCAAGTGGAGTAATCATATGTTATCCCTAGATGTAGCAATCCATATATTAGGCAAACACCGTAATGTTAGAATGCTTAGCCATGCTTGTAATTATTCGTGGTTGGGATTATTATCATGTTATGAGGAAAATTGTTATTTGAATTGCTTATGAAAACAACAGGATAATTAATTAACCACTTGGCGGATTGCTAGCATGTCATCAGAGTACAAATTTTGGTGGGGACCGCCGCCCAGTATCTTGAGATTATGTTTAGTTTCCGTATGTAGTTGTTTCTTGTATGCAGCCGTGTTTCATATTAGTATGGGCTAGACAGAATTTGTAGGTTGTGGTGACTCGAACCCAAAGTGTCTAGAGATGTAGAATAGTAGTAGGATGGCCCGGCTCGTGGAGGGTTTGGGGATCTACTTCTTATGAATTCTTGCTTAATCTTCTTTCCTTCCATGTTACTAATGGTGTATCATGGTGTTTGGGGTCGATTAGGCAGCACGGGTAAAGGGCACAAACCTCGCGAGGGTTAAAACTAAGATCTTAGACGTGTTCCATTGGTTAGGGACAATTCAACAACTAGATGGGAAACATGACATATGTCGTTCATCTTGTTTTATTGATTACTACCAATTTGACTATGGGTTATTGAAGAAGTGCCTGATGGTGTTTCGGCGAGCTAATCCAAAAAGGGTAGGAGCACTTTGCTATCAATCAAAGTGTCCAATTATATAGGAGCACTTTGCTATCAACCAAAGTGTCCAATTATATGAAAAAAATACTTTCTATTAAAAGATAGGATAAATGCATCTATGCAAAATAGCCTACAAACTCCACCAGCCAAATATGCATGTAGACTAGCACTTTCCATTTATATACCACCATAGTGTCACTTGCCACCATTGCTCAGAATGATCTGACCTCCTTTTTGGGGCTGCATATTCCAACGTGCAGATGGTTCCGATGACGAGTGAGGATTTCGTTTAGGTTCTCGGGTCTACAACCAACATGTTTTGCCTATGGCACATGAAGAGGATGAGGCTCATTGATGTACTATGTTTTCCGCTGTAAAACTTTGTATTTACGCTTGCCTTGATCTATGCAAGTTGTAAAACAATTTTTGAAAGTCTGGATCATGCGATATAATAAAGATGTTGATGCATTTGCATGATATTTCATCTTGTACTGTGGTGCTAGCAGTTGATCCAGGGACTAGCACAGTAACAGAGGGGTTCTTGCCTTTATTAAAAGGTGGGAGCGCTACTGATGGTATCAGAGCATTGTGTTGCCTGTAGGATTCGAGACCTAAGTTTGGATTAGAACTAGGAACAGACCCCAGGTTTAAAAATCTATTTTGTTCAAACTTTCTAGAAACACAACTTCTCATCTTAATCCTTTCTCATATCCTCTCATCTATTATTCACCTTCAAAAGTTTCTTCTCTTGTTCTAGATAACACCACCATGGAGTGCAAGAAATATTTTTTACCATATGTCGTCATTGGATTCAACATGAAGTACTACAAGGAAGACCACTGAAGAACTTAGACTTCACAATAATCATAAACACCTCATGGAAGTGAAGGAAGAACTTGAAGAACTCAAGAAGATATAGATAAGACAACCAATCTAGTTACTTGGTTAGAATAACGATATCGTGTTAGTGTATTGATCATACAAATGAGTTTGGTATGACAATACTAGGTTGTTTGCTGAATTAGTTGTTTGGTGTGATGATGCTTGTTAGATGTTGTTTGTGAGATGAATTGCCTTGCTCTGTTGTGTTGGGTAGGATTCTTCTTTAGTATCTTTCAAATCTCTACGCATGCATGCTAAACCAAACCAAATCCCATGCCCTATTTACCAATCATAGTGAGCTACCATATGATGTGGAAGAACAAGCAATACGCCCAAGAATGTTATGACTAGTTCCCTATTGAGAGAAAAATGCTTCCAGTTGAGGAATTGCCACAGATCTCAGGATTATGTTCTTCTGAGTGAAAGAACAATCACATCCATTATCAATGTCATCTCTATCCTAAGGATCAACAAGTGAATCTACAAGTAAGGAATGAAATATGGAATCAAGAATACATGAGCTATGAAGGTTATGAATAATTTGCTACACCAGGAGAAGGATAGATGAAGAAACTACAAACTATCCAGTTAGTGTTTTATAAGAGTTTACGCGAAACTACTAGTTTAAGAAAAGATAGTTTAGGTCAGGTCTGTCTTACATATTGGTCACTTTCCGTTAGACAAGTGAGGATGATCGAGTGTTATCATACGAGATTCACCAATCTAAGTACAAGGTAATGATTGTGTGCAACATGGATTGGCCCCCATGATGACTACTCACATTATTCACCTTTTCTACGAGGAATGGTAAATCTGAGTGTCATACCTATTGAAGAGACGACGATGTTAAGCCTGAACCATAGAATGGTAGGATATAATTAGAACCCTATGTTAGGCAAGTGTTGCTGAATCGTATTAATCTTCGGCGAGGATGAAACCAACCTTGGAGGTCACATGCCAAGGAAGATATTGCCCACCATGACAGTTCCATTAGAACTAGCATGGTGTTGCATTCAAGGAAGAAATTGACAAGATGGAAGCCTACTAAGGACATCAATGAAAAGGATGAGACGAGGTTGTGAAATGCTCTCAACTTGGACTTTTGATTAACCCAAAGAGTGACCCTCAGTATCAAATGAAGTTCAAGAAACACCAATTATTCTTCAACCCTACTACGAAGAAAGTTCTACTCAAGCCATCTGGAGACAAGATACACAATCAAGCCATGAGATTAGTATACCCACAAAAGTTTCTTTTAAGGGTGGTAGCGTACCTAGTTTTCCTTGGAACCCACATACACAAACCTATATTTCTTTCTAGCCTTCTCAAATCTCGGGACAAGATTTCTTTTAAGGGTGGTAGTTTGCAACATCCTAGATTTTTGAGAAAGTTCAAAAATCACTAAAAGTTTAAAAAAATGTGTTGTTAATGCAAGCCACCAAATTCAAATAAATTTCAACCACAAAATAACTAATATGATTTTTCCAAGGTATTTGAAATTTCTAATCCGAATAAGGCTCTATTTTTAAACACTCAGAATTCTTCTTAATAAAAAGTTTTGCAAAATAAATTCACATTATCTAAAAGCAAGACCTATTCCATAGAATGATTCCAAATCAAAAATGGTTTTGAAAATGTTTATATGATATTTAAAACTAGAGGACCATAAACCTTAATGATATTTTGGTCTTCTTAAATATTTTCAAAGACCAAACATAAGATAGGCATATGTTAATGTTTGATCACGTTTTAGATAATTTAAAATGTTTCAAAATATTATTTTTTATGAAGATAATACTAATGTGTTTAAAATAAATATTATAATGTATAGTATTTTCTAAAAATTTGTTGAGACCAAATTAGAACTATTTTGGAAATAGACATAAATGCCTATTTGTAGTTAAAGTGATATTTGAATTTATCAAAAATTTAATTGATTAAACTGTTAGCAAAAATATCGTAGTTCAATAGATATTGTTTTTACAAAACTAGGGCAATTGATTTGGTGCCATTTGGATATTTTAATCAAAAGATATGAAGAAAATAAGGGAAAAAAAGAAAGAAAAAATAAATAAAGATCCAACCAGTACAAGGGCCGACCTGGCCTGCCTTTCCGTACACGTGAAGCTGAAAAAAAAGGAAAAAAGAAAAAGGTAACGCTGACATTAACTATGATGTCAGCAAGGATGTAGTCATGCTCGCTGGATAAATAAAAAGGGAAACAAAAAAAAAAGCAACCGCACGCACGCACGGACCACGCACAAGCGGGCCAACATGGGCCGGCGAGCCATTGCTCCACGCACGTATTTCCAGGCAAATATACCATCCGATTTGCCCTTTTTTAGTCCCACATCGGTTCTTTAGCAAATTTCACACCTACCACCCGTCTATATAATGAGATTAATGGTTTTTGCAAAAACACAAAAAAAAATTCAGGTTAAACCATTTATTTTGGTTTGACTAGAATAAAATAAATATTTTTTTGCTAGATTTCTTATTTTCTTTTTCGGCTGCGCTTCTCCCACGATCGAAGGTACCACGTAAACTATATTTTGTACGTATATTTTTAGAATACCTGTTTTACTATATTTGAGGCCACGTATATAGTTACCCTACTATTAGACTTATATTTTTTAGTATATTTTAATTTAATTTTAGACTAGCGTAATATTTGTCGTACATACACTACGCGACGTAAGCTAGACAAAAAAACGCTATAGCCGTAGCCACACGATTTCGATGCTAGGACAACTAATAGATCTAAACTATTTTTACTAGCCAATTATTGTTAGGAATTTAGGCAATTTACAGATTAAATTAATCCAAATATAAATCATGAACATGACGTAAACATACTGATATTTAACCATGTTCGTGCATACTAGATTGACAGTAGACACATCTACGCAAACTACTAGTATCGCACACATGGAAATAACAAGAGCAGGGATAAACGTATTATACTCTGACACCGGCCAGTTGGCAGTAGACGTAGCAGTGGCGGCAGCCGCAGCGGCGGCGGCCTCGGTGGCAGCAGTGGCGGCAGCAGCAGCTCGTTCGGCTTCGGTTGTCATGTTGATGACGAGGGCGACGCGGTAGTAGACGAAGTAGATGTACTGTTGACGACGAGGGCGACACGGTAGTAGACGAAGTAGACGTACAGCAGCAGCGAGCAGTCGCGTAGGAGACGCTCCCCAAAAACCTAATCGCCCCTCTCCCGTATAGGATCTGGAGAGGCGGGGTTTCGGAGGCATGCTCTCCCGTCGGCCGTGTACGCGGTAGACGGGATGGGATCACCGGCGGCAGCAATAGGAGGTGGAACGACAGTGGGCGCAAAGATGGTATGAGTTGTGTCTGTGTCCGCCCCTGCGCACTCAATATATAGGCACGGCCGGGTAGAAGAACGGTCAGCTCACGAATTCATTTGGCGTTTACTACAGCCGTTACCACGTACTCAATGCACCGTTTTACTGCGCGCGGTTACCACGTGATCAATGCGGCGTTTTACTGCGCGCGGCTGTTACCAAAATAAATGTGACGCAATAGACAGCAATCAATATGACGTCTCATATTATTGGCGTGTCTGTTGACTCTCCGTTTCCAACTGCCAAAATAAAGGCATCGGCTCGGCTCATTCCCGCAACCCGCGGCGCGTCGTGACGTGTCGTGACGAGGCGAGGCGTGGCGAGACGGGCGGCGGAGGAGGAGGAGCGCGTGTGTGGAACACCTCCACTACTCCTCTCTCTTAATACCAACTCACACTAGTGGGGAGAGAGCTCACCTTATAAACTGGTGCAAAACTCTCCCAACTAGCAATGTGGGACTAAAGTCCCACCATTTGCTATGGCAGCATGAGCCTTTGGGATTAAGTGGAAATTGGCTATGGGCCCTAAAGGCCATCCGAATTTCAGCAATCCCCCACCAGATCCCGAAGACCCATGGTGTTGTCCTCTGTTCCATTCACTGTTTTTATATACCGACATTTTCAGTGGAGACCCGTTAAGGTTGAACTTCCACCTAGAACAAGTAGCTACACTACATCACAACTGAACAATGGACTATGCCTTGAATTGTCAGTTTGGCGTAAAATAGTTTCACTAAATGTCTTGCCAGTACTAGGCTACCGAAGGCTGACCCCTCGGGTGGAGCATATTAGTCATACTCCTGGCCTATTCATGAACTTATTAGAGATCACCCAATCTCATAGACTGTGACCACAGTCAGGATCATATAGGTGTGTTCCTCCAAAGATCGCTCTGTAGGATAGCATCTTCCTTATACAAGCCTTGGAACACATTAAGACAAAAGTCAACCTGCCATACAGTTTTTGAGAGTACTGCATCTTCAGTGGAGTGGGTTAGTAAAAATTACTCTCCTCGGTTAACCACTAGCTTGTTTTTCCTAGGTCCCACTTCACGGGATCTCCGATCACATAGGTTGGGTTACTGCCAGGGCAACTCATGTGGGTCTCATACCCATCTCCCTCGATGCACTTTCTATCACAACACATGATAGCCCTTTAGTAAAGGGATCTGCCAGATTCTTAGCCGACTGGATATAATCCACCGCTATCATTCCGGAGTTTTTTAAATGTCTGATAGCTTTTAATCTCATTTTTATGTGCTTTGTGGACTGTGCATTGTCCTTTGAACTCTTCACCTTGACAATTACTGGTTGATTGTCACAGTTTATAAGGATAGCCGGTACTGGCTTTTCAACCACAGGCAAGTCCATCAAAAGATCTCGAAGCCATCCTGCTTCGACACTAGACGTGTCTAATGTTGTTAATTCTGCTTCCATTGTCGATCTCGTTAAGATCGTTTGCTTGCTACGGCTTGCCGCGTACACGAAAATTACTATGTTTTCAAGCGGGGGTCGGGATAAAGGGAAAATACGTGTGGATGCACAGAGTAAACCCTCGAAGCAGAACTTGTCGAAATTTATATAAATCACCGGGATGCCTTGTATGCTCTGGACTAACTCGGAAGATCGCGAGAGAAAACAAAAATTGTAACATTTTTATATTCAAATTATATACAAATGGTAAAATAATTAATAGTTTCAATAGTTAGAATAATTATTTAGTTAAACGGAAAATGGATTTAAATTAGTTTTGCAAATTCTAGCATTTTTCATGTTGGAATTTTTGTCAAATTTGAAAGTATAGAGAAGTTGTTAATGTGCAAACTTAACCCTTTTCAAATTTTGGCGCTAAAAATTTTTGGGCGCGCAGGGTGCCACCGAAATTCCAAATTAGTTTTTGGTCCCGGCCCGTGGTACCAACCGGGACCAAAGGGGATCTAGTCCCGGTTGGTGGCACGGGACGGGACTAGAGGCCCAGGTGTATAAAAATCGCGGCCCTCTCTCCAGGCCGAACGAACACCCCAGGACAGTGGACATGGCTTGGCGAAGCCCTGCCGGCGGCGGGAACGAGTAGACAGATCCCGCCGGTGGACCACCGGCGGGGTTGGGCTAGGGACACGTTAGACTAGGGCACACAACATATATTAAAAAAAAGGCCAGGGGCCTTGCTTACATATATAGGGGGCGGCGCGGCCACAGGCGGCCGGCCGTGCTTGCATATAGGGGGCGGCGGCGCGGCCACGAATCCGCTTGCCCGACAGATTTTTTAAGTGTCCGCGTTTATTTAGGACCTGAAACAACCCGGGCGGCCGGCCGTTTTCTTGGGGGGGGGGTAGCTTAGTCTAGGGGGGGCGCACCGGCGCCGATCTCCTCATCCTCGTCGGAGGAGATTCACTGGTAGGGGGGTGGCTGCCACAGGTGGGCAGGCGGCTGGGGCGGGCCCGCCGGGGGCGGAGGCATCGAGGGCGCGTTCGGCGGTGGCGGGGGCAGCACCTCCTGCGGTGGCGGCGGCGGCGGGGCATCTCCTCCACCTCCGGCGACCAAACGCCGCCGGTCCAGGCCCAGGACATGCCGTACTCCAGGCCGGGGGGAGCGGCTATGGCGGCGGCTAGTCCTCGGACGCCTCCAGCTCGGCGTTCATCACCTGCCACCAAGGGGCAGGCGCCGAAGGAAGCGGAGGCGGCGGCATGGCGTTGGCGTCGGCGGCAGTGGCGGCCAGGACCGCCTCCCACCGCTTGACCTCGTCCTCGACGAGGGAGCGGCGGGATGCCTCGAAGGCCTCCTCCATGCTGCCACCGAGCTCGGGGTCGTCGTCCTCGGGGATGGCGTCGCCGCTGTCCTCAAGGAGCCACAGCTCCAGCTCCCTGCCCGGCGGCAGCGCGGGGTAGTCTTCGGTGCTCACCTCCTCGGCTGTGGGGATGTAGGAGCGGCGGCGCTGCTCGTGCTTCTGCTGGAGCCAGGTGGCCCAGTAGGGGGAGCTCCACGTGTACGCGCGGTCCCTGAGGAGGCGGGCCGACAGGAGCGCGCGCCGGCGGTCGATCTCCTCGCCTAGGGCCTCTCTGCTAGACGGGGCCGGCGGCACTGGGATCCTCTGGGGGTTGAGGTGCCAGCCCTCCGGGAGGTGGACGTCGGGCCAGAACACCGGCGTGCGGCGTTCCCAATGCCACTCCGCCTCCTCCTTCCGGACGTACCGGCGGAAGTGCTTGCCCTTGGGCGCGCCGCGGGGCGGCGGGCGTGAGGCCGGAGGCGGAGCGGGGACGCGCGGCTGCCCGCCGATGCGGATGCCTCCCGGGACGAAGCCGAAGGCCTCCGCCGGCGGCGGTGGAACGCCGGAGCGCGTGCCGCTCGAGGACCCGACCTCGTGGTCGTTCCGGGGGCGCTTGCCGCTCGAGAACCAGCGGGACATGGTGGCTAGGGTTGCTTTGCCTGGGGCGCGGCCGGGGTGGATGGGCTGTACGGGCGGCGGGGGCCCTTTATAAAGGACCCGGGGGAGACTGGCATGCCAACCGGCGGCCTGAACGTGGCGGCGGTTGCAGGCGGCCATGAATGCGGGGCGGGAGCCGAGGCGTGGCGGCGGTTGCAGCTGGGGCACGCGCGTGTGGGGAAGTGGGGGGGGGGCGGGAAGACGAGGCGACAGTGGGCCCTTTGACCGCCCCTGTGGTCTTAATTTAAGGGACCAGGCGAGCCAGCCACTAGGCCGCTGGCCAGTGGCCCCTTCGACCCCCTGCGAACCGTTGACCGAACATAATAAAATACGCGGGCCAGTGGGCCCTTTTGACCAAAAATGTGGCCAGTGGGCTTAACTAAAGACGTGGGCCTGGACGCGGTTGGGGATTGCGAGACAGGAGCCCAAAAAACGAAACGAAAAAAACCTGCCGCGGCAGGGAAAAATTGCCGGATATTTTTTTTTTTCAAAAAAGTATCCATCCCGGTCCCTTGAACGAACCGGGACGAACTCCCTGGCCGTCCCCTGGCCCAGGTTCGCCACGTGGCCTGTCATTACCATCCCGGGTCCTGGCACAACCGGGACCAATGGGGGAGGGCTATTTGTCCCGGCTAGCCCATCCCGGTTGCACAACCGGGACAACTGGCCCTTACGACCCGGGACAAAAGGCCCTGTTTCCACTAGTGTACTGTTTTTACTTATTTGGTAGGATGAGCTGTGACATGTCCGTTATACCCCCGAATGTGATATGTGCATTTAATAAACTGATATGTGCACCGGTGGAACTACCTTCTAGCAATCTATCATACAACAAGCATCACAACACCTACCATCCACATAGGATTTTTTTTTGCGGGGAAAAGAATTCTTACCCGAGCAGTGGATGTCGGCATGGTCGTGCTGGTGAGAACAAGATCGAGGGGCGAAGGAGGTTGGTGGAGAGGACGAAATCGTGCGCCGCGACGGGGCAGGCCGGGGCAGGTCGTCGCTGGCGGAAGCAGGACGAGCTCGGGCGGCGGAGTTATGTCAGGAGGCGAGATAGCGGCGGGAGCTGGTGACCGGGGGGTGGGGGTGATGGGCTCGTCCCGGCGTCGGATGTGATGGATCCGTCGTCGGAGGTGAGGGATCGGGACGAAGCGTCCAGGGCCGGCGGCGGGCCTGCAAGAGGTGTGAGTCGTGGGTAGGGGGACCGGAGAGGAGTTGGGGCCATGAGCGATTCGTTTTTTTTCTTTCTCATTAGTTGACCGGTTTGGAGAAGGGGTAGGATGTGCGGTGGCAATTCGCTGTAATACTGCAGAACGACATGTCTATTTACAAATACCCTTCCTCGGGCGAGTTTAGAAACTCGGGAAACTGCTCCGGAGCAGATTCTAGTCATATATACAGCTTGAGATTCTCGGCGGCTAGAAACTGGACACCTCTTTTGAGTTTTCGCCGTTTGGAACCTAGAAACTCCCCATAAACTCCAAAAGGAGTGCCTAATTTACAGTCAGGTGCTCCAAATGGCTACACTAGCAAAAGCCAAAGAGAGTAGTATCCGCAGGAGATTGCATTATTGGTACCGGCGGCCCCTTAATTAGTTAGTTTGACCATGTCGTGACCATGCATTGACGGAACAGTATCGGTCTCCAGTTAATGCTAAAATATTTTCCTGGAGGGTCGTCAGCGTCACGTACGCGGTCGTCGCTGACAGCAATGGCCCGCACTGGTAGAAAATAGGCCTACAGTCCCGGTTCGCCAGGCCCATTAATCCCGTCCGGGCAACCGGGACTAGCAATGCACGACTAAAGGCCCCCCTTTATAGTCCCGCCACTTACGGACCGGGACTAAAGGCCCGTCCACGTGGGCGCTAGGGGTCCGTCGCGGCGGAGGACCTTTAGTCCCGGTTCTTGTGGTTAACCGGGACTGAAAACCTGCGCAGGTTTAGGGTTTTAGGCCCCCTAAACCTGTTTCCTTTTTAATTTGTTTTGTTTTAATTTCAGTACACATATACATGCATATATATATATATGAAATATCAAACAAGGAGAATTCAATAGGAATATATAATATATATTCAATATCGGGTGACCATATATACAACCTCGAACGAGTTTCCATATTACACAATTAAGATGGACGAGCATACACAAATTCGCACAAGTTTCAAAGTACTCAGGGCTTATACATGCGGATAATAGTCATCGTCGGTGGATGCATGGTACTCTCCTTTCTTATGGATGACATGACTAAGGAAAAATCCTGCTATTTCCTCTTGAATTGGTCGGAAGCGAGCTTCTGGAGAAAGCGCCCTCCGCAAGTTACTGAGACCCTTCCGCGTCTCCTCGTCCTTCTTCCTCTCAGATATTTCTTTCCGTATGTTCTCACAGACATAGTATCCACATAGACCGGTCCCCGGTGGCTGCTTATCCACACCTTTGACCACATTTCTAAATTGTAGCAGTTGTTTGAATTCACCGACATGTTCATGTGAGAGCCGTCTCCAAACTCTACAATGCAAATAAAATTAAATGAACAAGGGAGTTATTAGCTTAGAAAATGAACAAAAGAGACCGATCGATATAGAGCGCAAATGATTGAAAAATAATTACCTTTGCATCATTCTTCTCATGTCGACCCAAAGATCTGTATTTGAATTCATAGAGTCAATGATCAAAACTAAGGACTTCTGAAGATCAATTTTTAGCAGAATCCAGTGGTACCTGCGGACACATTAGATGCACAGTCATGCATAATTTATCGATTAGACATACAATGCATGGAGTAAACAAAACAGAATGGGAACATGAGAGAAACACTCACCCAAAATGGTAAGGAAATAGAATATATCTTTTGGATTCATGCTTTTTAAAAAATTTGTACAAGTCTTTCTCCACGTCTATGGGATGACGTTCTAACATAGTTCCATTAATGATTTGTGGGTCAATGAACCCAACATCATGGATGAGTCTTACTTTGCATTCCCAAATCTTCAATCTGCATAATAGCGTACGGAACAATATAGTTAGGACAATATATATATATAGATATAGTGTAGGCAATGAAGAACGAGATGAGGTAGAAATAAATCACTTACAGAACGTAGCAACTCAGGATAGATTTGTCGAGCTCACGCATATTGAACAGCTGGAACAATTCGCTAGAGATCCGCCTGCTTCTGTTTCTTCGCTGGAGGAGGAATGGGGGGCGACGTCTGCCATATGTCACTCCTGCAATAACTGAAACCAATACGTGCTCTCTTTGGCTCCTTCCATTCCTGGACGGTGATCGGGACGATGTCTCTAACAATGACTCCGCATTGGTTGATAAACTTTTTGGTGTGCTGTAGGGGCTTGCCGATTTCACTGACTGATTCGATGGTATATATTTCGGAATCTTTCATCGCCTTGGATTTGCCACGCTTTGTCATACTAGATCCGACCGAGGGCTAAAATAAGAAAGAGAGTCGCGCGCGTTAGTCTTTGCAATTGGACCGAGGGCTAAAATAAGACCGATGGCTAAAATATATACCTCGCCGGAGGTGGTTGTTCTTTGCAATTGGAGATCGTCGTTTGTCGACGGTTGACCTCCGTCATCAATGTCCATTCCTTCACCTCCTTGATCATCGACAATGTTTGTTCCTTCTTCACCTCCTTGATCATCGACAATGTCTGTTCCTCCTTCACCTTCTTGATCCTCAAGGTTCAGATAAGAAGAGATTACATCTTCCGCCGTCAGGTCTGTTCCTCCGGCTATGATATCTAATATATAACCTTCAGCCTCCTGTTCCGCCATCAGGTCTCTATTGTCTGCCATATGTCACTCCTGCAGACATGCATGTAGTAAAAATTAATTAAGTATATAGGAGACTTAGCAAATAATTTTCGTAGAAGGAGGGAAAACAGATTTGTAGGGTTTTGGATGGAAGAACGATGACCACCGGAGGGGGAAAACTATACTTTAGAGGTGTGTCCAAGATTAGTTTCTCAAATGACTTGGAGAACCCCATAGGTAGGTTGCATTTGCTTTCCTGGTCATTTTGGTATATTACACTTAATATTCTGAATTTATTGAATTAAAACTTATTTTCATTATTTTAATGAATTTAATACAAATTAAAATATGGTCTCATTTTGAACTTTGTCAAACATGAATGAAAATGATATAAATAGATAGCTTACATTTTTTGAACATTTTGCATATTTTTCCAAAAAAAATTAAATTATAAATTAAAAGTTATTTAATTTAGAACGTTATTTATATTCTGTAATTTAGAACAGTGGGCAGGTGACGTCATCATGACGTCACCCCTGGCGAGGCCGGCGGTTGCAAATTAGGATCTCGGATCGACGATTCCGGCCACGGGGGATGCAACGGAGATGGGGACGAGGCCACTGTGCTGCTCGCCACGGGGGAGGGGACGGAGATGGGGACGAGGCCACGGCCACTGTGGTCTCGCCGGCGGCGAATCTGGCCGCGGGAGCGAGCGCGAGGGACAGCGACGGCGACGGCGCGGCGACGGCGTTGGTTCTAGGGCGACGCCGTTGGTTCTAGTTCGATGGCGTTGGTTCTAGGGCGACGGCGACGGCCCGCGGGGAACCTACCGGCCGGAGAGACGGCGATGGGGCGGGGGCGGAGCAGGGTGGAGGCGGTGGAGAGAAGGGCGCGACGAGGGCGACGGCGCGGCGATGGCGACGGCGACGGCGATCTGCGCGGGCGACGGCGACGGGGCAGAAGACGACTGGGCGCCGGCGCGAATGAAGATGAGGGTTTGGGGACTTAGAAAATTTTGGGGCAGTAAGGCATCGCACATATATAGGTCAAGCCTTTAGTCCCGGGTGGTGTCACGAACCGGGACTAAAGGTCCCCTGGGGGTACCCTCCGCGGGCCTTTAGTCCCGGTTGGTGTCACGAACCGGGACTAAAGGTGAAAATTTTTCGCGGCGTTTTCGTTCCCGCGCAGAACGAGCCTTTAGTCCCGGTTCGTGACACGAACCGCGACTAAAGTGGTTATTCAAATACTTTTCCTTTTCCCATACTTAAAAATACAAATAATATATCAGAAAATGTAGAAAAATAAAACTAATTCTTTTTAAAATCTTAGAAATACAAATAATATATCAGAAAAATAAAACTAATCATAAAGATTCACACACATCTTGAATATATATATAGATAAAAAAGGCAGTACATAATGGCTAGAGTGGATCTAAACCTAAACGGAGAGCATAGATGCATGATCTGATATCTGCTAGTCATACTCCTGCCTAGGCCTATAGTACATGTACTCGTAGTCGTCGTAGTCGCCGCCGCCGTCGTCGTCACTATCGTCTGACGGTGCTCTGCACTCCCTCGGAGGATCACGACTCCAGGACTGGGCCTGAGGGTAGCGCAGGCGGGGGATATCGCCGGCCCTGATGTAGTCCATGACGCTCTGTAGAGTCCGGCCGGACCACCATAGCCTCGGCAGACCCGCGCGGCTGAGCGGGCGGAGCGCCGCCTCGAACGCCACCTCGCGTTAGATGCCGCTCGGGACGCGAGGACGAGGGCGCTGCAAGAGCTTCGTCGGGCCGACCGCGTCGGCGAAGTCTGGGCCTCCGACGATCCGAGGTGGGGGCCTATCTCGGACATACCATCATGCACCTCCGACGACGACGAGGAGGTCACCGACGAGTTCGCCGACGTCGACGACCCGGAGGAGGTCACCGACGAGTTACCCGACGACGACGACGAGGAGTAGTGTTCGTATATTCTCTCTTTTCAATAAAAGAATTTGTATTCCGCAAGGTTCGTATGTTCGTATGTTTTCTGTTTTTAATAAAAGTTATGAAATCAGATATTTTATCTCACAAAGTAACCAAGATAACCAAGATTGTCGAAATCCACCATTGTCATTCCGTATTGGTCGTCCACCTTTAACCAAAATAAAACTAATTCTTTTTCCAATCTTAAAAATTCCCATAAATAAAAAAGGCAGTACATAATGGCAAGAGTGGATCTAAACCTAAACGGAGAGCATAGATGCATGCATGATCTGATATCTGCTGCTAGTCATACTCCTGCCTAGGCCTACACATGAGAAAATTCAGAGCCCAGGACTGGGCCTGAGGGTAGCGCAGGCGGGGGATATCGCCGGCCCTGATGTAGTCCATGACGCTCTGTAGAGTCCGGCCGGACCACCATAGCCGACGACCGGCCTCGTGAAAATTCCCAGGATGCAGGCCGTCCTCCTCATACCTGGCGAGCGCCCTCTCACGCCGATTGATGAAGAAGGCATCCCAAGTATGTTGGTTATCGGGATGCCAACTGGGATCTCTCCGCTGCTCCGGCGTGAGCTCGTGGTAGTAATGGTTCGTGATGGCCGCCCGACGTGCCACACCTTGAGGAAGAGGAGGGACCGGCACTCCTCCGGCGCTCAGCATCCAACCGGCGGGAACACTGTAGCCGGGCGGGCAGGGGTAGTTCGAGGCGGAAAGTGCCTCCGCCTGGATGAATGTTAGAGTGGGTACGGTAGAAGCCATGAGAGAGTGGTGAGTTTGTATGTGTTTATGCCAATGGTGTGGCAATGCATACATATATATACTGAGAAGAAAACATCCTTTTAGTCCCGGTTGGTGTCCCCAACCGGGACTAAATGGTTAGGGTTCATTGGGAAACGGATCATCCCTTTAGTCCCGGTTGGTGTCACCAACCGGGACTACATGGGAATTAGGGTTTCGTTTCGACCAATCAGATAGAATCACACAGATCGTGTGTTTCTTTCAACCGCTTGTGATTCGTTGGATCCGGGGTGTGTTTCTTTCCAGCTTTGTGAGCCGTTGAATGAGATGTTTCTTCACCGATGGGTCAAAACCCTAGCTCAGTAAAAGTTTGGTACAATAAATTAATTAGAGATAATATAATTCAAAATGATCCATTAAACATGATCCATTCAACAAAGTTTGGTACAATAAATTATTACACATCAATTCTTCCCTTGTGTCCCCGCTTTCTTACGATTTGGACGTATCCATGGAGCATCCTCATCATTTAACTTAATGCTTGGGTCAGAGTTCACTTTGAAGGGCGGAATTTCACCAAACATATTATAATCTTCTGACATGTCTGTCTTGTCCTCCACTCCCACGATGTTTCTTTTCCCTGAAAGAACAATGTGACGCTTTGGATCATCGCATGATGCACTGATCATTTTCTTATCTTTCCGTTTCCTCGGTTTGCTACTCATGTCCTTCAAATAGAAAACCTGAGCGACCTCTTTGGCTAGGACGAATGGTTCGTCAAGGTAACCAAGATTGTCGAAATCCACCATTGTCATTCCGGATTGCTCGTCCACCTTTACCCCACCTCCTGTTAGCTTGAACCATTTGCACCGGAACAAAGGGACCTTAAAATAGGGTCCATAGTCAAGTTCCCATATCTCCTCTATGTAACCATAATATGTGACCTTTTGCCCAATCTCGGTTGCTGCATCAAAGCGGACACCACTGTTTTGGTTGGTGCTCTTTTTATCTTGGGAGATCGTGTAAAATGTATTCCCATTAATCTCGTACCCTTGGAAAGTCGTTATAGTCGAAGATGGTGTCTTGGCCAACATGTACAGCTGATCTCCAACATCATTGTCATTCATTAAATGTTTTCGCAACCAACTGCCGAAAGTCTCCATGTGGGCCTTTCTAATCCATGATTCAGTCTTCCCCGGGTTGTTCGAGCGTAAAATATTCTTGTGTTGCTCGAAATACGGAGCCACCAAGCTCGAATTTTGCAGAACTGTGTAGTGTGCTTCAGTCATAGAATGACTGTCCATACATATCGTTGATTTCCTTCCGATCGTGCCTTTTCCACTTAGTCTCCCCTCGTGCCGCGATTCAGGAATACCAATCGGCTTAAGGTCAGGAACATAGTCAATACAGAACTCAATTACCTCCTCATTTCCATAGCCCTTTACGATGCTTCCTTCTGGCCTAGCACGGTTACGAACATATTTCTTTAATACTCCCATAAACCTCTCGAAGGGGAACATATTGTGTAGAAATACAGGACCGAGAATGAAAATCTCTTCGACTAGGTGGACCAGGAGGTGCGTCATAATATCGAAGAAGGATGGTGGAAACAGCAACTCGAAACTGACAAGACATTGGACCACATCGTTCTGTAACCGTGGTAGATCTTCTGGACTGATTACCTTCTGAGAGATTGCATTGAGGAATGCACACAGCTTCACAATGGCTACTCGAACATTTTCCTGTAGGAGGCCCCTCAAAGAATCGGAAGCAATTGCGTCATAATCACGTGGCAGTCGTGAGACTTCAGGTTTTGGAACTTTTTGTCCGCCATGTTTATTATTCCCTTTATATTCGACGAGAAGCCAGACGGGACCTTCATACTGCTCAGGCATTCAAAAAAAATGACCTTCTCTTCTTTCGTAAGAGCGTAGCTGGCACGACCTTGAAACCATTCCGGATGCCGGTCATCTGGGTCTTTCAAAAGTTGTTGATCCCGCCGTGCTTCCTTTGTATCCTTTGTTTTCCCATACACGCCCAAGAAGCTTAGCAGGTTCACGCAAACATTCTTCGTAACATGCATCACGTCGATTGCAGAGCGGACATCTAGGACTTTCCAATACTGTAGCTCCCAAAATATCGATTTCTTTTTCCACATGGGTACGTGCCCGTCAACTCCCTGCGGAACTGATTGTCCGCCAGGACCCTTTCCAAAGATGACATTCAAATCCTTGACCATATCAAATATCTCATCTCCAGTACGTTCCGCAGGCTTCGGCCGGTGATCTGCCTTGCCGTTGAAATGCTTGCCTTTCTTTCTTACGTTATGATTTCGGGGAAGAAATCGACGATGACCCAGGTACACGTTCTTCCTACAGTTATCCAAAAATACACTTTAAGTCTCATGTAAGCAGTGCGTGCATGCTTTGTATCCCTTATTTGACTGTCCAGAAAGGTTACTGAGAGCAGGCCAATCGTTGATGGTTACAAAAAGCAACGCTCGTCGGTTAAATTCCTCTTCTTTGTGCTCATCCCACACAGGTACACCAGGTTTGCCCACAATTGTAAAAGTTCATCAACTAATGGCCTTAGGTACACATCGATGTCGTTGCCGGGTTGCTTCGGACCATGGATGAGCACTGGCATCATAATGAACTTCCGCTTCATGCACAACCAAGGAGGAAGGTTGTAGATGCATAGAGTCACGGGCCAGGTGCTATGGCTGGAGCTCTGCTCGCCAAAAGGATTCATGCCATCAGTACTTAGACCAAATCTTATGTTCCTTGCGTCAGCTGCAAAATCTTTGAACTCTCTGTCGATCTTTCTCCATTGCGTTCCATCAGCGGGGTGTCTCAACGCCCCGTCGGACTTACGGTCCTCTTTGTTCCATCGCAACAACTTGGCATGATCTTTGTTCCTGAACAGGCGTTTCAACCGAGGTATTATAGGAGCATACCACATCACCTTGGCGGGAACCCTCTTCCTGGGTTTCTCGCCCTCAACATCGTCACCAGGTTCATCGCCTCTGATCTTATAACGCAATGCAGTGCATACAGGACATTCATTCAAATCCTCGTATGCACCGCAGTAGAGGACGCAGTCGTTAATGCATGCATGTATCTTCAGAATCTCTAAACCTAGAGGGCACACAAACTTCTTTGCTTCGTACGTACTGGTGGGCAACTCGTTATTCTTCGGAAACATATTCTTCAACAATTTCAGCAAATTTTCAAATGATGAGTCAGCTACACCTTCCCGTGCCTTCCATTTCAGCAAATCCAGTGTGGAGCCCAGCTTTTTCAGACTATTGTCGCATCCTGGATACAGTGACTTCGTGTGATCCTCTAACATGCGATCCAAATTCTCCATCTCCTTGTCAGTTTCGCAGCGTCTCCGTGCATCAGCAATGGTCCGACCAAGATCATCAGCGGGCTCATCATGTGCCTCTTCTTCACCTTCACCAAACCCTTCCCCACCTTCAGCATCATCCTCCATGAAAGTATCACCGAAAAGGTCATGATAGTTGAAATCGATATAATCCTCTTCTTCATCTTCTTCCATTCTAACCCCTCTTTCTCCATGCTTGGTCCAACAATTATAGCTTGGCATTAAACCGTGCCGAAGCAGATGCATGTGAACGACTCTTGAGGAGGAGTGACCCTTCTCATTCTTACATTCAGCACATGGACAGATAATAAAACCTCGCTGCTTGTTCGCATTTGCCACTACGAGGAAATCTTTCAAACCCGTAGTGAACTCGCCGGAGAGTCGGTTACCGTACATCCATTGCCGATTCATCTGCATTATTATTATATAAAGTATATAATTAACCATCATGCATCTGTTAAACTAACTAGCTAGCTGGAAATAATACAAATCATGAAAGGTTCAAGTTGGTAACCGCGATCACGGAGGTAAAATAAATGAAAACGCTCAAGTGTGTTTCATGCTATGGGGCATTTCATCGAACACCTTGTGTGCATAGTAGGAACCAAAAGCATACCCACCACCCCCTTGTGAATATTGTGAGCAAATATGGCCAAGTGCAGCGAGCTGAGTCCTATATATAGGGATGGGCCTTTAGTCCCGGTTCACCTGGACAACCGCGGCTAAAGGCCTTGGGGCCAGCCCGAGAACCTATTCGTCCCGGTTGGTCTGGCCAACCGGGACTAAATCCCCTCCCCTCCGCCAGCTGTGGGCCGAGCGCGCTGGGCCCAGACTATTGGTCGCGGGTCTCGTGCCGAACCGTGACTAAAGACCCCTATGGTCGCGGGTCCATTATTTTGGGGACTAATGGGGGCGTACCGAAGGCCTATTTTCTACCAGTGCCGGTCGATCGAAATGTGAATCCCTGGTCCCGGCAGGGTGCTAGCATAGATCGCGATCACGGTGATCAGTGGTGGAGAATCTGAGTAGGACGTTCTTGGGCAAGAGATTGAGAGAGCGAAGAGGAGTGTAGTATTATATCGTGTGTCGTGGATGCAGATCATCTGCCTGTCCCGGGCCAGTATAGTATATTGCCAGCAAGCAGAGTAGTACGCCAGTAGTCTATTGCCCCGGGCTAAATCAAACTTACACATCTCACTAGTAGTAGAATCCAACCAATCAGACCGTATGAACACGTTGTGATCACGACAGTGTAGAACATTCACCGATCGATCTTGAATAAAAGAAGGGAATACTAGCTAATCAGTGTACTCAAAACCCACATTATTTTATAAATATATACAGAGCCAGCCAGCCAGGTGATGGAGATAGGTAGAGGAAAGTCCGAAGAGTATCCGCAACTGCAAGATATTGCGTGACGGGAACCGCGCACGGATTAGGATTAATTAGTTAGTTAGTTTGACAGCAAAGAAGGATAATTACTCCAAAGAAGGTCACCGTCGACACGATGGACTCTTGGTCAGCGTCCACTCTGCCTGGCAGTTGTTTAGGACTATATCAACTACGGAACCCAGTGCAACATGCTTAAACAAGTGGATAACAATGATTTAAAAAAGATGCCCATCACAGCCGATAAACAAATTAAATATCCTTTTGATCTGAGGATCCCACGGCCTCTCTCTCTGTATGTCATGTTTTAGGCTCTGTTTTCAGGTTCATATTATTCGTCTAGCAGAGTGAAGGTCAGTGTCTGTCATGTACGCGTGGCTCTCTCTCTCTAGCCAATCCAAAGCCACTCAACTCACGGGATATCGTTTGCTTCTTCTTCTTCTATCATAAAACAAAGGTTTTTGGATTAGTTTCCAATGTCGACCTGGCTACTTAGTTCTTGGTTCACACATGTGTAGAAAGGGACGGGGTGTACCTCGTCACGCCGTCGATCGTCACTGAATTTTTTTAAACAGTGTTCACATGTACCTGTCCCGATCTGAATATGGGCCCAACGGCGTTTCTTTCCGTCTCTTTCCGTCTGAGCTTGGGTTATTATTAGCCGGGCTTGCATTGAGCTAGTAATCAAATCAAAAGTAGTACTCCCTCCGTCCTGTCTCGACTTTGGGGCTATGGTTCGGTGTCCCCTCCTCTCAATTTGCTGGAAGGGCATGATCAACATTTTATATAAAAATATATTTTTTGTTTTAATACAATAATTTGTCCCCCTCTCATATTTGGATTTCTCTCATTTTTCTAAAGGATTTAGACATATTATTTGTCAAATTTAAATTTACGGATTTGCATATATGAATTATTCAATATTAAATGAAGAAAAGATAAATAAATTAATTATTATTTCCATTTAAGAATATTTTAATTCAAAATATTATTAATGATTTATTTCTTTTTATTTAAATAATTATTTTGATTCAAAGTCTATGGGTTAATAGGATAGTTAGAATACTATTGGCAAGCAAGTGTCTCTTGTTTGTAGGTAGCTCATAGGAAAGAAACTAAGAAGTTAAGCGTGCTAGTGCTGAAGTTGTGTGAGGATGGATGACCTCTGACGAAAGTTTAGTAGAAGTGAGTAATTTAGATTGAAATTAAAAATTCTTAGTGATAAATGTCAGTTTAATTTAGATTAAAATAATTAAAATGAATTTTTTCGGAAAAAATCGAAAAAGAGAAAAAAAAAGACAACGCTTTGGTACCGGTTCGTAACAGGAACTGGTACCCAAGGAACCCAGACCCGTGGGCTTCTTCCTGGGCAACGTGAAGACCCTTTTAATACCGGTCCGTTATAGACCGGTACTAAAATCTCATGGGCCTTTAGTGCCGATTAATTAGTACCGGTATTCCAACCGGTACTAATAGGCCTCTGAAACCTGTACTAAAAGCCCATTTTCTACTAGTGGTCCATACGTGTATACGAACGTACTATGTATGTATATGCATACCTGAATTATAAACCGTTCGTCCACCGCTCCTAATCACATGTGAGGCAACGACATGCCCACGACGACGTATGAATTTTGCGTGAATACTTATACGCGAAATACGTAATTAAAATAACCCTGACGGGTTTATAGGGGACGGCATATGTCTTAATACGACTTAAATATTCACAACCGTCTTTTTTTGATTAATCTGCGTCGCATCTAGTTCTCGATTACATTTACTTTTATCTAACTTTGAGACAATTAATACAAAACGAAGGGTGTATTGAATTGTTCGGGTGAAACAATGTGTCCCTGATGTGATGGCCCGACGCACACAATGCTCGCTGACAAAGAAAGGAAGTGACAAGCTATGTTTCACCTGCAACTCGATCGATCGTCTGATCAACTCCCGTGATTCCCAAATCTCTCAGATGCCCTGTATCTATGGCGATTCTGTGTGAGACTTTATTGGTAAAGAAAGTTTCTTGTCGTTTCGCTCTATCTTGCTCCTTCATTTAGATAAAGGCCTGAACCGGTACTCAAGAAGGACACCGGAAACTGGCGCGCATGCCTCTAAATCCTCGGTACACAGACACACACACCATTGCTTCTATGTTTTCCTCTGTTCTTGGGGTCACGGATTCATGGTGATGAATTGCACCGAACAAGTGCTGCGAGCACTTGTATCTCCGCGATAGTATCTACACGATATTAATATACATTCTTTATCTAAAAAGTGCTGCGAGTGGCTGGCGTACTACAGGTCTAGAGCATGAGCACCAACCCGATGAATTCATGAAGGACTGGATGGGAATGGCCAACGCCGTCGCCGCCAACAACGTCACCAACTTGTCGGTCACCTGCTACATCATGCCCCTCAATGGCGCCTATCTCGCCGACGCCAACCTCAGCCACTTCTGGATCATCGCCATCCTTCATGATCATCTACATCATCGTAAGTCCATTCTTCTTTGTCAGAATTAATGGAATGTTGCAAGATCAAACACCTGATGTGCACGAACAACGGTTTTCAGGCTCTGGCGCCGCGACCCCACTGCGGGGCAGTCGACGGCGGTGTTCATCGCGTTGTACCTGATTGCGCACAGGACCGGCGGGATGTAGCCCATGTGTGTCCTTATTCTGGGTTGACGAGGCAAATATGCTAGTTTTTTCTAAAAAAATGTTTCTAATCAAGGCAATGTATCTAAAAAATAGCTTGATGCAGCATGCATATGTATGCTTTCCTTTGCATTACAGCATCTCTAAAGATCCTGTAAAAAGAGGCCAAAACATCGAAATAACTTAATTTTGCAGGTTTCGGTCGGCAAAACATGAAGCTAAGAGCATCTCTAGTAGTACCCCTAAACCCCTAAACCCTTATAGCAGTTTTAAGGGTTGAGAATGCCACTTTTCGTGCACTTTTACGGGTTGAAAAACAGGGGCAAAGACTAGAACCCTTAAACCCAACCCTTAAAACGGAATATTCTGTTTTAAGGGTTGGGTTTGAGGGTTCTAGTCTTTGCCTCAACCCCAACCTCTAAAACTGTCACATATACATCACAATATGCCACATAAACATAAACATAATGAACCATCAAACATACTACTAGATAACAATAATGGATGCATGGTTTCAAAGTTTTTACATCACATAATCATCATCTTGCTCATCTCATTGGCACCACCAAAAAATTGCACCTCGGCGCCAACTACTCGGACACTCAACCACTATCAAACCTCACCATCATGCGAGTTGTCAACACCGCCATCGCTCATGGGAGTGTCAACTCGAAAGGTAGAGGAGGACATCCGGAACATCTTCTTTCTCTCCGCGATGTCATCCTTGCACTCCTTCCACCACTGCAGCTGATCTTCATCCATGTCCTTCTTGGACATCATCATGTGCTCTTTCTCTTCCATCATGAGCTCCTTCCATACCTTGGCCTCTTTCACCTTGACCATCCTCTCCTCCAAGTCGGCCTTGCGCTTTGCCTCCTCACGTTTTGCTTCAATCTGTGCCATCTTCACCTCCTTCTTGACATGGGTGATGGCTAATTTTGCCTCCAATGTCTTGGTTGTCATAGAATCTCTTGCCTTCATCATGTGATCCATCTTCTCCCTTAGGCTAGACGCCTCTTCTTCCATCTTCACTCTAAGCTTGGCCTTCTTGGTTCCCTCGGGCTTGTTCAAGTTCCTCTCCTCAACATCCGGATGATCCATGTCAAGCATTTCCTTCTTCTTCGGTGCGGTTTCTTGATCCCGCAACTTCCACTTGTCATATGTTTGAAGAATTGACCAAACATGCTTGAATGGGAATGTTTTACCCTTGGAACCCGCCATCTCCTTGTACCTCAAGCCGGCAATGGTTTCCTACAAACCACACAACACACATGAGAAACTAAGCAACACACATGAGAAACAAATTGAAAGTTGTAGGTATGCAAACTTACGTAGTCACTCTCCACGGTGCCACTCGGCGGCGCCTCCAACACTTGCTCCATCGCCGCACTCCAACGCGCACTTGCCGGCTTGATCAAGTCCCACCGGCCTTGAAGCGACCGGAATGAGCGAGCGGCGAACCCACTCCTCTTCGGCTTCATCCGTAGATACGCGTCCTCGATGCGTTGCCAATACCGCTTATTGGTTTGGTCGGTACCGGTGGCCGCATCCATCCCCACCGATGCCCAAGCTCGAACCAAGAGCACATCCTCCGCATCGGTGTAGTTCGACGAGCGGACGGCGGGACGAGCAACGGCGGCGTACGCATCCTCCCCTATCTCGGTGATGTCCTCATCACCATCATCCTCCTCCGCATCATCTCCGGCGTACTCGTCCTCCTCCATATAGGGATCGAGCGGTGGAGCGGTGATGTCCACCTCCGCATCATTGAGCAAGTCCATGAAGGAAACGTCCGGGTTGGACATTTCATCGAGCACCTCCGGGGCGGCGGCGACGGGCGCGGCGGCCGCGGCCACGTCCTTCTTCTTGGAGGGCCGCTTGACCACGGCCTTCCTCGGCTTCACCGCGGCGGCGGCGGCACGCGGGCCGCCGGAGGCCATCTTCGCCCGCGCGCGAGGAGCGGCCGGGGCGGGGCGGGGCGGGGCGGCCGCCGTGGCCGTGGCGGCAAGGGGCGGGGCGGGCGGGGCGGCGGCGGGCGCGGCCGCGGGCGCGAGCAAGTGCGTCCCGGCCCGCCGGCGCTTCGCCCCCACCGGGTTGGTGGCGGCCACCATGGCCGCGCCGCGGAGGTCGGCGGTGGCGGGCGGGGCGGCCGGGGCGGGCGCGCCCGGCGGCGGAGGCGGGGCGGGAGGGGCCGGAGCCGGGGCGGGAGGGGCCGGAGCCGGGGCGGGAGGGGCGGGCGCGGCGGAGGCGACGCCGGCGGCGGGTTCCATGGCGGCCGGGGCGGTTGGGCGGGTGGGAAAATTCCCTCCCGCGTGTTGTGCGTGTGGTGATACGGGTTGGGAGGGGTTGACCCCTCCAACCCCTAAGTTTACAGGTTGGGAGGGGATTCCCGGGTCCGGCCTGCATTTTTTTTTACGGGTTTAGGGGGTCTAGTCTTTGCGATTTTTTGGTCGAAAACTGTAAAAAAAGCGGTTATTTTTAGGGGTTTGAGGGTTTGAGGGGACTACTAGACATGCTCTAATAGGTCCTATAAATCTAGCTGACCTGTAATTTTTTTTGTGAAAACTGAAAAATCAAACACGGTGTAGCTCATATTCCCAGTTTTGGAGTAGATTTTTCCACTGAATTAAAAAGGCACGAGACTGTTGGCCGGAGGAAAATTTCTAGCTAACTAGAACCGAACTTGTTGGAACCCGACGAAAATCTACCTCTGTGAGAGGATTTGCATGGTTGAGCGGGAGGAGACAAACGTCGGCAGTGGAGGGCACAGCCTGGAGGAGCAGTACATGGAGGGAAGAGGAGAAGGTCCAGGGAGTCGTTGCTCCTAGTTGCGAGTCTGGAGGTGGCTTGTAGGGTAGGGCTTCGAGCGGAGAATGGCCGCATGTCAGATTCACGCCGCCGTAGGATGTAGGAGGGAGACATGGACATGGCAGAAGGGGTGGCGTACAACGTGGATCAAAGGTAGCATAGGACGGGAAGATGGAGGTGAGGGGAATAAGGTTGGGGAAAAAAAGGAAAAAAAAGCAAAGATTATGATTTTTATGGTAGCTATTCTTGTAAACTCAGTACCGCAAAAACAGTTTAGCGTTTACCTTGAAATAAGTTTTTTCCTACCAATTTTTGTTGATTCTGGTAGAAATGTTGTTGATATTTTTTCTCAGTTTCGTAACATTTTACTAGATTGTTTCTGTTGCGTAGCCCCTTTTCTGTTACATGAATTTTGTCGAAATGTTTTAATCTTTTTTTGGTACAATTCTAAAATCTTTCGGAATTGTTGGGAGTGTTTCACATTGCAATATTCTTTTTAATAAAACGCACAAGTTTTTATTTGAGGAACGCATGTGCAAGTTAGACCGCAAAGGCGGTAAAAAATATTCCAGTTTGCACCCTCGTAACTGAAAATATATATTTAGCGGGCTACAGACCGAGCCACGCTGATCCGCACAAGGAGCTACCTCGAATCAGCAAAAGTGTGATCCGAGATAAACTAAAAAATTTATATTAAATTTTTATACTTTTTAGTTTTAATTTTCGCATTCTACAATAGTGATGATTTGATTTATTTTATCACATATTTCATATAGTTAAACACTTAGAAATGTTGTTCAAATTAAGTTGTAGCATTTTCTGTTATATAGTTTTAATGTATTCTTTTAAATATTTTCTTTTTATTAAATTTGAATTGCATAAAGGAAATCTCCATATATTCTTGTAAAACTAGATAAATTACATATGGTTTACATATTTACTAAAAATATACATAAAGCATACAACCCAAAAAATGTCTTAGTAGCGTTTTCTAGTTCATGACTACTTAACCATACTTACCGTAACTTCGGGATTATAAATTTAAGCTTTAGGGCTAGTGTACAATATACCTGGCCGTGGGAAGCCCGGCCAAAATCCTGGGCCTAGGCCCGATGACCTTATCCGTTTGCCGGACATGTGCCTTAGTTTTGAGCCCGGAAGCATGGCTAGGCCAGGCCTGCGGTTGGTATTCGGTGTTTTAAGGAAGAGGCCCGACCTGAGGCCCAAAGCCCAATGAGATTTTCCACCCATGGGCCGGGTTTGAAAATTAGGCCCAACGATCGGGCTAGACCTAGGTTTTCTTCTATGGGCTTTTTAGGCCCGGCCCGAGTTATGGCTAGGTATAGTCTGCAACGTGGACGTAGGTACTAGTTCTGGTTCACGTCAGTGTAGAATCAGGAACGGGTTTAGCCTGTCACATCGACTGATATATGATACGAAATAGCTCGAAACTGTAAAAAAATGTTAGATTCACGTGAATAACTACGTACGTAGGTGCCTCTCCTGGGTTGAAACTCTTTGAAGATGGAGAACACACTCGAGACGCATGGTTACATGAGAGGGCCTGGGTACAACCATATTTTGTTCAAGAAGGTGCATTATCATGGGCTTAATCTTTCACCTGCACCTGGATCCATCTCCTGAAAGCAATGTACTACACTATATGCTTTTAATCTTATGGAATTCTGGTGGTCAGGTTGGTAGCACAAGTAAAACTGATTTGGTAAAATTACGTTTTCATTATGGTCTCTGTTTTCTGGTAAAATTCTTCTCGTCTCTGTTTGTCTTGCTGCTTCACTTTGAGAGAGGCCTGAACCTGCTCTCAGACAATTCTTCCACTAATGTTCGCTAATCTCCGATGCTAGAATGTACTTACAATAGCATCAGTATCACTCCTGCACTGCCTGTCAGCTCGATTTGGTTGATGTCTGAGCCCGATCCTAGTTTTTTTTTCTTCTTCTTCTGCTCCAGTTGTGGGTAAACGACTCTGTCAGTTTCTATCTCCAGGTTTCATTTGCTTCCCTTTACATTATAGATTTGTCCAAACCATGTTGCTGCTGTTCTTGCTGAAACTTGCACGCACATTCAGCAAATAAATCACGGAGGAAAATAAATCTTGCAGCAATCAGATCCTCGTCTGAGCTGCTGCAGTGAATAATCAGTGGTGCCGGGTGCGACAGGGAAAGTTCAGCCATGGGGTTGTCGACACAGAGCTGTACGCCCAGGATGGTACCGTGGACATCAGGGGCAACCCGGCACTCAACAAGGATAACGGCAACTGGCGCGCATCCTCGGTACACAGACACACACACACAGACACACACACACACACACACACACACACACACACACACACACACACACACACGCACGCACGCACGCACGCACGCACGCACGCACGCACGCACGCACGCACGCACGCACGCACGCACACACACACACACACACACACACACACACACCAATGGTGCTCTGTTTTCCTCTGCTTTGCTCTGCTCTTGGGAGTTCATGGCGTCACGGATTCATGGCGATGAATTGCAGCGAACGAGTGCTGCGAGCGGCTGGCGTACTATGGCATGAGCACCAAACTGGTAAACTTTATGAAGCACCGGATGGGCATAGCCAACGCCGTAGCCGCTCTTGGAGTTCATGCCGCACGGATTCATGGTTGTTATTCAGATTTCAGAAGACACGAAAAAATTGGCTGTTGAAAGAAAATGAAAATCCAGGATTGGTATTTCACAGAGTCCAGATAGAAAAATTGGAGGTGTAAAATCATTGATACGAAGAATGATTGTGCTGTTGATTAATTCTAGTCTCGTACAAGGCAGAAAATATATTGATATGTAATGTTGCAGATAGTAATACACTGTTTTTGTTAGGCTTGGGACCCTTGAGATAGTGGCCGCAACCAATGTGAAAGTAAATAGACAAGCGACTATGAATAGATATTTCTTTTCTCTGTTTTCTTCTGACGGGATATTGGCCCTTTTGTTTGTATTGGTGTCATATAGTTACATTGCGAGATTTAAATATGTGTGGGCATGGTCACAAAATTGATGAAAATAAGTTGAATTGGTAGAGGATCAGGTGAAACCTTTTTGGTTCTTACCTAAATGTTTGTGTGTGTGTTCAGATTTCAGGAGACATGTCAAAAGTAGGTTCTTGCAAGTTAAAGGTGTAACTTGAGACATGAGATATGGAAAAATCGACACACAAATATGTTATTTTCATCTGCAGTTAGATAGTAGCAGACTGTTTGTTTTCAGGCTTGAGGTTCCATGTTTTTGGGCAGGTTTCCGATGAACTCGCAGCTAGACGGATTGGTGCTGGAAGGACTGTTTCAGGCTTGAGGTTCCAGGTTTTTGGACAGGTTTCCGATGAACATGATTGTCGCAGCTAGACGGATTAGTGCCAGAAGGACTGTTTCAGGCTTGAGGTTCCAGGTTTTTGGCAGGTTTCCGATGAACATGATTGTCGCAGCAAGACGGATGTGTGCCGGAAGGATTGTTTCAGGCTTCATCGCCACCATCCATGGAGACTGACGAGGAGCGGCCAATCTGCAGACAGGGGGACACGGCGGAGAGGTTAGAAATCCATGCCGGCGGGGTGGAGAGCGTGAGGGGTCGAAAAGACATGATCGCCAAATGTCTGTTCAGATCTTGAAAGAAGATGAAACACAAATAGGGGAAAGTTAAAGGTGTAATTTATGACATGACAAATGTTTGCGATGTTGATTATGTCTAGCTAGTGCCTTGGAAAAAATCGGCACATAAATATGGTAAAACTTCATGTCTAAGGATCAATGGCCGATTCAATTGGCTACAGACATTGTGTCTCTGGCGATTCAGTCCGTCACTACTAGGATTTCGAAGCAGCAACACAAGTGTGATGATCATGTGATGTTCAGCAAAAAAAAATGATACCAGGCTTGCAATCAGTGTTGTCTGAGTGCGCAACAACCTCTCCTTGCCGATTTGTATACCTTCTGAGAACTTTCTAATATAAGTCCTTGTTCACTTGAGACGCCATTTTTGTTCTAGTGCAATACAACACGGGTTAGGACAGCGATGATCATCGAGTATCGGAAGATCGATAGAAACGAGAGCATAGGTTGTAAGCACAACACTAGTAAAGTTCTCATACGGGTTCAATACCGCATCCGACAACCCCGATTTGCCACGGGTCCATAGCAAAATCTACATATTAATATCGCTAAACATAGACTCAACAAATTCCTTTGATGAAAAATGTAAACGAGGATGTGTACTCGGTCCCGCTCGAGGGTTTTTTCTGGCTTACGACTCAAACTATAGTTAAAAATCTCTTTAAATTGAATGACATAATAATACACTCGAAACTAATATTAAGATATTTGTTTGGTTAGACATGTCTACCAAAATATGGAAGATAATTACATATTCCTACAAATGCAAAATTAGAAGGGTACAATTTTATCATTTTTAACCCCTATCTTTATAGAAAAAATAAAACATGGTTTTTGTTACAAAATATATTTAAATTCAACACAAGTTGAATGTATTTTGATTGTATATAGTACAAATAAGGCTTCACTTAATATTAGTAAAAATTTATATGATCTGTATGTTCCATAAAAGAAGACGCATAAATTTAGTAAAATAAAATAATAGTAAGTTTGACCAATTAGCTTGCTAAAAAGGCTTACATTATGGAACGGAGGTAGTAGACAAGAATATGAAAATTTTAGAATATGAAATCAGTATGAATAGAACCACAAATAGAATATATTTCCATAGTATAGTAGGTTTCCTAAATCTTGTAGATATGTTAACTTTTTATCTAAAAAATTGGTCAAAATTACACGACGATTGATTTTTTACTAATATACGACTTGTCTGGATGTACAAAGGTTATATTTTGTGTCAACCATAAACCGGAAATAAGTAAAAAGTCTATATATTGGAATGATGCACATAAGATTGTATGGTTAAATAAGTTATATAAAATTACAAGAGTTTAATATAAATTATATTGGTGTAAATTGTACTCGGTAAACTAATTCTTTCGACCGCCCCGACTATTGCGGTTGCCAGATTGAGAGATCCATTTAGGAGTAGCTGTGAAATGAAAACGCTGTTCCCTTTCTTCATGAATAATGAAGTCCAGATATCCAAAAAGATTAAAGCCCAGTTCAAAGAGTTGAAAACTTGACTAGAAAATTTCATGCCACATATACTTTTGTCCAATAGGGAGTGAGGTAGATGCACTACGCGATTTGGTTGTGGGTTTGCTCTTCCGAAGTGAATATGTTTTACAAAAAATGATAATCTATTAAGAAAATTTGCCATTGTGTTGAAAGATTTCTATTAGTGAGGCTCCATTTCATCCGGACACGGTAATATATTTTTTGTACACCAATATTTTTTATATTTAAATTTGTTTCTTTATCATATAGACCTCTCTTTGGTTGAAGCGAAATTCCCATGCTCAACCTTATCAATCTTATCATCTCCGATTGTCTATGCCATAAGATGGGCATCATCACTCGCCTCTATTGCCGAAGGAAAATTCCCATGTATATTTGGACAAATGAAAGTCGTGTATTTTAGAACCAATCATACATTCATACCGTATGAATACGATTTTGTGGGGATAGCAAATCCAAAGAGTATCCGCAACTGCAAGAGATTCCATGACGGGAACCACGGATTTGTTTGTTTGACGGACGGAAGATTCATGTCAATTACCATCAAACAGAATAGTTCCGGTCTTGATTACTAGTCAACCAGGGTCGACGTGAGGGATGGACTGAAGGGAATATGCCTGAGAGACAATAATAAAATGGTTATTATCTTATTCCTTGTTTATGATAAATGTTTATTTCTCATGCTAGAATTGTATTAACCGTAAACGTTGATACATGTGTGTTTAATAAACAAATATTGGTTCCTAGTAAAGCCTCGCTTTTAACTAGCTCGTTGATTAATAGATGATCATGGTTTCCTGATCATGAACATTGGATGTTGTTAATAACGGGGTCATGTCATTAGAAAAATGATGTGATAGAAGAATGATGTGATGAACATATACCCAAAGTGAATATAGAAATGCGATCAAGTCATTAAGTTTACATTGTTATATCAAACATACGAAGTAACTTATTCCTTAGACCATGAGATCATGTCAATCACTGATACCGGAAGGGTGCTTTGATGTCATCAAACGTCACATCGTAACAGAGTGACTATAAAGGTGTCGTTAGGTATTCGGAAAGTATTAGTTGAGGATCAAGGATCAAGAGTGGGATTTTTCCATCCAAAATGACGGAGAGATATACTATGGGCCCTCTCGGTGATAACACATCAACACCGCTTGCAAGCATGTGATATGATCACAAGGATGTTATATCATGGGAACGAGAAAAGAGTACTTGTCGGTAACGATATTGAACAAGGAATGGTTGATACCAATGATCGAATCTCAGACAAGTAAAATATCGCGAGACAAAGGGAATAGTTCACGACGTTGATGGTTCACACGATCACGAGAGTCATCGTTGAATATATAGGAGTCATCACGGATTTCCAGATCTCGCAGTTGATTATTGATCGGAGAGGAGTCTCTATCATATCTATCTTATTCACGAACCGTAGGTTGACACACTTAAGGTTCGATGACGCGTTTGAGAGGATACGGAATATCAAAGAATATTTTTGGCAGCACCGAAATTGTTTCGAGGAAACTTGAAATAGTTCAAGGGGTTTTTCGTCGAATGGTTGTTAATAGAATTAACAAATGATTTGAGGTGCTATATGAAAATGTTTGTTAATGGAATTAACAAATATAATTAAATAAATAAATATGTTTTATTTATTTATTAAAAGAAAAACTCTTGGATTTTCTAAGTGGAGTTTTAATGGAAAATGAGTGGATGTGAGTGGGGCTTCCATTCACATGAAGAGGAAAGAGGTGGGGGCACCACCATGGCTGGCCGCACCCCCTCTTGGGCTACCTCCCCCTCCCCTATAAAAGGAGGGTGAGAGCTCCTCTTCTCACACACACTTGCCAACCTCATTTCCTCTCCACCCGCTGCTCCATTCCATGGTCTCCGGCTTGGCGAAGCTCTGATTGTGGGATTCTTCACCACCACCACGCCGTCGTGCTGCTGGAGTTCCGAGGGATTCTCTACTTCCGCGCCCCGCTGGATCGAGGGAACGGAGGTCGTCATCAACCTTACGTGTGACCGATCACGGAGGCACCGTCGGATTGCGATGCACATCTTCTCGCTATCGGGATCAGTGTGAGTACGACCACGCCAACAACGAGATTTGATCTCGTAACACTTTGTGTCTTAGAGGGTATATGTTCTCCTTAACCCTCTCTTTGCCCGTTGCACTTCGTCTCCTAGATTATATCTTGGCCTTTCAGGTGTCTCTCGCGTAGGAATTTTTTTTTCTATGCAACGACCCCTTCATGGACGACTCATGGTACATAGATCAATAACTCAAACTAAATTGGCTAGAAGAGGTCTGAAACCTTAGTAAGGAGCAGAGTCTCCTCCCCCCCTACATCGCCCTGCTTTGGCGGTTCGGGGGGAAACCATAGCCCACTGCCAGTGACTCCCTCCCGCCTCTTCCTCCGCGTCACCACTGCCGGAGGGGCGCCGGCATAAACGCGGCGTGTGCCCCCATGAAGGCGGCGGTGGGGGAGGCTCGGACCACCTTTGGCGCGGTGACGGCCGCGTCCGTGGTGGCTCCAGTTGGTGGCGGCTTCAGTCTCAGTGCTGGTTAACGAGGGCGGCGAGCGGGCGGATGATGTCTCTGCACGCTTCTATTCTTGTAGACAGTTTTGGGCCTCCAAGTACAGAGGTTTGTAGAATAGCATCAAGTTTCTCTTAAGTGGATCAAAGCCGGATCTATGCGTAGATGTTTTGTACGGGTAGAACACATAGGTGTATGTGGGCGTTGATGATCATGTTATTACCTCCTTGAGTATTTTATGATCTTAGTGACATAGTGGGATGAAGCGGCCCGGACTAAGAGCATGTCTAACAGGCCCCTTATATCGCGAGCGCCCCGTAAAATTCCGGCGGCATACGGGGTGCGGGCCTAAACGGCCGTCTAGCAGCCCCCGTATGCGGCCTGGCCCGTACGAAATTTTTACGGGGCCTGCGAAACCGCCCCCGCCGCCCCGTACTTATAGTGGGTGAGGGTTGGGGTGGGGGTCCAACCCCCCACCTGCAACCCTAGCTCCCATTCCAAGCGCCGCCGAAGCGATGTCTTCCCCCGACGGCTCCGGCTCCTCCACCGCCCGCTCCAAGCGCCGCCACGAGCCGGAGACGCTCGAGGAGGCGTGGCGGCTCCACTGCAAACATTCTGTTGCAGGGAGCCGCCGCGCCGCCTGGAAGTACGCGGCATGGCCGCAAAGCATGCCGGCGTCGCTGGCGGACTACGCCGCGGGCGGGAGGTACTACTCCGTGGACCCGCCGCCGCGGCCGATGAGCGGCCCCCAATTCGCGAAATGGCGCGCGGATTGGGAGATGCACCAGCAGTGCAAGCGCGGCCGCGACGGCGCAAGCGGCAGCGGAGGAGGAGGCGCGGCGACAGCGGAGGAGGAGGAACTTCCGGCGACAGCGGAGGAGGAGGAGGCCGCGTTCGCGGCGGCCGTCGAGCTTTCGAAGAAGGAAGCGGAGGCCGCGGCGCGGGCGGAAGCGGAGGAGGAGGCGAAGGCCGTCGCCGACGTCGAGCAGTTCAAGGCGATGGAGGCTTCCGGCCCCGTCGTCTTCCTAGACTAGAATAGGTTAGGACGAGCTCGAGCTCGATTTCATGTAAGCAATGGTGATCATCTGAATAAAATCGAGTTCATCTTTTCTCCCGCGAAGTTCAAATTCAAACATACAGGGCGGCGATACGGGGTCTGCTAGATGAACTTGTAAATTTGAGCACAAAAATTCCTAGATTTCGTGTGCAGGGCCCTCTACACGCGATTTAGGGGGCGAAATTGTAAGGGTCCTGTTAGACATGCTCTATCCTTACATGTCCACGTACATGAGACTTGTTCCACAACTGACATGCAATTTGTATTGCATAATTGGCTTTCGGGTGTCTGTTTCTCCTACTATAGTTAAGATCTAATATACGAAGGGTTGTTAAAAATAGGTTTATTAACGTTGTGGTTGATCTTCGTAGGTATTAACGGTTCTATCGTCGAAAGCCCTAAGCCACCTAAAATATGCAAAAAGAAATTAGAAGCGTCTAACTAGTTTTTGCTGGGTATTTGATGTGATATGGTCAATGTTACAAATTTGATTATGAGATGATCTCCTTTGTAAATTATTGATATACCGGAAGGTATCCATATGGTTGTATTATTATTGATGGACAATCAAGATTGGGGTGCCATGGTACTTGGTACCACGCTGGTGGAATGATGGAGATCATACCATGATGCACATGATGGAGATCAAGTGCAAGGAGGACCATATCATATCACGTTATCCTTTCATGTGATGTCTGTGATGTTAATCCTTTTATGCGTCTTGTTTTGCTTAGATAGCGACGTTAGCATTATAAGATGATCCCTCTCACTTTATATCAAGATAATAATGTGTTCTTCCTTAAGTATGCACCGTTAAGAAAGTTCGTCGCTTCGAGACACCACGTGATGATCGGGTGTGACAGACTCAACGTTCACATCCAACGGGTGTTTTCAAGCCTAGCATGTACAGACATGGCCTTGAAACTCACGCAATACTACCGTTCTACTTGGTGAGCCTAGCATGTCCAGACATGGCTTCAGAACACGTAACCGAAAGGTAAAGCATGAGTCATATGAATGATATGATGAACATGTCGATGTTCGCCTTTGAAGCTACATCATCTCACGTGATGATCGGTTTTGGTGTAGTGAATTTGGTCCGTGTAATCACTAAAGACGACTAAGAGGGGTGTTGTTTTTGAGTGGGAGTTCATGGCATAATTTTGAATTAACTTGAACTTATTTATCATGAAAATCAATCAAAGTGAATTTGCACAAATTTTAGTAATTGGAATCCACATAACTACCTTGCACTTAGTTTGTTCATTGTGATATAACTGTTATGATCTGGTAAAAATCATTTAAGATTGGTACCATATTAGTGAAATTTAAAATTGAGTCCTATTGTAGATTTTTGGTATTTCCTACCTAGCTCCATATGATTAATGATTGATTGATCTAGAGAGCAAACAATTCCTACTTAGAATCTAGAGTCATGGTTGCTTCTGTATTACTTTATCTTCAAAAGAATGTTTTGTTGATCAAGGTGATTTAGGAACTGAAAAGAGTTGTTTTCAGAAACAATCAAGTGAAAGATATATTGATATCTAGAAACTTATTTTTACCAACATGACTGAGTATAATTTAGCGTGACAATGTATGCTTATATTATTTGAATATATGCAATGATTGAAGATGCTAGGCGTTTGAATATTCCCAGAAATTGGGCGCAAAACATTATCCTTTAAATTCCTTCCTTCGAGCTATAGTAGCTTAATCATAAAATTGTTATGATGGGATGGATTAAAAGTATGGGTAAAGTCTTTTACCTTACTTAGAGATTGCTAAGAGTGGAATCTAGAAGAATACTATCAATATAATGATATTAGTAGAACAATCAAACTCAAAGTATGACTCAATGGGTGATAATATATGACTAACACGCCAAAGAAAATGAGCTAGTACGACTAGCATTGTTTGATGTTGAATGATTCTTCTATAAAGGAAAGGGAATATTGAAAATAGAATTACAAAAAGGTATATGGCAGAAAAAAAGATAACTGGAAAAGTCCAGCTCAGGAGTATATGCTTGATATACAAGTTATAGATGTATTACTAGTTAACAAAGTATTTTTGGGTGTTTTGATACCATATTGGTTGGTATGAGTTGTCATACAAAGCAACGCAATGCAAGAAATACAAGGGCCTAAAATAAACTAGTAATAGATGTGGAATCGATTATGACAAGAACATAAATAAAGTGTTATTGTGTTTATTGTTTGTAACATCCCAAGTATGAAAAAAATAGCCATTAGAATGTTTGCTCTCTGTTATTTTATGTTTTGCATCATGGCATCATGTTCATTGCATTTGTTTTGTTTGTTTTCCATTTGTTTTCCAACTGTTTTCCTTTGTTTTCCTTTGTTTTCTATTTAAATTTCAAACCAAAATTCAAACCTTTTGTTTCATCCTTGTGATGTTACAATTTCCAAAATAATATTTCAGATCAAAACAATCAATTGTTTCCATTAAAGTGTGATTTCAAAACTGTTGTTTTGTTTCTAACAGAAATTCATCTAATACCAAAAACAATTGAAATTCAAACAATATTTCAAGTGTTTTGCTCATACTTGCTCTGTTACAATCTTTCCAATTAAAAGGTTCAATCAAAAACATCCATTTTGTTTCCATGAAATAATAAAAAGCTCAACTCTTATTTGTTATTTAATAATCCACCTAATATAAATTGCATTCAAAACTCAAATTCAAATCATCAAACAACACCCCAATTGAATATGTGCAAATTACCACACATTCTAATTTGTTGTTTCTATTTCAAACTCCAAGGTTCATGCCATTTAAAATTTTATTTCAAAGAATGCAATTAATAATAAAATCCATCCAATTTGAATTAATTTACAAACAGCAAATTAAATTTGAAAACTTTTGGAAATTAAAGTTAGCATTTAGTTGCTATTGAAAAACTAACCTAACCATACTTTTTTCAAATTTTTCCTAACCCTAACACTCATCTTTCTCTTCCTATTCCAATTCAGCAAAAAAAAAAATAGAACATAAATAATTAAAAGGAGAGAGAGAGAGGAGCACACAAAGGCCCAGCCCAACTAAATTTTCCCCTCAGGGCCCGTACCCCCTCTCATCTTCTTCCTTCGTACGGATTCACATCCATGGTGTCCACGTATTCAGAGAGAACAGGCAACGGCTGTGCCCCCTCCCCCCCTCCTATAAACCTAACCCTAGCCCTAGGGTTCCCTCTGACCTCTCCTTCTCCCTCCTTCTTCCCTCTCCCCGCCGTTCTCTCCCTTCCCTCTGCTATCTTTCCTCTCTGCTAAATTTTTCTCTGTTACTGAACCACAAACGAGCTCCTCCCTCCGGTGATTGTCGGAGCTCCGGGCTCCCTCCGGCCCGGGCGACCGTGGGAATGGAACCCCATGGCCGCCCTCTTCCTCCTCCCCCCTCGGCACGGGCCGGGAGGGGCTGAGCCGCCGCCGTCGTCCCCTCCTTCTGCCGGCGACCACCTGCTGCGTCTCCCTCTGTCCGCCCTGCTCCTCTCTACCTCGAGGTGAGATCTCCACTCCCTCTCGCTCCCCCTCGATCCTCCTCCCTCTCTCCTCCTCTCTACTCGCCAACCGCACGCACCAGGCACCCCATCGCACGGCGCCCCACGGCCACGGCGAGCACCGTGCCGTCGCTGCCTCTTTCTCGATCGACCCAGCTGCAGGTTCAGTTAACGTGCATAAATTCAGTTAAACAGCCGCACCACACCTCATACCCCCCCCCCCCCCCGAGATCCCCTTCTACCAACAAACAGCACACTAGCCCATCTGGTTTCCCTTGTGCGCAGGAAGCAGGAGGTGGGGGGTTCGATCCCCCCTGCCCACCAAAATCCCCACCTTTTTAATTGTAATTTTTTTGGTCACAGAACTTCTCAGAATCACACATAGGCCCCTGGTAATTAATTCTAGCCCCTGTAAAATATTTTCCAAGTCCCTAGAGGTGATAAAAATGGCAGATTTGCACCCTTATCTTGTAAAATGCATAATTAAATCATTTTAACTCCAAATCCAACTTTTTAAATATGTATTCTGTCCCAAATTAAATGTTCTTTCCAAATATAAAATTTGTTTACTGTTTTGAATATTTAAAATTGGTGAAACATTTGAATTCTTGTTTAAATCACTTAATTTTGCAAAATTCATAACTTGGGCATAAAAATTCCAAATTCCACAAACTAAATATGTTTTCCAACCAAATTTTCATGTACTTTCCAAATATAAATTTTGTTTGCTGTTTTGAATAATTTAAATTGCTGAAAACAACTGTTTCTTAATTATTGCATTTAAAATTGCCAAAATAATAACTTGCTCATTTTAAATCCAATTTCAACAAATGAAATATGTTTTCTATGCAAAATTAAACCACCTTTTCAAATATAAAATTTGTTTCATGTTTTGAATAATTAAAATTGGTTAAATGATTTAAATCTTGTTTAAATCATTTAATATTGTTAAATTCATAACTTGATCAAATTAAATTATTTTTGAACATATAAAATATGTCTTCCAACCATAAAAGTATGAACTTTTCAAATATGAATTTGCTTCAATTTTTACAAATAAAAATTCAAATAAGTTCATGTTTTAATTAATTTCATTTAATTCTTGCTTAAACTTGTTTAATTCATAAATAATTTATTTGAAATCCTTTTTCAACAAGTGAAACATGTATTCCAACTAAAATATTGTTTTCTTTTCAAATATAAACTTTGTTATCTATTTTGAACAATTAAAAGTGGTGAAAACAACAAATGTTTGTGAGACACCTTTAAGGAACCAAAATTTCCTAACTTAATGAATGAATTTTCCAACTTGTTAAACCTTATTTCAAGTTGATTCTATTGTTGTTATCTTTCTGTTTTCCTCATCCATGCATCATGCTAATCAACTTTCACATGATGATTAGTTGTAGAACAATTAATTCAACCATAATTCATTGGCTTTTCATATGCAATACAATTGCATATGGGTCCATTTAAACATGTTATCTTGTCAACTAGTTTATTTCTATGCATTAATTAAATGGTCATGCATCATCCCATGTTTGTGCATTCTGCCATGTTATTGATTGTTTATCTTTCTGCATTGTTTGCTTGCTTCTTCCCGGATATACGACGACGTTGAGACCGACGATACTTACGACACCCCTTCTAAGGAGTTAGCTCAGTACCAGGCTACTGGGTTTGGAGGCAAGTATTCACTCACATGAACCACTGTGTTCCTTTCAACATTGGTTACCGATACTTTCCGTTGTCTATTCTGCTAGCCCTATGATTAGTTGTTTCTGTTACGAACCTATCACATGTATCCTTTAACCCTGATAGTGCCTCACCTCCAAACCTATAACCTTTTGCTTGTTGCCTGTGTCTTACTAGCATGCTTAGGTTGTTTTGCTCGAGTCTGTTACCCGTTACTTTCTGTTACTATTTCTATTATGTTCTGGGGGATCGATGTTTAATCAATCAATCATGCTAATGTTATTATTAATAATAATTTGATGATAAGGCACCGGCAGGAGGCCCTGTGTGGTTTTGAGGCCTGCTAGTGTCGACCCTAATAGGAAAAGGGTCTTGTCTACTGATCCATGATGAGCGCACTAACCGCATGTGGGAAGCGAGTATGGGCGCCCCCCTCAATTTGATTCGATTCGCATCTCGTCCAAATCGCCTCATTTAGTTCGTGTTTTCCATTTGCCGCATGCATGTTTTTGCGAGCCCAGCGCAGGGTGGAACTTTTGTAGTCGGCATATAGGGGGACACGTTCTTAGAGTGCTATGAGGGTCCATTTTCTTCTGGGCTCGATTAGCCGTGCGCCCAAGGTTCTTTGGGCTTGATGCGAAGAAGAGTTGAGTTGTGTAGAGTACCTCGCTTGGTGGGTTTTTGATTCCCGTCTGGCGGGATATTCTTGCGTGTACGGCCAAATTGGTGCACCCCTGCAGGGAAAATCTTCTCGAGAAGCCGTGTTTTCCGCGGTTATGGACTACTTGGTGAAAGTACTGGCTAACAAGTACTCAGGACAACTTAAACCTAATGATTAACAATCTTACACCCAATGATTAACAACTTGACTAGTAATAGGCTTATTGACACAATAATCTGAACCATCATTAACTCAACTGTGTGAGTTATCCTCGGATTACTTCTTTGGATAAGGGGCGAGGTCCAGGATGGGTTTGTTTGGAGTTAGCTATAGTTGGTTACGATACTCGATCTTATCTCCTTTGTGTTAGCCGGAAGTGGTAGTAACTCTGTAGTTGGTTAGAGCAGCCAGTTGCAGCATCTTTTATATCCCTTTCCTTCCGTTGCACCCAAAGCATCTGTGCCTGGTGTTGATGGGTTACACTTTGGTGAACTGCGAGTCTTGCTTGCCAGTACGTTTATGTACTGACCCCTTTGGGGCTGTGGTTTCCGCAGACGACGTTTCCGAGGATCTACATGGTGGCTACTACCTGGAATATGACGAGACTGCTGACGAGTAGATAGCGGACCCGGGCAGGATCCGAGACTTCGTGGATGGGCTCCGTCTTTTCGTTTCCGGCCTCTTAGGCCTATTTGGTTCTTGTCTGTACTCAGACATTTTGAATGCTTCCGCTGTGATGTAATGATGAATTGTTGGGACATGTGTCCTCTGAATGATTGTAGTTGCTATCTCTGCTCTAATGAGAGCCATTTGCAACTTATTTTGATCTTTTGTGTCGTAGAGATCTGTTGTGATATCACTTGTTCAAACGCCGTTGACGTACCATGTGTGTATGGTTGAAGTACGTCAATGGAAGTGTCCTGATTTCTATGGGATAGTTTACATCGACGGTGGATAGTAGAGTTTGGTTGTCGCACATAAGTGCTGGCCTACTCGTAAGAGGATGCGGGAGCAGATAAGCCCCGTAATCCAAGCATCTACTATTCAGTTCGGCCCGATGAGTATCCCCTAGAAGTCCGGGTGCGACATTGTTGTATCGAACCAAACATTCAAGATTTATTTTAAGAACTTAGTAAGTTGTTATTTTGTTCTAGTCTTTTGTGAGAACAAATGATTTTTTCAAACTATGACCATATTAAATAATTGATGGATATGTTAATATAAATCATGTTGGTAAAGTAAACATCTATAAGACTAAATGCTAAACGTTGCAAAACGTAAAAGTGTTTTACTTAAATTATGACACCGCCATTTTAGTTCATATTGGAAAAGAAAACATGAAGGAACTCTACATTGATGGACTTCCGCAATCTTTTTGTTTTGAATAAATTGACGCTTGTGAGACCTCTTCGAAAATATGACTAAAATTCCGTTCATAGGCCAAACTACAATGGACGACTAATTTAGTGGAGATTATACATATTGATGTATATAGTCCATTATGTGTAGTCATGTATGGTGGATTAATTTTCCCTTCATAAAATGTTGATGATTTGAATAGATATGTGAGTATATCTATTTAAAGAGAACGGAGTTTCACATTTTGAATTGGTTCAAATGGTTGTTAATATGAATTAAAAATCCTTATAACAAGATAATCAAGTATTTATGATTGTATTATAAAGGATAAAGTTTGAGTTACGAATTTAGCAAAACATATGAGAAGTTGCAGAATTGTTCTACAACTTATATTTCTCGAATACCGCACATTAGTTTGGAGCATTCAAGAAACAAAACCAAACCTTGTTGGACATGGTAAGATTAGTAAAATAGGCATTATAATTTTGTAGTTTATACATTAAGGACAATCGCTTTTACACTGAAAAGAGCACCATCATGATCCGTTGAAATTGACAACATATAAGATATGGTTTGGGTAGTGACCCGAATTGTCATTTTCTTAAGTTTTGGTATGCATAACATGTGTAAAATGTTTACAACCAAAATGGGATAAAATATGTTTATAAGGTTATCCTAAAGAATACATTTGGTATTTCTCCCATCACCGACCAAAGGCAAATGTTGTTTGTCAGAAAGGGTTGATTTCTCGAGAAAGTAGTTCTTGCGAAACAAGTGAGTGGGTGAAGGGAATATGCCGGAGAGGCAATAATAAAGTGGTTATTATCTTATTCCTTGTTTATTATAAATGTTTATTTCTCATGCTAGAATTGTATTAACCGGAAACGTTGATACATGTGTGTTTAATAAACAAACAATGGTTCCTAATATAGCCTCTCTTTTAACTAGCTCGTTGATTAATAGATGATCAAGGTTTCCTGATCATGAACATTGGATGTTGTTAATAACGAGGTCATGTCATTAGAAGAATGATGTGATGAACACATACCCAATAACAAGATAACAATACGATCAATTCATTTAGTTTATATTGTTATATCTTGCATACGAAGTAACTTATTCCTTAGACCATGAGATCATGTCAATCACTGACACCGGAAGGGTGCTTTGATGTCATCAAACGTCACACCGTAACAAGGTGACTATAAAGGTGTCGTTAGGTATTCAGAATGTATTAGTTGAGGATCATGGATCAAGAGTGAGATTTGTCCATCCAAAATGACGGAGAGATACACTACTAGGAAAAAGGGCATCAGTGGCGCACCACTTTGGACAATCAGTGGCGCACCATGGTGCGCCACTACTATTGCGCCACTGATACTCCAGAGAATCAGTGGCGCACCAGTGTGGTGCGCCACTGATTCCCCACAGTATCAGTGGCGCACCCGTTTGGTGCGCCACTAATTCCCTAATTTTTATTTTTTAAAATGTTTTTTTATTCACTCACCAATTTTGGTCAACTTCCCACTAGGTCACCCATCCTTAAACTACTCCAGCCCTAGCACGCTTAACATCTTAGTTCCATTCGACTGCAGTCCCGGGAAAGAAGTTATAACTTATTGATATATGTATCATATCAATCCGATTAAGCCCTTGAGCATGGTGTCACACATTTACGTTTAAGTTTGCTAACAACAATTTGAAAAGTTTGACCCAAGTTTGAATAGTTTGACCACACATTGACTAGAGTTTGACTAGTTTGACCACACGTTGACCAACGTTTGACCATAGTTTGAATATACATTGACCAACCTTTGACCATAGTTTGAATAGTTTGACCATCATTTGAATAGTTTGACCCAATTTTGACCAGAGTTTGACTAGTTTGACCACCCGTTGACCATAGTTTGACCAAAATTTCAATAGTTTGACCATACATTGACCACCATTTGACTAGTTTGACCATAGTTTGACAAGAGCATCAGTGGCGCACCGCTCACTGGTGCGCCACTGATACCTGGCACCCATGTATGTCCATAGCATCAGTGGCGCATCATGCACGGTGCGCCACTAATTCTTCATAGCATCAGTGGCGCACCATGCACGGTGCGCCACTGATACTAGGCACTCATGTATATCCATTAGTATCAGTGGCGCATCATGCACGGTGCGCCACTGATTCTTCATAGCATCAGTGGCGCACCATACACCATGCGCCACTGATACTAATGGACATACATGGGTGTCAGGTATCAGTGGCGCACCGTGCATGGTGCGCCACTGATGCTATGGAGAATCAGTGGCGCACCGTGCACTGGTGCGCCACTGATACTAATGGACATACATGGGTGCCAGGTATCAGTGGCGCACCTGTGCACGGTGCGCCACTGATGCTCATAGCATCAGTGGCGCATGAATACATGGTGCGCCACTGATGCCTGGACCTGTTTTCTTCCAACAGTATCAGTGGCGCACGGCTACGTGGTGCGCCACTGATGCTAGTCCATCTATAGCCATTTTCCTAGTAGTGATATACTCTGGGCCCTCTCGGTGATATCACATCGATACCGCTTGCAAGCACGTGATATGATCACAAGGATGTTATATCACGGGAACGAGAAAAGAGTACTTGTCCGTAACGAGATTGAACAAGGTATGGTTGGTATCAATGATCGAATCTCGGACAAGTAAAATATCGCGAGACAAAGGGAATAGTTCACGACGTTGTTGGTTCACACGATCACGAAATTCATCATTGAATATATAGGAGTCATCACAGATTTCCAGATCCCGCTGTTGATTATTGATCGGAGAGGAGTCTCGATCATGTCTATCTTATTCGCGAACCGTAGGGTGACACACTTAAGGTTCGATGACGCGTTTGAGAGGATACGGATTATCGAATAATATTTTGGGCAGTACCGAAATTGTTTCGGGGAAAATTGAAATAGTTCGAGGGGTTTTTCGTCGAATGGTTGTTAATAGAATTGACAAATGATTCGAGGTGCTATATGCAAATGTTTGTTAATGGAATTAACAAATATAAATAAATAAATAAAAATGTTTCATTTATTTATTAAAAGAAAAACTCTTGGATTTTCTAAGTGGAGTTTTAATGGAAAATGAGTGGATGTGAGTGGGGCTTCCACTCACATGAAGAGGGAAGAGGTGGGGGCACCAACATGGCTGGCCGCACCCCCTCTTGGGCTTCCTCCCCCCCTATAAAAGGAGGGTGAGAGCTCTTCTCACACACACTTTCCCACTAGTTTTTTCCTCCACCCGCTGCTCCATTCCACGGTCTCCGGCTTGGCGAAGCCTTGACCGTGGGATTCTTCTTAACCACCACGCCGTCGTGCTGCTGGAGTTCCGAGGGATCTTCAACTTCCGCGCCCCGCTGGATCGACGGAACGCAGGTCGTCATCAACCGTACGTGTGACCGATCACGGAGGAACCGCCGGATGCGGTGCACTTCTTCTCGCTATCGGGGTCGGTGTGAGTACGACTACGCCAACAACGAGATTTGATCTCGTAACGCTTTGCCTCTTCGAGGGTATGTGTTCTCCTTAACCCTCTCTTTGCCCGTTGCACTTCGTCTCCTAGATTATATCTTGGCTTTTCGGGTGTCTCTCGCATAGGAAATTTTTTGTTTTGTATGCAACGACCCCTTCAGTGGAGCACGGTACAAACTCAACGAGATTAGAGAATCTTCGTTATCATGTCAATAGTAGCGCAGCACCGGAAGTTGTTCCGGGGTTTCCTATTTTGACAAAGTAGAAGACACTACATCTGTTTTAGATACTTCGGATGAGTTTGCGTACTGAACCACAAAAGTACTAAAACTTTGTACTTAGACCAACTTGTGGTTTGAGAATAAAGTGTTGTTTTGAAAACAAAGGACCTGGACCTTATAAAGGAAGCAAATGATGGGCCCTGACTTCGTAAATTGACTATGAGTCATTATATCCGCCATAGTATCCTTGTATGAATATCAAGTATGTGACTTGGTAGTCCTTTCGATACGCATGATGCCTAACAATAGCAAAAAGGTCTATATAGCGACAAAGACATTGATTTTTACATCCTTTGAAAGTTGTACTTATCGAAAAGTTGTTTTCGAGGAAGTTCAAAGAGTTGACTACTACAAGATTTTGATCTTCCGTAGTGATGTTTTAGTCTTTGCGGATAGTTCTAGCAAAAGTAACATATTATGATATGGCAGTTGAATAACAAAACCAACTCTCCTCTCGAGGAAGTTTGATCAAAGATGTGTACTTGACACTGTCTGAAAGTTCTGTAAAATTCAAAAGGTTGCTAGAAAGGTATACACACTTATATGGTTGAAGTGAGCATAACGAAGTTGAAATCTTTACCTTAATGAAGTTATCAAAAGAGTTTGATTCCATCATGAACGATAAAGATGCTTGTAGAGTTACAAGAAATTAAGTGGAAGCGATATGACATATTTCCAATACTTTATGTAGATGACACATGGTTGATTGGAAAATATGTATTTTAAATTAACACGGTTAAGATTTTCATATTGATGAAAGGCTTAGAAGATATTGGGCATGGATGTCTATAAGATATGGATTGAAGCGCCAGATAATTGAAGCCAAATTACATAGATGAATTATTGAAGTAAGTCAATATCGAAATGACAAGAAGGAGTTTTGTCACATGGAAAATAATTGAGCAGGATTCAAGTGTTTTGACACATGATGAGCATCATTGAAATTGAGATTTCTAAGTCATGTTTCCATGCTATGTACAAAACCAGATGAGTCCTATGCTATAAAATGTTATAGCAGGATAATTCATATGATGATTAGACAACAGTGAGAGAGATCCTTGTGTCATTTTAGAAATGAGAAGGATATATTTTCCTATGTAGTAATGACAAAATGTTAGTTGTAATATGTTACACTAATAGTCTTGTCATATATTCAAATCTCAAATACGTGATGAAGGGTAGCACAATAGGCTGGAAGAAAGTTCCATGCTGGATTTGAAAGAGTTTCAAAATTAATATATTGTGACAGATACTACAACAAAGGCTAAACTATATCATTGTGTTGACAACTCATAGTAAGCGTATTTTGTGTTCTTTATTGAACTTGGTGAAATTCCAAGAATGCTGACACTATGAAGCTACATTTTCACAATGTTAGTAAAATCAGTTTAACCTGAGGAATTAAGGTATCACCGAAACTTGGTGAATTTCCAAGAATGCTAACACTATGAAGCTACATTTTCATAATGTTAGTGACATCGGTTTAAGCTGAGGAATTAAGTTTTCACCGGTTGACCATATATATACAAAGCCATCTCATTAGAGAATGAGTGATGCGTGTAGACGCAAAGAACATGCAAATACAATAGGATCTGAACAGTTTAGATCTTTTTGATGATGTTACCACATGCGAAGCATGGTAATAACACTGGAACACTATATGTGTTAAGTGCTTACAGACTAGATTATTGACTCTAGTGCAAGTAGGAGACTGAAGGGAATATGCCCGAGAGGCAATAATAACATTGTTATTATCTTATTCCTTATTTATGATGGATTTTTATTTCTCATTCTAGAATTGTATTAACCGAAACGTTGATACGTGTGTGTTTAATAAACAAACAATGGTTCCTAGTAAATCCTCTCTTTTAACTAGCTCGTTGATTAATAGATGATCAAGGTTTCCTGATCATGAACACTGGATGTTGTTAATAACGGGGTCATGTCATTAGAAGAATGATGTGATGAAAATATCCAAAGTGAATATAGCAATACGATCAAGTCATTAAGTTTACATTGTTATATCAAACATACGAAGTAACTTATTCCTTAGACCATGAGATCATGTCAATCACTCATACCGGAAGGATGCTTTGATGTCATCAAACGTCACATCGTAACAGGGTGACTATAAAGGTTCCGTTAGGTATTCAGAAAGTATTAGTTGATGATCATGGATCAAGAGTGGGATTTGTCCATCCAAAATGACGGAGATATATACTCTGGGCCCTCTCGGTGATATAAACATCAACACCGCTTGCAAGCACGTGATATGATCACAAGGATGTTATATCATGGGAACAAGAAAACAGTACTTGTCGGTAACGAGATTGAAAAAGGTATGGTTGATACCAATGATCGAATTTCGGACAAGTAAAATATCGCGAGACAAATGGAATAGTTCACGGCGTTGATAGTTCACACGATCACGAGAGTCATCGTTGAATATACAGGAGTCATCACGGATTTCCAGATCCCGCTGTTGATTATTGATCGGAGAGGAGTCTCGGTCATGTCTATCTTATTTGCAAACCGTAGGGTGACACACTTAAGGTTCGATGACGTGTTTGAGAGGATACTGAATATCGAAGAATATTTTTGGCAGCACCGAAATTGTTTCGGGGAAAATTGAAATAGTTCAAGGGGTTTTTCGTCAAATGGTTGCTAATAGAATTAACAAATGATTCTAGTTTCTATAAGCAAATGTTTGTTAATAGAATGAACAAATATAAATAAAAAAATAAAAATGTTTTATTTATTCATTAAAAGAAAAACTCTTGGATTTTCTAAGTGGAGTTTTAATGGAAAATGAGTGGATGTGAGTGGGGCTTCCACTCACATGAAGAAGGAATAGGTGGGGCACCACCATGGATGGCCGCACCCCCTCTTGGGATGCCTCCCACTCCCCTATAAAAGGAGGGTGAGAGCTCCTCTTCTCACACACACTTGCCCACCTCATTTCCTCTCCACCCGCTGTTCCATTCCATGGTCTCCGGCTTGGCGAAGCCCTGACCATGGGATTCTTCAGCACCATCATGTCGTCGTGCTGCTGGAGTTCCATGGGATCCTCTACTTCCGCGCCCCGCTGGATCGATGGAACGGAGGTCGTCATCAACCGTATGTGTGACCGATCACGGAGGCACCACCGGATTGTGATGCACATCTTCTCGCTATCAGGATCGGTGTGAGTACGACTACGCCAACAACGAGATTTGATCTCGTAACGCTTTGTTTATTCGAGGGTATGTGTTCTCCTTAACCCTCCTTTGCCCGTTGCACTTCGTTTCCTAGATTAGATCTTGGCCTTTCGGGTGTCTCTCGTAGGAATTTTTTTGTTTTTCTATGCAACGACCCCTTCATGGACGACTTATGGTACATAGATCAATAACTCAAACTAAATTGGCCAGAAGAAGTCTGAACCCTTAGTAAGGAGCAGAGTCTCCCCCCTCCTACATCGCCTTGCTCTGGCAGTTCGGGGGGAAACCATAGCCCACCGCCAGTGACTCCCTCCCGCCTGTTCCTCCGCGTCGCCACTGCCGGAGGGGCGCCGGCATAAACGCGGCGTGTGCCCCCATGAAGGCGGCGGTGGGGGAGGCTCGGCCCACCTCTGGCGCGGTGACGGTCGCGTCCGTGGTGGCTCCAGTTGGTGGTGGCTTCAGCCTCAGTGCTGGTTAACGAGGGCGACGAGCGGCGGGTGATGTCTCTGCACGCTTCTATTCTTGTAGACAGTTTTGGGCCTCCAAGTGCAGAGGTTTGTAGAATAGCATCAAGTTTCCCTTAAGTGGATCACCCAAGGTATATCGAACTCAGGGAGGTAGAGGTCAAAGATATCCGTCTCAAGCAACCCTGCAATTAAGATACAAGAAGTTTCTTGTGTCTCCAACACACCCAATATACTTGTTAGGTATATAGGTGCACTAGTTCGGCGAAGAGAGAGTAAAATGAAAGTAATATAGACGATACTAAGTGATAATAACAATCTGAAATAAATATAGCAGCAATCAAACATGTAGCAGAACAGGCGGAAAACATAAGGCTTCAGAGTAAGCACTTTCACTATGCTTGGATATAAGGCCTAGGGCTCCTACTTTCACTAGAGGACACTCTCAACAATGAAAACATAATTGAATGCATAAATATCGTTTCTTCACTATGCTACTCCGAACCACTCTCCGGTCGAATAACAAACACCAATCATTGCGTAGGGCTGTAACATCACTCCTCAGAGTAAGCACTTTCCCAGCTAAGTAACCCTCACGCTATCACCATGGGACCCAGATGGTTCCACGCGAACATCACAATTTTATAATGTTATCCAACATAAAATATAAATATAATGCTAAACCACATGGTGCACACAATGTCTCCTTTACACCGTGATCAAAGTGTTTATGGAGATCTCATAACAAAAACCACTTGAGTAGCATAATATATGAAGAATAATATCTACGAATTCAACTAGATTACAAAGCTCACGATCACATATAGATCACACCATGGGAGAGAGAGATGAAACACATAGCTACCGGTAAAATTGTGACATCCAGATATGTGTCGTATTGCAAAGTACATGCGAGACGATGCGAGGTTGATTGACGTTTTGATACAATTTGTGTTCTTCTACATATTTTCATGCTACTTACCTGTTTTCGAAATGTTTCATATGCAAAGATCCTGTAAAAAGATGCCTAAACTGTAAAAAGAAGCCAAAATCGGCGAAAATCTACCTATGTGAGACGATTTCCGTGGCTGAGCAGGAGGGGACAAAGTCGACAGTGGAGGGGTCGGCTACGCGCAGCTGAGTCAGTAGAGGGCAGCCTGGAGGAGCAGTACATGGAGAGGGGAGGAGACGGTCCAGGGAGCCTTTGCTCCTGGTGGCGGGGACTAGAGGTGGCTTGCAGGGTAGGGCTTCGAGCGGGGAATGGCGCTACGGACTAGGGTGGCACATGTCGGAGTCACGCCGCCGCATGATGTAGGAGGGAGCCAGGGACATCGCAGAAGGGGTGGCGCATAACTTTGAGCAAATCTGGCATATGACCGGAAGATGTAGGTGTGGGGAATATGGTTGAAAAGTAAATAATGTGGTTTTTATGATAGCTGCTATCGTAAACTCAGTACCGCAAAATCGGTTTAGGGTTTACCTTGAAATCAGTTTTTCCCTACAAAATTTTGCGGATTCTAGTAGAAATGTTGTTGATATTTTTTATCGGTTTTGTAACATTTTATTAGATTGTTTCTGTAGCCCTTTTTTCTTACATGAATTATATCGGTTTTTTAAATCTTTTTTGTCAAAATTCTAAAATCTTTCGGATTTTTTGGGAGCGTTTCCCGCTGCAATATTCTTTTCGATAAAAATCATTGCAATAATCTTTTCGATAAATACATTACACGCAAGTTTTTATTTGAGGAACACACACTCAAGTTAGGCCGCAACGACGGTAAAAAGTTTCTGTTTGCACCCTCGAAACCGGATGAGCGCCAAAAAATTATATTTAGCGGGCTACAGACTGAGCGATGATGATCCGCACAAGTAGGCGCCTCGAATAAAAAAAAGTGTGATCCGAGGAAAACTAAACAAATTATATTGAACTTTTATACTTTCCGGTTTTAATTTTCCCATTCTACAATATTGTTAATTTGATTTATTTTATCACATATTTCCTATAGTTAACCACATAGAAATGTTGTTCAAATATTAAGTTGTAGCATTCTCTATTATATAGTTGTAATGTATTCTTTTAAATATTTTTACTTTTATTAAATTTGAATTGCATAAAGGAAATCTCGATATATTCTCTTAAAACTAGATAAACTATATATGGTTTAGATATTTACTAAAAATATACATAAAGCGCACAACCCAAAAATGTCTTGGTAGCGTTTTCTAGTTCATGACTACTTAACCATACTTATCATAACTTCGGGATTATAAATTTAAGCTTTGGGGTTAGTGCGCAGTATACCTGGACATGGGAAGCCCGGCCCAAAAATCCTAGGCCTAGTCCCGATGACCTTATCTGTGGGCCGGACCTGTGCCCTAGTTTTGAGCCCTTCACTTTGAGAGAGGCCTGAACCTGCTCTCAGACTTGGGACAAGGGGAGCTGCAGTGAATGTACTTACAATAGCATCATTATCAGTCCTGCGCTGCCTGTCAGCTCGATTTGGTTGATTTCTGAGCCCAAGCCTAGTTTTTCCTTTTTTTTTCTGCTCCACTTGTGATGTAAAACGAGTCTGTCAGTTGCTGCTGTTCTTTCTGAAACTTGCACGCACATTCTATCGGACAACAACAATTAATATTACCACACTGAATCTTCACCAAGATAATCACAGTCGAAAATATAAACATGCCGGAATCGGTTCCTCGTCTGAGCTGCTGCAGTGAGTAATCAGAGCAGAGAAAGTTCAGCCATGGGGGAGGTCGATGGCACCGTGGACATCAGGGGCAACACGGCACTCAACAAGTTCACGGAGTCACGGATTCATGGCGATGAATAGTGATGTGAGCGGCTGGCCTACTACGGCATTAGCACCAACCTGGTGAACTTCACGACGGACCGGATGGGCATGGCCAACGCCGTGGCCACTGTACCGGCAACAGCGCCCGGGCGGCAGCCCGCTGACACGCACCGCGCAGGTGCTCGTCGCCGCCACGCTCAAGTTCCGCGTGCCTGTGTCCGGCGACATGCTGTAGGCGACAAAGAGTCAGCGGCCGCACCCGCGCATGGGGATCGGCCTCGTCGTCTCCATGTTCGCCATGGTCGAGCTCGCCCGCCTCCGCGCCATTGCCACGCACAGACTCTATGGCAAGGGCGACGTCGTGCCCATCTCCATATTCTGGCAGGTGCCGCAGTACTTCATCATCGGCGCCGCCGAGGTGTTCACCTTCGTGGGGGCAGCTCGAGTTCTTCTACGACCAGGCACCCGACACCATGAATAGCATGTGCTCCGTGCTCTCGCTTACCACCGTCCCGATCGGGAACTACCTCAGCACGCTGCTGGTCACCGTGGTGGCCAAGATCACCACGAGGGGCGGGACAGAAGGCTGGATCTCCGACAACCTCAACGTCGGCCACCTCGACTACTTCTTCTGGCTGCTCGCCGGGCTCAGCCTAGCCAACAGCCAACTTCGCCGTCTACCTGCTCATCGCGAGCTGGTACACGTACAAGTAGACCGCCGAGTATCCACCCGAGGCCACCAAAGGATCAGCTGCTGCTGATCATCAATACCCCGACGCCAAAGGATCATCTCATGATCAGCATGATGAATGAGCTAGCCCATGATAAACGTGATCGGTCAGTGTGACCGTCTGTTCTTGTATGAATGTGTATGCTTGCTATTCGGGTTTCAGGAGACATGAAAAAGTAGGGTCTTGCAACAGAAAACGAAATCCAGGATTGGTGTTTGAGAGAGTTATAGAAAAAATTGAAGGTGTAAAATCGTTGAAACGAAGAATGGTTGTGCTGTTGACTAATTCTAGGGTGTTGGAAAAAATTGGCAGAAAATAAGTTGAAATGCCATGTTCCAGATATGTGCACATTGTTTATTTTGTTAGGCTTGGGACTATTGCCAGAGTTGACACCTTCCTATAAGAAATAGGACTTGTGATGAACTTTACACAAAGTGTTGATAACAAAGTTATTTTCAACTGCTACTAAGGAAACACAGCTCTCTGCTAATCACTTGACCACCCAAAAGCTTTTGCCTGATCCATGTGCTTCCACAGTATTTTAATGGTTTTCTACACACATTGTCCACCACAGTGCAACTCCTTGAACATAATATTGTACAACACATCCGTTCTTCATCGTTAATTTTTCTTCTTCTCACAATCACAGTATTAGAAGTTCATTAGGACCACATACAACATAACAACAGGTTAGATCAAGGCAGGGTTTCTATTAATTAAAGAGTAGTGCTTCCATACTCTCCTGAAAAATAAATAATACAAAATTACTGTATGAAGGTTTTCATTTCAAAATTTCAACAGTAAAATGATTGTTTAGAATACTCGGTAAGGCATATTAATATAAAAAAAGAATACAATGTTTTCTGCATTTTTTTCATTAAAAGGTGATTGACACAATTCAGCAATAACACTCAGCTGGAAAATGTACAGTAAGATTTCCTTGAATTAACAACTCAGCATATCCGTCTAACTTTCTGTTTAAATTGTGTTTAGAGGAACTATCCATGAATCCAGAATTCAACTATTCCGTGTGTGTTTGGTTAGTATTGCAGAACCAGGATGACACTTGTAGTGCCATATCAGCATCTGAGGCATGCTCATTTTCTATGATCCAGAGTAACAAGACATCTAAGTAAACAGCACACGAATAGCTATGGTTCTAGATAACCCAGTTCTAAACATACTGATGTCGATGAGCAAGTAGTAGGCATTGAATGATGAACCAGAAACAGCCAAATCGAGCCATCACCAATTGCAATTTCAGATATTTTTTTCCCAGGAAATTTGGATCTCAATTGCTCTAAAATCCCACTTAACTCCAGACCAAAAGACACGGACGGAAGCCACACTAATCTGCAGACATGGGGCGCCGCGGAGAGGTTACAGATCCAGCCCGGTGTCGAAGAGAGGATTATACCGGGTGCTTGCTGCGCGGAGCGGCCGTGTCGGCTTCTGCCACAGGCGGCGGCGACGACCGAGAATTTCTCGAATTCCTGAAGACACAGTTGCGCCGTCATGGAAGACAGGGTCGTCGGCCTCACATTGCTTGCGGCGGCTAGGGTAGGGCGGCGAGCGGCGGAGCCACCAGTAAAAGCAGAGCAAATGGGCAACGATGTTGGGATTACGTCAGACTTCAAGCCGCAGCCATCAGAGAAAGCAGAGGAAATGGGTAACAATACGTCAGAGTTCATGCCTGTGTGGATCCAAGTTCATAAAATTCCAGAGGGTTATAGGAAGGAGAATTTGTGAGACAATTGGTTACACGTTCAGCGGGTGAAATTGTCTCGGTACAAATGAATCCACCTGGAGTTTCAAGGGAGACTATGTGAGAGTTCGTATTAAACATGATGTACGCAGTCCTTTGACGCGCTTTGTGTCGATATCCCGTGGAGGGAAGAGGTCCCTGTTCGTAGTAAAGTATGAAAAGCTAGGCATTTTTGTCAAGCATGTGGGCTCATTGGGCACGGCTAAAAGAGTGTGGTTTGGGTGTTTATGAGCAAAAGGATTTAAAGTTTGGTGATTGGATCCACGCCTTCCCCAATTCTGGGCGTGGTCGGGATGCCGGGCTGCAGAGTGCCAATTCATCTGGTGGAAGATCTGATCATGGTGGAGGCCGCGGGGTAGGCGGTAGAGGCCAAGTACATTCTGCTGTAAGAGGTCGTGGGAGAGGGGCCTATGGGGACTGGCGTGTGCAGCCGGAAAACCTGGACAATCCAATGGCAAATACAGAATTAGCAGATACGGCATCAAGCCCTGTGAAGAACGCGGACCTGGTCATGTCGGAGGCTGAACAGAATACTAAGCGGCGTTTGGCGTTTGAGTCTGAAGCGGGCAAGATGGTAGCTCCGCTCGCCATGGTGTCGACAGACATGGTAACTGATAATACCAAATCAGGAGTAGACGGGGAAGAGGAGAAGAACAATACACTCAACAAGAGGCAAAAGAAGGTTGATGGCACTTCATCATCTGGACCAAGCGCAGGATCGGCGGCATCCCTCGAGGGTGACCGCCGGGCACAATGAGTACCTTGGCGTGGAACCCCCGGGGACTGGGGCAGCCTCGGACGGTTCAAGAACTTGTCTGCCTGGTGCAGACCCACAAGCCCAGCCTTGTTTTCATCAGTGAAACGAGGCAGAGCCCGGATCGAGTTAAAAATTTGCGGTTCAGACTAGGAATGAAGGAATGCTTCCATGTACCTGGGGAAAAGACAGGGGGAGGCATTGCGCTTTATTGGACTGATGAAGTAACTGTAGACCTGCTCTCATTTAGTAAACGTCATATTGACGCCCACATTGAAGGTGGACCCTTTGACAAAAGATGGCGTGGAACCTTCGTCTATGGCGAACCAAAACCATCTGAGCGCCATAACATGTGGACACTGCTTCGGACGATCAAACCTCGCTCCTCTGAGCCGTGGTTAATGGTAGGTGACTTTAATGAAGCCATGAGGCAAGGTGAGCATTTTTCTCGGACAAGAAGGTCAGAAAGACTAATGAGAGATTTTCGCGAAGTGCTGTCGTATTGTGACCTCCATGATTTGGGATTTGTTGGTACTCCGTGGACATACGATAATCAAAGGAAGGGTGACCACAATGTGCGTGTCCGGCTCGATCGAGCGGTGGCTTCGCCGGCATGGAGTGGACATTATCCGGACATACGTGTTCATCATATACAGTCGTCTAGGTCTGACCACACGCCACTACTGCTCTCAATGGACAGGGTCGCTTCTGATAGACCGCTACGACCAATTAGACGCTACGAGGTAGCTTGGGAGCGTGAACCATCCTTGGTGGCAGCCATTGAAGAGGCCTGGAGTAGGCGAATAGCTACGTCCGCTGGTGTTAGCGGGCAACTTCACAGAACAGTTCGGGACGGAGACCTAGAGGGGACACAGAAGGAAGAGTTGCAGAACGAGCCAAACCTGAAAACCATCAATGGCGCGCTGGGTTCCATGATGGATTCTCTATACCGTTGGAAGGTTAAGAGTTTTCCCTCGACTGCACGTGAGATTGATAAGCTGAGGAAGGAGCTGAATGCAGTGGCGCAGTTAACTGATGGTGATAGCGTTCACGAAAGAATCAAATCACGGCCAAAATGGACGAGATGCTATACGAGAGGAACTTATGTGGTTGCAGCGCTCTCGGGTGGATTGGCTTCGAGCTGGGACAGGAACACAAAGTACTTCCACCGGAAAGCTTCTCGTAGACAACAGAAGAATAAAATTAGGAAATTGATGAGACCTGATGGTACGGTGACAAATGATGCCATGGAAATGCAGGAGATTGCCAAGCTTCTTTCAAAATTTGTACACAAGGGATGACACAGTAGACGCCTCGATAATTGTTGATCAGGTACAGCCATGTGTAGATGCGCGTATGAATGATGGGTTAACGGCACCTTTCTCTGAGAAAGAGATAGGTGATGCCTTGTTCCAGATTGGGCCGCTGAAAGCCCCAGGTCCAGACGGATTCCCTGCACGGTTCCTTCAGCGGAATTGGGGTATTATGAAAACGGATGTGGTTGCTGCTGTGATAAAATTCTTTAATGATGGAATTATGCCTGAGGAGGTTAATGAGACGACCATTGTGTTAATTCCGAAAAAGAATGATCCAGAGGATTTGAAGGATTACAGGCCAATCAGTCTATGTAACGTCCTGCTCAAAATTGTCTCAAAGTGTCTGGTGAACCGAATGCGCCCCCTCCTTCAAGATATTATTGCTCCTTTCCAAAGTGCCTTTGTTTCCCGGACGGCAGATTACGGATAATGCTCTTATGGCTTTTGAATGCATACATGCGATACAAACTGGATCTAGGGGAAATTTTTGTGCATATAAGTTGGATATGGCCAAGGCCTATGACCGTGTTGACTGGAGGTTTCTGGAAAGAGTGTTAGCGAAGCTGGGCTTTCATAGCAAATGGATACGACAGGAGATACAGATTGCGTCTCTACGGGAGCTGCATATTTGTCGTCGTGCCCCGGGGATCTCACACCTCCTCTTTGCGGATGATTGCCTCATGTTTTTTGAAGGAAGTTTCAGCAAACTGAAGTGATCAAAGCCATTTTGGACAAATATGAGAGAGGGCGGGACAACTTGTTAGCTTGGGAAAATCTATTATGTTTGGAAATAATTGTGCAGCGGATACACAACAGACAATCCAGAACATTCTGAAATATGAGACACAATTTTTTGAGGAGAAGTATCTCGGGCTTCCCGTTCCAGAAGGCAGAATGAAAGGGGGGAAGTTTCAACCGGTTAAAGAAAAGTTTGTCAAGCGTGCAAATGATTGGTCTGAGAAGTACATGTCAACTGGTGCCAAAGAGACTTTGATCAAGGCGATCCTTCAAGCTCTATCTACATATGCCATGGGAGTTTTTAGATTTCCTTTGGTCTGGTTGAAGAACTAAACAAAATTATTAGAGATTTTTGGTGGGGTGACGAGCACGATAGAAGGCGATGCACTGGATGTCTTGGGATAAGGTTACGAGACCTAAAGCACATGGCGGGATGGGTTTTAGGGACCTGAAATTATTCAACCAAGCTCTCCTGGCTCGTCAAGCTTGGAGACTCATCGATAAACCTGAATCTCTTTGTGCTCGTCTGCTGAAAGCTAAGTACTTTCCTAATGGGAACTTACTGGACACTGCGTTTATCCAAAACACGTCGCCTTCGTGGCAAGGTGTGATGCATGGCCTCGAGCTGCTAAAAAAGGGAGCTATATGGCGGATCGGCACAGGCTCTCAAGTACGTATTTGGCGAGACAATTGGATCCCAAGGTGCGACTCTCTCAAAGTTTCTGGAAAGATGAAACAGAACCGTATGCGTTGGGTGTCGGAGCTTATAAACCCAACAACAAGATCCTGGATGAAGATCTGATCCGGAAATATTTCTACCCACATGATGTTGAGGCAATCTTGGCCATCAAACTCTCGGCGAGACCTACAGATGACTTTGTTGCTTGGAATATGGAGGATAATGGTATCTTTACTGTCCGTTCGGCGTATCGGCTTGGCACTCAACCATGTCTTGATCGCCTTGCTTCTGGGCAGTCCAGCTCCGCTCCTCTTGGTGATAGGCCAGTTTGGGACAGCATCTGGAAAGCTAAAGTTCCACAGAAAATTCGTGTGTTTGGGTGGAGAGCGGCAACAAATACCTTGGCGGTGGTTGGAAATCTGCACCGTAAGATTGATAAGGTTAGCCCAATTTGCTCTGTGTGCGGCGACGAGGAAGAAGACGAGCACCACGCACTTGTGATCTGCACACTAGCGAGAGCTCTTCGGAAAGGGATGCGCTCAGTTTGGCCCCTCCCCCCTGAGGCCGAGCTTAACAAAACCGGGAAAGAGTGGTTCCTAAACTTGATGACCACTGTGTCTCCGGAAATGAGAGGAAGACTGCTTTTCTTATTCTGGCGGGTGTGGCATCACAGAAATAATGTGGTACATGGTGATGGGAAGGCTTCCATTGACGCTTCTGTTCCCTTCCTTAGGAACTACATGACATCATTCATAGAGGCCAATCAAAATTCTGAACCAGGTGGGGGAAAAGGGAAGGGTTTACTTTATCCAAGTCAAAGACTGTTGTTCAAACCGGATGATGTAGCCAACTGGTCGCCGCCTACATTTGGGACAGTGGCTGTTAGTGGATGCAGGTTGGGATACGATGAGCAAGAAGGCAGGCATAGGTGTTATAGCGCGAGACTACAGAGGCCAGGTCATCCGATCTGCTTGGTCGCACTTGCCATATTGTGCGTCTGCGGAAGAAGCTGAAGCAAGGGCATGTTTGACAGGATTCCAACTCCTCCTCGATATTCATTCGCCGGGGGTAGTTGATACGGACTGTCAACGTGTTGCACATGCGGTCACAACCACGGTTCTGGACCGCTCGCCATCTTGGAGTATCTACATGGAGATTCGAGACCTCATGCGTACCAACCCTTTGGTGGATATTAGGAAGATCACACGAGGATGTAACCAGGTAGCTCATTGCCTGGCTCAGTTAGGAAAGCGTGAGTCTAATGGGGTGCTTAGCGAATCAGCTCCGTCCTGCGTGTTGGAGTTGATTGCTAGAGATTGTAAGTGTGCTTAACTTTTTGAAAAGCGGCAAGTTTCAGACGCACTCTTTTCCTTTCAGGGTACCGAAAGGGACTGAAAGGTTTTTGATGAGGCGGCTTGCTGTCTTAATATACGCGGATTTTTTCAAAAATACGTCAGAGTTCAGTGTGAGCCCCAGTGGCAGTGGCTAGGTGTTGAAGAGTGTGAGTCTGACAAGTGGGCCAACATTATCCCCGCCGGTGCACCCACGGGGTCCTCCATTTTTTAGGGTGCACAAGTTGCTACCAAAAAGTTTAACACTCTAGTGTACAACGATAAAATATATTCAGATCACACTATGAGATTTACATATGTTGTAGGCATGTCCACGAACTTGATGATCAGTATCTGCGTGCCAAATGATCAACTGATGAGTCCAACATTCTCTGAAGAATGTGTCTCCATACGTGTGTTCAGATCTCAGCAGACATGACAAAAATAGGTTCTTCAAAGAAGACGAAACTCAGACAGGGGACAGTTAAAGGTGTAGTTAATCACAGCAGTGGAGAGAGAGACGCTCAATGCTCATCGCCATCAAGGAGTACGTAGCCAATCCTCGACCTTCTCGAAATGCAGGGACGGTATCCACTGTCAACCATCTATTCTACTCCCGTGGCCTTGTTCAGGGTTCAGTCTTTTTATGCTGTATTCCTGTAGCTTTTTATTCTACAAGAAAAACAATGATTCAGACAACTGCCATGCCTGAACATATTATAACTATAAAATGAGGACACCAATAAGGAGCTGGTATTTTGTTTCAAAGAACAACAACATATATATCCAAATTCAAGTACAGCAACTCCGCCACCCAACTACTATGCTTGAATGCTTGGCTTAAGTATACCTTCAGCAAAACTGTTGCTGGATTATCGAATGGATATACAGCTGTTTCCACTGAAAATCCATAAAATTAAGTATCGACCTATTCTGAATAATGGTTCTGATCGTAACATTCTGTATGTGTCATTATTGCATATCGCAGCACTTTACCAAAGTCAGGACCTAGCAGTTACATCGGATCATGTAGAAAAAAAGATTATATCAGGGATCTATGAACTACAGAAGTAATTTTTATTTGTAAGGGTAATTCAGCAAAAAGAAAATAGTAGCACAAAGCAGAGTACTTTGAGTATCACTTAGAAGAACATTGTCTAACTATGATTACTTAAGACAGCTTAGATGTACTCGTCATCAGATGGAATGAGAAGTGGTAGATTTTGTTGTAAGAAGCTTTCAGAACTGAACATGTGAAGTAGACATCAAATCTACGAGCGTAAACGAAAAATACAAAAATGCGACTAATAATCCGGAAGTTTGAACATACCAAATAGAAATTTCATTGGAGAGTGGAAGCAAGCGCATGGCCATTTTCTGATTTACACCAAACCCGCAGTGGAAGCCAAGATATTGTGGCCTCGATAAATGTTTTTGCAGATGATATTACAATGGTGCATCATAATCTTTTGGCATGTCTTAGCTAATGTTTACGTCACATATATGTGCAATCTTCAACCAATCAAGTCCATTGCTCTTTCGGCACCTCTTCTTCAGCTCAGGGTGGCAATTTTTTATTTGTAGACTCTTCAGAGTTAAGGGCATATCAGGCAAACTCTGGATCAGTTTCGCATTGGATAGATGGAAGAATTCAACTGAGCTCATACTCGCCACTTGTGGTGCCAGGCATATCAGATGAGAAGCATCACTTCTAGTTCCTTAAGTGCCTGGTTTTGCAACAACCACTCCTCATAAGTGTCTCAGTTCAGAACCACCATTAAGTGTAAGTTTCTTGGCACACGAGATGCTTCGTAGTGGCTCTCTCAGCAACAGAGCAGGATTGTCAATATCAAGCTCATCTAACTCCAAAGCAAGGCTAGACAAACTGGCAGAGCTATCCCCCATCTCTGCAGTAATTTTGCTACATCCATGTATGCAGTGACATTAATGACGGAATCCCTTCGATCCCATTGACTGAAACTAGCTCTTTGCAATCCCATATCCATAAGTTTTTTAGTTTTTTCAATCCTGCGAAGGCTTCACCTGAGGGAAGAGATACAATTGCACAATCACCAACCAACATATCAGTTAACCCTGCCAAACATGCAAACACTTCTGAAGGGAGATATGTCACTGCACAACCATCTAAAAACAACCGTTCCAGCAAGTTAAGACCTCTCATTGAAAGAAGTAGTGGTGTTTCAGCATCACCGCACAACCCTAAAGTGATGATTTTCACGGTAGGGGGCAACGTGATCTCTTCTGTCACCAAATTTGGACACTTCACTATTTCAAGGGTTTCTAGGGAGGAAAGTGAACCAAATGAATCCTCCGGCAGACACGACAAGCCTGCACATTGTTGGATGGACAACTCTTTCACTGCAGATAGAGAGCACCCGTGCCATAAAGTTTCTAGATTTTGGCAGCGAGAAATTATGAGGTTAGAAAGAGCCAGGTCTAATGATGATGATGAACTTGAATCACGACTCACAAAAAATGTTGGCATAGCCAATAGGCCAGCATGGTGTATTTCAACATGTTGAATACTGACAGGTACACTTGGCAGACTTCTCAGCAGCTCACAGTCCCGCACGATTAGTATTTCAAGCCTGGGAAATAAGTTCTCACCCTCCAATCCGACCCATTCCACGCATTTTGACATGCTCTCAATCTCTAGTACCTTAAGGGATTGCAGTCCAGCAGGCTTGTCATTTCCATAAAATGAAGAATCCACACACTCTACCGATTGCAAGTTAATTATGTAGAGATACTGGAGAGAAGCTAACTGCCCAAGTGGTGGAAGATGCCGTAATCTTTCACAATTACATATATAAACATATGTCAAATTAACGAGAGTGGGATTTTGCAGCCAACATGGAGATCGAGAACCAGGATATCCATCAATCTTCAATTTATGTGAATTGGGGTGTGGTTCCAGTTTATCAAGAACCAACTCAGCTTGGCTTCGCTCACATGAATCATAAGAGCTTGAGGACCAACCTAATCTTAATGCCAACAAATCCTCTTTCTGGTCTAACATGACTTTAGCAGCTTCTTCTGCATTTTTTACCTTGTCAAGATCAGAAACATATAAAATGACATATCTTCTTCAGATTTCTTAGTTCACCAATAGTATAACCACTCTGTTCTCTGATGCAGAAATTATGGAGCTCCTGGAGAGAGGTCAGTCTTCTTACATAAGGAATCATTGGCATTATTCCATAAGATAGTTGCAGATGACGTAAATTAACCAAGTTGCACACTCCCTCCATTTCTCTTTTCTCCGGAGCTGTGAGTTGGGGATTATCAAACTTCATTACTTGCAAGTGATAAAGTTTGTACACAGGCCTGGGAAAACAAAAAATGTGTCATCCTTTTTCGACCCCACATTAGAGATAAGTACCGAAGGTGCATTAGACCACCGACAGCATCAGGAAGTTTACATGGACAGTTTGCTGTTAGTGATAACACCCGTAAGCATTTTGCTACACCCAACACTTACTGATGTTGTGTTCTTGTTGTGCCTCATCTTCGTCTCAAAATGTATGAGTAGCGTGCGCAGTTTATTTGCATGAGAGATCTGTTCAACAACATCAGGGCTTATCATGTCAATGCGTACATGACGAACAGTCTTTGGAATATGACCAGAAAAGTTTATGTCAACTCTTGTGCATTCATTCACTGATGCTGACTGGGCCAAGTCATGTAAGAGATCATGCATAACCAATCGTTCTTCGTAATATTCATCAAATAAATTGCTTTTTATAGCACGACTAAACGAGGCTTAGATTTGATGTCAAAAAAGATTTTCTTGATAATTTATCTAAATACTCCATTGCAATATCCTCTAGCGTTATGTCATCCCCTGTTGGATCAGTCCTGAACCTATCCATAAGTACACCAATTCTTTCTTTGTGAATTCATAGTCTTTGTGAAATAAGCTGCAATACCTAATACACGCTTGCAAATGTGCAGGTAAATGTGATAGCTTAACCTTAGCACTGCCATAATCCCTTCGTTACCCTGTTTTTATATCATGAACACCTGATGCCAAAATTCTGTTCCATGTTCTACTATCCTTGTTGGTGTTCAACAATCCACCGAGAACTTTTGCTGCCAATGGAGAGCCGCTGAGTTTTGTTTACCATTTTCTTGCTGATCTGCTGTAGATTCCTGTAATCATTAGGATCGACTCCAAAAAACGCATGCCGGTTCAAAAGAAGGAGGAGGTCTGCTTCTTCCAGCCCACTCAGTCTTAAAGACTGACATTCCCCCTGCATTGTTCTAGCAGCAACATCAGCTACCGACTGCATTCGAGTTGTCAGCAGGATCTTGCCCCCTTTCGTCCCATACCGCAATGGACTCAAAAAACTCTCCCAATCATGAACTCTGTCATCATTCCACACATCATCCAGTACAAGGAGAAAGGTCTTGGACTGCAGCCTCTCATTGAGTGCCTTATGGAGTGCACTTAGACCAATCATGGTTGTTCCTTTTCCATCAATAACTTCAAGGATCTTTTTTGTTAGTGTCTCAATATCAAAATTGTGAGAAACACAAACCCAGATGATGAAATCAAAGTGCTCTTTGACCTCTTTAACATCACATATAACTTGAGCAAGTGCCATCTTCCCCATTCCGCCTATACCAACTATAGAAAATACAGGGATATTGCTGACAATTTGTTCAACCGCATCACTGTCAAGCTTGGTCAGCCAGTCGACTATAATTTTCCTATCTCCCTCTCTGCCAAGAAGCAGACCATGAGGTAGTGAGCTTGTCTGGCGCCAGTTCTTGAATTGCACATCTTCTTCATGGTTCTGGATCTTATCGTTATCAAAGTGATTGATAACCTGGAAAAAAAGCTCTACACCAGCCGCAACATTATCTAAAGTCACGACAGAACTTCTCAGCCTCTTCAGTGAGCCGGTGTTGAAAGCATGATTGAACTGTTGAATGACCTTGCCCTTGTACTTATGGAGAGAGCCACGCACCTTGTTGTCTTGCGATTTTACCTCCTCCTCAAGCTTGTAGTAGTCAAGGTCATCAAGTGCGTCCTCAGCTTCCTCGACAGCATCTCTAAGCTGCCACAGCCATGCATCCAGCGCTTTGCTTTGATCTCTAATTTTCTCAGTGTCAATGGCATCAAACACCACCTGGATCTGTGGAAGCGCTCTCTCTCTAGCCTCTCTTGTACTCTTCAACCCGCCAGCTTTCTTGTTATCGTTCAAGTAGTCAAAGGACTTGTTGACGATATAGATGATCACTGATGTTGCTATAGCTTTGCCTGCAAAAACCGCAACACCGGAAGCCATGGGTAAAGTTTTTGGACGATCAATCAAGCAACACAAAGGTTGAAGACTTTTGTAGGTAGAAACAGAGAGGATATTTCACAAATGCATATCCTGGTTGCGTACATGAGGACAACGCTAATACATTTTAAACCAAGCGAACGCCAGCTACTTGCCCACTGTTTGTCTGTCCTGCTTGCAACTAGGCCATAGAAAATTAAGGTGGAGTGGTTGACTTGGCTTCCTTTGTTAGTTAGCTAACACTTGGTTAGTGATGGGCCTGGTGGCTCATGAGTAAAGTCATGGGGATTCAGCATAGGCATGATCAGCTTGAACTTAGTTTTTTTTTATATACTTTCGAGGGAAAAAAATTCAGCTTCTGGAAACAAAGAAATTGAGATTGAGATACTGTGCTATTCTATTTTTGTGAAAAAAAAATATCTTCTACACTTGTTGCAAAATTTCCCGTTGCCAACTCATACTTTGAATATGTTATCGATAAACTAGTAGCACTTGGTATTATGAAGATGGGCCAAATTATGTTTTCCTGGTCGATAAAATAGCACAGGTCGTCACATGCCGTTATTTCGCACAAATTGCACCTATCATCTTAGAGAAGAAGAGCAGAGAATGTTTGGGCGTACCAGATAGGCTTGGCACATGCCCGGCCTCTGACATGCAAGCCATACATTAAGTGCCACAGAATCTACGCCTCCCTGCTAGCTTGAGCAGTGGTGTGTCAGGCTGGCGCTTCCAGTCATCTACGCCTTGACAGTGGCAGAACTGGTGCCGGCTGGAAGAGGTGACGCGTAAGAAACCAAGCTTTGTCTTAGACTAGTGGGGTCTATCTGTAAGCATGTGTCCTGGGCTCTTAAAATGGTCAAGTGACTAACTCTGTACTATGTCGATGAATGAAAATTCTGTCACACATGTTCTCTCCGAATCTCATCACAACTCTCTCCAATCTCTCATACTCAGATACTCCTGCTCCCAATCTACCTATATCCATTTGTGATTTTCCCACCTCGGCACATGACATCACGATTTCATATTAGAGCCTGCAGATCGTTCCGCTTGTGCTCAAATTCTTGAGATTGAACTCAAATTGTGAAGACATTGTCCTGTCCTGGTCTGCTGGATCACTCAGTGAATTGGCACAGATCCCTAGCTACGAAGGACTGATCCAGAGCAGGACGCGATGGCGCTGTTGAAGACGAATTCCGTTCTGGTAAGGATGGAGGCAGTGCAGCAGATGCTTGACCAGATCCTGATGTGTTTAAGTTATACAGACTTGTCTTATGTAAATTAAAAAATATGCATGTCGGTGCAAGAATCCTGGTCTGAAGTATAAGATTAACTAGTAAAACTACAGGTCAGGAGCATGCTTCAGCATATGTACAGACACACATAAATGTCCGATCTATACTACGGGCTGTCACTGGTAAGAAAAACCAATATGATACACAGTAGAATTCATACATGAAAGAAACTAACTTACCATGCGAGGATTCAGCCTGGAAACACAGCTACAAGGACAATAATCTGGTACAGTGGAGAGAGAGCGACATGGTCATATGTCATTGCCATCAAGGACTAGCTCATCCTTAACCCTTTTAGAAGCAATATTTTGATGCCGTCAAGCATGTCTGTTTGTAGCGGGCGGTTTCCGCCCAGACCGAGGAGCGACGAGCGGCCGTGTCGGCTGCTGCCACCGCCGGCGGCGGCGACGACGAGCGAGGGTTTCCCGAATTCCTGAAGACACGGTCGCGTCGACGTGGAAAACAGGGTCCTCGGCCTCGCATTGCTCTGGGAGGCATCGCCGGCATCGCGTTGCAGGCAAGGCTAGGGCGGCGAGCGGAGGGACTAGTGACAGGACGGGCAGCACACCATCGGACAAAGTAGAGGAAACGGGCAAGGCCAACGATGCTGAGATTTACGGCAGACTTAAAGTGTGGGGCCCAGTGGCAGTGGCTAGGTGTGCAAGAGCGTGAGTCTGGCAAGTGGGCCAATGCAGGAAGGTTAAAGTAAAGAACCCGCTGTGATCTTCGTCACTGCAAAAATAAGCTAAGAAGTAAAAAAAAAATCCCTAAAGAAAATAGAAACAATTATACTTTTCGGATTTTCTTTTGTTATGACAACTTGAAAGAAAAACAATTACAGAGCAATCGGTCGAGATGGAACCTTAGCCGCCATCTCTAGATCCAATTTTCATTGGGTGTTGATATAAGAAAATATACTCATCTACATACTAGAAACAAGATAATGTTTTGATTTGTTCTGTACTTTTTTTAGCATAGAGGCGCAGTGGCGAATCCAGGAAAAAAATAAAGGGTAGGCTGAAAGCCTATAGCACGGAACTAATCCAAAAAAAGAACGAATATAACGCTGATAATTCAAATTGAAATACACCCCAAAAAATGAAAAATAGAATGAGTCATTAAAAATACACAGATACCTTAAATAGAATGAAAAAATTGTTCTAGTCTTTTGTGAGAACAAATGATTTTTTCAAACTATGACCATATTAAATAATTGATGGATATGTTAATATAAATCATGTTGGTAAAGTAAACATCTATAAGACTAAATGCTAAACGTTGCAAAACGTAAAAGTGTTTTACTTAAATTATGACACCGCCATTTTAGTTCATATTGGAAAAGAAAACATGAAGGAACTCTACATTGATGGACTTCCGCAATCTTTTTGTTTTGAATAAATTGACGCTTGTGAGACCTCTTCGAAAATATGACTAAAATTCCGTTCATAGGCCAAACTACAATGGACGACTAATTTAGTGGAGATTATACATATTGATGTATATAGTCCATTATGTGTAGTCATGTATGGTGGATTAATTTTCCCTTCATAAAATTATGTTGATGATTTGAATAGATATGTGAGTATATCTATTTAAAGAGAACGGAGTTTCACATTTTGAATTGGTTCAAATGGTTGTTAATATGAATTAAAAATCCTTATAACAAGATAATCAAGTATTTATGATTGTATTATAAAGGATAAAGTTTGAGTTACGAATTTAGCAAAACATATGAGAAGTTGCAGAATTGTTCTACAACTTATATTTCTCGAATACCGCACATTAGTTTGGAGCATTCAAGAAACAAAACCAAACCTTGTTGGACATGGTAAGATTAGTAAAATAGGCATTATAATTTTGTAGTTTATACATTAAGGACAATCGCTTTTACACTGAAAAGAGCACCATCATGATCCGTTGAAATTGACAACATATAAGATATGGTTTGGGTAGTGACCCGAATTGTCATTTTCTTAAGTTTTGGTATGCATAACATGTGTAAAATGTTTACAACCAAAATGGGATAAATATATGTTTATAAGGTTATCCTAAAGAATACATTTGGTATTTCTCCCATCACCGACCAAAGGCAAATGTTGTTTGTCAGAAAGGGTTGATTTCTCGAAAGTAGTTCTTGCGAAACAAGTGAGTGGGTGAAGGGAATATGCCGGAGAGGCAATAATAAAGTGGTTATTATCTTATTCCTTGTTTATTATAAATGTTTATTTCTCATGCTAGAATTGTATTAACCGGAAACGTTGATACATGTGTGTTTAATAAACAAACAATGGTTCCTAATATAGCCTCTCTTTTAACTAGCTCGTTGATTAATAGATGATCAAGGTTTCCTGATCATGAACATTGGATGTTGTTAATAACGAGGTCATGTCATTAGAAGAATGATGTGATGAACACATACCCAATAACAAGATAACAATACGATCAATTCATTTAGTTTATATTGTTATATCTTGCATACGAAGTAACTTATTCCTTAGACCATGAGATCATGTCAATCACTGACACCGGAAGGGTGCTTTGATGTCATCAAACGTCACACCGTAACAAGGTGACTATAAAGGTGTCGTTAGGTATTCAGAATGTATTAGTTGAGGATCATGGATCAAGAGTGAGATTTGTCCATCCAAAATGACGGAGAGATACACTACTAGGAAAAAGGGCATCAGTGGCGCACCACTTTGGACAATCAGTGGCGCACCATGGTGCGCCACTACTATTGCGCCACTGATACTCCAGAGAATCAGTGGCGCACCAGTGTGGTGCGCCACTGATTCCCCACAGTATCAGTGGCGCACCCGTTTGGTGCGCCACTAATTCCCCTAATTTTTATTTTTTAAAATGTTTTTTTATTCACTCACCAATTTTGGTCAACTTCCCACTAGGTCACCCATCCTTAAACTACTCCAGCCCTAGCACGCTTAACATCTTAGTTCCATTCGACTGCAGTCCCGGGAAAGAAGTTATAACTTATTGATATATGTATCATATCAATCCGATTAAGCCCTTGAGCATGGTGTCACACATTTACGTTTAAGTTTGCTAACAACAATTTGAAAAGTTTGACCCAAGTTTGAATAGTTTGACCACACATTGACTAGAGTTTGACTAGTTTGACCACACGTTGACCAACGTTTGACCATAGTTTGAATATACATTGACCAACCTTTGACCATAGTTTGAATAGTTTGACCATCATTTGAATAGTTTGACCCAATTTTGACCAGAGTTTGACTAGTTTGACCACCCGTTGACCATAGTTTGACCAAAATTTCAATAGTTTGACCATACATTGACCACCATTTGACTAGTTTGACCATAGTTTGACAAGAGCATCAGTGGCGCACCGCTCACTGGTGCGCCACTGATACCTGGCACCCATGTATGTCCATAGCATCAGTGGCGCATCATGCACGGTGCGCCACTAATTCTTCATAGCATCAGTGGCGCACCATGCACGGTGCGCCACTGATACTAGGCACTCATGTATATCCATTAGTATCAGTGGCGCATCATGCACGGTGCGCCACTGATTCTTCATAGCATCAGTGGCGCACCATACACCATGCGCCACTGATACTAATGGACATACATGGGTGTCAGGTATCAGTGGCGCACCGTGCATGGTGCGCCACTGATGCTATGGAGAATCAGTGGCGCACCGTGCACTGGTGCGCCACTGATACTAATGGACATACATGGGTGCCAGGTATCAGTGGCGCACCTGTGCACGGTGCGCCACTGATGCTCATAGCATCAGTGGCGCATGAATACATGGTGCGCCACTGATGCCTGGACCTGTTTTCTTCCAACAGTATCAGTGGCGCACGGCTACGTGGTGCGCCACTGATGCTAGTCCATCTATAGCCATTTTCCTAGTAGTGATATACTCTGGGCCCTCTCGGTGATATCACATCGATACCGCTTGCAAGCACGTGATATGATCACAAGGATGTTATATCACGGGAACGAGAAAAGAGTACTTGTCCGTAACGAGATTGAACAAGGTATGGTTGGTATCAATGATCGAATCTCGGACAAGTAAAATATCGCGAGACAAAGGGAATAGTTCACGACGTTGTTGGTTCACACGATCACGAAATTCATCATTGAATATATAGGAGTCATCACAGATTTCCAGATCCCGCTGTTGATTATTGATCGGAGAGGAGTCTCGATCATGTCTATCTTATTCGCGAACCGTAGGGTGACACACTTAAGGTTCGATGACGCGTTTGAGAGGATACGGATTATCGAATAATATTTTGGGCAGTACCGAAATTGTTTCGGGGAAAATTGAAATAGTTCGAGGGGTTTTTCGTCGAATGGTTGTTAATAGAATTGACAAATGATTCGAGGTGCTATATGCAAATGTTTGTTAATGGAATTAACAAATATAAATAAATAAATAAAAATGTTTCATTTATTTATTAAAAGAAAAACTCTTGGATTTTCTAAGTGGAGTTTTAATGGAAAATGAGTGGATGTGAGTGGGGCTTCCACTCACATGAAGAGGGAAGAGGTGGGGGCACCAACATGGCTGGCCGCACCCCCTCTTGGGCTTCCTCCCCTCCCCTATAAAAGGAGGGTGAGAGCTCTTCTCACACACACTTTCCCACTAGTTTTTTCCTCCACCCGCTGCTCCATTCCACGGTCTCCGGCTTGGCGAAGCCTTGACCGTGGGATTCTTCTTAACCACCACGCCGTCGTGCTGCTGGAGTTCCGAGGGATCTTCAACTTCCGCGCCCCGCTGGATCGACGGAACGCAGGTCGTCATCAACCGTACGTGTGACCGATCACGGAGGAACCGCCGGATGCGGTGCACTTCTTCTCGCTATCGGGGTCGGTGTGAGTACGACTACGCCAACAACGAGATTTGATCTCGTAACGCTTTGCCTCTTCGAGGGTATGTGTTCTCCTTAACCCTCTCTTTGCCCGTTGCACTTCGTCTCCTAGATTATATCTTGGCTTTTCGGGTGTCTCTCGCATAGGAAATTTTTTGTTTTGTATGCAACGACCCCTTCAGTGGAGCACGGTACAAACTCAACGAGATTAGAGAATCTTCGTTATCATGTCAATAGTAGCGCAGCACCGGAAGTTGTTCCGGGGTTTCCTATTTTGACAAAGTAGAAGACACTACATCTGTTTTAGATACTTCGGATGAGTTTGCGTACTGAACCACAAAAGTACTAAAACTTTGTACTTAGACCAACTTGTGGTTTGAGAATAAAGTGTTGTTTTGAAAACAAAGGACCTGGACCTTATAAAGGAAGCAAATGATGGGCCCTGACTTCGTAAATTGACTATGAGTCATTATATCCGCCATAGTATCCTTGTATGAATATCAAGTATGTGACTTGGTAGTCCTTTCGATACGCATGATGCCTAACAATAGCAAAAAGGTCTATATAGCGACAAAGACATTGATTTTTACATCCTTTGAAAGTTGTACTTATCGAAAAGTTGTTTTCGAGGAAGTTCAAAGAGTTGACTACTACAAGATTTTGATCTTCCGTAGTGATGTTTTAGTCTTTGCGGATAGTTCTAGCAAAAGTAACATATTATGATATGGCAGTTGAATAACAAAACCAACTCTCCTCTCGAGGAAGTTTGATCAAAGATGTGTACTTGACACTGTCTGAAAGTTCTGTAAAATTCAAAAGGTTGCTAGAAAGGTATACACACTTATATGGTTGAAGTGAGCATAACGAAGTTGAAATCTTTACCTTAATGAAGTTATCAAAAGAGTTTGATTCCATCATGAACGATAAAGATGCTTGTAGAGTTACAAGAAATTAAGTGGAAGCGATATGACATATTTCCAATACTTTATGTAGATGACACATGGTTGATTGGAAAATATGTATTTTAAATTAACACGGTTAAGATTTTCATATTGATGAAAGGCTTAGAAGATATTGGGCATGGATGTCTATAAGATATGGATTGAAGCGCCAGATATAATTGAAGCCAAATTACATAGATGAATTATTGAAGTAAGTCAATATCGAAATGACAAGAAGGAGTTTTTGTCACATGGAAAATAATTGAGCAGGATTCAAGTGTTTTGACACATGATGAGCATCATTGAAATTGAGATTTCTAAGTCATGTTTCCATGCTATGTACAAAACCAGATGAGTCCTATATATGCTATAAAATGTTATAGCAGGATAATTCATATGATGATTAGACAACAGTGAGAGAGATCCTTGTGTCATTTTAGAAATGAGAAGGATATATTTTCCTATGTAGTAATGACAAAATGTTAGTTGTAATATGTTACACTAATAGTCTTGTCATATATTCAAATCTCAAATACGTGATGAAGGGTAGCACAATAGGCTGGAAGAAAGTTCCATGCTGGATTTGAAAGAGTTTCAAAATTAATATATTGTGACAGATACTACAACAAAGGCTAAACTATATCATTGTGTTGACAACTCATAGTAAGCGTATTTTGTGTCAAGGAGTTCTTTATTGAACTTGGTGAAATTCCAAGAATGCTGACACTATGAAGCTACATTTTCACAATGTTAGTAAAATCAGTTTAACCTGAGGAATTAAGGTATCACCGAAACTTGGTGAATTTCCAAGAATGCTAACACTATGAAGCTACATTTTCATAATGTTAGTGACATCGGTTTAAGCTGAGGAATTAAGTTTTCACCGGTTGACCATATATATACAAAGCCATCTCATTAGAGAATGAGTGATGCGTGTAGACGCAAAGAACATGCAAATACAATAGGATCTGAACAGTTTAGATCTTTTTGATGATGTTTACCACATGCGAAGCATGGTAATAACACTGGAACACTATATGTGTTAAGTGCTTACAGACTAGATTATTGACTCTAGTGCAAGTAGGAGACTGAAGGGAATATGCCCGAGAGGCAATAATAACATTGTTATTATCTTATTCCTTATTTATGATGGATTTTTATTTCTCATTCTAGAATTGTATTAACCGGAAACGTTGATACGTGTGTGTTTAATAAACAAACAATGGTTCCTAGTAAATCCTCTCTTTTAACTAGCTCGTTGATTAATAGATGATCAAGGTTTCCTGATCATGAACACTGGATGTTGTTAATAACGGGGTCATGTCATTAGAAGAATGATGTGATGAAAATATATCCAAAGTGAATATAGCAATACGATCAAGTCATTAAGTTTACATTGTTATATCAAACATACGAAGTAACTTATTCCTTAGACCATGAGATCATGTCAATCACTCATACCGGAAGGATGCTTTGATGTCATCAAACGTCACATCGTAACAGGGTGACTATAAAGGTTCCGTTAGGTATTCAGAAAGTATTAGTTGATGATCATGGATCAAGAGTGGGATTTGTCCATCCAAAATGACGGAGATATATACTCTGGGCCCTCTCGGTGATATAAACATCAACACCGCTTGCAAGCACGTGATATGATCACAAGGATGTTATATCATGGGAACAAGAAAACAGTACTTGTCGGTAACGAGATTGAAAAGGTATGGTTGATACCAATGATCGAATTTCGGACAAGTAAAATATCGCGAGACAAATGGAATAGTTCACGGCGTTGATAGTTCACACGATCACGAGAGTCATCGTTGAATATACAGGAGTCATCACGGATTTCCAGATCCCGCTGTTGATTATTGATCGGAGAGGAGTCTCGGTCATGTCTATCTTATTTGCAAACCGTAGGGTGACACACTTAAGGTTCGATGACGTGTTTGAGAGGATACTGAATATCGAAGAATATTTTTGGCAGCACCGAAATTGTTTCGGGGAAAATTGAAATAGTTCAAGGGGTTTTTCGTCAAATGGTTGCTAATAGAATTAACAAATGATTCTAGTTTCTATAAGCAAATGTTTGTTAATAGAATGAACAAATATAAATAAAAAAATAAAAATGTTTTATTTATTCATTAAAAGAAAAACTCTTGGATTTTCTAAGTGGAGTTTTAATGGAAAATGAGTGGATGTGAGTGGGGCTTCCACTCACATGAAGAAGGAATAGGTGGGGGCACCACCATGGATGGCCGCACCCCCTCTTGGGATGCCTCCCACTCCCCTATAAAAGGAGGGTGAGAGCTCCTCTTCTCACACACACTTGCCCACCTCATTTCCTCTCCACCCGCTGTTCCATTCCATGGTCTCCGGCTTGGCGAAGCCCTGACCATGGGATTCTTCAGCACCATCATGTCGTCGTGCTGCTGGAGTTCCATGGGATCCTCTACTTCCGCGCCCCGCTGGATCGATGGAACGGAGGTCGTCATCAACCGTATGTGTGACCGATCACGGAGGCACCACCGGATTGTGATGCACATCTTCTCGCTATCAGGATCGGTGTGAGTACGACTACGCCAACAACGAGATTTGATCTCGTAACGCTTTGTTTATTCGAGGGTATGTGTTCTCCTTAACCCTCTCTTTGCCCGTTGCACTTCGTTTCCTAGATTAGATCTTGGCCTTTCGGGTGTCTCTCGCGTAGGAATTTTTTTGTTTTCTATGCAACGACCCCTTCATGGACGACTTATGGTACATAGATCAATAACTCAAACTAAATTGGCCAGAAGAAGTCTGAACCCTTAGTAAGGAGCAGAGTCTCCCCCCTCCTACATCGCCTTGCTCTGGCAGTTCGGGGGGAAACCATAGCCCACCGCCAGTGACTCCCTCCCGCCTGTTCCTCCGCGTCGCCACTGCCGGAGGGGCGCCGGCATAAACGCGGCGTGTGCCCCCATGAAGGCGGCGGTGGGGGAGGCTCGGCCCACCTCTGGCGCGGTGACGGTCGCGTCCGTGGTGGCTCCAGTTGGTGGTGGCTTCAGCCTCAGTGCTGGTTAACGAGGGCGACGAGCGGGCGGGTGATGTCTCTGCACGCTTCTATTCTTGTAGACAGTTTTGGGCCTCCAAGTGCAGAGGTTTGTAGAATAGCATCAAGTTTCCCTTAAGTGGATCACCCAAGGTATATCGAACTCAGGGAGGTAGAGGTCAAAGATATCCGTCTCAAGCAACCCTGCAATTAAGATACAAGAAGTTTCTTGTGTCTCCAACACACCCAATATACTTGTTAGGTATATAGGTGCACTAGTTCGGCGAAGAGAGAGTAAAATGAAAGTAATATAGACGATACTAAGTGATAATAACAATCTGAAATAAATATAGCAGCAATCAAACATGTAGCAGAACAGGCGGAAAACATAAGGCTTCAGAGTAAGCACTTTCACTATGCTTGGATATAAGGCCTAGGGCTCCTACTTTCACTAGAGGACACTCTCAACAATGAAAACATAATTGAATGCATAAATATCGTTTCTTCACTATGCTACTCCGAACCACTCTCGGTCGAATAACAAACACCAATCATTGCGTAGGGCTGTAACATCACTCCTCAGAGTAAGCACTTTCCCAGCTAAGTAACCCTCACGCTATCACCATGGGACCCAGATGGTTCCACGCGAACATCACAATTTTATAATGTTATCCAACATAAAATATAAATATAATGCTAAACCACATGGTGCACACAATGTCTCCTTTACACCGTGATCAAAGTGTTTATGGAGATCTCATAACAAAAACCACTTGAGTAGCATAATATATGAAGAATAATATCTACGAATTCAACTAGATTACAAAGCTCACGATCACATATAGATCACACCATGGGAGAGAGAGATGAAACACATAGCTACCGGTAAAATTGTGACATCCAGATATGTGTCGTATTGCAAAGTACATGCGAGACGATGCGAGGTTGATTGACGTTTTGATACAATTTTGTGTTCTTCTACATATTTTCATGCTACTTACCTGTTTTCGAAATGTTTCATATGCAAAGATCCTGTAAAAAGATGCCTAAACTGTAAAAAGAAGCCAAAATCGGCGAAAATCTACCTATGTGAGACGATTTCCGTGGCTGAGCAGGAGGGGACAAAGTCGACAGTGGAGGGGTCGGCTACGCGCGAGCTGAGTCAGTAGAGGGCAGCCTGGAGGAGCAGTACATGGAGAGGGGAGGAGACGGTCCAGGGAGCCTTTGCTCCTGGTGGCGGGGACTAGAGGTGGCTTGCAGGTAGGGCTTCGAGCGGGGAATGGCGCTACGGACTAGGGTGGCACATGTCGGAGTCACGCCGCCGCATGATGTAGGAGGGAGCCAGGGACATCGCAGAAGGGGTGGCGCATAACTTTGAGCAAATCTGGCATATGACCGGAAGATGTAGGTGTGGGGAATATGGTTGAAAAGTAAATAATGTGGTTTTTATGATAGCTGCTATCGTAAACTCAGTACCGCAAAATCGGTTTAGGGTTTACCTTGAAATCAGTTTTTCCCTACAAAATTTTGCGGATTCTAGTAGAAATGTTGTTGATATTTTTTATCGGTTTTGTAACATTTTATTAGATTGTTTCTGTAGCCCTTTTTTCTTACATGAATTATATCGGTTTTTTAAATCTTTTTTGTCAAAATTCTAAAATCTTTCGGATTTTTTGGGAGCGTTTCCCGCTGCAATATTCTTTTCGATAAAAATCATTGCAATAATCTTTTCGATAAATACATTACACGCAAGTTTTTATTTGAGGAACACACACTCAAGTTAGGCCGCAACGACGGTAAAAAGTTTCTGTTTGCACCCTCGAAACCGGATGAGCGCCAAAAAATTATATTTAGCGGGCTACAGACTGAGCGATGATGATCCGCACAAGTAGGCGCCTCGAATAAAAAAAAGTGTGATCCGAGGAAAACTAAACAAATTATATTGAACTTTTATACTTTCCGGTTTTAATTTTCCCATTCTACAATATTGTTAATTTGATTTATTTTATCACATATTTCCTATAGTTAACACATAGAAATGTTGTTCAAATATTAAGTTGTAGCATTCTCTATTATAGTTGTAATGTATTCTTTTAAATATTTTTACTTTTATTAAATTTGAATTGCATAAAGGAAATCTCGATATATTCTCTTAAAACTAGATAAACTATATATGGTTTAGATATTTACTAAAAATATACATAAAGCGCACAACCCAAAAATGTCTTGGTAGCGTTTTCTAGTTCATGACTACTTAACCATACTTATCATAACTTCGGGATTATAAATTTAAGCTTTGGGGTTAGTGCGCAGTATACCTGGACATGGGAAGCCCGGCCCAAAAATCCTAGGCCTAGTCCCGATGACCTTATCTGTGGGCCGGACCTGTGCCCTAGTTTTGAGCCCTTCACTTTGAGAGAGGCCTGAACCTGCTCTCAGACTTGGGACAAGGGGAGCTGCAGTGAATGTACTTACAATAGCATCATTATCAGTCCTGCGCTGCCTGTCAGCTCGATTTGGTTGATTTCTGAGCCCAAGCCTAGTTTTTCCTTTTTTTTTCTGCTCCACTTGTGATGTAAAACGAGTCTGTCAGTTGCTGCTGTTCTTTCTGAAACTTGCACGCACATTCTATCGGACAACAACAATTAATATTACCACACTGAATCTTCACCAAGATAATCACAGTCGAAAATATAAACATGCCGGAATCGGTTCCTCGTCTGAGCTGCTGCAGTGAGTAATCAGAGCAGCGACAGAGAAAGTTCAGCCATGGGGGAGGTCGATGGCACCGTGGACATCAGGGGCAACACGGCACTCAACAAGTTCACGGAGTCACGGATTCATGGCGATGAATAGTGATGTGAGCGGCTGGCCTACTACGGCATTAGCACCAACCTGGTGAACTTCACGACGGACCGGATGGGCATGGCCAACGCCGTGGCCACTGTACCGGCAACAGCGCCCGGGCGGCAGCCCGCTGACACGCACCGCGCAGGTGCTCGTCGCCGCCACGCTCAAGTTCCGCGTGCCTGTGTCCGGCGACATGCTGTAGGCGACAAAGAGTCAGCGGCCGCACCCGCGCATGGGGATCGGCCTCGTCGTCTCCATGTTCGCCATGGTCGAGCTCGCCCGCCTCCGCGCCATTGCCACGCACAGACTCTATGGCAAGGGCGACGTCGTGCCCATCTCCATATTCTGGCAGGTGCCGCAGTACTTCATCATCGGCGCCGCCGAGGTGTTCACCTTCGTGGGGGCAGCTCGAGTTCTTCTACGACCAGGCACCCGACACCATGAATAGCATGTGCTCCGTGCTCTCGCTTACCACCGTCCCGATCGGGAACTACCTCAGCACGCTGCTGGTCACCGTGGTGGCCAAGATCACCACGGGGGCGGGACAGAAGGCTGGATCTCCGACAACCTCAACGTCGGCCACCTCGACTACTTCTTCTGGCTGCTCGCCGGGCTCAGCCTAGCCAACAGCCAACTTCGCCGTCTACCTGCTCATCGCGAGCTGGTACACGTACAAGTAGACCGCCGAGTATCCACCCGAGGCCACCAAAGGATCAGCTGCTGCTGATGATCATCAATACCCCGACGCCAAAGGATCATCTCATGATCAGCATGATGAATGAGCTAGCCCATGATAAACGTGATCGGTCAGTGTGACCGTCTGTTCTTGTATGAATGTGTATGCTTGCTATTCGGGTTTCAGGAGACATGAAAAAGTAGGGTCTTGCAACAGAAAACGAAATCCAGGATTGGTGTTTTGAGAGTTATAGAAAAAATTGAAGGTGTAAAATCGTTGAAAAGAATGGTTGTGCTGTTGACTAATTCTAGGGTGTTGGAAAAAATTGGCAGAAAATAAGTTGAAATGCCATGTTCCAGATATGTGCACATTGTTTATTTTGTTAGGCTTGGGACTATTGCCAGAGTTGACACCTTCCTATAAGAAATAGGACTTGTGATGAACTTTACACAAAGTGTTGATAACAAAGTTATTTTCAACTGCTACTAAGGAAACACAGCTCTCTGCTAATCACTTGACCACCCAAAAGCTTTTGCCTGATCCATGTGCTTCCACAGTATTTTAATGGTTTTCTACACACATTGTCCACCACAGTGCAACTCCTTGAACATAATATTGTACAACACATCCGTTCTTCATCGTTAATTTTTTTCTTCTCACAATCACAGTATTAGAAGTTCATTAGGACCACATACAACATAACAACAGGTTAGATCAAGGCAGGGTTTCTATTAATTAAGAGTAGTGCTTCCATACTCTCCTGAAAAATAAATAATACAAAATTACTGTATGAAGGTTTTCATTTCAAAATTTCAACAGTAAAATGATTGTTTAGAATACTCGGTAAGGCATATTAATAAAAAAAGAATACAATGTTTTCTGCATTTTTTTCATTAAAAGGTGATTGACACAATTCAGCAATAACACTCAGCTGGAAAATGTACAGTAAGATTTCCTTGAATTAACAACTCAGCATATCCGTCTAACTTTCTGTTTAAATTGTGTTTAGAGGAACTATCCATGAATCCAGAATTCAACTATTCCGTGTGTGTTTGGTTAGTATTGCAGAACCAGGATGACACTTGTAGTGCCATCAGCATCTGGCATGCTCATTTTCTATGATCCAGAGTAACAAGACATCTAAGTAAACAGCACACGAATAGCTATGGTTCTAGATAACCCAGTTCTAAACATACTGATGTCGATGAGCAAGTAGTAGGCATTGAATGATGAACCAGAAACAGCCAAATCGAGCCATCACCAATTGCAATTTCAGATATTTTTTTCCCAGGAAATTTGGATCTCAATTGCTCTAAAATCCCACTTAACTCCAGACCAAAAGACACGGACGGAAGCCACACTAATCTGCAGACATGGGGCGCCGCGGAGAGGTTACAGATCCAGCCCGGTGTCGAAGAGAGGATTATACCGGGTGCTTGCTGCGCGGAGCGGCCGTGTCGGCTTCTGCCACAGGCGGCGGCGACGACCGAGAATTTCTCGAATTCCTGAAGACACAGTTGCGCCGTCATGGAAGACAGGGTCGTCGGCCTCACATTGCTTGCGGCGGCTAGGGTAGGGCGGCGAGCGGCGGAGCCACCAGTAAAAGCAGAGCAAATGGGCAACGATGTTGGGATTACGTCAGACTTCAAGCCGCAGCCATCAGAGAAAGCAGAGGAAATGGGTAACAATACGTCAGAGTTCATGCCTGTGTGGATCCAAGTTCATAAAATTCCAGAGGGTTATAGGAAGGAGAATGTTGTGAGACAATTGGTTACACGTTCAGCGGGTGAAATTGTCTCGGTACAAATGAATCCACCTGGAGTGTTCAAGGGAGACTATGTGAGAGTTCGTATTAAACATGATGTACGCAGTCCTTTGACGCGCTTTGTGTCGATATCCCGTGGAGGGAAGAGGTCCCTGTTCGTAGTAAAGTATGAAAAGCTAGGCATTTTTTGTCAAGCATGTGGGCTCATTGGGCACGGCTATAAAGAGTGTGGTTTGGGTGTTTATGAGCAAAAGGATTTAAAGTTTGGTGATTGGATCCACGCCTTCCCCAATTCTGGGCGTGGTCGGGATGCCGGGCTGCAGAGTGCCAATTTCTGGTGGAAGATCTGATCATGGTGGAGGCCGCGGGGTAGGCGGTAGAGGCCAAGTACATTCTGCTGTAAGAGGTCGTGGGAGAGGGGCCTATGGGGACTGGCGTGTGCAGCCGGAAAACCTGGACAATCCAATGGCAAATACAGAATTAGCAGATACGGCATCAAGCCCTGTGAAGAACGCGGACCTGGTCATGTCGGAGGCTGAACAGAATACTAAGCGGCGTTTGGCGTTTGAGTCTGAAGCGGGCAAGATGGTAGCTCCGCTCGCCATGGTGTCGACAGACATGGTAACTGATAATACCAAATCAGGAGTAGACGGGGAAGAGGAGAAGAACAATACACTCAACAAGAGGCAAAAGAAGGTTGATGGCACTTCATCATCTGGACCAAGCGCAGGATCGGCGGCATCCCTCGAGGGTGACCGCCGGGCACAATGAGTACCTTGGCGTGGAACCCCCGGGGACTGGGCAGCCTCGGACGGTTCAAGAACTTGTCTGCCTGGTGCAGACCCACAAGCCCAGCCTTGTTTTCATCAGTGAAACGAGGCAGAGCCCGGATCGAGTTAAAAATTTGCGGTTCAGACTAGGAATGAAGGAATGCTTCCATGTACCTGGGGAAAAGACAGGGGGAGGCATTGCGCTTTATTGGACTGATGAAGTAACTGTAGACCTGCTCTCATTTAGTAAACGTCATATTGACGCCCACATTGAAGGTGGACCCTTTGACAAAAGATGGCGTGGAACCTTCGTCTATGGCGAACCAAAACCATCTGAGCGCCATAACATGTGGACACTGCTTCGGACGATCAAACCTCGCTCCTCTGAGCCGTGGTTAATGGTAGGTGACTTTAATGAAGCCATGAGGCAAGGTGAGCATTTTTCTCGGACAAGAAGGTCAGAAAGACTAATGAGAGATTTTCGCGAAGTGCTGTCGTATTGTGACCTCCATGATTTGGGATTTGTTGGTACTCCGTGGACATACGATAATCAAAGGAAGGGTGACCACAATGTGCGTGTCCGGCTCGATCGAGCGGTGGCTTCGCCGGCATGGAGTGGACATTATCCGGACATACGTGTTCATCATATACAGTCGTCTAGGTCTGACCACACGCCACTACTGCTCTCAATGGACAGGGTCGCTTCTGATAGACCGCTACGACCAATTAGACGCTACGAGGTAGCTTGGGAGCGTGAACCATCCTTGGTGGCAGCCATTGAAGAGGCCTGGAGTAGGCGAATAGCTACGTCCGCTGGTGTTAGCGGGCAACTTCACAGAACAGTTCGGGACGGAGACCTAGAGGGGACACAGAAGGAAGAGTTGCAGAACGAGCCAAACCTGAAAACCATCAATGGCGCGCTGGGTTCCATGATGGATTCTCTATACCGTTGGAAGGTTAAGAGTTTCCCTCGACTGCACGTGAGATTGATAAGCTGAGGAAGGAGCTGAATGCAGTGGCGCAGTTAACTGATGGTGATAGCGTTTCACGAAAGAATCAAATCACGGCCAAAATGGACGAGATGCTATACCGAGAGGAACTTATGTGGTTGCAGCGCTCTCGGGTGGATTGGCTTCGAGCTGGGGACAGGAACACAAAGTACTTCCACCGGAAAGCTTCTCGTAGACAACAGAAGAATAAAATTAGGAAATTGATGAGACCTGATGGTACGGTGACAAATGATGCCATGGAAATGCAGGAGATTGCCACAAGCTTCTTTCAAAATTTGTACACAAGGGATGACACAGTAGACGCCTCGATAATTGTTGATCAGGTACAGCCATGTGTAGATGCGCGTATGAATGATGGGTTAACGGCACCTTTCTCTGAGAAAGAGATAGGTGATGCCTTGTTCCAGATTGGGCCGCTGAAAGCCCCAGGTCCAGACGGATTCCCTGCACGGTTCCTTCAGCGGAATTGGGGTATTATGAAAACGGATGTGGTTGCTGCTGTGATAAAATTCTTTAATGATGGAATTATGCCTGAGGAGGTTAATGAGACGACCATTGTGTTAATTCCGAAAAAGAATGATCCAGAGGATTTGAAGGATTACAGGCCAATCAGTCTATGTAACGTCCTGCTCAAAATTGTCTCAAAGTGTCTGGTGAACCGAATGCGCCCCCCTCCTTCAAGATATTATTGCTCCTTTCCAAAGTGCCTTTGTTCCCGGACGGCAGATTACGGATAATGCTCTTATGGCTTTTGAATGCATACATGCGATACAAACTGGATCTAGGGGAAATTTTTGTGCATATAAGTTGGATATGGCCAAGGCCTATGACCGTGTTGACTGGAGGTTTCTGGAAAGAGTGTTAGCGAAGCTGGGCTTTCATAGCAAATGGATACGACAGGAGATACAGATTGCGTCTCTACGGGAGCTGCATATTTGTCGTCGTGCCCCGGGGATCTCACTCCTCTTTGCGGATGATTGCCTCATGTTTTTTGAAGGAAGTGTTCAGCAAACTGAAGTGATCAAAGCCATTTTGGACAAATATGAGAGAGGGACGGGACAACTTGTTAGCTTGGGAAAATGCTCTATTATGTTTGGAAATAATTGTGCAGCGGATACAACAGACAATCCAGAACATTCTGAAATATGAGACACAATTTTTTGAGGAGAAGTATCTCGGGCTTCCCGTTCCAGAAGGCAGAATGAAAGGGGGGAAGTTTCAACCGGTAAAGAAAAGTTTGTCAAGCGTGCAAATGATTGGTCTGAAGTACATGTCAACTGGTGCCAAAGAGACTTTGATCAAGGCGATCCTTCAAGCTCTATCTACATATGCCATGGGAGTTTTTTAGATTTCCTCTTGGTCTGGTTGAAGAACTAAACAAAATTATTAGAGATTTTTGGTGGGGTGACGAGCACGATAGAAGGCGGATGCACTGGATGTCTTGGGATAAGGTTACGAGACCTAAAGCACATGGCGGGATGGGTTTTAGGGACCTGAAATTATTCAACCAAGCTCTCCTGGCTCGTCAAGCTTGGAGACTCATCGATAAACCTGAATCTCTTTGTGCTCGTCTGCTGAAAGCTAAGTACTTTCCTAATGGGAACTTACTGGACACTGCGTTTATCCAAAACACGTCGCCTTCGTGGCAAGGTGTGATGCATGGCCTCGAGCTGCTAAAAAAGGGAGCTATATGGCGGATCGGCACAGGCTCTCAAGTACGTATTTGGCGAGACAATTGGATCCCAAGGTGCGACTCTCTCAAAGTTTCTGGAAAGATGAAACAGAACCGTATGCGTTGGGTGTCGGAGCTTATAAACCCAACAACAAGATCCTGGGATGAAGATCTGATCCGGAAATATTTCTACCACATGATGTTGAGGCAATCTTGGCCATCAAACTCTCGGCGAGACCTACAGATGACTTTGTTGCTTGGAATATGGAGGATAATGGTATCTTTACTGTCCGTTCGGCGTATCGGCTTGGCACTCAACCATGTCTTGATCGCCTTGCTTCTGGGCAGTCCAGCTCCGCTCCTCTTGGTGATAGGCCAGTTTGGGACAGCATCTGGAAAGCTAAAGTTCCACAGAAAATTCGTGTGTTTGGGGTGGAGAGCGGCAACAAATACCTTGGCGGTGGTTGGAAATCTGCACCGTAAGATTGATAAGGTTAGCCCAATTTGCTCTGTGTGCGGCGACGAGGAAGAAGACGAGCACCACGCACTTGTGATCTGCACACTAGCGAGAGCTCTTCGGAAAGGGATGCGCTCAGTTTGGCCCTCCCCCTGAGGCCGAGCTTAAAAAACCGGGAAAGAGTGGTTCCTAAACTTGATGACCACTGTGTCTCCGGAAATGAGAGGAAGACTGCTTTTCTTATTCTGGCGGGTGTGGCATCACAGAAATAATGTGGTACATGGTGATGGGAAGGCTTCCATTGACGCTTCTGTTCCTTCCTTAGGAACTACATGACATCATTCATAGAGGCCAATCAAAATTCTGAACCAGGTGGGGGAAAAGGGAAGGGTTTACTTTATCCAAGTCAAAGACTGTTGTTCAAACCGGATGATGTAGCCAACTGGTCGCCGCCTACATTTGGGACAGTGGCTGTTAGTGTGGATGCAGGTTGGGATACGATGAGCAAGAAGGCAGGCATAGGTGTTATAGCGCGAGACTACAGAGGCCAGGTCATCCGATCTGCTTGGTCGCACTTGCCATATTGTGCGTCTGCGGAAGAAGCTGAAGCAAGGGCATGTTTGACAGGATTCCAACTCCTCCTCGATATTCATTCGCCGGGGGTAGTTGATACGGACTGTCAACGTGTTGCACATGCGGTCACAACCACGGTTCTGGACCGCGCTCGCCATCTTGGAGTATCTACATGGAGATTCGAGACCTCATGCGTACCAACCCTTTGGTGGATATTAGGAAGATCACACGAGGATGTAACCAGGTAGCTCATTGCCTGGCTCAGTTAGGAAAGCGTGAGTCTAATGGGGTGCTTAGCGAATCAGCTCCGTCCTGCGTGTTGGAGTTGATTGCTAGAGATTGTAAGTGTGCTTAACTTTTTGAAAAGCGGCAAGTTTCAGACGCACTCTTTTCCTTTCAGGGTACCGAAAGGGACTGAAAGGTTTTTGATGAGGCGGCGGCTTGCTGTCTTAATATACGCGGATTTTTTCAAAAATACGTCAGAGTTCAGTGTGAGCCCCAGTGGCAGTGGCTAGGTGTTGAAGAGTGTGAGTCTGACAAGTGGGCCAACATTATCCCGCCGGTGCACCCACGGGGTCCTCCATTTTTAGGGTGCACAAGTTGCTACCAAAAAGTTTAACACTCTAGTGTACAACGATAAAATATATTCAGATCACACTATGAGATTTACATATGTTGTAGGCATGTCCACGAACTTGATGATCAGTATCTGCGTGCCAAATGATCAACTGATGAGTCCAACATTCTCTGAAGAATGTGTCTCCATACGTGTGTTCAGATCTCAGCAGACATGACAAAAATAGGTTCTTCAAAGAAGACGAAACTCAGACAGGGGACAGTTAAAGGTGTAGTTAATCACAGCAGTGGAGAGAGAGACGCTCAATGCTCATCGCCATCAAGGAGTACGTAGCCAATCCTCGACCTTCTCGAAATGCAGGGACGGTATCCACTGTCAACCATCTATTCTACTCCCGTGGCCTTGTTCAGGGTTCAGTCTTTTTATGCTGTATTCCTGTAGCTTTTTATTCTACAAGAAAAACAATGATTCAGACAACTGCCATGCCTGAACATATTATAACTATAAAATGAGGACACCAATAAGGAGCTGGTATTTTGTTTCAAAGAACAACAACATATATATCCAAATTCAAGTACAGCAACTCCGCCACCCAACTACTATGCTTGAATGCTTGGCTTAAGTGTATACCTTCAGCAAAACTGTTGCTGGATTTATCGAATGGATATACAGCTGTTTCCACTGAAAATCCATAAAATTAAGTATCGACCTATTCTGAATAATGGTTCTGATCGTAACATTCTGTATGTGTCATTATTGCATATCGCAGGCACTTTACCAAAGTCAGGACCTAGCAGTTACATCGGATCATGTAGAAAAAAAGATTATATCAGGGATCTATGAACTACAGAAGTAATTTTTATTTGTAAGGGTAATTCAGCAAAAAGAAAATAGTAGCACAAAGCAGAGTACTTTGAGTATCACTTAGAAGAACATTGTCTAACTATGATTACTTAAGACAGCTTAGATGTACTCGTCATCAGATGGAATGAGAAGTGGTAGATTTTGTTGTAAGAAGCTTTTCAGAACTGAACATGTGAAGTAGACATCAAATCTACGAGCGTAAACGAAAAATACAAAAATGCGACTAATAATCCGGAAGTTTGAACATACCAAATAGAAATTTCATTGGAGAGTGGAAGCAAGCGCATGGCCATTTTCTGATTTACACCAAACCCGCAGTGGAAGCCAAGATATTGTGGCCTCGATAAATGTTTTTGCAGATGATATTACAACTGGTGCATCATAATCTTTTGGCATGTCTTAGCTAATGTTTACGTCACATATATGTGCAATCTTCAACCAATCAAGTCCATTGCTCTTTCGGCACCTCTTCTTCAGCTCAGGGTGGCAATTTTTTATTTGTAGACTCTTCAGAGTTAAGGGCATATCAGGCAAACTCTGGATCAGTTTCGCATTGGATAGATGGAAGAATTCAACTGAGCTCATACTCGCCACTTGTGGTGCCAGGCATATCAGATGAGAAGCATCAGACACTTCTAGTTCCTTAAGTGCCTGGTTTTGCAACAACCACTCCTCAGGTAAGTGTCTCAGTTCAGAACCACCATTAAGTGTAAGTTTCTTGGCACACGAGATGCTTCGTAGTGGCTCTCTCAGCAACAGAGCAGGATTGTCAATATCAAGCTCATCTAACTCCAAAGCAAGGCTAGACAAACTGGCAGAGCTATCCCCCATCTCTGCAGTAATTTTGCTACATCCATGTATATGCAGTGACATTAATGACGGAATCCCTTCGATCCCATTGACTGAAACTAGCTCTTTGCAATCCCATATCCATAAGTTTTTTAGTTTTTTCAATCCTGCGAAGGCTTCACCTGAGGGAAGAGATACAATTGCACAATCACCAACCAACATATCAGTTAACCCTGCCAAACATGCAAACACTTCTGAAGGGAGATATGTCACTGCACAACCATCTAAAAACAACCGTTCCAGCAAGTTAAGACCTCTCATTGAAAGAAGTAGTGGTGTTTCAGCATCACCGCACAACCCTAAAGTGATGATTTTCACGGTAGGGGGCAACGTGATCTCTTCTGTCACCAAATTTGGACACTTCACTATTTCAAGGGTTTCTAGGGAGGAAAGTGAACCAAATGAATCCTCCGGCAGACACGACAAGCCTGCACATTGTTGGATGGACAAACTCTTTCACTGCAGATAGAGAGCACCCGTGCCATAAAGTTTCTAGATTTTGGCAGCGAGAAATTATGAGGTTAGAAAGAGCCAGGTCTAATGATGATGATGAACTTGAATCACGACTCACAAAAAATGTTGGCATAGCCAATAGGCCAGCATGGTGTATTTCAACATGTTGAATACTGACAGGTACACTTGGCAGACTTCTCAGCAGCACAGTCCCGCACGATTAGTATTTCAAGCCTGGGAAATAAGTTCTCACCCTCCAATCCGACCCATTCCACGCATTTTGACATGCTCTCAATCTCTAGTACCTTAAGGGATTGCAGTCCAGCAGGCTTGTCATTTCCATAAAATGAAGAATCCACACACTCTACCGATTGCAAGTTAATTATGTAGAGATACTGGAGAGAAGCTAACTGCCCAAGTGGTGGAAGATGCCGTAATCTTTCACAATTACATATATAAACATATGTCAAATTAACGAGAGTGGGATTTTGCAGCCAACATGGAGATCGAGAACCAGGATATCCATCAATCTTCAATTTATGTGAATTGGGGTGTGGTTCCAGTTTATCAAGAACCAACTCAGCTTGGCTTCGCTCACATGAATCATAAGAGCTTGAGGACCAACCTAATCTTAATGCCAACAAATCCTCTTTCTGGTCTAACATGACTTTAGCAGCTTCTTCTGCATTTTTTACCTTGTCAAGATCAGAAACATATAAATGACATATCTTCTTCAGATTTCTTAGTTCACCAATAGTATAACCACTCTGTTCTCTGATGCAGAAATTATGGAGCTCCTGGAGAGAGGTCAGTCTTCTTACATAAGGAATCATTGGCATTATTCCATAAGATAGTTGCAGATGACGTAAATTAACCAAGTTGCACACTCCCTCCATTTCTCTTTTCTCCGGAGCTGTGAGTTGGGGATTATCAAACTTCATTACTTGCAAGTGATAAAGTTTGTACACAGGCCTGGGAAACCAACAGAAATGTGTCATCCTTTTTCGACCCCACATTAGAGATAAGTACCGAAGGTGCATTAGACCACCGACAGCATCAGGAAGTTTACATGGACAGTTTGCTGTTAGTGATAACACCCGTAAGCATTTTGCTACACCCAACACTTTACTGATGTTGTGTTCTTGTTGTGCCTCATCTTCGTCTTCAAAATGTATGAGTAGCGTGCGCAGTTTATTTGCATGAGAGATCTGTTCAACAACATCAGGGCTTATCATGTCAATGCGTACATGACGAACAGTCTTTGGAATATGACCAGAAAAGTTTATGTCAACTCTTGTGCATTCATTCACTGATGCTGACTGGGCCAAGTCATGTAAGAGATCATGCATAACCAATCGTTCTTCGTAATATTCATCAAATAAATTGCTTTTTATAGCACGACTAAGACGAGGCTTAGATTTGATGTCAAAAAAAGATTTTCTTGATAATTTATCTAAATACTCCATTGCAATATCCTCTAGCGTTATGTCATCCCCTAGTTGTTGGATCAGTCCTGAACCTATCCATAAGTACACCAATTCTTTCTTTGTGAATTCATAGTCTTTGTGAAATAAGCTGCAATACCTAATACACGCTTGCAAATGTGCAGGTAAATGTTGATAGCTTAACCTTAGCACTGCCATAATCCCTTCGTTACCCTGTTTTATATCATGAACACCTGATGCCAAAATTCTGTTCCATGTTCTACTATCCTTGTTGGTGTTCAACAATCCACCGAGAACTTTTGCTGCCAATGGAGAGCCGCTGAGTTTGTTTACCATTTTCTTGCTGATCTGCTGTAGATTCCTGTAATCATTAGGATCGACTCCAAAAAACGCATGCCGGTTCAAAAGAAGGAGGAGGTCTGCTTCTTCCAGCCCACTCAGTCTTAAAGACTGACATTCCCCCTGCATTGTTCTAGCAGCAACATCAGCTACCGACTGCATTCGAGTTGTCAGCAGGATCTTGCCCCCTTTCGTCCCATACCGCAATGGACTCAAAAAACTCTCCCAATCATGAACTCTGTCATCATTCCACACATCATCCAGTACAAGGAGAAAGGTCTTGGACTGCAGCCTCTCATTGAGTGCCTTATGGAGTGCACTTAGACCAATCATGGTTGTTCCTTTTCCATCAATAACTTCAAGGATCTTTTTTGTTAGTGTCTCAATATCAAAATTGTGAGAAACACAAACCCAGATGATGAAATCAAAGTGCTCTTTGACCTCTTTAACATCACATATAACTTGAGCAAGTGCCATCTTCCCCATTCCGCCTATACCAACTATAGAAAATACAGGGATATTGCTGACAATTTGTTCAACCGCATCACTGTCAAGCTTGGTCAGCCAGTCGACTATAATTTTCCTATCTCCCTCTCTGCCAAGAAGCAGACCATGAGGTAGTGAGCTTGTCTGGCGCCAGTTCTTGAATTGCACATCTTCTTCATGGTTCTGGATCTTATCGTTATCAAAGTGATTGATAACCTGGAAAAAAAGCTCTACACCAGCCGCAACATTATCTAAAGTCACGACAGAACTTCTCAGCCTCTTCAGTGAGCCGGTGTTGAAAGCATGATTGAACTGTTGAATGACCTTGCCCTTGTACTTATGGAGAGAGCCACGCACCTTGTTGTCTTGCGATTTTACCTCCTCCTCAAGCTTGTAGTAGTCAAGGTCATCAAGTGCGTCCTCAGCTTCCTCGACAGCATCTCTAAGCTGCCACAGCCATGCATCCAGCGCTTTGCTTTGATCTCTAATTTTCTCAGTGTCAATGGCATCAAACACCACCTGGATCTGTGGAAGCGCTCTCTCTAGCCTCTCTCTTGTACTCTTCAACCCGCCAGCTTTCTTGTTATCGTTCAAGTAGTCAAAGGACTTGTTGACGATATAGATGATCACTGATGTTGCTATAGCTTTGCCTGCAAAAACCGCAACACCGGAAGCCATGGGTAAAGTTTTTGGACGATCAATCAAGCAACACAAAGGTTGAAGACTTTTGTAGGTAGAAACAGAGAGGATATTTCACAAATGCATATCCTGGTTGCGTACATGAGGACAACGCTAATACATTTTAAACCAAGCGAACGCCAGCTACTTGCCCACTGTTTGTCTGTCCTGCTTGCAACTAGGCCATAGAAAATTAAGGTGGAGTGGTTGACTTGGCTTCCTTTGTTAGTTAGCTAACACTTGGTTAGTGATGGGCCTGGTGGCTCATGAGTAAAGTCATGGGGATTCAGCATAGGCATGATCAGCTTGAACTTAGTTTTTTTATATACTTTCGAGGGAAAAAAATTCAGCTTCTGGAAACAAAGAAATTGAGATTGAGATACTGTGCTATTCTATTTTTGTGAAAAAAAAATATCTTCTACACTTGTTGCAAAATTTCCCGTTGCCAACTCATACTTTGAATATGTTATCGATAAACTAGTAGCACTTGGTATTATGAAGATGGGCCAAATTATGTTTTCCTGGTCGATAAAATAGCACAGGTCGTCACATGCCGTTATTTCGCACAAATTGCACCTATCATCTTAGAGAAGAAGAGATCGCAGAGAGACATGTTTGGGCGTACCAGATAGGCTTGGCACATGCCCGGCCTCTGACATGCAAGCCATACATTAAGTGCCACAGAATCTACGCCTCCCTGCTAGCTTGAGCAGTGGTGTGTCAGGCTGGCGCTTCCAGTCATCTACGCCTTGACAGTGGCAGAACTGGTGCCGGCTGGAAGAGGTGACGCGTAAGAAACCAAGCTTTGTCTTAGACTAGTGGGGTCTATCTGTAAGCATGTGTCCTGGGCTCTTAAAATGGTCAAGTGACTAACTCTGTACTATGTCGATGAATGAAAATTCTGTCACACATGTTCTCTCCGAATCTCATCACAACTCTCTCCAATCTCTCATACTCAGATACTCCTGCTCCCAATCTACCTATATCCATTTGTGATTTTCCCACCTCGGCACATGACATCACGATTTCATATTAGAGCCTGCAGATCGTTCCGCTTGTGCTCAAATTCTTGAGATTGAACCCGTAAGATTTCCATTGTGAAATGTCCTGGTCTGCTGGATCACTCAGTGAATTGGCACAGATCCCTAGCTACGAAGGACTGATCCAGAGCAGGACGCGATGGCGCTGTTGAAGACGAATTCCGTTCTGGTAAGGATGGAGGCAGTGCAGCAGATGCTTGACCAGATCCTGATGTGTTTAAGTTATACAGACTTGTCTTATGTAAATTAAAAAATATGCATGTCGGTGCAAGAATCCTGGTCTGAAGTATAAGATTAACTAGTAAAACTACAGGTCAGGAGCATGCTTCAGCATATGTACAGACACACATAAATGTCCGATCTATACTACGGGCTGTCACTGGTAAGAAAAACCAATATGATACACAGTAGAATTCATACATGAAAGAAACTAACTTACCATGCGAGGATTCAGCCTGGGAAACACAGCTACAAGGACAATAATCTGGTACAGTGGAGAGAGAGCGACATGGTCATATGTCATTGCCATCAAGGACTAGCTCATCCTTAACCCTTTTAGAAGCAATATTTTGATGCCGTCAAGCATGTCTGTTTGTAGCGGGCGGTTTCCGCCCAGACCGAGGAGCGACGAGCGGCCGTGTCGGCTGCTGCCACCGCCGGCGGCGGCGACGACGAGCGAGGGTTTCCCGAATTCCTGAAGACACGGTCGCGTCGACGTGGAAAACAGGGTCCTCGGCCTCGCATTGCTCTGGGAGGCATCGCCGGCATCGCGTTGCAGGCAAGGCTAGGGCGGCGAGCAGCGGAGGGACTAGGTGACAGGACGGGCAGCACACCATCGGACAAAGTAGAGGAAACGGGCAAGGCCAACGATGCTGAGATTTACGGCAGACTTAAAGTGTGGGGCCCAGTGGCAGTGGCTAGGTGTGCAAGAGCGTGAGTCTGGCAAGTGGGCCAATGCAGGAAGGTTAAAGTAAAGAACCCGCTGTGATCTTCGTCACTGCAAAAATAAGCTAAGAAGTAAAAAAAAAATCCCTAAAGAAAATAGAAACAATTATACTTTTCGGATTTTCTTTTGTTATGACAACTTGAAAGAAAAACAATTACAGAGCAATCGGTCGAGATGGAACCTTAGCCGCCATCTCTAGATCCAATTTTCATTGGGTGTTGATATAAGAAAAAATATACTCATCTACATACTAGAAACAAGATAACATGTTTTGATTTGTTCTGTACTTTTTTTTAGCATAGAGGCGCAGTGGCGAATCCAGGAAAAAAATAAAGGGTAGGCTGAAAGCCTATAGCACGGAACTAATCCAAAAAAAGAACGAATATAACGCTGATAATTCAAATTGAAATACACCCCAAAAAATGAAAAATAGAATGAGTCATTAAAAATACACAGATACCTTAATAATAAAAACTACATCCTCAAAAATGCGTCGAACCAGCATCAGCCATCAACCAACCATCTACATAGAGTACAAATATTAGTAAGACAGTAATGTACGTATAAGAGATGTAGTAGCATTGAAAATAAATGAAACTTACTAGTGATGCTGAGGCACTACAATTCTCTCTCTAGGCAAATGTCCTCTGCGAGGTCCCATAGCCTGGAAGCGTTTAATGATCTTATCATCATCAATACTTTTAAATATCTCCCGCTCGGTGTAGCACACCATTAAGTCATTTAACCACTTATTTGACAGCTTGTTACGCAAATCTGTCTTGATAATTTTCATCGCGGAAAATATTCTAGACGATCGTGCGTGCCTGTGCCTTTTCTCTAGTTTTTTCCCCAAACGCCTAGCTTGCTTTTACGATTCCCACATGGCCACATGGGCCAATATTACACGGCTAGCTAGCTGGGCCTTAAGCCTAATATATTTGGTTGCTCGCTGCCTCGCTGGAAGACACCAAACGAGGACGTCCACGACATGATTTCTTGCCTTCTTGTTCATTGCATATGTACAGAAGCTTATATACTAAAAAAAAATCTGCAAAATTGGAGGGTAGGCTTGAGCCTATCGAAGCCTACCCCATAAATTCGCCCCTGTAGAGGCGGTATAGACGTATGTAGCTCGAATCTTATGGGTAAATATTAGTTGTGATGTGCCACCTAATTTTTTTGAGCATAGAGGTGGCACACACGTGATGTAGTTCGAGTATTATGATATGCACTATGTGGAAATTCTCGGTCCCTGATATTTGTATTGTATATTGCTTGACCCTCATGTGAGGTATATAAGGAGAGGTACATGAGGAGTTATTTGGAGTAGAATGCAAGTATTATTAGGTTTAAACATATTTTATCTCTCTATACATCTACATATCCTAACATCCTCCCTCAGTCGTAGCGGGAGTGAAGCGGACACTTTCGACTGATTTGAAGTCTCGCGCGCTTTCGACTGATTTGAAGGCTCGCGCTTCCGTCGTCTCCTCCTTCAACATCATAAATTTGCGTCTCTATGATTCTGGTCCGACACCTAGGGCGTTGACTGCGTCCCCTTCTAGTATCTTCCTTCTCTTTCATCCCGCAGTCACAACGGGAGTGGCGTGGACGGAAGTGACGGCGTGTACGTTGTTGACTGGAGTTGAGGCCGATGTGTTGTTGTAGATGTAGCCCCCAATGTCGATGTCGAGGTAGCCGAACGTGATGTAGCCGTGGTCGTGGTAGTAGTGGTCGATGTAGTACTTGTCGTAGTCGATGTAGCCGCAATGCCAGAGGCGCAAAAAATGTGCGATGTATATGACGGAGCTACAGCTGTGTTTTTTGACGATGTTTCACACCTTCAGAGATACCGTCGCGGACGTCTTGCGGATGTCAGAGGACGCGGTCGTAAGTCATAATTGAGTCCACCAGTTTTTTCAGGTCTAGGAGAAGCTCACCAAGCACACAAAGTGTTTGCCAGAACCGTGCGCACGGTTTTAGGGCCTTTCACAATAGTGATGACGGGTTTTGTATGCAGTATTAGCCGTCAGACGCGGTCGATACCGTCACCGGTGTCGTGGCGTCTTGCATTAGTACTGTCATAGGACACATGTCCAGCCTTGTGGACGTCGTAGTTGTCGTGGGCTGTTTCTGCCCAGACCGAGGAGCGACGAGCGGCCGTGTCGGCTGCTGCCACCGCCGGCGACGGCGACGACGAGCGAGGGTTCCCAGAATTCCAGAAGACACGGTCGCGCCGACGTGGAAGACAGGGTCCTCGGCCTCGCTTTGCTCTGGGAGGCGTCGCCGGCATCGCGTTGCAGGCTAGTCTAGGGCGGCGAGCAGCGGGGGGACAAGGTGACAGGACAGGCAGCACACCATTGGACAAAGCAGAGGAAACAGAGGAAATGGGCCAACGATGCTGAGAATAACGGCAGACTTCAAGTGTGGGGCCCAGTGGCAGTGGCTAGGTGTGCAAGAGCGTGAGCCTGGCAAGTGGGGCAATGCAAGAAGGTTAAAGTAAAGAACCCGCTGTGATCTTCATCACTGTAAAAAAAGCTAAGCAGTAAAAACACCCCTAAAGAAAATAGAAACAATTATTTTTTTGACACCATTACTGTGGGGGCCCACAGCCCCCTTTTTATTAAAAAAATAAAGTTATTTACAATATGTACAAAGAAGGAACAACAGTCTAGGAGATGGAGTTAATCCATGATGTCAAAAAAGGAAGAGTAGTCTTCTTCACCCAATACTTAAGAAGGGTGATCTGATGTAAGAAAATGGCTTTCCAACCTCTGAAAGAAGGTTTAATATTATTGAATATCCAGCCATTTCTTTGATTCCAAATACCCCCAACAAGCCAAGATCACAATATCAGCAAAGCATGGACCTAAGAAATGTTTCCTGGCAAACTTAAGAGATTCAGCAGTGTTTCCAAGAATCCATGGAATTTGCAAAAAAATTCCAAACACTCGAGTGCTGAATTGACAAATGAAGAAAAGATGCCTCCAATCTTCCACAATATGAGCAGCACAAAGTACACAATCATGTGTATCAGAGACATGCCAATTCCTCCTGGTGAGCATATGCTTTGTATTAATCCTGTCATGAAGGATTAACCAAGCAAAAAAATTATGCTTGGACTGGCATTTACTTTTACATAACCAATCTGAGATACCATCTGGAGGGATGTGTGCAAAGCTGAATTTATAAAAGGAACTTGATGAGAAAGCCTTTTTAAAAATTGAGCTAGTCCATAGATCCCTCTGTTGAGTCGATGGAATCAGGTTTTGAGTAATAGAACAGAGTTGTAAGTATTCCTGATGAGCTAAGGAGGACAGGGGCAGTGAAAAATTTAGAAGCCCATCCTCTAGAATCATGAAATCCCTGACTGACTGTAGTTTATCTTTAGCAAAAGAAAAAAGTCTATGAAATTGTTGACTCATAATGATATTGCGCCAAGTATCTTCCGAGAATAAAGCAGTGACACCATTACCAATTTTACATGTAATTGCTTTCCTGTGATCATCAGATAAGCTAAACACTCCTTTCCACCGGAAGGAGCTTGAAGAAATGACAGCATGGGGGACAATATTATGATAATATGCATCTGTCAATAATTGGATCCATGGTATAGATTCCTGATTATAGAACTTATGTAGATGCTTGAGCAATAATGCTGAATTATGAGTTTGTAAGTTAATGATACCTGATCCCCCCTTATTTTTGGCCCGCAAACCATTGGACAAGCAGCAAGAGAATTTGCTCTATCTTTCCTTTTTTTACTCCACAAGCAATGCCTTCTAGCTCCATCAATCACCTTAATAACACCAGCTGGGATGAATAGAGAAAGCATATAATAAGGTTGTAAGGAGGAGAGGACTGAATTGACCAGGACTAATCTGTCACCATATGACAAGAAGGAGGCTGTAGCAGATAGTCTCCTTTCCACTCTATCAATTAGAGGAGAAAAATCTCTTATACTTGGCCTTGTAGTACCCATTGGAAGAACAAGATAGGTAAAAGGCATGGATCCCATTTGACATTCAAACACTTGAGCCAGCTCAGTAACTTCATCAGCATCAATATTAATGGGAATCATAGAAGATTTGTGAAAGTTAATTTTAAAACCAGTAAAGCTTGCATAAATATTGAGTATCTCTTTAAGAACCAATAAATCTTTCTTGCAAGCAGGCATAACCACTAATGTATCATCAGCATATTGAATAATAGGGAAGTCTTTCCTCATAGGTAGTGGTGAAGATAACAGACCATTTCTGCATGAATAGAAACAATTATACTCTTCGGATTTCCTTTTGTTATGACAACTTGAAAGAAAAAAAAACAAGTACAGAGCAATCGATCGGGATGGAACCCTAGCCGTCATCTCTAGATCCAATTTTCATTGGGTGTTTATATAAGAAAAAAAAATACTCATCTACATACTAGAAACAAGATAACATGTTTGATTTGTTCTGTACTTTCTTTTAGCATAGAGGCGGTATAGACGTATGTAGCCCGAATCTTATGGGTCAATATTAGTTGTGATGTGCCACATAAATTTTTTGAGCATAGAGGTGTCACACACGTGATGTAGCTCGGGTATTATGATATGTACTATGTGGAAATCCTTAGTACGTACCTAATAATTGTTGTCTATTGCTTGACCCTCATATAAGGTATATAAGGAGAGGTACATGAGGAGTTATTTGGAGTAGAACGCAAGTATTATTAGGTTTAAACATATTGTATCTCTCTATACATCTGCATATCCTAACATCCTCCCTCAGGTCGTAGCGGGAGTGAAGCAGACGCTTTCGACCGATTTGAAGTCTCGCGCGCTTTCGACTGATTTGAAGGCTCGCGCTTCCGTCGTCTCCTCCTTCAACATCATAAATTTGCGTCTCTATGATTCTGGTCCGACATCTAGGGCGTTGGCTGCGTCCCCTTCTAGTATCTTCCTTCTCTTTCCTCCCTCAGTCACAACGTGAGTGGCGTGGATGCAAGTGACGGCGTGTACGTTGTTGACTGAAGTTGTGGCTTATGTGTTGTCCTAGACATAGCCGACAATGTCGATGTCCAGGTAGCTAGACGTGATGTAGCCGTGGTCGTGGTAGTAGTGGTCAATGTAGTACTTGTCGTAGTTGATGTAGCCGCAATGCGGGAGGCGCAAAAAATGTGCGATGTATATGACGGAGCTACAGCTGTGATTTTTGACGATGTTTCACACCTTCAGAGATACTTTCGCGGACGTCTTGCGGATGTCAGAGGACGCGGTCGTAGGTCATAATAGAGTCCACCAGTTTTTTTAGGTCTGGGAGAAGCTCACCAAGCATACAAAGTGTTTGCCAGAACCGTGCGCGCGGTTTTAGGGCCTTTCACAATAGTGATGTCGGGTTTTGTATGCAGTCTTAGCCGTCGGACGCGGTCGATACCGTCACCGGTGTCGTGGCGTCTTGTAGTAGTACTGTCATAGGACGTATGTCCAGCCTTGTGGACGTCGTAGTTGTAGCGGCGGCGGAAATGTGTTGATGAGATTATCGATTAAGATTACGCTGATGTAGACCTTGGCAATGATGTGTCAGCAAGGTGACAGTAGGCATGATGTAGTCCGTCGCTTGGAGACGTCACTCGCGGTGACAACGACGGTGTAGATGCCTTGCCACCGAGAAGTCGATGACTTCGTAACCCACACCGGCATGCGTGTGGATCATCTTTGCTTGTGGTAGATGCTCGACGAAGATCATGGCTTATAGCTTGGCGTGGCGTAGTCGTACATCGTGATGTCACCTCTGGCGTAGTTTGTGGATGTCGGGCGCGTTGTTGCTCGGTGGAGAGGACGAACGCGTGTCTTGTAGGCCGGTGCGACGATGTTGATCTAATCTCTAAACTGGAAATTTCAAAAAAAATCTTACCTAATCTATAGAACCGATATGATCTTCGATCGAAACCGGGTGTCGCAGCACCGAGGAGAGATCTCCACAGGGGCGGCGTGCTGCGGAAGTGGTAGAGAAAACTAGGATCGGTGCCGTGAGGCTAACCACTCTGATACCATGTGGAAATTCTTAGTCCCTAATAATTCTTGTGTATTGCTTGACCCTCATATGGGGTATATAAGGAGTGGTACATGAGGAGATACTTGGAATACAAGGTAAGTATTACTAGGTTTAAACATACACTAGTTGAAAAAAATGTTATATTCTCGGTTCTTTACGGCCTTTAGTCCCGGTTTGGCAGCCGAGACTAATAAATCGGGACTATGGCACCCCCTTTAGTCCCGGTTCCTCCACTAACCGGTAACAAAGGGGAGCCACGTGGTCCTAGAGGATACCGCGGGGCTGGAACCTGTAGTCCCGGTTCTTCACGCGAACTGGTACTAAAGGTCTGCTCCCTTTTTTTTCAGGATTTAGTGTTTAGGAGGGTTTCGGCTTTACGAGGGGCGGTATCAGACGCTTTCAGAGTACGAGTATCACATCTATTACCAAATGAAAATCAAGTTGGTGCATATATATATAACATATTCAATTGCATACGATCACAAAAAAAGTATGTCTCACCCGGACTTCTAGAGGATACTCACCGTACGAACTGAACAGTAGTTGATTGGATTACGGGGCTTACCGGCACCCGCATCTCTTACGAGTAGGCCAACACTTATGTGTGACAACCAATCTCTACCATTCACCGTCGATGTAAACTATCCCATAGAAATCAGGATACTACCATTGACGTACTTCATACCATACACACATGGTACGTCAATGGCGTTGAACAAAATGATAACACAACAGATCTCTAAGACACAAAAGATGGAAATAAGCTGCAAATAGCTCTCACTAGAGCAGAGATAGCAAATACAATCATCCAGAGGACACATGTCCCAACATAACATCATTACATCTCAGCGGAAGCATTCAAAGGGTCTGAGTACAGAAAAATCCAAATAGGCTTAAGAAGCCGGGAATGAGAAGAAAACGGAGCCCATCCACGATGTCTCGGATCCTGCCCGGGTCCGCTACCTACTCGTCAGCAGCCTCGTCAAACTCCACGTAGTAGCCGTCACGGGGATCCTCGTAAGCGTAGTCTGCAGAAACCACAGCCCCAAAGGGGTCATTACATAAACGTACTGGCAAGCAAGACTCACAGTTCACCAAAATGTAGCCCGTCAACACCAAGCACAGATGCTTGGGTTCAACGGAAGACAGGGATATAAAAGATGCTGCAACTGGCTGCACTAACCAACTATAGAACACACTACAATATCCGGCTATCAGAAAAGGGATAAGATAGCGTATCGTAACCATCTACAACTAACCACCACACAAACAAACCCATCCTGGATCTCGCCCCTTATCCAAAGAAGCAACCCTAGGATAACTCACACAGTTGGATTAATGATGGATCAAATTGTTGTGTCAATAAGCCTATTACTAGTCAAGTTATCATTAGTTAGGTGTAAGTTGTTCTGAGTACTTGGTTAGCCAGTACTTTCACCAAGTCAACCATAACCGCGGAAACACGGCTTCTTGAGAAGATTTATCCCTGCAGGGGTGCACCAATTTGGCCGTACACGTAAGAATATCCCGCCAGGATGGAAATGCACTTCCACCAAGCGAGGCACTCTACACAACTCAACTCTTCTTCGCATCAAGCCCAAAGCACCACGTGATGTGCGTGCGCGGCTAATCGAGCCCCACGAAGAAAAGGGGACCCTCATAGCACTGGAAGACCACGCCGCCCTAAATGCCGACTACAAAAGTTCCACCCTGGCCTCGGGTTCGTACCTGCATATGCGTGCATCAAATGGAAACCCGAACTAAGTGTGGTGATTTGGACGAGATGCGAATCGAATCAAGTTGAGGGGTGCGCCCATACACGCTTCCCACATGCGGATAGTGCGCTCATCATGGATCAGTAGACAAGACCCTTTTCCTATTAGGGTCGACACTAGCAGGCCTCAAAACCACGCCGGGCCTCCTGCCGGTGCCTTATCAGCAATTTATTATTACCTCAAGTTAACAGGTTGTTGTTTAACATCGAGCCCCAGAATATAAACAGATATGATAACAGAAAGTAACTGATAACAGACTCGAGCAAAAACAACCCTAAGCATGCTAGTAAGACACGGGCCCAAGCAACGGGGTTATAGGACTGGAGGTGAGGCAATATCAGGGTTCAGGGTATCATGTGATAGGTTCGTAACAGAAGCAACGATACATATGGCTAGCAGAAACAGACAACGGAAAGTATCGGTAACCAATGTTGAAAGGAACACAATGGTTCATGTGAATGATAACTTGCCTGCAAACTCAGTAGCCTGGTACTGGGCTAGATCCTCAGAAGGGGTCGTAAGTATCGTCTGTCTCAACGTCGTCGTCTATCCGAGAAGAAGCAAACAAACAATGCAGAAAGATAAACAATCAATAACATGGCATAATGCACAATCATGGATGATGCATGACAATTTAATGAGTGCATCAAAATAAACTAGTTGACATGGTAACACAATTTAAATGGACACATATGCAATTTTGAGTTGCATATGAAAAGCCCATGAATTTTGGTTAAAACAATTGTTTTCCAATTAACCAATAGGTGAAAGTGGATTAGTATGATGCATGGATGAGGAAAACAACAAAATAACAACAATACAACCAATTGGAAATGAGGTTTACCAATTTAGAAATTTATTTATTAAGTTAGGGAATTTTTGGTTCCTTAAAGGGATTACACAAATAGTTGTTGTTTTCACCAATTTAAATTGTGCAAAATAAATAACAAAATTCATATTTGAAAAGATCATAAAATTTTGGGTGGACTACATGTTTCAAATATTGAAAAAGGAAGTAGGATGAATTTATTATGACTTAAACAAAATTAAACAAGTTTGAATATTATTTGAATTTTATTTGTTCCAATCATAGATTCAAATTCATATTTGAAAAGTTTATATTTTTCTAGCTTGAAAACATATTTTACATGTTCAAAAATAATTTAATTTGAGCAAGTTATGAATTTAGCAAATTTAAATGATTTAAACAAGGTTTAAATTATTAAGAAATTTAATTATTCAAACCATGAAACAAAATTTATATTTGAATAGGTGGTTCAAAATGGTATGGAAAACATATTTTATTTGCATTATTTGGATTAATTATGAATTAGTTATGGATTTGAGCAAATTACAAATGATTTGTTTGAATTCAAATTTTGAATACATTTGGAAAATTCAAAACAGAAAACAAATGTTACCAATAGGTAGACAATTGAATTTGGAGCAGTGCACATATTTTATTTTTGTTATTTGGAATTATAAAACAAAAGTTATTATCAAATTAGTTTCAGGGGCCAAACTGTAATTTAAAAGGACTTGTTTTGAAAACAGGAAGTTGGAAATCATTTTGTTACCGCACAGAAACATACCCAGGGCACTGCCAGATGGGCCCTGGGCCTGCGCGTGCTTGCGTGGCCACGGTGTGGCTGACAGGGGGGGCCACCCTGTCAGCGCACGGTCGAAAAAAGGTGGGATTTTCTCCCGGGGAGAGCCAGGGATCGAACCCTGCTCTCGGGTGCGCGCGCAACGTACTGAACCAGTGCGGTGTGTTGCGTTTGTTGTCAGTAAACGCAACGCAGACAGGTTAAGGTGTTGCTCGCTAACTGAATTTTTAACTGACGCGCGAAAGCTCTGAACTTTGACAGGGAGCTACCGGCGGTGATCACCATGGCGTCGCTCGTGCTCGCGGTGCTTGCGCTGCTGCTGGTGGATGCTGGATGCGTGCGCTGTGGAGGAGGAGGGAAACGGGGGGGAACAGCGGCTGCTCACCGCGGATGTAGTCGAGCAGAGGCTCGGGGTCGACGAGCTCGACGGCGACAGCGGCGGGGTCGTGGACGGCGGCGTCGCTGTGGAGGCTCCCCGGGGTGGCTGCGGTGTCCAAACGGAGGAGGGAGAGGTGGTGAGTCGATTCCAGGGGCTAGCTAGGGGGGTGGCGCTGCGAGGTGACGGTGATCGACATGGATTCAGACGAGCTCGCTCCGGTGAGATTAGGTGGGTGCAGTGAGATGAAATCCCGGCGAGAGGGAGAGGGAAACGGCGGCGGAGCGAGGGGAGAAGGTAGGGCTAGGGTTAGGGATGCGCAGGGGCTAGGGAGGAGGTCTTATAGGGGGCTGCAGGCGCGGATGGCCGTCGGCGGGCGACAGTGCCGCCGTGGCACGCTTGGATGTGCTGCCGTACACGATGACGAAGGCGAAAAAATAAAAGATCGAACCGGTACGCGGGTAAGGAGATGGGCTGGGCTGCGCGCGGGAGAAAAGAAAGGTGGGCTGGGCGCAGCCCACTACCCCCTGGCGCCATTTTTATTTTTTAAAATTTCTCCTTCTGTTTTTTTTTTGAAGAAATAGGATTTGGAAGAAAAAGATGATATTTTGGATTAGGAAAATTTTGGGAAAATTTAGGTGGGTTAAATAGGTCAACAGCAACCCTTTGCCACATTCTGTTTTCAAAAGTTCAAAATATAACTTGCTGTTTTGATTTTTAACTCAAATTTGAATTAAATTGCTTATTAAGTGATTATAAATGAAACAAACCTTTTAGTAGGGTGAAACCTATTGTTTAATTAGAACATAATGAGTTGATTTGTTTTGATAATATTCATAAATTCAAATTAGGTGCTGTTTGATGATTTGATTTGAATTTTGAATGTGATTTGGAATTAATTGATTGATTAAAACCATCATTTTAATAAGTGAGCATTATGGAATAAAATGGAAACAAATAAGGGTTTGATTTGACATTATTATTTGATAAAGATTGTAACAGAGAAAGTATGACATTAATTGTTTGAATAAAGTTTGAATTGAATTGTGAAAACAGAGAAAAACAGATGCAAATAAATAAGAAACAAATGCAAACAAATAAGTGAGCATGATGACATGATGCAAAACTTTAAGTAAACAAGAAATCAAACATGCTAGGGTGGTTTTTCATACTTGGGATGTTACAAAACGCCCCCCTTGAAGGAATCGCGCCCCGAGATTCCTACTGAGAAAGGAAAAGGTCCGGATAATTCTTGCGAAGAACCTCTTCGGTCTCCCACGTTGCCTCTTTATCGGAATGATGCGACCACTGCACTTTCAAGAACTTGGTGCTCTTGTTGCGAGTCTTACGCTCGGTCTCATCGAGAATACGAACAGGGTGCTCCTCATAAGATAGATCATCTTGCAGTTCAATGGAATCATGATCAACTGCACGATCTGGATCTTTGAAACACCTCTTGAGTTGTGACACGTGGAACACATCGTGCACCTTGGATAGTTTTTCTGGAAGTTCAAGACGATAAGCATTTTCTGCACGCCTTGAAAGAATGTTGAAAGGACCAATGTATCTTGGTGCAAGCTTTCCTTTCACACCGAAACGATGAGTGCCTCTGAGGGGAGTTACACGGAGATATGCTTTGTCACCAGGTGCGTAGATCATATCCCTGTGCTTGCTATCATAGTAGCTTTTCTGACGAGACTGAGAAATCTTGAGATTGTCACGAATGATACGAACTTTCTCCTCGGCTTCCTTAACAATGTCAGGGCCTCAGAGTGAACGTTCACCAGCTCCAGACCAATTGATTGGACTCCTGCATCTGCGGCCATAGAGTGCTTCAAATGGTGCCATGCCTAGGCTTGCCTGGTAGCTGTTGTTGTTGGAGAATTCAGCATATGGAAGGCAATCCTCCCATTTCATGCCAAAGGAGAGACCACATGCTCTGAGCATATCCTCGAGAATCTGATTGACTCTTTCGACTTGCCCCTGAGACTGAGGGTGATAAGCTGTGCTGAACAGAAGTTTGGTGCCCAATGCTTCTTGAAAGCTTTTCCAGAAATGAGAAGTGAATATGCTTCCACGGTCTGAGCTTATTTCCAATGGAACACCATGAAGAGGAACAATCTTTGCTGTGTAGAGTTCTGCTAACTGGCTAGCTGAGATTGTTTCTTTGACAGCAAAGAAGTGAGCTACTTTAGTGAGACGATCAATAACAACGAAGATTGCATCGTTGCCCTTCTTGGACTTTGGAAAACCAGTGACGAAGTCCATTTCAATCATGTCCCACTTCCACTCAGCAATTTTCAGAGGTTGGAGTAGACCGGCTGTTTTCTCATGGACTGCCTTAACACGTTGACAAACGTCGCATTCAAAAACGTATTGAGCAATTTCACGTTTCATGTCAGGCCACCAATACAGAGTCTTTAGATCCTGGTACATCTTTGTACTTCCAGGGTGGATGGAGAGAGGAGTTTCATGAGCCTCCTTGAGAATGACATCTTTGAGACTTTGAATCTGAGGAACTGCAATGCGTCCTTCGAAGAACACAGTTCCCTTGTCATCAATTGAGAAGGACTTGAATTTATCATTGCCTTCTTTGATGTGCTCTACAATCTTCTTGATTTCAGCATCACGAAGTTGTTCAGAACGAATCTTGTCCTCGAGAGTTGGACTAGCTGTCAAGCTAGCAAGATATCCTTGAGGAACAAGACCAAGGTTCAGCTTCTGGAATTCTTCATGAAGTGGAGGTTGGCTTTCCATGATCATGAGATTATTGCAATATGACTTGCGACTGAGAGCATCGGCCATAACATTAGCCTTGCCTGGAGTGTAAGAAATGGTGAGATCAAAGTCTTTAATCTTTTCAATCCATCTCCTTTGCCTGAGGTTTAGATCTGGTTGAGTGAAGATGTATTTCAGACTCTTATGATCGGAAAAGATTTCAGTGCGGTTACCCAACAAGTATTGTCTCCATTTCTTGAGGGCAAACACAACTGCTGCAAGTTCTAGGTCATGTGTGGGATAGTTTTGCTCATGTGCATTCAACTGACGTGAAGCATAAGCCACAACTTGACGTTCTTGCATAAGAACTGCACCTAGACCTTGGAGAGATGCATCGCAGAATATCTGGAAAGTTTTGGTAGTATCTGGGCCAACCAGAACTGGGGTAGAAGTGAGTTTAGTCTTCAGGAGATTGAAACTTTCATCACATTGTGGAGACCAAACGAACTTCTTGTCCTTCTTGGTGAGATCAGTGAGAGGTTTGGCAATCTTGGAAAAGTTTTGAACGAAACGACGGCAATAGCTAGCCAAGCCAAGAAAACTTCTGACTTGCTTCACCGTCTTAGGAGGTTTCCAATCAACAATTGCTTTTACCTTTTCTGGATCAATGGCTATGCCCTTGGCTGATATGACATGACCAAGTTAAGCAACTTCTGGAATCCAGAACTCACATTTGGAGAACTTGGCATATAGACGATGCTCGCGAAGTTTCATGAGAGTGAGACGAAGATGTTCTTCATGCTCTTCCTCAGATTTTGAGTAGACTAGAATATCATCAAGATATACCACAACGAACTTGTCGAGGTATTCATGGAAAACAGAATTCATGAGTCTTGAGAACGTCGTCGATGCATTGGTGAGACCAAAGGACATGACAGTGTATTCATATAGACCGTAACGGGTGGTGAAAGCTGTTTTTGGAATATCTTCCTTTCTGATCTTTATTTGATGGTAACCCATCCTCAAGTCCAACTTTGAGAATATTGAGGCCCCAGCAAGTTGATCAAAAAGATCATCGATACGAGGAATTGGATACTTGTTTTTGATGGTTTTCTCGTTGAGAGGACGATAGTCAACCACGAGTCTCTTTGTTTGATCCTTCTTGGCAACAAACAGAGTTGGGCAACCCCAAGCGGAAGAACTAGGTTGAATGTAACCTTTCTCCATGTACATATCGATTTGCTCCTTTAACAATTTCAGTTCAGGAGGAGCTATCTTGTATGGATGCTTAGAGATTGGAGCAGTACCTGGTTCAAGCTCGATCACGAACTCAACTGCTCTGTCCAGAGGCATCCCTGGCAACTCTTCTGGAAAGACGTCAGGGAATTCGCAAACCACCGGAACATTTTCAAGTAGAGGTAGAGGTTTAGCATCGAGGGTGTATAGCTGAACAGAACTTGATTCATTTGGAGAATAGACTATCTGGCCAGAAGGGTGGAACAGAGTTATTGACTTCTGAGCACAATCAATCGTAGCTTTATTGGCCTTCAACCAATCCATGCCAAGAATGACATCAATGTCAGAATTGCCAAGCAGAATGAGTGAAGCAAGGAATATGTGACCTCCAATTAGGATCTGATTCTCATGATTGATCTTGGAAGTTTGCATAGTTGCTCCAGGGGAGTTTACTACTAGCGGGGAACCCAAACCAACAAAAGGTAGTTTAACTGCTGTCGCAAAGATCTTTGACACGAAAGAATGCGATGCTCCGGTATCAAACAACACTTTAGCTGGGTTAGAGTTTACGGGGAATGTACCGAGAACGACGTCAGCAGCTTCCTCAGCTTTGTCGGCCTTGATATGATTCACCCTCGCGGTCCTCCCGACAGGCCTGTTGTTGGAGTTGAAGGCTTTAGCCGGGGGAGCACGCACCATTGCCTGGTTGGTGTTAGGGCGAGGAGGTGGTGGAGGTAGCTGCCTCTGAGTGCACTTGTCAGCATAGTGCCCTGTCTGCTTGCATTTGTAGCAAGTGACGACACGAGGTGCATCTGGCCTTGGCTGCCCCATTGTAAACCTCTGAGCCTGCATCTGAGATGGGTTGGGTGGGCGGGAAGCGAAGCCTGGAGAAGCTTGGGCATATGGAGCCCGAGTGACAGCACCATTTGGCACCCAGATGCGGCGCTTCTGCGGAGGGGTGGTCATGTTGGAGGAGGAACCACCCTCACGCGAGTGCTTACGAGAATCCTCGAACGCCTTGCGCCCATTTTCCTCATTGAGCGCGGTGTTCACGAGCTCCTCGAAGTCTTTGGTCTTGATGTTGGTGAGTGCGTACTTGAGTTCCGGGTTAAAACCTCGGCGGAACCTTGCCATCTTCTTGGCCTCAGTGGACACCTCATCACCAGCGTACCGAGCGAGACGATTGAACTCGTTCTGATAGCCAATGACGTCCAGCTTGCCCTGCTTGAGAGAGCAAAACTCCTCACGCATCCTTTCCATGAGACCATCTGGGATGTGGTGCTTCAGGAAGGCATCCTTGAAACAGCCCCAGGTGATTGGGTATCCAGCTCTCATGGTCTGGTAGTTCTCCCACCAGGTAGCTGCCTGACCCTTCAGTAGGTAGGTGGCATACTTGACTTTGTCTTCCTCAGCAACGTGAGCAATGTCCAGAGCCCTGGCCATCTCCCGGATCCAGTCATCAGCATCCAGAGGCTCACGTGTTGCCCCGAAAGCTCTCGGCCCCAGACTCAGAAACTCCTTGATGCTGACTCGTGGAGCATTCTGGTTGTTGTGCTGATTAGCCTGGAACTGGGCCATCTGCGTCACGACCTGAGTCATCTGAGTCAACAGCTCCGTGATTGGTGGTGGCTCAGGCGGGTTGTTCCTTGTTGGCGGCATCATGAATAGACATGCATTTTAGCACAACAACAGAAACAGATAGACTTGGTAACCGAAAGAGAGATTATTCCGACGCATGAATAGATAACCAACAGGTACATCATCACATGTTCAAATACATCAGAATATCCAACACACCATAAATGGTTCAAGTGCCACAGGATAACTAAACATAGCTAAGAATGGATACATCGGTACTCTCATGCTCATCACGCAGGACGGCGGTGAGTAGTACGACGAGGGGTACAGTGAGGAGCACGCCCACGAAAGTAGGTAGAACGACGATCCACATAGATCTGACGTGGTCTGAGAGCGACTCTAGGTGTGGTGAAGTACATCGCGTCGACTCCCTGTGCTCCAAAGCGTGGAATCCCAGTGTAACCAGCACCGAGGTTGAGGAGTGGACCTCTGATCGGCTCGTAACCTCCAGCATCTGGCAGACGACGACCAACTGGCTGATCGAAATGTGCAAAGTGCTCATCTCCAACAAAGTCTGTGGTGTATGTCGCTAGACGAGTCAAAGCAAGGTAGAGCTGCTCTCTGACTGAAGCCAACTCCTGAGAAAGTGTGGTGGCAACTGCGTCACTGTGCCTCACAAACTGAGCGGTGGTGTGCAGCCTGGTGTTATCATGCTCGTAGACATCCAGGTTGTTGTAGAGAGTGAAGTGAGCTCCCTCCGAAGTGATGTAACCACGGGGGATGTGGCGATAGATAGAATCGTCAAATCCCCAGTAGTCAGCACGAAGGACGGTGAGACTCACATAAGCTGCCTGCTGCACAGCCATATCCACTGTAGAACCTACTGCCTCGTAGCGGTGGACAACGCTCATGCCATCATCTGACAGAATGTAGACGATAGCCTGGTAGTAGGTCTGGTCAAACTCTCGCTGCTGCTCGTAGACCTGGTACTCTGGTGCCCAACGGAACCCCAGATAGGTAACCATGTCCCTCAGCATCTCCGGATAACCGGCAGTGCTCTCGCAACGAGTCATCCGAACCACCTGCGGGAAGAACCTGAGATCCATCTGCAGATGATCGGGGAAGTTTTGATTAGACGCCGGTAGAGAACTGAAGTGGAAATCAACAACAAGGTTTCAACGGACGAAAAGGATGTTGAGAAGAACAGGATATCGAAGCAACAACGGGAAACACGAGACCAGAACTCCTGAGGTACTACGGAAAAACCCATCCGGGCTTCTAAAGGATCAATATCTACTGCTTAAGGGATAGAGGATTTGCTTCCGGGGCTTACACGCCTCCGTTCTCAATCGTGAGTAGGCAACATGATAAATCATGTCACAACCACCTCAATTCCTATGGTCTAGTAGATATAACTATCCTAGAGAAACCAGGATACGTGAAATCCTAACTTGAAAGTTTAGGTGAGAAGGGAAAACAACGTTACACTTCCTTACCAGAAAAGGGTGGGTGGGTGGGGAAAGAAGAAAAATGGCAGAATTCCTACTCTCACGTTTCATTTTTCCTATATAGCTACAAAATAGTTTCTAGACTCAACCGCGACCAGTAAAAGGGATCCTACAGGCAGACAGGCTCTGATACCATTTGTCGCACCCGGACTTCTAGAGGATACTCACCGTACGAACTGAACAGTAGTTGATTGGATTACGGGGCTTACCGGCACCCGCATCTCTTACGAGTAGGCCAACACTTATGTGTGACAACCAATCTCTACCATTCACCGTCGATGTAAACTATCCCATAGAAATCAGGATACTACCATTGACGTACTTCATACCATACACACATGGTACGTCAATGGCGTTGAACAAAATGATAACACAACAGATCTCTAAGACACAAAAGATGGAAATAAGCTGCAAATAGCTCTCACTAGAGCAGAGATAGCAAATACAATCATCCAGAGGACACATGTCCCAACATAACATCATTACATCTCAGCGGAAGCATTCAAAGGGTCTGAGTACAGACAAATCCAAATAGGCTTAAGAAGCCGGGAATGAGAAGAAAACGGAGCCCATCCACGATGTCTCGGATCCTGCCCGGGTCCGCTACCTACTCGTCAGCAGCCTCGTCAAACTCCACGTAGTAGCCGTCACGGGGATCCTCGTAAGCGTAGTCTGCGGAAACCACAGCCCCAAAGGGGTCAGTACATAAACGTACTGGCAAGCAAGACTCACAGTTCACCAAAATGTAGCCCGTCAACACCAAGCACAGATGCCTTGGGTTCAACGGAAGACAGGGGATATAAAAGATGCTGCAACTGGCTGCACTAACCAACCATAGAACACACTACAATATCCGGCTATCAGAAAGGGGATAAGATAGCGTATCGTAACCATCTACAACTAACCACCACACAAACAAACCCATCCTGGATCTCGCCCCTTATCCAAAGAAGCAACCCTAGGATAACTCACACAGTTGGATTAATGATGGATCAAATTGTTGTGTCAATAAGCCTATTACTAGTCAAGTTATCATTAGTTAGGTGTAAGTTGTTCTGAGTACTTGTTATCCAGTACTTTCACCAAGTCAACCATAACCGCGGAAAACACGGCTTCTCGAGAAGATTTATCCCTGCAGGGGTGGACCAATTTGGCCGTACACGTAAGAATATCCCGCCAGGATGGAAATGCACTTCCACCAAGCGAGGCACTCTACACAACTCAACTCTTCTTCGCATCAAGCCCAAAGCACCACGTGCTGTGCGTGCGCGGCTAATCGAGCCCCACGAAGAAAAGGGGACCCTCATAGCACTGGAAGACCACGCCGCCCTAAATGTCGACTACAAAAGTTCCACCCTGGCCTCGGGTTCGTACCTGCATATGCGTGCATCAAATGGAAAGCCCGAACTAAGTGTGGTGATTTGGACGAGATGCGAATCGAATCAAGTTGAGGGGGGCGCCCATACACGCTTCCCACATGCGGATAGTGCGCTCATCATGGATCAGTAGACAAGACCCTTTTCCTATTAGGGTCGACACTAGCAGGCCTCAAAACCAAGCCGGGCCTCCTGCCGGTGCCTTATCAGCAATTTATTATTACCTCAAGTTAACAGGTTGTTGTTTAACATCGAGCCCCAGAATATAAACAGATATGATAACAGAAAGTAACTGATAACAGACTCGAGCAAAAACAACCCTAAGCATGCTAGTAAGACACGGGCCCAAGCAACGGGGTTATAGGACTGGAGGTGAGGCAATATCAGGGTCCAGGGTATCATGTGATAGGTTCGTAACAGAAGCAACGATACATATGGCTAGCAGAAACAGACAACGAAAAGTATCGGTAACCAATGTTGAAAGGAACACAATGGTTCATGTGAGTGATAACTTGCCTGCAAACTCAGTAGCCTGGTACTGGGCTAGATCCTCAGAAGGGGTGTCGTAAGTATCGTCTGTCTCAACGTCGTCGTCTATCCGAGAAGAAGCAAACAAACAATGCAGAAAGATAAACAATCAATAACATGGCATAATGCACAATCATGGGATGATGCATGACAATTTAATGAGTGCATCAAAATAAACTAGTTGACATGGTAACACAATTTAAATGGACACATATGCAATTTGAGTTGCATATGAAAAGCCCATGAATTTTGGTTAAAACAATTGTTTTCCAATTAACCAATAGGTGAAAGTGGATTAGTATGATGCATGGATGAGGAAAACAACAAAATAACAACAATACAACCAATTGGAAATGAGGTTTACCAATTTAGAAATTTATTTATTAAGTTAGGGAATTTTTGGTTCCTTAAAGGGATTACACAAATAGTTGTTGTTTTCACCAATTTAAATTGTGCAAAATAAATAACAAAATTCATATTTGAAAAGATCATAAAATTTTGGGTGGATTACATGTTTCAAATATTGAAAAAGGAAGTAGGATGAATTTATTATGACTTAAACTAAATTAAACAAGTTTTAAATGAATTTAAAACAAGTTTGAATATTATTTGAATTTTATTTGTTCCAATAATAAATTCAAATTCATATTTGAAAAGTTTATATTTTCTAGCTTGAAAACATATTTTACATGTTCAAAAATAATTTAATTTGAGCAAGTTATGAATTTAGCAAATTTAAATGATTTAAACAAGGTTTAAATTATTTAAGCAATTTTAATTATTCAAACCATGAAACAAAATTTATATTTGAATAGGTGGTTCAAAATGGTATCTAAAACATATTTTATTTGCATTATTTGGATTAATTATGAATTAGTTATGGATTTTAGCAAATTACAAATGATTTGTTTGAATTCAAATTTTGAATGCATTTGTAAAATTCAAAAAAGAAAACAAATGTTACCAATAGGTAGACAATTGAATTTGGAGCAGTGCACATATATTTTTTTTTTGGAATTATAAAACAAAAGTTATTATCAAATTAGTTTCAGGGGCCAAACTGTAATTTAAAAGGACTTGTTTTGAAAACAGAAAGTTGGAAATCATTTTATTACCGCACAGAAACATACCCAGGGCACTGCCAGATGGGCCCTGGGCCTGCGCGTGCTTGCGTGGCCACGGTGTGGCTGACAGGGGGGGCCACCCTGTCAGCGCACGGTCGAAAAAGGTGGGATTTTCTCCCGTGGGAGAGCCAGGGATCGAACCCTGCTCTCGGGTGCGCGCGCAACGTACTGAACCAGTGCGGTGTGTTGCGTTTGTTTTCAGTAAAAGCAACGCAGACAGGTTAAGGTGTTGCTCGCTAACTGATTTTTTAACTGACGCGCGAAAGCTCTGAACTTTGACAGGGAGCTACCGGCGGCGATCACCGTGGCGTCGCTCGTGCTCGCGGTGCTTGCGCTCCTGCTGGTGGATGCTGGATGCGTGCGCTGTGGAGGAGGAGGGAAACGGAGGGGAACAGCGGCTGCTCACCGCGGATGTAGTCGAGCAGAGGCTCGGGGTCGACGAGCTCGACGGCGACAGCGGCGGGGTCGTGGACGGCGGCGTCGCTGTGGAGGCTCCCCGGGGTGGCTGCGGTGTCCAAACGGAGGAGGGAGAGGTGGTGAGTCGATTCCAGGGGCTAGCTAGGGGGGTGGCGCTGCGAGGTGACGGTGATCGACATGGATTCAGACGAGCTCGCTCCGGTGAGATTAGGTGGGTGCAGTGAGATGAAATCCCGGCGAGAGGGAGAGGGAAACGGCGGCGGAGCGAGGGGAGAAGGTAGGGCTAGGGTTAGGGATGCGCAGGGGCTAGGGAGGAGGTCTTATAGGGGGCTGCAGGCGCGGATGGCCGTCGACGGGCGACAGTGCCGCCGTGGCACGCTTGGATGTGCTGCCGTACACGATGACGAAGGCGAAAAAATAAAAGATCGAACCGGTACGCGGGTAAGGAGATGGGCTGGGCTGCGCGCGGGAGAAAAGAAAGGTGGGCTGGGCGCAGCCCACTACCCCCTGGCGCCATTTTTATTTTTTAAAATTTCTCCTTCTGTTTTTTTTTTGCAGAAATAGGATTTGGAAGAAAAAGATGATATTTTGTATTAGGAAAATTTTGGGAAAATTTAGGTGGGTTAAATAGGTCAACAGCAACCCTTTGCCACATTCTGTTTTCAAAAGTTCAAAATATAACTTGCTGTTTTGATTTTTAACTAAAATTTGAATTAAATTGCTTATTAAGTGATTATAAATGAAACAAACCTTTTAGTAGGGTGAAACCTATTGTTTAATTAGAACAGAATGAGTTGATTTGTTTTGATAATATTCATAAATTCAAATTAGGTGTTGTTTGATGATTTGATTTGAATTTTGAATGTGATTTGGAATTAATTGATTGATTAAAACCATCATTTTAATAAGTGAGCATTATGGAATAAAATGGAAACAAATAAGGGTTTGATTTGACATTATTATTTGATAAAGATTGTAACAGAGCAAGTATGACATAATTGTTTGAATAAAGTTTGAATTTGAATTGTGAAAACAGAGAAAAACAGATGCAAATAAATAAGAAACAAATGCAAACAAATAAGTGAGCATGATGACATGATGCAAAACTTTAAGTAAACAAGAAATCAAACATGCTAGGGTAGTTTTTCATACTTGGGATGTTACAAAGTAGTCCATCAATATCACAGTTTGGAGCATAATATTAGAAATTACGCTGAAGCAGTGGAGCATAGTATTACATGTAGATCACTATTACATGCAGGCATACTATTTCTATGTAGCATAGTGGTACTCTTCGAAATTAGCTATGATCTTTGCAAGGAAAAATCCGCCCGTCTTTGGCTTGCCTGGCGCCAGCGCAAGCACCAGCACCGCGGCCCCCACCGCCCCAACCATGGGACATGAGTGCCCTTCACCCTGCGCTCCATGGCGGCGCAATGCCCCCGTCCTCCTCCGGCGGCACCTCCGACTGGTACCTCGACACGGTGCGTTGTCCCACATGTCCTTGGCCGCCGGTAACCTTCACTTCCTCCGCCCTTCTTGTTCTTCTTCTCAAATTGTTGTGGGCAATGGCGCACATCTTCCTATCACTCACACGGGCACTAGATCCATCGTAACCACCACCTCTCCACTCACTCTACGCAATGTGATGCTTTCTCCCTCCTTAATTAAGAATCTTTAGTCTGTTCGTAAACTCTTTGAGATAACCCTGTTTTTGCTGAATTTGACGTATTTGGTTTCTCTGTCAAGGACCTTCGAACACAAACAGTATTTCTGTGCAGTAATTCCGACGGAGATCTGTATCCGGTGGCGTTTGGCTCGTGTCCACCGCATCAAATTTTCGCCGGCGTCGCCCCCGTCACTCTTTGCCATCATCGGCTTGGGCATCCTGGCCACGGCGCCCTCCGCAGCACATTATCTAGCTTTCCTTCCGAATGCAGAAAATCAGCGCCTCACACATGCCATGCCTATCAACTGGGCAAAAATGTGTGTTTGCCATTTTCTCATTCACAAACAATTAGCTATTTCCCTTTCCAATTGTTGCATTTAGATGTGTGGACATCCCTCGTTGTAAGCATTTATGGTTCCAATATTATCTCGTGATACTCGATGATTTCACTCACTACAACTGGTCATTCCCCTTGCGCAACAAGTCCGATGTCTACTCTCTAATTGTCGATTTTTTCGCTTACGCGCAAACACAATTCCAATTCCCAGTCCTCGCACTCCGAACCGACAACGGCAAGGAGTTCGAAAATGCCGCTCTGCGCCATTTCCTTGCCGAACGCGGCACCTCTTTTCTCCTTTCCTCGCTGTACACTAGCTAACAGAACGGTTCTGGGCTCTCCTATTCCACGCATCCATGCCGCCACGGTTCTGGGCAGAAGCCCTATCCACCTCCTCCTTTCTCCTCAAACGCGGGCCTTGCCATTCTAGCTCTCCACGCACGCCCCACGAGCTACTTCTCGCACTAGTAGAAAACATGCCTCTAGTCCCGAGCCGTAAATAGCTACGAGTGGAGGATACGATCGATAGATCGGGCGAGGAATCGATAAGCATCGCGAGATTCAAGTAGCGATACAGGAGATTACAGCGTGCGGCCGAAGCCGTTCCTACCAAGCCAAGTTCTATTACACCTTCCTCCTTGACTATATAGACGACAATGACATTTGTCACGGAGACGGGCCGGTAACTTGCGCGTGCGGTTGCTGGGCCTTCGTGGGCTTGGGACTGCCAGTGGGTCGACGGGTGGTTCGTTGACACAAAGCTTGATTTCTTACGCGTCACCTCCAAATCCTTCCCACATTGATGGTTTCCCCCTCTTCCAGCCGGCACCAGTTCTACCACTGTCAAGGCATAGATGACTGCTCAAGCTAGCAGGGAGGCATGGTACTGTCATACACGGTCTGTGACACTTAATGTATGGCTTGCATGTCAGAGGGCATGTGCCAAGCCTATCTGGTAGCCCAAACATGTCTCTCTGCGATCTCTTCTTCTTCTAAGATGATAGGTGCAATTTGTGCGAAATAACGGCATGTGACGACTTGTGCTATTTTATCGATCAGGAAAACATAATTTGGCCCATCTTCATAATACCAAGTGCTACTAGTTTATCGATAACATATTCAAAGTATGAGTGGGCAACGGGAAATTTTGCAATAAGTGTAGAAAATATTTCTTTTTTCACAAAAATAGAATAGCACAGTACCTCAATCTCAATTTCTTTGTTTCCAGAAGCTGAATTTTTTTCCTCGAAAGTATAGAAAAGAACTAAGTTCGAGCTGATCATGCCTATGCTGAATCCCAATGACTTAACTCATGAGCCACCAGGCCCATCACTAACCAAGTGTTAGCTAACTAACAAAGGAAGCCAAGTCAACCACTCCACCTTAATTTCCTATGGCCTAGTTGCAAGCAGGACAGACAAACAGTGGGCAAGTAGCAGGCGTTCGCTTGGTTTAAAATGTATTAGCGTTGTCCTCATGTACGCAACCAGGATATGCATTTGTGAAATATCCTCTCTATTTCTACCTACAAAAGTCTTCAACCTTTGTGTTGCTTGATTGATCGCCCAAAAACTTTACCCATGGCTTCTGGTGCTGCGGTTTTTGTAGGCAAAGCTATAGCAACATCAGTGATCATATATATCGTCAACAAGTCCTTTCACCGACATCCATTTCTCTCTCGTGAGCGCTTACAGGGTGAAACTCCTGTATCGGACCAAACATCGTGAATCTTCTGAATAGGTGGGTTCTACGTTTTTGTTTTGTGTTACAATGGGCTATCCTATCAAAACCAAGCAAATAGTTCCACATTGCTACCCCTTTTCGACGCAGTTACCTCGTGTTTCCGTATAAGTCCGGTATTTCTCCAGCAGGTCTAGGGTTTCACCGGGAGGGGGGCTACGGAGCGTATGGATCCCAACACAAGCTAGGGGTTCCATACCATGTTAGTATAGGTGTTTTGTGTGCTTTGGATGTCAAACATTTCTCTCCGGGGTGTGACCTGTTTCACCGACATCCATTTCTCTCTCGTGAGCGCTTATAGGGTGAAACTCCTGGATCGGACCAAACATCGTGATTCTTCCGAAGAGGTGGGTTCTATCTTTTTATTTTGTGTTCCTATGGGCTATCCTAGCAGAACCAAGCAAATAGTTCCACATTGCTACCCCCTTTCGACGCAGTTACCGTGTGTTTCCGTATAAGTCCGGTATTTCTCCAGCGGGTCTAGGGTTTCACCGGGAGGGGGGCTACGGAGCGTCTGGATCCCAACACAAGGTAGGGGGTGCCATAACATGTTAGTATAGGTGTGTTGTGTGCTTTGGATGTCAAAGATTGCTCTCCGGGGTGTGACCCGCTTCACCGGCATCCACTTCTCTCTCGTGAGCGCTTATAGGGTGAAACTCCTGTATCGGACCAAACATCGTGAATCTTACGAAGAGGTGGGTTCTACCTTTTTGTTTTGTGTTCCTATGGGCTATCCTAGCACAACCAAGCAAATAGTTCCACATTGCTACCCCCTTTCAACGCAGTTACCGCGTGTTTCCGTATAAGTCCCGTATTTCTCCAGCGGGTCTAGGGTTTCACCGGGAGGGGGCTACGGAGCGTATGGATCCCAACACAAGCTAGGGGGTGCCATACCATTTTAGTATAGGTGTGTTGTGTGCTTTGGATGTCAAAGATTTCTCACCGCGGTGTGACCCGCTTCACCGACATCCATTTCTCTCTCGTGAGCGCTTATAGGGTGAAACTCCTGTATCGAACGAAACATCGTGAATCTTCGGAAGAGGTGGGTTCTACCTTTTTGTTTTGTGTTCCTATGGGCTATCCTAGCACAACCAAGCAAATAGTTCCACATTGAGACCCCTTTCGACGCCGTTACCGTGTGTTTCCGTATCAGTCCGGTATTTCTCCATCGGGTCTAGGGTTTCACCGGGAGGGTGCCTACGGAGCGTCTGGATCCCAACACAAGCTAGGGGGTCACCGCACTGTACCAACTATCTCTAAAAATGTCTAGAAATGACATGGCTGAGTAGTGTAGACAGCACCCGTCTACACTATTGTAAAGTAGTTATACAATTGTTCAATCTATTAGGATGCAACCACCGCCGTATGAGCAAGCATGAACTGTATGCAGAACAATCATACACATATATATAGGAAGATGAGGCAACGGGAAACTCAGGGGAACCATACGGGTCGAAGTTGGAACAATGCTTCGCAGAAAATGTAAGGAAGGTGGTTTTGATGCAAAAGGAAACGTCCGCGGTATACATGTATGCACTAGTCTGACCCATGGGAACAACCGCTGGTGTACTGCGACAATGAGAGCCAGCCAAAGGGGTAATGATTTCTCGGTATTGACTAGTTCGTCCGTGGCCACAATCATGCCTCTCTTTTTGTAGAGAGGGGAGATTAGGGAGGAACTCCACGCAATTTCATTTATAGCGGGGAGGGGCTATAAGTATAGTGCTCAGCTCGATCGTGGAGGGCCATGATCTCTCTAACTACCTGAGATCATGGGGAGAGTGGGAGTGCGTGTGTTGACTAGGGACAGGAGATGCACACACACATTTACACAGGGCCGTACACGAGACACTCATGGAAAATGTCCGGCGGTAGCCCTTTCGTCCTGACGTCTACAAACTGTTGCCGAGTGGGAACATGGAGCACTCTCAAGTCACCAAGTGCGACGCGCTCGAGGACGAAATGGATGTCGAGTTCAACGTGCCTTGCTCGTCGATGGTGCACCGGGTTTGCAGACATGTAGACCGCCGAAATGTTGTCGCAGTAAACGAGAGTGGCCTTGGTAACAAGACAGCGAAGTTCGCCGAGGATTTGACAGAGCCATACGCACTCAGCCACGGCATTGGCGACGCCGCGGTATTCGGCTTCAGCGCTGGAAAGCGAGAAGGTGGCCTGGCGCTTGGAGGTCCAAGAGACCAACGCATCACCTAAGTAGACGCAGTAGCTGGAGGTGGAGCGCCGAGTGTCGGGGCAACCTGCCTAGGCAGCATCCGTGTAGACGCGCAGGTCCAGCGAGAAGGAGGCCGGGATGTGTAGTCCCATATCGACGGAGCCGCGGATATACCGAAGTGCGCGTTTGATCAGCCCGGCGTGGCACTTGCTGGGATTGTGCATATGCAGACAGATCTGCTAAACGGCATAGGCGAGTTCAGGCGGGTGATCGTCAGGTATTGCAGCGCAGGGATTAGCAACCCGGGGGCCATCAGCAGCGGCGAGCCTGGCCTTGGTGTCCACGGGCGTGGGAGCTGCTCGACGGTTGTCCATGGACGCACGGTCGAGTATGCCGTCCGCATATTGTTGCTGCGAGAGGAAGAACCCGTTGGCAGTGCGCATCACGCGGATGCCGAGGAAGAAGTGGAGCACGCCCATGTCTTTCATGGCGAACTCGCTGGTGAGCTGGGCCACAATGCGCTGCAGGATGGGCGTGGACGAGGCGGTGAGGATGATGGCGTCCACGTACAACAGCAGGTAAGCTGAGTCGTGGCTGCTGGAGTAGAGGAAGAGGGACGAGTCCGAGCGCGTAGGCACGAAGCCAATGGTGGAGACGGGTTCCGGCCTAGCTTGACCTCTTGAAGAAATGGCTTGGCGATGATGGCGGGGGTTTTCTAGGCCTTGATCTTGAGTACACGTCCAATCAAAAGGACACGGCTCTCATCCAACTTGCTCACAAGAGGCGTGTCTTTCTCTTCCAATGGGGAATGTAAGCACTCTGATCGATCTTCTCTCTTTTTCTTTTCTCATGCATGTTTCTCCTTGATCTTACTTCGATTGGATCAGAAATTATATAGGATATCAACATGTACTTGTGTATCCATTTGTAATCATATATAACAATGTGTATTGGAAATTAAGTTTGTATTCATATAGCAATAATATATATATTGGCCGAAATTGCATAGAAAGCAATATTTATAGCAATGTGTATTGGAAAATTTCATTTATATTCATATATAGCAATATTGTATTAGATGGCCGAAATTTCGTAGGAAAGCAATATATTCATGTAGCAATGTTTCCTAGAAAAAATAATTTTGTTTCATTGAAACAATATACTTGTTGCATTGAAACAATATACTTGTTGTATTGAAACTTATACTTGTTGCATTGAAACTTATACTGATTGCATTGAAACTTATACTTGTTGCATAACATTTGGTCCAATTTGTTGTTGCATATATAACATTATTTGTTTAACATTTGTTCCATTTTTTTGTTGCAGTAGTGACAAGTATTGTCCAGAACTGATGAATTTCCTTGTCAATAGCGGCATACATTTTGCGAGCGTTCACATAAAGAATGACAAGGCGAAGATGTGGAACACCTGGCGTATTGAGATACCATCTCAGTGCCATATTGATATCCAGGACCTATTCCAGCTTCAGTATCCGAGGAATTCCATGGCTATTATGGCAGCCGCATTGATCGACAAGAAGTACAGTACCATGAAGAAAAATTTCGGCAGTTCGAGGCACAATCATTGGGAGAAGTGCCGACTTGACCAGATCAACATTGAGTACGCAGCTGTCGATGGGTACCTTTGCTACGAGCTGTACCGTATCATCAGTGCCTTCAGCTACGGGCAGCGTCACCTTGCCCCCCGGTCTCCAACTGTTTGGGACGATTCGGAGGGCGAGCAGTCCGTGTAGATGGGATCCCTCTCCGGTGACGCTCTATATATGAATATTATGTATTGATTAGTGTGTGATGTTCACATATATATGTATATATATATATATATATATATATAGGTAAATTAACAGATGCTCCATGGTGCCCATGCTCCTGTACAAAATACTGTTCAATTTGTACAGGTGTACATTATGGATACCTTAAATAACTAGAATTTGGGTTTGTACGACATAAATATACACTTGAGAATACATACCCAAGGTATCTACATACCTTACATACCTAGAATATGTATACACAAGTGTACGCATATCTGTCAGGTATGTATGTATACGTATAAGTATATGTATACTTTTTACGTATGTATATCCTACTATGTGCATACCTAGGAGAATATATACGTACTACATACCCAAGGTATACATACCTGAGGTATTCATGATGTCTACATACCTAAAATGTACGGTATTTGATACCGGTGCCCATGCTCCTAGGTGCCCCATTTGGGCTTCATATATACGTGTCCTTATTTAATTATATATATATCTATTTTAGTTGTCCTAGTTTAATTATATATATATGCATGATCAATCTGAGCGCGCTTAATTAAGAAATTGATGTATATGTGATGAAATTTTGGACTAAGAGAAAAAATATCTATCTAAAGATAATATAATATGTTGAAATGACTAACAATTTGGAGTAAATAATTATTATTTAAATTAAATAGTTATTATTTAAATTAATTAATTATTATTTAAACTAATTAATTATTATTTTAATTCAAGACTATTATTACTTATTATTATGTTTAACTAAATAATTTTTGGATTAAAAAATTAAAGATGTGCGACATCATATCTCAAAGGTTAACATGATTGACACCATAATATTGTCAGTAAAACATAATTTGATTCTTGGAAGCTGAGAGTGAATGAACCTAGAAGTTAAGCGTGCTGAGAGTGAAGTAGCTTGAGGATGGGTGACCTCGTGGAAAGTGTCAGTTCAGAGTGAAAGAAGAGTGATCAGAGTTAAAAAAATTAATTGAGATCAAGGAAGAATTATTAGAGATAGAAATAATAGAGACTAAATGAAAAGGAAAATCGAAAAAAAAGCAAAAAAGAAAAACAAAAAAGTCGAGTCCGAGGGACTAAAGTTCCTTTCCCGAGAGCGCCCCGGGAGCTCATTGTGGGCTGCCCTCTAGTCGCGGCTCCTGGGCCGGCTAGACAAAAGGGGGGGGGGGGCTCTAGTCTCGGATAAGTCCCGGATGGCCATCTGGGACTAGAGCCCTTACGGCTGGGAATAGAGGCATGTTTTCTACTAGTGCGAGAAGTAGCTCGTGGGGCGTGCGTGGAGAGATCGAATGGCGAGGCCAGCGGTTGAGGAGAAAGGTGGAGGTGGATAGGGCTTCTGCCCAGAACCGTGGAGGCATGGATGCGTGGAATAGGAGTGCCCAGAACCGTTCTGTTAGCTGGTGTACGGCTAGGAAAGGAGAAAAGAGGTGCCGCGTTCGGCAAGAAAATGGCGTAGAGCGGCATTTTTGAACTCCTTGCCGCTGTCGGCTCGGAGGGCGAGGATTGCGCATTTGAATTTTGTTTGCGCGTGACATGGGGATGACTCCTGGACCTATCGGGTGAGCCTACCCGGTCCAAAGCATAGGCCTAAAGACAGGTGATATCCCGCGGCTCTAGAAGGCCCAACAGAAGTCCACCCGCAAGACTTGTTGCTCTAGACAAGAAGTCTACTTAATGGACTCATGTAACCCACTCCTAGCTGCATATATAAAGCCATTAGGGAGGAGATAAAAGGACAACCAATCTAGGGATCCAATCTGGAAAGAGGAAGATACAAGCCACAACTAGACTAGGCAATACACGGGATACCCCGTACGCCTCACCATGTCATCGCCATTGTAAACAGATCGACTATCTCGTCATAATACAGATCAGACAAGCAGGAGTAAGGTTTTAACCTCTACGAGGGCCTCGAACCTGGGTAAATCTTTCTCCTTGTTACCCGTCGAGATCACCAGCGCGTACATCGTTCCTCTACTCGAAACCCTACCGAATCATCCGAGGGATTTGTCGACACGACTATTCGACAATTGGCGCCATCTGTGGGAACGACACGCGCTGGATCTACGGTCTCGCCGGACTCATCTACATCAAGCTTCGGTTCCTCGACCCCATGGATTCGATCTACTTCATCTCCTTCAAATTCATCGAGCACTCGTCGGCATCACGCACGGCCTTTATCGTCTACATCGACATTGTTCTTCACGCGCAGCCTGCAAGACAGCAGCAACATACATATTGCGGACGCCATCAACGGCGGCTCGAAACTCATCTGGAAAATTCTTTCGGTGGAAAGATGCGAAATCAAATTATCTACCGGCTCCAAAACGAATCGGCGAATTCCGACGGTTAGATCTCCGTGGATGACCCAAACAATGAAGCACTATCAGAATCTCACGGAACTCCGCACGACTTTGGGAAAACAATTCTCACAGTCGACTCGGACATCAATTCGAAGATCACACGTTGAACACTGCGGAATACCATCCCGCACCACTCCATCTTTTTTGGGCCAAATCCAACAGTTGGATCTCCGTCAGCGGTTTGCGCACTGCGACACGTTTTGGATCTCTGCAAGTTCGCGAATTCGAATCGCGGATCCGGATTCTATTCCGGCAGTTTGCGACTCGACACAAAACCAAGCAACGTTAACAAAACATGGCGACTCGCCATAGTAGTGCCCGGGGGCTCGACATCAACATTGTCCTCCGTACACACAATAAACATCGCGACTCCGCCGCATCGACTCGGTCCGCCGCGTCGAGTACTTCGAGAAGCATCGATCGGTCGTTTAGTCCTTGGGACAAACATCGCGAATCCGCCGCGTCGACTCGGTCCTCCGCGTCGAGTCCTTGGGACAACCATCGCGACTCCGCCGCATCGACACGGTCCGCCGCGTCGAGTCCTTCGATAAGCATCGCGACTCCGCTGCGTCGACTCAGTCCGCCGCGTCGAGTCCTTCGGTCGAACATCGCGGGGGCTATGCTGCAAAGTAGACACACTCGAGAATTCGCCGCAGCCGCACTCGACACTCGGGGGCTAAGACGCGAAACATCCGCACTCCACACGCGAGTCCTGTTCATCGATTCCGGCAATATCACTCGGCACCGCCTTGTCGACTACGGCAGTGTCTACAAAGATAAGTTCCTCTCAACGAGTCGACATATTTACCTTTTTTATGTGTTTTAATCTGCTATGAAGCTACACCTGGCACTCGGGGGCTGCGCCCAGTAAACTACATGTATACTCGACACCCGTCATTTTCCGCGTTACACTACCACATTTACACGCTACAACCCGAGTAGCTGATACTGCCTGACGTCGACCCCCTACTCCGATCCGGTTTGCAGCAGCAACTGACAGGTCGGCAAGGAGCATAGACAATGGCTGTCAGGCTAACGAAAGGGCACAACGTACAATGCAAAAGTGTCGCGTAGGTCAAAAGGAGTCGAGAGTTGACACAGATCCTCCGCTCGGAGTCGACACATACCCTCTTCCGGGAGTCAACGCATGTCCCCTCCGCGAGCCAACAGAAGAAAAGCACAATGGGTTAGCTTCAGAACAACTTGAGCCTATGCCCGACTCTGCGAGTCGAGCATAGCCTCGGGGGCTACTCCCATCGGGAGCACTGCCGTGCACCGATAAATCGAAGAAGCAACGTTGGAAGATCTTTGAGTCTAATCCCGATTACAAATAATCGCAAATAGACTCGGGGGCTACTCCCATCGGGAGAGCTGGTCGTCAACAGACGAGCGCTACTCACACTCGACGTACTACCGCGTCGGAAGCATCTAACACGTTGCCGCGTATCTGAGGAGCTCTGTCAGATATCTTTGTCCAGGTCCTTATTGTGGTCGTACAACCGCATATTAACTCGGATGAAGAAAAGCAAAACATCAAACTTGTCCGTCTTGACGAGACGCATATGACAACGCGGCCAATTCGCGAAATCAGAATATCTTGAAGATTTTCCGGTGATGAATTACCTTATGGTTTATCCTATTACAGATGCAATATAGTAGGTCTTACCGACTAGAGCATAATAGGCTATGAGAGACATGCTGAAATGGCCCATTAGTGACTGACAAAGCGCATGCCACTAATGACTAGTCACTTGTATGAGGTTACTAGTGACGGCCACTTGCCCGTCACTAGTATATGTACTAGTGACAGTCATTTGTGTGTGCTTGTCACTAGCATGTGTAAACTAGTGACAGGCAAAAGAAATGCATGTCACTAGTTGCAATCGAAGGCCACAAACCATGCATTTTGCAGTGACATCCCATTTATTATGTTTGTCACTAGTTTGAATTTCGATATTAAAAACATAAATCCATGTGTTCCGTCTCGAATTTTCTCATAAAAAAGACATACGAATTGATTCCTAAATCGCGAGTTGAAATAATTGACAAAAGAAAAAAGTCAAATGCACATATATTACAATAGCCACCATAGTGGCATTTACTAAATAATTTTGAGTTCCATCGGCGCCGGCACGTTCGAATGGCTAGTAGGCGCAAGTTCTTCCGCTTTTGAGAGAAGCCAACAACATAGTACCAGTTTGCTCCGAAATTCAGTCCGGTTACCTAAAATATGAAAATGGTACGAGTCCGAAGTATATGAATATATATGCTAGCAGTAACTTGCACGTCCGTATAAATGACATATTAAAATTCATTTGGCTACCAGTGTCTTCATAATTAGTTGTCCTAAACATATATGTGATTTCTAAGTATCAAGGATAATAGACCTACATATCAGATCAATGAAAAGTAAAAGATGGCCTACAGAGGAAATAAAACAAAAAAACATTATCATACATTTTAGCTATAATACGCATCTTTCAGAATCTGAGTCTGTTGCAATATAAATGCACGATGATGGAACAATTGTTGTTAGTACATACATTTAAAAGTACCTTGTACTACAGCGCAAAACAAGTTGAACTGTACCTTGCACTACAACGGCATCAATTGTGCAAGTGTAACTAAACTTTTTAACATGCGCAAAACAAGTTGAAGTGTACCTTGTACTCCAGCAGCATCAATTGTGCAAGTGGAACTAAATTTTTGAACCTTATACTGCAGCGGTATTATGCTTGAAAAGTCATTTAGTTTCGTGTTCTATCTCGAGACCATGTTATGGGGAACTATACGAGGCGGAGGTTACGACGGCAATGGTAGACGATTAGTTAGAACCCTCAGCTTGGAGAAGAACGTAATCATGGATTAGCTGTCGAGCGACGAATAAAAAAAGTAGATAAGGAACAAGGGCAATGTTGCGATGGAGTGGTGCATGCATCACAATAAGGACGACATATCGTTCAGATGAATAAGGCTTTCCTAAGTATATTCCATCTAAACTATGTTGAAGAAATATTTATCACCAGCTTTCTTTGATACATATAGGGTTGTGCATACCTGAATATTGGTTAAGTAGTCTCGCCCTTGAGTCGAAGAAGCACTCTCTAATTGAGGCATCGAGGTAGAACGAAAGATAAAGTCTCAGCTACCAGTGGTACTTGTACATTATCCCTTCTCTACAAAAGTTGAAAATCACTGGAATTACATGATTTAACCATGATTTAGTTCTAGAGTTATCTAAGTGGTAGGTTAAGTACCAACGTTTTCCAGAAAAACTTGAGCTTAGTAATAATTTATATTTTTCATGTAAGCTTAACTGATAGCCAATTCATGCGAAGGGATTGGAATGAGGAAGGAGGGAGATTCACAACCATGAAAATCTTCTCAAAACTATTGTACTAAATCGATATAAAAACATGTATGCATCCAAATAGTAAATTAAGAGGTAATAAGAGAAAAAAAGAAAAAAAAATCCTGAGACACAATATTGTTAAAAAATAATAAAGGTAAATAATATCAACAATTACTGAAGAGCTAGCCTGGTAAGTTTTCTTGCAACCACCTCAAATTTACTCCTAACAATGTGGTAGATGCACCGCTCGCAAGGGTGATGATAATGAGAATGCTAGGGGAAAAGGTCCATAAACTTTTTCAGTTATTCAATCTAGTAGTTGCTACTACCATTGTTGTTTCATTCATTGGGGCTACGATTGTAGCTCGCTCTTTATATGTATTACACCTTTTACGATTACATTTCTCACCTTGGTACCTTTGGAAACTACCTAGAACTCCTCATATCGGTGGCAGAGAGCTCAAGGAGCACTACCTGTTCTTGAAATATATAGTTACACTTGCACACTAAGATCAGGAAAGTTGATGATACGAAATTCAGCCAAGTCATGATTCATGCTGGTGGGCTTGGAAGATTTCGGGAATTTCAAATTGTGCTGCTTCCTACGGCCAAGCTGGTTAACTGAGTGTTCGGCATGATTAACTCGAACTTAGCCAAACCATCTCACTACTGCTCGCCCGAAATCACTGGCCGGAACGAGGACACTCCCTCCCCTAACAACTCTGTCATTTTCTCTTGGATCCAACTTATGAACTGAATGAGCGCTATAAACTCAATGTTGCACTTCGTGTAAATTTTCTTCGAAGGGACCCTTGGAGCTAACTGCTTCGTGTTTTCTTTTTGAGCAAGTCATGTTCAGGAAAGCTATATAATCTAGGGGCTATCTTAGGGAGTCACACCACATGCATCTGTGTTGAGAGATAGTATTATAGTCGGTGCAACAAGCTGGGGTCAAGATGGGTGAATCGAAATTATGCACAAAGCCATGGATAATATTGTTCCGGATATGAGATAAGCGGGAGGATTTGAAAACTGGATTTGTTTGCTTCAACTATATCAATATATAAGACATATATTTTGCCTTCTTTCAAAAAAAAACTACGAGCAGGATAGTTGTCATCGTTCTCTTCTTGTTCGTTGTCTTCCATCATAATCCATGTTTCTCTATGTTTGGTCCAACAATTATAGCCGGACATGAACCCGAACTGAAGCATGTGGACGTGAATGGTTTTTGAGTAAGACTAATCCTTCTCATTCCGACAAACAGGACACGGACGAAACATAAAACCATTCCACGTGTTTGCCTCAGTCACATTGAGAAAAGAACGCACACCTTGCATGTACTCTATAGAGCGTTGGCCAGCAAACATCCATGAATGCCTCATCTGCATTATATATATCAAACGAAACCACGATGATAAAATTAGTCCAGATCTAAATGATCTTAATTATCAATGAAATATGAAATAGTTTAGGTGCTAACCTCTAAGAACACTTCAATAGAATATGCTAACCTCTTTTAACACTTCAGAAACAAAGGAGAAAGAAAATGGATAGATAGGGCATTCCATCGACCGCCTTAGCTACATAGGTAAAAAAAAAACTAGCAAACACCCCTCAATGTCTAAAATGAAAAAAAGGCAGAAGTGGAGAAGAGAGGAGCCGTGATTATATAGGAACAGAGGACCTCTAGTCCCGGTTCGTGATACAATCAGGGTCTAGAGGTCCTCGCACATGGTCTGTGCCTGGCGAGACACCTCTATTCCCGATCTGTATTACGAGCCGGGACTAGAGGTGCCGTTCGACCTAGGACTAGTCTGGTGCGGCCTCGTAACCTTTGAACCGGGACTAGTCTCCCCCTTTAGTCCAGGGAAAAGGGCTATCCGGTATTAGAGTCGAATTTGCCTCTGGATCAAAGGCATGTTTTCTACTAGTGACGGCTGCCAGTGTCGTTGTCTAGTTCGTCGTCGGGGTGGCGTCCAAGAGAACGCTGGTCCAGATAGGCATGCGTAGCACCAGAGGTTGACGTCAAGTCTACCGGCGAGCACGTCAATGACCCTACACATCCTCAGTTCCCCGTCGCTGGCGGTTTCACGGCGGTCTACGGCGTCAGCGAGCTTGACAGCGAAGGATTGCAGAACGCGTTTCCGTGAGAAGAATGGCTAGCTGGTAATCCATGTTCCGTCAGGCCTTGTACACGACCGTTTACAACATGCATGCATCCAAATGCATTGTCTCGTTTTCTGCGGTGCATCACGTACAGCGGTGGGGTGATCGTCGACGTAGCAGGTGGGCATTTTTGTAGATATGGGATCTGACGTTGAAATGAAACGTACTCTGTAGACCTAAGAGCATATACAATGGTTGTGAAGACTCTTGACAGAGATTTGGCATCATGAACCGTCGGATCTGCTCATCCAACACATTCGATCAACCCATTAAAATCGAAGGGTGGCAAGTCTCATTTTTTACTCCTTCAATTGCGTTTACTGGGCCACTGTACCTGATTCTACTCCCCAAATTGAGGTAGGAAGATCCGCAACCACTATATCTCGCTTATTGCGAGTTGTATCCACAAATCACCTACAAGATATTCATCATGGGCCGGCCCAAGTTCTAGTTCGGTCTAGCCAGTTTCGATCGGAAATCCTCTAGGCCGTACGATCACATGATCACATAGTACAACCCGCTCTCACTACGGGAAAACTAGGTTTTGGTTTGTCCTCTCGCCTTTGCCATGTGTCTTCTAACGCGGAACACGACAAAGAACATATTTTCCGTGTCACTCCCATAAAAGACACGGCAAAGAAATAGGGCACGACAACAAACACGAAAAACATGGCAAAAAAGTATACACAGCAAAAGTGATAAAATACACACGACAAAGAAAACGCCAGAACCAATTAATTAGAATACACACGGCAAAGACACAAACAAGCAAAGGTTCTTGACATGAGTGCGCCCCCGCCAGCCTTAACGGAGCATAACAGGAGTTATTTGCCGAGAATATAAAAAATACACACGACAAAGTACTAGGAGAAAAATACCTATGCCAACGGCCTATTATCGGGGTCGTCGGCATATATTTAGGTGGGACCAATCTGGCCAAGCTGCCAGGTAGCTAAGTTGGCGGCCAAATGTATGCCGACGGCCGAACGAAAAGACCATAGTCATAGCTTTTGGTGGACCCACCATTACCACGCTGGCGGATAGGTAAGCCAACGGCCAAAGGTATGCGGAGGTATGCGGACGGCCACGCCGAAAGGCCAGAGGCATAGATTCTATATGCCGACCGCCGGAGGTATCCTGACGAACGTTTCGAAAGACCCTAGACATAGGTGCTATATGCCTACGGCCGAAGGTATGCCAACAGTTTTGGTTTGTTCGTCGGCATACCACCTTGTATGCCGACTGCCCCGACTAAAAGCCTTCAGTATACATTTTTCCGTCGGCGTATGGCCATTTTCCTGTAGTGAAAGGATGCATTTTCCGTGTGTTCTATAAATACACACGGCAAAGTATGTCTTTGACGAGTGTATTTTCTATATACACGGCAAAGAACCTATACTAAATTATTTTTCCCCATGTTTCTTCTCTCTCATTTATTTCTCGGCATATTACATCTTTGTTGTCAAGCTATATAAAAATTTCTTTGACATAAAATTCACAACCCCACGGCTAGCTAGCGGTGTCATTCTCATGGGCCCGGATGTCTACCTCTTTAGAACTTTACTAAGTGATGTCGGCTTAGGGTTTCACCGAAGCAGAGGCTCTGGAGTATCGCAATCACATTTAAAGGTGGGTGATTTCATATGGACCATCTGGAAACTTACCGCCCATGGCACTCCAATCTCCCCTTGAGCTTGTCAGCCACGGTTGAATATAATCTATCAGAACTTATCACCCATGGCACTCCAATCTCCCATTTAGCTCTATCAGTGGATTCATTTACTTTCATGTTCTATCTCGCGAAAATGATATGGGGAACTATACGAGGGGGAGGTTACGACGGCAATTGTAGACAGTTATGTTAGAACCTCACCTTGGAGAAGAACGCAATCATGGATTAGCTGTCGAGCGTCGAATAAAAAAAGTAGCTAAGGAACAAGGGAAATGCTGCGATGGAGTGGTGCATGCATGACCAATAAGGACGATCTATCGTTCAGATGAATAATAGGCTTTCCTACGTCTATTCCATCTAAACTATGTTGGACAAATATTTATCACCAGCTTGCTTTGATACATATAGGCTTGTGCATCCCTGAATATTGGTTAAGTAGTCTCACCCTTGAGTCGTAGAAGCACTCTCTAATTGAGGCATCAAGGTAGAACGGAAGATAAAATCTCAGCTACCAGTGGTACTTGTACATTATCCCTCCTCCAAAAAAGTTGAAAATCACTGGAATTACATGATTTAACCATGATTTAGTTCTAGAGTTATGTAAGTGCTAGGTTAAGTACCAACATTATCCAAACAAACTTGATCTTAGTAATAATTTTTATTTTTCATGTATGCTTAACTGGTAGGCGCCAATTCATGCGAAGGGATTGGAATGAGGGACGAGGGAGATTCACAACCATGAAAATCTTCTCAAAACTGTTGTACTAAATGGATGTCAAAACATGTATGCATAGAAATAGTAAATTAAGAGGTAATAAGAGAAAAAAAGAAAAAAAAAAAACCTGAGACACGATATTGTTAAAATAATGAAGGTAGATAATATCAACAATTACTGAAGAGCTAGCCTGGTAAGTTTTCTTCCAACCACCTCGAATTTATCCCTAACAATGTGGTAGATGCACCGCTCGCAATGGTGATGATAACGATTGTGGTTTCATTCATTGGGGCTACGATTGTACCTCGCTCTTTATATGTATTACACCTTTTATGATTGCATTTCTCACCTTGGTACCTTTGGAAACTAGGTAGTACTCCTCATATCGGTGGCAGAGAACTCAAGGAGAACTACCTCTTGAAATGTATAGTTACACTTGCACACTAAGATCAGCAAAGTTGATGATACGCGTAAAATCAGCCATAAGTCATGATTCATGCTGGGGGCTTGGAAGATTTCGGGAATTTCAAATTATGCTACTTCCTACCGCCAAGCTGGTTAACTGAGTGTTGGGCATGATTAACTCGAACTGAGCCAAACCATCTCACTACTACTCGCCTGGAATCACTGACTGGAACGAGGACACTCCCTCCCCTAACAACTGCGTCATTTTCTCTTGGGTCGAATTTATGAACTGAATGAGGGCTATAAACTCAATGTTGCACTTCGTGTAAATTTTCTTCGAAGGGACCCTTGGAGCTAACTGCTTTGTGTATTCTTTTTGAGTAAGTCCTGTTCAGGAAAGCTATATAGTCTAGGGGGCTATCTTAGGGAGTCACACCACACGCATATGTTTTGAAAGATAGTATTAGAGTCGGTGCAACAAGCTGGGGTCAAGATGGGTGAATAGAAATTGTGCACAAAGCCATGGATAAAATTGATCCGAATATGAGATAAGTGGTAGGATTTGAAAACTAGATTTGATTGCCTTTTCTTATTTGTGAATACAAACTAATTTTAATTAGAGAAGTCGAGATATTGCGCTGGCGGGTATGACACAGGCTGGTGGTTGGGGCTAATGTGTTTAATTTTTATTTCCCCTTTTAGCAAGATATACTTTGTTGGCGGGTATGACACATGCTGGTCTTTACCAAGGAGCGGATTGTCTCCAACGGCGAGGTCGTTTGTCCGCCTAGATCAGACGGGGAGTCAGATGTAGATTTTTGTGATTCCATTGGATATCCTTCGCCGGAGTGTAGATTCTAGGAGAGAGGATCTTCGAAGGGATCGTCCCCTTCCGCAGGTGAGTCTTTGCCATACAGGTCTTCTGGATGATCGGGCGCGACGTCGCCGGAGAAGAGACGTTCGGTGGGGGGCGGGGAGAGAGCGTCCATGGCTCAAGACATGATTAAGGACAACACATGCGCCAAGTCAATCCATATAAAGCATTAAAATGAGAAATACCACAATACCATGCTTCAATATGAGAGAACAACACGTGATTAAATTAAATGACACATTAAGCACTATCAGCTATTTGAGACTAGTCATGACACATCATAAATAACTAAGCACACAATTCAAATAACATCTAACATGACATGCCAAAGTCTAAGTCAAAGTCAAAACATATTCCTATTGCACCACTATAAGCGCATGAAACAATTTTCTCTTCTCCAACACAAATCACCTTATTCGAAACAACTCTCAAAGTCAATAATCATCAAAGATCACAGAGATAATCAAATATAACTGAAGCAAACCAACGAGCTCTGAACAACATTCGAGTGAAAAATAGAGCTAAATGTAGTACTAGCCAAAAGAAACACTCGCAGAATAATAAGAGTGAAAACTAGAGTGTTCCACGCAATGAAAACAGAGCATATGTCTACTAAAATAAAAGTTATAGGATCCATCCAAAAGCTACGGCAAAGAGAACAAAAAAACTGAAAGCAAAATAAAAAGATGCTCGAAGAATAACACATATCATGTGAACAACAAAACATAGTGTTTTGAAAGAAACCTGATATTTTTGTTGACGAAGGGGATGCCTTAGGCGTCCCCAAGATTTGACACTTGTATTTCTTGGATATCTATTGGGGTGAGATGGTCATCCCAAAGCTTAAGATTTTTCCTATCCTTCTTCTCACCACATCATTCTTTTCTCTCTACATCCCCTCCTCCCAAAACTTCCTCTCAATCTTCATTAGCACGTTAGTCTAATCAAAATAATAAATCCACTTGATTCAGTTTATTTATTTCGTGGGTATGCAATTGCATACCAGATTATTGTAGAAGAGAGAATGTTGAATTATAAGATTGCGACAACAATTCTGCCATCGTCCACCCCCCCCCCACACACACAAAAATGGACTACTCTAAATAGATTCCTCCTACTGCAGCTCTCGATGCCACCCACCGTCTGAATTCCTCAATCACTCTAGTGGAAAGCACCTCGTCATTGTAGATCTCGCTTTCGTTCTGAAACACTCTCGGGTTGCGTTGTTTCCGCAAACTCTAGCTTGTCAGGGTGATGATTGAATCCACCGATTTGCTCTATTTTCCCTTGAATCTATCTCGGATTGCCAACCCCCAATTCTAAAGCTTGTTAGTGCTTGAGGGCATCAAAATCGAAACCCTGAGCCTCCTCGAGCAATTCTACCACACCCGACGCGCATAAATGCATTCTAGTAGAATATGATCTGCTGTCTCGGTCTCCTGGAGGCACATTTCGCATTTTTCCGGATTATCCTGCAATATGTGTCTCGCTCTCTTGTTCGAAGTCCAGATTATGTATTGAAGAGCTAACCACATGAATATTTTGCACTTAGCTGGCACCCAGCACTTCCAAACTCCTCTAGCGAGTGGAAAATGATTGAACCCTACGTTAGCATTCTGTAGGTGGAACTAGCCGAGTTTCTCCCAGATACCGCCGCAGGTGAAATGAACTCATCCTCATGTGACTCATCTCGCGGTAACCTCATAGTGGAGGTCCATAACCTAACAAATTGTGCCGCCATGAGCTCATTGATAGGTCCCTTAATGTCCGAGATCCATTTACTCTCATGCAAAGCCTCATGGACCCTTCAATTGTTAGTTATCCTTGTGGTCACAGCTTCTCTCAACATGGTGACGATCTCCTGGAAGAAATTCTAGCTATCCATCTAGCCTTCTATAATAGTTCCTTTTCTCCATTTCCCACGCGGATACCTACCACAATGTCAAACACGTCAACAACCATGGTGTCTTTTAACATTGGCGGCTCTTGCGAAGGGCTGGAGTCATCCGTCCGTTGAAGCCACTCCAACCACACCCTCAAAGCAAGGCCATGATTTGCTAGATTCTTTACTCCCAGCCCTCCAAAACTGTAATACTTGCACACATTTTCGCAAGCCACCAGGAATTGACCTCCAAGCGCATGCTCAGAGCCTTCCTAGAAGAGCCATCTTATCCGTTTATCAATTTCCTCCAAAAGCCAGCATGGGGCCTCCGCAATGAGCAACTGGTGTATCGGACTTGGTTCAGTTTGAACACAAGTCTCACACTTCAATTAAAACATTAGCTATGGTCCGAACTCCTTTTAAATCTCTTTCCCTCATAAGAACACCAAAATAAACAGATTACGACGCAAAACCAAATATTGGCAGAAATCTAAACAGAACAGTCGGTAAAGATGAATTTTTTCGAAGTGTGAAACTAACGTAAGTTAGATAACAACCTGGTTAATGTGTCTATTTTGTTTCAAAGCAAGAAGATGTTCTGTCTAAGATATATAAATTTCTTGGTAAAAGCCTAGAAATTTGTTGGAGAACAGCAAATTTCCCGAATCGAACTACCTCTCAATTAGAGGTTACTCTTGGCACAAAAACGAAATGTAAAGAATAAGGAGAGGTTGCTACCGAGGTAACAACTTCCAAACCATAAAAGAATGAAATAAAACAGAAGAAATCAAAAGGATAACGAAGGAATAAAAAGTGGGTTGCCTCCCACAAGCGCTTTTTTAACGCCTTTTAGCTAGGCATGGGAGAACAAATAATTATTATCAATAGAATCATGGGTGGTCCTCACAATGGATTCAAAAGGTAACTTCATTCTCTTCTACGGAAGTGTTCCATTCCCTTTTTAAGGGGGAACTGAAATCTTATAATTCCCTCTTTCGTATCAATAATGGCACCAACGGTGCGAAGAAAATGTCTCCCCAAAATAATAGGACAAGAAGTATTGCATTCAATATACAAAACAAGAAAATGAACGACGACATAATAATCATTAGAAATAATAATAACATCATCAATCCTTTCCAAAGGTCTTTTAAAACTGGAGTCTATAAGATGCGCTCCAAAAATACTCTCATCCAATGGTTTCAAAACAAGCATATCATATAAATTTAGGCATAATTGAAGAGCTTGCACCAAGACCACACGAAGGATTGCAATCAAAATTATTCAGCCTTATTCTAATAGTGGTCTCCCAAGCATCTTGTAAATTTCTAGGAATAGATCATTTCTTATCTAGCTTCCACGAGAGCATTAGTGATATGTTTAGTGAAAACAATATGCATCTTACTAGCACTAGGATCTTTGGCTATTTTTTAAAAAAACTTTATAAAATCATAGATGGTGCAATTATCAAAATCAAGTTTATGATCCTCAAACATGGAGGGAAAATTTTCTCCTAAAGTCATATTATCGTCAATCCCACTTTCAACAAAAAAAATTCCTTGGAAATATTTTTAACCTCTGAACTTTTGGGACTCCTTCTACCTAAAGTAATGACCTCTCCAATCCCATTTGTTTTTTACATCAACATGTTTATAAGTATTAGGATACCCATTGGCACTGATTTTAACTTCCTCAAAGGGTTGGATGGTATTAATTCTAACTAGCTCACTTTTAGCAGCTTTTTCAGCTATTTCCGCTTATTTTTCTCTTCTAGCACGTATTTGAGCTAACATTCTCATGTTCTCATTTATTTGAACTTCTATAGAATTTATACGTTCGGTTTTATTGGCTTCAAGAGGTGTAGTCCTAATTTTTTAATTCTACATCATGAGCAAGACTATCAACTTTCAGCACAAGATTATCTAGTTTTGCATGCCTTTCATCAAAAGATTTATTGAAATATTTTTGTGCACTGATAAATTATTTAGGAATGTTCGCAAGATCAGAGGTGAAAATTTTAGGATTGTTATAAGTATTGCCATACGAATTCTCATATGAATTACCATTATTATTAGGATATGGCCTAGTTGTTACGACAAAAGTTATTCCTAGAAGCACTATTGTTGAAGTTGTTTCTAGTAAAAAAATCACATCAGTTTGATAATTATCTTTATCAACTAGAGAGTTCAAGGAAATATTATTAAGATCAATTTTATCATCCAAAGAAGAGACCTCCTCAACAAAATTTACCATTTTACCTGTTGGAGCCCTTTCTGTGTGCCATTGGGTATAGTTTTTCATTAGCTCATCCAACAACTTGTTTGCTGAGCCTAAGGTGAGGTTCATGAAGGTTTCTCCCGCATCTGAATCCAATAAATTCCTTGACGAAATATTTAATCCTCCATAAAAGGTTTGGACAACCATCCACGTAGTTAGTCCATGTGTGGGACAGTTCTTAACCATAGTTTTCATTATTTCCCAAGGTTGAGAAACTGGTCATTATCATATTGTCTAAATTTCATATTGTTACTCCCTAGTTGTATAATTTTTGGAGATGGATAATACTTTCGAATAAAAACATCTTTACATTTAGTCCAAGACTCAATGCTATTTCTAGGCAAAGACAAACACAATTCATTCTCTCTCCCTCTTAAAGAGAAAGGGACCAATTTTAATTTGACAATATCACCATCTACCTTTTTATGTCACATAACTCAACAAATTTATTTAAATGAGAGGAAACATCTTCTACAGACCAGATAAGATGGCCCAAGGCATTGAATCACGGTGAAGGGATAAATCCGATCAAGCTTTGTTTCCTCGAGACAAACTAGATTAACTTTCACCGACTCCACAAATTATGTGACGACGTTTTTCTTGGCCGGGTCATTCAGCCCCCTCGGGTTCCAGTTTAGAATATCAAAGTTTATGTATATTACAAAGGTAAAACCCCAACTCTAGGGCCCTAGCTAGCGTGACATTAGTGTGCACACACCAGTGGGATGCTCATCTCCTGAATATCCTTCCTACCAGGCATAGCCTTCCTAAAGATCGATGCCAGAACTTTGAGGTGCTCATCTTTAATAGGTGAGTCGAAGAGCTCCCTAAAGTCCTGCAATGCCGCATCATCCACCACCATGTTCTCTGACACTATCCAAAGCGCCTTGAGCAGCACGTTCTCCCCAGCTGAAGTCTTTTTGGGTGGCTTCCCAGAGGACGCAGGCCCCTGCACTCCTGATGTGTCTCCTCGATGTAGGTTCCACCTACTGAAACCTAGTTTTGCTAGACGCCACCTCACGGATCATTGGCGGACAAGCATTTTGATTAAGTTATCACACAAGGCCTTTATCCTAGAGAAGTGCAGGTCCTCCCTAGGCCTAGAGGGTAGGCCCGTATCTACCAGGGGCCCAATATCGGCAGAAAACCTACCGGCTGGGTCCACCTTTGTGTCCAAGGCCCCAAGCCAGCCTTGTTCTCGGACAGAGAAACCTCAAAGAACTCTAGCTCGTGTTTTTTTGAGAAACACAGTATAAACGCAAGCGCTCATATACACGCACATACACTCACCCCTATGAAGCGCACACACACACCCTATCCTTATGAGCACCTCCGAGATACCGAGCCGGAAGGTCTTGAGATTGACGAAGTCACCATAGGTGCCTCGCTGTCGACGGGGAAGACGAATTCCATTGAAAGAATATTCCGTATAAATGCAACACACAAGTGTCAAACCCGGGGTTTGAACTCTGGTGGGCTAGAGGTATGACCACCCTCCTAACCATCCAACCACAGGTTGGTTTGCTCCACCTCCCTACATCCGAACTGCCATACGCAGCCGAGCTCGGTGCGGATAGATTGGTCGAAGCCTCCAACCCGTGGGGCCCTCAGAAAGGGCACGCTGCAACCCATTGCCACCAATCGTTGACAGGTGACCCCGCCTCTTCGGTCTGGAATGCCAAGCCGCCAATGGAATCTTCGTTGGGCCCGCGTTGCCGCCACCGCCACGCTCGCCATTGATGGCGTACACCCAGCACGGCGCACGGCCGACATCCTCCAGAACCTCCATGCTATCGATATGGATTAGAACCATGAAGTGTCGTGGACGAGGCGGTGAGGATGATGGCGTCCACGTACAACAGCAGGTAAGCTGAGTCGTGGCTGCTGGAGTAGAGGAAGAGGGACGAGTCCGAGCGCGTAGGCACGAAGCCAATGGTGGAGACGGGTTCCGGCCTAGCTTGACCTCTTGAAGAAATGGCTTGGCGATGATGGCGGGGGTTTTCTAGGCCTTGATCTTGAGTACACGTCCAATCAAAAGGACACGGCTCTCATCCAACTTGCTCACAAGAGGCGTGTCTTTCTCTTCCAATGGGGAATGTAAGCACTCTGATCGATCTTCTCTCTTTTTCTTTTCTCATGCATGTTTCTCCTTGATCTTACTTCGATTGGATCAGAAATTATATAGGATATCAACATGTACTTGTGTATCCATTTGTAATCATATATAACAATGTGTATTGGAAATTAAGTTTGTATTCATATAGCAATAATATATATATTGGCCGAAATTGCATAGAAAGCAATATTTATAGCAATGTGTATTGGAAAATTTCATTTATATTCATATATAGCAATATTGTATTAGATGGCCGAAATTTCGTAGGAAAGCAATATATTCATGTAGCAATGTTTCCTAGAAAAAATAATTTGTTTCATTGAAACAATATACTTGTTGCATTGAAACAATATACTTGTTGTATTGAAACTTATACTTGTTGCATTGAAACTTATACTGATTGCATTGAAACTTATACTTGTTGCATAACATTTGGTCCAATTTGTTGTTGCATATATAACATTATTTGTTTAACATTTGTTCCATTTTTTTGTTGCAGTAGTGACAAGTATTGTCCAGAACTGATGAATTTCCTTGTCAATAGCGGCATACATTTTGCGAGCGTTCACAAAAAGAATGACAAGGCGAAGATGTGGAACACCTGGCGTATTGAGATACCATCTCATGCCATATTGATATCCAGGAGCTATTCCAGCTTCAGTATCCGAGGAATTCCATGGCTATTATGGCAGCCGCATTGATCGACAAGAAGTACAGTACCATGAAGAAAATTTCGGCAGTTCGAGGCACAATCATTGGGAGAAGTGCCGACTTGACCAGATCAACATTGAGTACGCAGCTGTCGATGGGTACCTTTGCTACGAGCTGTACCGTATCATCAGTGCCTTCAGCTACGGGCAGCGTCACCTTGCCCCCCGGTCTCCAACTGTTTGGGACGATTCGGAGGGCGAGCAGTCCGTGTAGATGGGATCCCTCTCCGGTGACGCTCTATATATGAATATGTATTGATTAGTGTGTGATGTTCACATATATATGTATATATATATATATATATATATATATATATATATATATATATATATATCGATCCCTAGAAGGCATATATACGTGTCCTTATTTAATTATATATATATCTATTTTAGTTGTCCTAGTTTAATTATATATATGCATGATCAATCTGAGCGCGCTTAATTAAGAAATTGATGTATATGTGATGAAATTTTGGACTAAGAGAAAAAATATCTATCTAAAGATAATATAATATGTTGAAATGACTAACAATTTGGAGTAAATAATTATTATTTAAATTAAATAGTTATTATTTAAATTAATTAATTATTATTGAAACTAATTAATTATTATTTTAATTCAAGACTATTATTACTTATTATTATGTTTAACTAAATAATTTTTGGATTAAAAAATTAAAGATGTGCGACATATCTCAAAGGTTAACATGATTGACACCATAATATTGTCAGTAAAACATAATTTGATTCTTGGAAGCTGAGAGTGAATGAACCTAGAAGTTAAGCGTGCTGAGAGTGAAGTAGCTTGAGGATGGGACCTCGTGGAAAGTGTCAGTTCAGAGTGAAAGAAGAGTGATCAGAGTTAAAAAAATTAATTGAGATCAAGGAAGAATTATTAGAGATAGAAATAATAGAGACTAAATGAAAAGGAAAATCGAAAAAAAAGCAAAAAAGAAAATCAAAAAAGTCGAGTCCGAGGGACTAAAGTTCCTTTCCCGAGAGCGCCCCGGGAGCTCATTGTGGGCTGCCCTCTAGTCGCGGCTCCTGGGCCGGCTAGACAAAAGGGGGGGGGGCTCTAGTCTCGGATAAGTCCCGGATGGCCATCTGGACTAGAGCCCTTACGGCTGGGAATAGAGGCATTTTTCTACTAGTGCGAGAAGTAGCTCGTGGGCGTGCGTGGAGAGATCGAATGGCGAGGCCAGCGGTTGAGGAGAAAGGTGGAGGTGGATAGGGCTTCTGCCCAGAACCGTGGAGGCATGGATGCGTGGAATAGGAGTGCCCAGAACCGTTAGCTGTGTGGTGTACGGCTAGGAAAGGAGAAAAGAGGTGCCGCGTTCGGCAAGAAAATGGCGTAGAGCGGCATTTTTGAACTCCTTGCCGCTGTCGGCTCGGAGGGCGAGGATTGCGCATTTGAATTTTGTTTGCGCGTGACATGGGGATGACTCCTGGACCTATCGGGTGAGCCTACCCGGTCCAAAGCATAGGCCTAAAGACAGGTGATATCCCGCGGCTCTAGAAGGCCCAACAGAAGTCCACCCGCAAGACTTGCGGGTCAAGACAAGAACTCCTATACGTATTCTACTAGGACTCATGTAACCCACTCCTAGCTGCATATATAAAGCCATTAGGGAGGAGATAAAAGGACAACCAATCTAGGGATCCAATCTGGAAAGAGGAAGATACAAGCCACAACTAGACTAGGCAATACACGGGATACCCCGTACGCCTCACCATGTCATCGCCATTGTAAACAGATCGACTATCTCGTCATAATACAGATCAGACAAGCAGGAGTAAGGTTTTAACCTCTACGAGGGCCTCGAACCTGGGTAAATCTTTCTCCTTGTTACCCGTCGAGATCACCAGCGCGTACATCGTTCCTCTACTCGAAACCCTACCGAATCATCCGAGGGATTTGTCGACACGACTATTCGACAATTGGCGCCATCTGTGGGAACGACACGCGCTGGATCTACGGTCTCGCCGGACTCATCTACATCAAGCTTCGGTTCCTCGACCCCATGGATTCGATCTACTTCATCTCCTTCAAATTCATCGAGCACTCGTCGGCATCGCGCACGGCCTTTATCGTCTACATCGACATTGTTCTTCACGCGCAGCCTGCAAGACAGCAGCAACATACATATTCCGGACGCCATCAACGGCGGCTCGAAACTCATCTGGAAAATTCTTTCGGTGGAAAGATGCGAAATCAAATTATCTACCGGCTCCAAAAATAATCGGCGAATTCCGACGGTTAGATCTCCGTGGATGACCCAAACAATGAAGCACTATCAGAATCTCACGGAACTCCGCACGACTTTGGGAAAACAATTCTCACAGTCGACTCGGACATCAATTCGAAGATCACACTGTTGAACAGCTGCGGAATACCATCCCGCACCACTCCATCTTTTTTGGGCCAAATCCAACAGTTGGATCTCCGTCAGCGGTTTGCGCACTGCGACACGTTTTGGATCTCTGCAAGTTCGCGAATTCGAATCGCGGATCCGGATTCTATTCCGGCAGTTTGCGACTCGACACAAAACCAAGCAACGTTAACAAAACATGGCGGCTCGCCATAGTAGTGCCCGGGGGCTCGACATCAACATTGTCCTCCGTGTACACACAATAAACATCGCGACTCCGCCGCATCGACTCGGTCCGCCGCGTCGAGTACTTCGAGAAGCATCGATTCGGTCCGCCGCGTTTAGTCCTTGGGACAAACATCGCGAATCCGCCGCGTCGACTCGGTCCTCCGCGTCGAGTCCTTGGGACAACCATCGCGACTCCGCCGCATCGACACGGTCCGCCGCGTCGAGTCCTTCGATAAGCATCGCGACTCCGCTGCGTCGACTCAGTCCGCCGCGTCGAGTCCTTCGGTCGAACATCGCGGGGGCTATGCTGCAAAGTAGACACACTCGAGAATTCGCCGCAGCCGCACTCGACACTCGGGGGCTAAGACGCGAAACATCCGCACTCCACACGCGAGTCCTGTTCATCGATTCCGGCAATATCACTCGGCACCGCCTTGTCGACTACGGCAGTGTCATACAAAGATAAGTTCCTCTCATACGAGTCGACATATTTACCTTTTTTATGTGTTTCTAATCTGCTATGAAGCTACACCTGGCACTCGGGGGCTGCGCCCAGTAAACTACATGTATACTCGACACCCGTCATTTTCCGCGTTACACTACCACATTTACACGCTACAACCCGAGTAGCTGATACTGCCTGACGTCGACCCCCTACTCCGATCCGGTTTGCAGCAGCAACTGACAGGTCGGCAAGGAGCATAGACAATGGCTGTCAGGCTAACGAAAGGGCACAACGTACAATGCAAAAGTGTCGCGTAGGGTCAAAAGGAGTCGAGAGTTGACACAGATCCTCCGCTCGGAGTCGACACATACCCTCTTCCGGGAGTCAACGCATGTCCTCCTCCGCGAGCCAACAGAAGAAAAGCACAATGGGTTAGCTTCAGAACAACTTGAGCCTATGCCCGACTCTGCGAGTCGAGCATAGCCTCGGGGGCTACTCCCATCGGGAGCACTGCCGTGCACCCGATAAATCGAAGAAGCAACGTTGGAAGATCTTTGAGTCTAATCCCGATTACAAATAATCGCAAATAGACTCGGGGGCTACTCCCATCGGGAGAGCTGGTCGCTCAACAGACGAGCGCTACATGCTCACTCGACGTACTACCGCGTCGGAAGCATCTAACACGTTGGCCGCGTATCTGAGGAGCTCTGTCAGATATCTTTGTCCAGGTCCTTATTGTGGTCGTACAAACCGCATATTAACTCGGATGAAGAAAAGCAAAACATCAAACTTGTCCGTCTTGACGAGACGCATATGACAACGCGGGCCAATTCGCGAAATCAGAATATCTTGAAGATTTTCCGGTGATGAATTACCTTATGGTTTATCCTATTACAGATGCAATATAGTAGGTCTTACCGACTAGAGCATAATAGGCTATGAGAGACATGCTGAAATGGCCCATTAGTGACTGACAAAGCGCATGCCACTAATGACTAGTCACTTGTATGAGGTTACTAGTGACGGCCACTTGCCCGTCACTAGTATATGTACTAGTGACAGTCATTTGTGTGTGCTTGTCACTAGCATGTGTAAACTAGTGACAGGCAAAAGAAATGCATGTCACTAGTTGCAATCGAAGGCCACAAACCATGCATTTTGCAGTGACATGCCCATTATTATGTTTGTCACTAGTTTGAATTTCGATATTAAAAACATAAATCCATGTGTTCCGTCTCGAATTTTCTCATAAAAAAGACATACGAATTGATTCCTAAATCGCGAGTTGAAATAATTGACAAAAGAAAAAAGTCAAATGCACAATATTTTACAATAGCCACCATAGTGGCATTACTAAATAATTTTGAGTTCCATCGGTGCCGGCACGTTCGAATGGCTAGTAGGCGCAAGTTCTTCCGCTTTTGAGAGAAGCCAACAACATAGTACCAGTTTGCTCCGAGAATTCAGTCCGGTTACCTAAAATATGAAAATGGTACGAGTCCGAAGTATATGAATATATATGCTAGCAGTAACTTGCACGTCCGTATAAATGACATATTAAAATTCATTTGGCTACCAGTGTCTTCATAATTAGTTGTCCTAAACATATATGTGATTTCTAAGTATCAAGGATAATAGACCTACATATCAGATCAATGAAAAGTAAAAGATGGCCTACAGAGGAAATAAAACAAAAAAACATTATCATACATTTAGCTATAATACGCATCTTTCAGAATCTGAGTCTGTTGCAATATAAATGCACGATGATGGAACAATTGTTGTTAGTACATACATTTAAAAGTACCTTGTACTACAGCGCAAAACAAGTTGAACTGTACCTTGCACTACAACGGCATCAATTGTGCAAGTGTAACTAAACTTTTTAACATGCGCAAAACAAGTTGAAGTGTACCTTGTACTCCAGCAGCATCAATTGTGCAAGTGGAACTAAATTTTTGAACCTTATACTGCAGCGGTATTATGCTTGAAAAGTCATTTAGTTTCGTGTTCTATCTCGAGACCATGTTATGGGGAACTATACGAGGCGGAGGTTACGACGGCAATGGTAGACGATTATGTTAGAACCTCGGCTTGGAGAAGAACGTAATCATGGATTAGCTGTCGAGCGACGAATAAAAAAAGTAGATAAGGAACAAGGGCAATGTTGCGATGGAGTGGTGCATGCATCACAATAAGGACGACATATCGTTCAGATGAATAAGGCTTTCCTAAGTATATTCCATCTAAACTATGTTGAAGAAATATTTATCACCAGCTTTCTTTGATACATATAGGGTTGTGCATACCTGAATATTGGTTAAGTAGTCACGCCCTTGAGTCGAAGAAGCACTCTCTAATTGAGGCATCGAGGTAGAACGAAAGATAAAGTCTCAGCTACCAGTGGTACTTGTACATTATCCCTTCTCTACAAAAGTTGAAAATCACTGGAATTACATGATTTAACCATGATTTAGTTCTAGAGTTATCTAAGTGGTAGGTTAAGTACCAACGTTTTCCAGAAAAACTTGAGCTTAGTAGTAATAATTTATATTTTTCATGTAAGCTTAACTGATAGCCAATTCATGCGAAGGGATTGGAATGAGGAAGGAGGGAGATTCACAACCATGAAAATCTTCTCAAAACTATTGTACTAAATCGATATAAAAACATGTATGCATCCAAATAGTAAATTAAGAGGTAATAAGAGAAAAAAAGAAAAAAAATCCTGAGACACAATATTGTTAAAAATAATAAAGGTAAATAATATCAACAATTACTGAAGAGCTAGCCTGGTAAGTTTTCTTGCAACCACCTCAAATTTACTCCTAACAATGTGGTAGATGCACCGCTCGCAAGGGTGATGATAATGAGAATGCTAGGGGAAAAGGTCCATAAACTTTTTCAGTTATTCAATCTAGTAGTTGCTACTACCATTGTTGTTTCATTCATTGGGGCTACGATTGTAGCTCGCTCTTTATATGTATTACACCTTTTACGATTACATTTCTCACCTTGGTACCTTTGGAAACTACCTAGAACTCCTCATATCGGTGGCAGAGAGCTCAAGGAGCACTACCTGTTCTTGAAATATATAGTTACACTTGCACACTAAGATCAGGAAAGTTGATGATACGCGTAAATTCAGCCGCAAGTCATGATTCATGCTGGTGGGCTTGGAAGATTTCGGGAATTTCAAATTGTGCTGCTTCCTACGGCCAAGCTGGTTAACTGAGTGTTCGGCATGATTAACTCGAACTTAGCCAAACCATCTCACTACTGCTCGCCCGAAATCACTGGCCGGAACGAGGACACTCCCTCCCCTAACAACTCTGTCATTTTCTCTTGGATCCAACTTATGAACTGAATGAGCGCTATAAACTCAATGTTGCACTTCGTGTAAATTTTCTTCGAAGGGACCCTTGGAGCTAACTGCTTCGTGTTTTCTTTTTGAGCAAGTCATGTTCAGGAAAGCTATATAATCTAGGGGCTATCTTAGGGAGTCACACCACATGCATCTGTGTTGAGAGATAGTATTATAGTCGGTGCAACAAGCTGGGGTCAAGATGGGTGAATCGAAATTATGCACAAAGCCATGGATAAAATTGTTCCGGATATGAGATAAGCGGGAGGATTTGAAAACTGGATTTGTTTGTTTCAACTATATCAATATATAAGACATATATTTTGCCTTCTTTCAAAAAAAAACTACGAGCAGGATAGTTGTCATCGTTCTCTTCTTATTCGTTGTCTTCCATCATAATCCATGTTTCTCTATGTTTGGTCCAACAATTATAGCCGGACATGAACCCGAACTGAAGCATGTGGACGTGAATGGTTTTTGAGTAAGACTAATCCTTCTCATTCCGACAAACAGGACACGGACGAAACATAAAACCATTCCACGTGTTTGCCTCAGTCACATTGAGAAAAGAACGCACACCTTGCATGTACTCTATAGAGCGTTGGCCAGCAAACATCCATGAATGCCTCATCTGCATTATATAAATATATCAAACGAAACCACGATGATAAAATTAGTCCAGATCTAAATGATCTTAATTATCAATGAAATATGAAATAGTTTAGGTGCTAACCTCTAAGAACACTTCAATAGAATATGCTAACCTCTTTTAACACTTCAGAAACAAAGGAGAAAGAAAATGGATAGATAGGGCATTCCATCGACCGCCTTAGCTACATAGGTAAAAAAAAACTAGCAAACACCCCTCAATGTCTAAAATGAAAAAAAGGCAGAGAAGTGGGAGAAGAGAGGAGCCGTGATTATATAGGAACAGAGGACCTCTAGTCCCGGTTCGTGATACAATCAGGGTCTAGAGGTCCTCGCACATGGTCTGTGCCTGGCGAGACACCTCTATTCCCGATCTGTATTACGAGCCGGGACTAGAGGTGCCGTTCGACCTAGGACTAGTCTGGTGCGGCCTCGTAACCTTTGAACCGGGACTAGTCTCCCCCTTTAGTCCAGGGAAAAGGGCTATCCGGTATTAGAGTCGAATTTGCCTCTGGATCAAAGGCATGTTTTCTACTAGTGACGGCTGCCAGTGTCGTTGTCTAGTTCGTCGTCGGGGTGGCGTCCAAGAGAACGCTGGTCCAGATAGGCATGCGTAGCACCAGAGGTTGACGTCAAGTCTACCGGCGAGCACGTCAATGACCCTCCACATCCTCAGTTCCCCGTCGCTGGCGGTTTCACGGCGGTCTACGGCGTCAGCGAGCTTGACAGCGAAGGATTGCAGAACGCGTTTCCGTGAGAAGAATGGCTAGCTGGTAATCCATGTTCCGTCAGGCCTTGTACACGACCGTTTACAACATGCATGCATCCAAATGCATTGTCTCGTTTTCTGCGGTGCATCACGTACAGCGGTGGGGGTGAATCGTCGACGTAGCAGGTGGGCATTTTTGTAGATATGGGATCTGACGTTGAAATGAAACGTACTCTGTAGACCTAAGAGCATATACAATGGTAGTGAAGACTCTTGACAGAGATTTGGCATCATGAACCGTCGGATCTGCTCATCCAACACATTCGATCAACCCATTAAAATCGAAGGGTGGCAAGTCTCATTTTTTACTCCTTCAATTGCGTTTACTGGGCCACTGTACCTGATTCTACTCCCCAAATTGAGGTAGGCAGATCCGCAACCACTATATCTCGCTTATTGCGAGTTGTATCCACAAATCACCTACAAGATATTCATCATGGGCCGGCCCAAGTTCTAGTTCGGTCTAGCCAGTTTCGATCGGAAATCCTCTAGGCCGTACGATCACATGATCACATAGTACAACCCGCTCTCACTACGGGAAAACTAGGTTTTGGTGTGTCCTCTCGCCTTTGCCATGTGTCTTCTAACGCGGAACACGACAAAGAACATATTTTCCGTGTCACTCCCATAAAAGACACGGCAAAGAAATAGGGCACGACAACAAACACGAAAAACATGGCAAAAAAGTATACACAGCAAAAGTGATAAAATACACACGACAAAGAAAACGCCAGAACCAATTAATTAGAATACACACGGCAAAGACACAAACAAGCAAAGGTTCTGACATGAGTGCGCCCCGCCAGCCTTAACGGAGCATAACAGGAGTTATTTGCCGAGAATATAAAAAAACACACGACAAAGTACTAGGAGAAAAATACCTATGCCAACGGCCTATTATCGGGGTCGTCGGCATATATTAGGTGGGACCAATCTGGCCAAGCTGGCAGGTAGCTAAGTTGGCGGCCAAATGTATGCCGACGGCCGAACGAAAAGACCATAGTCATAGCTTTTGGTGGACCCACCATTACCACGCTGGCGGATAGGTAAGCCAACGGCCAAAGGTATGCGGAGGTATGCGGACGGCCACGCCGAAAGGCCAGAGGCATAGATTCTATATGCCGACCGCCGGAGGTATCCTGACGAACGTTTCGAAAGACCCTAGACATAGGTGCTATATGCCTACGGCCGAAGGTATGCCAACAGTTTTGGTTTGTTCGTCGGCATACCACCTTGTATGCCGACTGCCCCTAAAAGCCTTCAGTATACATTTTTCCGTCGGCGTATGGCCATTTTCCTGTAGTGAAAGGATGCATTTTCCGTGTGTTCTATAAATACACACGGCAAAGTATGTCTTTGACGAGTGTATTTTCTATATACACGGCAAAGAACCTATACTAAATTATTTTTCCCCATGTTTCTTCTCTCTCATTTATTTCTCGGCATATTACATCTTTGTTGTCAAGCTATATAAAAATTTCTTTGACATAAAATTCACAACCCCACGGCTAGCTAGCGGTGTCATTCTCATGGGCCCGGATGTCTACCTCTTTAGAACTTTACTAAGTGATGTCGGCTTAGGGTTTCACCGAAGCAGAGGCTCTGGAGTATCGCAATCACATTTAAAGGTGGGTGATTTCATCTGGACCATCTGGAAACTTACCGCCCATGGCACTCCAATCTCCCCTTGAGCTTGTCAGCCACGGTTGAATATAATCTATCAGAACTTATCACCCATGGCACTCCAATCTCCCATTTAGCTCTATCAGTGGATTCATTTACTTTCATGTTCTATCTCGCGAAAATGATATGGGGAACTATACGAGGGGGAGGTTACGACGGCAATTGTAGACAGTTATGTTAGAACCTCACCTTGGAGAAGAACGCAATCATGGATTAGCTGTCGAGCGTCGAATAGAAAAAGTAGCTAAGGAACAAGGGAAATGCTGCGATGGAGTGGTGCATGCATGACCAATAAGGACGATCTATCGTTCAGATGAATAATAGGCTTTCGTACGTCTATTCCATCTAAACTATGTTGGACAAATATTTATCACCAGCTTGCTTTGATACATATAGGCTTGTGCATCCCTGAATATTGGTTAAGTAGTCTCACCCTTGAGTCGTAGAAGCACTCTCTAATTGAGGCATCAAGGTAGAACGGAAGATAAAATCTCAGCTACCAGTGGTACTTGTACATTATCCCTCCTCCAAAAAAGTTGAAAATCACTGGAATTACATGATTTAACCATGATTTAGTTCTAGAGTTATGTAAGTGCTAGGTTAAGTACCAACATTATCCAAACAAACTTGATCTTAGTAGTAATAATTTTTATTTTTCATGTATGCTTAACTGGTAGGCGCCAATTCATGCGAAGGGATTGGAATGAGGGACGAGGGAGATTCACAACCATGAAAATCTTCTCAAAACTGTTGTACTAAATGGATGTCAAAACATGTATGCATAGAAATAGTAAATTAAGAGGTAATAAGAGAAAAAAAGAAAAAAAAAACCTGAGACACGATATTGTTAAAAATAATGAAGGTAGATAATATCAACAATTACTGAAGAGCTAGCCTGGTAAGTTTTCTTCCAACCACCTCGAATTTACTCCTAACAATGTGGTAGATGCACCGCTCGCAATGGTGATGATAACGATTGTGGTTTCATTCATTGGGGCTACGATTGTACCTCGCTCTTTATATGTATTACACCTTTTACGATTGCATTTCTCACCTTGGTACCTTTGGAAACTAGGTAGTACTCCTCATATCGGTGGCAGAGAACTCAAGGAGAACTACCTCTTGAAATGTATAGTTACACTTGCACACTAAGATCAGCAAAGTTGATGATACGCGTAAAATCAGCCACAAGTCATGATTCATGCTGGGGGCTTGGAAGATTTCGGGAATTTCAAATTATGCTACTTCCTACCGCCAATCTGGTTAACTGAGTGTTGGGCATGATTAACTCGAACTGAGCCAAACCATCTCACTACTACTCGCCTGGAATCACTGACTGGAACGAGGACACTCCCTCCCCTAACAACTGCGTCATTTTCTCTTGGGTCGAATTTATGAACTGAATGAGCGCTATAAACTCAATGTTGCACTTCGTGTAAATTTTCTTCGAAGGGACCCTTGGAGCTAACTGCTTTGTGTATTCTTTTTGAGTAAGTCCTGTTCAGGAAAGCTATATAGTCTAGGGGGCTATCTTAGGGAGTCACACCACACGCATATGTTTTGAAAGATAGTATTAGAGTCGGTGCAACAAGCTGGGGTCAAGATGGGTGAATAGAAATTGTGCACAAAGCCATGGATAAAATTGATCCGAATATGAGATAAGTGGTAGGATTTGAAAACTAGATTTGGTTGCCTTTTCTTATTTGTGAATACAAACTAATTTTAATTAGAGAAGTCGAGCAAGATATTGCGCTGGCGGGTATGACACAGGCTGGTGGTTGGGGCTAATGTGTTTAATTTTTATTTCCCCTTTTAGCAAGATATACTTTGTTGGCGGGTATGACACATGCTGGTCTTTACCAAGGAGCGGATTGTCTCCAACGGCGAGGTCGTTTGTCCGCCTAGATCAGACGGGGAGTCAGATGTAGATTTTTGTGATTCCATTGGATATCCTTCGCCGGAGTGTAGATTCTAGGAGCTTCGAAGGGATCGTCCCCTTCCGCAGGTGAGTCTTTGCCATACAGGTCTTCTGGATGATCGGGCGACGTCGCCGGAGAAGAGACGTTCGGTGGGGGGCGGGGAGAGAGCGTCCATGGCTCAAGACATGATTAAGGACAACACATGCGCAAGTCAATCCATATAAAGCATTAAAATGAGAAATACCACAATACCATGCTTCAATATGAGAGAACAACACGTGATTAAATTAAATGACACATTAAGCACTATCAGCTATTTGAGACTAGTCATGACACATCATAAATAACTAAGCACACAATTCAAATAACATCTAACATGACATGCCAAAGTCTAAGTCAAAGTCAAAACATATTCCTATTGCACCACTATAAGCGCATGAAACAATTTTCTCTTCTCCAACACAAATCACCTTATTCGAAACAACTCTCAAAGTCAATAATCATCAAAGATCACAGAGATAATCAAATATAACTGAAGCAAACCAACGAGCTCTGAACAACATTCGAGTGAAAAATAGAGCTAAATGTAGTACTAGCCAAAAGAAACACTCGCAGAATAATAAGAGTGAAAACTAGAGTGTTCCACGCAATGAAAACAGAGCATATGTCTACTAAAATAAAAGTTATAGGATCCATCCAAAAGCTACGGCAAAGAGAACAAAAAAACTGAAAGCAAATAAAAAGATGCTCGAAGTAACACATATCATGTGAACAACAAAACATAGTGTTTGAAAAACCTGATATTTTTGTTGACGAAGGGGATGCCTTAGGCGTCCCCAAGATTTTACACTTGTATTTCTTGGATATCTATTGGGGTGAGATGGTCATCCCAAAGCTTAAGATTTTTCCTATCCTTCTTCTCACCACATCATTCTTTTCTCTCTACACTTGAAAACTCCCTCCTCCCAAAACTTCCTCTCAATCTTCATTAGCACGTTAGTCTAATCAAAATAATAAATCCACTTGATTCAGTTTATTTATTTCGTGGGTATGCAATTGCATACCAGATTATTGTAGAAGAGAGAATGTTGAATTATAAGATTGCGACAACAATTCTGCCATCGTCCACCCCCCCCCCCCACACACACAAAAATGGACTACTCTAAATAGATTCCTCCTACTGCAGCTCTCGATGCCACCCACCGTCTGAATTCCTCAATCACTCTAGTGGAAAGCACCTCGTCATTGTAGATCTCGCTTTCGTTCTGAAACACTCTCGGGTTGCGTTGTTTCCGCAAACTCTAGCTTGTCAGGGTGATGATTGAATCCACCGATTTGCTCTATTTTCCCTTGAATCTATCTCGGATTGCCAACCCCCAATTCTAAAGCTTGTTAGTGCTTGAGGGCATCAAAATCGAAACCCTGAGCCTCCTCGAGCAATTCTACCACACCCGACGCGCATAAATGCATTCTAGTAGAATATGATCTGCTGTCTCGGTCTCCTGGAGGCACATTTCGCATTTTTCCGGATTATCCTGCAATATGTGTCTCGCTCTCTTGTTCGAAGTCCAGATTATGTATTGAAGAGCTAACCACATGAATATTTTGCACTTAGCTGGCACCCAGCACTTCCAAACTCCTCTAGCGAGTGGAAATGATTGAACCCTACGTTAGCATTCTGTAGGGAACTAGCCGAGTTTCTCCCAGATACCGCCGCAGGTGAAATGAACTCATCCTCATGTGACTCATCTCGCGGTAACCTCATAGTGGAGGTCCATAACCTAACAAATTGTGCCGCCATGAGCTCATTGATAGGTCCCTTAATGTCCGAGATCCATTTACTCTCATGCAAAGCCTCATGGACCCTTCATTTGTTAGTTATCCTTGTGGTCACAGCTTCTCTCAACATGGTGACGACTCCCTGGAAGAAATTCTAGCTATCCATCTAGCCTTCTATAATAGTTCCTTTTCTCCATTTCCCACGCGGATACCTACCACAATGTCAAACACGTCAACAACCATGGTGTCTTTTAACATTGGCGGCTCTTGCGAAGGGCTGGAGTCATCCGTCCGTTGAAGCCACTCCAACCACACCCTCAAAGCAAGGCCATGATTTGCTAGATTCTTTACTCCCAGCCCTCCAAAACTGTAATACTTGCACACATTTTCGCAAGCCACCAGGAATTGACCTCCAAGCGCATGCTCAGAGCCTTCCCAAAAGAGCCATCTTATCCGTTTATCAATTTCCTCCAAAAGCCAGCATGGGGCCTCCGCAATGAGCAACTGGTGTATCGGACTTGGTTCAGTTTGAACACAAGTCTCACACTTCAATTAAAACATTAGCTATGGTCCGAACTCCTTTTAAATCTCTTTCCCTCATAAGAACACCAAAATAAACAGATTACGACGCAAAACCAAATATTGGCAGAAATCTAAACAGAACAGTCGGTAAAGATGAATTTTTTCGAAGTGTGAAACTAACGTAAGTTAGATAACAACCTGGTTAATGTGTCTATTTTGTTTCAAAGCAAGAAGATGTTCTGTCTAAGATATATAAATTTCTTGGTAAAAGCCTAGAAATTTGTTGGAGAACAGCAAATTTCCCGAATCGAACTACCTCTCAATTAGAGGTTACTCTTGGCACAAAAACGAAATGTAAAGAATAAGGAGAGGTTGCTACCGAGGTAACAACTTCCAAACCATAAAAGAATAAAATAAAACAGAAGAAATCAAAAGGATAACGAAGGAATAAAAAGTGGGTTGCCTCCCACAAGCGCTTTTTTAACGCCTTTTAGCTAGGCATGGAGAACAAATAAATTATTATCAATAGAATCATGGGTGGTCCTCACAATGGATTCAAAAGGTAACTTCATTCTCTTTCTACGGAAGTGTTCCATTCCCTTTTTAAGGGGGAACTGAAATCTTATAATTCCCTCTTTCGTATCAATAATGGCAACAACGGTGCGAAGAAAATGTCTCCCCAAAATAATAGGACAAGAAGTATTGCATTCAATATACAAAACAAGAAAATGAACGACGACATAATAATCATTAGAAATAATAATAACATCATCAATCCTTTCCAAAGGTCTTTTAAAACTGGAGTCTATAAGATGCGCTCCAAAAATACTCTCATCCAATGGTTTCAAAACAAGCATATCATATAAATTTAGGCATAATTGAAGAGCTTGCACCAAGACCACACGAAGGATTGCAATCAAAATTATTCAGCCTTATTCTAATAGTGGTCTCCCAAGCATCTTGTAAATTTCTAGGAATAGATCATTTCTTATCTAGCTTCCACGAGAGCATTAGTGATATGTTTAGTGAAAACAATATGCATCTTACTAGCACTAGGATCTTTGGCTATTTTTTTAAAAAACTTTATAAAATCATAGATGGTGCAATTATCAAAATCAAGTTTATGATCCTCAAACATGGAGGGAAAATTTTCTCCTAAAGTCATATTATCGTCAATCCCACTTTCAACAAAAAAAATTCCTTGGAAATATTTTTAACCTCTGAACTTTTGGGACTCCTTCTACCTAAAGTAATGACCTCTCCAATCCCATTTGTTTTTACATCAACATGTTTATAAGTATTAGGATACCCATTGGCACTGATTTTAACTTCCTCAAAGGGTTGGATGGTATTAATTCTAACTAGCTCACTTTTAGCAGCTTTTTCAGCTATTTCCGCTTATTTTTCTCTTCTAGCACGTATTTGAGCTAACATTCTCATGTTCTCATTTATTTGAACTTCTATAGAATTTATACGTTCGGTTTTATTGGCTTCAAGAGGTGTAGTCCTAATTTTTTAATTCTACATCATGAGCAAGACTATCAACTTTCAGCACAAGATTATCTAGTTTTGCATGCCTTTCATCAAAAGATTTATTGAAATATTTTTGTGCACTGATAAATTATTTAGGAATGTTCGCAAGATCAGAGGTGAAAATTTTAGGATTGTTATAAGTATTGCCATACGAATTATCATATGAATTACCATTATTATTAGGATATGGCCTAGTTGTTACGACAAAAGTTATTCCTAGAAGCACTATTGTTGAAGTTGTTTCTAGTAAAAAAATCACATCAGTTTGATCATTATCTTTATCAACTAGAGAGTTCAAGGAAATATTATTAAGATCAATTTTATCATCCAAAGAAGAGACCTCCAACAAAATTTACCATTTTACCTGTTGGAGCCCTTTCTGTGTGCCATTGGGTATAGTTTTTCATTAGCTCATCCAACAACTTGTTTGCTGAGCCTAAGGTGAGGTTCATGAAGGTTTCTCCCGCATCTGAATCCAATAAATTCCTTGACGAAATATTTAATCCTCCATAAAAGGTTTGGACAACCATCCACGTAGTTAGTCCATGTGTGGGACAGTTCTTAACCATAGTTTTCATTATTTCCCAAGGTTGAGAAACTGGTCATTATCATATTGTCTAAATTTCATATTGTTACTCCCTAGTTGTATAATTTTTGAAGATGGATAATACTTTCCAATAAAAACATCTTTACATTTAGTCCAAGACTCAATGCTATTTCTAGGCAAAGACAAACACAATTCATTCTCTCTCCCTCTTAAAGAGAAAGGGACCAATTTTAATTTGACAATATCACCATCTACCTTTTTATGTCACATAACTCAACAAATTTATTTAAATGAGAGGCAACATCTTCTACAGACCAGAAAAGATGGCCCAAGGCATTGAATCACGGTGAAGGGATAAATCCGATCAAGCTTTGTTTCCTCGAGACAAACTAGATTAACTTTCACCGACTCCACAAATTATGTGACGGCGTTTTTCTTGGCCGGGTCATTCAGCCCCCTCGGATTCCAGTTTAGAATATCAAAGTTTATGTATATTACAAAGGTAAAACCCCAACTCTAGGGCGCTAGCTAGCGTGACATTAGTGTGCACACACAAGTGGGATGCTCATCTCCTGAATATCCTTCCTACCAGGCATAGCCTTCCTAAAGATCGATGCCAGAACTTTGAGGTGCTCATCTTTAATAGGTGAGTCGAAGAGCTCCCTAAAGTCCTGCAATGCCGCATCATCCACCACCATGTTCTCTGACACTATCCAAAGCGCCTTGAGCAGCACGTTCTCCCCAGCTGAAGTCTTTTTGGGTGGCTTCCCAGAGGACGCAGGCCCCTGCACTCCTGATGTGTCTCCTCGATGTAGGTTCCACCTACTGAAACCTAGTTTTGCTAGACGCCACTTCACGGATCATTGGCGGACAAGCATTTTGATTAAGTTATCACACAAGGCCTTTATCCTAGAGAAGTGCAGGTCCTCCCTAGGCCTAGAGGGTAGGCCCGTATCTACCAGGGGCCCAATATCGGCAGAAAACCTACCGGCTGGGTCCACCTTTGTGTCCAAGGCCCCAAGCCAGCCTTGTTCTCGGACAGAGAAACCTCAAAGAACTCTAGCTCGTGTTTTTTTTAGAAACACGGTATAAACGCAAGCGCTCATATACACGCACATACACTCACCTCTATAAAGCACACACACACCCTACCCTTATGAGCACCTCCGAGATACCGAGCCGGCAGGTCTTGAGATTGACGAAGTCACCATAGGTAGCCTCGCTGTCGACGGGGAAGACGAATTCCATTGAAAGAATATTCCGCATAAATGCAACACACAGGTGTCAAACCCGGGGTTTGAACTCTGGTGGGCTAGAGGTATGACCAGCCTCCTAACCATCCAACCACAGGTTGGTTTGCTCCACCTCCCTACATCCGAACTGCCATACGCAGCCGAGCTCGGTGCGGATAGATTGGTCGAAGCCTCCAACCCGTGGGTCCCTCAGAAAGGGCACGCTGCAACCCATTGCCACCAATCGTTGGCAGGTGACCCCCGCCTCTTCGGTCCGGAACGCCAAGCCGCCAATGGAATCTTCGTTGCGCCCGCGTTGCCGCCACCGCCACGCTCGCCATTGATGGTTTACACCCAGCACGGCGCACGGCCGACATCCTCCAGAACCTCCATGCTATCGATATGGATTAGAACCATGAAGTGTAGGACTTCTACCACCGCGTCGCTAACCTCCAGCGTCGGGCTGCACAACTCGGACGACACAAACCACGACGGCGAGGGCGTGCGCTCCTCCCAACCACGCTGGCTCACTTGCAATTAAACACAGGGATTCATTTTCTTTTAGAAGTATTTGGGCACAGAGTTTTCGCAGTTTATCATTATTCGGAGTCTATCCAGGATTAAAAATATTAGACCATGAGGCACAATAATTGGAGAAAATAAGGTTCCATACTAGACATGAACAGATGCACATGTATTGCTGGACGGTGAGACCGACTTTTTCATCTCGCACCGAGCCTGGCTGGACTGCGACGGCCTCGGGCCGAGCCTGGCTCGGCTCGGTCTGGCCCCAAAGCTCACCTCCCTCCTAGCTATGAACCTGTCTAATAAGAGAGGAGCAGAGACGCAGCCTCCATTAGGTTCGTCGATCGCGCCCTGCAGCAGCTGCTACGTCCCTTCATGCAGGTCGGCGTCCGCTCGCTCCCCTCCGCAGTTCCCCTCGGCAGCGGCTCTTCAGGCAAGTCCGACCGTGTATGACATCTCCGCCATGGCCTCTGTCTTAGTCTACAATTATCAAAATTTTCATGTAAAATGGGTTCATCTCTCATTCAATTGTATGTAGTTAATTTCTTGCAATTAATTGTGAATGATTCATTGCTCAATTTCTATGCTTAGTGAGTCAAAACCCGCTGGGAACCTCTTATGTATATTTTTCCAGTATAATATAAAAGTTTTAAGATCATAAACCTTCACATGCACAAACATATAACAACAATCGTGTCCCGGTGGTTATCTTCCAGCACCCTGCTCTTTTTTTCTGGAAATTTTCTGGCTCGTGAGCCGGCTCCTTCAGACCGAAGCTCGCCCACTCTATGTTCTAGCCCACTAAAGCGGCTAGTGGCAGTTGCCGAGCCAGCTCGCGGCTTGCCATTTGCGGCTCGAGCCTTGTCCAGGCTCGGCCCGAGTTGGCCCGAGCTGGACCACGTCCAGCAAGATGCACAGGTCATTAAAGTATGACAAATTGTTCGTTCTGGCCGAAGGTCTTCTCATTTGTATATGTTAGCGATTGATAGTTATCATGTTGAAAAGCAGAGAATCGCCTCCAATAAAAGGGTGCGCTTCTTCAAATGATGATTTCAATGGTGTCCTCACATGTACCCGAAAGATAAATAGGCTGTCGTCGGGAGATGATTGCACTAAGCTGAAGGAAAGAGAACATGGGCTTGGATTATCCATTTTTCTTTCATAGTCGTTGAAGAGTACATGCCACATAAATAAGAAATCGAAATGAGAGCAAGACCACATACATAAGCCCGTTCAGATTTTGGTTCAGAGGTGTATTTTTTTCCTCCATCTCTTTCTAGACAAGATGGTGCTATATTTTCTCCTTCATCATAATACAATGTATGGTAGCGTGCAGGTCGCCCCTCTGCAGTGACTCGACTTCGGAAGGTACATGTTCTAGGCGATTTTACATGAATCTGATGATCAAGCTTAGGGCATATTGATCTGATTGTTCATGTTTTTAAACATGGTAGTCCTTGGATGGTTGTCTGAACTCATGTATGAATGGTTCTTTGTATGTTTGCTCTGCCAGAAGAGCTAGCTTGTGAGCTCTATGTATATGTGAACTTTATAGTGCCAAATATTGCCTTGACTAAATGATAGATGAGCTAAATATAATTAATTAATTTACTAGTGTGGCATGCATAAACTTCAGTATATTACATAATCACTTCTTAAATCAAAGTTGGTAGACGGAATTAACAAGAAAAACTTTGTTCTAGAGCCAACGTACGAGAGACTGGATCACGTACTCCTGGACAACGCTTGGGAGGCTATATACCCACTGTTCACATTGGAAACATGTTTCACATGTGCATTGTAGATTGTTTTTATTTTAATCATCCTTCCATTTATATTTGCAAGATTACACAAGCAATATACATATTTTATTGATTGCATAAACATTGTTCTATGTTTTTTATGCCTCAAGTTGCTCACTTTCCTACACTTGGCTATATCATAGTTCTAATGACAGGAAATGAATTGTACATGACTTGATATATTAATTCTATACCCCTAAATTTGTGACAAAAAATTTCCTATGATTTTAAGCTCATAGTAATGTCAAGACATTCATTAAAATCTTTTGGTGTATCTAACTTCTATGATTTATTTTGTGGTGGAATCTCTCGGTCTAGTAAACAAGATATAATAAAAATCACCAACACTACATGACAAGCAACTAATCGGCGCTTGATCCTGTACCATACTCATGCTATATGTGGCTATTTATATACTCCACACATATATAGAGCTCACAATTTCTATACACTAGGAAGAAAGATATGAGCGAACTACAAGGGTTTTCATAGAACCCGCTAACTTATATGAGGTCATGAACTATTTTTGCATCAATAACCTTTGGGAAAGGGAGGCACCCGAAAGTGAGAGGAAACTATAATCATCTAAAAAGGAATAGACTTAAAACATTCTCTCTAAGGGGCAGTAGCATGCACAATCACCTTTAAAAGGCGATTCACATCTTGATCACCTTGAAATAACTTATCATATAAATCTGTGGTGCATGAGACCCGAGGTTGTGGCGATGGACGATGAGAGTGTACAGATTTGCATAAGACTTCCCATCCTTTGTAAATGACAACTTACGCCCTTCTTCCTTCTAGCCAAAAAAAAACATGAAATGAAAATATGTGAAATATTTGTTTTTACATGTATTGTTGCATTTCTAAGTTTTCTCCGCTCATAAAGTGTATGTTTGTTATTGTTGAGTGTAATTCTAATGCTGGAACTACCTTCATATAAAATAGTTCGATTAGAAAACTAGTACATGAACATTTCTTTACTAAAATCTACAAGCTTGATTATTTATTTGAAATATTAGTTTTGGGTGTTTAATAAACCCTAAAATATTTTCTTTGTGAAGTATTTTACTTTTTTAGAGAAAACTTTGTTTGATAAAATGGTCTTAATTAAAATAAATGATTTTTAATGAGTATTTTACATTAAAATAGGATTATTATCAATTGATATTGTTCTAACTTTTAGTAAATATTTTATAAGCCCAAATTTATTTTTAGATTTTTTAATGATTTATCAAGCTTTAAAAATAAAAATTATATTAATAACTTATTTGAAATACAAGTGACTTTAATATATTTATATTGAAAATTAATAATGGTGTTGCTTTTCTGGATTTTATTAAGGGATAAATGATTTTATTGAATCCCTTTTTAATATGACATACCGTTTTCAATTAGCTTTTATGCATTATTAAAATTTAGAATTCTTAAAATTAATTGAAAAGTGCCCCTCAATGTTTTAAACGATATATATGATTTTTACAATTTTTGTTTGAATTGTCTTGAAGTTCTAATTCAAAAGTTATGAAATAAAAATAGAAAAGCAATCTGACCCGCGGGTCGAGGCAAACTAGGCCGATCGGCCTAAGTATGGCCTGGCCACGCACGCTCCTCTCATTTTTATTTCATGGTTATTCTACTTCATCACTTCGGCTGATTCCTCGCCGAATAATCAATTCTTCTTTTATTTTTTTGGACTTTCTTATTGGGTTGCATATACAGGACAATCCAGCCAAACGAGCACTTACAGGTTCTGTACGTGAACCAAATCAGTCCATCTAGCTATTTTAGTTTGTTGTCTCAAACGAAAAGCTATTTTCATTTCTACCCTAAAAAAGCCTATTTTAATTTCTCTAAAAATAGCTATTTTAGACCCACATTGCTTCTTTAATGACTTTTGCATCCGTCTAGAGAGTACATAAAGCACCTAAGAGAATAGCAAAATAAGAATTTGGGTTGAACTATTTATTTCAGTTTTGACTAGATTATAATAATAATTATTATTTTTAGCATGATTTCTAATTATTATGCTTTTTTACGATGTATCTCACACTAAGGTATTAACACACAAATTTATTTTCTTTTATACGTATTTTCCTAGAATATATTCCTTAGTGCACTTGACAATATTAACCCAATTTTGTCATAATACTCCGGATCTGGATACCCTAGCTCTTCAATTTTGTCATATAGTGTAGAACGTTTCATAGATGCATTAGACTAATCCATCTCGCTCGTTTATCTGATCTCAAATTGATTTCACAATTAGCTTTTTCTATCCATTCCGCACAAAGTTGGTGCTGGTATTTTTTCCATTTTGAGCATGAGAGATATGTTATAAAAAGTATCGACATTGTAGTCATCTAAATCAAAGTATTCTCAACTTATGTTCACTTACTAGCGAAACCACACATATATTTATGATCTGTTTAAGGATATGTATGTGTTTCCATCATCGGTTGCAAATAGAAAATTTTGAACTCCTTACACATCATGACCTGACATCAAATAAAAAAGAACACGCCATTTCTTATTATTTATTAACTATAATTTTATTTTAAATCACACAATTTGATCTATAACTCCATATCAATTTGCGTAGGTTTAATATCTAAATTATCTACCTAGTAGAAGAATAATATCTAACTTTCCAACTTTGGAATTTACTAATGCAAAGAAGAGTCTGCACTTGTAAATGCCAAGAAAACTATTCTGCAAATTTAATTCATGTTAGTATGGTATGTTTCAAATGTGCATTGTAGATTTTTTTATTTTATCTCATATTTCTAATTATATTTGCAAGATTACATGGCCAATATACACATTTTATCCATTGCAGAAACAGTTTGTGCAAGGTATAATTTGTTTTGTTGAACGAATTTTATGCCTCAAGTTGATCACTTCCGCACTTGGATATTTCATAGTTTTGATTACTGGACAATGAATTGTATGTGATTTGGGTATATTAAGTTGGTATGCCTAAAATTTTAACAAGTCAATTGTCTATTATTTAAGCTTATATTAATGTAAAATATACATATCACATTCATTAAGATTTTTGGTGTATTTAAGTTGATGAGCTATTTATGTACTTAACTTCTATTATCTATTTTGTAGTATAAACTCTCGGTCTACTGAAGAACATATAATAAAAACCACCAACTCCTTGACAAACAACTAAATTCATCGGAGCTTGATCATTTACCATACTCATGCGATGTGTGGCTATATATACTCCACACATATATAGAGCTCACAGTTTCTCTGAACTAGCAACAAAGACAAGAGGGAACTACAAGGGTTTTCATAGAACCCACTAACTTATACGAGATCACGAAATGTTTGTGCATCAATCAACTTTGGAAATGAGGGGCATCTAGAAATGAGAGTAAAGTAAAATCTTATAAAAAGAAACATAATTGTCATATTCTACCTCAAGCGCAGTAGAATACACAATCACCTTCAGAAGACGATTCACATATAGATCACCCCTCGCGATTTTATTTATTTCCTTCTCATAAATTATCATATAAATTAGTGGTGCTCGAGACTAAGGTTGTGGTGACATATGATGATATTGTAGATATGTGCATAAATATCCCATCATTTGTAATTATAAACTTATGCCTTCGTCCCGCGGCGCAAAAAACATCAAATAAATATATGTGAAATATTACTTTTTATCTGTATTGTTAAATTTTTAAGTTATTTTCTCTCAGAAGGTGTATGTTTGTAGTTGTTGTGTCTAGTTATGGACATTGTTTTTCCAAAACCACCTCCATATAAATTTGTTCAATTAGAAACCAGTACATGTACCTTTCCCCAACCGATAAACATAGGAAATTACAAAAAAAATGTGGAAATAAAAAATGTACATTAAATCCTCCAAGGGTCATCCCGATGGCACCGGCCCCCACATATCAAAACTTGACCATGGCTCCTATTTAGGGACATAAGTTAGAAAGGGGTAGTTGGTACATCTTCACAAGGTTCACTATATCTTAAATGATTTTTCGAAAGCCTCTTCATATATAAATATATAAAAAGGGAATCCTCCAAGACATCAACATATGTGTAAAAACAATAAACTTATTTGTAGGAGGCTTTCAGAGATGACATGTTCAGCTGCGTGTATGCACATATTGTAAACTAGGAAAAAATTCAGATCATGCAACTAGGAAAAAATTAAACATGGCATGTGAACAATTTTGTGGAAATTCAATTCCGCATACACGCAATGGAAGATTCTTTGGGAATTTCACCGGGTTGCTAGGGTACAACCATGGAGCCCCAAGATATCAAACCAGTAAAGGAAAAACAAGCTCGCTGAAAAAAAAAGTTACACATGGCTATGAAGCTATGGTAATGTGTGGTATTGCAATTTTTATTTCCTAAAATAGATAAATGTTTTTCTGTTATTATTTAACCTATATTTTGATGGTGGTCCAAGGATGCACAATTATGTTCTTGCAACGCTGGGCCACATTCAACATGGTTTAGTTTCATTCATTTACGAAACAGAATCCTGCAAATTGTGTGCCGCTACCTTAAAATTTTCAAGTTCTTTGTCAACAATTCATAACATGTTTATCCATAAAGACTAATGCATGAAAATACTCACATTTTTATCCATATTTAAATCATATATTCACCATGAAATGGGAAATATATTAAATCAAGATTTTTCTTTAATCGTTGGTTTTTTATTAATTGTAAAATATCCTTGAAAACTTTTTTAATGGAGTTATGGAAACAACTATAGCGAACATGAATTATACATGGGAAGAATCACTTGACGGGGAGCTGGCCAAGTTGACGAGGTGCCAATAATATGTACTAGCGGACTTAACTACTATTTTTTTAGAAATGGAAACCCTTAGGTTCCAGCCTCTGCATCAAACTGATGCACACAGCCGGTTTTATATTAATGAAAAGTAAATATCCAGGGTACTCCCCATACAAAAAAGAAACACTCAAAGTTGCCACATAAAAGAATCCTCGAATAACAAAGCCTTATTCATCGATGCGTTGGTGGTTAAGCCACCCAACCCGGCTGTAGATAGCCCGAACGACCGCCATCATTCGAGCACATCCTGTATCCATAAGTCCTCGCTGATCGGCAGGCAGCAGGAAGGACCAAGTCTGGATAGAAAAGGCTACCTTGTTGATAACCTATAAGAAGTGAGCAATAGGTTTCTTGTTAAAAACAATATCATTGCGACAGTTCCAAATAGCCCATAAAACAGCTGACACGCCTATCCGAATACGTGCTTTAGTTTTAGAGTCAATCCTATTTAGACATCCACCAAACATATTCGCTATACTAGATGGTGGATAAATACTATATGTAAAATGAACTAGCCGCCAAATATCTCTAGCAAATGAGCAAGTTACAAAAAGATGTTCCACTGTTTCCTCCGCACCACAGAAGACATATTTTTTGTCACCCACCCTCGCTTAGCCAGATTATCCTTGGTAAGAACAACCTTTCTATTAACGAACCACAAGAAAATTTTATTTTTAACGGAATTTTTAGTTTCCACAAATATTTTCGTAAATATCTTGTAGAACCATGCATAAGATCAGCGTAGTAAGATTTAACAGAGAACACCCCGTTAGGTGTTAAATTCCATTTAAAAGAATCAGCATCCTGTGATAATGACACATTCATTAGGCGCTCAACTAAAAGAATCCATTGAACTCCCCTATCACCGGTAATAAACCTCCTGAACTGAATATTAAGCGGATTGTTCGTCAACACGCTTGCTACCGAAACATTCCTATTCCGTACAATACTATAAAGAGCAGGATATGTGTGTGCCAACGCATTGCCACCAAGCCAAATATCTTCCCAAAATCGCACTGATTGCCCATTGCCGAGCACAAAAGAACATCTTGCAAAGAAATCGCACTTCACTCGCATCAAACCCTTCCAAAACGGAGAGTCTAAAGGTTTGGCCTCTATTTGAGACAACATTTTGTCTCCTACATATTTATTTATAAGAAGCTCCTGCCATACCCCCTCCTCATGCACCAACTTATAGAGCCACTTACTAAGAAGACATTTATTCTTAATATCCAAAACCTCAACCCCCAACCCCCCTTGATCCTTAGGACGATAAATAATGTTCCACTTCGTTAACCTATATTTTTTCTTTTTGCAATCGCTTTGCCAAAAGAAACGAGACCGGTAGAAGTCTAATCTTTTCCTAACACCCTTCGGTATTTCGAAGAAGGAAAGTAGGAATATTGGTAGACTTGTTAAGACAGAATTCATCAAAATTAGGCGATCCCCATATGACAACAACTTTCCAACCCAAGCACTCAACTTTTGTTCAAAACGATCCTCTACTGGTTTCCACTCTTTATTCAATAACTTCCTATAATGTATCGTAATCCCAAGATAATTAAAAGGTAGACTTCCTATCTCACAACCGAAAATGTGGCTATAGTCATCCTGTTCCTCCTTAGCTTTACCAAAACAAAAAATTTCACTCTTGTGAAAATTGATCTTTAAACCCGAAAGTTGTTCGAACAACGCGAGAATAAGCTTCATATTAATAGCCTTTTGAATATCATGCTCCAAGAAAATAATTGTGTCATCTGCATATTGTAAAATTGATACCCCACCATCGACAAGGTGTGGTATCAATCCTCCTACATGGCCATTTTCCTTTGCTCGTGAAATTAGAATGGCCAACATGTCAGCAACCAAGTTAAACAATATGGGGGATAACGGATCCCCCTGTCTCAGACCTTTCAACGTTTGAAAGTAATGTCCGATGTCATCGTTAACTCTTATACCGACACTCCCCCCTTGAACAAAGCGTGCGATCCATTCACACCATTTATGAGAGAAACCTTTCATCCGCAAAACTTGTTGCAAAAATGACCAATTAACTTTATCGTATGCTTTCTCAAAATCGATTTTAAGAAGCACACCACTCAACTTCTTCGTTTTTAGCTCGTGAATAGTCTCATGTAACACGACCACACCTTCTAAAATATTTCTACCCGGAAGGAACGCTGATTGTGATGGACGAATAACTCTACTCGCTATAGATGTTACTCTATTTGTTCCTACTTTAGTAAAAAATTTGAAGCTCACATTCAGAAGACAAATGGGTCTGTATTGCTCAATGCGACTAGCATCCTCTTTCTTAGGCAACAAAGTAATCACCCCGAAGTTTAATTTAAATAGCTCCAAATCCCCCGTGGAAAGCTGCGCGAACATGGCCATCAAATCACTCTTGATAATTTCCCAAAAATGTTGATAAAACTCCGCAGGAAACCCGTCTGGTCCTGGGGCTTTATTATGCTCCATCTGAGAAATCGCATCAAACACCTCCTGTTCCGTAAACGGAGCTGTGAGAATTACATTTTCCTGAGGTGAAACTTGTGGCATATCGCAGTTCATCTCCTCAATTAACGATACACAATTTGGAACCGGCGCTCCAAAAAGTTTCTTGTAATATTCAGAAATGAAAACCCTCCAGTTTGCCTCCCCCACTATCGTCCCCTCATCTTGTTCTAGCTGGAAAATTTTCTTCTTACAATGTTTACCATTAGCAATCAGGTGAAAATATTTCGTATTATTTCCACCTTCTTGGATATATTTGACCTTTGCCCTCTGAGCCCATTTAGCCTTCTCCTCCCGCATTAATTTAGCTAATCCCTCGTCAGCTTCCTTTTTTGCTGCCCGTTCGGCCGCACTTAAAGGAATTGTTTCAGCTTTAATATCTAAAGTATTAATTATCAACTTTAATTTATCTCTGAGAATTTTGTATTGTCCGCTCAAGTTTTTTGCCCATCCCCTCAAGAACTGGCGCAAGTGTCGAATCTTGTTCTGCCAGCGTTGAATAGGAGATGCCCCGTGTTGACCGAATTCCACTCACGAAGGACAATCTCATAAAAACCATCTCGGCGTAACCAAGATAGTTCAAATCAAAAGTGACTCTTATTTCCTATATGTGCCTGATCTCCAGAATCCAAAATTAACGGTGTATGATCAGACCCCGTACGGGACAAAGCGCATACCCTTGCAAGAGGATATTTTTGTTCCCATTCAATACTAGCAAGAAACCTGTCCAACTTTTCGTACGTTGGAATAGGTCGTCTACTAGCCCATGTGTACTGTCGCCCCGAAAACTCTAAATCTTTCAAATCCAAACTTTCGATTATCGCATTAAAAATAGATGGCCAACGCGCATTAAAATTGTCATTATTTTTTTCATTCTGCCTTCTAATTATATTGAAATCACCCCCCACTAGAAGCGGCAAATTCTCCTTCTCACACACTCTAACCAATTCAGCTAGAAAATCCGGTTTTTTCGAATCCTGTGCAGCTCCGTTCACTATCACAAGGCTCCACAAGAAACCATCAGATCTAGTTTTAACATGAAATTTAGCGCAAAAATCCCCGGACACAACGGTTTGTGCCGCTAGAGATGAATTATTGAAACCAACAAGCATTCCACCAGAACGACCGTGGGGAGGTAGGCAATACCACGTAAATTCTCTACCCCCAGCCAGGAATTGCAAAAAATGGGAAGAAAACACAGATCTTCCCGTCTCTAGCAATGCCACAAAATCTAGATTATGTTCTTTCACAAACTCATTTACAGCTAAATGCTTTGCATGGTCTCCAAACCCCTCACTGTTCCAAATTAGTCCTTTCATTGTTCTCTTAATTTTCTAATTCTTACACTCCTTCTTGGTTTTGAAGCACCTCCACTAGCCTTCTTCCACTCCTTGCGGAGGAAGAGGCGGCCATGCGGTGGCGTAAACCATGATAGCGCTTCGTGGATGACCAGGCACCTTCCTGAAGGGAGCGCCATGCTGGAAACTCGTGGATCCCCGGGCCGCCTCATGGCGTATGTCGACCCGGCTAGACGTCATGGACTACGATGCCACCTCTGTCGCTCGACGCAGTGGCGAAGCCACTCCTCCTTCACCGTACAACATACACTAGCATTGTTGTCATTGCAATGACGTGCAAGTTTTAGCACCTGCAAGAGCATGGTGATACCTGTCGTGGCATGTTCACATCGGCCTCGATGACATTGTTAACTATGTGGCCAGTGGCCAGTGGCCTCCCACCAAAATGATGCCCACTGATGTTGTACCGGGTGGGCATCCATGTCCCGTCATACACGGCCAGCATGGTGTCACACTGGTGCCTAAAGTGATGGTGCCACCCGCCATTTGTTGCCGGTTTATCGAGGTGACTCCTATGCACCTACGTTATCACATTTCGATAATGCGGGATGGCCAAGTTAAATTCCTCTTCAGTGGCAGGAATGGAAAGCACGACGAGCCTGCCCACGCTGGCACCCGAGCCTTTGACAAGCGGAAGTCTGGCTGGCCGAGCAAGCCAAACCGGTAGAACTGCTACGCCCTACTCGAAGGTGACGCTGCATCCTTCCCTGAAATCATGGGCGTATCTAGGGGTGGCAGGGTGGGCCACGGCCCACCGAGAATTTTGGGATATTTTAAAATATCCATAGTTCTTCTTATAAGAAAAATACTATCCATAGTCGTCGTTCATCTCTCGACCCCATTTTATAAACTTAAAAAATGCATACCAAATTACATTTTCATTAGTCGATTGCCTATTTATATTATTCATTTGGTAAAAAATCCATTGTGCGACATTTTTGCTGTAGTATGCCCACCCCCCTGTTTTTTTCGTGGATCCGCCATTGCCAGGAATGGGTCACTACCAAAGTTTTAAATAGCCGGCTATAGCCTTCTGAGAGGCTCGGTGCTACGTCTATAGCCTTTAGAGGCCATATGGAGAATAGCGGCTAATAGCCCGACTGTATGGATATAGCCTGGATATAGCTTCTTAGCCCGGCTATATTGCGTCTAGGGGACCAAAAATTTTGGACCAAAATTTGTCACCTCCGTCAATTTCGGAGCCCAAATCAATCACCGATGGTTGTTTAATTATTGTTGTGAGGTGCGAGTGCGACCCATAGCGACCTGGTTTCAGAACTGCTGAATTATGTCATGAATAGTTGTGATTTGAACTCATGATCGTTCGTTCATCTTATATGATTATGTTGTTACGTTATGCGTTTGCGAATAATACTATATAAACGATTATATGTCGTCTAAGTTTTACTATTTTTTCAATATTCTAGCAAACCGGCTATGTGGTTATAGCCCGGCTATAGCCCGGCTATAGCCTTTCATCGCTTCTGAAATTGCCGGGGCTATATGCAATAGCCCGCTATTTTAAACTTTGGTCACTACAAGTTGTTCAGCATGGCAACGGTGGTGCATGTGTGTGGCCAACAACGAAACAGAGTGGAGAAGACAGATGGATGTGAGCAAGATACACGCCGAGAAGCTAGTGGGAGGCCTTATATCGCTTGGGTATGTCGAGGGGCAGTGGCTGGCGTTTAATGCGACACATGGCATAGGCTCACCATCGGCGTGCAGCATGGCACTAGTGCTGGAGTTAATGCGACCTGCGTCTAAGGCACAACGCCATTGTCGCCTGAGCAACATCCCGGTGAAGTAACCTCCATTACTCGTGGACCGGCCTCTGCGCCGTTCATTAAGTGTAGTGCTGCTCCATTCCTATGACATGCGGGGCCCATATGTCGGAGGGTGTGTCTCGGTCATGTCCGGTACCCCAAGCCTTCCCAAAAACTTGGGGGTTGCCGGATCTGGACGGCCATCGGGGGTGCTGCTGTGGGGAACCTTCGTTTTTTTGATTCAACCCCTCCGTTCGGCCTTTGGGCCTTTGTGAAGGCTTTGGTGGTGCCCGGGGACATGCTCTTAGGTGTGTTCATATGTCGTTGCCATACCTGAAACGGAAAATTGGTTTTCTTAATGGTTTCCCAAGTATTTTAAGGGTGTACTAAGAATGCCCCATTTAGTTTCGAAAACATGCCCCATTCTCTCATTGCAGCTTGTGGCACATTTAAAATAATTTGGTTGCAGTTTTTGACGCAACAGTCTGAAGCCAAAGACTCTGTGCTACACTGCTACGACCTGAAACTTGTCATGTTCTTTGTCAGCAGCTTATAGCATGTCTGGCTGGCGCAGTCATTATTTGAATATATTTGTCACGGGAACTGGCAGTATAAAGATCATGCGTTTCACACCAAACTAAAAAAAAATGAAAGGTACACATAATTTCTTAGTACCATTTCTTTCCAATAAGTAGTCCTTGCCATGTTATTCTTTCAAGAATCTATTACTATTTTTAAGCTCCTGATAAGCACACTCATACATTCAGAAAGAACTGCAAGCTTATCTTTAAACTGATCAATCACTCATTTATATTCTGAAACCTACCGACTGCACTCCTAGACAGTTAAGGCATTGTTTCCGTATCCTCTCATACATACGCAAGCTTGGCTATATATTGTCCACACACATATATACAAAGCTCAAAAGTTAGCTATCCTATGAGTGATATATGTAAAGTAGGTATACAATTGTTCAATCTATTAGGATGCAACCACCGCCGCACGTATGAGCAAGCATGAACTGTATGCAGAACGATCATACACATATATAGGAAGATGAGGCAACGGGAAACTCGGGGGAACCATACGGGTCGAAGTTGGAACAATGCTTCGCAGAAAAGGTAAGGAAGGTGGTTGTGATGCAAAAGGAAACGTCCGCGGTATACATGCCTCATCTTCCTATATATGTGTATGATCGTTCTGCATACAGTTCATGCTTGCTCATACGTGCGGCGGTGGTTGCATCCTAATAGATTGAACAATTGTATACCTACTTTACATATATCACTCATAGGATAGCTAACTTGTGAGCTTTGTATATATGTGTGTGGACAATATATAGCCAAGCTTGAGTATGTATGAGAGGACGTCAAAAACTGCAACCAAAACATTTTAAATTTGTAGTGACCCATTCCTGGCAATGGCGGATCCAGGAAAAAAACTGGAGGGTGGGCATACTACAGCAAAAATGTCGCACCGTGGATTTTTTACCAAATTAATAATATAAATAGGCAATCGACCGATGAAAATGTAATTTGGTATGCATTTTTTAAGTGTCTAAAATGGGGTCGAGAGACGAACGACGACTATGGATAGTATTTTTCTTATAAGAAGAACTATGGATATTTTAAAATATCCCAAAATTCTCGGTGGGCCGTGGCCCACCCTGCCACCCCTAGATACGCCCATGATTTCAGGGAAGGATGCAGCGTCACCTTCGAGTAGGCGTAGCAGTTCTACCGGTTTGGCTTGCTCGGCCCGCCAGGCTTCCGCTTGTCAAAGGCTTGGGTTTCAGCGTGGGCAGGCTCGTCGTGCTGCCCATTCTTGCAACAGAAGAGGAATTTAACTTGGCCACCCCGCATTATCGAAATGTGATGACGTAGGTGCATAGGAGTCACCTCGATAAACCGGCAACAAATGGCGGGTGGCACCATTACTTTAGGCACCATGCTGGCCGTGTATGACGGGACATGGATGCCCACCCGGTACAACATCAGTGGGCATCATTTTGGTGGGAGGACACTAGCCACATAGTTAACAATGTCATCGAGGCCGCCGTGAACATGCCACGACAGGCACCATTCTCTTGCAGATGCTACAACTTGCACGACATTGCAATGAAAACAATGCTAGTGTCTGTTGTACGGTGAAGGAGGAGTGGCTTCGCCACTGCGTCGAGAGACTGAGGTGGCATCGTAGTCCATGACGTCTAGCCGGGTCGACATACGCCATGAGGCAGCCCCCGCATGTCCGCCATGGATGTCGACATAGCTTGCAAGGTCCACGTGTTTCTAGCATGGCGCTCCCCTCCGCAAGGTGCCTGGTCATCCACGAAGCGCTATCACGGTTTACGCCACCGCATGGCCGCCTCTTCCTCCGCAAGGAGTGGAAGGAGGAGCTTCCAATCACATGCGACCATACCAAAAGTAGTTAAGTCCGCTAGTACATATTATTGGCGCCTCGTCAACTTGGCCAGCTCCCCGTCAAGTGATTCTTCCCATATATGATTCATGTTCGCTATAATTGTTTCCATAACTCCATTAAAAAAGTTTTCAAGGATATTTTACAATTAATAAAAACCAACGATTAAAGAAAAAGCTTGATTTAATATATTTCCTTCATGGCGAATATACCGTTTAAATATGGATAAAATGTGTGTATTTTTCACGCATTAGTTTTTATGGATAAACATGTTATGAATTGTTGACAAAGAACTTGAAAAGTTTAAGGTAGAGGCACACAATTTGCAGGCTTCTGTTTCGTAAATGAATGCAACTAAACCATATTGAATGTGGCCCACCGTTGCAAGAATATAATTGTGCATCCTTGGACCACCATTGAAATATAGGTTAAATAGTAACAGAAAAACACTTATCCGTTTTAGGAAATAAAAGGCAATACCACACATTACCATAGCTTCATAGCCATTTGTAATTCTTATTTTTTTCAGCGAGCTTGTTTTTCCTTTACTGGCTTGATATCCTGGGGCTCCATGGCTGAACCCTAGCAACCCGGTGAAATTCCCAAGGAATCTTCCATTGCGTGTATGTGGAATTGCATTTCCATAAAATTGTTCACATGCCATGTTTAATTTTGTCCTAGTTCCATGATCTGAAGTTTTCCACAATAATTACTACAAAAACAAGAGTTTAAATAGTTTACAATATGTGCATACACGCAGCCGAACATGTCATCTCTCAAAGCTTCCTACAAATAAGTTTATTTTTTTTACACATATGTTGATGTCTTGATGATTCCCTTTTTATATATTTATATATGAAGAGGCTTTCGAAAAACCATTTAAGATATAGTGAACCTTGTGAAGATGTACCAACTACCCCTTTCTAACTTATGTCCCTAAATAGGAGCCATGGTCAAGTTTTGATATGTAGGGGTCGGTGCCATCAGGATGACCCTTGGAGGATTTAATGTACATTTTTGATTTCCATATTTTTTGTAATTTCCTATGTTTATCAGTTGAGGAAATTTATATGGAGGAGGTTTTGGAAAAACGATGTTCATAACTACACACAACAATTACAAACATACACCTTCCGAGAGAAAATAACTTAAACATTTAACAATACAGATAAAAAGTAATATTTCACATATATTTATTTGATGTTTTTTGCGCCGCGGGGCGAAAGGCATAATTTTATAATTACAAATGAGGGGAAAACTTATGCACATATCTACAATAACATCATATGTCACCACAACCTCAGTCTCGAGCACCAATAATTTATATGATAATTTATGAACACGAAATAAATAAAATCGCGAGGGGTGATCAATATGTGAATCGTCTTCGGAAGGTGATTGTGTATTCTACTGCGCTTGAGGGAGAACATGACAATGGAAAATAGCGTGCTGCCTAGGGGGATATATGCCCCCCCGACTAGATGCCGTCGGTCTAAAGGTATGAAGATACGTGCCAAGCTTACTTAGTGGATGACATGGAGGGGAACATAGTTAAGTAATCTGTGATAACCTGACAGCCTGATCGTGTCAGGGGCTGCTATCGCTTTGCCACAGTAGACATCATGGCTCATGTTTATGTGGACCTTTTTTTGGAATGAACTATTCACGGCTACAGTTTACGTGTAGTATCTCCACCTAATGTGAGTTCACGCCACGAGCGAAGCAGTTAAAATAGTAGTCGGGGATGGACGCGGGTAATGTGTATCGAGATATTTAATTGAGCATCCCCTTTTTCCCTCATTTACCCTCACCCTCCCTGTCTGTTCTCTAGTCTGTACCAGTTCATAGTTGAGCAAACTCTTCTCAGAGACGATGGGCAACCAAACGAATGGCCACTTCCAGGACTCCGGCGAGCCATGCACTTGCGGCCGGCTCTTGCAGGTTATTACTTCCGGATCCACATGGTTTCTACTGTCCTACACCAGATATATATATCGCCTATTTTCTAAATATTGGATGAATTTTCCAACAGATCTCTGATCTGGAACTTGGTGCGCCGGGGACAGGGTGCGGGGTCGTTCTTCATGGAGCTGGCACTCCCGAGGGGAAAAAGTGTGGATGCTTGATACATGCAAGCACCGCCTATGGTCACCTTGTAACAGCAGAACTACAAACAGACGAGTCAAACTGACACTCTGACACCAGACATGCAGCGACGACAAACCCCAAGAAATGGAATCTAGTGTTTGCCGTACACGTGCATTCTTCACCAGTATGCAAGTTGTAGGCTGGGTATGGACGGATGTCTATTGGTACTACACATCTGTATCATAGTGTTAAACAGGGGGAAGACGATGGAGAAAAAGAGCTTATGGCTGCTCTAAACTTGGAAGGAAAATGAAGAGCACAATACATTCATTTCATAGGTAAAAATAAAAACTTAACAGTCCAATGGACTTAATTTTATTGCTGAAATAAATAATACTACAAACTTGAAAAAAAAATGTAGCACACGACGAAAGCACCACGAAATTCACAGCTAAACTCGGACGACATTGTCCACTTTCTTCATTTGTATCATGTACCGAGACACGTTTACACTGTCGTCCATTGCTTCAGAATCATTTGCTGTCGCGTATATTGGGTCTGGTATAGCAAGTCATAAATTGGACGGTATGGAATCCGAGTTGCAGACCCATATTGTCAGGCGATGCACAGTAAGATTGTTACAGCACTTTGTGTCGTAATCAACTTCGTCAATGCATCCGAACTTGGACAACAATACCTCGACTGTTCCAGCAGTCCAAGCATGAACTGGTATGCCCTTAAGCTCCAAACTAACCCTTGTAGCCGCAGCTAAATCAACGGCATTTGACTTTCTGTTCCAATTGCTGAAAATAAGCACGAAACCATGCTCTACCACTGTCCCTCTAGCCATAAGGAGTTCCTTTGTAGCGTGGGAGGAGCAATTTATGAGGAAACTTTGGGGATAGTAACGCTGAATCCCGAACTCACCACCTCTCAAATCAAAAGCTCTGGCGACGGCTGTCTCTGCAACCTCCAGGGTAGGAATTTGGCAAATCACCTCCACCACAATAGCTTTCTCCATGCCTCTTTCTTTAGCAGACATGTCGCCGGAATAAGCGACGAAGCAGGTATCATGATGTTGTGCATGGACGGGCATCCCGTTGAACCCTACAAACAAAAATTTGGGAAGCATAGACACATCGCACACAAACCGTGATGAGAGAGAGAGGGACCGAAAAACGTATAGCATAGATGTAAGCAAGCAATGAGAGAAAACCTGTGAACAGCAGAGCTCGTCGGACTAGGACAAAACGAAGATAAGAACCAAAGTTTTATATGTTTTTAACGGGGCAGGTTTTGGAGACGAACCCCCAAAGTTTTATATAGGAGTTGTGGATTGGTTTGAGGAAAAAACAACATAGGGGTGTTCGTTAGCCTAGCCATGCGTAGGTTGTAGTACAGGTCATTCCTCTAATGGTCCCACATGAGGAAGAAGTTAAAGACAAACGTGACAGAGATGGGTCTTACCTTTCTTGTCAAACAGTGGTACATAAAAAAACGAATTATAATATGCTCGTATCAAATGTACAGCCATCTGACATGCACGACAACCAATGGGGTGCAGTACAGCAGACCATTAGGCTTTGTTAATTGCTAAACACAAAATGGTCACCATCTATAGGCGCAGATCACGAAGCACATCGTACGGTGGGAGCCGGGGGGCATCTATCCCCCTGGGTAGCAAATCCATACTCTATGACAATTCTGTTTCTTTTTATAAGATTGTACTTTACTCTCATTTCTAGATGCCTCCCATTTCCAAAGTTGATTGACGCACAAACAGTTCGTGATCTCATATAAGTTAGTGGTGTCGATAAAATCCATTGTAGTTCCCTCTTGTCTTTGTTGCTAGTTCAGAGAAATTGTCAGCTCTATATATGTGTGGAGTATATATAGCCACACATCGCATGAGTATGGTAAATGATCAAGCTCCGATGCATTTAGTTGTTTGTCAAGGAGTTGGTGGCTTTTATTATATGTTCTTCAATTGACCGAGAGTTTATACTACAAAATAAATAAATACAATTTAAGTACATAAATAGCTCATCAACTTAAATACACCAAAAATCTTAATGAATGTCATATGTAGATTTTACATTACTATAAGCTTAAAATCATAGACAATTAACTTGTTAAAAATTTAGGCATACCAACTTAATATACCCAAATCGCATACAATTTATTGTCCAGTTATCAAAACTATGAAATATCCAAGTGCAGAAGTGATCAACTTGAGGCATAAAAATCATTCACAAAATGAATTATACCTTGCACAAAATTTTTCTGCAATGGATAAAATGTGTATGAAAAAATTGAAGGGCTAGGATATCCAGATCAGGAGTATTATGACAAAATTAGGTTAATATTGTCAAGTGCACTAAGGAATATATTCTAGGAAAATACGTATAAAGGAAAATAAAGTTGTGTGTTAATACCTTAGTGTGAGATGCACCGTAAAAAAAGAATAATAATTAGAAATCCTACTAAAAATAGTAATTTTTATTTTAATCTAGTCAAAACTGAAATAAATAGTTCAACCCAAATTGTTATTTTTGCTATTCTCTTAGGTGCTTTATGTACGCTCTAGACGGATGCAAAAGTCATTAAAGAAGCAATGTGGGATTAAAATAGATTTTTTTAGAGAAATTAAAAAAGGCTTTTTTAGGGTAGAAATTAAAATACCTTTTCGTTTGAGACAACAAACGAAAATAGCTAGATGGACTGATTTGGTTCACGTACCGAACCTGTAAGTGCTCGTTTGGCTGGATTGTCCTGTAGATGCAACTCAATAAGAAATGCCAAAAAAAATAAAAGAAGAATTGATTATTCGGCCAGGAATTCAGCCGAAGTGATGAAGAAGAATAACCATGTAATAAAAAATGAGAGGAGCGTGCATGGCTAGGCCATACTTTGGCCGATCGGCCTAGTATGCGTCGACCCGCGGGTCAGATTGCTTTTCTATGTTTATTTCATAATTTTTGAATTAAAACTTCAAGACAATTCAAACACAAATTGTAAAAATCATATATATCGTTTAAAACATTGAGGGACACTTTTCAATTAATCTTAAGAATTATAAATTTTAATAATGCATAAATGCTAACTGAAAACTGTATGTCATATTAAAAAGGGATTCAATAAAACCATTTATCCGTTAATAAAATCCAGAAAAGTAACACGATTATTAATTTTCAATATAAATATATTAAAGTCACTTGTATTTCAAATAAGTCATTAAAATAATGTTTATTTTCAAAGCTTGCTAATTCATTAAAAAAAAATCTAAAAATACATTTGGGCTTATAAAATATTTACTAAAAGTTAGAAGAATATCAATTGATAATAATCCTATTTTTTATGTAAAATACTCATTAAAAATCATTTTTTGAATTAAGACCATTTTATCAAACAAAGTTTTCTCTAAAGAAGTAAAATACTTCACAAAAAAATATTTTAGGGTTTATTAAACACCCAAAACTAATATTTCATATAAATAATCAAGCTTGTAGAATTTAGATTAAACAAAATCAAAAGGTTCTAATTTTATATAATAAATTTTAAACATCCCAAATTTTTGGGATTGAACAGAAATGTACATGTACTAGTTTTCTAATTGAACTATTTTATATGGAGGTAGTTCCAGTATTTGAATTACACTCAACAATAACAAACATACACTTTATGAGCGGAGAAAACTAAGAAATGCAACAATACATGTAAAAACAAATATTTCACATATTTTCATTTCATGTTTTTTCTGGCTAGAAGGAAGAAGGGCGTAAGTTGTCATTTACCAATGATGGGAAGTCTTATGCAAATATGTACACACTCATCCTCCATCACCACAACCTCGGGTCTCATGCACCACCGATTTATATGGTAAGTTATGTCAACAAAATAAAGTCGCGAAGGGTGATCAAGATGTGAATCGCCTTTTGAAGGTGATTGTGCATGCTACTACCCCTTTGAGAGAATGTGACAAGTCTATTCCTTTCTAGATGATTATAATTTCCTCTCACTTTCGCGTGCCTCCCTTTTCCAAAGTTGATTGATGCAAAAACAGTTCATGACCTCATATAAGTTAGCGGGTTCTATGAAAACCCTTGTAGTTCGCTCATATCTCTCTTCCTAGTGTATAGAAAATGTGAGCTCTATATATGTGTGGAGTATATATATAGCCACATATAGCATGAGTATGGTACAAGATCAAGCGCCGATTTATTTAGTTGCTTGTCATGTAGTTGGTGATTTTTATTATATCTTGTTTACTAGACCGAGAGATTCCACCACAAAATAAATCATAGAAGTTAGATACACCAAAAGATTTTAATGAATGTCATATGTAGACTTGACATTACTATGAGCTTAAAATCATAGGAAATTTCTGTCACAAATTTAGGGGTATAGAATTAATATATCCAAGTCACGTACAATTCATTTCAGGTCATTAGAACTATGATATAGCCAAGTGTAGGAAAGTCAGCAACTTGAGGCATAAAAAACATAGAACAATGTTCATGCTGTGCACACACAATGTTTATGCAATCAATAAAATGTGTATATTGCTTGTAATCTTGCAAATATAAATGGAAGGATGATGAAAATTAAAACAATCTACAATGCACATGTGAAACATGTTTCCAACGTGAACAGTCGGTATTTAGCCTCCCAAACATTGTCCAGGAGTACCCGATCCAGTCTCTCGTACGTTGGCTCTAGAACCAATTTTTTCTTGTTTATTCCGTCTACCAACTTCGATTTACGAAGTGATTATGTAATATACTGAAGTTTATGCATGCCACACTAGTAAATTAATTAATTATATTTAGCTCATCTATTATTTAGTTAGGGCAATATTTGGCACTATAAAGTTCACAGATACATAGAGCTCACAAGCTAGCTCTTCTGGCAGAGCAAACATACAAAGAACCATTCATACATGAGTTTAGACAACCATCCAAGGACTACCATGTTTAAAAACATGAACAATCAGATCAATATGCCCTAAGCTTGATCATCAGATTCATGTAAAATCGCCTAGAACATGTACCTTCCGAAGTCGAGTCACCGCAGAGGGGAGACCTGCTCGCTACCATACATTGTATTAGGATGAAGGAGAAAATATAGCACCATCTTGACTAGAAAGAGATGGTGGAAAAACTACACCTCGGAACCAAAATCTGAACGGGCCTGTCTATTTGGTCTTGCTCCCATTTCGATTTCTTATTTATGTGGCATGTACTCTTCAACGACTATAAAAGAAAAATGGATAATCCAAGCCCATGTTCTCTTTCCTTCAGCTTAGTGCAATCATCTCCCAACGACAGCCTATTTATCTTTCGGGTACATGTGAGGACACCATTGAAATCATCATTGAAGAAGCGCACCCTTTTATTGGAGGCGATTCTCTGCTTTTCAAGATGATAACTATCAACCGCTAACATATAGAAATGAGAAGACCTTCTGACACTCGATTGTTGTTATATGTTTCTGCATGTGAAGGTTTATGATCTTAAAACTTTCCTATGTTATACTCGAAATATATAAAGAAGAGGTTCCCAGCGGGTTTTGACTCACTATTTAAGCATAGAAATTGAGCAATGAATCATTCACAATTAATAGCAAGAAATTAACTACATACAATTGAATGAGAGATGAACCCATTTTACATGAAAAAATTGATAATTGTAGACTAAGACAGAGGTATGCCATACACGGTCGGACTTGCCTGAAGAGACCTAGCCGCTGCCGAGGGGAGCCAGCGGTGCTAGGCGTGGTGGCAGCTGCGGAGGGGAGCGAGCGGAGGCCGACCTGCAGGGGCCTAATGGAGGATGTGTCTCTGCTCCTCTCTTAGTAGACAGGTTCAGAGATAGGAGGGAGGTGAGCTTTGGAGCTTTGGAGCTTTGGAGGTTCAGAGCTAGGAGGGAGGTGAGCTTTGGAGCTTTGGAGGGTTCTGATCCATATCGATAGCATGGAGGTTCTGGAGGATGTCGGCCATGCGCCGTGCTAGGTGTACGCCGTCAATGGTGGGCTTGGCGGTGGCGGCAAAGCGGGCCCAACAAAGATTCCATGTCAGCTTGGCGGTCAAAACCGAAGAGGCGGGGGCTACCTGTCAGCAATTGGTGGCAATGGGTTGTGTTGGAAAACTTGTATACGGTGGCCCACTAGGTGGTGGGTTGCCTAGTCCAAGTGGGCCAAGTCAACTCCACACTTTAGGTTAGTGGGTCTTATCCCCTCATCCCCTTACTTTATATAGCGAGACATTGTACATAGTCTACACATATAGAAACAGAGAAGAGATTAATAAAGAGATACTTTGCCCACAACATGTGTCCATTTTCTTTCATGTACGTGTGTTGATCTGTGCCTTCGTCTACATCGCCGCCGTCCACTGGTAGAAAAAAGGCCTTCCACACGCCCCCATCAGTCCCCAAACGTTGCGCACCGTGACTAATGAGTCTTTAGTCCCGGGTCAGGAGGAGACCCGCGACAGAAGGTCATGCGTCGCGGGTTGGGAAGCGCGTTGAGGCGCGTGGAGGGCATTAATTCCGGTTGGCCTGGCCGCCCGGGACTAATGGTCCTTTAGTCCCGGTTGGCGTGGCCACCCGGGACTAAAGATCAAACTGCTCGCCTCCCGCGCGGCGGTTTTTATTTCGCGAGCGAGGCAGAAGGGCGCCATTGCTACAGTGCGCGTCCGAGTCTCTGTTTCTTCCTCTCTTCTCTTCTCTTCCCTCTCTTGGATCTTCCTCCACACCAAGCACACCATGGCTGAAGTTTGGGAGAGATTCCGTGGTCCCACACCATGTGGCAAGCGTCTCGACGTGTGCTACACCAACAGTTGCGAGATCCTCCCCGGTGCTCTTGGGCATTTGACCAATCTCTATTTCTCCTCTCCCGATGAACACCGGTTCTTCGGGCTTGATCTAGAGTATACGGCGGATCAACGGGATGTTGCCGTCATCCAGATTGCGTTCAAGGAGGCCGTTTTCGTCTTCCAATGGTCAAGGTAACGCACACGTACAATCTTGCATCTTCGATTTGTTTGTTGCATCTGAAGAATACATGTGTTGCAACATATCTAACACATATCTAATTTTTGTTGTTGCAGTAGTTCAAAGCATTCTCCGGCACTTGTTGATTTTCTTGTCAACAAGGGGTATGACTTTTGCAGCGTTGACATCACTCAGGACCGTCCGAAGTTGATGCGCTTGGGTATTGTGATACCTGAAGATCACTACATTGATCTTCAGGATCTTATCGATTTGAACGGGCCAAAGACCGGGATGGCTCGCATGGCAACTGCCTTCATCCACGAGGGCTACGAAACCATGAAGTCTGGTTTCCCCTCGAGGAATCACTTGTATTGGGAGAAGACCCCACTGGACTTGACGAACGTTAAGTATGCAGCCATAGATGCACACGTCTCCTACGAGTTGTTCCGCATCTACTCGACGGAGTCATAGATGTATGCGTTCGATATATATGCATGTAATGGGTACCTTAGTATGTAATGGATATCTTAGTATTGTGAGACTTATGTTTGTGTTATGTGTGATCGTAAGACTCTATGTTATGAATGTGATATGATTGTGTTCTATTCATGATTGTGATGTCTCTACTCGTATTTTACTTGTGATTTAATTATCACTTGTCTTTTGTTGTTCATAAAACTATTTTTGTTTCCTAGTTTTAAATGACTTGGAAAAATTTGCAGAGTGTTGCAAAGTGTAATGGATATTATTTCTATATTAATTCCTAGCTATACTATTTCTATATTATGTCAAACACATGTTTCAAAACAAGCAAAAACAAAAACACATCAAGAAAACAAACAAAAACACATCAAGAAAACAAAAGAGAAAAACTACAGTTTCTATATATCTGTTCACCAAAAATTAATCTAAGCCAGGAAAACATATATCTAGTCAATACCAAATTCATCCAGTATTAAAATGAATTAGTATTATTTTTCTTAATTTTTTGATATATTATTTGAATTTTTAAGATTTTCAAATGAATTAGTATTATTTTTCTTAATTTTTTGATATATTATTTGTATTTTTAAGATTTTAAAATGAATTAGTATTATTGTTCTTAATTTTTTGATATATTATTTGTATTTTTAAGATTTTAAAATGAATTAGTATTATTTTTCTTAATTTTTTGATATATTATTTGTATTTTTAAGATTTTAAAATGAATTAGTATTATTGTTCTTAATTTTTTGATATATTATTTGTATTTTCAAGATTTTAAAATGAATTAGTATTATTTTTCTTAATTTTTTGATATATTATTTGTATTTTTAAGATTTTAAAATGAATTAGTATTATTATTCTTAATTTTTTGATATATTATTTGTATTTTTTAAGATTTTAAAATGAATTAGTTTTATTCAAAATTATTAATTACATCATTACTTTTGTTTATTAAAAGATTTATTTGAAATTGAAACAATAAAGAAATGTGGCATCGACCAACATGTTAATAAGATTGATATTTTTTTTTGAGAAACACAGTACAAACGCAAGCGCTCATATACACGCGCATACACTCACCCCTATGAACGCACACATGCACACGCTACCCCTATGAGCACCTCCGAGAGACCGAGCCGGCAGGTCTTGAGATTGACGAAGGCACCACAGGCGCCTCGCTGTCGACGGGAACGTCGCCTCCCACTGAAAGAATATTCCGCCTAAATGCAACACACAGGTGTCAAACCTGGGGTTTGAACTCTGGTGGGTTGGAGGGTACAACCACCCTCCTAACCATCCAACCAAAGGTTGGTTTGCGTTAATAAGATTGATATGATACTACTATCACATACATGCGTGCAAAACACTTGGACGCGGGACGGTATGGAACTCGGAAGTTAAGCGTGCTAGTGCTAGAGTAGTGGAAGGATGGGTGATCGAGCGGGAAGTTTGACCATGAGTAAGTAATTTGACTAGAGATAATTGTAGTTAGACACTAAGCAAATAATACAAATTCTGAAAAAAAAAGGGAGTGAAAAAAGGGAGTGAAAAAAAGGGAGAGAAAAATTGGTGTGAAAAATAATTAGAAACCCAAATGAATTAAGGAAATAACGAAATAAAGTCTAGTCCCGGTTCAGGTGGCCAACTGGGACTAAAGGTCCTCCGCCCCCCCCCCCGGCTCCGCCACCCGCCCACGTGGCCGGGCCTTTAGTCCCGGTTCGTAATCGGCGCGACTATAGGGGGGGTCTTTAGTCGCGCATAGCTAGTCCCGGTTGCTCGGTCGGGACTACTGGCCCTGGAGAACCGGGACTATAGGCCTATTTTCTACCAGTGGTCACACACCCCCGGGTCCGGCCAACCGGCATAGGTTGTGTAACACGTTATCAGCACGTGTCTCTCCATCGAGCCTGCACCGAGTCTGCATCGAGCAGGATTTCTGCAAAAAATCGCGAAGGTATAACTCAGATCTGATCGCAAAAATGGAACCGTAATGAAATTTCCTTTCCGTTTTACGTAATTTTTAGATCAGATCTGTAGTACGGATTTCCCTCCCGAGAGACGAGCTGACGAACACGTCGTCGACCAATGTCGATTCTTTCGGATCCACGGGGGATTTGTTGACTGTATTATGGAGAGCCGGTACAAAACGAGATCCTGCTGGTTACGCTACCGCCGCGACGCATCCGGTGTGCGTTCGTGCCGCCAATATTCCAGATGAATCTGTGGCGATTATTTTCCAATTATATTTTACTTCGGTACTGTACATCACGGACATCCATGGACGCGCGCATGCCGCCGTCGTGGCCGTCGCCGTCGTGGCCGCTCCGCGCGCCGGTCGCGCCGCCCAGAGGCCCTGCTGGCCGGAGCTCGCCCCGCTGCTCGCGCCGCCATGGCCGCACCCGTCTGCGCCATGGTCGTGCCGCCCCCGCCATCCCGCCGCCGAGCTGGCCGTTCCCGTGCGCCCGACGGCCGCTCCACCCCGTGGCCTCTCCGCCCCGCGGCCCGAGCCGCCGCTGGCCGGAAGCTGGTGGAGCGTTCGCGCCGGCCCCCGCCGCGCGCTCCGTCCGCTCCCCACGCCTGCTGCGCGCCGCTCGGCCGTGCGCCCGGAGCAGGCTGGCCGCAGCCGCCGCCGTCCGGCCCACGCCGTCATCCGCCGCGCCCCGCCTCGAAGTGCGCCGCCCCGCCGCCACCGTTCGGCCCACGCCGTCATCCGCCGCGCCCCGCCTCGCAGTGCGCCGCCCATCGCCCCCCACCGACCGCCCCCCGCCTCGAGACCGGAGGTGGCCGGCCGCCGCCGCGGCCTTGAGCCGTTCGGCTCGGTCACGCGCGCGCCGCCGCCGCGGACTCGGCTGGACGCGGCCGCCCTCGCCCACGCACCAACCACCCCGCGCCGGCCGCGCATCGCCGCGTTGCTCAGTGGCCCCGCCGCCCGCCATCGGCCCGTCCTAGCCTCGAGCCCGGTGCCGGTCAGCCGCCGCCGCGACCTGACGCGAAACTGTATAATTGGGTACTAAATAAATTCGGAAAGTCATTTTTAGGGCCAATTTTTCACGTTTCGAACGCGCTTAGCATAATATCTCTCTTTACATGCTTTCATACCATGTTTTACTACAGTTATTAATTGTTTTAATACTTAGTAGAGCATTTTAGCATGTTATTTAAATCTTGGAACGCCACTTTATTGAATTTTGTATCAACATCGTTTTATGCAAATGATTACCTGCTATAATCTGATACATGTTTGCATAAATCGCAGATGGCCGGAATCATAAACCGGGAATTTGAGGAGTTGGCTCACACCAGTCTAAACAACTTGGCTTGGGCCTCGGACGTGGAGATCGTCCTCGAGGGCCGGAAGATCAAGGGAGCGCTGGTTGCGGGGACCCTAACGGGGCACCACGACTGCGGCAGAGAATGTCCAGGCACTGCGTTTCCTCCGCCATCACATGTGTGCAACGTTGAAAAACGAGTACATGGCTGTAAGGAGTGCCTCAACCCTATGGACCGCCCTGAAAGTGCGGTTCGCTAGGTTGAAGTACCATATCAAGCCAAAGGCGGAGGCGGAATGGTTGCTTCTGAGGTTCATGGACTTCAAGTCGGTGACATCGTACAATTCTGCGTTACACAGGATTTGTACGGCTCTCGACATGTGTGGTACCAGAATCACAGTCGAGGAGAAGATAGAGAAAACTCTCTCCACCTTCCATTCGCGTAATCTCCAGAAAGTGCGGAACTACTGCCAGGAGAACTTCACGCAGTACTCAGAGCTCATTGACGTCCTTCAGATGGATGAAGCATACGATGAGGTTCTGAAAAAGTACTTCTCGTCGCAACCTTCAGAGGTAAAACAAACTAGGAAGTTTAGCGAGATGGGGATCCCGAATGAGCCTGATGGTTGTCTTGCGGGCTCCATCTAAATTCCGCTCATTTATTCATGATTCTTATGTCAATAATTTGATACAATTCATTCGATTTGGTTGTAATCTCTATGAGAGCAACATTATTTGTTTCCTTAAACATTTATCGACGCTTGGATGACTTCGTCATCATTCATTTATTCCATTATTTTAAATAGAGATATTTATGTTATGTTCTGAAATATTTGCATGTTTAATTATTATTATTGTAGCATCTTCCTCGCTCACATTTAATAATTAGACACTATATTTTAGAACACATGTGGCGCCCGAACGGAGGAAACGTGCCTTGCCGATAGCGGTACCACCAATACCATCTTGAGAGATACAAAGTACTTTGAGTCCATCAAGAAAATTCCAGGGAGTATTACGACGATCGCCGGCTGCGGTACTCATATAGTTGGCTCCGGACGAGCCACTATAACACTCCCCATGGGAACAATTTTGATCATTAATGATGCATTGTTGTACCCGGAAGCGACTCGTACTCTCTTGAGTTTTAAAGACATTCGTTTTAATGGGTTCCACATTGAGACCCATGATAATGACACCGGTAAGGAGTACCTACTCATCACGAAACGCGATGAAAATGGTAAACATGTTGTCGAAAGGCTTACTTCATTCGCTACAGGGTTGTACTACACTAAGATAGTAGCACTGCCCATGTACACTACCCTTAAAACTGTTTTTAGAAGCTCTGAACTATTCTGCCTTTGGCATGATGGGTTAGACCATCCCGGTCTTACGATGATGAGAAATATAATTAACAATTCTAATGGTCATAATGTTAATGTGAAAAGTTTCCCGAATCCAGATGATTTCGTGTGCTCCGCTAAGGGGAAATTAATTATCAGACCATCGCCCCTAAAGGTGAAGGATGAAATCCCCGCGTTCTTGGAACGTATCCAAGGGGACATATGCGGTCCTATTCAGCCCCTCTCGGGTCCGTTTAGGTACTTCATGGTGCTCATTGATGCTTCCTATAAATGGTCCAATGTTAGCCTGCTGTCAACAAGGAACTATGATTTTGCAAAGTTGATCTCTCAAATCATACAAATGAGGAATAAATTGCCTGATCATCGTATTAAGTCTATTCGAATGGACAACGCCAATGAATTACTTAAAAGGCGTTCGATGATTATTGCATGGCAACAGGAATCAAACTTGAGCACTCTGTACCGCACGTCCACACACAAAATGGACTTGCGGAGGCATTGATTAAAAGAATTAAATTCATTTCCAGACTGCTCCCACTAGTGGAAACAGGGCCATTTGTCCCGGGTCGTAAGGGCCAGTTGTCCCGGTTGTGCAACCGGGATGGGCTAGCCGGGACAAATGGCCCTCCCCCACTGGTCCCGGTTGTGCCAGGACCCGGGATGGTAAGGATGGCCCACGTGGCGAACCTGGGCCAGGGGACGGCCAGGGAGTTCGTCCCGGTTCGTTTTATGGACCGGGATGTATACTTTTTTGAAAAAAATATATATCCCGCCAATTTTCCCCTGCCGCGGCAGGTTTTTTTCGTTTCGTTTTTTGGGCTCCTGTCTCGCAATCCCCAACCGGCCTCCCCTTCCCCAACCGCGTCCAGGCCCACGTCTTTAATTAAGCCCACATGCCACATTTTTGGTCAAAAGGGCCCACTGGCCCGCGTATTTTATTATATTCGGTCAACGGTTCACAGGGGTCGAAAGGGGCCACTGGCCAGCGGCCTAGTGGCTGGCTCGCCCGGTCCCTTAAATTAAGACCACAGGGACGGTCAAAGGGCCCACTGTCGCCTCGTCTTCCCGCCCCGCCTCGTCTTCCCGCCCCCCTCCACTTCCCCACGCGCGCGTGCCAAGCTGCAACCGCCGCCACGCCTCGGCTCCCGCCCCGCATTCATGGCCGCCTGCAACCGCCGCCACGTTCAGGTCACCGGTTGGCATGCCAGCCTCCCCCGGGTCCTTTATAAAGGGCCCCCGCCACCCGTACAGCCCATCCACCCCGGCCGCGCCCCAGCCAAAGCAACCCTAGCCACCATGTCCCGCTGGTTCTCGAGCGGCAAGCGCCCCCGGAACGACCACGAGGCCGGGTCCTCGAGCGGCGCGCGCTCCGGCGTTCCACCGCCGCCGGCGGAGGCCTTCGGCTTCGGCCCAGGAGGCATCCGCATCGGCGGGCAGCCGCGCGTCCCCGCTCCGCCTCCGGCGTCACGCCCGCCGCCCCGCGGCGCGCCCAAGGGCAAGCGCTTCCGCCGGTACGTCCGGAAGGAGGAGGCGGAGTGGCATTGGGAACGCCGCACGCTGGTGTTCTGGCCGGACATCCACCTCCCGGAGGGCTGGCACCTCAACCCCCAGAGGATCCCGGTGCCGCCGGCCCCGTCCAGCAGAGAGGCCCTGGGCGAGGAGATCGACCGCCGGCGCGCGCTCCTGCCGGCCCGCCTCCTCAGGGACCGCGCGTACGCGCGGAGCTCCCCCTACTAGGCCACCTGTCTCCAGCAGGAGCACGAGCAGCGCCGCCGCTCCTACATCCCCACAGCCGAGGACGTGAGCACCGAGGACTACCCCGCGCCACCGCCGGGGAGGGAGCTGGAGCTTTGGCTCCTTGTGGACGACGGCGACGCCATCCCCGAGGACGACGACCCCGAGCTCCGTGACATCATGGAGGAGGCCTTCGAGGCCTCCCGCCGCTCCCTCGTCGAGGACGAGGTCAAGCGGTGGGAGGCGGTCCTGGCCGCCACTGCCGCTGACGCCAACGCCATGCCGCCGCCTCCGCCCCCTTCGGCGCCTGCCCCTTGGTGGCAGGTGATGAACGCCGAGCTGGAGGCGTCCGAGGACCAGCCGCCGCCGCAGCCGCTCCCCCCCGGCCTGGAGTACGGCATGTCCTGGGCCTGGACCAGCGGCGTTTGGTCGCCGGAGGAGGAGGAGCTGCCCCCGCCACCGCCATACGCGCCCCCGATGCCTCCGCAGCCCCCGGCGGGCCCGCCCCAGCCGCCTGCCCACCTGTGGCAGCCACCCCTCTACCAGTGCATCTCCTCCGACGAGGAGGAGTAGACCGGCGCCGGTGCGCCCCCCTAGACTAAGCTACGCCCCCCCAAGAAAACGGCCGGCCCCCTGTGGCCGCGCCGCCGCCCCCTATATGCAAGCACGGCCGGTCGCCTGTGGCCGCGCCGCCCCCAATATGTAAGCACGGCCGGCCGCCTGTGGCCGCGCCGCCCCCCTATATATGTAAGCTAGGCCCCTGGGCCTTTTTTTTAATATATGTTTGTGTCCTAGTCTAACGTGTCCCTAGCCCAACCCCGCCGGCGGGATATTTCTACTCGTTCCCGCCGCCGGCAGGGCTTCGCCAAGCCATGTCCACTGTCTTGGGTGTTCGTTCGTCCTGGAGAGAGGGCCGAGATATTTATACACCTGGGCCTCTAGTCCCGGCCCGTGCCACCAACCAGGACTAGAGCCCCTTTGGTCCCGGTTGGTACCACGGGCCGGGACCAAAAACTAATTTCGAATTTCGGTGGCACCCTGCGCGCCCAAAATTTTTTAGCGCCAAAATTTGTAAATGGTTAAGTTTGCACATTAACAACTTCTATATACTTTCGAATTTGACAAAAATTCCAACATGAAAAATGCTAGAATTTGCATAACTAATTTAAATCCATTTTTCGTTTAACTAAATAATTATTCTAACTATTGAAACTATTAATTATTTTACCATTTGTATATAATTTGAATATAAAAATGTTACAATTTTTGTTTTCTCTCGTGATCTTCCGAGTTAGTCCAGAGCATAAAAGGCATCCCGGGTGATTTATATAAATTTTGACAAAGCGAGTTGTACCTTATTGACACGGTGAATTTGAGATCTTCGTCTACAACAGAAAAACCATAGTTCTGCTTCGACGGTTTACTCTGCGGATCCACACGTATTTTCCCTTTATCCCGACCCCCGCTTGAAAACATAGTAACTTCCGTGTACGCGGCAAGCCGCAGCGGGAGCAGCAGACTTAAAGCAGAGACGGGCGGTCGGGTGGGGGACCGCGCCGTTGCTGTCGCGCTTTCCTCCCTCTGCTCGTCCGCCGTCGCCGTCGCGCTCCCCTCCGCCTTCAACATTTGGGATCTTTGTTGTTCAGTTAGACGTTTCTCCTCCAAAAATTTATCATATCTGTTAAAGAAGTACCGAAGCTCTATTTCTGTTTTAAGGATATCTGTCAGGATGGTATATATCCCTGCTATCACTTCGAAGTGTGCCTGCAATATCTGCGCAGAATATATGACACCCATAAGGCAAAGCCCATCTTTCTCTATCCTCATACAATCTACTTAGCCACTCGTTATCCTTCAGATTGTACTTCGTCAAGACCTACTAAAATCATGAGCGAAAATCATGTATTCCACGCTTATTATTACACATCACCAACAGACGGAGGAGAGAGAAACAAAAAAGTGGGTGGGTGTGCCGCTGGTTGGAATAATAATAAAGTCAGGCTGGTCATAGTTGTCAAGCACTCAATGCTTGCCAGCTTTTGACCGATCAATACAAATTATTGGTCAAACTTGCACCTACTCCATTCATAATCACAGAATATGTATAAATATCATTTTGGCTAACAAAATCTCGTTCATACTACGTTATAAGAACTATGATCATGTATTCCACGTTTATTATTACACATCACCAACAACATCCCTATCTAGTCTTCTGAATTTTCTTCGTGTCCCTTGCTTATGATCGCTTCGGCGGTAACCATGGAGCATCTTCATTATTTAACGGGATGGTGGGGTCAGCTTTCACTGTGAAGGGTGGAATTTCAACAAACTTATTATAATCTTCTGACATGTCTGTCGTGTCCTCGATTCCCACGATGTTTCTTTTCCCTGAGAGAACTATGTGACGCTTCGGCTCATCGTATGATGAATTTGTTTCCTTATTTTTTCTTTTCTTCGGTCTGGAAGACATGTCCTTCACATAGAAGACCTGAGCCACATCATTGGCTAGGACGAATGGTTCGTCATTGTAACCAATATTGTTGAGATCCACTGTTGTCATTCCATAAAGCGGGTCTACATTTACCCCTTCTCCATTCAGGTTGACCCATTTGCACTTGAACAAAGGGACCTTAAAGAAGGTCCATAGTAAGTTCCCATATCTCCTCTATGTAACCATAGTATGTGTCATTTTTTTCCATTCATCGTTTGTGTATCAAAGCGGACACCACTGTTTTGGTTGGGTGCTCTTCTTATCTTGGGAGCTCGTGTAAAATGTTCCCATTTATCTCGTACCCTTGAAAACTCCCAATAGTCGAAGATGGTGACCCTGCCAACATGTATAGATGATCTTCAACAGTGTGTTGTCTATAAGATGTTTGCAACCACTTCCGAAAGTCTCCATGTGTTCGCGTTTAATCCATGAGTCATCCTTCCCCGGGTTTGCAGACCATACAATATTCTTGTGTTCCTCGAGATACGTAGCCATGAACATAGAATTTTGTAGAACTGTGTAGTGTGCATTGGTCACAGAAATGCCCGTCCCTAGGTATCATTGTTTTCTTTCCCAGCGTTCCTTTTCCCCTCAGTCTCCCTCATGCCGCGATTCAGGAACACCAATTGTCTTAAGTCAACACAGAACCAATGACCTCCTCTGTTCCATAGCCTTCGAGATGCTTCCTTCTGCCTAGCACGGTTATGAACATATTTCTTCAAGACTCCCATGAACCTCTCAAAGGGGAACATATTGCGTAGAAATACCGGGCCAAGAATATGAATCTCTTCACATAGGTGAACCAGGAGATGAGTCATATGTTGAAGAAGGATGGTGGGAACACCAACTCAAAACTAACAAGACACTGGACCACATCCCTCTGTAATCTTGTCAGAATTTCTGGATCGATTACCTTCTGAGATATTGCGTTCATTAATGCACATAGCTTCACAATGGGTACTCGAACATTTTTCCGGTAGAAGCCCCCTCAATGCAATCGGAAGCAACTGCGTCATAATCACGTGGCAGTCATGAGACTTCAGGTTTTGGAATTTTTTTCTCTGCCATGTTTATTATCCCCATTATATTCGACGAGAAGACAGACGGAAACCTTGATACTGTAAAGGACTTCAAAGAATATTTCCTTCTCTGCTTTAGTAAGAGCGTAGTTGCATAAGTAATGGCGCCTATCTGTGTGTTTGTTGCTTGGTCTTTTCATACGTTGCTGGTCCTCCCGTGCTTCTGGCGTATCTTTGGACTTCCCATACACGCCCAGGAAGCATAGCAGATTGACACAAATGATTCTTTGTCACGTGCATCACGTCGATCGAAGACCGGACCCTCTAAAACTTTCCAATAGGGTAGCTCCCAAAATTAGATTTCTTCTTCCACATGGGTGCGCGCTTATCAGGGCCGTACGGAACTGGTTGGCTGCCAGCAGCCTTACCAAAGATTACTTCTAGGTCCTTGACCATATCGAATATATCATTACCACTACGCAGCTCAGGCTTCTTCCGGTTATCTGCCTCACCTCTGAAATGCTTCCCTCCTTTCTTTCTTACGGGATGCTTGATGGAAAGAAATCTACGATGCCCCAGGTATACAACCTTTTTACATTTATCCAAAAAAAACATTGTCAGATTATCTAAACAGTGTGTGCATGCATTGTATCCCTTGTTTGTGTCCTGAAATGTTACTAAGAGCAGGCCAATCATTGATGGTTACGAAAGCAACGCCCGTAGGCAAATGCTTTTGTTCGTTCTCATCCCACACACGTACACCTGGTTTGCCCCACAATTGTAGAGTTTCTTCCACTAATGCTTAGATACACATCAATGTCGTTGCCAGGCTGCCTCGGGCCTTGGATGAGAACTAGCATCATAAAGAACTTGCGCTTCATGCACAACCAAGGAGGAAGGTTGTACATACATAGAGCTACAGGCCAAGTGCTATGACTGGAGCTCTGCTCCCCAAAAGATTAAAAGCCATCTGTACTTAGACCAAACCATAGTTTCTCGCCTCTCCTGCAAAGTCTGGGAAGTCTCTCTCGATCTTTCTCACTGCGATCATCGGCGGTGCCTTAACTTTCCCGTCTTTCTTACGGTCTTCTTTTGCCATCGCAACAACCTAGCATGCTCTTTGTTTCTAAACAGACGTTTCAGCCGTGGTATTATAGGAGCATACCACATCACCTTAGAGAACCCTCTTACGGGGGGCTCGCCGTCAACATCACCAGGGTCATCTGCTCTGATCTTATACCGAAGTGCAGTGCATATCGGACATTCATCCAAATTCTCGTTACTACTCACGCGGAAGAGGGTGCAGTCATTAATGCATGCATGTATCTTCTGCACATCTAATCCTAGAGGACATAGAGCTTTCTTTGCTTCGTACGTACTCTCAGGCAATTCGTTATCCTTTGGAAGTTTTGGCTTCATTAGTTGAAGTAAACTCTCAAATGCCTTGTCAGTCACACCGTTCTGTGCCTTCCAATTCAGCAACTCCAGTGTGGTACCGAGCTTTGTGCTACCATCTTCGCAATTTGGGTACAACAATTTTTTGTGATCCTGTAACATGTTGTCCAGCTTCAACCTCGCCAATTTGTTTTCACAGTCTTCCCTTGCATCAACAATAACTCGGCCAAGATCATCATCGGGCTCTTCTGATGCCTGTTCTTGATCACCTCCTTCTTCTCCATTCTCTTCCATTGCGTATCGTCGTATTCAGGGAAACAAAGGATCTTCTTCTTCTTCTTCATCGTCTTCCATTACAACCCCTCTTTCTCCATGCTTCGTCTGGCAATTATAGCTGGGCATGAAACCTCTCGAAGTAGATGGCATGAATGATTCTTCGGAAGAGTGCTCTCTGACGTTCTGACAATCAGCACATGGGAAACACATGAAGCCATTATCTTTGTTCGCCTGAGCTACAGCAAGAAATGCATTCAGGCCTGCCATATACTCGGAAGTGCGTCGGTCACCATACATCCATCGCATCCGTGCATCCAGCTGTATCGTATAATTAAGTTTATCAAAATACATTACAATAACATATTAATACGACAAATACTACTTTTTTATGTATCAGTTACAGATGAAAAAGATAAGTTTGTTAACCTCGGTCGAAGATACCATTTTCAGTGAGCTTATGTGCGGCTCGGGAATTTCGTCGAACACCTCGTGTGCATAGTAAAATAAAACACACTAACACCACACTCTCTCACACCTCCAAGAAAAAAAAAAGATGGAAGGGGGAGGGGCTGGGGCAGTATATAGGGAAGGGGGCATTGGTCCCGGTTGTGTACTGAACCGGGACAAATGTTCATGCGCGTGCACGTGGCATGTGGCTAGGCATTGGTCCCGGTCCGTGGCACGAGCCGGGACCGATATGTCCCCCACGAACCGGGACCAATGCCCCCAGGCGATTCCTGTTGCCCCGGGCGCACGAACCGGGACCAAATGTAACATCCCAAGTATGAAAATACCCCTAGAATGTTTGATTTCTTGTTTAATTAAAGTTTTGCATCATGACATCATTCTCATTAGTTTGTTTTCATTTGGTTTGCATCTGTTTTTCTCTGTTTCACAATTCAAATTCAAACTTTATTCAAACATTTATTTCATACTTGCTCTGTTACAACCTTTTAACATAAAAAGTCCAAAAATCAAAACCTTAATTGTTTCCAATTATTCCATAATGATCAACTAATAAAATGGTGGTTTTTATTCACTCAATTACTTCCAATGTTATTTCAAATTCAAATCATTCAATTGCAAACAGTACCCACTTTTGAAATTATGAAATAACCAACACATTTGTTCTCACTTGTTTCCTTTTATGCCATATGCTCACCCTAATTAAATTATTGTTCTTAATAAATCAATCAATAACCAAATTAATTCAAATTTGAACTCAATTTACAAACAGCAATTTTAAATTTGAAATTTTGAGAAAACAAAGTTGGCAATCAGTTGTTTTGACCTTACTAACTCACCCTAAATTTTCTAGAATTTTTACTAACCCCAAAACTCTCTTTTTCTTCCTAATCCTATTTCTGCAAAATAAATAAATAAACAAAACAAAATAGAAAAAAAAGGAGAAAACTTACCCGGGGGGGGGGGGGGAGCCCGCGCGGCCCAGCCCAGCTATCTGGCCCGCGTACCGGTTCGCACCTCCCCCTCCTTCTTCTTTTCGTACGGCCGGTCATCCACCACCGCCACGTCGCCGCGAGCAGCAGTGGACGGCCGCGCGCGCCTGTAGCCCCCTATAAAGCTAGCCCTAGGCCGCGCCGCAGCCCTAGCCTAGCTACTCCATCTTCCCTCGAGCTCGCGCCGCCGTTTCCCTCTCCCTCTCGCCGGAATTCCCTCCCTCTGCAACTCACCGGAGAGCGCCGCTTCTGAATCCTCGTCGACCACCGCCGCCATGGACCTCCTCCACCCTAGCTAGCCATAGGAACCGCACTAGCGTATCTCCCTCTCCCTCGACGACACTTCCCCGACGCCATCTGCTGCCCGGATCGATGCCACGGTCCTCGACGTCGCCGGCAGCCGCGCTACCTCGGGCCTCTGCAGCGACTACATCGCCGGTGAGCTCGCCGTGCTTCCATCTCCCCCTCTCTGCTTGCGCGAGCACCAACGCACATAACCGCACACCCCCAGCACAGCAGCAGAGACCCACAACCACAGCACGCCGTCGTTCGCCGCCGTCGTCGTTCTCTGACAGAGTTCAGTTAGCGCGCACGCGTTTGAGTTTCAGTTAACCTAACTGAACTACAACCTAGCTGCAGCCCCTTACCTGACAAGATCGATCGAGCAGCGCAGTGGTTGCGCTCAGCGTACGCGCCCGGGAGCCGTGGGTTCGAACCCTGGCATCCGCGGAATAAAAACCAAGTTTTTGCACCGTGCGCTGACAGGGTGGCCCCCCCTGTCAGCCGCTGTGTGGCACAGCTGCCACGCGTGCATGCCACGCTGGCCCAGGGGCCATCTGGCAGTGCCTTGGGCTAGTTATCTGTGCGGTATCAAATGTTTTCAACCTTTTCTATTTTAAAACAAGTCCTTTCTAATTACAGTTTGGTCCTTAAACTTAAAATGCAAATATCTTTTATTTTATAAACCCAAATAATAAAAACAAAATATGTGCACTGCCCCAAATTCAATTATCTACCTATTGGTAACATTTGTTTTCTGTTTTGAATTTTCCAAATGCATTCCAAATTTGAATTCAAACAATTCATTTGTAATTTGCTAAAATCCATAACTAATTCATACTTAATCCAAATGATGCAAATAAAATATGTTTTCCATGCTATTTCAAATAACCTATTCAAATATAAATTTTGTTTCATGGTTTGAATAATTAAAATTGCTTAAATAATTTAAACCTTGTTTAAATCATTTAAAATTTGCTAAATTCATAACTTGCTCAAATTAAATTATTTTTGAACATGTAAAATATGTTTTCAAACTAGAAAAATATAAACTTTTCTAATATGAACTTGAATTTATGTTTGGAACAAATAAAATTCAAATAATTTTCAAACTTGTTTTAAATTCATTTAAAATTTGTTTAATCTTGTTTAAGTCATAATAAATTCACCCTAACTCCTTTTTCAATATCTGAAACATGTAATCCAACTAAAATTTTGTATTCTTTTCAAATATGAATTTTGTTATTTATTTTGCACAATTTAAATTGGTGAAAACAACAACTATTTGTGTAATCTCTTTAAGGAACCAAAAAAAAATTCCCTAACTTAATAAATAAATTTCTAAATTAGTAAACCTTATTTCCAATTGGTTCTATTGTTGTTATTTTGTTGTTTTCCTCATCTATGCATCATACTAATCCACTTTCACCTGTTGGTTAATTGGAAAACAATTGTTTCAACCAAAATTCATGGGCTTTTCATATGCAACTCAAAATTGCATATGGGTCCATTTAAATTGTGTTACCAAGTCCCCTAGTTTATTTTGATGCCTCCATTAACTTGACATGCATCATCACATGATTGTGCACTATGCCATGATATTGATTGTTGATATTTCCGAATTGTTTGTTTGCTTCTTCTCGGATAGACGACGACGTTGAGACAGACGGTACTTACGACACCCCTTCTGAGGATCTAGCTCAGTACCAGGCTGCTGAGTTTGCAGGCAAGTTATCACTCACATGAACCACTGTGTTCCTTTCAACATTGGTTACCGATACTTTCCGTTGTCTATTTATGCTAGACATATGTATCGTTGCTTCTGTTACGAACCTATCACATGAATCCCTTAACCCTGATATTGCCTCACCTCCACTCCTACAACCCCATTGTTTGAGCCAGTGTCTTACTAGCATGCTTAGGTTATTTTGCTCGAGTCTGTTACCCGTTACTTTCTGTCACTATATTTCTATTATGTTCTGGGGGCTCGATGTTAATCAATCAACCTGTTAATAATAATATGCTGATAAGGCACCGGCAGGAGGCCCTGCGTGGTTTTGAGGCCTGCTAGTGTCGACCCTAATAGGAAAAGGGTCTTGTCTACTGATCCATGATGAGCGCACTATCCGCATGTGGGAAGCGTGTATGGGCGTCCCCCTCAATTTGATTCGATTCGCATCTCGTCCAAATCGCCTCATTTAGTTCGTGTTTTCTATTTGACGCATGCATGTTTTTGCGAGCCCAGCGCAGGGTGGAACTTTTGTAGTCGGCATATAGGGGGACACGTTCTTAGAGTGCTATGAGGGTCCCCTTTCTTTGGGGCTCGATTAGCCGTGCGCCCAAGGTGCTTTGGGCTTGATGCGAAGAAGAGTTGAGTTGTGTTGAGTGCCCCGCTTGGTGGGAGGCATCCCATCTGGCGGGTTATTCTTACGTGTACGGCCAAATTGGTGCACCCCTGCAGGGATAAATCTTCTCGAGAAGCCGTGTTTTCCGCGGTTATGGTTAACTTGGTGAAAGTACTGGCTAACAAGTATTCAGAACAACTTACACCTAACTATGGATAAACCTGACTAGTAATAGGCTTATTGACACAACAACTTGATCCATTATTCACTAATCCAACTATGTGAGTTATCCTCGGATTGCTTCTTTGGATAAGGGGCGAGATCCAGGATGGGTTTTTGTTTGGTGGTTAGTTATAGTTGGTTACGATACGCTATCTTATCTTCTTTCTGTTAGCCGGAAGTGGTAGTATCTCTGTAGTTGGTTAGAGCAGCCAGTTGCAGCATCTTTTATAACCCCTTTCTTCCGTTGAACCCAAGGCATCTGTGCTTGGTGTTGACGGGCTACACTTTTGTGAACTGTGAGTCTTGCTTGCCAGTACGTTTATGTACTGACCCTTTGGGGCTGTGGTTTCCGCAGACTACGCTTACGAGGATCCAGTGACGGCTACTACGTGGAGTTTGACGAGGTGCTGACGATTAGGTACGGACCCCGGGCAGGATCCGAGACATCGTGGATGGGCTCCGTTTTTTCATTTCGGCTTCTTAAGCCTATTTGGATTTTCTTACTCAGACCCTTTGAATGCTTCCGCTGAGATGTAATGATGTTATGTTGGGACATGTGTCCTCTGGATGATTGTATTTGCTATCTCTGCTCTAGTGAGAGCCATTGCAACTTATTTCAATCTTTTGTGTCTTAGAGATATGTTGTGCAATCATTCTGTTACAATCCGTTGACGTACCATGTGTGTATGGTATGAAGTACGTCAATGGTAGTATCCTGATTTCTATGGGATAGTTTACGTCGACGTTGAACAGATAGGGGTTGGTTGTCACACATACGTGTGTTGGCCTACTCGTAAGAGGACGCGGTGCCGGTAAGCCCCGTAATCCAATCTACTATTGTTCAACGGAACGGCGAGTATCCTTTAGAAGTCCGGTGCGACAAATGGTATCAGAGCCTGTCTGCCTGTAGGATCCCTTTTACTGGTCGCAGTTGAGTCTAGAAACTATTTTGTAGCTATATAGGAAAAATGAAACGTGAGAGTAGGAATTCTGCCATTTTTCTTGTTTCCCCACCCACCCTCCCTTTTCTGGTAAGGAAGTGCAACGTTGTTTTCTCTTCTCACCTAAACTTTCAAGTTAGGTTTTCACGTGTTTTGGGTTCTCCGAGTACCTCAGGATTTTTGGTCTCGTGTTTCCCGATGTTGCTTCATATCCTGTTCTTTTCAACATCCTTATCGTCCGTTGAAACCTTGTTGTTGCTTTCCACTTCAGTTCTCTACCGGCGTCTAATCAAAACTTCCCAATCATCTGCAGATGGATCTTAGGTTCTACCCGCAGGTGGTTCGGATGACTCGTTGTGAGAGCACCGCTGTTATCCGGAGATGCTGAGAGACATGGTCACTTATCTGGGGTTCCGTTGGGCACCAGAGTACCAGGTCTACGAGCAGCAGCGAGAGTTTGACCAGACCTACTTCCAGGCTATCGTCTACATTCTGTCAGATGATGGCATGAGCGTTGTCCACCGCTACGAGGCAGTAGGTTCCACAGTGGATATGGCTGTGCAGCAGGCAGCTTATGTGAGTCTCACCGTCCTTCGTGCTGACTACTGGGGGTTTGACGATTCTATCTATCGCCACATCCCCCGTGGTTCATCACTTCGAGGGAGCTCACTTCACTCTCTACGACAACTTGGATGTCTACGAGCATGATAACACCAGGATGCACACCACCGCTCAGTTTGTGAGGCACAGTGACGCAGTTGCCACCACACTTCTCAGGAGTTGGCCTCAGTCAAGAGCAGCTCTACCTTGCTTTGACTCGTCTGGCGACGTACACCACAGACTTGTTGGAGATGAGCGCTTTGCACGTTTCGATCAGCCAGTTGTCGTCGTCTGCCAGATGCTGGAGGTTACGAGCCGATCAGAGGTCCACTCCTCAACCTCGGTGCTGGTTACACTGGGATTCCACGCTTTGGAGCACAGGGAGTCGACGCTATGTACTTCACCACACCTAGAGTCGCTCTCAGGCCACGTCAGATCTATGTGGATCGTCGTTCTACCTACTTTCGTGGGCGTGCTCCTCACCGTACCCCTCGTCGTACTACTCACCGCCGTCCTGCGTGATGAGCATGGGAGTACCGATGTATCCATTCTTAGCTATGTTTAGTTATCCTGTGGCACTTGAACCATTTATGGTGTGTTGGATATTCTGATGTATTTGAACATGTGATGATGTACCTGTTGGTTATCTATTCATGCGTCGGAATAATCTCTCTTTTCGGTTACCAAGTCTATCCTTTTCTGTTGTTGTGCTAAAATGCATGTCTATTCAGGATGCCGCCAACAAGGAACAACCCGCCTGAGCCACCGCCAATCCCGGAGCTGTTGACTCAGATGACCCAGGTCGTGGCACAGATGGCCCAGTTTCAGACTAACAAGCACAACAACCAGAATGCTCCACGAGTCAGCATCAAGGAGTTTCTGAGTCTGGGGCCGAGAGCTTTCGTGGCAACACGCGAGCCTCTGGATGCTGATGACTGGATCCGTGAGATGGCCAGGGCTCTGGACATTGCTCACGTTGTCGAGGAAGACAAGGTCAAGTATGCCAACTACCTACTGAAGGGTCAGGCAGCTACTTGGTGGGAGAACTACCAGACCATGAGAGCTGGATACCCAATCACCTGGGGCTGTTTCAAGGATGCCTTCCTGAAGCACCACATCCCAGATGGTCTCATGGAAAGGATGCGTGAGGAGTTTTGCTCTCTCAAGCAGGGCAAGCTGGACGTCATTGGCTATCAGAATGAGTTCAATCGCCTCGCTCGATACGCTGGTGATGAGGTGTCCACTGAGGCTAAGAAGATGGCAAGGTTCCGCCGAGGTTTTAACCCGGAACTCAAGTACGCACTCACCAACATCAAGTGCAAAGACTTCGAGGAGCTCGTGAACACCGCGCTCAATGAGGAAAATGGGCGCAAGGCGTTCGAGGAGTCTCGTAAGCACTCGCGTGAGGGTGGTTCCTCCTCCAACATGACCACCCCTCCGCAGAAGCGCCGCATCTGGGTGCCAAATGGTGCTGTCACTCGGGCTCCATATGCCCAAGCTTCTTCAGGCTTTGCTCCCCGCCCACCCAACCCATCTCAGATGCATGGTCAGAGGGTTCCAATGGGGCAGCCAAAGCCAGGTCCTCCTCGTGTCGTCACTTGCTTCAAGTGCAAGGAGACGGGGCACTACGCTGACAAGTGCACTCAGAGGCAGCTACCTCCACCTCCTCGCCCCAACACCAACCAGGCAATGGTGCGTGCTCCCCCGGCTAAAGCCTTCAACTCCAACAACGGGCCTGTCGGGAGGACCGCGAGGGTGAATCATATCAAGGCCGACAAAGCTAAGGAAGTTGCTGACGTTGTTCTCGGTATATTACCCGTAAACTCTTTTCCAGCTAAAGTGTTGTTTGATACCGGAGCATCGCATTCTTTTGTGTCAAAGATCTTTGCAACAACGTACAACCTAGTTCTGGTTCCACTAAGCAATCAAATCACCGTTCACTCTCCGGGATCTCAAATGTTGACTTCCAAGATAAGTATGGACAATCAAATCCTAATTGGAGGTCGCATATTCCTTGCTTCACTCATGTTGCTGGGAAATTCTGACATTGATGTCATTCTGGGCATGGATTGGTTGAAGACCAATGAAGCTAAAATTGACTGTGCTCAAAAGTCAATAACTCTCTCCCACCCTTCTAGCCAGATAGTCTATTCTCCATATGGATCAAGGTCTTTTCAGCTATGCACACTCGATGCAAAACCTCTTCCTGCAATTGAAAATGTTCCGGTGGTTTGTGAATTCCCTGACGTCTTTCCAGAAGAATTGCCAGGAATGCCTCCGGACAGAGCAGTTGAGTTCGTGATTGAGCTTGAGCCAGGTACTGCTCCAATCTCTAAGTATCCATACAAGATAGCTACTCCTGAACTGAAATTGTTGAAGGAGCAAATCGATATGTACATGGAGAAAGGTTACATTCAGCCTAGTTCCTCCGCTTGGGGTTGCCCAACCCTGTTCGTTGCCAAGAAGGATCAAACAAAGAGACTCGTGGTTGACTATCGTCCTCTCAACGAGAAAACCATCAAAAAAAAGTATCCAATTCCTCGTATCGATGATCTTTTTGATCAACTTGCTGGAGCCTCAATATTCTCAAAGTTGGACTTGAGGATGGGTTACCATCAAATAAAGACCAGAAAGGAAGATATTCCAAAAACAGCTTTCAGCACTCGGTACGGTCTATATGAATACACCGTCATGTCCTTTGGTCTCACCAATGCACCGGCGACGTTCTCTAGACTCATGAATTCTGTCTTCCATGAATACCTCGACAAGTTCGTTGTGGTATATCTCGATGACATTCTGGTCTACTCAAAATCCGAGGAAGAGCATGGAGAACATCTTCGTCTCACTCTCATGAAACTTCGCGAGCAACGTCTATATGCCAAATTCTCCAAATGTGAGTTCTGGATTCCAGAAGTTGCTTACCTTGGTCATATCATCTCTGCCAAAGGCATAGCCATTGATCCAGAAAAGGTTAAAGCAATTGTTGATTGGAAACCCCCTAAGACGGTGAAGCAAGTCAGAAGTTTTCTCGGCTTGGCTAGCTATTGCCGTCGTTTCGTCCAAAACTTCTCCAAGATTGCCAAACCTCTCACTGATCTCACAAAGAAGGACAAGAAGTTCGTTTGGTCTCCACAATGTGATGAGAGTTTCAATCTCCTGAAGACTAAACTCACTTCTACCCCAGTTCTGGTTGGCCCAGATACTACCAAACCTTTCCAGATATTCTGCGATGCATCTCTCCAAGGTCTAGGTGCAGTTCTTATGCAAGAACGTCAAGTTGGGGCTTATGCTTCACGTCAGTTGAATGCACATGAGCAAAACTATCCCAAACATGATCTTGAACTTGCAGCAGTTGTGTTTGCCCTCAAGAAATGGAGACAATACTTGTTGGGTAACCGCACTAAAATCTTTTCCGATCATAAGAGTCTGAAATACATCTTCACTCAACCAGATCTGAACCTCAGGCAAAGGAGATGGATTGAGAAGATTAAAGACTTCGATCTCACCATTTCTTACACTCCAGGCAAGGCTAATGTTATGGCCGATGCCCTCAGTCGCAAGTCATATTGCAATAATCTCATGATCATGGAAAGCCAACCTCCACTTCATGAAGAATTCCAAAAGCTGAACCTTGGTCTTGTTCCTCAAGGATATCTTGCAAGCTTGACAGCTAGTCCAACTCTCGAGGACAAGATTCGTTCTGAACAACTTCGTGATGCTGAAATCAAGAAGATTGTAGAGCACATCAAAGAAGGCAATGATAAGTTCAAGTCCTTCTCAATTGATGACAAGGGAACTGTGTTCTTCGAAGGACGCATTGCAGTTCCTCAGATTCAAAGTCTCAAAGATGTCATTCTCAAGGAGGCTCATGAAACTCCTCTCTCCATCCACCCTGGAAGTACAAAGATGTACCAGGATCTTAAGACACTGTATTGGTGGCCTGGCATGAAACGTGAAATTGCTCAATACGTTTCTGAATGCGACGTTTGTCAACGTGTTAAGGCAGTCCATCAGAAAACAGCCGGTCTACTCCAACCTCTGAAAATTCCTGAGTGGAAGTGGGACATGATTGAAATGGACTTCGTCACTGGTTTTCCAAAGTCCAAGAGGGGCAACGATGCAATCTTCGTTGTTATTGATCGTCTCACTAAAGTAGCTCACTTCTTTGCTGTCAAAGAAACAATCTCAGCTAGCCAGTTAGTAGAGCTCTACACAGCAAAGATTGTTCCTCTGCATGGTGTTCCATTGGAAATAAGCTCAGACCGTGGAAGCATATTCACTTCTCATTTCTGGAAGAGTTTCCAAGATGCATTGGGCACCAAACTTCTGTTCAGCACAGCTTATCACCCTCAGTCTCAGGGGCAAGTCGAAAGAGTCAATCAGATTCTCGAGGATATGCTCAGAGCATGTGGTCTCTCCTTTGGCATGAAATGGGAGGATTGCCTTCCATATGCTGAATTCTCCTACAACAACAGCTTCCAGGCAAGCCTAGGTATGGCACCATTTGAAGCACTCTATGGCCGCAGATGTAGGAGTCGAATCAATTGGTCTGGAGCTGGTGAACGTGCACTCTTAGGCCCTAACATTGTTAAGGAAGCCGAAGAGAAAGTTCGTATCATTCGTGACAATCTCAAGATTGCTCAGTCTCGTCAGAAAAGCTATTATGACAGCAAGCACAGGGATATGATCTATGCACCTGGTGACAAGGTATATCTCCGTGTAACTCCCCTCAGAGGCACTCATCGTTTTGGTGTGAAAGCAAAAACTTGCACCAAGATACATTGGTCCTTTCAACATCCTCTCAAGGCGTGCGGAAAATGCCTATCGTCTTGAACTTCCAGAAAAACTATCCAAGGTGCACGATGTGTTTCACGTGTCACAGCTCAAGAAGTGTTTCAAAGATCCAGATCGTGCAGTTGATCATGATTCCATTGAACTGCAAGATGATCTCTCCTATGAGGAGCACCCTATTCGTATTCTCGATGAGACCGAGCGTAAGACTCGCAACAAGAGCACCAAGTTCTTGAAAGTGCAGTGGTCGCATCATTCCGATAAAGAGGCAACGTGGGAGACTGAAGAGGATCTTCGAAAGAAGTATCCGGACCTTTTCGCTTCTCAGTAAGGAATCTCGGGGCGCGATTCCTTCAAGGGGGGGCGTTTTGTAACATCCCAAGTATGAAAATACCCCTAGAATGTTTGATTTCTTGTTTAATTAAAGTTTTGCATCATGACATCATTCTCATTAGTTTGTTTTCATTTGGTTTGCATCTGTTTTTCTCTGTTTCACAATTCAAATTCAAACTTTATTCAAACATTTATTTCATACTTGCTCTGTTACAACCTTTTAACATAAAAAGTTCAAAAATCAAAACCTTAATTGTTTCCAATTATTCCATAATGATCAACTAATAAAATGGTGGTTTTTATTCACTCAATTACTTCCAATGTTATTTCAAATTCAAATCATTCAATTGCAAACAGTACCCACTTTTGAAATTATGAAATAACCAACACATTTGTGCTCACTTGTTTCCTTTTATGCCATATGCTCACCCTAATTAAATTATTGTTCTTAATAAATCAATCAATACCCAAATTAATTCAAATTTGAACTCAATTTACAAACAACAATTTTAAATTTGAAATTTTGAGAAAACAAAGTTGGCAATCAGTTGTTTTGACCTTACTAACTCACCCTAAATTTTCTAGAATTTTTACTAACCCCAAAACTCTCTTTTTCTTCCTAATCCTATTTCTGCAAAAAAAAAAAATAAACAAAACAAAATAGAAAAAAAGGGAGAAAACTTACCCAGGGGGGGAGCCCGCGCGGCCCAGCCCAGCTATCTGGCCCGCGTACCGGTTCGCACCTCCCCCTCCTTCTTCTTTTCGTACGGCCGGTCATCCACCACCGCCACGTCGCCGCGAGCAGCAGTGGACGGCCGCGCGCGCCTGTAGCCCCCTATAAAGCTAGCCCTAGGCCGCGCCGCAGCCCTAGCCTAGCTACTCCATCTTCCCTCTCCCTCTCGCCGGAATTCCCTCCCTCTGCAACTCACCGGAGAGCGCCGCTTCTGAATCCTCGTCGACCACTGCCGCCATGGACCTCCTCCACCCTAGCTAGCCACAGGAACCGCACCAGCGTATCTCCCTCTCCCTCGACGACACTTCCCCGACGCCATCTGCTGCCCGGATCGACGCCGCGGTCCTCGACGTCGCCGGCAGCCGCGCTACCTCGGGCCTCTGCAGCGACTACATCGCCGGTGAGCTCGCCGTGCTTCCATCTCCCCCTCTCTGCTTGCGCGAGCACCAACGCACAACACCGCACACCCCCAGCACAGTAGCAGAGCATCACAACCACAGCACGCCGTCGTTCGCCGCCGTCGTCGTTCTCTGACAGAGTTCAGTTAGCGCGCGCGCGTTTGAGTTTCAGTTAACCTAACTGAACTACAACCTAGCTGCAGCCCCTTACCTGACAAGATCGATCGAGCAGTGCAGTGGTTTCGCTCAGCGTACGCGCCCGGGAGCCGTGGGTTCGAACCCTGGCATCCGTGGAATAAAAACCAAGTTTTTGCACCGTGCGCTGACAGGGTGGCCCCCCTGTCAGCCGCTGTGTGGCACAGCTGCCACGCGTGCATGCCACGCTGGCCCAGGGCCCATCTGGCAGTGCCTTGGGCTAGTTATCTGTGCGGTATCAAATGTTTTCAACCTTTTCTATTTTAAAACAAGTCCTTTCTAATTACAGTTTGGTCCTTAAACTTAAAATGCAAATATCTTTTATTTTATAAACCCAAATAATAAAAACAAAATATGTGCACTGCCCCAAATTCAATTATCTACCTATTGGTAACATTTGTTTTCTGTTTTGAATTTTCCAATTGCATTCCAAATTTGAATTCAAACAATTCATTTGTAATTTGCTAAAATCCATAACTAATTCATACTTAATCCAAATAATGCAAATAAAATATGTTTTCCATGCTATTTCAAATAAACTATTCAAATATAAATTTTGTTTCATGGTTTGAATAATTAAAATTGCTTAAATAATTTAAACCTTGTTTAAATCATTTAAAATTTGCTAAATTCATAACTTGCTCAAATTAAATTATTTTTGAACATGTAAAATATGTTTTCAAACTAGAAAAATATAAACTTTTCTAATATGAACTTGAATTTATGTTTGGAACAAATAAAATTCAAATAATTTTCAAACTTGTTTTAAATTCATTTAAAATTTGTTTAATCTTGTTTAAGTCATAATAAATTCACCCTAACTCCTTTTTCAATATCTGAAACATGTAATCCATCTAAAATTTTGTATTCTTTTCAAATATGAATTTTGTTATTTATTTTGCACAATTTAAATTGGTGAAAACAACAACTATTTGTGTAATCCCTTTAAGGAACCAAAAAAAAAATTCCCTAACTTAATAAATAAATTTCTAAATTAGTAAACCTTATTTCCAATTGGTTCTATTGTTGTTATTTTGTTGTTTTCCTCATCCATGCATCATACTAATCCACTTTCACCTGTTGGTTAATTGGAAAACAATTGTTTCAACCAAAATCATGGGCTTTTCATATGCAACTCAAAATTGCATATGGGTCCATTTAAATTGTGTTACCAAGTCCCCTAGTTTATTTTGATGCCTCCATTAACTTGACATGCATCATTCCATGATTGTGCACTATGCCATGATATTGATTGTTGATATTTCCGCATTGTTTGTTTGCTTCTTCTCGGATAGACGACGACGTTGAGACAGACGATACTTACGACACCCCTACTGAGGATCTAGCTCAGTACCAGGCTACTGAGTTTACAGGCAAGTTATCACTCACATGAACCACTGTGTTCCTTTCAACATTGGTTACCGATACTTTCCATTGTCTATTTATGCTAGCCATATGTATCGTTGCTTCTGTTACGAACCTATCACATGAATCCCTTAACCCTGATATTGCCTCACCTCCACTCCTACAACCCCATTGTTTGAGCCAGTGTCTTACTAGCATGCTTAGGTTGTTTTGCTCGAGTCTGTTACCCGTTACTTTCTGTCACTATATTTCTATTATGTTCTGGGGGCTCGATGTTAATCAATCAACCTGTTAATAATAATATGCTGATAAGGCACCGGCAGGAGGCCCTACGTGGTTTTGAGGCCTGCTAGTGTCGACCCTAATAGGAAAAGGGTCTTGTCTACTGACCCATGATGAGCGCACTATCCGCATGTGGGAAGCGTGTATGGGCGCCCCCCTCAATTTGATTCGATTCGCATCTCGTCCAAATCGCCTCATTTAGTTCGTGTTTTCTAATTGCCGCATGCATGTTTTTGCGAGCCCAGCGCAGGGTGGAACTTTTGTAGTCGGCATATAGGGGGACACGTTCTTAGAGTGCTATGAGGGTCCCCTTTCTTCGGGGCTCGATTAGCCGTGCGCCCAAGGTGCTTTGGGCTTGATGCGAAGAAGAGTTGAGTTGTGTTGAGTGCCCCGCTTGGTGGGAGGCATCCCATCTGGCGGGTTATTCTTACGTGTATAGCCAAATTGGTGCACCCCCGCAGGGATAAATCTTCTCGAGAAGCCGTGTTTTCCGCGGTTATGGTTAACTTGGTGAAAGTACTGGCTAACAAGTACTCAGAACAACTTACACCTAACTATGGATAAACCTGACTAGTAATAGGCTTATTGACACAACAACTTGATCCATTATTCACTAATCTAACTGTGTGAGTTATCCTCGGATTGCTTCTTTGGATAAGGGGCGAGATCCAGGATGGGTTTTTGTTTGGTGGTTAGTTATAGTTGGTTATGATACGCTATCTTATCTTCTTTCTGTTAGCCGGAAGTGGTAGTATCTCTGTAGTTGGTTAGAGGAGCCAGTTGCAGCATCTTTTATAACCCCTTTCTTCCGTTGAACCCAAGGCATCTGTGCTTGGTGTTGACGGGCTACACTTTGGTGAACTGTGAGTCTTGCTTGCCAGTACGTTTATGTACTGACCCCTTTGGGGCTGTGGTTTCCGCAGACTACGCTTACGAGGATCCCAGTGACGGCTACTACGTGGAGTTTGACGAGGCTGCTGACGATTAGGTAGCGGACCCCGGGCAGGATCCGAGACATCGTGGATGGGCTCCGTTTTCTTTTCATTTCCGGCTTCTTAAGCCTATTTGGATATGTCTGTACTCAGACCCTTTGAATGCTTCCGCTGAGATGTAATGATGTTATGTTGGGACATGTGTCCTCTGGATGATTGTATTTGCTATCTCTGCTCTAGTGAGAGCCATTGCAACTTATTTCAATCTTTTGTGTCTTAGAGATATGTTGTGCTATCATTCTGTTACAATCCGTTGACGTACCATGTGTGTATGGTATGAAGTACGTCAATGGTAGTATCCTGATTTCTATGGGATAGTTTACGTCGACGTTGAACAGATAGGGGTTGGTTGTCACACATACGTGTGTTGGCCTACTCGTAAGAGGACGCGGGTGCCGGTAAGCCCCGTAATCCAATCTACTATTGTTCAACGGAACGGCGAGTATCCTTTAGAAGTCCGGGTGCGACACCAAAGCATGGCATTTTTCCCGGATTCGGTTGCAACCGGGACAGCTGCCCCCTGGCCCCCTGGGCGAGAGGGGTTGTTTCCACTAGTGTCCTTCAGGGTTGTAATTTACCAACTACATGTTGGGGTCATGCGGTGTTACACGCTGCCAATCTCATCAACTTTCGACCATCGGCCTAAAACATTCATTCTCCTATGCAGCTTGCGGCAGGGTCGGCACCGAAAATTTCCCACCTTCGTAGGTTCGGTTGCTAGGTATATGTACCAATACCACCCCCTCAGCGATCAGCAATGGGACCGCTCCGTAAGTCGGGGATATACGTTGGTTATGAGACTGTGTCCATAATCAGGTTTCTGGACCCCGCGACAGGTGACTGTCATACGGCTCGTTTCGCTGATTGCATTTTTGACGAGGATCTTTTCCGGACTTTAGGGGGAGATAATCAACCCCTTGATGACAAAAGTCGAGAACTTACGTGGCAAGCCACGGGGATCCACGCTCATGACCCGCGCACTGCTGAGTCTAATAGAGAAGTTCAAAAGATAATAGATTTGCACTCATTGGCGAATCACCTGCCTGATCACTTTAGTGACTTAAAGACTGTGACAAAGTCGCATGTGCTCGCGCGCAATGCACCGGAAAGGGTTGAAATACCAAAGAGAAATCATGGTATACCCGCTCCCGTTCTTAGTCCTAAGAGGACGAGAAATCCGGTTTCTCAAATCCCAAGTACCCGGGGACGCCTGAAGAAAAAGGACAAGAGAGATTTATCGCAGCCTACCCCTGCAAAGGGGAGCCAGTTGAGACCTGACACAAGTATAGACGTTTCAGTGCACGAAATTCCGGACTTGAATTTTCCTACTTCGGAAATACCCAGCGAAGATGTGTGCGCACACATTGGAGCGGGAAAGCTAAAGGACCTTGCTCCCGGAATGGGAAATCCGGTGGAGGAAGGGAATGTGCCTGATGCACTCCATGATAAAATGGCCATTAATTATATTAATTCGGGCGAGTCAATTAATCGAGCTATGGCAAATGTCGACATTTATTTTGCAAGGAAAAATTGCCACAATCACAGATCTTGACCCAGAGCCTAACAGTCTTACTGATTGTAAGCAAAGGTCGGATTGGAAAGATTGGAAGAAGGCAATAACTACTGAGTTATTTTCTCTCAACAAAAGAGAGGTGTTTGGACCTGTTTGTCTAACTCCTCCCCATGTGCGCCCCGTTGGCCACAAATGGGTTTTTGTCCAGAAGAGGAACGAAAATAAAGAGATAGTAAGGTACAAAGCAAGGCTCGTTGCTCAAGGTTTCTCCCAGCGACCAGGTGTCGACTTCAAGGAAACTTACTCCCCAGTCATGGATGGAATTACCTTTAGATACTTGATCTCAATGGCAGTAAACTTGGACTTGACAATGAAACTCATGGATGATGTCACCGCTTACCTTTATGGTAATTTGGATTCGGACTTATACATGAAGGTACCCGAAGGTATCCCTGTTCCGAACCAAGATAGAGCTAACCGAGGTTTATACAGTGTTCAGCTTATGAAGTCACTTTATGGACTTAAACAGTCAGGTAGGATGTGGTATAATCGCTTAAGCGATTTCCTTCATCAGAAGGGCTACACGAGCAATGAAGATTGCCCATGTGTTTTTATACGGAGATCACAAGATGGTTTCTGTATTATATCGGTGTACGTGGACGATATGAATATAATTGGTACACCTGAGGATATTGAGGAAGCGAGTTCCTACCTGCTGCCGAAATTCGAAATGAAAGACTTAGGCAAAACCATGTTCTGCCTAGGTTTGCAACTTGAACATTCCCCTGCTGGGATCATAGTGCACTAGTCTGCCTACACCCAGAAGGTGTTGGAAAGATTTGGATTTGATAAGGCATACCCTTCTAAGACACCGATGATTGGGAGATCTTTACAACAAGATAAGGACCCGTTCAGGCCTAAGGAAGAGGGGGAGGAAATTCTGGGATCAGAATTCCTTTACTTGAGTGCAGTTGGCTCACTCATGTACCTCGCGAATTGCAAACAGACGGACATTGCGTTCGCTGTCAATTTGCTTGTTGGGTACAGTTTGAGCCTACCAAGAGACATTGGAAAGGCGTTAAGGACATCTTCCGATACCTGCAGGGGACCAAAGATCTTGGATTGTTTTACCGGAGGAATCAAGACCTCATGGTCGTAGGCTATGCTGATGCTGGGCACGTATTGGATCCGCACACATCCAAGTCTCAGACTGGATATGTTTTCCTTTGTGGTGGAACCGCTATTTCTTGGAAATCGTCTAAGCAAAGCCTAGTGTCAACTTCGACGAACCACTCGGAAATCATTGCACTATATGAAGCATCACGTGAGTGTGTATGGCTTCGACGGGTGACCGGCCACATCCAGTTGTTGTGTGGGCTGAACACCGTCCAAACCCCCACTATTATGTATGAAGATAATGCCGCTTGTGTTGCAAAAGTTCAGACGGGTTATGCAAAGAGAAATCTCACGAAGCATATCAATCCCAAGTTCTTCTACGCACATGAGTTGCATAAGTTGAATGAAGTAAAGATCTTACATACTAAGTCGTGCGAAAATCTTGCTGATTTGTTCACTAAATCATTACCGGCATCTTCTTTCGAGAGATGTGTTCGTGGAATCGGTATGATGAGACTTAGGGAGATGTAAGGTTCAGGGGGAGAATCTTCACAAACTCATCACTAAAACCTCGGTCCCTATGATTGAGTACTTGACTTAATAGTTAAGTGAGTTGTACTCTTTTTCCCTTTAGTGAGTTTTTATGAATTTTCTCACATAAGGTTTTTAACGAGGCAATTCGTGCAACATAGCAAAGTATACCATGTGTTTTTTCTCCATATTTTTCCCACTGGGTTTTTTGGAGTTTTGAGGCATGGCTATACGGATAATACTCAAGGTGGAGTGTTGGAAAACTTGTATACGGTGGCCCAGTAGGTGGGTTGCCTAGTCCAACTGGGCCAAGTCAAGTCCACACTTTACGTTAGTTTGGTCTTATCCCCTCATCCCCTTCCTTTATATAGCGAGGCATTGTACATAGTCTAGACATATAGAAACACAGAAGAGATTAATAAAGAGCTACTTTGCCCACACCCTGTGTCCATTTTCTTTCCTGTACGTGTGTTGATCAGTGCCTTCGTCTACATCGCCGCCATCACACACCCTCGGGACAGGCCAGCCGGCAGAGGTTGTGTAACAGGTTACTGCATGCCCACGTTTCTGAGGGGCCCACAGAGTGGAGGCTACCGCCAATCTATCCGCACTGAGCTCGGCTGCTTCCTTCGTAGAGGAACCACTGACAATAGTGGCAGTTTGGATGTAGGAACACACGATGTGGAGTTCTTTGAACAAGGGTGGCTTGGACACAGAGGTGGACCCAACCGGTAGGTTGTCTGCCGATATTGGGCCCCTGGCAGAGACGGGCCTACCCTCTAGGCCCAAGGAGGACCTGCACTTCTCCAGGCTAAAGGCCTTGTGTTCTAATTAAATTAAAATTCTTGTCCGCCCCTGATCCGTGAGGTGGAGTCTAGCAAAGCTAGGTTTTAGTAGGTGGAACCTACGCCGAGGAGACACACATGAGTGCAAGGCCCCTGCGTCATCGGGGAAGCCACCTAAAAAGGTTTTAGCTCCGGAGAACGTGCTTCTCAAGGCGCTTGGGATAGTGTCAAAGAACATGCTGTTGGAGGACGCAGCATTGCAGAACTTCAGGGCGCTCTTTGACTCACCTATGAAAGATGAGCAGCTCAGAGTAGTGGCATCGATCTTTGGCAAGGCTATGCCTGCTAGGAAGGATATTCAGGAGATGAGCATCCCACTGATGTGTGCACACTAATGTCACGCTAGCTAGCGCCCTGGAGTTGGGGTTTTACCTTTGTTATGTACCAAAACTTTGATATTCTAAACTGGAACCCGATGGGTCTGAATGATCTGCCCAAGAAAAACGCCGTCACATAATTTGTGGAGTTGGTGAAACTTAATCTAGTTTGTCTCGAGGAAACGAAGCTTGATCGGATGAATCCCTTTACCGTGATTCAATGCCTTGGGCCATCTTTTCTGGTCCTATAGAAGATGTTGCCTCTCATTTCAATAAATTTTGTTGAGTTATGTGACATGAAAAGGTATATGGTGATATTGTCAAATAAAGATTGTTCCCTTTCTCTGTAAGAGGAAGAGAGAATGAATTGTGACTGTCTTTTCCTAGAAATAGCATTGAGTCTTGGTGTCGAATCCCTGACTCGACAAGTCCCTTAGGTGACCCTATCGGGTTTCGATTAGGAGAACTCATGAGCGCTGGTGAGATCGTCGGCTAGACAGGGGGCGAGATTTACCCAGGTTCGGGGCCCTCGTAGAGGTAAAACCCTTACTCCTGCCTCTTGTCGATCTGTATTGGATGATTCGACCGGTTACAGGTTGCTCGAATCGAGAGTAGATCTCGAATTCCGAGGCTTTTTGGTCGTGCGGTCTTACTTGGTCCTCTCCTTGAGGGCTCTCCTGGCCTTATATAGATGGCCAGGTCTCGAGTCCTACCCGGAGAGGATTCAAACCCTAGCTAGGTCGGTTACAAAACTACCTAACTTAACCCGCAAGTTTAGTGCGGGTGGGCTTCTGGTGGGCCTTCTGGAGTCTTCCAAGGGCGCCTCTTCTTGGGCCTTGACATTGGGCCTGAGAGGGGGTGTCCTCACCCGCAGGGTCCAAGATCTATGTCTTCGTCAGTAGCCCCCGAGCGTGTGCTCGACTGGGATTTATTTCCAGTCGGGTAGACGGTCAGACCTTTTTTGATCTCCTATTGGAAGTTCAGCTCGACAGTTGTTGTCTTCGAAGGGTGTGTCCCCTGCATTGTAAGTTATAACGCTCGAGTATCGAGCAGCATAGGTGCCTGTTTTTGCGGCTTTTATTGCAGAAGGATGTGGCACAGTAGCTTGGCTCTCCCGAGAGATCAGGGCCAATTAATTGCGACTAGGGCAAAAACATTCCTGGCCTACACAGATTCGAGACCTCCGACTCGAACCGGATGAGGTGATTGTTGCGACTGGGCCGTTGTGGACTTATCGAGTCGAACTTAACCTATGAGGATACCCGGCGCGTCCGCTAGGATTTTTCTTCGTGTTGTTGACACGGAACTATGCCGGAGGACGCAGCTTTCGAGTGCGATTCCAGGCCCAAAAGAGAGATCTTTCTGGGTCTTACCTTCGTATTCGAAGAATACGGCATCCAGATGTGCCTAGTCGGCTGAACAATCCAGGTTCTTATGATGTAGAATTATCATGTATAGGAAAAGCAGATTTTTCCTACCCGATTTGAGTTATTTGAGCTCCATACGAAAGAAATTTCGCGTCGGAAGAAAAACTACGCCCGTATGAAAAAGTTTTCATGCTCGGGATGCTGTGCCCATACGAAAGAGTTTTCGTGCGTAGGGTATTATTCTCTCGTTCGAAGAGGTCTTGCTTTGTGAACTGTTCATGGAAGAGTTGCTTTTATCCGAAGGAATTGCTATTCATACGAAGATGAATTCGCGTTTGAACTTCCAATCGAAAAGAATCTGGTTTCGAATGACGAATGCCACGGCGTCATGGCGCACTCCTCTTCTCCCGATGGGACGTGACGGAGTGGCAGCAGAAAATGGCCCACCTTGTCAGCTTTTTGACCGGGAAACGAGACGTCGTTCCCGGTTTTTACGCGAGACGCGCAGTAAATGCGCACGATCTTCTGTTAAGATCGTGGCACGAAACAGCGCAGGCCGCCGCTTCGTTTCATCCTTACGCGTGGCGGCCGTGATGGGTGCCACGTAGCGCATCGTACGGCTGAGATTGCCTTGCCCCGTGTATAAATACGGGTGTTAACGCTGCGGTAAAACTTTCCCAGCTCTCTGTCTTCATTTTCTTCCTTGCGCCCATCTTCGTCTTCCCCGCGCTCGAGCTCTTACTGCGAACAATGGCTGGCGGAAAGAAGCGTGGTGCTGCCGGTTCTGCATCCGGCGAACCTTCCGCGCAATCCGCGCCCCGCGCCGGCGACTGGCGTTCTCCCAACACCACCGCAAAATGCATCAAGGAGATGCAGCGGGAGGGGTTGCTGCCGGCGGAGACGGAGAAGCGAGTCCGCCTCGGGAAAAAGAAGAGGTACCCAATCCTCAGTCGAACGAGCGCGTGGTCTTTGTGGACCACGTGACTCGGGGCCTTTCTTTTCCCCTTCATCCCTTCTTCCTCGGGTTGCTGTGTGTCTATGGCATACAGCTTCACGATCTCCCGCCGAACGCGGTGCAGCACATTACGTGCTTCATCGTGTTCTGCGAATGCTATCTCGGCATTCGCCCGCACTGGGCGCTGTGGAAGGCGCTCTTCAAGGTCCGGATCTTCCGCGAGAAGTCGCGGGTGGAGTCCGAGCTAGGCGAACCGCTTCGCACCGGCGGCTTCGGGATCCAAGCTCGACAAGAAGGCAGCTACTTCAACATGCACTTCGTCGACTCCGCCCAAAGCTGGCGGAAAAGGTGGTTCTACGTCGTCGACAACAGCTCGGGTGGGATTGTAGAGTTCCACCCGTTCGCTGTTTTGACCAGGCGAAAGTCTTGGGGGCACAAGATGTCAACCGAAGAGACCCAGACTGTTGCGCCTTTACTCGCAAGAGTAGCTGCTCTTCGGGACCAGACGCGGGAGTTGTGCTCAACGGGATGCATCTGGCGAGCATCTTTTTGAAGCGCAGGATCCAGCCACTCCAACAAAGGCCCTCCGCCATGTGGGAGTATCAGGGCTCAGAAGATCCCAGTCGAGTAAGCCGTGAGGAACTTTCGAATGTAGAATTCGAGAAGAAAATCGCGGGTATCACCCGACTGAAGGTGGGAGAGAAATTCCCCGATTGCTCTGTTCAAGCCTTCGCCGCCTCAAATCCTCCCCAGCCGAGGTTAGTTTCTTTCTCTTTTTCGTCTTTGTGTTGTTCCTTTTTTCTCCGTTCAGAGTCCTAGTCGATAAGATTTTCCTTGTCTTCTTCTTGCATTTGCAGAGCCTAGCCATGGCGGACTGCTACCCGCCAACCACGGGGGAAGCCGCCTCAGAGCAAGTGTCGAGCCATCAAGACGGCGCGATTGACACCAGCGTCGCCAATGCCTCTTCGAGTTCAGAGCACGATTCTTCGGATGACGTTGCGGACTCGAATGGCGCTCCGACGAAACGTCGTCGGGTAGATGAGGACGAAGCTACTTCCAAGGACAAATCCTTGGAAGCATCGCCCAGTCAAGCTCCTATCCGTGCGACTCCACTTCGCTCCCTTGCTCCTTCGCCTTCGTTCCCAGTGATGACGCCCGCTTGGAACGCGGACTTGCTGGATGACGACGAGGATGACGAGTAAATGTTTTTTCCTTAATCTTGGTCGAACATTTTCTGTGCTTCAATATCGATTGTTTCTATCTTCCGGTGCAGTCTACAGATGATCTGTCCTCGCAGGTACGCCGCTGCCGTTCCTCCCGAGAAGAGAAATAAGGCCAAGGATGCGTGAAACTCCCACCGCGGGCACCGTCCAAACTCTCCCAGAGCGGCTCCTGAAGCTGCTGTGGAGCGTGGAGCCCCCAGCTTCGCCGCCAGGACTTCAGCTTCTAAGGAAGTGACGGATAGCTCCGCGGATCCACTCTTCCGCGCTTCTGGCCAGGTAAACGTCATCTTACGTCTTCAAATTTTCTATCGGGTGCACGACAGTGCTCCCGATGGGAGTAGCCCCCGAGACTATAGCCGATTGCAAGCGATCGGCTACAGGCTCTGAGTCTAGTTCCTTTCTTCTTTATCTCTGTGTTTTTATCGGGTGCACGCAGTGCTCCTGGGAGTAGCCCCCGAGGCTGTAGTCGATTGTAAATAATCGGGTACAGACTCAAATTTAATCCATTTAACTCTTCCATCTTCGTGCTTTTGCAGTCGCTCGTTGATTCTCTTGCGGCGATTGGTCGTCGCGTCGTTCTCGCTGAATCGGATTGCGAGTCCCTTCGAACGGACCGTAGCCGACTTCAAACTGAAAACGACCTCCTCAAGGGTAAGTTCTATTATTTCTTTGTCTTCACTGTCCTGTGAATTCTTGATTTCTGATAAGCATCTTTTCGCAGCTCAACTTGAATTTTCGGAATCCGAAAGGTCAAACTTTCTGAGCAGGTAACTGCTCGGAGGCTGACCTGACGGCCATTCGACAAGAGCTAGAGGCTTCCCGCATGCAATCAGAAGATTTTAATCGACAGCTTGCGGATGCGCGGAAGACCCTGAAGGAGCAAGTTGAAGCTGGCAGTAAAGCTGACAATAATATTGTCGAGTTCCTCCGTCCCCTCGCGGAACGTTTTGCGGGTAAGTGCATTTTGCGACTTCTGATATTTTATTCCGCTGAACTTTGCTAAGTTTGGTCTTCTTTGTTCACAGGTCTTCTGGACGTCCCCCTAGAGATCCCTGGGCTCCAACGGGTAGACGTGCTAACCGACACACTTGCACAACTCAAGAGACATTCCGATGGAATTCTCTCTCTGATTAACGATGCCTCCCAGGCATTGGTGCAAGTGCATGCGCATCGTTGCCAGCGGCACTCCTACGCCTGCGCTAGATGATCTGCTGAAGGCTTTTTCGGAAGGCGGTCTTCTGGATGCCTTCGCAGTCGCTCAATCAGAGGCTGGCGCGAAGACTGCGATCCAATTTGCTCTGGCGCACGGAGTCGAAGGGTTGGAGGAGGCTTACTCGTCCATTCCAGTTGATCCTTCCACGGGCAAAAAGGTACGGCTCTCTCGTTTTGGCGAGAAAGCCGCCATTCTTGCTCGGAAGCTTTCTGAGATTTTCGCTCGGAAGAAGGGAGGGTCGACTGCCGCTAGTGGGAGCACCAATGTAGCCTCGTAGTTTTTTTTTATTTCCTTCCTTGAATGTAATGAACCTTGGGATGTATTCCCGTACCTTTGTGTCCTTGATCGAAGCATTTATCCTTTGGAATTTTATTCTTTTTGTTTGTGCCTTGTCTCCCGATGGAGTAGCCTCCAAGCGTTTTTAGTCAGATGTGCGACTAGAAACAACTCGAGTAGGGCATCTCACTTCTTTCCTTGTACTTCTTCCAGGCTACTGTGTTTGCCGAAACTTCTGGTGGACGTGGTAATCCAGTAAATCCACTTGTGGCCGCCGTGGGCACTTTTGCTGGCCTCCGTGATAAGGTTCATGAGGGTGAGCGTAGGCTGAAAGCTCTGCGCGGGGTTGCTGATGTGGCGATATCCAAACAGAAATTGGCGGCTGAGCGCGAACAATTTCTGATGGACGAACTATCTTCAGTCGCGAGGGAGTTGCTATGTAAGTGGTGCAGCCCCCGTGCATTTTTCATCCTTTGTATTCTTCAGCTGACTAAGTGCGTCTGCCCTTCAGTTGTTAGACCGGATGACAGGGAGGAAAGCAGTGGGTGGAAAACCACATTCACCAAGAGGCTAACAGCCCGAAACCTCATGCGAATAACTTCTGGTCTGATCGCAGTCGAGGTTTGTGATGGCCACCTTGAAATTCCGAGTTCTGCAGGCGAGAATTCTCGTGGTTCTTTTCACGAGGTCTTGATCGCGATGAATGCAGCTTTTTATCCACTCGAAAGGGGTCCCGAAGACTGGAGCTATCTACTCAGGCTGTTTAGTCGGGAAGGGGAGATTCGCACGTGCGTACGCAAACAGATGACTTGCGGCGCGGTTGTGGCTCTCTCTTTTGTCCGAATATGGCATCCTGAGATAGATTTGAACTCCGCAGCTCGGCGCCCAGATTATGCAATCGAAGACATCACACCGTTTTATGATGCTGTACGCCCTGCAGCGAGAAGATTATCCGAATGACCTCTGAAGAGGTAGATAGGGTCTTAGCGACCGAGAATGATAAGCGTTTTGACTGATTTGTCGGATGTGAATATCCTGTAAACTGTTTATAGTTTGTAAAAATTGTTGTAAGGTGTGTAACCTTGTATTTTATGATATTTCTTTGAGATGCTAAGTTTTTAGGTGTAGCCCCCGTGTGTGCGATGGGGTGTGTACCTGTGACTTTAGCATGCAGTAAACAAGAAGCTTCGGTAAATATGATGAGGAAATCATGTATTTTTATTGCAATGACTGAGAAGTCATGTATTCGAGCTACAAAATTGGCTAGTATAGCCTTATTGTTGTAGAAACAAGTAAACCTAGGAGAATTTGCGGAGTTGTGCAATATTCCATGGATTGGAATAGATTCCTCCGGTCTCTGGATTCTTGAGCCTGTAGGCTCCTCCTGGGATAACTTCGTGTACGATGAAGGGTCCTTCCCAAGGCGGTTCAGTTTGTGTCCTTCCTTCTGCTTGAGCCGCAACACTAAGTCACCTACCACGAATGACCTGTGCGTATGCGGCGACTGTGATAGTTGTGTAGCGATTGTTGATAAACTGCGGATCTTGCGAGTGCGATGTCCCGCATTTCGTCGAGTGCATCCATATCTTCTGCAAGTGCTTTTTGGAGGTTTCTTCGCTGTAGGCCACAACCCGTGGGCGCTGAATCGAACTTCCTCGGGAAGGACTCTTCCACCCCGTATACCATAAAAAATGGTGTGTATTTTGTAGACCTGTTTGGGGTTGTCCGGAGGCTCCAGACGGAGGGTAGCTCCTCTGCCCAATGCCCTGCTGCGGGGTGCAGACGGTCGAGTAGTCGTTTCTTGATCCCAGCCGAAACTAAGCCGTTGGATCTTTCGACTTGTCCGTTCGTTTGCGGGTGGCGACCGAAGCAAACTTGAAATTGATGCCTTTCTCTTCGCAGAACTGCTGTGTTTCTTTTGCCGTAAAGTTTGTGCCGTTATCTGTAATGATGTCGTGTGGCACACCAAATCTGCATATGATGGAATCGAGGAACTCCACGGCGCATTGGGCGCTAGCCGAAGTTACTGGTCTTGCCTCTATCCATTTTGTGAATTTGTCGACTGCGACCAGCAGGTGTGTATATCCACCGGGTGTGGATCTGCGTAATGGTCCAACCATGTCTAGCCCCCACTGTGCAAAGGGCCAGGCGATGGGTATCATGTGCAACTCCGTGGCGGGTGCGTGCGGCTTTGGTGCGAATCGCTGGCAGGCGTCGCATCTATCGACCAGGTTTTTTGCATCGGGCTGCTGTTAGCCAGTAGAATCCTGCTCGAAAGGCTTTTCCCAATATCGCTTTCCAGCTAGCATGATGTCCGCAATCACCCTGATGTATGTCCCGGAGTAATTCCTTTCCGTCTTCGGGTGCGATGCAACGCTGAAGTATTCCCGAGATGCTTTGTTGTATAATTCTCCGTTAACCACCCGAAAGGATTCGCTACGCCTGATTAGCTGTCGAGCCTCACGTGGATCGGCCGGGAGCTGTTTGTTTAGCAGGTAGTCGAGATATTTCTGCGTCCAGACTGGTTCGACCAGAAAAACCTGCCGTGATATGTTATGAGTAAGCTCGAGAAGCGCGATTTGCGGGCTGACCTCTGTTTCCATTGCTGCGGGTGTTTCTGCGGGTTTCTTCAGTTTGATCGATCTCTTAATCATCCGCTCGAAATATATCCCTGACGGTATGGGTGTGTTCGTGGAACCCATGTTGGCCAGTGTCTGCTTCTTCGTTGCTAGATCTTGCAATGTGTTTTTAGCGCACCCTTTAAAGCTTCCTTCGAGTAGGTTATACATGTCGCGATATGCAACCATGTTTTCAGCAATGGCGTCACATTCTTTCATCGTTTGCTGCACTATGAGGTTGGAATCGCCGTAGATCATTAATCGGGTAGCTCCACAGGCGATTGCCATCTTCATCCCGTGCAATAGTGCTTCATATTCTGCGTCATTGTTCGATGCTGGGTCATCGGTGGAAAATCCAGTCGCAAGACGTACTGCAGTTTGTCTCCGCTAGGTGAGATGAGGACGATTCCTGCTCCTGCTCCTTCGTTTCTCTTGGATCCATCGAAGTACATTATCCAATTGCTCGTATACTCGGGTGGCCCGGGTGTTTGCAGCTCTGTCCATTCGCTGATGAATTCCACGAGAACTTGGGATTTGACTGCGTTGCGTCCAGCATAGGTGATGTCCCAGGCGCCCAGCTCGATGCTCCACTTTGCTATTCTTCCGGATGCCATGGGTGTTCATGATTGTCCCGAGTGACGCATCATTAACAACTGTGATGGCGTGTTCCTGGAAATAATGTTTGAGCTTTCGAGCTGTGAGAACAACCCCGTATGCGAGCTTCTGATAGTGGGTAGCGTTGTTTGCATGGCGAAAGTACTTCGCTGATGTAATATTGGTCTTTGAACTCCGTATGCTTTGCCGTCTTCAGGTCTTTCGACTACGATCGCTGTGCTGATGACCTGGTTTGTAGCGGCTAAGTATAGGAAAGTGGCTCCCTTTCTTGCGGTGTCGCAAGGATGCGCCTGCTTTGCAAGGACCGCTTCAGATCTGCGAACGCTTTTTAGCTTCGGGTGTCCATTCGAATTTGTCCGTCTTCTTCAGTAATATGTAGAAGGGTAATGCCTGCTCTCCAATCGTGCGATGAATCTGCTCAGGGCTGCTAGTCGTCCTGCGAGCTGCTGTACTCCGCGTAGATTGGTTGGCTCCTTCATAGTCAATATGGCTTGTATTTTCTCCGGTTGGCTTCAATGCCTCTGGCGGATACCAGGTACCCGAGAAGTTTGCCTGCGGGACACCGAAAACGCATTTGGTCGGATTGAGCTTGATCCGATATGCGTTAAGGGCGTCGAATGTTTCTCTGATGTCCTCGAGGAGTGTGTCCTCCACTCGAGTTTTGATGACGATGTCGTCGACGTACACTTGTACGTTTTTGCCAATGAGATTGGCGAGGCATCTTTGCATGCAGCGCTGATATGTTGCGCCTGCGTTCTTCAGCCGAAGGCATTGTCGTGTAGCAGTATACACCGTGTGGTGTGATGAAGCCGTCTTCTCCTCGTCTTCCTTTTTCATTCGGATTTGATTATATCCTGAATAGGCGTCTAGAAAGGAGAGACGCTGGCAACCTGCCGTAGAGTCCACGATCTGGTCGATTCGTGGTAGAGGAAAGTTGTCCTTGGGGCAGTGTTTATTTAGCGACGTGTAGTCGATGCACACCCGAAGGATATCCGTGTTTTTCTTGGGGACCAACACCGGGTTTGCTAACCAGGTGGATATTTTGATCTCCCTGATGAAGTTTGCGGCTAGCAATCTGTTTACTTCTTCTCCAAGCGCTTTCTGCTTAGGTTCTGAAAATCGTCGAGTCGTCTGTTTGATGGTTTGGCGTCAGGAAAGACTTCGAGTGAGTGCTCGGCAAACTCCCTGGGTATTCCTGGCATATCTGAGGGCTGCCAGGCGAAAATCTCCCAGTACTCACGAGGAGTTTGACGAGCGCGCCTTCCTATGCTGGCGAGAGGGTTGTGGAAACCATCGCCGTCTTCGCGGAGTCTGTCGGGTGCACTTGGTGCTTGCGAGTTTCGCTGTTGGCGCTGAATTCCAGTTCGGGTGCGTTTTTCTTCGTGAGGGGCATAACGGAGTGGTCCGTTGTTTTTGCTAGCTCTTGAAGTTCTTCTTGCATCCCGAAAGATTTTGCGATCTCATTAAATTCTATGTCGCACTTGTCCGATTTCTGGAAGTCTCCGTCGATGGTGATCACACCGTATTCGCCAGGTAGCTTGAGCTTCAAGTATGCGTAATGTGGCACGGCCATGAATCTGGCGAACGTTGTTCGACCAAGAATGGCGTGGTACTGTGAGGGCCAGTCGACGACTTCGAAGTCCAGGAATTCCCTTCTGTAGTTGCGTGGGGAGCCCAGTACAACTTCTAGGTTGATTGTTCCGAGTGGACGGATTGCTTTGCCCGGAACTATCCCGTGGAAGGATGTTTCTGATTCCGTTAGGCCATCCAGATTTTTGTTAATTCGACAGAGTGTATCCGCGTAGATGATGTTGATGCCACTGCCACCGTCCATGAACACGCGGGCCAGGTCATAATTGCCAATTTGAGCTTGAATGACGGGGGCGTGTCCCGGCCGATAGACTCGTGGCGGGTGGTCTTCTTTCGAGAACGTGATTGGCTGATCGGCCATCTTCAGGTACTCGGGCTTTGTTGGTGGCGTCTGCACTGCCATGCATATTTGTCTCGAGTTAGTCTTTTGAGCTCTGCGAGAGGGGCATACCTTCTGTATCATCCGAGGAGTTGTCCATGCGGAGTCGGGTATGTATTTGCTCCCGCGTTTTGTTGTGGTGGCGCTGGCAATGTGGCGAGCGCCATGTTTGGGTTGGTCGGTGGAGGTGGAGGCGGTGGTAGCTGGAATTGTTGTCCCCCTCCTGGCAGTGGTGGATAGTTTTGGTGGAAGCAAATCTTTTCTTGGCGAGCGCGTCCGAGATTTCGATGAACTTTCGGCAATCCTTGAGAAGGTGCGTTGCCTTAGTCTTGCCCGTGCGCTTGTCTGTGAACAGATGTAGCGAGCAGTATGCATCGAGGTCTTCCTCGGGTGATTTTTCTTCTGCCTTTGGTTTCCACTCGCGACTTCCGCGACGACCGGAGTCGCGACTTCGCGTGAATTCTGCTGCCACTAGTTCTCTATCATCGTGGTCGTAGTATTTTCTTCTCTTCCTTCGTCCGTGGCGGTCGTCCTCGTGTGCAGGTGATGATCCTCTTTCGTTGCGTACTGCGTCTTCTCCATTGGCCCATTTTTCGGCTATGACCATGAGCTCCCCGATGGTTTTGGGCGCGGCTCTGCCGAGCTCTTCTCGAAACGCGGTTCTTCTTGCTCCTTTGGCGAAGGCCTCAATCGCCACTTCTTCAGAGATTGTCCCTGCGGTGTTCCTGAGCGTGTTCCACCGCTGGATGTATTCTCGGGTGGATTCACCGCTTTTCTGTTTGCAGGCTCGTAGTTCTTCGATTGTAGCCGGCCTCTTGTAGGTCGACTGGAAGTTCTTGCAGAAATCACGGTGTAAGTCATCCCATGATGCGTAGCAAGATCGTGGTCTCCTTTCCAGCCAGCTGCGGGCTGCTCCGGCTAGGTGCAAATTGAGGTATTGCATAGCCGTGTTCTTGTTACCACGTTGGCATTTCACTGCCGTGAGGTAGTCGCTCAACCATTGAGAGGGCTCGAGTGAGCCGTCGTACTTCGTCACTTCCGTGCTGAGCTTGAATCGCTTGGGTAGGGGCGCCTCGCGGATACTACGGGCGAAACATAGCGCGCCGCAGGTTTCGTCGTCCGAAGAGCCGGATGATGAACGGTCGCGATACCTTGACGCCCTTGCTCTATCCACTTTATTTTGCGCGATGTCCGATCGCGCGTCCCGTCCGGGTTGATCGCGATCGGCGTTCTTCCGTGGTTCCTTGCTTCGTTTGCGTGAACGGCTGCCGCGGTGTCGCGAGCTTTTTTCTCTCGAGCTGTCGTCGCCGCTGCTTCGACTGTCATCACGGCGACGGGCTTCTTTCCCTCGGCCACGACGTGGCGACTTGTCTTTTCTTGGGGAAGAGCTTCTGTACCTGCGGGGCGTTTCTTTGTCCTTATCCTTCTCCAATCGCTCCTTCTCCAATTGTTATTTGCGATCGTGAGAGGCGAGCCTCGCGGCTGCCAACCCTAGACCTTTGCGAATATGCTTGTATTGTTCCACCCGGGGATCGCTATCCGTCGGCTGGTTCATCTGCATGTAGGTTGCTGCGGCTAGGATCGCGGCGGCTGGGGTTTGCGGGTAGACGTTGCCATCGTCGTCGACCCTCATGAAAGAAGACGTGGTAGACCTGTTGGTTCAAGCCATAGATTCGTGGTCCCTCGTCGACGCTGCAGGTCCCTTCCCCCAGGTCGGGTACCGACTGAAGGTGCATGGGATAGCTCGGCTCGACGTAGGCTTGATTCATCCGCCGCTCTCCTGCGACGGGCTAGATCTGCTCGGGCATCCTTGATGTTTGAGGCTGCCCTCACTAGGGTAGTGGTAGGCGTTAGGTCTTCCTGTGTGGCTCCCGCCGCAGGTGGCTGGCTCTTTCGCATGGATTCCTTGGCTCTTTTCCAGGCTTCCCGCGAAACGCCGATTATATCGCGCTCAGTCGCGCTATATTCAGTTTCCGAGGGCTGTTCCGACCCTGCCATGCAGACTTGGGCCAGTTGTGGTCCATGTGTCCTAGGCGTAGATCAGAAAGCTTTCCGCACCCGAGAGGGTTCCTCTGTCGAGAGGGTGTGGTAGTCGACTGCGTTGTAGCGGATGGACTCGCCGCTTTTCCCTGTAGGAAAGCGCGAGTTGGCGGTTCCAGATTCGGTTTCAGATTCATCTGAGAAGTGGAGGATCCCGTCTCTGTTCTCCATGAAGTTGAAGCTCCCGAACGTCAGGGTGACGCTCTTCTCCAGTTCCTCGAACGCCGGGCGTGATTCCGGTGAGTGAGGCGTGACCACGACAGATCCGATATGTATAGGATTGTTCGGAGCCGTAGCCGTTGGTTTCCAACGGGAGTTGGACGTCGATGAAGCCGAAGATGCCGGTGATCCAGCGCCCGCGATTCCCACAGACGGCGCCAATTGTCGAATCCCTGACTCGACAAGTCCCTTAGGTGACCCTATCGGGTTTCGATTAGGAGAACTCATGAGCGCTGGTGAGATCGTCGGCTAGACAGGGGGCGAGATTTATCCAGGTTCGGGGCCCTCATAGAGGTAAAACCCTTACTCCTGCCTCTTGTCGATCTGTATTGGATGATTAGATCGGTTACAGGTTGCTCGAATCGAGAGTAGATCTCGAATTCCGAGGCTTTTTGGTCGTGCGGTCTTACTTGGTCCTCTCCTTGAGGGCTCTCCTGGCCTTATATAGATGGCCAGGTCTCGAGTCCTACCCGGAGAGGATTCAAACCCTAGCTAGGTCGGTTACAAAACTACCTAACTTAACCCGCAAGTTTAGTGTGGGTGGGCTTCTGGTGGGCCTTCTGGAGTCTTCCTAGGGCGCCTCTTCTTGGGCCTTGACATTGGGCCTGAGAGGGGGTGTCCTTACCCGCAGGGTCCAAGATCTATGTCTTCGTCACTTGGACTAAATGCAAAGATGTTTTTATTGGAAAGTATTATCCATCTCCAAAAATTATCCAACTGGGGAGTAGCATTATGAAATTTAGACAATGTGATAATGACCAGTTTCTCAAGCTTGGGAAATAAGGAAAACTACGGTTAAGAACTGTCCCACACATGGACTAACTATGTGGATGGTTGTCCAAACCTTTTTATGGAGGATTAAATATTTCGTCAAGGAATTTATTGGATTCAGATGCGGGAGGAACCTTCATGAACCTCACCTTAGACTCAGCAAACAAGTTATTGGATGAGCTAATGAAAAACTATACCCAATGGCACACAGAAAGGGCTCCAACATGTAAAATGGTAAATTTTGTTGAGGAGGTCTCTTGTTTGGGTGATAAAATTGATCTTAATAATGTTTCCTTGAACTCTCTAGTTGATAAAGATAATGATCAAATTGATGTGATTTTTTTTACTAGAAACAACTTCAACAATAGTGCTTCTAGGAATAACTTTTGTCGTAACAACTATAGGCCATATCCTACTAATAAGGGTAATTCATATGAGAATTCGTACTGAGATGCTTATAACAATCCTAAAAGTTCCACCTCTGATCTTGAGAACATTCCTAAATAATTTCTTAGTGCACAAAAATATTTCAATAAAACTGTTGATGAAAGGCTTGCAAAACTAGATAATCTTGTGCTGAAAGTTGATAGTCTTGCTCATGATGTAGAATTAAAAAAATTAGGACTACACCTCTTGAAGCCAAGAAAACCGAACGTATAAATTCAATAGAAGTTCAAATAAATGAGAACATCAGAATGTTAGCTCAAATACTTGCTAGAAGAGAAAAATAAGCTGAAATAGCTGAAAAGCTGCTAAAGTGAGCATGTTAGAATTAATACCACCCAACCCTTTCAGGAAGTTAAAATCAGTACCAATGAGTATCATAATACTTATAAACATGTTGATGTAAGAACAAATGGGATTGGAGAGGTCATTACTTTAGGTAGAAGGAGTCCCAAAAGTTCAGACGTTAAAAATATTTCGAAGGAATTTTTTTGTTGAAAGTGGGATTGACGATAATATGACTTTAGGAGAAAATTTTGCCTCCATGTTTGAGGATGATAAACTTTATTTTGATAATTGCACCATCTATGATTTTATAAAGTTTTTTTTTTAAAATAGGTAAAGATCCTAGTGCTAGTAAGATGCATATTGTTTTCACTAAACATGTCACTAATGCTCTTGCGGAAGCTAGAGAAGAAATGATCTATTCCTAGAAATTTACAAGATGCTTGGGAGCCCACTATTAGAATAAGCGTTAATAATTTTCATTGCAATTCTTTGTGTGGTCTTGGTTCAAACTCTTCAATTATACCTAAAAGTTTATATGATATGCTTGATTTGAAACCATTGGATGCGAGTATTTTGGGAGCGCATCTTATAGACTCCAGTTTTAAAAGACCTTTGGGAAGGATTGATGATGTTATCATTATTTCTAATGATTATTATGTTGTCGTTCATTTTCTTGTTTTGTATATTGAATGAAATACTTCTTGGCCTATTATTTTGGGGAGACATTTTCTTCGCACCGTTGGTGTCGTTATTGATATGAAAGAGGGAATTATAAGATCTCAGTTCCCCCTTAAAAAGGGAATGGAACACTTCTGTGGAAAGAGAATGAAGTTACCTTTTTAATCCATTGTGAGGACCACTCATGATTCTATTGATAATAATTTATTTGTTCTTCATGCCTAGCTAAAAGCGTTAAGAAAGGGCTTGTGGGAGGCAACCCACTTTTTTTTATTTCGTTATCCTTTTTGTTTCTTCTATTTTCTTTTATTCTTTTCTTTTTTGGAAGTTGTTACCTCGGTAGCAACCTCTCCTTATTCTTTTTACTTCGTTTTTGTGCCAAGAGTAACCTCTAATTGAGAGGTAGTTCGATTTGGGAAATTTGCAATTCTGAAACAAATTTCTACGCTGTTACCAAGAAATTTGTATATCTTAGACAGAACATCGTCTTGCGTTGAAATAAAATAGACACATTACCCAGGTTGTTATCTAACTTACGTTAGTTTCACACTTCGAAAAATTTCATCTTTACCGACTGTTCTGTTTTGGTAGATTTCTGCCAATATTTGCATTTGCGTTGTAATCTGTTCAATTTGGTGTTCTTATGAGGGAAAGAGATTTAAAAGGAGTTCGGACTGTACCTAATGTTTTAATTAAAGTGTGAGACTTGTGTTCAAACTGAACCAAGTCCGATACACCAGTTGCTCATTGCGGAGGCCCCATGCTGGCTTTTGGAGGAAATTGATAAATGGATGAGATGGTTCTTTTGGGAAGGCTCTGAGCATGCACTTGGAGGTCAATTCTTGGTGGCTTGGGAAAATATGTGCAAGCCTTACAGTTTTGGAGGGCTGGGAGTAAAGAATCTAGCAAAGCATGGCCTTGCTTTGAGGGTGTGGTAGGAGTGGATACAACGGACGGATGACTCCTGCCCTTCGCAAGAGCTACCAATGTTAAAAGACACCATGGCAGTTGAGGTGGTTGACATTGTGGTAGGTATCCGTGTGGGAAATGGAGAAAAGGAACTATTATAGAAGGACAGATGGATAGCTATAATTTCTTCCAGGAGATCGTCACCATGTTGAGAGCAGGTGTGACCACAAGGATAACTAACAAATGAAGGGTCCATGAGGCTTTGCATGAGAGTAAATGGGTCTCGGACGTTAAGGGATCTATCAATGATCTCATGGCGGCACAATGTGTTAGGTTATGGACCTCCACTATGAGGTTACCGCGAGATGAGTCACAGGAGGATGAGTTCATTTGGCCTGCGGCGGTATCTGGGAGAAACTCGGCTAGTTCCACCTACTGAATGCTAACGTAGGGTTCAATCAGATTTCCACTTGCTAGCGGAGTTTGGAAGTGCTGGGCGCCAGTAAGTGCAAAATATTCATGTGGTTGGCTCTGCAATACATAATCTGGACTTCGGACAAGAGAGCGAGACACAGATTGCAGGATAATCCGGAAAATTGCGAAATGTTCCTCTAGGAGATCAAGACAACAGATCATATTCTACTAGAATGGGTTTATGCGCGTCAGGTGTGGTGGAATTGCTCGAGGAGGCCCAGGGTTCAGATTTTGATGCCCTCAACCACTAACAAGCTTTAGAATTGGTGGTTGGCAACCCGAGATAGATTCAAGGGCAAATAGAGCATATCGGTGGATTTGATCATCACCCTGATATGCTGGAGTTTGTGGAAACAACACAACCCGAGAGTGTTTCAGAATGAAAGCGAGATCTACAGTGACGAGGCACTTTCCACTAGAGTGATTGAGGAATTCAGATGGTGGGTGGCATCGGGAGCTGTAGTAGGAGGAATCTATTTAGAGTAGTCCATTTTTGTGTGTGTCGGGGGTGGACGATGGCAGAATTGTTGTCGCAATATTGTAATTCAATATTCTATCTTCTATAATAATCTGGTATGCAATTGCATACCCTAGAAAAAATAAACTGAACCAAGTGGATTTATTATTTTGATTACACTAACGTTGCTAATGAAGATTGTGAGAAAGTTTTGGGAGGAGGGAGTTTTCAAGTGTACAGAGAGAAGAATGATGTGGTGAGAAGAAGGATGGGAAAAAGCTTAAGCTTTGGGATGCCAATCTAATGCAAGTGTCAAATCTTGGGGACGCCTAAGGCATCCCCTTCATCAATAAAAATATCAGGTTTCTTTCAAAACACTATATTTTGTTGTTCACATGATATGTGTTATTCTTCGAGCGTATTTTTATTTTGCTTTCATTTTTTTGTTCTCTTTGCTGTAGCTTTTGGTTGGATCCTAGAACTTTTATTTTAGTAGAGATATGCTCTGTTTTGATTGCCTGGAATACTCTAGTTTTCACTCTTATTATTCTGCGAGTGTTTCGTTTTGGCTAGTACTGTATTTAGCTCTAGTTTTTCACTCGAATGTTGTTTAGAGCTTGTTGGTTTGCTTCAGTTATATTTGGTTATCTCTCTGATCTTTGATGATTATTGGCTTTGAGAGTTGTTTTGAATAAGTTGATTGGTGTTGGAGAAGAGAAAATTGTTTCATGCTTATAGTGGTGCAATAGGAAGTTGTTTTGACCGTGACTTAGACTTTGGCATGTCATGTTAGATGTTATTTTAATTGTGTGCTTAGTTATTTATGATGTGTCATGACTAGTCTCAAACATCTGAGATTTCTTAATGGGTTATTTAATTTAATCACGTGTTGTTGTCTCATATTGAATCATGGTATTGTGGTATTTCTCATTTGAATGCTTTATCTGAATTGACTTGGCGCATGTGTTGTCCTTAATCATGTCTTGAGCCATGGATGCTCTATCCCCGCTCCCCCCCCCCCACCGAACATCTCTTCTCCGGCGACGTCGCGCCCGATCATCCAGAAGACCTGTATGGCAAGGACTCACCTGCGGAAGGGGACGATCCCTTCGAAGATCCTCTCTCCTAGAATCTACACTCCGGCGAAGGATGAACTCGCAAAAATCTAAATCTCACTCCAAGTCTGATCTAGGCAGACAAACGACCTCGCCGTTGGAGACAATCTGCTCCTCGGTAAAGACCAGCATTTGTCATACCCGCCAACAAAGTATATCTTGCTAAAAGGGGAAATAAAAATTAAACACATTAGGCCCAACAACCAGCCTGTGTCATACCCACCAGCGCAATATCTTCCTCGACTTCTCTAATTGAAATTAGTTTGTATTCACAAATAAGAAAAGGCAATCAAATCTAGTTTTCAAATCCTACCACTTATCTCATATACGGATCAATTTTATCCATGGCTTTGTGCACCATTTCGATTCACCCATCTTGACCACATTTTGTTGCACCGACTCTAATACTATCTTTCAACACATATGTGTGTGGTGTGACTCCCTAATATAGCCCCCTAAACTATATAGCTTTCCTGAACAAGACTTACTCAAAAAGAATACACAAAGCAGTTAGCTCCAAGGGTCCCTTCGAAGAAAATTTACACGAAGTGCAACATTGAGTTTATAGCGCTCATTCAGTTCATAAATTTGACCCAAGAGAAAATGACGCAGTTGTTAGGGGAGGGAGTGTCCTCGTTCCAGTCAGTGATTTCGGGCGAGAAGTAGTGAGATGGTTTGGCTCAGTTTGAGTTAATTATGCCCAACACTCAGTTAACCAGCTTGACGATAGGAAATAGCATAATTTGAAATTCCCGAAATCTTCCAAGCCCCCCCAGCATGAATCATGACTTGTGGCTGATTTTACGCGTATCATCAGCTTTCTTGATCTTAGTGTGCAAGTGTAACTATATATTTCAAGAATAGGTAGCGCTCCTTGAGCTCTCTGCCACCCATATGAGGAGTACTAGCTAGTTTCCAAAGGTACCAATGTGAGAAATGCAATCCTAAAAGGTGTAATACATATAAAGAGCGAGGTACAATCGTAGCGCCAATGAATGAAACAACAATGGTAGTAGCAACTACTTGATTGAATAACTGAAAAAGTTTATGGACCTTTTCTCCTAGCATTCTCATTATCATCACCCTTGCGAGCGGTGCATCTGCCACATTGTCAGGAGTAAATTCGAGGTGGTTGCAAGAAAACTTACCATGCTAGCTCTTCAGTAATTGTTGATATTATCTACCTTCATTATTTTTAACAATATTGTGTCTCAGGCTTTTTTTTCTTTTTTCTCTTATTACCTCTTAATTTACTATTTGGATGCATACATGTTTTGACATCGATTTAGTAGAACAGTTTTGAGAAGATTTTCATGGTTGTGAATCTCCCTTGTCCCTCATTCCAATCCCTTGGCATGAATTGGCTATCAGTTAAGCTTACATAAAAAAATATGAATTATTACTACCAAGCTCAAGTTTGTTTGGAGAACGTTGGTACTTAACCTAGCACTTACATAACTCTAGAACTAAATCATGGTTAAATCATGTAATTCCAGTGATTTTCAACTTCTTTGTAGAAGGGATAATGTACAAGTACCACTGGTAACTGCGATTTTATCTTCCGTCCTACCTTGATGCCTCACTTAGAGAGTGCTTCTACGACTCAAGGGCGATACTACTTAACCAATAATCAGGGATGCACAACCCTATATGTATCAAAGAAAGCTGGTGATAAATATTTCTCAACCTAGTTTAGATGGAATAGACTTAGGAAAGCCTATTATTCATCTGAACGATAGCTCGTCCTTATTGGTCATCCATGCACCACTCCATCGCAGCATTGCCCTTGTTCCTTAGCTGCTTTGTTTATTCGGCGCTCGACAGCTAATCCATGATTGCGTTCTTCTCCAAGGCGAGGTTCTAACATGATCGTCTACCATAGCCGCCGTAACCTCCCCCTCGTATAGTTCCCCATATCATTGTCTGGAGATAGAACACGAGACTAAATGAATCCACTGATAGAGATAAATGGGAGATTGGAGTGCCATGGGTGTTAAGTTCTGATAGACTAGATTCAACCGTGGCTGACAAGCTCAAGGGGAGATTGCGATACTTTAAATGGGCGGAAAGTTTCGAGATGGTCCAGATGAAATCACCCACCTTTAAATGTGATTGCGATACTCTAGAGCCTCTGCTTCGGTGAAACCCTAAGCCGACATCAGTTAGTAAAGTTCTAAAGAGGTAGACATTCAGGCCCATGAGAATGACACCGCTAGCTAGCAGTGGGGTTGTGAATTTTATGTCCAAGAAATTTTTATATAGCTTGACAACAAATATGTAATATGCCGAGAAATAAATGAGAGAGAACAAACATGGGGAAACATAATTTAGTATAGGTTCTTTGCCGTGTATATAAAAAATACACTCGGCAAAGACATACTTTGTCGTGTGTATTTATAGAACACACGGAAAATGCATCCTTTCACTACAGGAAAACGGCCATACGCTGATGGAAAAAGGTATACCGAAGGCTTTTAGTCGGGGCAGTCGGCATACATGGTGGTATGCCGATGAACAAAACAAAACCGTTGACGTACCTTCGGCCGTCGGCATATAGCACCTATACCTACGGTCTTTCGGAACGTTCGTCAGGATACCTCTGGCCGTCGGCATATAAAATCTATGCCTCTGGCCTTTCGGCGCTGCCGTCCGCATACCTTTGGTCGTTGGCTTACCTATCTGCCAGCGTGGTAAGGGTGGGTTCACCAAAAGCTATGACTATGGTCTTTTGGTTCGGCCGTCCGCATACCTTTGGCCGCCAACTTAGCTAGCTGCCAGCTTGGCCAGATTGGTCCCACCTAAATATATCCCGACGACCCCGATAATAGGCCGTTGGCATAGGTATTTTTCTCCTAGTACTTTGTCGTGTATATTTTTGATATTCTCGGCAAATAACTCCAGTTATGCTCCGTTGAGGCTGGCGGGGGCGCACTCATGTCAAGAAACTTTGCTTGTTTGTGTCTTTGCCGTGTGTATTCTAATTAATTGGTTGTGGCGTTTTCTTTGTCGTGTGTATTTTATCACTTTTGCCGTGTGTACTTTTTTGCCATGTTTTTCGTGTTTGTTGTCGTGCCCTATTTCTTTGCCGTGTCTTTTACAGGCGTGACACGGCAAATATTTTCTTTGTCGTGTTCCGCGTTAGAGGACACACGTCAACGGCGAGAGGACACACCAAAGCCTAGTTTTCCCGTAGTGGGAGCGGGTTGTCCTATGTGATCCTGTGATGGTATGACCTAGAGGATTTCCGATCGAAACTTGATAGACCGAACTAGAACTTGGGCCGGCCCATGATGAATAGCTTGTAGGTGATTTGTGGATACAACTCGCAATAAGCGAGATATAGTGGTTGCGGATCTGCCTACCTCAATTTGGGGAGTAGAATCAGGTACAGTGGCCCAGTAAACGCAATTGAAGGAGTAAAAAATGAGACTTGCCACCCTTCGATTTTAATGGGTTGATCGAATGTGTTGGATGAGCAGATCCGACCGTTCATGATGCCAAATATCTATCAAGAGTCTTCACTACCATTGTACATGCTATTAGGTCTACACAGTACGTTTCATTTCAACGTCAGATCCCATATCTACAAAAATGCCCACCTGCTACGTCGACGATTCACCCCCACCGTTGTACGTGATGCACCGCAGAAAACGAGACAATACATTTGAATGAATGCATGTTGTAAACGGTCGTGACGGAACATGGATTACCAGCTAGCCATTCTTCTCACGGAAACGCGTTCTGCAATCCTTCGCTGTCAAGCTCGCTGACGCCGTAGACCGTCGTGAAACCGCCAGCGCCGGGGAACTGAGGACGTGGAGGTTCATTGACGTGCTCGCCGGTAGACTTGACATCAACCTCTGGTGCTACGCATGCCTATCTGGACCAGCGTTCTCTTGGACGCCACGGCCGCCCCGACGACGAACTAGACAACGACACTGGCAGACGTCACTAGTAGAAAACATGCCTTTGATCCAGAGGCAAATTCGACTCTAATACCGGATAGCCCTTTGCCCTGGACTAAATCAACGGTTACGAGGCCGCACCGGACTAGTCCTAGGTCGAACGGAACCTCTAGTCCCGGCTCGTAATACAGATCGGGAGTAGAGGTGTCTTGCCCGGCACAGACCATGTGCGAGGACCTCTAGACCCTGATTGTATCACGAACCGGGACTAGAGGTCCTCTGTTCCTATATAATCACCCCTCCTCTCTTCTCCCATTGCCCTGATTTTTTTTCATTTTAGACGTTGAGGGGTGTTTGCTAGTTTGTTGTTTTTACCTACGTAGCTAAGGTGGTCGATGGAATGCCCTATCTAGCCATTTTATTTCTCCTTTGTTTCTGAAGTGTTAAAAGAGGCTAGCACATTCTGTTGAAGTGTTCTTAGAGGTTAGCACCTAAACTATTTCATATTTCATTGTTAATTGATCATTTAGATCTGGACTAATTTTATCATCGTGATTTCGTTTGATATATTTATATAATGCAGATGAGATATTCATGGATGTTTGCTGGCCAACGCTCTATAGAGTACATGCAAGGTGTGCGTTCCTTTCTCAATGTGACTGAGGCAAACACGTGGAATGGTTTTATGTGTCGTCCGTGTCATGTTTGTGGGAATGAGAAGGATTACTCTTACTCAAAAACCCTTCACGTCCACATGCTTCAGTTCGGGTTCATGTCCGGCTATAATTGTTGGACTAAACATAGAGAAACATGGATTATGATGTAAGACAACGAACAAGAAGAGAACGATGACAACTTTCCTGCTCGTAGTTTTTTTTGAAAGAAGGCAAAATATATGTCTTATATATTGATATAGTAGAAGCAAACAAATCCAGTTTTCAAATCCTGCCGCTTATCTCATATCAGGAACAATTTTATCCATGGCTTTGTGCCTCATTTCGATTCACCCATCTTGACCCCAGCTTGTAGCATCGACTCTAATAATATCTTTCAACACATATGCGTGTGGTGTGACTCCCTAAGATAGCCCCCTAGATTATATAGCTTTCCTGAACATGACTTGCTCAAAAAGAAAACACGAAGCAGTTAGCTCGAAGGGTCCCTTCGAAGAAAATTTACCCGAAGTGCAACATTGAGTTTATAGCGCTCATTCAGTTCATAAGTTCGATCCAAGATAAAATGACAGAGTTGTTAGGGGAGGGAGTGTCCTCGTTCCGGCCAGTGATTTCGGGCGAGCAGTAGTGAGATGGTATGGCTTAGTTCGAGTTAATCATGCCTGTCGAGACATCGTAGTAGAATTCATAGACGGGGGTGCCATGAGACTACTGATAGAGACGTGGGGGAACGTGGTTGTGCGAAGGACAATGACCCAGGGTTTTATCCAGGTTCGGTACGACACAATAATGCGGCGTTCCTACTCCTGCAATCTCACTAATCAGGACTAAAACCTGTGAATACAAAGTACAATGTGAGGTTCTATTAGCTGCTCGTCAAGGATCAACCTCTCGGCGAGTTAGCCTGTAGCTTCTTGTCTATCTATCGTATCTCCCGTCCGGCTTTATATAATAGTCGGGTTAGGGCATACAGAGTAGGAAACCTAGAAGACTACGGTAACTATTAACTTGGAGAGTAAGGAATCCGCCTTCTACTCCAAGCCAGATCACGTGGGCCGTGATTCGGGTTCTTCTAGAATCCGGCTTCTGTGTGTCAGCCTACTGGGCCGCCCAATGGACCGTAGCCCACTACCATTTGGGCCACCTGGGTAATCCGGCACTTTAGACTACCGTCTGATATACCCCTATTCGGTATATATCCGACAGTAGCCCCCAAGAAGGATTAAGACTCCGTTTCGCCGTCTTTCGCCAAATGCATCTTTTCCGAGAAATATCGGACTGCAGTCTTGATTCTTCTTTTTCTCCTCAAAGGATGTTGTAACGCAAAACTCGGAATCCAGGAAATCCGGCTTTTCTCACACGATTCTTCGTGAAGAAGGAACTTCCTATGTCAGCGCTTTAATCCTACTGACGTAAGGGTCATTTGGGTTCCAGGCGGGAAACCCAAAAACATATCTTTGACAGATTCTCGCGGGAAACGAGGAGATAGCAATAATCACCCGTCGTTTCATTTCCCGGAATTTCCGGCGAGTGACACGCGTTGATCATCGTGACGGGATTCCGGCTATAAATAGCCGTCTTCGTCCTCCGTGGAAATCTTCTGCTCTCACTTCGCAACGCCATTTCCAGCACCCAAAGTTCCCACAGAGCATTTCCCGAGCGCACATACGCACCCAAGACCTCACCGGAGCGACCTAGCGCCGCCCCTCGATGGCATCTCCGTCATCTCCCCCAGCCCGCACCGTCACGAAGGACATAGACGAGATAATCGACACGATGGACCCGCAGCTGGACTCACCGGTGCATGCTTCCGGTGACGAGCCGGTGAAGGCCACAGGCGGCGCGGAGGGCGAGGAAATCTCTCTCGCCTCCGCGGATCTTGCGGGATCTTCCTTCGCGCCTCCCCCGCCGTTCGCGCCCGAAATGGCGGAGGAAAAAATCGCGCTCGTCGGAGACGAGCTCGCGGCCGTGGAGGCCGAGCGTCCGCCGCCGCTGGAGCCGAAGAAGAGGCGGAAACTGCCGGCAACTGGAGTGCCAGCAGTATTCCGCCATCCCTCCTTCCGACAATGGAGAAGGAGGGGCTCGTGCTGAAGGGAAAGTGGAGGCTCCTGAAGTACGAGACCGAGCCCATGCCAAAGGACGGAGAACGCGTCCTCCTCTCCTCCCACATTCAGAGAGGTATGGGTCTTCCGCCGTCCGCCTTTTTCCTCCAAATCCTAGCCCACTACAACATCCAACCCCATAATCTGCCACCCAACTCCATCCTCTATTTAGCCGGATTTCAGGCCCTTTTCGAGGGATATCTAGGTATAGCGGGTACGTTAGATTTCTGGCTTTACTGTTTTGGGGTTAAGCGGAACTCTTCGGAGGGCGCACTCCCAACTTGTGGGACCATTTACTTCACTCTTCGGAGATTTAGCGAATTTAGCGAGGGTTGGTTCCCCAAGATTATAACATCGGAATCCGTCATGTTTTGGAGGAGTTACTTCTTTTATCATCCCGATGTTCCCTACCCTGGGAAAACCACCGGGGTTCCTCCTTTCTTGAACACCGCCGCTGTTCCCCAAGAAAACTGGGGAACATACTCGGAATAGCAATGAAGCTAATGGGAAGATATGGTGGACTCACTGGAAATACTTGGCTAAGGAGTGTTGGAAACAAGTTTTTACTTGTTAGAATTTTTAAATTTTTGGGCTAGCAAGAGGGAGATAGTTGACCAGCTACTATGCATGCATATGTCCATAGAACTACTCATTTCATGACAAACTAAATAAACCAGCAATTAACATCAAGGACATGAATAAGAGATAGCTCAAGACAACATTATTGCAAATTTCTACACATACAAAGCCTATAAATCATGCAAACAGATGTAGCTCTTCAAATCAACCATGGCATCCCTATTCCACGTCATAATACTAGAATCCGATACATTCCAACCCCAAACTCCAGTAGTTCAATCTCATATAAAATGATGGTGGTGGTCTTATCAAAACAAAAATAAAAACAAAAACTAGACGCTTCAAGTCTCTACGATAAATGCTTTGCTTAGAAAAACATAAAGTAGACTTGTGCTAACCAAAAGAGTGTAGCTCCAGTGGGGTGTTCATCACATCCCCAAGCTTATGGCTTTCACCATACTTGGATGTCTTGAGGCGCAGCTCCTCTATTCCATGTGAAAAAACTTCACAAAACATGTTTCTCCCATTCTTTTTCTGTGGGGTGAGATTAGCAAGGACAAACAAATCACATGCTTGCTGTGCAAAATTCCAAATCAAATGCTCCAGTAGATAGACAATAAGATTCATTATGTTGTATGTTCACTCTCTTGCTGGAAAGAATCATGGAAATTCGATTCCCAAGCCCAAAGAGTGCATAAAACAAAAGAAGGCAGAATCTGTCCATAAAAGCAACAACAGCAAAACGAACGCTTTTCCCTAAGCTAGACTAGTCACAAAATTAATCCAGTTTTTGTGCTTACAGAGGACGAAAAGTTGCAGAACATACTAAAAAATTAGCTCAATCCGACATACCAATAAAAAACGTAAAATCATACGGTGATCAGACTCGTGCTGAAACAGAAATTTCATGCACTAGGATAGCAACTTATAAGTCCAAATGGGTTTGACTTGACTCTTTATTGAAAACTCCAGAATTAAAACAAAAAAACTAATATCTTGATACAGCAAAAGTACACTAGGAAAATCCAAACAAAAACAACCGGGTTGCCTCCCGTAAAGCGCTTTCTTTATAGCCATATAGCTAGGCTTTGCTTACTTGATAATCAATAGGGATAAAGCTCATGGGGGAGCTTGTTCTTCAGCGTGCCCCTCTTCCTTGGGAAGTGCTCCAAGCTTTTCTTGTGAGGGAACTGAAACTTGACATTCCCTGCCGCCTGATCTTCTCAGGATCAAGCGGCGCATCGCGAAACTCGTCGCTTCTGATCCACCTCTAACCGGCATGGACACAGTCCTTTGCTGGTTAGATAGGCGGATCCAGCCCTTGGCTAACCACGGTGCTCGCCTTCTCTGCGAGTACACGGGAACCGGCGACGAAATGCGTACAACCAGCAAGGTTTGGTCTGCGAAGGATTTGCGGAAACGCGCAAATCAATTGGTCGCATCCCGCGACCAATATGAAGAAAGCCGGCCAATGTACACGGCAGAGAATCCGGCTGCCAAGGTACAATTCTTCGCCTTTTGGGGTTTAAATCCTTTTCGTTTACTCGGTTTTCGTGTTTTGATAATCAAGAGGGATAAAGCTCATGAAGAGGGAGTAGTCCAACCAAAACAGAGACCAGAAGTTCCAGATTGGAGTGGGAAAATTCCGTCGGGGCGTCGCCGGTGTGATCTCCTACCCCTCCAACGTCATCTCCATCGACATCGGCATGAAGAGGGAGTAGTCCAACCTAGGGCTATGGTTTTGTGGAAGTAGCACTTAGATCTCTCTCTATGTGCTTCACTAATTAGATCCGTTTGAGCTGCCTCACATGATTACGGGCACCGTTGTAATTCCTATGTGGTGGATCTTTTCTATGAGTTATTGAATCTGAGATTCCAATTGTTTCTCTTAAGTTATTTGAGTAGATGTATCTGATGTACCACGTTCTTATTTGCTAGCTTTGATCAATCTAGTTCTTGAGAGCGTGTGTGGGGTGATGGGTGCATTAGTTGGAGTAACGGGGGGGTGGCTAGTGCTGTGAAAGTGACAGAAGTTCAGCGATCCACTTAGGTTTTGTTAAACCATTCTTAGTTACCTCACTAGGGATAAAAAGGAGTACCTTGTTACCGGGGATTTGAAGTGACACTAATCAATCTCCATGACTAGATCTAGCAAGTTTTTACTTCAACTTCATGTCACATTGCTTAAAGCTATACTCTGGTTTTTCCTTAATTATCGAGGTGTTATGATTTATTTCGCATCTTGGTGGAGTATAAGAGGGATCAATATGACCGTAGAGATCTCTATGCTAGGACGTGATGCCCATATGAAAGTACTCAATGTTAAACATGTTATTGTAATCTCACATGTAATTCTTTATGTCCACAGTCTACCACTTTATTTGAGAGAATGCAAGTGTGAAACCATGAACCCCAGTCCTATTTTAATTATATGAAAACACTGTAGTTACTTTGCTGCAATTTACTTTACTTGCACTTTACTTTACTTGCATCTCCAATTCGAATTTACATTATCTCCATCACCACTTGCATCACAAAAATACAAAAAAAATCCATTGCATATTTATTTTCTCATTTGCATTTAGTAGTAGATTTAATTATTGCACATTTACTTTCAGTTTTGCATTGCAATTTAGAAGTCTCACACCTTGTGCTTGACAACCACTTGGTGAGGCTGAGGGCACAAAATTCTCTACTTGTTTGCAGGATCCTGGAGGAAGCTTGGAAGACAACTGCTGAAATACTGGATCCCCAAGAGTTCGATATAAACCCTCGAGTCACCCTCGTGGGGAAGAAGGCTTGCCACTAGCTACATACTCTGCACTTGGAGTCTCAACCTATCCATCAAGCGTTTTTGTGGCGCCGTTGCCAGGGAGCCATAGGTGAAGGAGTTGTCCAAGGGAGCTCACAAGAAGTCTTCATCACCAACAAGGTGTGCAAACACCTAAGATTGGGGAGGTTGCACCTACGTGAGCCGTCCTTTCTATCTCCACCTTCTTTCAAGTAGATTTTTTGTTTCTTGTCTTGTTTTTTTTTTTGTTTTGTTTTTGTTCTTGTTTTTGTTTTGTCTTGCATATTTTATTTTAGTTTGCATTTTAGCTTTGCATTTAGTTATCTAGATTATTTTAGTATTTAGAATTTTCTTAGTTACTTTACTTTTGTTTTGCATAAAAAATTAAAAACTACATAAAAACTTGGAAAATGGAGCAGAGAACTTATTGGCCATTCAGTGTTAGGAATTTCCCTCAAGAGCTAAATATTCCCGTTGAAAAATTAGAGAGAAAATTAGAGGAAATTATGATGCTTACTGAAATTAAGGATCCATTGCTTGATTTAGAGAAAAGTAGATTGCAAGAACTTATTGCTACTCTACAAAAATTTGCTAGTGATCCCACTATAAATGTTTATGAACCTGGCTTTGGATCTTATATTGCTAATCATGTCTTGCAAGAAAAAATTTCTAGGTACAAGAATGAGACCATGATACCTCCTAAGCTTGGGGATGCATGGATCTCCAAGGTGCTAGTTTCAATTGGAAAAGAAATTCACCATGCTATGTTAGATCTAGGTTCTAGTGTGTCGGTACTCTCTAAAGAATTATATGAATTGCTAGAACTAGAAAATTTAGAAAAGTGCTCAAGTGAATTTGTCCTTACTGATAACTCTACTAAAAATGCTGTAGAACAAGTAAAAGATGTTATGATTGAATTGCACATGACTTTCGTACCCGTTGATGTCATTATTGTGGATATGGGGGATAAATCCCCTAGTCCTATTATTTTGGGTAGACCTTTTCTTCGTACTTCAGGTGCAATCATAGACTCCAAGGAAGGGAATGTCAAGTTTCAGTTCCCTCACAAGAAAATCATGGAGCACTTCCCAAGGAAGAGGGGCACGCTGAAGAACAAGCTCCCTCATGAGCTTTATCCCTCTTGATTATCAAGTAAGTAAAGCCTAGCTATATGGCTATAAAGAAAACGCTTTACGGGAGGCAAGCCGGTTGTTTTTGTTTGGATTTTCCTAGTGTCCTCTTGCTGTCTCAAGAGATTAGTTTTTTTGTTTTAATTCTGGAGTTTTCAATAAAGAGTCAAGTGAAACCCATTTGGACTTATAAGTTACTATCCTAGTGCATGAAATTTTTGTTTCAGCACAAGTCTGCTCACCGTATGATTTTATGTTTTTTATTGCTATGTCGGATTGAGCTAATTTTTTAGTATGTTCTGAAACTTTTCGTCTTCTGTAAGCACCAAAATGGGCTTAATTTTTTGACGAGTCTATCTTAGGGAAAAATGTTCGTTTTGCTGGTGCTGCTTTTCTGGACAGATTCCGCCTTCTTTTGTTTTATGCACTCTTTTGGCTTGGGAATCGAATTTCCATCATTCTTTCAAGCAAGAGAGTGAACATAAAACATAATGATATCTACTTGAGCATTTTATTTGGAATTTTGCACAGCAAGCATGTGATTTGTTTGTCCTTGCTAATCTCACCCCACAGAAAAAAGAATGGGAGAAACATGTTTTGTGAAGTTTTTTTCACAGGGAATAGAGGAGCTGCGCCTCAAGACATCCAAGAATGGTGAAAGCCATAAGCTTGGGGATGTGATGAACACCCCACTGGATCTACACTCTTTTGGTTAGCGCACGTCTACTTTCTTTTTTCTAAGCAAAGCATTTATCGTAGAGACTTGAAGCGTCTAGTTTTTGTTTTTATTTTTGTTTTGATAAGTCCACCACCATCATTTTATATGAGATTGAGCTACTGGAGTTTGGGGTTGGAATGTATTGGATGCTAGTATTATGACTTGGAATAGGGATGCCATGGTTGATTTGAAGAGCTACATATGTTTGCATGATTTATAGGCTTTTTATGTGTAGAAATTTGAAATAATGTTGTCTTGAGCTATCTCTTATTCATGTCCTTGATGTTAATTGCTGGTTTATTTAGTTTGTCATGAAATGAGTAGTTCTATGGACATATGCATGCATAGTAGCTGGTCAACTATCTCCCTCTTGCTAGCCCAAAAATTTAAAAATTCCAACAATAAAAACTTGTTTCCAACACTCCTTAGCCAAGTATTTCCAGTGAGTCCACCATATCTTCCCACTAGCTTCATTGCTATTCCGAGTATGTTCACCATGTTATTGTGTTATGTATGTTCTAAATTAAGATATTCACTTTATTAATTGTCATGGGTTGAACTTGGGATAGGACTCTCACGAACTTTTGAAGGCACACTTTACTTTTTATGCATCTAATAAACATGACCCAATAATGGGAGCCACAAGTTTTGCGTTTGACAAGTGTGTGGTTGGGAGCTGGCTATAAACGTGTATCACCGGAAAGCTTTCAACATTGCACAAAAAAATTTACATTTTGTTGATATCATGTACTTTTGTTTTTGGACTCCTGCCATGCCGAAATGAAATAGAGGAATAGTAAGTTTTGATGAGTAAGTATCTATATGACTAGAGAAACGCATTGGGCCGCTAACCCAAGCCATTCTTTATCATGGTGGAAATTTACTTACAGCTTGAGTGACTCTACAACACATCTTATAATAAAATAAGAAGCTATGTATAATAGTGAATGAAAATAAAAAGGATGATGAGTCTACTCCGTTTATTCATCTTGTCATTGTAACATGGGCTTGTTTCCATGTCATGGGGCAAGAGGTACCTCTTTGCGGTTCTCTATGATGTCATTAATACTTATTATGATTGTACAAAGCTTATTTAGGAATCTTAAGTTGAGTAATCATGGAGTAGGTTTTCACACTCACGGGGCATGAGGATTTCAACCACCTTGTCATTCTCATTACTTCAATACTCACAATTTTAAGATGCTAGTGATAAAGGGGCAATGAGAGTCCTAGATCAATTGATACCACATTTCAATTAGTAATTTTAGTTGAATTATTTAGAGGCTAAATAAGACTTGATCATGTTTTCCCTCTACTCAATTTTCTCCAAAGTGTCCACTATATTTTCTATTCTCCATTATGCTATTCTTTGACCAATATAGGATTTTATTTTTCATTTTGTGTATGCATTTGGTCCATAGTGCTTTTATTTCATTATACACTTTATGAACTTTCATGAAGCATCTTTGCTTGCATATTTGATATTTCTTACAACATGAATTGTATATTGCTACTCATTTCTAGTATTAATCATTTGATTATATGTAGCATGAATAATCCTCCTTGATATCCCATGATTGTTTCAATATGCAAAACCCATCTTAGTTTTATCACCTTCATACTCGAGGACGGCATGGGTTAAGCTTGGGGATGTTGCATGTAAAATGCATAGATGAATTTTGCATATTTTCACATGGTTTTCTATTACATATTGCATCATATAAGGGTATAATTCAATGTTTTATAGTATTTTGGGGTTAAATTACAAAGTCCCACAACATTTATGGAATTAACCCTGCCTGTCAGAAACCCCGTTTTCGATATTTTTGACGTTTCAGGGGGCAAACTTCCGCGAAATCACCTGAAAATCTGTGGGGGTCATTTTCTTGGAAGGAGAAGACTTGCGAGCGAAGGATCCACGAGAATTGGGCAAGGAGGCCCAAAAGAGGACCCTCCACGCGGCAAGATTCCTTGGCTGCGTGAGAGGCCCCCTTTTGGGCCCTGTGGACCAAATTCCTTCCATCTTCGACTTACCGACTCCGTCTTGACCTAAAACCGACTATAAAAAGGGTCCCCCGTACCCTTACGGAGAGGAGCACCGCCGAAACACCGAAACACCGAAACAGAGACCAGAAGTTTCAGATTGGAGGGGGAAAACTTCGGCGGGGCGCCGCCGGTGTGATCTCCTACCCCTCCAACGTCATCTCCATCGACATCTCCATGAAGAGGGAGTAGTCCACCCTAGGGCTATGGGTTTGTGGAAGTAGCACATGTATCTCTCTCTCTATGTTCTTCACTAATTAGATCCGTATGAGCTGCCTCACATGATTACGGACACCGTTGTAATTCCTATGTGGTGGATCTTTTCTATGAGTTATTGAATCTGAGATTGCAATTTTTTCTCTTGAGTTATTTGAGTAGATGTATCTTATGTACCACGTTCTTATTTGCTAGCTTTGATCAATCTAGTTCTTGAGAGCGTGTGTGGGGTGATGGGTGCAATAGTTGGAGTAACGGGGGGTGGCTAGTGCTGTGAAAGTGACAGAAGTTCAGCGATCCACTTATGTTTTGTTAAACCTTTCTTAGTTACCTCACTAGGGATAAAAAGGAGTACCTTGTTACCGGTGATTTGAAGTGACACTAATCAATCTCCATGACTAGATCTAGCGATTTCTTACTTCAACTTCATGTCACATTGCTTAAAGCTATATTCTGGTTTTTTCTTAATTATCGAGGTGTTATGATTTTTTCGCATCTTGGTGGAGTATAAGAGGGATCAATATGACCGTAGAGATCTCTATGTTAGGACGTGATGCCCATATGAAAGTACTCAATGTTAAACATGTTATTGTAATCTCACATGTAATTCTTTATGTCCACCGTTTACCACTTTATTTGAGAGAATGCAAGTGTGAAACCATGAACCCCGGTCCTATTTTAATTATAAGAAAACACTCTAGTTACTTTGCTCCAATTTACGTTACTTGAACTTTACTTTACTTGCATCTCCAATTCGAATTTACATTATCTCCATCACTACTTGCATCACAAAAATACAAAAACAATCCATTGCATATTTATTTTCTCATTTGCATTTAGTAGTAAATTTAATTATTGCACATTTACTTTCAGTTTTGCATTGCAATTTAGAAGTCTCACACCTTGTGCTTGACAACCACTTAGTGAGGTTGAGGGCACAAAATTCTCTACTTGTTTGCAGGATCCTGGAGGAAGCTTGGAAGACAACTGCTGAAATATTGGCTCCCCAAGAGTTCGATATAAACCCTCGAGTCACCCTCGTGGGGAAGAAGGCTTGCCACTAGCTACACACTCTGCACTTGGAGTCTCAACCTAGCTCCAGTGGCAAGCCTTCTTCCCCACGAGGGTGACTCGAGGGTTTATATCGAACTCTTGGGGAGCCAGTATTTCAGCAGTTGTCTTCCAAGCTTCCTCCAGGATCGTGCAAACAAGTAGAGAATTTTGTGCCCTCAACCTCACCAAGTGGTTGTCAAGCACAAGGTGTGAGACTTCTAAATTGCAATGCAAAACTGAAAGTAAATGTGCAATAATTAAATCTAGTAGTAAATGCAAATGAGAAAATAAATGTGCAATGGATTGTTTTTGTCTTTTTGTGATGCAAATGGTGATCGAGATAATGTAAATTCAAATTGGAGATGCAAGTAAAGTAAAGTGCAAGTAAAGTAAATTGCAGCAAAGTAACTAGAGTGTTTTCTTATAATTAATATAGGACCGGGGTTCATGGTTTCACACTTGCATTCTCTCAAATAAAGTGGTAGACGGTGGAAATAAAGAATTACATGTGAGATTACAATAACATGTTTAACATTGAGTACTTTCATATGGGCATCACGTTCTAGCCTAGAGATCTATACGTTCATATTGATCCCTCTTATCCTCCACCAAGATGCGAAATAAATCATAACACCTCGATAATTAAGGAAAAACCAGAGTATAGCTTTAAGCAATGTGACATGAAGTTGAAGTAAGAACTTGCTAGATCTAGTCATGGAGATTGATTAGTGTCACTTCAAATCCCTAGTAACAAGGTACTCCTTTTTATCCCTAGTGAGGTAACTAAGAAAGGTTTAACAAAACCTAAGTGGATCGCTGAACTTCTGTCACTTTCACAGCACTAGCCACCCCCCGTTACTCCAACTAATGCACCCATCACCCCACACACGCTATCAAGAACTAGATTGATCAAAGATAGCAAATAAGAACGGGGTACATAAGATACATCTACTCAAATAACTCAAGAGAAACAATTGCAATCTCAGATTCAATAACTCATAGAAAAGATCCACCACATAGGAATTACAACGGTGCCCGTAATCATGTGAGGCAGCTCATACGGAACTAATTATGAAGCACATAGAGAGAGAGATACAAGTGCTACTTCCACAAACCCATAGCCCTGGGGTGGACTACTCCCTCTTCATGGAGATGTCGATGGTGATGACGTTGGAGGGGTAGGAGATCACACCGGCGGCGCCCCGCCGGAGTTTTCCCCCTGCAATCTGGAACTTCTGGTCTCTGTTTCGGTGTTTCGCCGGCGCTCTCCTCCGTAAGGGTATGGGGGACCATTTTTATAGTCGGTTTTAGGTCAAAACGGAGTCGGTAAGTCAAAGATGGAAGGAATTGGGGCCATAGGGGCCAAAAGGGGGCCTCTCATGCGGCCAAGGAATCTGGCCGCATGGAGGGTCCTCTTCTGGGCCTCCTTGCCCAATTCTCGTGGATCCTTCACCCGCAAGTCTTCTCCTTCCAAGAAAATGACCCCCGCAGATTTTCAGGTGATTTCGCGGAAGTTTGCCCCTGAAACGTCAAAAATATAGAAAACGGGTTTCTGATAGGCAGGGTTAATTCCATAAAACTTGGGGGACTTTGTAATTTAACCCCAAAATACTATAAAACATTGAATTATACCCTTATATTATGCAATATGTAATAGAAAACCATGTGAAAATATGAAAAATTCATCTATGCATTTTACATGCATCAGTGGCGTCCGGTATCCCCCTTGGATATTCGGAGAACCAGCGGACCACTATCATTGATGAAATCAAGGGTCATGCCACCAAGATCGCCTCAATGGTGCACATCTCAATCACCTATCCAGAAGAGGAGACTCCCGAAGCCCCCGAGAACGACAGCAGTGACAAAGACTCGGATGCCTGAAGGATTCTTCTTAACCTGGATGGTGGAAATACGAAATAGGAGCATTACTGCACTTTTACAATGTAATTTATATTGTAATGATTTTATTCTTTTCTGGAAACAAGTACTCCGCCCTTTGCAGTTTGATATTTATGAAATCCTTTGCAAGTTTTCCGGGTTTTATATTCCTTTACCTTCTAAGTTCTCTGGTTTATGTGATTTAACTGTCCTTAGTGTTTGAAATGGCTCAGTAGTATTTTTAATCTTCATGCCGAGTTACTGGGTAAAACCGATCAATGTAAACTCGGAAACATGGATCATACTAAAGGCATTTTTACTTACTATCTCGAGTGACCCAACACATAAACAATCCGATAATGCTTAGAGAATAATAAGGAATTTTTTGAGTGAAACTCAGGCACGCAGGCACAATCCGAGTTTCCTTTAGCCCTTTGTAGGCTGAAATTCATTCAGTTTTTAAATGCCGAGCACGCAGGCACAATTCGGGTTAACATTGAGTATTTTGTAAGATCATTGGGAAATAGATAAGGTGGAAACATGTTTTGCACTATAATAAACTTGTAAAAAACATGGATATAAGAATTCCGACAACTTTATTTCATGATCTCAAAGATTTTTACATAGAAATTGAACTAAGTATAGAAGGGACGTAACTGTTGGATACTCCAGAGCCTCTTTGTCTCTCCTAGTTCAGCATCTATCTTTCTCTTTCTTTTGCGATTCGGCTTGTCAGGATGATCCTCCGTATCCCGAATATATACAAGGTAGTATGATCCATTTTTCATAGCTTTGCTGATGACGAATGGTCCTTCCCATACTTGGGCCAATTTGTGCTTTGTTTGCTGCACCAGTCTTAGCACTAGGTCACGTTCTTTAAAAGAACGATGCCTGATTTTCCGACTATGGTAACGTCGTAAACCTTGCCAATAAATGGCGGATCTTTGAAGCACAAGCTCTCGTTCCTCTTCTAAGAGATCGACGGCATCCTGTCGTGCTTTTTCGGCATCCGAGTCATCAAAATCCTGCACTCTTGGGCTATCATGGATCATGTCCGTTGGAAGGATTGCTTCGGCACCGTAAATTAGGAAAAACGGGGTTTGCCCAGTTGACATGTTTGGTGTTGTTCGAATACTCCAAAGCACGGAAGGTAGCTCTTCTACCCATGCTCCAGCTGCTCTATGAAGAGGAGATTCGAGTCTTGGACGTATTCCTTGTAGGATTGAGCTATTCATTCTTTCACCCTGTCCGTTGGATTGCGGGTGTGCCACAGATGCGAGATCTAGGTGAATTCCCGTTTGTCAGCAATATTTTGCCAACTCTCCGATGGAGAAGTTTGTCCCATTGTCGGTTATTATGCTATGTGGAACTCCATATCTCATGACTACGTCAATGATGAAATTTCTTGCAGTTACACCGTCAAGCTTTTTGATGGGTTTAGCCTCTACCCACTTGGTATATTTGTCCACAGCTACTAGTAGATGTGTGAGTCCACCTCGTGCAGTTTTGAATGGTCCCATCATGTCTAGCCCCCAGACCGCAAACGGCCATGTAATGGGGATTGTTTTGAGTGCTTGGGTTGGCATATTAGTGTGCTTGGCGTAATACTGACATCCTGCACATGTATTTACTATGTGCTCAGCGTCTGCCTTGGCTGTTAGCCAGAAAAACCCGGCACGGACTGCTTTTTTGACTATGCTTTTTGATTGAGCATGATGCCCGCAATCTCCGGCATGGATTTCTTGCAGGATTTCTCGTCCATCTTCTGGTGAAATACACCGCAGAAAAATTCCGAATGTACTGCGTTTATACAGGAAATTGTTTATTACCGTGTATCCTTTGCATCGACACTGAATCTGTCTTTGCAAGACTTCGTCTGCTCCATCCGGGTAATTCTGATCAACTAAGAAGTTTAAATATGGGATTGTCCAATCCGGGTTAACGAGCATGACTTCAATTGACTCGGAAGCCAGAGGATAATCAACATCTCCACCTTTTATCGATGGTTCATACAAATGTTGGACGAATACACCTAGTGGTAGGATTTTTACCCTTTCTGATCCCATGCGGGCTAATGCGTCGTTCCAGTTATCCTCCCTTTTAACATGGAGTACTTCGAATCCGAAGAAATATATGGCAAACTTGTCCACCGTTCTCCGGTATTCGGCCATTATAGGGCTTTTAGCATCCCAAGTTTGGTCGAGCTGGTGCTGTACCAAATCTGAGTCACCATAGCATAAAATGTGTTTGACCCCTATTTCTTTTGCAATATGCAAGCCGTGAAGCAAAGCTTCGTATTCTGCCACATTATTGCTGGCATTGAAGTGTATTTGTAATACATACTCCATTGTATCTCCTTTAGGGGATTTTAGGACTACACCAGCTCCAGCGCCCTCCTTCATCTTGGATCCGTCAAAGTGCATGATCCAGTACTCGGACTCCGGCATTGGTATTTTTTCCATTGCTTCCGCCCAGTCGGCAACAAAATATGCCAGAACCTGGGATTTTATTGCCGTCCTAGGCTGATACTTAATGTCGAATGCTGCCAGCTCGATGCCCCATTTAGCTACTCGGCCAGTCGCCTCCGCATTATTTATTATATCCCCTAGTGGTGCTTTGCATACCACTGTAATGGAATGTCCTTGGAAGTAATGGCGAAGTTTTGTAGATGCGAAAAATACGCCATATGCCAGTTTTTGGTAGTGCGGATATCTTTGTTTGGACTCGGAGAAAACTTCACTTACATAATATACCGGATGCTGGTCTGGTATAGTCTGTTCGTCTTTCTTCCTTTCCACAACAATTACTGCACTAATAACCCGATTTGTAGCTGTGAGGTACAATAACATAGGTTCTTCGTCTTTTGGGGATGCCAAAATAGGAGCTTTTATCAAAGTTTCCTTCAACTGGGTTAATGCTGCATCTGCCTCTTTTGTCCACTCGAATTTGTCGGATTTTTTCAACAACTTGTAAAGTGGTAAGGCTTTGTCTCCCAGCCGGCTAATAAACCTGCTGACGGCTGCAGCGGAACCCGTCAATCTTTGCACATCTTTTACACACGTAGGTTTAGAGATGTTTAAGATTGCTTTGATCTTTTCTGGGTTTACTTCTATTCCTCTGTGAGAAACGATGAAACCCCAGAAGTTTTCCCGAGGGAACTCCGAATACGCACTTTGATGGATTTAACTTCATTTTGTAAGTACGCAAATTTTCGAAGGTTTCTCGCAAATCCTCAAGGAGCGTATCCTTCTCCTTGGTAACGACAGCAATGTCGTCCACGTAAACATGGACATTTTTGCCAATCTGACTATGCAAACATCGTTGCATGCAACGCTAGTAGGTTGCATCTGCGTTCTTCAGGCCGAACGGCATGGTTATGTAATAGTACGTCCCATATGGGGTTATGAATGAAGTTTTGATTTGATCTTCCTTGTTCATGCGTATTTGATGATACCCGGAATATGCATCCAAAAAGCATAAAATCTAAGAGCCTGCGGTGGCGTCTATTATTTGATCGATTCGCGGTAATGCGAAACTATCTTTTGGACATAGTTTGTTCAAGCCAGTGTAATCCATACACATTCTAAGGGTAGTAGTAGCTTTCTTCGGGACTAATACTGGATTTGCTGACCATTCAGTATGTATAACTTCCCGGATAAAATCTGCTGCCAGAATCCGGATAATCTCCTTGCTAATAGCCTTCCGTCTTCTTCCGTCAAATCGACGGAGACCTTGCTTGACGGGTTTGGATCCTGGGATCACCTTGAGTTGGTGCTCAGCAAATTCCCTGGGTACGCCCGGCATGTCCGCTGGACACCAAGCCAAAATATCCCAGTTCTCACGGAGGAACTTGATGAGCTCGCCTTCCTATTTGTCAGTCATCCCAGTTCCTACTACGACGAATTTTGTCGGATCTTTAGGATTTAGGATTACCTGTCTTGTGTTCTCGGAAACCTTGAAGCTATCTGCTAGTTTCCAGCTTTCTTTACCTGCCGGCATTTCTGTAGGCGATACCTCTTTGGCCAGTTCTTTCAACTCTTCCTTTGCTATGATCTTCTCAGCGCAGAGGGCGTTTTCTTTTTCCAACTTGTTTGCCAACTTGAAGTCTCCAGATATGGTGATTACTCCTCCTTTTGACCCTGGCATCCTTAGCTTGTTATAGATGTAACATGATCTTGCCATTAATTTGGCGAAAGCTGGACGTCCGAGTATCGCGTGATATACGCTTTTGAACGGCACCACTTCGAAGGATACTTTTTCCTGGCGGAAGTGATCCTTTTCTCCGAAAGTGACTTCTAGGGAAATTTCTCCTAGGGAACGTGCTTGTCTGCCAGGAACAATGCCGTGAAAACTTATGTTACTGTGGTTGAGCTGGGTCTCGGAGATTTTCAGATGCTTCTGTGTATCCAGGTACATTATGTTAATGCTGAATCCTCCATCCATCAGCACTCTTTTTAGCCTAGTGTTTTGGACAATAGGGCTTACAACAAGAGCTTGTGTGCCGGTTTCAGGGATGTTTCCGGGATGATCAGACTGATCACAGATTATTGGTGTGTTTTAATACTTCAAGAATTTCGGGGTTGCCGGAACAACCGCGTTTATTTCTCGAAGCATTCTTTTTGCCACCTATGCCGATGGAGTTGCCAGGAAAGTTAGAGCGCACTCTCCATCAACTCTCGGAAACTTGGGCTCGCCTTTTCGCTGCTGTTCCTGGATTTTTTTCGTCAGTGTCCGATTCACTGTCTTCTTTCTCAGCTTCTGGCTTTTGCTTGGAAAATTACCTTTTGGAATTCTTCCCCTTGTTTTCGGATCCTGCACTGCCTTTCATATGCTTGTTCAGCCGGCATTGTGCGTTAGTGTGGGTAGGCTTCCCAAATTGCGAGTGGTGGACACAGTTTTCCGACTTAATCTTTTCCCACTCTTCCTTGGTGTAATTGATTGGTTCCGTACTGCGTCCTTTCCACCTATTCCCCTTTTCACTTCCAAAGGCTATGTTAACCTCTTTGGGCTTTTCAGTTGCGTCTGGAGTTCCTTTTTTCTCAGGGCGAGGATTCCTTTTGTCCTGTATCAGTGTATCGATATTGCCTCCTCTGGCTCTGATGTCGTCCTCGGCTGCAGCGTGTTCATTGGCGGTTGTAAGCATAGATCCAAGATCTTTGTGTTTTTTGGAACCAACCATGAACGGTACGAGTCCGGGTTTTAGGCCATTGACGAAAGCATGCATTGCTTGGACGTCAGTTACTCCAGAGCAGCTATTCTTCATTGCTGTCCATCTTGAGATGAAATCCACGTATGGTTCATCCTCAAATTGGGTGCAACGGTTGAGCTGGTTGATGCTATTCGGGGGTTTGTAGGTTCCCCGGAAATGCTGAGTGAATACTCGAGCCATATCGTCCCAGCTGTCGACAGTTCTGGAAGGTAATCCATTGATCCAGTCTCTGGCTCCATCCAGTAACATTAGGGGAATAAACTTTACAGCTTCCAAGTCTGTCCCATTGTTGATCTGGACGGCTGTATAGTAGTTTGAGAGCCAGGTATCCGGGTTTGTACTACCGGTATATTTTTGGTACGTGGACCAACTTTGGCAAAGCCAGAGTGCAGGGTTATCCTTCGGATCCTATCTGTGAAACACTTAGGTCCAAAGTATAAATAGTCTCTTTCCGCCCTACCCATGTGTGCGGAGTACCTGCCGGCTGAATGGACAGAAGGGGATCTACTCCTTTCTTTACCATTGTTCGGCGAACACGCTTTTCCGGGATCTTCTCTATTTCTTCCGAGATCACGCCCCTTTGGATGAGGTGGAGTTCTACTCCTGTGTCTTTCCTTATTCCTGGGGGGTGTCCGAGATCTCTCACGTATGTGAGGTATATCATGTCCTCTAGCTTTTTCAGCCGGTCGTCTTGGAGGCGGCATTGCTTTGCCGTCATTCCGGTGTTTTTCTTCCCGATCGTGAGAATTAAGTCCACCTTTCGGGAGATGGGATCCGGTTCTAGATGCTTCATCCTTGTTGTCGGGATTTTTCTTATCTTTTCTCGGATCCGCTTTCTTCTCTTTTGAAATGCTTGAATCTCTAGGTTCTTCCGGTCCAGGTGCTCCAGCAGCGCATGTGGCTGTTTTGCATAGGGCTGAGTCGTCGTGCAACTTCCCTGATCGCTCTTGCCCTCGCTGTTGTTGTTGCAATGTTTTTCCTAGGAAAGCATACACCCCTTGAAGTTTTTCACCATTGGAGTACATGTCGTTGTTGAGGATGGCGAATGCTGCTTCCGCGTTTTCCACTGCGGTTTTGTATATTGGTTCGCCTCTGGCATCCTTGCCGTTTACCTGCTTTTGCCAAGATGGGTTGTGAAACCTCTCTTTTGGTGGCAGTATTCCGGTCTTACGATTCTGGGTAACCTTGTAGGTTTAATGCCAGATCTATTCTTTTTCTCGTATTCCTCGATTTCTTCCTTCATGAGTTTGATGTCATCCTGGGTTTTTTGGAGGTGTTCACGAGTTCTGAATAGATGTTGTTGTTGCCTCTGGAGAGCTCGTCTCCTGGCTTCTCGCACTTCAGGGGGTTCGTGCAATCCCATTGGTGTTTGCAATAACTCCTGTTCTTCTTGTTCTGTCCTTGGCAGAACAAGGATTTCTTTGGTTTTCTTCTCCGCGGGTTTTATTCCGCTTGCCTCTCCTACTTCCGGGCTTTCATTGGCTAGATCAGCCGATTTCTTCTTCCGGATTTTGTACTGGAGTTTTTTAGCGTCCTTGTGATTTTTCTTGGAAGAGGGAGGTTTTTTGTTAGGTTCATCCTCTGTCAATTCTTTGACATTGGGGTATATTGGAGAAGTTTCTCCGTCTTCTCTATCTTCCTTCAGCGGAGGAGTTCTAGGGCTTCCCTGACTGTCGGCATCCGTGTTTTCAGCCGGTTTAGCCATCAGTACTTCGTGGAATGCCTCCTGAAGAGATTTAACCTTTCTTTCGAAGGCTTCTTCGTCTTCGGAATCAAAGTTGTCTGATCCGGTTTCTGACTCTAATCTCGCCTCAATGGCGGCTAACACAGAGTCAGCTTCCGAGTTCATCGCTATGTTGACGGATGTCGGATCTTCCACCTCTGTAGTAGGTTTGCTGTTTTTTGATTCCTGCACGGGGTTGCCTTCATCCGCGTTTTCGGCGACCTCGGATTGCACCATACCGATAAAGTGTGAATCACTTTTATGTCGGCGATCTGAGCAAAACCCGGTATCTTAGTCATCTTCGACCGGGTATAGGGCGGGTGGGAAAAATTTACTTCCACCGCAAAACCCCATGGCCTATGCAGTTAATCCGATAAAGATATTTGCAGATCCAATCGGTAACACGCATGCACTTACCAGATGATCTTGCGCCGGTATGTAAGATCCATTGTCGAGGAAGCGTCCAACGTCGTCGTCGAACTCCAGGCTTCCGACAGTTATGGAACTGCCAATTCCGCCGAGTATCCTAGATCGGAACTTAACGCCTGACGTCGCTGGCCCCACGGTGGGCGTCAACTGTGGAGACATCATAGTAGAATTCATAGACGGGGGTGCCATGAGACTACTGATAGAGACGTGGGGGAACGTGGTTGTGCGAAGGATAATGACACAGGGTTTTTACCCAGGTTCGGTACGACGCAATAATGCGGCGTTCCTACTCCTGCAATCTCACTATTCAGGACTGAAGCCTGTGAATACAAAGTACAATGTGAGATTCTATTAGCTGCTCGTCAAGGATCAACCGCTCGGCGAGTTAGCCTGTAGCTTCTTGTCTATCTATCGTATCTCCCGTCCGGCTTTATATAATAGCCGGGTTAGGGCATACAGAGTAAGAAACCTAGAAGACTACGGTAACTATTAACTTGGAAAGTAAGAAATCCGCCTTCTACTCCAAGCAAGATCACGTGGGCCGTGATCTGGCTTCTTCTAGAATCCGGCTTCTGTGCGTCAGCCTACTGGGCCGCCCAATGGACTGTAGCCCACTACCATTTGGGCTACCCGGGTAATCCGGCACTTTAGACTACCGTCTGATATACCCCTATTCGGTATATATCCGACAATGCAGAACACTCAATTAACCAGCTTGGCGGTAGGAAGTAGCACAATTTGAAATTTCCGAAATCTTCCAAGCCCACCAGCATGAATCATGACTTGTGGCTAACTTTACGCGTATCATCAACTTTCCTAATCTTAGTGTGCAAGTGTAACTATATATTTCAAGAACAGGTAGTGCTCCTTGAGCTCTCTGCCACCGATATGAGGAGTTCTAGCTAGTTTCCAAAGGTACCAAGGTGAGAAATGTAATCGTAAAAGGTGTAATACCTATAAAGAGCGAGGTACAATCGTAGCCCCAATGAAAGAAAGAACAATGGTAGTAGCAACTACTAGATTGAATAACTGAAAAAGTTTATGGACCTTTTCCCCTAGCATTCTCATTATCATCACCCTTGCGAGCGGTTCATCTACCACATTGTTAGGAGTAAATTCGAGGTGGTTGCAAGAAAACTTACCAGGCTAGCTCTTCAGTAGTTGTTGATATTATCTACCTTTATTATTTTTAACAATATTGTGTCTCGGGTTTTTTTTTCTTTTTTTCTCTTATTACCTCTTAATTTACTATATGGATGCATACACGTTTTGATATCGATTTAGTACAATATTTTTGAGAACATTTTCATGGTTGTGAATCTCCCTCCTCCCTCATTCCAATCCCTTCGCATGAATTGGCTATCAGTTAAGCTTACATGAAAAATATAAATTATTACTACTAAGGTCAAGTTTTTTCGGAAAACGTTGTTACTTAACCTACCACTTAGATAACTCTAGAACTAAATCATTGTTAAATCATGTAATTCCAGTGATTTTCAACTTTCTAGAGAAGGGATAATGTACAAGTACCACTGGTAGCGGAGACTTTATCTTTCGTTCTACCTCGATGCCTCAATTAGAGAGTGCTTCTACGACTCAAGGGAGAGACTACTTAACCAATATTCAGGGATGCACAACCCTATATGTATCAAAGCAAGCTGGTGATAAATATTTCTTCAACATAGTTCAGATGGAATAGACTTAGGAAAGCCTTATTCATCTGAACGATATGTCGTCCTTATTGTCATGCATGCACCACTCCATCACAGCATTGCCCTTGTTCCTTATCTACTTTTTTTATTCGTCGCTCGACAGCTAATCCATGATTACGTTCTTCTCCAAGCCGAGGTTCTAACATAACCGTCTACCATTGCCGTCGTAACCTCTGCCTCGTATAGTTCCCCATAACATGGTCTTGAGATAGAACACGAAACTAAATGACTTTTCAAGCATAATACCGCTGCAGTATAAGGTTCAAAAATTTAGTTCCACTTGCACAATTGATGCTGCTGAAGTACAAGGTACACTTCAACTTGTTTTGCGCATGTTAAAAGATTTAGTTACACTTGCACAATTGATGCCGCTGTAGTGCAAGGTACACTTCAACTTGTTTTCCGCTGTAGTACAAGGTACTTTTAAATGTATGTACTAACAACAATTGTTCCATCATCGTGCATTTATATTGCAACAGACTCAGATTCTGAAAGATGCGTATTATAGCTAAATGTATGATAATGTTTTTTGTTTTATTTCCTCTGTAGGCTATCTTTTACTTTTCATTGATCTGATATGTAGGTCTATTATCCTTGATACTTAGAAAGCACATATATGTTTAGGACAACTAATTATGAAGACACTGGTAGCCAAATGAATTTTAATATGTCATTTATACGGATATGCAAGTTACTGCTAGAATATATATTCATATACTTCGAACTTGTACCATTTTCATATTTTAGGTAACCGGACTGAATTCACGGAGCAAACTGGTACTATGTTGTTGGCTTCTCGCAAAAGCGGAAGAACTTGCACCTACTAGCCATTCGAACGTGCTGGCGCCGATGGAACTCAAAATTATTTAGTAATGCCACTATGGTGGCTATTGTTAAATATTGTGCATTTGACTTTTCTTTTGTCAATTATTTCAACTCACGGTTTAGGAATCAATTCGTATGTCTTTTATGAGAAAATTCGAGACGGAACACATGGATTTAATTTTTTAATATCGAAATTCAAACTAGTGAGAAACATAATAATGGGCCTGTCACTACAAAATGCATGGTTTGTGGCCTTCGATTGCAACTAGTGACATGCATTTCTTTTGCCAGTCACTAGTTTACACATGCTAGTGACAAGCACACACAAATGACTGTCACTAGTACACATAGTAGTGACGGGCAAGTGCCCGTCACTAGTAATCTCATACAAGTGACTAGTCATTAGTGACAGGCGCTTTGACAGTCACTAATGGGCCATTTCAGCATGTCAATGACAGCCTATTATGTTGTAGTCAGTAAGACCTACTATATTGCATCTGTAATCGGATAAACCATAAGGTAATTCATCACCGGAAAATAAAGGTGTCCGAGAAGGGAGCTTTTTGAAGGGTGGAGATGCTTCTACCTTCTTAGCATATGTCTCCCATAAATTTCATGTTATATCATTTTCCTATGTATATGATTCATCTACATACAACTCATGTGATCTCATAATGTAGTTGTTACATCCTTGTACACCCTCCGTTTATATCAACTGTAACTAAAAGGGATGTATGTTGATATATTTTAATGTTAAATACATCAATTTAGTGACATTTAATATAGGGCAGAGGGAGTAGATCGAACAATTGTATACTTGATATTTTCCTGATTTTCTCATGTTAGGGTTGCCAATTTGTGTGTTATATATAGACGTGTCAAAAATATAAAACCAAGCATGGCCATGATAGAGCAGGTAACTTGAAATACATATCAATAAAAAAATTGGCGTTTAGTTCATTTTACCTTTAGCATTACACCTCCTATTTCGATATCTAATATGTTTGGTACTTGTCTTAATGGATTTGATAAAGCAACTAAAACTTCAACAAGCATTGGCGTATGTTCTTTTCTTTTGGCATCCTTTGGGCTATTTGGAATGCCTGTAATGATGTGATTTTTAACAATCAGAGAGCTGAGGATTTTATGCAGGTGGTTCATCGAGCTACGTACTGGATCCACATGTGGTCCTTTCTCGTACCCATTAGTGAGCACCAACGTTTCGACTCTGGACGCACTCGGTTGATGGAGGTCGTTCGCGCTATCTTCAAGAAGGGTGGTTGGTTCCACACTAGACGTTTGACTAATGTGTAGCCGCGTGTTTCTTGTTTTTTGGTGGATTTTCTATGTGGCCACTTTGAGTGATCTGTGAATTTTATTGACTTAAATAAAACGATCTAGTTATACCCTTTATAGATATATAAAAAAGGCGTGTGCATCAACTTGATGCAGAGGCTGGGGTTACCCGTTGTAAAAAAAGTCAATAATTACAAGCAATTTGGCACCAAAATGTAGCCCGATATTAGAAATGTCGGTTCCTTCACTATTAGATTTTGAAACAAATTCGTTCCTTGTATATTTACCAAACCATAAACCTAGATAAATAATTTAAGCAAGAGTTTGAAATATTCACCTCTGAATATGAATATACACACACCCAAACAACCACAATACTAATCTTGAAACTCATTTGGACACCTGCACAGGGTCCACGTGTTTGATAATGATTGACGTGATCGATTGGTTTGGAACTCTGCCATAAATTTTTGTATGGGTATGCGCATGTGTTTAAGTTGCCAAGCTTAATAGATTATTGAATGTATCAGAGGGGTTTGGTGTCGCTCGCAAGCTGAAGATGTTATGTTAACGATTAGTTGTACTGTCTTAGCAAAAATAGGAAAAAATATGTTTGATAAAAAAAAATTAGCAAGCTGTTATCAAGTAAAAATTATGACTTTCCACTGCCAAACATATTGTCAAGTTGCTGACTAAGAACTTGAAAAGTTTAAGGTAGTAGCACACCATTATTGCGAGAATGACAACAACAAAACTAGGTCTAATTTTCCATATAGTTGCAAGGAAGGAACTGCCCAAATTTATGCCGCCATAGAAAATTAAAAATACTTGTTAAATAGTTGCGGGAAAAAATTCCTTGGGTTTAGGAAATAACGATGGCAAGAACACACTTAACCATAGCTTCATATGCTATTGTAACACTGATTTTTTCCGATTTTAGCGAGCTTGCTTCGCTTGTGTTGGTTTGATCTCTTGGGACTCCATGATCATTACCTAGCGACCCGGTTAAATTCGCTAGATACCTTGCATTGCGTATATGTGGAATTATCTTTCGACAAAAATGTATAGATGTCATGGTTTGTTCTGTGTGGGGTTCATGATTTATAGTTTCCAACAATCATTACAAGGAAATAATAGTTTAAATAATTTACAATATGTTCGGAGACCCAGTCCGACCATGTAATTTATCAAAGATGCCTACAAATAAGTATATTTTTGTACACATATATTGATGGCTTGAGGATTCCCTATTTATAGATGGGGAACTCAAGACTCTTCGGAAAACCATTTAAGATGTTGTCCGGCTTGTGAAGTTGGACGAATGGTGGATCCACTACCCCTTTCTAAATGTAGTAATGTCACATGAGCTATAGTCACCTTTTGATATGAAGGTGTCAGTGTCATCAGGATGACCCTTGGAGGATTTAGTTCCCATTTTTTCGTATTTTTTATCTTTATGAGTCTGGGAAATGTGCATGTACTGGTTTTCTGATTAAACAAATTTATATGGTGGTAGTTATAAAAAAGTGACGTTTATAATTACATGCAACAATCACACAGCCTATGCTTTTATCACGAAAAACATACAAATGCAACAATACATATAAAAACTAATATTTCACATATTTTCATTTGACGATTTTGCGCATGATGAGGAAGGGCGTTAGTTTTCAAATACAAAGGAGGGGAAAAGTTAAGCACATATATCTACAATGTCATCCTCCATCACCACAAGCTCACTCTCAAATACCACTAATTTATATATATTCTTGTTACACGCAATAGCAAAACAACGATGAAATTAAACAAGATCAAACCAACGGGGACACGAGATTTTAACGTGGAAAACCCTTCCAATGAGGAAGAGAAAAAACCACGGGCGCCAGCCAGCAATACTTCACTATTTCGGGGTAGGTTACAATCGCGCCGGGATTTACAATGTGTGGCTTATCCCGTGCGGCGGCTTACAAGAGGTATATAAAGGCGGTCCTAACCTAACTAGGTCGGTAACTGTGTATCCAACTCCAACTCGGTATCGTCTTCGCTACGCTTCGGCCCTAAGCCTCCGGCGACGGGCCTCCGCGTAGCGAAGGCCGAACTTTCCTTTATCTTCATATGAATTTGGATCACCATAAAACAACACTCCACCTTGAGACAAATTCCCTCTTGTAGCATAAATGAGAACCTTCACCTGAAACACACAAAGAAAACACCTTCGGCGCCAAATAGCCTCTTGGGCTAAGCAGTGATACCAACTAAGCTTGAGCAAAGCTCAAACTTAGCAATAGGAACTGGCTTTGTCATCATATCAGCAGGATTATCATGAGTACTAATCTTGCATACCTTCAGCTTACCTTGTGCAACAACATCACGCACATAATGGTACTTGACATCAATGTGCTTTGTTCTCTCATGGAACATCTGATCCTTAGTAAGGTAAATAGCACTCTGACTGTCACAAAATAGGTTAATGCAAGTATCATCTCCACAAAGCTCAGCAAACAGGCCTTTCAACCAAACTGAATCCTTGCATGCTTCAGCAATAGCCATATACTCAGCCTCAGTAGTAGATTGTGCAACAACACCTGCAAGGTAGCCTTCCAGCTAACGGCACATCCACTAATAGTAAACACATAACCTGTGAGGGATCTCCTCTTATCCAAGTCGGCAGCATAATCTGAATCCACATAGCCTGCGAGTCCCTCACCAGTCTTGCCAAACTTCAAGCAAGCTTTGGATGTGCCGCGAAGGTACCTGAAAATCCACTGAACAACTTTCCAATGTTCTTTACCAGGATTAGCCATGTATCGACTGACCAAACTCATAGCATATGATAAATCAGGCCTAGAACACACCATGGCATACATTAAGGAACCAACAGCACTAGCATAGGGAACTCGTGACATGTACTCAATATCTTTGTCAGTAGTAGGACTTTGCAATGCTGACAACTTGAAGTGCGAAGCAATAGGAGTACTAACAGACTTTGCATCATGCATATTAAATCGATGAAGTACTTTCTTAATATAATTCTCCTGACTAAGAAATAGCAATCTAGATTTTCTGTCTCTAGAAATTTCCATACCTAGAATTTTCTTAGCAGGACCAAGATCCTTCATCTCAAACTCACTACTCAACTGTTTCTTCAATGTAGTGATTTCTTTCATGCTCTTGGCAGCAATTAACATATCATCAACATATAGCAGCAAGTATATAGGTGATTCATCAACAAATTTAATGTACACACAGCTATCATATTCAGACCTCTTAAAACCATGTGCCATCATAAAAGAATCAAACCTTTTATACCATTGTCGAGGAGACTGTTTCAACCGTAAAGAGACTTCTTAGCTTGCACACGAAATCCTCTTTACCAGGCACTATGAACCCTTCAGGTTGGTCCATGTATCTCCTCCTCTAGTTCTCCATGCAAAAACGCAGTCTTCACATCTAACTGCTCAAGCTCAAGATCATGCATAGCAACAATACTAAAAGAAAGTACGAATAGAACTATGCTTGACAACAGGTGAGAACACATCATTATAATCCACTCCTGGAATCTGACTGAAACCTTTTGCTACTAACCTTGCCTTAAACCTTGGGGGCTCACTGGGAGATAAGCCCTCCTTTCTTTTGAATATCCACTTACAGCGGACGGCCTTCTTTTGTTTAGGCAAGCGCACAATATCCCATGTGCCATTCTTCTCAAGTGATTGCATCTCTTCGTGCATTGCACCAATCCACTTGTCACGATCAACCGAAGCAATAGCTTCATTATATGTAGCAGGTTCAGCATCATTCTCCACCTGTTCAGCACAACTTAGAGCAAAATAAACAACATCACATTCCTCAATTAAACGAGTACGAGGTCCTTTATTCCTCTTCTCTCTGCGTTCTGCAATAGACAAATTTTCTTGCTGCACAATAGGAGGTGAGGGCGGCACAATACCTCCTCAACAATTTCAGTTTCCTCCTCATCCAGGTGGTCTGGCTCCACCTGCAAACGAACTCGTGGTTCGTCCTCATCAGAAGAATCAGGCATAACATCAGTTGACAAACTGTCCTCATACATAACAGATTCATTAAACACAACACTTCTGCTAAAGAAAGTCTTTTTGGTTTCCGGGTTCCACAACTTATATCCTTTTACTCCAGAACCATAACCAAGAAATAAGCACTTAATAGCTCTAGGCTCTAATTTTCCATTATCAACATGAGCATAGGCAGTGCAACCAAAAACTTTCAGTTGTGAATAATCAGCTGACTCACCAGACCATACTCAATAGGAGTTTTCTTGTCAAGAGGGATGGATGGTGACCTATTGATCAAGTAGCAGGCAGTGTTGGCAGCCTCAGCCCAGAAACTCCTACTCATGCGGGCGTTGAACAACATGCAGCGAGCTTTGGAGATGATCGTCCTATTCATCCGCTCAGCTACACCATTTTGCTGAGGTGTGTATGGGATGGTGTGGTGCCTGACAATGCCTTCCTGCACACAATAATCATCAAAAGCATGCGAACAAAATTCGCCACCATTGTCAGTACGAAGCACCTTCACCTTTCTCTCAGTTTGCTTTTCAATCATAACTTTCCACTCTTTAAAAGCAGCAAAAGTATCATCCTTAGTTTTCATAAAATAAGGCCAAACTCTTCTAGAGTATCATCAATGATAGTAAGCATATAACGAGCACCACCATAAGAGGGCTTACGTGAAGGCCCCATAAATCAGCATACATAATCCAATGTACCTTTAGTGCTATGAACGGAAGCATTGAACTTAACTCTCTTATGCTTACCAAACACGCAGTGTTCACAGAACGGCAACTTACTCATATTGCAGTTCTTCAGCAGTTCTCTCTTCACCAATTCTGCCATACCATGTTCACTCATGTGTCCAAGCCTTATGCCAGAGGTTAGTTGTACTTGCATCATCATTAGTAATAACAGCAGCAGTACCAGACAAAGTGCTACCTCTAAGAATATAACTTGGCAGAATTCATATCACCAATCATAACAATGAGAGAACCTTTTGATACCTTCAGGCGTTTATCCCCTCCGGCATATTTGTACCCGTCACAGTCAAGGGTACTCAGCGAGATCAAATTTCTTGCCATGGATGGTATGTGTTTTCACTCCCGTCAATGTACGTGTCATCCCTCCATGGGTCTTGATCTGAACAGATCCAACGCCAACAATGTGACATTTGTTGTCGTTCCCCACACGCACAAAATCTCCAGTCTGCACAGCTTCATAAGAACTGAACCATTCTTTGTTACAGCAAATATGAAACGAACAAGCAGTATCAAGAATCCACTCATCATCACGGGTAACACATGCAGTAAAAACAGCTAAGCATTCACCATCCGAACTATTATCACCAGCAACAACAGCAGCCTTACCAGTACCATTACCATTACCGTCAGAATTATTTCGGTTGGTATGCCGTTCCTTTTCTCCTTGTTCTGTACCTTCCAGCAATCATCAATGGTGTGATTGGTTTTCTTACAGTACCTGCAGAACTTGTCTCGTCCTTTGGACTTTGAACGGCCCCTGCTTTTATCTCTGTTGTTGTTGTTGTAGTTGTTATCTCGCTGCTCAGGTCTACCTCGTACCTGCAATGCATCGCCTTTGGAGGACGATGTGTTTAGCCTGCACCATAACTTCATCTTTTCCCTGGTCTGCAGGGCCTCACAAACTTCCGCAAGAGTTAGTTCATCGCGGCTTAACAGTATGGTATCACGCAGGTTTGTAAAAGAACTAGGCAGCGAACATAACAGCAGAAGAGCTAAGTCTTCATCCTCATATTTTACCTCCATCGACACTAGGTCGGACACGATCTCCTTGAAGATCGACAAGTGGCTCATGACAGAACCACCATCCTGCATCTTGAGCGAGAACAGCTTCATCTTTACGTGCATCTTGCTGGTGAGATCTTTTGACATGCAGATCGATTCCAGCTTGACCCACAGCGCAGCCGCGGATTTCTCCAACAGCACCTCTTGTAATATATCATTAGACAGATGAAGCTGAATCAACGACAAAGCTTTACGATCTTTGCGCTTCTCCTCAGCAGTCCACACCTTCGCTTCCTTATTCCCGAAAGAATCCAGCGCCTCATCCAGATCCGATGCCTGCGACAGAACCGCACGCATCTTTACTTGCCACAGAGAAAACCTCTTCTTGTAGTCCAGCAACGGTAGATCAAACTTCATCGATGCCATTGCGAATCCCTAATCTGAAACAGGGCTCTGATACCACTTGTTACACGCAATAGCAAAACAACGATGAAATTAAACAAGATCAAACCAACGGGGACACGAGATTTTAACGTGGAAAACCCTTCCAATGAGGAAGAGAAAAAACCACGGGCGCCAGCCAGCAATACTTCACTATTTCGGGGTAGGTTACAATCGCGCCGGGATTTACAATGTGTGGCTTATCCCGTGCGGCGGCTTACAAGAGGTATATAAAGGCGGTCCTAACCTAACTAGGTCGGTAACTGTGTATCCAACTCCAACTCGGTATCGACTCGGCCCTAAGCCTCCGGCGACGGGCCTCCGCGTAGCGAAGGCCGAACTTTCCTTTATCTTCATATGAATTTGGATCACCATAAAACAACAATTCTATGACAAGGAGGGAAAAAAATCAGGAGGGGTGATCAAGATGTGAATCACTTTTGTAAGTTGCTTGTGTATGCTACTGCCCATGTGGAAGAATGTGCCAAGTCTATTCCTTTCTATAATGTTATACTTTCCTCTCATTTCCATGTGCCTCTAATTTGATAGATTCACAAACAGTTCATGCCCTTATATAATTCATTGTGCTATATGAAAACCCTTGTGGTTCCCTCATGACTTTCTTATCGTGTAGAGACATTGTGATATCTATATATGTGTCGAGTATACATAGCCACACATCGCATGAGCATGGTACAAGATCAAGCTCTGATGTATTTAGTTGTTTGTGATGTAGTTGGTCGTTTTATTATATCTTGTTCATTAGACCGAGAGTTGGCACCACAACATAAATCATAAAAGTTTAGTCCTAGTCATAGAAACATGGAGTTCATTTTAGTGAAAATCATGAAGTTACAAACAAAACTCAATTATTGTTAAGTGTATACACTGACCATGTTATAAAAATTCTTATCTGAATATGTGTGCTCGTGCTCAGATTTCAGGAGACATGACAATAGTAGGTTCTTTAAAGAAAATGCAATTTAGAACTGGGAAGTTAAAGGTGTAATTTGTGGCAAGAAGAATGTTTGTTAAGTTGATTAATTCTAGTGCCTTGGGTAAATAGGCACACAAATATGTTGGTTTTCAAGCCAATGGTGGCCAGTGCCTTTCCAACTTGGAAGAGTATATGCAAACCTCAGTGCTTCGGTAGTCTTGCCATCGAGAATTAATCTGAAGCTGGAAGGATCTCAGTCGACCATGGCAAGTCGCTTTCGTGCTCAAGGATTCTGGTGCGTCTGTAAGTCAGTCAATTAGCTAGCTATGTTGTGCATCCGCTGAATCAGCCTGTCAATCCTAAGATAAGGAACAACTGAACGGTGGATGTACTGTTCAGAAAAAAGATGGACCTGCACATAAGGCGATGATGTCGGCGATGAGCTTCTCAACGTGCTCCTCTTCTTTATGCCCTTCTTGGAGACAGACGAGCAGCGGGCAATCTGAACACAGGACGCGAAGAGGAGATCTTGAGGGGTGGAAGAGAGGATTCTACCGTGTAGTTTCCATGCAGGCTGAGGAGCCGATGTGACGGCTGCTGCCACCGGACTCGCGATGCAGTGCTGCTTGCGGCGCTAGGCTAGGGCGGCGAGCGGCAGGGCAAGTGGGCAACATTGATTATGAGCCCAGTGGCAGTGCCTAGGTGTGCAAGAGTGTGATTCCCTCAAGTGGGCCAGTGTAAGAAGGTTGAAGGAAAGACCCAACCGCTGATTTGAGGTTTTTCTTATGCAGATGTTGATTCGACATTCTTGTGCACAAGCGGAAAACTATTAAGACGTAAAGTCTCATAGACACGAAACTAAACACATGCTCACAGCTACACTAGATGTACTCAATTCTAAGAAGTAGCGAGGACTTGATAAATGACTTCTTTGGTTGGCTCTCGTTATCGCACTACAGCAGTTATTAGTCGCACGAGCAAGGTCACAGCACACACGTTTACAAGGACACGTGCATCTGAATCACCACCACCTTGGCACCATAAACTCAGAAGGTAATTCACCATCTAGAAAGAGAGGGGGCACTAGAGGGGTGCATTGTGTAGGATTGTTCTAACATTTGGGCATACGGCTCCCGTAAATTTCATGTTGCCTCCTTTTCCTATGTATATGGCTCAACTTGATATATCCCTCATTTATTCGTGCTATTGTTGCTAAACTGTGAGCTTTGTATATATGTCTTTACAACATATATATACTCAAGCATGTGTGTGTGTGGTACGAGATGTAACTGCAAATAATATCTCTGCTGGCTTGGAATGCAGGGTTGATAGGTTTCAAAAATATCTTTATAACTAGATGAAAGTTGGCACCATGAAGTAAATTAAAGAAGTTGATTCATAACTTTTCCATTTTCATGGGCATTCACACCTTGTATTTGATACCAAACCAGACATCACGATAACATAATCATGCAATAGTTTGAACACTAGCGTGCAATTAATGTGCTCACAGCCAAATAATCACAATATTAAGCAAATTAATAGTTTTCAGCGATGCATGACGTCCACATGATCAAGGAGTGATCAAAGAGATTGATCAGTTCGAACTATACCATCAGTTCGTTTATGAATATGTTCACATGTTTATAAGACAAAAAATAATAGAATGTTGGAAGAATAAGAAAGCAGGGTCTAGGAGGTGTGTCATCATTTTATTTGAATAGTGTTGTGTTTATACTCCTCATCTAAAAATAAGTGCATTGAAACAGATGTATTTAGATGTACTTTAGTGCTAGATACATCCATTTCAACGACACTTCTTTTGAGTCAGAGTGAGTACTATCTGTTTATTTGAATAGTGTTGTGTTTATGCTTTTCTCGGGTGTTTATTAAAAGGATGGTCTTAATTACTAGTAGTTTCCCTTGAGGCCCCGCTGCAAACGGGTTGGTAGGACAATATATGTTGTGCAAGTTTCTCATTGCGAGCACGTATGACTATATTGGATCACATGCCTATGGTTTGCCTAGAACTTGGATTCTTTATTATTATCTGCAATGCCCATGTTTAGATTATTACATGAACTATCTTATCCATGCAACGCCCGTTCATCCACTCTCTAGGCCTACGAAACTTTCATCCTGTTGTTCTCACGATTACTACTGTTGTTTTCACAATTGCTACTGTTGTTACTATTTTACTACTGCCGCTGCTATAAAACTGTTACCACTGATAAACTGTTGCGAGCAAGTCTACTTTCAGTTGCAGCTGAATTGACAACTCATCTATTAAGGCTTATAAATATTCTTTGACCCCCCTTGTGTCGAATCAATAAATTTGGTTTACTTCCCTCTAAGACTGTTGTGACCCCCTATACTTGTGGGTGATCACTCATCCGTAGACAAGAGCACCACTGTTTTCTTCTAGTGGCAACATCACATCCTCCCCCGAACATTTCTGTTACTAGAGGGGAAGTAACAAGTAGGCATGTAACCACTATCTATCATGTAAAACCTCTATTGGAGGTGAAGACGACTATGTGGCCAACATAATCATAAACATCAGAGAGCATTCAAAGACAAGATTAAAACTGTCCAAAAATATAAGTGAAGCATCTCAGATTTACATGAATAAAATAATCATAACCTCATGGTTCATCGGATCCCAGCAAACAGAACATGCACAATTACTTAACGGTGGTCTCGATCATATGAGGTATCTCACGAGACTCTTAACATGGAGGCATAGGGGAGAGAACAACCATCTAGCTACTTCTATGGACCCTTAGTAACTAGATGAACTACTCTTGATCTGTCTGTATGCGATCATGGTTTTGGAACGTGTAGAGATAAACAGAATTTTTTCCTACGCAATACTTCCAAGATCTAGCCGAGGTAGAAGGCCACGAGTATTACCACTAGACGCGCAGGTGCGGATTATCGATGCAGCGTGTTGGGGCAGTGTGGTCCCACGATCCAATCCAGCCGATCCAATCCCGCCATCGTCGAAGTGCTGAACGTACAGCACCTCTGCCGGTATCCACACGAACGAGGAGGAGCTCCGACGGTGGATTGCTAGGTCCGATGCGACGGCTGGACTGAGTGGGGCTAGGGTTCCCAACGCATGGGAGTGGACTAATGTGCCCGCTGGGCAACCTGCGCCCCTCTTTATATAGCGAATGGTAGTGGGCTTCACAACACTTGCGGCCCATTCCCTCTGTGAGTTCGCCTCACAAACTCTGTCCATTTCCGGTTCGGGTCCAACCCGACCAATACATGTGCTCCCGCTCTTATGTGTGTGCCCCTGCAGGCTCATGGCGACTTGGACACGATTGGAGTCCGACTTCCGATCGATCAATCGGTAGCGGTTCATAGCAGAACGTGCCAATTCCAAAGTCCCATTGAATCATGACGACATACCTTCAATGTGACATTCATCTTAGTCCCTTTTGCCCCACGATATACATTGTCGAACTATAGGCGATTTATCGTCATCCCTTAATAGCTCAACTCTCTTCTCGGTCCGTGATATATCATTCATCTGACTGACTCTTAGTCAACAGAGACAGTTAACAGTTAACTTAGTCGCGCATGGCCATGCTTCTTGAATCATATCACTCGAGAGGGCACAGAGAATATCTTTCCATTCGGAGGGGGAAAATCCCATCTTAATTATCCACATCACACAGCTTGCTTCTCATTCGACCCGAACTCTGCCTTTATAGCTGCCTTGTTACAGAACAACGTTAGACAGAACCTAAGTCGGTGATCCACAACTCGGATTGTGCGATAACCTCAGGTCTAAGGATTACGTTGATTAAGACATGCAGATGGCGACTTGCTCGTTGCATCTCAATATGGGTCAGTCCGACTTGCTAAACTCTTTAGCCAAGTCCGTGAATGTTGGAATGGCATCACCATTGGGAATACATCATACATGATTGCCTCTAGGGCATATTCCCAACAGTCTCCCACTTGCACTAGAGTCAATCATCCTGACATCATATGCCTAGGCATCGAATGCCCATACCTCTCATGTGCGCCTCATGCTTAGGCTGTGGTGGCGCCTTTGTCAAGGGATCTGCAATATTTGTATCTGTGTGTACTTTGCATAATTTGATATCACCTTGTTCGACAAACTGGCGAATGAGGTGGTAACGCATGAGTATATGTTTGTTCTTCTCGTGTTGTCTAGGTTCCTTGGCTGGTGCGATAGCACCATTGTTGTCACAATATACGTCCAAAGGATTGGACGCGCCCTGAACCACAGAAGATCTATCAGGAGGTTCCTGATCCAAACAGCTTCCTTTGCAGCCTCCGAGGCAGCAATATACTCAGCCTCTGTTGTAGATGCAGACACTGTATCTTGCTTGGAACTCTTCCAGCTCACAGCCCCTCCGTTCATTACGAACACGTATCTAGATTGCGAAGGAGAATCATCTGAGTCGGTGAGATAACTCGCATCCGTGTAACCCTTTACACTGAATTCCTCATCACCTCCATAAACTATGAACATTTCCTTAGTCCGTCTCAAGTACTTAAGGATGTTTTTAACCGCTGCCCAGTGGGCTTTTCCAGGGTCAGACTGGTATCTGCTCGTAACTCTTAGAGCATAGGAAACATCTGGCCTAGTACAAATCATGGCATACATGATGGATCCGATTGCCGAAACATACGGGATCACACTCATCCGACTTCGCTCATCAGTCATCGAAGGACACTGAGTCTTGCTAAGTTTTATACCATGGGACATCGGTAAAAAATCCTTTCTTGGGCTCTTCCATTTTGAATTTCTTCAAAACTTTGTCCAGATATGTACTCTGACTCAATCCAATGAGCCGCCTTGATCTATCTCTATAGATCCTGATTCCTAATATGTAAGTCGCCTCACCCAAATCCTTCATTGAGAAACTCCTTTCCAATGACTCTTTGGTTTCTTGCAACATCATGACATCATTTCCAATCAGTAATATGTCGTCCACATATAAGATTAGAAAATTTACTTTGCTCCCACTAAACTTCATGTATAAACAAGAATCATGATCACTTTTGATTAAGCCAAACGATTGGACTACCTGATCAAAGCGAATGTTCCAACTCCGAGATGCTTGCTTCAACCCATAAATGGATTTCTGAAGTTTGCATACCTTGTCAGCGTTAGCTGGATCGACAAAACCTTCGGGCTGTATCATATACACGTCCTCAGTTAAATTTCCATTAAGGAAAGCCGTCTTGACATTCATCTGCCATATCTCATAATCTGCTATGGCTAACATGATCCGAACTGACTTAAGCATCTCTACGGGCGAGAAGGTCTCGTTGTAGTCAACTCCTTGAACCTGTCGGAACCCCTTCGCGACAAGTCGTGCTTTATAGACGGAAACATTTCTATCCATATCAGTTTTCTTCTTAAAGACCCATTTGCACTCGACGGGTCTTGCACAGTTAGGCAGATCAACCGAATTCCAAACTTGGTTTTCATCCATGGACTTTAACTCGGATCTCATGGCTCCAAGCCATGACTCGGAATCAGATCCCACCATCGCTTCCGAATAAGTTGCCGGCTCATTACTGTCTAACAGTAAAACATCACGAGCATTTTGTAATCTGGCAGATCTTCGTGGTTCAGGTGCTGTTACCGGTGTAGGTACCACGACCGGCTCAGCCTCCAAGGCGCTCGCTGACTCTCCCCTAGCCGGTTCCTCTCGAATTTCTTCGAGTTGCACTGTGCTCCCACTGACTCCCCGATTGAGAAACTCTTTCTCAAGGAAGATACCATTCCGAGCGACAAAAACTTTTCTCTCTTCCCGGTTGTAGAAGTAGTACCCCAAGGTTTCCCTCGGATACCCCACGAAAATACAATTATCCAACTTGGACGTGAGCTTGTCCGACTGAAGTTGCTTGACAAATGCTTCACAACCCCAAATCTTAAGAAAAGACAAACTTGGCCTTTTGCCAGTCCACATCTCATGTGGTGTCTTCTCTAATGATTTTGATGGTACTTTGTTTAGTGTGAACGCTGGAATTTCTAGACAATAACCCCAAAATGATAAAGGTAGATCTGTCCGACTCATCATTGATCGTACCATGTCCAACAAGGTCCGAGTTCTCCGTTCCGACATACCGTTTCTCTGCGGTGTACCCGGCGGAGTGAGTTGAGGAACTATTCTGCAACTCTTTATATGGTCATCAAACTCATGGCTCATGTACTCGCCTCCATGGTCCGACCGTAGAAACATTATTTTCTTGCCGAGCTGATTTTGTACCTCACTCTGGAATTCCTTCAACTTTTCAAAGGCTTCCGACTTGTGTTTCATTAAATAGATATATCCATACCTACTCAAATCATCAGTGAAGGTAATGAAGTACTCATAACCACTTCTGGCTGTCGTGCTCATTGGACCACATACATCACTATGTGTTAGTTTCAACAAGTCGGACGCCCTTTCACAACTCCTTGCAAAAGGTGTCTTGGTCCTTTTTCCTAGTAGGCATGATTCGCATGTCTCGAATGACTCTAAGTCGAACGAAGTTAGAAGTCCATCATCATGGAGCTTCTTCATGCGCTTCCAACTTATATGACCAAGCCGACAGTGCCAAAAGTAAGTCATATTCAGATCATTTGGTTTCAACCTTTTAACATTTATGTTATAGACCGATTCACTATCAAGATTCAAAATAAATAACCCGTTCTGAACGGGTGCAAAGCCATGAAACATATCTTTCAAATATAAAGAACAACCATTATTATTAATATTCGACTCATAACCTTGTCTCATCAAACATGAGGCGGAAATAATGTTTCGACTAAGCACTGGAACATAATAACAATTATTCAGTTCCATTTAAAATACTGAAGGTAAATGAAGTTGCATCGTGCCGACTTCCAACGCAGCGACTCTCGCCTTGTTGCCGACCCGGATATCACCCTCTCCTCTTGCCAAACTCCTAGTTCTTACCAGTCCCTACAACGAGTTGCAATGTGAAAGACTGACCTGATATCATATACCCAAGAACTGTTAGGTGCATCAGCAAGATAAATGTCTATAACATTGCACACAAGTGTACCTGAGTCGGAAGTCATACCTCCACTCTTGGCTCTGTCAGCCAAATACTTGGTGCAGTTCCTCTTCCACTGGTCATCCTATTTGCAATAGAAGCAATTGGCTCCGGCTATAGGATAAGGCTTAGTATTTGAGGAAGCGCTCTGGACAGGGCTATGGGCGTTTCCTCCTGACTTACCCTTCTTCTTAGGCCAAGAACTCTTCTTGAACTTAGCCTTTTTCTGCACAATCAACACTTGACTGACGCCTTTCTTGATATCAGCCTCTGCCGTTTTGAGCATCCAATGTAATTAAGTGATACTCTTATCCATACCACGCATATGGTAGTTCGAGATGAATGGACCATACGCACTAGGAAGACAGTTCAGAATTATATCAGTAGTGAACTCTTCGTTAATTGGGAAGCCCAGCCGATCCAGAGACTGTATGTAACCAATCATCTTGATTACATGCGGACTCAGTGGATCGCCGTCTTTCAGCTTACAGCCCAGCAAAGCTTGAGAGACTTGATACCTCTCGGTCTTTGCCTGAGCCTGGAACATAATTTTGAGGCTTTCGATCATATCGTAGGCCTCAACATTCTCGAAATGCTGCTGCAAGTCCGGTTCCATGTGAGCAAGCATAAGACAGGTAATTTCCGTAGACTCATCTCTAGTCTTACGGTAGGCATTCATGACTGCGACAGTCGCATCATCATCAGGCTCTTCTGGAAGTGGAGTTTCTAGAACATGTTCTTTCTTGTCATGCTTGAGGACTATCCTCAGATTACGATACCAGTTGGCGAAATTAGTTCCATTAAGTTTATCTTTCTCTAGGATTGACCTCAACGAAAACTCGGACAACTGAGGAAGGTTGCTAGGTGCCATTGATCTATAACAGAAAATATGCAGAACACTTAAGACATGTATTCATAAAAGAGCAAGCATATTAAACGCTTTAATATTTATGCTCCCACTAGAACCAACACCCCTCCGATGGTTGCTTAGTGATTCAAGATCCTAAATAAGCAAACCGACTAGTGAGGTTTAGCATCACCGCTAACCGTCAAGTGATCTAGGTAGGCAACACCTTGCCAATCGTATCCAATTCGACTCCTGTTGGTTGGGTGGCATCACATGCCCCGGCTCCCAACCTACCTCGCCCCGAGCCCCACAACCGTTGTGATGGACTCGTCTAGATTACCAAGTGCTTCTGCTTGTAAGAGTCCGACGCAAACCCACCTAACTAGAAAGAATTGGTAGCACCTCAATTTCAAGAGCCCACTACCAAGAATGTCTGACTTGTGATGATGCAGCACTGGCGGGGCGACCGACTAGACCTTCTTTGAGGGATTAAAATCTACCAACTATCTAAATAGAGGTAAACAGAGACATAACAATAACACAAATAAAGCAATTATAATGTTAAATGGTATGACTCTCTTCATGGTGATCTCCATCTCCACAAATCTTGTAAGTCGACTCGTGCAAACTCTTTGTCATGTGCCATCTTACTCCATGTAGCCGACTTGTACATCGACTTGCATGTCATCCGGGTTCTCCAACAAGCTACACTAGCTTAGTAAATGAAAAATTACATAGAGAATCTGACACGCAGGCCGGTATACAATAAAATGATAGCACCTACGCTCCAGCCGGCTGACAAAAACATGATACGCAGATCATGTATGGATTACACACATCACATGCACATAAGCCATACCATTCACAACTTCCTGAAAAAACAAGTTATGCATAGACACGATATCTACCGGCGTTATGAAACTCGTAACAACATCTAATGCGCTACGACAGGGCGAAGCCGGCGGTCCCAAATCTCAGCTGCATTCCGAACATGGATTTCTTCACCGGTTAAAACAAATTTACCCAAATCTGATCCGTATTCCGACTCGATCAAACTCTTTGATCTTCGATCACCACAACTGGATTTATGTGTCACGGTATACCCCGATGGCGGAAACCGACCGGTAGGGGTAAGTTGTTCCACGACCTTAGCAGTATGATCACGGAAATCAGATCATCCATTAACCCCGAGTACGATTGATCCTATCAACCTTGTACAAAAACGATCTATCTCATAGAACGACCACCAAAACAACACTTAGATCCAATCTAATGCTAACTACATATCACATATGTACGGATCTCGGGCCTAATACCAGAAGCTACCGCTCTGATACCACTGTTGGAACGCGTAGAGATAAATAGAAATTTTTTCTACGCGGTACTTCCAAGATCTAGCCAAGGTAGAAGGCCACGAGTATTACCACTAGACGCACAGGTGCGGATTATCGATGCAGCGCGTCGGGGCAGTGTAGTCCAACGATCCGATCCAGCCGATCCAATCCAGCGATCCTCGAAGTGCTGAACGTACAACACCTCTGCCGGTATCCACACGTACGAGGAGGAGCTCCGACGGTGGACTGCTAGGTCCGGTGAGACGGCTGGACTGAGTGGGGCTAGGGTTCCCAACGCATGGGAGTGGACTAACGTGCCCGCTGGGCAACCTGCGCCCCTCTTTATATAGCGAATGGTAGTGGGCTTCACAACACTTGCGGGCCATTCCCTCTGTGAGTCCGACTCACAAACTCAGTCCATTTCCGGTTCGGGTCCAACCCGACCAATACATGTGATCCCGCTCTTAATTAAGTGTGTGACCCTGCAGGCTCATGGCGACTTGGACACGATTGGAGACCGACTTCCAATCGATCAATCGGTAGTGGCTCCTAGCAGAACGTGCCGATTCCCAAGTCCCATTGAGTCATGACGACTTACCTTCAATGTGACATTCATCTTAGTCCCTTTTAATTCACGATATACCTTGTCGAACTATATGCGATTTATCGTCATCCCTTAATAGCTCAACTCTCTTATCGGTCCGTGATATATGATTCATCTGACTAACTCTTAGTCAACAGACACAGTTAACACTTAACTGAGTCGCGCATGGCTATGCTTCTTGAATCATATCACTCGAGAGGGCCCATAGAATATCTCTCTATTCGGACGGGCAAAATCCCATCTTGATTATCCACATCACGCTGCTTGCTTCTCATTCGACCCGAACTCTGCCTTTATAGCTGCCTTGTTATAGAACAACGTTGGACAGAACCTAAGTCGGTGATCCACAACTCGGATTGTGTGATAACCTCATGTCTAAGGATTACATTGATTGAGACATGCAAATGACGACTTGCTCCGTGAATGTTGGAATGGCATCACCATGCCCATGACAAGTGGAACCGTGTCACCAGCCAACACTCACATTAGTCTAGGGTGTGTGTCCAGCACAACCTAAATGACTAAGGACAATCAAGTATGAACAACATGAATGCATAGTTCCACAATCGAATCACATATTCAGTGACATGTATCAGATGTTCCAAATAAGGACAACTTAATAACTTTATAAATACATTGGTAATACATCATACATGATTGCCTCTAGGGCATATTCCCAACACATGGAGATGTTGAGGACACAGGTCATGACTCCCCTTTGTGGCAGGGTGTCGGAGCAGTATCCGGGAAGCCCTAGAGTGTACTTTCAAGTTGATGGCGCCTCTGAGTATGTTTCGTGGAAAATAACTCCGTCCCCGATGGTTTTAGGTTAAAGGAAATTTATAATCAAAATGGGGACGAGAGGCGGTACCAGGAGCTCCGAGGGGCCCACACCAGGCGCGGCCCAGGGGGAGCGTAACACCCTCATGGTGGCCCCATGGCTCCCCTCTATCTTTCCTTTTGACATTGTCTTCGTTACGGCTAAAAAGATAATCTTCGTGGATTTTAGGCCCTTTCAAAGAATATTTCCTTCAGAAAATTTATGAAATAGAAAAATAGCAAAAACAACAACCGGCTTGGGGCATCTTTTTGATAGGTTAGTCGATGAAAACATAGGAAAACGAAGTGAAACATGTGAAAACATGAAAATTACATAGGGTATTGGAAGTAAAACAAGTATGGAGCATCAAAAATTGTAGATACATTTGCAACATATCAGGCGTTCCTCGACATCTTTCCATTTGCAACATATCAGGCGGAAGTGATCCTTTTCTCCGAAAGTGACGTCTAGGGAAATTTCTCCTAGGGAACGTGCTTGTCTGCCAGGAACAATGCCATGAAAACGTATGTTACTATGGTTGAGCTGGGTCTCGGAGATTTTCAGATGCTTCTGTGTATCCAGGTACATTATGTTAATGCTGGATCCTCCATCCATCAGCACTCTTTTTAGCCTAGTGTTTTGGACAATAGGGCTTACAACAAGAGCTTGTGTGCCGGGTTCAGGGATGTTTCCGGGATGGTCAGACTGATCCCAGATTATTGGTGTGTTTGAATACTTCAAGAATTTCGGGGTTGCCGGAACAACCACGTTTATTTCTCGAAGCGTTCTTTTTGCCACCTTTGCTGATGGAGTTTCCAGGAAAGTTAGGGCGCACTCTCCATCAACTCTCGGAAACTTGGGCTCGCCTTTTCGCTGCTGTTCCTGGATTTTTTCGTCAGTGTCCGATTCACTGTCTTCTTTCTCAGCTTCTGGCTTTTGCTTGGAAATTTTCCTTTTGGAATTCTTCGCCTTGTTTTCGGATCCTGCACTGCCTTTCATATGCTTGTTCAGCCGGCATTGTGCGTTAGTGTGGGTAGGCTTCCCAAATTGCGAGTGGTGGAAACAGTTTTCCGACTTAGTCTTTTCCCACTCTTCCTTGGTGTAATTGATTGGTTCCGTACTGCGTCCTTTCCACCTATTCCCTTTTTCACTTCCAAAGGCTATGTTAACCTCTTTGGGCTTTTGAGTTGCGTCTGGAGTTCCTTTTTTCTCAGGGCGAGGATTCCTTTTGGCCTGTATCAGTGTATCGATATTGCCTCCTATGGCTCTGATGTCGTCCTCGGCTGCAGCGTGTTCATTGGCGGTTGTAAGCATAGATCCAAGATCTTTGTGTTTTTTGGAACCAACCATGAACGGTACGAGTCCGGGTTTTATGCCATTGACGAAACCATGCATTGCTTGGACGTCAGTTACTCCAGAGCAGCTATTCTTCATTGATGTCCATCTTGAGATGAAATCGACGTATGGTTCATCCTCAAATTGGGTGCAACGGTTGAGCTGGTTGATGCTATTCGGGCATTTGTAGGTTCCCCGGAAATGCTGAGTGAATACTCGAGCCATATCGTCCTAGCTGTCGACAGTTCTGGAAGGTAATCCATTGATCCAGTCTCTGGCTCCACCCAGTAACATTAGGGGAAGAAACTTTAGAGCTTCCAAGTCTGTCCCATTGTTGATCTGGACGGCTGTATAGTAGTCTGAGAGCCAGGTATCCGGGTTTGTACTACCGGTATATTTTTGGTACGTTGGACCAACTTTGGCAAAGCCAGAGTGCAGGGTTATCCTTCGGATTCTATCTGTGAAAGACTTAGGTCCAAAGTATAAATCGTCTCTTTCCGCCCTATCCATGTGTGCGGAGTACCTGCCAGCTGAATGGACAGAAGGGGATCTACTCCTTTCTTTTCCATTGTTTGGCGAAAGCGCTTTTGCGGGATCTTCTCTATTTCTTCCGAGATCACGCCCCTTTGGATGAGGTGGAGTTCTACTCCTGTGTCTTTCCTTATTCCTGGGGGGTGTCCGAGATCTCTCGCGTCTGTGAGGTATATCCTGTCTTCCAGCTTTTTCAGCCGGTCGTCTCGGAGACGGCATTGCTTTGCCGTCACTCCGGTGTTTTTCTTCCCGATCGTGAGGATTAAGTCCACCTTTCGGGAGATGGGATCCGGTTCTAGATGCTTCATCCTTGTTGTCGGGATTTTTCTTATCTTTTCTCGGATCCGCTTTCTTCTCTTTTGAATTGCTTAAATCTCCAGGTTCTTCCGGTCCAGGTGCTCCAGCGGCGCATGTGGCTGTTTTGCATAGGGCTGAGTCGTCGTGCAACTTCCCTGATCGCTCTTTCCCTCGATGTTGTTGTTGCAATGCTTTTCCTAGGAAAGCATACACCCCTTGAAGTTTTTCACCGTTGGAGTACATGTCGTTGTTGAGGATGGCGAATGCTGCTTCCACGTTTTCCGCTGCGGTTTTGTATATTGGTTCGCCTCTGGCATCCTTGCCGTTTACCTGCTTTTGCCAAGATGGGTTGTGAAACCTCTCTTTTGGTGGAAGTACTTCCGGTCTTACGATTCCGGGTAACCTTGTAGGTTTAATGCCAGATCTATTCTTTTTCTCGTATTCCTCGATTTCTTCCTTCATGAGTTTGATGTCATCCTGGGTTTTTTGGAGGTGTTCACGAGTTCTGAATAGATGTTGTTGTTGCCTCTGGAGAGCTCGTCTCCTGGCTTCTCGCACTTCAGGGGGTTCGTGCAATCCCACTGGTGTTTGCAATAACTCCTGTTCTTCTTGTTCTGTCATTGGCAGAACAAGGATTTCTTTGGTTTTTTTCTCCGCGGGTTTTATTCCGCTTGCCTCTCCTACTTCCGGGCTTTCATTGGCTAGATCAGTCGATTTCTTCTTCCGGATTTTGTACTGGAGTTTTTTAGCGGCCTTGTGCTTTTTCTTGGAAGAGGGAGGTTTTTTGTTAGGTTCATCCTCTATCAATTCTTTGACATTGCGGTAGATTGGAGAAGTTTCTCCGTCTTCTCTCTCTTCTTTCGGCGGAGGAGTTCTAGGTCTTCCCTAACTGTCGGCATCCGTGTTTTCAGCCGGTTTAGCCATCAGTACTTCGTGGAATCCCTCCTGAAGAGATTTAACCTTTCTTTCGAAGGCGTCTTCGTCTTCGGAATCAAAGTTGTATGATCCGGTTTCTGACTCTAATCTCGCCTCAATGGGGGCTAACACAGATTCAGCTTCCGAGTTCATCGCTATGTTGACGGATGTCGGATCTTCCACCTCTGTAGTACGTTTGTTGTTTTCTGATTCCTGCACGGGGTTGCCTTCATCCGTGTTTTCGGCGACCTCGGATTGCACCATACCGATAAAGTGTGAATCACTTTTATGTCGGCGATCTGAGCAAAACCCGGTATCTTAGTCATCTTCGACCGGGTATAGGGCGGGTGGGAAAAATTTACTTCCACCGCAAACCCCATGGCCTCTGCAGTTAATCCGATAAAGATATTTGCAGATCCAATCGGTAACACGCATGCACTTACCAGATGATCTTGCGCCGGTATGTAAGATCCATTGTCGAGGAAGCGTCCAACGTCGTCGTCGAACACCAGGCTTCCGACAGTTATGGAACTGCCAATTCCGCCGAGTATCCTAGATCGGAACTTAACGCCTGACGTCGCTGGCCCCACGGTGGGCGCCAACTGTGGAGACATCATAGTAGAATTCATAGACGGGGGTGCCATGAGACTACTGATAGAGACGTGGGGGAACGTGGTTGTGCGAAGGACAATGACACAGGGTTTTTACCCAGGTTCGGTACGACGCAATAATGCGGCGTTCCTACTCCTGCAATCTCACTATTCAGGACTAAAGCCTGTGAATACAAAGTACAATGTGAGATTCTATTAGCTGCTCGTCAAGGATCAACCTCTCGGCGAGTTAGCCTGTAGCTTCTTGTCTATCTATCGTATCTCCCGTCCGGCTTTATATAATAGCCGGGTTAAGGTATACAGAGTAAGGAACCTAGAAGACTACGGTAACTATTAACTTGGAAAGTAAGAAATCTGCCTTCTACTCCAAGCCAGATCACGTGGGCCGTGATCTGGGTTCTTCTAGAATCCGGCTTCGGTGCGTCAGCCTACTGGGCCGCCCAATGGACTGTAGCCCACTTCCATTTGGGCCACCCGGGTAATCCGGCACTTTAGACTACCGTCTGATATACCCCTATTCGGTATATATCCGACAATGCCGAACACTCAATTAACCAGCTTGCCGGTAGGAAGTAGCACAATTTGAAATTTCCGAAATCTTCCAAGCCCACCAGCATGAATCATGACTTGTGGCTAACTTTACGCCTATCATCAACTTTCCTGATCTTAGTGTGCAAGTGTAACTATATATTTCAAGAACAGGTAGTGCTCCTTGAGCTCTCTGCCACCGATATGAGGAGTTCTAGCTAGTTTCCAAAGGTACCAAGGTAAGAAATGTAATCGTAAAAGGTGTAATACATATAAAGAGCGAGGTACAATCATAGCCCCAATGAATGAAAGAACAATGGTAGAAGCAACTACTAGATTGAATAACTGAAAAAGTTTATGGACCTTTTCCCCAAGCATTCTCATTATCATCACCCTTGCGAGCGGTGCATCTACCACATTGTTAGGAGTAAATCGAGGTGGTTGCAAGAAAACTTACCAGGCTAGCTCTTCAGTAGTTGTTGATATTATCGACCTTTATTATTTTTAACAATATTGTGTCTCAGGTTTTTTTTTTGTTTTTTTCTCTTATTACCTCTTAATTTACTATATGGATGCATACATGTTTTGATATTGATTTAGTACAATATTTTTGAGAACATTTTCATGGTTGTGAATCTCCCTCCTCCCTCATTCCAATCCCTTCGCATGAATTGGCTATCAGTTAAGCTTACATGAAAAATATAAATTATTACTACTAAGGTCAAGTTTTTTTGGAAAACGTTGTTACTTAACCTACCACTTAGATAACTCTAGAACTAAATCATGGTTAAATCAAGTAATTCCAGTGATTTTCAACTTTGTAGAGAAGGGATAATGTACAAGTACCACTCGTAGCGGAGACTTTATCTTTCGTTCTACCTCGATGCCTCAATTAGAGAGTGCTTCTACGACTCAAGGGAGAGACTACTTAACCAATATTCAGGGATGCACAACCCTATATGTATCAAAGAAAGCTGGTGATAAATATTTCTTCAACATAGTTCAGATGGAATAGACTTAGGAAAACCTTATTCATCTGAACGATATGTCATCCTTATTGTCATGCATGCACCACTCCATCGCAGCATTGCCCTTGTTCCTTATCTTTTTTTGAAACAAAGGCCAAAGCTTTGCCTTTTATATTGATATAGTAGGAGAAAACATGAGAGGCCTAGGCCAAAATGAAAAAAAGAAGGTACAAAACCGGCCGAAAACACAGCCGGTCATATCTTCTACTCGGCCCCCGTGTCACATCCCAATTTTGCAATACCTGAAAACACAGTTGTTTTGCTAATTGCTTGACCAATAAACTTTGGTTGTGTTTGTTTGAGTGCAACTAAACAAACTAATTATATAAACTTGCTGAGGATAAATTCTTTCTAAGCTCAACCCACTCAAACCTTGGAAGCATATTATCATGTTTCCAAAAGCCTCAAGTTTATTAATACATGGCTAAGAAATTGAAAACAAAATATTCAACATATTGTTCCAATGACCTTGGAAATATTTTCTAAAGTAAATATTGATCAAAGAGTTTTCCAAAACTATCTTATGAATCCCATACTTGTTGAATATTATTCCAAGGTCTAAATTAAGAAAGAGGAAACACTTAATAAATTTCCCTAAAAGACTATCAGGAAAAAGAGGCATTCTTAGATGCTTCACCAAAATATTATCAAATGTTTTTCCAACCTTGCAAGCTTAAAAACAAAATTATTGGAGAGCATTGACTTGCTATCTCTAGTCACATAAATATTTTGGCAAAGCATTGTTAAAGAAAAGCGAAGTGCCTTATTAAATTGAATTTCCAATATTTCCAGAAACAGGAAACTCAAACAAGTTACTATTGGAAACTTTCTTAAAATGATCTGAAATCAATACTAGTGCTTCCTTATATCAAATAAGAAACACACACAAGAGGATACCAAAATTTGAATCCATTAAAGTCCTGAAAACATGATTTTTCTCCACAGCAACAATTGGAATTTTGAACAAGTTTGTTCTACAAACTTTTTCACAATGCCATGAAATAAATACCACGTGCTCTATATCTCAAATAAGGATGAAAACCAAAAGGGGACAAGTTTGTGAATTGTTTAAGTTGCCAAAAACCCCTGTTTTTTAGACAGCACCTTTTTGAAGTTTGAACAAGTTTGTTCTATGAAGTAACTCAAAATGACTTGAATTTTCTACCACACAAGGAACACACCAAATAAGGAATGTGTGCCAAAAATTACCATTTTTGGAAGCTCCTAAGTAGTCTAATAAATTCAATGTCAATTTATGTCAGAATTGAAATTTGAGCAACTTTGAACTCTCAAGTTTATCCAATTGAGCCAATTTTCACATATGTTGTGCATCCCAACTAATAAGAATTTTGGGCAAAAGGATTTTAAATTTAGACTTTGTTTTCCTAGTGAAAACAACATTTTTCAGAGAGGAAAAGGATGTCTTTGTAAATAGCCAGGGACCTATTTGTAATCCGAGTCACTCCTTCTTCTTCCTAGCTTCTCTGTAGATGCAGTGCCCTACTCCATTGCTTCGAGTAGAAGGTATGTTGAGGATAAGAACCCCCCCCCCCATGTGCACTTGATGCTATCTGCCCCCTCTCTCTCCCCCTCGAGCTTCTTTCTCTCTCTCTGCTCAAATTTCACAAAACGAAACCCTAGCCCGAGAGCTCGCCGTCGTTGCGGCCGTTTCAGAGCTCATCGGCAGCCGCCGGGTGGCTCAACCTCTCCGCCTCGTCGTGCTGGTCCTCGGTGCAGAAGGAATTGAGGCGGAAGGCCTCGAGGAGCCCGCGCCGTCCAATTCCTTCTTCGGGCCCGGCGAACTCCGGCGAGACATCACCGTCGCCTCGAGCCTCCTCCACCTTCACCGTGCGTCCTCGCGCGTCTAGGGTGAGCACGCACCTCACGGTTCCCTTTCCCCTCTCCCTAACCCCCTAATTCGTCGCCGCGCCGTCATCCTCTCTCGGCCGCCGCGCGCCATCGTCGCCGCCGCTCTCCGGTTGCTCGCCTGGAAACGGCGTTGCCCCTGGAAGTTTCCCCGCGTCGTTTGCAACGCGTGGGTTTCGTGAAACGGTGGTTGTTTTCTCCGTATACGACCTCGCCGGAGTCCCTCCCGCCGGCGAGGGGCGTCACGCTGGCGTCAGCTTGGCCTTGACCCGCGCAGGGACAGTCAAACCTGCCCGTGGGGCCTCGCCTTGCCTGCGTGGCTGCCGCGTGGCCGCCTGGCCCGCTGGTCAGCGGCTGCGGCTAGATCCCCCCGCGGTAAAGCTGGATCTAGCCCATGTCAAGTCCATTTTCCTTTTTAAATTTTTACAGAAACGAGTATGCTTGCTTTTGGCCCTAAAAGCTAATCTAAAAGATGAATTTGACCAAGATAAAATTCACAGTGGTAAAGAAACAAAATCTAAACCATCTCCAATTTGTAGATCTACATTTGGATGAATATTTTAGACATGAAAAATATTTTGGCAACAGGTACCAGAAACACCAAAATGAGCACCATTTTAATTTCACAACTCAGAATGAGGTGTATCCAATTGCATTGGAAAGCCCTTAGAATTTCCTAACAGAAGAAATTAATCTTGCTTCCAAATTACTAATAATTTTGAAATGGCATGCAATTTTGTAAAACACCAGAGAGCACTTTGGTGATTTTTATAAAATAATTAAAGATGAATTTTGATGCAAACTCAATCGTATGGTCTTTTATATGTTTATGGATATCCAAACCTAGCTGGGTTTAATTTTTAGAGCAGCATAGAAAATTTGGTGGACAGATCTTTAATTTGCATGTTTCTGCCATTTTGGCATTTTAGGTATTTAATTTGTGTGAAGTTATTTTTGTGTTGCAATATTGTTTTCTAGGATGTACAAGTTGTGTGAACTTGTTTTCTAAGGTTTACTTAGCTATTTTAGCATGATAGTTTGTGTGGACTTAGTAGCATATGTTTTATCTCTAGTTAATACTTGCATATAATTTTTGAGTGATAAATTATGTGCAAGCACTTGGATTGTTGATTGGATCCAGTACCATGTTGGTACTTATTTTATGTTGGTATCACCTCCGCTAGCTTGCATTTGAGTTGGTAGAGAAGCATGAGTAGTTTTGTCATCACTATGAAAATGTTATGGAAAAATTCTCTCATGTGTAGAATTTTTGGCATAAGAATTTGTGGTTGTGTAGCCACATATTTTTGTGTTGTGTTCATAGGACCAGTAGCATTTTGGTTATGTTTTTATGAGTACTTGACCCCTAGAGTTTTCACTTGTGTGGAAGTAATAGCATGAGTAGCATTACCTTGCTTATTTTAGCACCCTATTATTTTCTACTAGTATGACTATTGCACTAGGTGCTAGTTTAGGTTTTTGTTAATTTTTAGCAAGTATGACCAGAGGCTTTGTGACCTCTTAATGCTTTGTTATACTAGTGGAACACCCACTGGTGTCATTGCATTTTTGGTGGAAACATTATTTTCCCCACACTAGATGTGTTTCTTTTATATAGTTCTCTAACTAATGAGTGCCTAGTATTTTTGCCTTGGGCTTTTAAGTGCTAAATGAAAATGTGTATGCTTCTGTTTGTAAGTGGTTGTAATCATGTGTGGCTTGATAGGAAAAATCCATCTTGGGAGTGTTGTTTGATTCCTCTAGTAATGCCCCTTTTATTACCACTAGTATGTAGGAGTTGCCCTGCAAATTGATGCATTGTTTTATTAAATGGGATATTTTTGTTATAGCAAGTATAGATGTTTTTAACTCCTGTTTTTAGGACATGGACCCTCTGGTTCTATTTCAATTACTTGATTGAAATACATCCATTGATTCTTCATGTTTGAGTAGTACTAGTTTCCTTAGCAGTTTTTGTATTGAATTTTTCCTGCCAACTTGTGTTTGGTAGATAATTGTGTACCCTTGCATGAGGACATGTTTTCATTTCCCATTATGATAACATGGTTCCTTGTGTGCATTTTAGTACTTTACTTATTATTCATGCTTTCATATCAAACCCTTAGTAGAAGCATGTCTATAGGATTCCTGATTTGTAAAAGTAACTTTTGCAAATCATGTGTTTTATTTATTCTTGATGTGAATTTAGACTTAGTAGGATAGCTACCTTTTTCTTTTTGTGGTTTGGTTGATAGACCCATTGCCATGATTATTATTGTGCATGTTTTGTATACTTTTAGTAGTCTCACCCTTGTGAAACTAAGTGTATTTTGGGTTTATTAATATCTTGGTATGAGAATGGCACACCCACTAAATCCATGATATTGAGGTTGTGAGATATGTTCCTCCAACCTTGAGCTGTCTTATTAAATGGCATTTCTGCCAAGTGTGTTTGTTTGATTGTTTGCCTAAATTAATAATTGGGTGATTGGTTATTATTAGTTTCCTTGCTGTATGTATTGTTATGTATTGTTGCTTGCCTTGATTGGTTCTGAATGTGTGTCCATTATTCTTTTTACGACGTTAGAAAACGAGAAGGAAGGAAGTGTCGGGAAGCTCTGTTTCAAGTTCCAGTCACTCCAAGACCAGGGACACAAGGAGTTACCAGGCAAGCCATCCTGATGCTTGCTGAATAAATATTTATCATTATCTATCATGCATGTTTTACCTCTGAAGTTTTACCAAAACTTTATTATCAAAACTATTTTTGATGTGGCTATTACTACTACACTATTATATAGGTTACTATCATGCCAGTAGTTAAACTTGGTAATACCAAGCCCATAAGCCACCATAAGGTATTTAGTACCATCAAATATACTAGTCCCTAAGTGGACACCCTAAAATTGTGATTCTACAAAACAAAGGCTTTACGGAAAAACCCGGAGAAAAGGCGGATCCTTATTCTCCGGAGGAATGTGGAATTGGTCATTTTTGAGAAATTGGTGTTTTCAAAAATGACACATAACCTAGTCTTCGCCGGACAACCTTTACCGTACTGCCACCCTACACCAACATGGGAACGGGGCTTAACTTATTAGTGTGTCCTATCTCACTTGCTATAAGGGGCGTCGTACCCTCGAACCGAATGTCGTCAAAACTCCCATTGTTGAGGCATATAAAGTGTGGGATTAGTTTTCCCTCCGGATGCAGCAGTTGGGGCTCCTGGCTTGGCGGGGATTAGCCCGGTGCCGGGGATGCGGGAAAACTCAACTGAGAGATAGACATATTCTAGCTTGAACATAGTGGATGGTTATGATCAGATACCTGATGTTTACATACTGTTGTTACAGTCCGTGGTTGTTCACGGTAGGTGTATTGTATCTGGTGGATGAGTACACCTCTGCAGAGTACAACTTTTTCGAAGAAGCCGCGTCCTCGGATATGGACAGTTGAATGGCCATGTAGCTAGCATTGTGTCAATGTTTTCTAAAAGGAGTTTTTGAAAGGAAGTGTTGAACTTGTGAAGTTCGGAAAGGAAGGAAAACTTATACCGTGGAGGTATCGTCGATGATGATTGATGAAAAGCCAGATGTCGTTATACAAAACAAAATGTTTTGCAAAGAAAACATTTTCTACTCTAAGCAAGAATTCTGGAAACTGATTCCAAGAAGTTTTGCAAAGAGAAAATATTCTTTAACAAACCTTTACAAAACTTCTTGTACATGTGATATCTACAAGAGAAATAAAACTATATTATTTTCTTCTGAAGTATCTTCTTCAACGAAGATACAGATTAACCTGACTGCAACTATGGTGTCATCATATATGAACACCATTGATAGTGAACCCTATTTATAGCCTACCTATTCCACCATATAAGAATATTTGCATGTTTGGTAAGTGACATGATGGATGTCTTGATGAGTACATTCAAATGTACTCATTATGGTTTCGCCCCTGGTATCTACTTGCCAGACTTTGAGAAGGAGCCTCCGAAGGAGATCTATGAAGAGAAGTACGGAGCTGACGGCTTTGCGAACTAGGATCGTCTCCGGGTCAGCAGCCTGTAGGTTAAGGCATGACTTGGGCTCATCTACGTTGTGTTTTAATTGTCTTCCGCTGTGTTTGCTAAGTTGCCTGCCCTATGTGGCAGTTGTGTTAAACTTGATCATGTGATCATTTATGTAATACCTTTATGTATTCGTGTAATGGATGATGTATTTCTGTATGCCAACTTTGTATGTTGTTCACGGCTGATCTTTCTGGGATCGTGAATGTATGCATACGGAGGGTTTCAGACTGTCGGTCTGGGGTCCTTACAGAGTTGGTATCAGAGCCATCCTGACCTTAGGAGACCTTAGTTAGCATGGACGTCAGATAGGAAAGGAAAGTATTTTTGAGTAAAAACCTATTTACTATCTGCATTATTTTTATCTAAGGGAATTTTAGTATATTTTCCCTCCTTATTATCTTATCAAAAGATTCTAAAGGCATATCTCTCTCGGTTAAGAGTTTATTTCTTACTTGTTTGCAACTGCTCCGCTCTATTTTTGAAACATCTCTCGTCTTTGAAGTTTTCTGTTCAGAAAATAGTTGGGGTTTCAAAAACAAATTGTTGCATTGTCTTACCTCTCTCAGTTAAAAGTTTTATCAAAACTTTACTTCTATTATCTTGTTCCATCCAAAAACTTGTATACTTGCCGATGTCCCGAGAAGACCAAAATAATTGCCTAGCTCTACAGTGATGATGGTCAGAAGTAGATATAGTTCTTCAGCCACTTCTAGGATATTTGGATCAGTCTAGTTTGGAGTAATTTAGCAATGACCCCATGAGTCGCCTCCCCCGACGTAGCTCCAATGGAGCCTTGCTTGTGTGTTATGGCTTGCATATGTGTGTCCGTAGTACTTTGTGCTATTGTGTGGTGTAGAATTTGGTTCATCTAGGTTTCTATATGTTTGTGGGGTGCTCAAAATTTGCAGATTTGTGCTTGCCCCGCTCTTGTTTTTGAATCGCCTCTTGTTAGGTTTTTGCAAGCAAAAATGTTTGTAAAGTATTCAAAAACAAAAATTTGTTGCTTAGACTTATACTTGTTTTCGCTTCATAATGCGACCCGTCGTGAGCCACCACCATCTCCCCCACCATCAATGAAAGCACCGTTGGGCCTAATAATAGAGGACCATCAAGCCACACGAGCTGATAGCGTTGCTACCAGTGATGCACTCCAACAGATAAAGCTCCAACAACGACAAACCTCAAAGAAGAAAAGGCGTGAATGCACCAACCACTACTGACAAAAAATCTCTATGTTTGTCTGCTTGCAAATAACTCGTTTTGCCCTGTTGGCTAAACGATGCACCTTTTGGTATCCCCTTTTAAAAGACCAAACTAGAGAGATCCCCTTTTAAAAGTTATATACCTCCCTCCTTTGGAGAAAGGTGCAAAAGAAGTCTTCACATGCCATGATGCGCAACCCCGTCAGAAGCCAATCAAAAGACCACAATTCAATATTCGACGTACGATGACGCTAGTCGTATCTTGTCGGGCAAACATTATTAAATAGAAAGCTAACAAGACTAACATGCTTGGTCTAATATTAGGTTGACACCTAACCAAATCATGCAAACTACTGACAACTCTTTCTAAACCAAGAATTAAGTGACTTAGGACACCTTTTAATCTAGTTGGTAAAAAGGAGAAGTCACGAGAAAATAAGATGATGACCTATTCGTTTACTAGTAAATAGGATATCAGGTGTATCTATTTTGGAAACCAAATCTTAGTAGACGTTGTAGGTACTATGAAATTCGGGGTTTATAAATTAAGTGAACGATGAAATGGTTATGATAGATCTAGAAAACAGCAGTTTTCCTGTTTCTTTGTGTGCTCTTGATTGAAATGAATTTGTGTTTTATTAAATCTTGCTTCCTAACTTGTATGGAGTTGTTAGGACTTGTTATTATGTTGTTTTCTTACAATAAATCTACCATAGAAAGTGTGTGCATGATTGGAAACTCGAATAAAAATGAAATAGCATTTGTTACCTTCTAGTTTATTATTTGGGAGTATTGTGAGAGCTAGATCTGTGTATACTTATTAGTAGATTTAGTGCTATGTTTTCTTTGAGTCTAGTACCATTTAGGTACTTTTATTTTGATGCTTGTACCTCTGTTAGCTTGCATGTCTCTCAATAGTAAAGCATGTGTAAGCATTGCTATCAATATGCACTAGTATTGTTTCACTAGATTAAATAGCCTTATATTTTTATCTTGTATGCAAAGTTTTTCATGAGTAACCAGAGGCTTAGTACCTATTTTACCTTGGTATTAGTAGGCCATAGCCCACGGGTCCCATTGCATTTTGGCTTGAGGATGAAAATCCCCAACCATACACATGTGTGAAAATAGCATGTTTCATTATGTGATTGATTTCTATTTTCCACCATGGAAAATATAATTGTTTCTTTTCACCTATACAAGCGAGAAGTTTATTTCTTATTAATAAATACTAGTATGTTTAGGTGTGATCCTTTTGTTAGCATAATATTCCTTAGGGGTATCATGTTAAGAAATGTTTCACTATCGTGTGCCAAAATTAAATTGTTCGCAAATAAAATAAATTCCTCTTGATTGGTAGATTGTTTGTGAATAATTTTAAATGGAGTGTATGGATTTTTGAAAAGGTTTAGATAACTTTTCATTAATTGCATATCTACTGGTTGTGTGAGTTATACCTTGCTTGTTTGCTAGTAATTGGTTAAAGAAAACATAAATTGCTAGAAGAAAATTCTGCATGCTTAATGGTTGATTCATAAAATTACTCTGGTGCTTGTGTTTACTAACATGAGTAAGTTTTGTGTACTGTTATTAGGTACATTTATTTTCATGTCTTGCTTGTTTAGATTTAAACATCATGATAGCATTGTTTGCTTCTCTAGGGTGAAACTAGTTTCACCACTAGAAAATGGTGATTTTTGCTCTAGTATTACCCTCTTTTTATTTTATGAGTATATGTGTTGATATAGCATGTTTAGGAAGTTATTACTTCTGTTATCATGCCATGAATTATTTAGTTGCATGTTCTATGGTTATAGGATATGATTATCTCTTATAGCATGCTGGTGTAGATTTGTCATACTAGTGTGTTATTTGTGCAGTCCTGTTTTTTTTATGCCTGGGTAATAGGAGTTTTATCTTGTGTGAAGATGGTGTTCTAGAGTATCTTTATGATTGGATTCATTGGTTTTTAGCTAATGGTTGTTTGCTAATTGTTCAGGATTGATGGATTCCAAAACCTCTAGTAAACAATAACCTAGTGAATAAATAGTCTATTTATCCGTGGTGTTGTTTGATTGCTTATTGGATTTTGTTTAAATGTTTTACCTTAGCATGAGTTTGTACTTGTGTTGTGATTGTGCTTAAGAGTATCTTATGAAACTAAACCATCCAACTAAAATCATGAACGTATTAAGTGATAGTTGCTTGTGGGGAGTAACACCCACTGCCGTGGGTATTTGTTCTGTCTGTTTGTTTTACCTTAGCAACCTAACCTTTGCACCCACAAGCCATATTTTTAGCTTCTTATATACCTTGTTATGAGAGTGGTACACCACTCCATATGTGTTATGTAAGATGTGGGATATAGCTAGGATCTCACGTAAAAATTGACGGTACGTTTCCAGGTAGTTCTGCACTAACCTTAATTTTGTTTGTTTCTAAATCGTCCAAAACCTAAGGTGAGTAGACCCTGGTCAGGTCTCGTCAAACTAGGAAACAAAATTTTTGGACCTAAAACAGTACTGGTGTACTTTTTATAAAGTGAATAACCCCTGACTCACTCTTTCCTAAAAACCAAAGGGAAGATATACCGTATGAAGACTCAAAAGCTAGTTAGCACAAAAGGAGCTAGTTGGCAATAGTGACGTTATCCGAAATTTTAAAATTGGCGGTTGAGTAAATTGATAGCTAGAGAATTTTTTTGAAGACGGGTGTTTGTATCTAAGGTTTTGAGTATGACACCCAACTCCCGTGAAAATAATTTGCTAATTTAGGGAAGTACCTGCCTCCCAAGAAAAGTCAAAGGGGGAAGCACCTGCACTCCAACACTAACATTGTGTTTGTTGGCCCTCTCTTAGTCCTCGCTTGCGAATCTCGGGGACGAGATTCTTTTTAAGGGGGGAAGACCTGTCGCATCCCAATTTTGCAATACCTGAAAACACAGTTGTTTTGCTAATTGCTTGACCAATAAACTTTGGTTGTGTTTGTTTGAGTGCAACTAAACAAACTAATTATATAAACTTGCTGAGGATAAATTCTTTCTAAGCTCAACCTACTCAAACCTTGGAAGCATATTATCATGTTTCCAAAAACCTCAAGTTTATTAATACATGGCTAAGAAATTGAAAAAAAAAATATTCAACATATTGTTCCAATGACCTTGGCAATATTTTCTAATGTAAATATTGATCAAAGAGTTTTCCGAAACTATCTTATGAATCCCATACTTGTTGAATATTATTCCAAGGTCTAAATTAAGAAAGAGGAAACACTTAATAAATTTCCCTAAAAGACTATCAGGAAAAAGAGGCATTCTTAGATGCTTCACCAAAATCTTATCAAATGTTTTTCCAACCTTGCAAGCTTAAAAACAAAAGTATTGGAGAGTATTGAATTGCTATCTCTAGTCACATAAATATTTTGGCAAAGCATTGTTAAAGAAAAGCCAAGTGCCTTATTAAATTGAGTTTCCAATATTTCCAGAAACAGGAAACTCAAACAAGTTACTATTGGAAACTTTCTTCAAATGATCTGAAATTAATACCAGTGCTTCCTGATATCAAATAAGGAACACACACAAGAGGATACCAAAATTTGAATCCATTAAAGTCCTGAAAACATGATTTTTCTCCACAGCAACAATTGGAATTTTGAACAAGTTTGTTCTACAAACTTTTTCAAAATGCCATGAAATAAATACCACATGCTCTATATCTCAAATAAGGATGAAAACCAAAAGGGCACAAGTTTTTGAATTGTTTAAGTTGCCAAAAACCCCTGTTTTCTAGACATCACCTTTTTGAAGTTTGAACAAGTTTGTTCTATGAATTAACTCAAAATGACTTGAATTTTCTACCACACAAGGATCACACCAAATAAGGAATGTGTGACAAAAATTATAATTTTTGGAAGCTCCTAAGTAGTCTAATAAATTCAATGTCCATTTATGTCAGAATTGAAATTTGAACAACTTTGAACTATCAAGTTTATCCAATTGAGCCAATTTTCACATATGTTGTGCATCCCAACTAATAAGAATTTTGGGAAAAAGGATTTTAAATTTAGACTTTGTTTTCCTAGTGAAAACAACATTTTTCTGAGAGGAAAAGGATGTCTTTGTAAATAGCCAGGGAACTATTTGTAATCCGAGTCACTCCTTCTTCTTCCTAGCTTCTCTGTAGATGCAGTGCCCTACTCCATTGCTTCGAGTAGAAGGTATCTTGAGGATAAGAACCCCCCCCCCCCATGTGCACTTGATGCTATCTGCCCCCTCTCTCCCCCTCGAGCTTGTTTCTCTCTCTCTGCTCAAATTTCACAAAACGAAACCCTAGCCCGAGAGCTCACCGTCGTTGCGGCCGTTTCAGAGCTCACCGGCAGTCGCCGGGTGGCTCAACTTCTCCGCCTCGTCGTGCTGGTCCTCGGTGCAGAAGGAATCGAGGCGGAAGGCCTCGAGGAGCCCGCGCCGTCCAATTCCTTCTTCGGGCCCGGCGAACTCCGGCGAGGGATCACCGTCGCCTCGAACCTCCTCCGCCTTCACCGTGCGTCCTCGCGCGTCTAGGGTGAGCACGCACACCTCACAGTTCCCTTTCCCCTCTCCCTAACCCCCTAATTCGTCGCCGCGCCGTCATCCTCTCTCGGCCGCCGTGCGCCGTCGTCGCCACAGCTCTCCGGTTGCTCGCCTGGAAACGGCGTTTCCCCGCGTCATTTGCAACACGTGGGTACTTTTGTTTCGTGAAACGGTGGTCGTTTTCGCCGTATACGACCTCGCCGGAGTCCCTCCCGCCGGCGAGGGGCGTCACGCTGGCGTCAGCTTGGCCTTGACCCGCGCAGGGACAGTCAAACCTGCCCGTGGGGCCTCGCCTTGCCTGCGTGGCTGCCGCCTGGCCCGCTGGTCAGCGGCTGCGGCTACATCCCCCTGCGGTAAAGCTGGATCTGGCCGGCCCAATACTAGATCTAGCCCATGTCAAGTCCATTTTCCTTTTTAAATTTTTACAGAAACGAGTATGTTTACGTTTGGCCCTAAAAGCTAATCTAAAAGATGAATTTGACCAAGATAAAATTCACAGTGGTAAAGCAACAAAATCTAAACCATCTCCAATTTGTAGATCTACATTTGGATGAACATTTTAGACATGAAAAATGTTTTGGCAACAGGTACCAGAAACACCAAAATGAGCACCATTTTAATTTCACAACTCAGAATGAGGTGTATCCAATTGCATTGGAAAGCCCTTAGAATTTCCTAACAGACGAAATTAATATTGCTTCCAAATTCCTAATATTTTTTAAATGGCATGCAATTTAGTAAAACACCAGAGAGCACTTTGGTGATTTTTATAAAATAATTAAAGATGAATTTTGATGTAAACTCAATTGTATGGTCTTTTATATGTTTAGGGCTATCCAAACCTAGCTGGGTTTAATTTTTAGAGCATCATAGAAAATTTGGTGGACAGATCTTTAATTTGCATGTTTCTGCCATTTTGGCATTTTAGGTATTTAATTTGTGTGACGTTATTTTTGTGTTGCAATATTGTTTTCTAGCATGTACAAGTTTTGTGAACTTGTTTTCTAAGGTTTACTTAGCTATTTTAGAATGATAGGTTGTGTGGACTTAGTAGCATATGTTTTATCTCTAGTTAATACTTGCATAGAATTTTTGAGTGATAAATTATGTGCAAGCACTTGGATTGTTGATTGGATCCAGTACCATGTTGGTACTTATTTTATGTTGGTATCACCTCTTCTATCTTGCATTTGAGTTGGTAGAGAATCATGAGTAGTTTTGTCATGACTATGAAAATGTTATGGAAAAATTCTCTCATGTGTAGAATTTTTGGCATAAGAATTTGTGGTTGTGTAGCCACATATTTTTTTGTTATGTTCATAGGACCAGTAGAATTTTGGTTATGTTTTTATGAGTACTTGACCCCTAGAGTTTTCACTTGTGTGGAAGTAATAGCATGAGTAGCATTACCTTGCTTATTTTAGCACCCTATTATTTTCTACTAGTATGGTTATTGCACTAGGTGCTAGTTTAGGTTTTTGTTAATTTTTAGCAAGTATGACCAGAGGCTTTGTGACCTCTTAATGCTTTGTTATGCTAGTGGAACACCCACTGGTGTCATTGCATTTTTGGTGGAAACATTATTTCCCCCACACTAGATGTGTTTCTTTTATATAGTTCTCTAACTAATGAGTGCCTAGTATTTTTGCCTTGGGCTTTTAAGTGCTAAATAAAAATGTGTATGCTTCTGTTTGTAAGTGGTTGTAATCATGTGTGGCTTGCTAGGAAAAATCCATCTTGGGAGTGTTGTTTGATTCCTCTAGTAATGCCCCTTTTATTACCACTAGTATGTAGGAGTTGCCCTGCAAATTGATGCATTGTTTTATCAAATGGGATATTTTTGTTATAGCAAGTATAGATGTTTTTCACTCCTGTTTTTAGGATATGGACCCTCTGGTTGTATTTCAATTACTTGATTGAAATACATCCATTGATTCTTCATGTTTGAGTAGTACTAGTTTCCTTAGCAGTTTTTGTATTGAATTTTTCCTGCCAACTTGTGTTTGGTAGATAATTGTGTATCCTTGCATGAGGACATGTTTTCATTTCCCATTATGATAACATGGTTCCTTGTGTGCATTTTAGTACTTTACTTATTATGCATGCTTGCATAGCAAACCCTTAGTAGAAGCATGTCTATAGGATTCCTCCTTTTTATTCATTGCTCTATTGTTCTCACTATGAGAATTGTGTGTTTTGTGATGAGTCTATTGCCTTGTTGCCCTTATGTAGGCTCACTGATTTGTAAAAGTAACTTTTACAAATCATGTGTTTTATTTATTCTTGATGTGAATTTAGACTTAGTAGGATAGCTGCCTTTTTCTTTTTGTGGTTTGGTTGATAGACCCATTGCCATGATTATTATTGTGCATGTTTTGTATACTTTTAGTAGTCTCACCCTTGTGAAACTAAGTGTATTTTGGGTTTATTAATATCTTGGTATGAGAATGGCACACCCACTGAATCCATGATATTGAGGTTGTGAGATATGTTCCTCCAACCTTGAGCTGTCTTATTAAATGGCATTTCTGCCAAGTGTGTTTGTTTGATTGTTTGACTAAATTAATAATTGGGTGATTGGTTCTTATTAGTTTCCTTGCTGTATGTATTGTTATGTATTGTTGCTTGCCTTGATTGGTTCTGAATGTGTGTCTGTTATTCTTTTTACGACGTTAGAAAACGAGAAGGAAGGAAGTGTCGGGAAGCTCTGTTTCAAGTTCCAGTCACTCCAAGACCAGGGACACAAGGAGTTACCAGGCAAGCCATCCTGATGCTTGCTGATACAATATTTATCATTATCTATCATGCATGTTTTACCTCTGAAGTTTTACCAAAACTTGATTATCAAAACTATTTTTGATGTTGCTATTACTACTACACTATTATATAGGTTACTATCATGCCAGTAGTTAAACTTGATAATACCAAGCCCATAAGCCACCATATGGTATTTATTGCCATCAAATATACTAGTCCCTAAGTGGACACCCTAAAATTGTGATTCAACAAAACAAAGGCTTTACAGAAAAACCCGGAGAAAAGGCGGGTCCTTATTCTCCGGAGGAATGTGGAAGTGGTCATTTTTGAGAAATTGGTGTTTTCAAAAATGACACATAACCTAGTCTTTGTCGGACAACCTTTACCGTACTGCCACCCTACCCCAACATGGGCACGGGGCTTAACTTGAAGTTTGTTCTTATTAGTGTGTGCTATCTCACTTGCTATAAGGGGCGTCGTACCCTCGAACCGAATGTCGTCAAAACTCCCATTGTTGAGGCATATAAAGTGTGGGATTAGTTTTCCCTCCGGATGCAGCAGTTGGGGCTCCTGGCTTGGCGGGGATTAGCCCGGTGCCGGTGATGCGGGAACACTCAACTGAGAGATAGACATATTCTAGCTTGAACATAGTGGATGGTTATGATCAGATACCTGATGTTTACATACTGTTGTTACAATCCGTGGCTGTTCACTGTAGGTGTACTGTATCTGGTGGATGAGTACACCTCTGCAGAGTACAACTTTTTCGAAGAAGCCGCGTCCTCGGATATGGACAGTTGAATGGTCATGTAGCTAGCATTGTGTCAATGTTTTCTAAAAGGAGTTCGGAAAGGAAGGAAAACTTATACCGTGGAGGTATCGTCGATGATGAAAAGCCAGATGTCGTTATACAAAACAAAAAGTTTTGCAAAGAAAACCTTTTCTACTCTAAGCAAGAATTCTGGAAACTGATTCCAAGAAGTTTTGCAAAGAGAAAATATTCTTTAACAAAGCTTTACAAAACTTCTTGTACATGTGATTTACAAGAGAAATTCTATATTATATCTTCTTCAAGATACAATTTAACCTGACTGCAACTGTGGTGTCATCATATATGAACACCATTGATAGTGAACCCTATTTATAGCCTACCTATTCCACCATATAAGCATATTTGCATGTTTGGTAAGTGACATGATGGATGTCTTGCTGAGTACATTCAAATGTACTCATTATGGTTTCGCCCCTAGTATCTACTTGCCAGACTTTGAGAAGGAGCCTCCGAAGGAGATATATGAAGAGAAGTACGGAGCTGACGGCTTTGCGAACTAGGATCGTCTCCGGGTCAGCAGCCTGTAAGTTAAGGCGTGACTTGGGCTCATCTACGTTGTGTTTTAATTGTCTTCCGCTATGTTTGCTAAGATGCCTTCCCTATGTGGTAGTTGTGTTAAACTTGATCATGTGATCATTTATGTAATACCTTTATGTATTCGTGTAATGGATGACGTATTTCTGTATGCCAACTTTGTATGTTGTTCACGACTGATCTTTCTGGGATCGTGAATGTATGCATACGGAGGGTTTCAGACTGTCGGTCTAGGGTCCTTACACCCCGCCATCCCGAAAAGATGGCAGACAGGGCAGAAAAACAAAAAACTAGACGTTGGCCAACTACTCTGCTGAAGGCGTGATCTCTACACCCCCCGGACCAGCGAGGCCAAAGAGTGCGTCGTCAACAGCTGCAAGGCTCGGTATGTTGAGTTTGAAAAGCTAGGAAAGCGCCTGAATAGACGATGCAGGCAGCGGCGTCTTGAAACCATTCACGAATTGCTTGCGTGCCTGCTCCAACAGAATATCCTCTGCGATTTGAATTCCCATCTTTTTGCTGACTAGACGAACAGCTTTATCCATGGCCGGCATCTTTGGTTTTGCGCCCAATCGTGCGCTATGGCGAATTTCTGGCTCCAACTTCTCAACACGGGCCAGAGGCGGGGTTCGAGGAGGAGGACAAGGAAGCAGGGGCACAGCCGGCCTTGTTCCTTATCTACTTTGTTTATTCGTCGCTCGACAGCTAATCCATCATTACGTTCTTCTCCAAGCCGAGGTTCTAACATAACCGTCTACCATTGCCATCGTAACCTCCGCGTCGTATAGTTCCCCATAACATGGTCTCGAGATAGAACACGAAACTAAATGACTTTTCAAGCATAATACCGCTGCAGTATAAGGTTCAAAAATTTAGTTCCACTTGCATAATTGATGCTGCTGGAGTACAAGGTACACTTCAACTTGTTTTGCGCATGTTAAAAGATTTAGTTACACTTGCACAATTGATGCCGCTGTAGTGCAAGTTACACTTCAACTTGTTCTCCGCTGTAGTACAAGGTACTTTTAAATGTATGTACTAACAACAATTGTTCCATCATCGTGCATTTATATTGCAACAGACTCAGATTCTGAAAGATGCGTATTATAACTAAATGTATGATAATATTTTTTGTTTTATTTCCTCTGTAGGCTATCTTTTACTTTTCATTGATCTGATATGTAGGTCTATTATCCTTGATACTTAGAAAGCACATATATGTTTAGGACAACTAATTATGAAGACACTGGTAGCCAAATGAATTTTAATATGTCATTTATACGGACATGCAAGTTACTGCTAGCATATATATTCATATACTTCGTACTTGTACCATTTTCATATTTTAGGTAACCAGACTGAATTCACGGGGCAAACTGGTACTATGTTGTTGGCTTCTCTCAAAAGCGGAAGAACTTGCACCTACTAGCCATTCGAACGTGCCGGCGCCGATGGAACTCAAAATTAATTAGTAATGCCACTATGGTGGCTATTGTTAAATATTGTGCATTTGACTTTTCTTTTGTCAATTATTTCATCTCACGGTTTAGGAATCAATTCGTATGTCTTTTATGAGAAAATTCGAGACGGAACACATGGATTTAATTTTTTAATATCGAAATTCAAACTAGTGAGAAACATAATAATGGGCCTGTCACTACAAAATGCATGGTTTGTGGCCTTAGATTGCAACTAGTGACATGCATTTCTTTTGCCAGTCAATAGTTTACACATGCTAGTGACAAGCACACACAAATGACTGTCACTAGTACACATAGTAGTGACGGGCAAGTGCCCGTCACTAGTAACCTCATACAAGTGACTAGTCATTAGTGACAGGCGCTTTGACAGTCACTAATGGGCCATTTCAGCATGTCACTGATAGCCTATTATGTTGTAGTCAGTAAGACCTACTATATTGCATCTGTAATCGGATAAACCATAAGGTAATTCATCACCGGAAAATAAAGGTGTCCGAGAGGGGAACTTTTTGAAGGGTGGAGATGCTTCTACCTTCTTAGCATATGTCTCCCATAAAATTTCATGTTATATCATTTTCCTATGTATATGATTCATCTACATACAATTCATGTGATCTCATAATGTAGTTGTTACATCCTTGTACACCCTCCGTTTATATCAACTGTAACTAAAAGGGATGTATGTTGATATATTTTAATGTTAAATATATCAATTTAGTGACATTTAATATAGGGCAGAGGGAGTAGATCGAACAATTGTATACTTGATATTTTCCTGATTTTCTCATGTTAGGGTTGCCAATTTGTGTGTTATGTATAGACGTGTCAAAAATATAAAACCAAGCATGGCCATGATAGAGCAGGTAACTTGAAATACATATCAATAAAAAAAATTGGCGTTTAGTTCATTTTACCTTTAGCATTACACCTCCTATTTCGATATCTAATATGTTTGGTACTTGTCTTAATGGATTTGATAAAGCAACTAAAACTTCAACAAGCATTGGCGTATGTTCTTTTCTTTGGGCATCCTTTGGGCTATTTGGAATGCCTGTAATGATGTGATTTTTAACAATCAGAGGGCTGAGAATTTTCTGCAGGTGGTTCATCGAGCTACGTGCTGGATCCACATGTGGTCCTTTCTCGTACCCATTAGTGAGCACCAACGTTTCGACTCTGGACGCACTCGGTTGATGGAGGTCATTCGCGCTATCTTCAAGAATGGTGGTTGGTTCCACACTAGACGTTTGACTAATGTGTAGCCGCGTGTTTCTTGTTTTTTGGTGGATTTTCTATGTGGCCACTTTGAGTGATCTGTGAATTGTATTGACTTAAATAAAACGATCTAGTTATACCCTTTATAGATATATAAAAAAGGCGTGTGCATCAACTTGATGCAGAGGCTGGGGTTACCCGTTGTAAAAAAAGTCAATAATTACAAGCAATTTGGCACCAAAATGTAGCCCCATATTAGAAATGTCGGTTCCTTCACTATTAGATTTTGAAACAAATTCGTTCCTTGTATATTTACCAAACCATAAACCTAGATAAATAATTTAAGCAAGAGTTTGAAATATTCACCTCTGAATATGAATATATACACACCCAAACAACCACAATACTAATCTTGAAACTCATTTCGACACCTGCACAGGGTCCACGTGTTTGATAATGATTGACGTGATCGATTGGTTTGGAACTCTGCCATAAATTTTTGTATGGGTCTGCGCATGTGTTTAAGTTGCCAAGCTTAATAGATTATTGAATGTATCAGAGGGGTTTGGTGTCGCTCGCAAGTTGAAGATGTTATGTTATGGATTAGTTGTATTGTCTTAGCAAAAATAGTAAAAAATATGTTTAATAAAAAAAATTAGCAAGCTGTTATCAAGTAAAAATTATGACTTTCCACTGCCAAACATATTGTCAAGTTGCTGACTAAGAACCTGAAAATTTTAAGGTAGTAGCACAGGTTTATTGCGAGAATGACAACAACAAAACTAGGTCTAATTTTCCATATAGTTGCAAGGAAGGAACTGCCCAAAGTTATGCCGCCATAGAAAATTAAAAATACTTGTTAAATAGTTGCGGGAAAAAATTCCTTGGGTTTAGGAAATAACGATGGCAAGAACACACTTAACCATAGCTTCATATGCTATTGTAACACTGATTTTTTCCGATTTTAGCGAGCTTGCTTCGCTTGTGTTGGTTTGATCTCTTGGTACTCCATGATCATTACCTAGCGACCCGGTTAAATTCGCTAGATACCTTGCATTGCGTATATGTGGAATTATCTTTCGACAAAAATGTATAGATGTCATGGTTTGTTCTGTGTGGGGTTCATGATTTAAAGTTTCCAACAATCATTACAAGGAAATAATAGTTTAAATAATTTACAATATGTTCGTAGACCCAGTCCGACCATGTAATTTATCAAAGATGCCTACAAATAAGTATATTTTTGTACACATATATTGATGGCTTGAGGATTCCCTATTTATAGATGGGGAACTCAAGACTCTTCGGAAAACCATTTAAGATGTTGTCCGGCTTGTGAAGTTGGACGAATGGTGGATCCACTACCCCTTTCTAAATGTAGTAATGTCACATGAGCTATAGTCACCTTTTGATATGAAGGCGTCAGTGTCATCGGGATGACCCTTGGAGGATTTAGTTCCCATTTTTTCGTATTTTTTATCTTTATGAGTCTGGGAAATGTGCATGTACTGGTTTTCTGATTAAACAAATTTATATGGTGGTAGTTATAGAAAAGTGACGTTTATAATTACATACAACAATCACACAGCCTATGCTTTCATCGCGAAAAACATACAAATGCAACAATACATATAAAAACTAATATTTCACATATTTTCATTTGACGATTTTGCGCATGATGAGGAAGGGCGCTAGTTGTCAAATACAAAGGAGGGGAAAAGTTAAGCACATATATCTACAATGTCATCCTCCATCACCACAAGCTCAGTCTCAAACACCACTAATTTATATATATTCTATGACAAGGAGGGGAAAAATCAGGAGGGGTGATCAAGATGTGAATCACTTTTGTAAGTTGCTTGTGTATGCTACTGCCCATGTGGAAGAATGTGCCAAGTCTATTCCTTTCTATAATGTTATACTTTCCTATCATTTCCATGTGCCTCTAATTTGATAGATTCACAAACAGTTCATGCCCTTATATAATTCATTGTGCTATATGAAAACCCTTGTGGTTCCCTCATGACTTTCTTATCAAGTAGAGACATTGTGATATCTATATATGTGTCGAGTATACATAGCCACACATCGCATGAGCATGGTACAAGATCAAGGTCTGATGTATTTAGTTGTTTGTGATGTAGTTGGTGGGTTTTATTATATCTTGTTCATTAGACCGAGAGTTGGCACCACAACATAAATCATAAAAGTTTAGTCCTAGTCATAGAAACATGGAGTTCATTTTAGTGAAAATCATGAAGTTACAAACAAAACTCAATTATTGTTAAGTGTATACACTGACCATGTTATAAAAATTCTTATCTGAATATGTGTGCTCGTGCTCAGATTTCAGGAGACATGACAATAGTAGGTTCTTTAAAGAAAATGCAATTTAGAACTGGGAAGTTAAAGGTGTAATTTGTGGCAAGAAGAATGTTTGTTAAGTTGATTAATCTGAAGCTGGAAGGATCTCAGTCGACCATGGCAAGTCGCTTTCGTGCTCAAGGATTCTGGTGCGTCTGTAAGTCAGTCAATTAGCTAGCTATGTTGTGCATCCGCTGAATCAGCCTGTCAATCCTAAGATACGGAACAACTGAACGGTGGATGTACTGTTCAGAAAAAAGATGGACCTGCACATAAGGCGATGATGTCGGCGATGAGCTTCTCAACGTGCTCCTCTTCTTTATGCCCTTCTTGGAGACAGACGAGCAGCGGGCAATCTGAACATAGGACGCGAAGAGGAGATCTTGAGGGGTGGAAGAGAGGATTCAACCGTGTAGTTTCCATGCAGGCTAAGGAGCCGACGTGACGGCTGCTGCCACCGGACTCGCGATGCAGCGCTGCTTGCGGCGCTAGGCTAGGGCGGCGAGCGGCAGGGCAAGAGGGCAACATTGTTGGGATTATGTTAGAGTTCAATTATGAGCCCGGTGGCAGTGCCTAGGTGTGCAAGAGTGTGATTCCCTCAAGTGGGCCAGTGTAAGAAGGTTGAAGGAAAGACCCAACCGCTGATTTGAGGTTTTTCTTATGCAGATGTTGATTCGACATTCTTGTGCACAAGCGGAAAACTATTAAGACGTAAAGTCTCATAGACACAAAACTAAAGACATACACTAGATATACTCAATTCTAAGAAGTAGCGAGGACTTGATAAATGACTTCTTTGCTTGGCTCTCGTTATCGCACTACAGCAGTTATTAGTCGCACGAGCAAGGTCACAGCACACACGTTTACAAGGACACGTGCATCTGAATCACCACCACCTTGGCACCATAAACTCAGAAGGTAATTCACCATCTAGAAAGAGAGGGGGCACTAGAGGGGTGCATTGTGTAGGATTGTTCTAACATTTGGGCATACGGCTCCCGTAAATTTCATGTTGCCTCCTTTTCCTATGTATATGGCTCAACTTGATATATCCCTCATTTATTCGTGCTATTGTTGCTAAACTGTGAACTTTGTATATATGTCTTTACAACATATATATACTCAAGCATGTGTGTGTGTGGTACGAGATGTAACTGCAAATAATATCTCTGCTGGCTTGGAATGCAGGGTTGATAGGTTTCAAAAATATCATGTTAACTAGATGAAAGTTGGCACCATGAAGTAAATTAAAGAAGTTGATTCATAACTTTTCCATTTTCATGGGCATTCACACCTTGTATTTGATACCAAACCAGACATCACGATAACATAATCATGCAATAGTTTGAACACTAGCGTGCAATTAATGTGCTCACAGCCAAATAATCACAATATTAAGCAAATTAATAGTTTTCAGCGATGCATGGCGTCCACATGATCAAGGAGTGATCAAAGAGATTGATCAGTTAGAACTATACCATAAGTTCGTTTATGAATATGTCCACATGTTTATAAGACAAAAAATAATAGAATGTTGGAAGAATAAGAAAGCAGGGTCTAGGAGGTGTATCATCATTTTATTTGAATAGTGTTGTGTTTATACTCCTCATTTAAAAATAAGTGCATTGTAACGGATGTATCTAGATGTATTTCAGTGCTAGATACGTCCATTTCAACGACACTTCTTTTGAGTCAGAGTGAGTACTATCTGTTTATTTGAATAGTGTTGTGTTTATTCTTTTCTCCGGTGTTTATTAAAAGGATGGCCTTAATTACTAGTAGTTTCCCTTGAGGCCCCACTGCAAACGGGTTGGTAGGACAATATATGTTGTGCAAATTTCTCATTGCGAGCACGTATGACTATATTGGATCACATGCCTATGGTTTGCCTAGAACTTGGATGCTTTATTATTATCTGCAATGCCCATGTTTAGATTATTACATGAACTATCTTATCCATGCAACGCCCTTTCATCCACTCTCTAGGCCTACGAAACTTTCATCCTGTTGTTCTCACGATTACTACTGTTGTTTTCACAATTGCTACTGTTGTTACTATTTTACTACTGCCGCTGCTATAAAACTGTTACCACTGATAAACTGTTGCGAGCAAGTCTACTTTCAGTTGCAGCTGAATTGACAACTCATCTATTAAGGCTTCTAAATATTCTTTGACTCCCCTTGTGTCGAATCAATAAATTTGGTTTTACTTCCCTCTAAGACTGTTGTGATCCCCTATACTTGTGGGTGATCACTCATCCGTAGACAAGAGCACCGCTGTTTTCTTCTAGTGGCAACATCACATCCTCCCCCGCACATTTCTGTTACTAGAGGGGAAGTAACAAGTAGGCATGTAACCACTATCTATCATGTAAAACCTCTGTTGGAGGTGAAGACGACTATGTGGCCAAGATAATCATAAAAATCGGAGAGCATTCAAAGACAAGATTAAAACTATCCAAAAATATAAGTGAAGCATCTCAGATTTACATGAATAAAATAATCATAACCTCATGGTTCATCGGATCCCAGCAAACAGAACATGCACAATTACTTAACGGTGGTCTCGATCATATGAGGTATCTCACGAGATTCTTAACATGGAGGCATAGGGGAGAGAACAACCATCTAGCTACTTCTATGGACCCTTAGTAACTAGATGAACTACTCTTGATCTGTCTGTAGGCGATCATGGTTTTGGAACGCGTAGAGATAAACAAAATTTTTTCCTACGCGATACTTCCAAGATCTAGCCGAAGAAGAAGGCCACGAGTATTACCACTAGACGCGCAGGTGCTGATTATCGATGCAGCGCGTTGGGGCAGTAATGTGGTCCCACGATCCAATCCAGCCGATCCAATCCCGCCATCGTCGAAGTGCTGAACGTACAGCACCTCTGCCGGTATCCACACGAACGAGGAGGAGCTCCGACGGTGGATTGCTTGGTCCGGTGCGACGGCTGGACTGAGTGGGGCTAGGGTTCCCAACGCATGGGAGTGGACTAACGTGCCCGCTCGGCAACCTGCGCCACTCTTTATATAGCGAATGGTAGTGGGCTTCACAACACTTGCGGCCCATTCCCTCTGTGAGTTCGCCTCACAAACTCTGTCCATTTCCGGTTCGTGTCCAACCCGACCAATACATGTGCTCCCGCTCTTAAGTGTGTGCCCCTGCAGGCTCATGGCGACTTGGACACGATTGGAGTCCGACTTCCAATCGATCAATCGGTAGCGGCTCATAGCAGAACGTGCCGATTCCCAAGTCCCATTGAATCATGACGACATACCTTCAATGTGACATTCATCTTAGTCCCTTTTGCCCCACGACATAGATTGTCGAACTATAGGCGATTTATTGTCATCCCTTAATAGCTCAACTCTCTTCTCGGTCCGTGATATATGATTCATCTGACTAACTCTTAGTCAACAGAGACAGTTAACAGTTAACTTAGTCGCGCATGGCCATGCTTCTTGAATCATATCACTCGAGAGGGAACGGAGAATATCTTTCCATTCGGAGGGGGGAAATCCCATCTTAATTATCCACATCACACAGCTTGCTTCTCATTCGACCCGAACTCTGCCTTTATAGCTGCCTTGTTACAGAACAACGTTAGACAGAACCTAAGTCGGTGATCCACAACTCGGATTGTGCGATAACCTCAGGTCTAAGGATTACGTTGATTAAGACATGCAAATGGCGACTTGCTCGTTGCATCTCAATATGGGCCAGTCCGACTTGCTAAACTCTTTAGCCAAGTCCGTGAATGTTGGAATGGCATCACTATGCCCATGACAAGTGGAACCGTGTCATCAGCCAACACTCACATTAGTCTAGCGTGTGTGTCCAGCACAACCTAAATGACTAAGGACAATCTAGTATGAACAACATGAATACATAGTTCCACAATCGAATAACATAGTCAATGACATGTATCTGATGTTCAAAATAAGGACAACTTAATAACTTTATGAATACATTGGGAATACATCATACATGATTGCCTCTAGGGCATATTCCCAACAGTCTCCCACTTGCACTAGAGTCAATCATCCTGACATCATATGCCTAGGCATCAAATGCCCATACCTCTCATGTGCGCCTCATGCTTAGGCTGTGGTGGCGCCTTTGTCAAGGGATCTGCAATGTTTGCATCTGTGTGTACTTTGCATAATTTGATATCACCTTGTTCGACAAACTGGCGAATGAGGTGGTAACGCATGAGTATATGTTTGTTCTTCTGGTGTTGTCTAGGTTCCTTGGCTTGTGCGATAGCACCATTGTTGTCACAATATACGTCCAAAGGATTGGACGCGCCCTGAACCACAGAAGATCTATCAGGAGGTTCCTGATCCAAACAGCTTCCTTTGCAGCCTCCGAGGCAGCAATATACTCAGCCTCTGTTGTAGATGCAGACACCGTATCTTGCTTGCCACTCTTCCAGCTCACAGCCCCTCCGTTCATTACGAACACGTATCTAGATTGCGAAGGAGAATCATCTGAGTCGGTGAGATAACTCGCATCCGTGTAACCCTTTACACTGAATTCCTCATCACCTCCATAAACTATGAACATTTCCTTAATCCGTCTCAAGTACTTAAGGATGTTTTTAACCGCTGCCCAGTGGGCTTTGCCAGGGTCAGACTGGTATCTGCTCGTAACTCTTAGAGCATAGGAAACATCTGGCCTAGTACAAATCATGGCATACATGATGGATCCTATTGCCGAAACATACGGGATCACACTCATCTGACTTCGCTCATCAGTCGTCGAAGGACACTGAGTCTTGCTAAGTTTTATACCATGGGACATCGGTAAAAATTCCTTTCCTGGACTCTTTCATTTTGAATTTCTTCAAAACTTTGTCCAGATATGTACTCTGACTCAATCCAATGAGCCGCCTTGATCTATCTCTATAGATCCTGATTCCTAATATGTAAGTCGCCTCACCCAAATCCTTCATTGAGAAACTCCTTTCCAATGACTCTTTGGTTTCTTGCAACATCATGACATCATTTCCAATCAGTAATATGTCGTCCACATATAAGATTAGAAAATTTACTTTGCTCCCACTAAACTTCTTGTATAAACAAGAATCATGATCGCTCTTGATTAAGCCAAACGATTGGACTACCTGATCAAATTGAATGTTTCAACTCCGAGATGCTTGCTTCAACCCATAAATGGATTTCTCAAGTTTGCATACCTTGTCAGCGTTAACTGGATCGACAAATCCTTCGGGCTGTATCATATACACGTCCTCAGTTAAATTTCCATTAAGGAAAGCCGTCTTGACATTCATCTGCCATATCTCATAATCTGCTATGGCTAACATGATCCGAACTGACTTAAGCATCTCTACGGGCGAGAAGGTCTCGTCGTAGTCAACTCCTTGAACCTGTCGGAACCCCTTTGCGACAAGTCGTGCTTTATAGACGGAAACATTTCCATCCATATCAGTTTTCTTCTTAAAGACCCATTTGCACTCGACGGGTCTTGCACCGTTAGGCAGATCAACCGAATTCCAAACTTGGTTTTCATCCATGGAGTTTAACTCGGATCTCATGGCTCCAAGCCATGACTCGGAATCAGATCCCACCATCGCTTCCGAATAAGTTGCCGGCTCATTACTGTCTAACAGTAAAACATCACGAGCATTTTGTAATCTGGCAGATCTTCGTGGTTCAGGTGCTGTTACCGGTGTAGGTACCACGACCGGCTCGGCCTCCAAGGCGCTCGCCGACTCTCGCCTAGCCGGTTCCTCTCGAATTTCTTCGAGTTGCACTGTGCTCCCACTGACTCCCCGATTGAGAAACTCTTTCTCAAGGAAGACACCATTACGAGCGACAAAAACTTTGCTCTCTTCCCGGTTGTAGAAGTAGTACCCCAAGGTTTCCCTCGGATACCCCACGAAAATACACTTATCCAACTTGGGCGTGAGCTTGTCCGACTGAAGTTGCTTGACAAATGCTTCACAACCCCAAATCTTAAGAAAAGACAAACTTGGCCTTTTGCCAGTCCACATCTCATTTGGTGTCTTCTCTAATGATTTTGATGGTACTTTGTTTAGTGTGAACGCTGGAATTTCTAGACAATAACCCCAAAATGATAAAGGTAGATATGTCTGACTCATCATTGATCGTACCATGTCCAACAAGGTCCGAGTTCTCCGTTCCGACATACCGTTTCTCTGCGGTGTACCCGGCGGAGTGAGTTGAGGAACTATTCTGCAACTCTTTATATGGTCATCAAACTCATGGCTCATGTACTCGCCTCCACGGTCCGACCGTAGAAACTTTATTTTCTTGCCGAGCTGATTTTGTACCTCACTCTGGAATTCCTTAAACTTTTCAAAGGCTTCCGACTTGTGTTTCATTAAATAGATATATCCATACCTACTCAAATCATCAGTGAAGGTAATGAAGTACTCATAACCACTTCTGACTGTCGTGCTCATTGGACCACATACATCAATATGTGTTAGTTTCAACAAGTCGGACGCCCTTTCACAACTCCTTGCAAAAGGTGTCTTGGTCCTTTTTCCTAGTAGGCATGATTCGCATGTCTCGAATGACTCTAAGTCGAACGAAGTTAGAAGTCCATCATCATGGAGCTTCTTCATGCGATTCCAACTTATATGACCAAGCCGACAGTGCCAAAAGTAAGTCATATTCAAATCATTTGGTTTCAACCTTTTAACATTTATGTTATAGACCGATTCACTATCAAGATTCAAAATAAATAACCCGTTCTGAACGGGTGCAAAGCCATGAAACATATCTTTCAAATATAAAGAACAACAATTATTATTAATATTCGACTCATAACCTTGTCTCATCAAACATGAGGCGGAAATAATGTTTCGACTAAGCACTGGAACATAATAACAATTATTCAGTTCCATTTTAAAATACTGAAGGTAAATGAAGTTGCATCGTGCCGACTTCCAACGCAGCGAATCTCGCCTTGTTGCCGACCCGGATATCAACCTCTCCTCTTGCCAAACTCCTAGTTCTTAACAGTCCCTACAACGAGTTGCAATGTGAATGACTGACCCGATATCATATGCCCAAGAAGTGTTAGGTGCATCAGCAAGATAAATGTCTATAACATTGCACACAAGTGTACCTGAGTCGGAAGTCATACCTCCACTCTTGGCTCTGTCAGCCAAATACTTGGTGCAGTTCCTCTTCCACTGGCCATCCTATTTGCAATAGAAGCAATTGGCTCTGGCTATAGGAGAAGGCTTAGTATTTGAGGAAGCGCTCTGGACAGGGCCATGGGTGTTGCCTCCTGACTTATCCTTCTTCTTAGTCCAAGATCTCTTCTTGAACTTAGCCTTTTTCTGCACAATCAACACTTGACTGGCGCCTTTCTTGATATCAGCCTCTGCCGTTTTGAGCATCCAATGTAATTCAGTGATACTCTTATCCATACCACGCATATGTTAGTTCGAGATGAACGGACCATATGCACTAGGAAGAGAGTTCAGAATTATATCAGTAGCGAACTCTTCGTTAATTGGGAAGCCCAGCCGATCCAGAGACTGTATGTAACCAATCATATTGATTACATGCGGACTCAGTGGATCGCCGTCTTTCAGCTTACAGCCCAGCAAAGCTTGAGAGACTTGATACCTCTCGGTCTTTGCCTGAGCCTGGAACATACTTTTGAGGCTTTCGATCATATCGTAGGCCTCAACATCCTCGAAATGCTGCTGCAAGTCCGGTTCCATGTGAGCAAGCATAAGACAGCTAATTTCCGTAGACTCATCTCTAGTCTTACGGTAGGCATTCATGACTGCGACAGTCGCATCATCATCAGGCTCTTCTGGAAGTGGAGTTTCTAGAACATGTTTTTTCTTGTCATGCTTGAGGACTATCCTCAGATTACGATACCAGTTGGTGAAATTAGTTCCATTAAGTTTATCTTTCTCTAGGATTGACCTCAACGCAAACGCGGACAACTGAGGAAGGTTGCTAGGTGCCATTGATCTACAACAGAAAATATGCAAAACACTTAAGACATGTATTCATAAAAGAGCAAGCATATTAAACGCTTTAATATTTATGCTCCCACTAGAACCAACACCCCTCCGATGGTTGCTTAGTGATTCAAGATCCTAAATAAGCAAGCCGACTAGTGAGCTTTAGCATCACCCCTAACCGTCAAGTGATCTAGGTAGGCAACACCTTGCCAATCGTATCCAATTCGACTCCTGTTAGTTGGGTGGCATCACATGCCCCGGCTCCCAACCTACCTCTCCCCGAGCCCCACAACCGTTGTGATGGACTCGTCTAGATTACCAAGTGCTTCTGCTTGTAAGAGTCCGGCTCAAACCCACCTAACCGGATAGAATTGGTAGCACCTCAATTTCATGAGCCCACTACCAAGAATGTCCGACTTGTGATGGTGCAGCACTGGCGGGGCGACCGACTAGACCTTCTTTGAGGGATTAAAATCTACCAACTATCTAAATAGAGGTAAACAGAGACATAACAATAACACAAATAAAGCAATTATAATGTGAAATGGTATGGCTCTCTTCATGGTGATCTCCATCTCCACAAAGCTTGTAAGTCGACTCGTGCAAACTCTTTGTCATGTGCCATCTTACTCCATGTAGCCGACTTGTACATCGACTAGCATGTCATCCGGGTTCTCCAACAATCTACACTAGCTTAGTAAATGAAAAATTACATAGAGAATCTGACACGCAGGCCGGTATACAATAAAATGACAGCACCTCGGCTCCAGCCGGCTGACAAAAACATGATACGCAGATCATGTATGGATTACACACATCACATGCACATAAGCCATACCATTCACAACTTCCTGAAAAAACAAGTTATGCATAGACACGATATCTACCGGCGTTGTGAAACTCGTAACGACATCTAATGCGCTACGACAGGGCGAAGCCGGCGGTCCCAAATCTCAGCTGCATTCCGAACATGGATTTCTTCACCGGTTAAAACAAATTTACCCAAATCTGATCCGTATTCCAACTCGATCAAACTCTTTGATCTTCGATCACCACAACTGGATTTATGTGTCACGGTATACCTCGATGGCGGAAACCGACCGGTAGGGGTAAATTGTTCCACGACCTTAGCAGTATGATCACGGAAACCAGCTCATCCATTAACCCCGAGTACGATTGATCCTATCAACCTTGTACAAAAATGATCTATCTCATAGAACGACCACCAAAACAGCACTTAGATCCAATCTAATGCTAACTACATATCACATATGTACGGATATCGGGCCTAATACCAGAAGCTACCGCTCTGATACCACTGTTGGAACGCGTAGAGATAAATTGAATTTTTTCCTACGCGGTACTTCCAAGATCTAGCCAAGGTAGAAGGCCACGTGTATTACCACTAGATGCACAGGTGCGGATTATCGATGCAGCGCGTCGGGGCAGTGTAGTCCCACAATCCGATCCAGCCGATCCAATCCAGCGATCCTCGAAGTGCTGAACGTACAGCACCTCTGCCGGTATCCACGCGTATGAGGAGGAGCTCCGACGGTGGACTGCTAGGTCCGGTGCGACGACTGGACTGAGTGGGGCTAGGGTTCCCAACGCATGGGAGTCGACTAACGTGCCCGCTTGGCAACCTGCGCCCCTCTTTATATAGCGAATGGTAGTGGGTTTCACAACACTTGCGGCCCATTCCCTCTGTGAGTCCGACTCACAAACTCAGTCCATTTCCGGTTTGGGTCCAACCCGACCAATACATGTGCTCCCGCTCTTAATTAAGTGTGTGACCCTCCAGGCTCATGGCGACTTGGACACGATTGGAGTCCGACTTCCAATCGATCAATCGGTAGCGGCTCCTAGCAGAATGTGCCGATTCCCAAGTCCCATTGAGTCATGACGACATACCTTCAATGTGACATTCATCTTAGTCACTTTTGCCTCACGATATACCTTGTCGAACTATATGCGATTTATCGTCATCCCTTAATAGCTCAACTCTCTTATCAGTCCGTGATATATAATTCATCTGACTAACTCTTAGTCAACAGACACAGTTAACACTTAACTGAGTCGCGCATGGCCATGCTTCTTGAATCATATCACTCGAGAGGGCCCAGAGAATATCTCTCTATTCGGAGGGGCAAAATCCCATCTTGATTATCCATATCACGCAGCTTGCTTCTCATTCGACCCGAACTCTGCCTTTATAGCTGCCTTGTTATAGAACAATGTTGGACATAACCTAAGTCGGTGATCCACAACTCGGATTGTGAGATAACCTCAGGTCTAAGGATTACATTGATTGAGACATGGAAATGACGACTTGCTCCGTGAATGTTGGAATGGCATCACCATGCCCATGACAAGTGGAACCGTGTCACCAGCCAACACTCACATTATTCTAGGGTGTGTGTCCAGCACAACCTAAATGACTAAGGACAATCTAGTATGAACAACATGAATACATAGTTCCACAATCGAATCACATATTCAGTGACATGTATCAGATGTTCAAAATAAGGACAACTTAATAACTTTATAAATACATTGGGAATACATCATACATGATTGCCTCTAGGGCATATTCCCAACACATGGAGATGTTGAGGACACAGGTCATGACCCCCCTTTATGGCAGGGTGCCGGAGCAGTATCCGGGAAGCCCTAGAGTGTACTTTCAAGTTGATGGCGCCTCTGAGTATGTTTCGTGGAAAATAACTCTGTCCCCGATGGTTTTAGGTTAAAGGAAATTTATAATCAAAATGGGGACGAGAGGCGGTACCAGGAGCTCCGAGGGGCCCACACCAGGCGCGGCCCAGGGGGGAGCGTAACACCCTCATGGTGGCCCCATGGCTCCCCTCTATCTTTCCTTTTGACATTGTCTTCGTTATGGCTAAAAAGATAATCTTCGTGGATTTTAGGCCCTTTCAAAGAATATTGCCTTCAGAAAATTTATGAAATAGAAAAATAGCAAAAACATCAACCGGCTTGGGGCATCTTTTTGATAGGTTAGTCGATGAAAACATAGGAAAACAAAGTTAAACATGTGAAAACATGAAAATAACATAGGGTATTGGAAGTAAAACAAGTATGGAGCATCAAAAATTGTAGATACATTTGCAACATATCAGGCGTTCCTCGACATCTTTCCATTTAGCATTATTCAATCTCCTATAAAATTTATTGGTATACCCAAATAATTCATAGGAAATTTACCTTGCTCACAACCAATTATTCGGCATACCGAGCAGCTGCATCCTAGGCCGCGCCAAAGCTAAACAATTCACTTTTCTAGAAGATAATCTTTAACCTAGATAGTTGTTCCGAAGCGGATAAAACTAATTTCAAATTTGTTGCCTTATCTAGATCATGACCTAGAAAAAGAATCGTACCGTCTGCGTATTGAAGAATTGATTTCCCCCATCCACTAGATATGTGACAACCCCTTCAAATAGGCCATTTTGTTAGCTCATTTATTCATGATCGCTAACATGTCAGCCACAATATTAAATAAAATGAGCGGTAATGGATTAGCTTTCCCTAATACCTTTTGTGTTTCAAAGTATCGACCAATGTCATCATTAACTTTGACAACAACACTACCTCCATTAAAAAATTATGGATCAAAGCACACCACTCCTCTGAGAATCCTTTCACTCTCAGATTCTGTTGGAGGAAAGACCAATTCAATTTTTCATAAGCCTAGCTTCTCAAAGCCAATTATGAACATTAAGCCATCAAGACGATAAAACAATCCTGCAAGAGTTCAAACTGTATATCTTGTCATATGAATATGCACATCGCCAAAGAATCCAATAATGAGCGGAAAAAAAAGTTTTCAGATCTTCTTGGCCTCCACATGATCAATGAGTGATTGATATGATTTATAGCTTTAGAGCTACGTATGCAGTTTTTTATGAATGTGTGTATGTATGCTTTGGAGATAAAAAATAATAGTCTTGATAGAATAATATAGCAAGGAGCCAAGGATTACCGCTTAAAAGTTTTGTACTTCCTTGTAGAATGGATGATAATATTTTTTCTACCATCACATGGAAATATGGGCTTATTAAATTATGACGGGTTCATTGCGCTCACTCAAACTAGTTGATAGCTAATCACGAAGAACTTGAGAATTTTAGATATCCGTACACTTTAGGAGTCAGGCGGGTGTTTGGCTGCAGGAGGAACAAGCTGCATGTGCCACGAGTGGCAATTAGTGTGTGGTATATCTTTGGTGCATCACTAAGATATTTGGCACATGGTCATGAAATAGATCACACATCTGGTCATTTAGATGCTCCTTACAACCTTTAAGAACTACTCTTTTAGTTTTACTTTTGCTTGTTTTGAGACATACATAGTTGTATTAATCTTGGTTTTATTTTCCATCTTGACGTGGTGAGTTTTGTTTACATCTACACATGTTTCAGTTTCATCTAAAATTTTAAGTGAAGATAATCCAACCCATTCCAGAGGCTTCTATTTACTAAATATTTTTTCTTAAGATCCGTTGTTAAATGGTAAGGGCACCTAAAGGACCATCCTAACACTAAGTCCGCTAATCATGTAAGGCTTTCCAACTTTATAGATGGTGACCGAATATGCTTTTAGAAGCCCTAAATGTAATCTCAGTGTTTGGCAATCGGAGTGGTTGATTAGGTTAGTGCCACATCTTTAGTAGAGCCACACCAAGGTTGTGTGATGGAACTGAGACAGACAAAAAGTAACCTTAATCCAACGAATATGCACAGGAGTACAAAAATTTATAATAATATAAAGTAGTTTTACACTTATGATTTTTGAAATTCTTGAGTGGCATGACAGGTCAGAGGGAAAATCCATGAACGTAAACTGGAAGGCGGGTTATTGCCCCCGGATGATGAAGTTTATACCGAGAAGATAGGAAACGTAGAGAAATAGTGACTCCTTTGGTTGGCTCTCATTGCTGCACTACACCCGCAGTTGTTCATACGGGCTATACTACTGCATACATATATACATCGGACGATTCCTTCTCCATCAGAAAACAAAGGTGCCCAAGTGGGGTGCTTTGTGAAGCATTGTTCCATCTTTTACCCGTATGGGTCACCTGTGTTTCCTGTTTGAATCAAGTTCCTATATATGTATATGATTGTTCTCCATACATTTCATGTTCTCTCATATGGCGATGGTTGCATCCCATAGGTTTAACAACTGTATACTTACTTTACATATCCCTCATATTTTTCCTGCAAAGGTAGCTAACTTGTGAGCTTTGTATATATGTGTGTGGAAAATACACAACCAAGCATTAATTTGTATATATGTGTGTGGAAAATACATATCCCTCATATTAGTATGGTAGGAGAGGTAGCTGGAAAGTATGCATGTCTTACACTCAGTGAGCTTCAATATATATCATTAGTTAGATATGAAGTTGGCACCATGAAATAAAGTATAAAGTTGCTTCCATATCTTCTAGATTTTCACAGTAGGGAAAACTAATGTTCAGCCTAACAAAACACATATATCGAGGACTTGTGCTATTTTACAAAACTAGACATGAACATAGTACAAATCATGCATGGCTTAAACTCAATGCTTCGGCATACGAATATTCACACATCCAAACCATCACAATACTAAGAAAAATAATAGTTTTCACCTTTGCATGGCATCCACATGATCGATGAGTGATTGACGTGGTTGATTATTAGAGCTCTTCCTGCGGTCCATGTGTGAATGTGTGTGTGTTTAGAATACCAAAAACAATAGATTGTTGAAATAAAAAGAAACCAAGGTCTCGCTTGCTGGATTCTCTTTTGAGTTCTGCATTCGACTAATAATTAGGATAAAATGGTAGAACATTCTCTCAAAATATCATTTTTAGTTTGGTGTGCAAGGCATGATTAAAAAATACCATTGTTCCCAGGGAGAAAATATATCCAATATATTCACTTGTGTCACCAAAACATGCTATAAAACTGATGATAAATAAGTTGACAAGTTTCCAGTAATATGACATAGCTCTGAGGGTTCGGACTAGTTCCTCAATGACTGCATCCACATTATGTTGATTTTCCCATGGGATAAAATGAGATAATGGCACATCCTTAGTCCACCTTTAAAATATAGCTTAGACGGATATAAAAGACAATTTATAAACAATAAAATCACATATGAACAAAAAAATTGTGATAAACTCTAATTTTGGAATACTTTTATTTAATATTCTTTTGCCGAAGGAAGAAGTGTGTAAGTTGTGAATTACAAAGGAGAGGAAATCCAATGCAGATCTAGAAAATGTTGGTCACCAACTCAGTCTGAACCTCAACTGGTTGATAAGTTAACTCATGATAAGAAGAGAATGTAAAGTCGCGATGGTTGTTCGAAAGGGTTGTGAGAACATTCAAAAGGTACCAGTCAACTGACTTTTAAGATCTTACGGTAGATAGACATCTTAATGAAGATCCATTTCTTAGCTCTAATTATTATGTTTGTTGAGTATATTTAAAAAATATATTAGGGTATGTATGTATGAATTTGCTAATACATGGTAAGAGTCTTTTTTGTGAGAAATGGTCAATCCTTTGCTCATGAGTCTGTTCTCGCGCATCTCAAACCAATAATTCATATCGTCCTAGAATGTCCATCCTAATCCTAGCTAGGTTATATGTAATATGAATAGAGTTATCTGGTTAATAATCAAGGAAACATAGGAACACACCTATACATTAATTGAAGATAAGGATATAGTACATGAGCCACGCGTAGATTAACATTCCTTGTATAGAAACCAGTGCAGATGTATGGAGATTATAGTCGAAGATGTTGACAATGGAAACGATCATGAGCTAGCAAGCAACTAAATGTCCAGATGTATATGCTTAGCTGGCTATCCTAGACTTGAACTAGAGACCTCAAGCATAAAGTAATACATCATAGCTTCATAATGCGGTCGATGATGTTATACGATGTCGTCGGTGAGCTTGTCCAGCACGCCTTTCTTCTTGGATCCCGACACCATCGCCACCATCCGTGGGTACAGACGAGGAGCGGCAATCTGCGGACAGGGGCACCTAGGAGAGGTTAGAAGTACAACCTGACAGTCGGGAGAGCGTGAGGGGTCGTAGACATGATTCTACTGGAAGTTTCTATATGGTGCTGAGGAGCAAGGAACGGCCGTCTCAGCTGCTGCCACCTGCGATGACGAGTGACTGAGCGAGGGTTTTCCGAATTCCTGAAGAAAGGGTCACGCCGACGTCATTATAACACAAAATAAGTGCAACGTTTACTAAGGTTGGGAAAGGTCTTTTGTTTCACTTTCAAAATTGCGTGAAAAAATTAACCTTTTGAGTCCTATTGGAGTTCCCTCATAAGTACTACCATTTTTTTAAAATATAAGATATTTTTGGCTAGTTCAATGCTAACTACATACACACTGAAATGAGGTATATTTATGAATGGAAGGAGTATATACTTATGACACGAATGGAGTGCCTCCCAATTTAACATTTTGTGGCACTATTTAAGTACCTTCAAAAGTATACCTTTTGAGGCAGTACTGGAGTGTCTTCACAACTTTAACTTTTGAGGTAGTTAAAACTGACTCAAATGGTACACGGAATTATACCTTTTCTAAGCTAATTTAGAAAACTCTCTCAAATGTATATTTTTTTAAGACAATACTATGATACCTCCAAAAGGTTAACTTTTAATGTCAGCATTGGAAAAACCGCCTCAAATGTATTTCCGAGACACAATTTTGACTTCCTCCAATACTTCACATTTGTTGCAGTTTTCTTATAGTGCCTCAAAAGATAATTTCATTTGAAGTACCCCTTTTAGTGCCTCTAAATCAAATAAAGACATACCAGAACATTCAAAGTCACGGTACATGTTACAAAATCAATGTCCACCATGATAGAAAATATTTATTGTCACAATAATTTGTATATTCTAAAATCTCAACAGAATGCATCTTTGAATTATGACAGCCCAATAAGACAATAGACATTCTCACACTAACTTGGTATGTCAACAAGATAGTGTTGCACAACTTGGTGCGACAGTAAACATGTTATCAACTAACAACACCTACATTTACATTTCAGAACATGCAACACTCAAGCTTGTGACCTATTCTGTTAAGAATTTAGAAAATTTACAGATTAAATTAATCCAAGTATAAATCACGAGCATGACATAAACATACTTATAATTAACCATATTGCTGAATACTAGATTGACAGTAGACACATCTACGCAAAATACTAGTATGGCACACATGGAAATAATAAGGACAGGGATATACATGTTATACCCTTCGATTGGCGAGTTGACAGTAGCCGTAGCAGCCGTGGCAGCAGTGGCGGCCTCGGCAGTAGCATCGCGTTCGGCTTCGGTGGACATGTTGACGAAGAGGGCGACGCGGTAGACGAAGTAGATTTCCAGCAGCAGTGAGCAGTCACATAGGAGACGCTCCCCAAAAACCTAATCGCCCCTATCCCGTACAGGATCTAGAGAGGCGGGTTTCGGAGGCCTCCTCTCCCGTCGGCCGTGTACGCGGTAGACGGGATGGGATCACCAGCGGCAGCAACAGGAGGTGGAATGACAATGGGCACAAAGAGGCAGCGTGTATGAGTTGTGTTGTTTGTGTCCTCCTGAGCCTCCAATATATAGGCACGGCCGAGTAGGAGCACGGTCAGCTCACAAATTCAATTGGCGTTTGTGGCGATTTACTGCGTGCGGTTATTACACGCGATCGATACGGCTGTTACCAAAATAAATGTGAAGCAATTAGACAACAATCAATATGACGTATCATATTATTGCCGTGTCCGTTGACTCCCCATTTCCGACTGCCAAAATAAAGGCATCGGCTCAGCTCATTCCCGCGGCGCGGCGCGTCGTGACGAGGCGAGACGAGGTGGGCGGCGGAGGAGGAGGAGCGCGCGTGTGGAGTGCCGCCACAACTCCTCTCTCTTCATACCAACTCACACTAGTGTGGAGAGAGCTCACCTTATAAACTGGTGCAAAACTCTACTAACTAGCAATATGGGACTAAACTCTCACCACTTGCTATGGCTGCATGTGCCTTAGGGATTAAATAGAAATTGCCTAATGGGATAAAGGCCCATTCAAAATTTCAGCAATCCCCCACCAGATGCTGAAGACCCATGGTGTTGTCCTCTGTTCCAATCACTGTTTTTATATACCGGCATTTTCAGCGGAGACCCGTTAAGATTGAACATCCACCTAGAACAAATAGCTACACTATATCACAACTCAACAATAGACTATGCCTTGATTGTCAATTTGGCGTAAAATAGTTTCACTAAATGTCTTGTCAGTATTAGGTTGCGGAAGGCTGACCCCTTGGGTGGAGCATGTTAGTCATACTAGTGGCCTATTCATTAACTTATTAGAGAACACCCAATCTCGTAGACTGTGATCAGCAGTCAGGCTCATATAGGTGTGTTCCGCCAAAGATCGCTTATACAACCCTTTGAACACATTAAGACAAAAGTTAACCTGCCATACAGTTTTTGAGAGTACTGCATCTCCAGTGGTGTGGGTTAGTAAAAATTACTCTCCTCAGTTAACCACTAACTTGTTTTCCCAGGTCCCACTTCACGGGATCTCCGATCACATAGTTTGGGTTACTGCCATGGCAACTCATGTGGGTCTCATACCCATCTCTCTTGATGCACTTTCTATCACAACACGTGATAGCCCTTTAGGAAAGGGATCTGCTAGATTCTTAGCCGACTGGATATAATCCACCGCTATCACTCCGGAGTTTCTTAAATGTCTAACAGCTTTTAATCTCACTTTTATATGCTTTCTGGACTGTGCATTGTCCTGTGAACTCTTCACCTTGACAATTACTGTTTGATTGTCACAGTTCATAAGGATAGCCGGTACTTGCTTTTCAACCATAGACAAGTCCATCAAAAGATCTCGATGCCATCCTACTTTGACACTAGACGTGTTTAATACTGTTATTTCTGCTTCCATTGTCGATCTCGTTAAGATCATTTGCTTGCAATACTTCCAGGAAACAACACCACCTCCAAGGGTAAACACGTACCGCGTTGTGGCTTTCATCTCATCAGCATCAGAGATCCAATTCGCATCACAATACCCTTCAAGTACCGAAGGATATCCACTATAGTGAAGTCCATGGTTCACGGCACCTTCCAGATAGCGCATAATTCTTTCTACATCATGACAATACACATCACCCGGATTGGAAACAAATCGGCTTAGTTTGCACACAGAAAATATGATGTCAGGCCTCGTAGCGCTCGCAAGATACATAAGTGAACCAATTACTTGAGAGTACCTCCGCTGATCCTTAGCAGTCCCTTCAAACTTTCGAATCCGCACACTAGGATCATATGGTGTTGGAGAAATTTTGCAGTCCGAATATCCAAAACGACTCAAAACCTTCTCAACATAATGGGATTGCAGAAGTGTAATAATCCCACCCTTATTGTCTCTCAATAGTTTGATGTTAAAGATAACATCAGCCACATCAAGATCTTTCATCTCAAAGTTCTGGGATAGAAACGACTTAACCTCATCGATTACTTTGAGGTTGGTCCCAAATATCAATATGTCATGAACATACAAACACATTATAACTCTTTCGCCCCCACCATGGCGATAGTATACAGATTTGTCAGCTTCATTAACAACAAAGCCAACATATGTTAAAGTTGTATTGAACTTATCATTGCATTGCTTAGGTGCTTGTTTCAGCCCATATAAAGATTTCAGTAATTTGCACACCTTTACTTCTTGACCATCTATCACAAAGCCATCGGGCTGTTGCATATAGATTTCCTCGTCTAGCTCTCCATTCAGGAAAGCCGTCTTAACATCCATCTGAGGAACGAGAAGACCATACGAGGCTGCCAACGAGAGTACACTACAAGAAATGTGTTGATACATGACGTTCTCGTAATGACGGTGAATGAAATCGTCATAGAGTTGTGACGATTTCAAACAAGATCGTCGTAAGTTGTTTGAGGGGATAAAAACCCTGTAAAATAACGACGATTTGAGCTAAAAACGTCGTACCCGTATAAGATGAAATCGTCATAACCGGTTTATGTGATCCGAAGCTTTATTTTTTAGCAGATCACGACGAATATAAATCGCCATCACGCTGCATCCTAGATACATTTGTATGACTGGATGACCACATCATCAATTTTTGCCTACATGTCATGTTCAGTTGCCATTTCCTTGCTTATGTGTCAATCCATAGCTTCACTTGCTAGAAATGACATGTGGGGCTAGCCACACAAACTACAGCACATGACATGAATCCGAGGTGTCCAACCACATCTGACGTGAGTGGCCCGTGGCGGCAATATTCATGCACCTGACATGCGTGCGTGGCCTCGAGCTCACCTACGATGTGCGCTCTACCTAAATATTCGCCAAAATAAATTGTACGGGACAAGGAATCAAACCCTGCACCCCGTGCTCACGTACGCGCAGCACAACCACCAGGCCAACGCACGAACGATGACCATATGCAGCATTCGTCCTACTTAAGCAAAATCAAAGCGAACTTGGGCCTTGCTGGGGGGAATTTTTTTCTCGGGTCGGGTGGGGGGAATGCTTCCCTCTTTCGCATCGGCCGAAATTTGGCCTGTGTAGACAGTGCTTGAGCAGGTTCTACAGCTAGTTGGGTTGGGCTAGATATTAATTGTCTTTTTATTCCTGTTTATATTTTCTATAATTTGAATTTCACCTTCAAATTGACCGAAATCAATTTTGTAAAATTTATAAAATTATTTACAGTAATATCTTGGTGTATCTCTGAAGAAACATGTACTTGTGTATCTAAAAATGATTTTTACAAAAAATCATGAGCAAACTATGTGGCCCATGTAGTTTAAATTTGGCCCGGTTTCAGCTGAATCAGCACAAATTTGTCATTTTCAAAATAGGTGTATTTAAACCTATAGAGAGGTAGTAATTTTGTTTTATGAACATGAAATGTGGTATAATAACTTTACAATTTTACTTTATCCAGTTTTGCAACAGATTTTTGGCACTCTGAAAATGGAAAATGATATTTTTCTTCAATGAAAAATTAAACTTTCTTCGGCAACATTGTTCTTTTTTCCAATATGCATGTTTGTGTAGAATATGGGCACATTTCAACAAACTATGCCATATATGTGGCCATAACACCCGTCATTTGGCCCGAAACCCAATAATCTTCGGAGGAGATAGCTCATTTTTGTGAACACCTTTTCAACACGATTTTCGTATTCCAAGGTTATTAATTTTGGTGCATACTAGGATATATATAATGACACCACGCGAAGGCCTTGCATCATTTCGAGTTTTTTTGAATTTTCAAGAATTTTCGAAGCCAGTTTAAGGAAAAAGTCAAGAGGGCGGGCATGACTGTTCGTAGCTAGGGGATGAATATTGATAAAATATTGGTATATCTATATTGAAATTGGTACTTGTGTATCTAAAAATTCTTTTTACAAAAAATCATGAGCAAACTATGAGGCACCTGTAGTTCAAATTTTGCCCGGTTTCAGCTGAATTTGCAGAAATTTGTCTTTTTAAAAGAGGTATATCTAAAACTATTGAGAGGTAGTAAATTTTTTATTTGCAGATAAAAAATGACAGAATATATTTAGAATTTTACTTTGTACAATTTTTCAACATATTTTTGGAAGGTGCTACACAAAAAAAACCTTTTTTGACACTCCAAAAATGGAAAAAGATGTTTTTATTCAATGAAAAATAAAACTTTCTTCATGAACATTATTATTTGTTCCATTATGCATGCTTGTGCAGAATATGGGCACATTTCAACAAACTATGCCATGGATGTGGCCATAACATCCGTCATTTGGCCCGAAACCGAGGAATCTTCGGAGGAGATAGCTCATTTTTGTGAACACCTTTTCAACCCAGTTGTTGTATTCCAAGTTTATAATTTTTGGTGGATACTAGGACATATATAATGACACCACGCAAAAGCCTTGCATCATTTCGAGTTTTTTTTTAATTTTCAGGAATTGTCGAAGGCGGTTTAAGGAAAAAGTCAAGACGGCGGGCATGACCGTTCGTAGCTAGGGAATGAATATTGACAAAATATTGGTATATCTATATTGAAATAGGTACTTGTGTATCTAAAAATGATTTTTACAAAAAATCGTGAGCAAACTATGAGGCACCTGTAGTTCAAATTTCGCCCGGTTTCAGCTGAATCGGCAGAAATTTGTCTTTTTCAAAAGAGGTATATTTAAAACTATTGAGAGGTAATAAATTTGTTATTTGCAGATAAAATATGACATAATATATTTAGAATTTTACTTTGTATAATTTTTCAACATATTTTTGGTAGGTGCTTCACAAAAAAAAACCTTTTTTGACACTCCGAAAATGGAAAATGATGTTTTTATTCAATGAAAAATAAAAGTTTCTTCGTGAACATTGTTAGTTGTTCCATTATGCATGCTTGTGCAGAATATGGGCACATTTCAACAAACTATGCCATGGATGTGGTAATAACATCCGTCATTTGGCCCGAAACCTAAGAATCTTCGGAGGAGATAGCTCATTTTTGTGAACACCTTTTCCACCCAGTTGTCGTATTCCAAGTTTATTATTTTTGGTGGATACTAGGACATATATAATGACACCACGCGAAGGCCTTGCATCATTTCGATTTTTTTGAATTTTCTGGAATTTTCTAAGCCGGCTTCAGGAAAAAGTCAAGACGGCGGGAGGAATATTGATAAAATATTTATATATCTATATTGAAATAGGTACTTGTGTACCTGAAAATGATTTTTATAAAAAATCATGAGCAAACTATGAGGCACCTTTAGTTCAAATTTGGCCCGGTTTCAACGGAATCGGCAGAAATTTTTCTTTTTTAAAAGAGGTATATTTAAAACTATTGAGAGGTAGTAAATTTGTTATTTGCAGATAAAATATGACATAATATATTTAGAATTTTACTTGGTACAATTTTTCAACATATGTTTGGTAGGTGCTTCACAAAAAAACCTTTTTTGACACTCCGAAAATGGAAAATGATGTTTTTATTCCATGAAAAATAAAAATTTCTTCATGAACATTGTTAGTTGTTCCATTATGCATGCTTGTGTAGAATATGGGCACATTTCAACAAACTATACCATGAGTGTGGCCATAACATCCGTCATTTGGCCGGAAACCCAAGAATCTTCGGAGGAGATAGCTCATTTCTATGAACACCTTTTCAACCCAGTTGTCGTATTCCAAGTTTATTATTTTTGGTGGATACTATTACATATATAATGACACCATGCGAAGGTCTTGCATCGTTTTGAATTGTTTTGAATTTTCTGGAATTTTTTATGCCCGTTTGAGGAAAAAGTCAAGACGACGTGCATGACCGTTCGTAGCTAGGGGTTGAATATTAATAAAATCTTGGTACATCTCTATTGAAATAGGTACTTTTGCATCTAAAAATGATTTTTACAAAAAAACATTATTAAACTACAAGGCACCTGTAGTTCAAATTTGGCCCGGTTTTAGCGGAAATGGCAGAAATTTGTCTTTTTCCTAATAGGTGTATGAAAAGCTATTGAGAGGTAGTAAATTTGTTATTTGTAGATAAAATATGACATAATATATTTAGAATTTTACTCTGTACTATTTTGTAACATATTTTTGGTTGGTGCTTCACAAAAAAAACCTTTTGTTACACTCCGAAAATGGAAAATGATGTTTTTATTCAATGAAAAATAAAAGTTTCTTTGTGAACATTGTTAGTTGTTCCATTATGCATGCTTGTGTAGAATATGGGCACATTTCAACAAACTATGCCATGAGTGTGGCCATAACATCCGTCATTTGGCCCGAAACCCAAGAATCTTCGGAGGAGATAGCTCATTTCTATGAACACCTTTTCAACCCAGTTGTCGTATTCCAAGTTTATTATTTTGGTGGATACTAGTACATATATAATGACACCACGCGAAGGTCTTGCATCATTTTGATTTTTTTTGAATTTTCTGGAATTTTCTATGAGCGTTTCAGGAAAAAGTCAAGACGACGTGCATGACCGTCGTAGCTAGGGGTTGAATATTGATAAAATCTTGGTACATATCTATTGAAATAGGTACTTGTGCATCTAAAAATGATTTTTACAAAAAAATTAGCAAACTACGAGGCACCTGTAGTTCAAATTTGGCCCGGTTTCATCGGAAACGGCAGAAATTTGTCGTTTTCAAAATAGGTGTATGAAAAGCTATTGAGAGGTAGTAAATTTGTTATTTGTAGATAAAGTATGACATAATATATTTAGAATTTTACTCTGTACTATTTTGTAACATATTTTTGGTTGGTGCTTCACAAAAAAACCCTTTTTTTACACTCCGAAAATGGAAAATGATGTTTTTCTTCAATGAAAAATAAAAGTTTCTTCGTGAACATTGTTAGTTGTTCCATTATGCATGCTTATGTAGAATATGGGCATATTTCAAAAAACTATGCCATGAGTGTGGCCATAACATCCGTCATTTGGCCCGAAACTCAAGAATCTTCGGAGTAGATAGCTTATTTCTATGAACACCTTTTCAAACCAGTTGTCGTATTCGAAGTTTATTATTTTTAGTGGATACTAGTACATATATAATGACACCACGCGAAGGTCTTGCATCATTTTGAATTATTTTGAAATTTCCGGAATTTTCTATGTCCGTTTTAGGAAAAAGTCAAGACGGCGTGCATGACCGTTCGTAGCTAGGGGGCTCATTTCCTGTGCTGGATTTGTGGTTGGAGGCTGACAGCTCTGGTTTTCTTCTCCGACGATATAGTCTTGTCGGGATGTCAGGTCTGAAGTTCGATGGCGTGTCCGGGGACACGTTGCCCCGGTCTGATTTGTTCAACGATAATGGTTTTGCTTCTGGCAATTTTTTTTGGAGGTCCGAAAGCTACAGATTAGCGATGGAGCCGCATAGAGCTCGGGTGAAGAGGTGATCTGGCTACTCTCTCTTGGTGGTCGCTTCGTTGATGTTGAAGCAGAGGGACAAGCGTTGGTTCTTTGTGTAGGATTATCCTATCTTTTCGGTAATGTAATGTCGGTGTTTACCTGTATTGTAACTGGATTTTTATCTATTAATAAGAACGTATTACCTTGAGAAAAAAGGAATTTGTTTTGGCAGACCAAACACAACTACACGTACAGAAGCGAGCGAGGACATTTTTTACGGAACAAGGGGGGACAAAAATATAAAAAATATGAAGGCAACGTGGGCGTGGGTTGATAGCGAAATTATGCCCAACGAATGCCATTCTGTGTTCGGCGCGTCGGACCGTCCGATCAAAATCGACGGTTGGTATTTGTCCCGGGCAGAACAAAACCAACTCTCAGCCGAACCCTACCCACATTTCTCTTCTCCCCTCCCCGTTCAGTACGCTCACGGCGATAGAGTGGCAGCGGGCCACCCCGCGATTACGGCATCCCAGCCGGCCTGCTCGCCGGCGCGTGTGCATCTGCAGGGCATTGCGTGGCGCTCTGTCGAGCTCGCCGGACGGACACGCGTGCGTGGCTGAGTGTGCTGGGAGGGCGCTCAACGTTGACGAGGTGGTGCCGGCCACCTCGACACGCCGGCGGCGATGCAGCCCATGCATCCATCCTCGACACGCGCAGCTCGGGATACCGTACACCAGGTTCAATGTGTTGGAGCCCGCGAGATCTGGTGGCGACAGGGCGCCCTCCTCCTCTGCAGCAGGTTGGTGCCGCGCCACTGCTCCGTCCTGGAGGTTCTTCTCCGACGAGCTCAAAGGAGAACAAGGTTGCGTCTGCCGCCGCCATGCAGCCGGTGGGTCACCTCAGGTCTCTTCTCTCCTTCCCCACCATAGATCATGCCGATTTTGCGCCTTAGTTTGCGTTAGTGTTGATGAGATCTGGCATGAACGCACCATGCTCCTGCTTGTTTATTTGAGCTGCGTAGTATGGATCGGATATTAATACTAGACTATTTTGTGTTGAAGTCGTCGTAGTTGCTGCCTGTAATAACTCACCGGCAGATTGATGTCTGGTATCTAGTCAAGTTGATTTTATTTGTATAATCCTCCAGATTACATATGCTTACTCAGTTTGCTGTATTATGTAAACATGAAATAAATAATCATTGGTTGCTCGTTTGAAACATCGTTTTGTTAAGCTTAACCTTTCCATGTTCTAACTTAATTCATAAACGCCTTATACGCTACTGGTTGCCTATTCATAAGTAGCTCTGCACTGAGATATTGATCTTATTGGGGAGCATAATTGCAACTAGTGCGCTGTAGCATGTCTATCCTGTATTGAATATTTCCCTAGCACTATAAATTCTGCTTCTCTACTTGCTGCTCACTTAGTTATATACCTTGTATTTATGGACAAACTCACAGGTTTGATACATGATAGATTTGCGGTTTTGTTTATTTCAGTAAGCAATCATTTTTTTATTGTAAGGTCTTGTGTTGAGGTGAAAATTGAACCATTTTTTTGATGAAAATTGAAGCATTGATTCATGTATGCAAGATGGAAATTCATTAATGTTGATTGTGTACATGTATATATTTTATTCTATTTTCCATACGACCCAGAGGGGGCGGGTTCCACTATCAACTTATAACAGAACAATTTGTGTACATGTATATGAAATAAATGTGCTAAGTTTTTTGATTGTTTGCTGCTTGTTATTCGTTTGCAGTGCCCAAAATTGTATACTTTTGGTTCGTTTTTCTTGCTTATTCGTATATGGCTATATGGGCAAATGATGATTTGGATGGCGACCACCTCCTAGAGCTGCTACCGCCAGCCACGTCTTATAACTGGTACGTTGAGTTCCTTCTCTTCCACCTATGCTTTGGGAAAAATGTGTTTCTTTTTCCTGTTGAAAATGTAGGCAATAGTGAAAGCATGCATGCATGTAAGATGGAAATCTGTTTTTATGGCACACACAAAGCTGCGGAGCATACTGTATATGGTAGCCTTACAAATAACATATGTTTTTGGTGAGAGATATACCCATGCAAGTAATGCATCACTTTATTGGTATTTAAATATTTCCTGCTGTGATCGAGAGTATATCCTCTGGCCAATAAATTGGTTTTCTGATGGAGAATGTATGTTGCTAATTTACACAAGCAATTTTTTTGTTCCAAATAAGATTGAGCCTGTATGGATGTGGCTGCAGTAGGACTGCACACAACTTGTGAAGTGTGCTGTGTAGTGCACATCCACCTGCCTGCTACACCTTAGCGGTGCATTTGCACTTGCACGGACACATGAAAGAGCTAAATGAGTGTGCGCCTTTCACATAGCATACTAGCATTCACTTGATTAACTTTTTTTTGCTAGTCAATGGATGTGTAGGAAATAGGTGTGCTTTTTTTATGGTCTGCTAGTCTGCTCAAAGTACATAGGAATTTTCTGCTACCAATTTAGATTCTCTGTTTAGCTAGCCACACATTGCTTTGCTTAATCGATGGTTATATGTTCATTGCCCGTTATAGGCAGTAGGGAAGTGGAGCTCGAGTGACTCGGACCCTGCTGTTCTGGCTCGCGCGCGCTGCTGCTGTGCTGGCGAGGGTACTATTTAATATTTTGCTCACTTCTTTTATTTATTCAGTTCCAACGAGATCCACTGTCTGGGGACTACATACATAAATATTCGGGTTATCAAGGAAACACTGCCTTGATCAATACACTGTTTGGTATCTGAACTGAGCACCTATTTACTGCATGACTCTTAGGCTTCGAATCACATGCTAGATATGAAACTCGGTTCTAGTTATGTATTATGGCATCTGCCCGTGTCAGTGTATTGTTCATTATATGAAATTGCTTCTCTAGATGTAAAAACAACCATGGGCTTGTTTCAGTTTTGCTTCTATGTGGTATACTCGTATATCCAATTAGTTCTACATATGTGAGCTCCTTATTATGCTGGATTGATGAAAAATGTATTATGTTGTTACACGTGTGCATACGTAAGTTGATTGTTAATCCAGGGCGCTTCTCTGTCTTAAACTGCCAGCAAATCCACGGCACCGTTCATGAGTGTGGATGTGCATGCTTGTGTCGGTGGCAAGAGCATCGGCGAGGGTATTAGGAAGCTCGAAGCTGGATTGCAAGTTGTGTCCAGTACCCCGGGCAGAGTCTGCGATATGATCAAGAGAAGATCCTTATTCTGGTTAGTGTGCTCTTCATTCGTGCTCTATTTTCTTTGTCTGCTCAAGTTCTGCTGGTATAACATGCTTTGCTTTCATTATAGGATGAAGTCGATCAAATGTTGAGCAGAGGTTTTAAGTACCAGATAAATGATGTCTACAGATACCCCCCAACAGAACTTTAGGTCAGCCTTTGAAACTAAACCTTCCCCGTACTTCTATATTGTGTAGCCTTTTGGTCTATCCAGTCAGCATGCTAGTACATAATTCAAGGTGCCACCTGACTTTATTTGTAGTTCTTCACCTTTCTGACCGGACATTTTTGTTGTGCTTTACACCAATACCCTATTGTGCACCTTTTCTTCTAGATATATCTTGCCGGTAGCTATTCATGCATAGTCTGTTAGTCATCTATCATCTATGTTGCACTCAAGTATGTCGCTGTCGTCCATATCTTGGTACCCTCCGTGTATGCAACTAGCAAACTAGCTACTTGTGACAGATCATGCAATCCTTTGGTTTATTTGCGTTTTATATATTCTTAGTAACCTGTCATACTACTCCCAGTTGTGACCGAGGGAAATTGTTTTACCAGTGATTGCATTCTGCTAGCAAGTTTTAACTGCTTGGTTGCTTTTTATCTAGCTTTGGGCCTGTGATCCCACCTGGTGATGTTTAACCAACAAATACTTTGTACATATAGTAGCTATTAGAAAATATTACTATGCGCATATAGTAGCTATTAGCAAATATTTTGTACATATAGTGCATCTGATACTCATTGTCCTAAACTTTACTACTCTATACATATGGTAGCTACTAGCAAACTTAGCTTTCCATCTTTGTGATTGTTTATCAATAATGTTTAACAACCATCTGTCTTTTGGATTCAGGAGCTTGAGGAGAAGCGCACATGAAACTTGCCCATTTTGGTGATTTTGCCAAATCTATTTTTGTAGGAAATTGGAACTTGAACATTCTGGTGAACGAGTACTTGTTGAACTATGATGTTCAATGTGTTGTTCAAATGTTGAATTCTGTACTGTCAATGTAATGCCGATTATTCAAACGCTGCTATTTGAATGTAATTTGTAGGTTATTCATATTCCTGAATATTTGCTTGAAATAAATATATATGTATGGGTCGTATTCAGTTTCATATGTGCTATCGATGAAAAAATGGATTGAAAACTATGTGAGCTCGGTCCAGAAGTTAATGGACCAACAAAGGCCACTTCTTGGCCCAAACAATGTCCTAATTTAAATTGTAAATAAAAACTAAAAAGGACCGAATACAGTACTGGATCAAAAGTTAGATGGGCTCCTAAAAGGCCACAGCCCAAATTACATGATTAAAAACATTCCAGAAAAAGAATAAATTATCAAATCGATCACAAAATGGATTGGATCGATCAATGAAAAGGCCAAAAAGGCTCAGGTCCAGGTAAGAAAATGACCAGCAAAGGCCGAAGTTATCGGGCTAGGCCCATGTAGACCAACGAAATGGACGGGGCCAAATTTAATCCACAACGATTTCATTTCGTCACTATTCTGCCACGTAGGATTGGCCATGTCTGCGCTGAGTTGTCCTGGCCGGATTGCTCACGACGATTTTGGATCGTCATAGATTAATGACGTTCTTGTATCGTCGTGGATGTCCATGACGATTCCTACAAAATCGTCGTGGTGAACCATTACTGACGCTCGGTTTTCAACGATTTGTTTTTCGTCATAAGATCGTCATGGATGAAATTTGGTGACGATTTAGTGACGAAAATTTAGCGTCATGTATCAGCATATTTCTTGACGTAATACTCGAATGGTAGTCAGTCTGGTCACAGGTGAATAAGTATCAAAGAAATCTTCATCTTCTTTCTGGGAATAGCCCTTCGCCGCAAGTCTAGCCTTGTACTTTTCAATCGTACCATCAGGCCTAAACTTCTTTTTCAACACGCACTTACATCCTAATGGTTTACAGCCATCAGGACGTTCAGTGATCTCCCACGTTCCATTAGCCATGATGGAATCCATCTCGCTACGGACCGCTTCTCTTCAGTAGTCAGCATCTGGAGATGCATAAACTTCTGAAATAGAAGTGGAAGTATCATCCACAAGGTACACAAGGAAGTCATCACCAAAAGACACTGAAGTCCTCCGTCTCTTGTCCCTACCAAGAGTTTCCTCGTCATCCTTCTCAGGATTTTCATCACATGTTTGTTCATAATATTCCATAGGAATGGTAGTCTCAGGAGTCTCCTCTGATTCATGTCTAGAAGTGCTTTGCATATCTCTCATAGGAAAAATATCCTCAAAGAATGTAGCATCTTTAGACTCCATAATCCTACCGACCTTCACGTCACGTACCTCAGATTTCACTACTAGAAATCTATAGCCAACGCTATTCTTAGCGTAGCCCAAATTAACGCAATCCACGGTCTTTGGTCCAAGTTTACGCTTTTTGGGGATCGACACATTGACTTTCTCCAAACAACCCCAAGTACGTAAGTAAGAGAGTGTTGTTTTTCACTTCTTCCATTGCTCATAGGGAGTGATCTCATAATCTTTCATCGGAACTTTATTCAGGACATGACATGATGTCAATATAGCCTCCCCCACCATGCCTTGGATAAACCCTGTTATCTAACATGGCGTTAACCAAATTGAGTACGGTTTTTCAGTTCGGCAACCCCATTTGACTGAGGTGAATAGGGATGCGTCCTCTCATGAATAATACCATCTCCGCACAGAAAGAATCAAACCCATTAGAGAAATACTCTCCACCCCGATCTGACCGGATTCGTTTAATTTTCTTTTCAAGTTGATTCTCAACTTCTGCCTTATAGATTTTAAACTAGTGTAGAGCCTCATCTTTAGTGTTTAAGAGATATACATATCAAAACCTAGTGGAATCATCTATTAACGTCATGAAGTATCTATTTCCACCTTTAGTCAACACACTATTCATCTCACAAAGATAAGAATGTATGAGTTCTAATGGCGCGAAGTGCCTCTCCTCCGCAGCCTTATGGGGCTTACGATGTTGCTTTGCTTGCACACACAAATGTCACTTAGAACCTTTGGCTAAAGTGAAACTTGGATGTAAATTTTATTTTTCTAACCGCGTCATGCAACTGAAACCAACATGACAAAGACGTGAATGCCAAACTTGTGTTTCATCAACACTGGAATGAATATTGTTCACGACTTTATTACAGAAATCAACGAGGGAAAAGCGGAACAGACCTCCGCACTCATACCCTTTTCCAACAAACAGTTCATATTTTATTACAACTACTTTATTGGACTCAAAAATCTACTTAAACCCTTATCTACATAGAAGGGAGTCACTAACGAGATTCTTCTTGATGGCGAGGACATGCCGCATGTTCTTGAGCTGCACGATCCTTCCCGAAGTAAACTTCAGATCGACCGTGCCAACACCAAGTACAGAAGAACTTGCGTCGTTCCCTATGAATACAGATCCGTTCCTTGTGATCTGATAAGAAGAAAACAATGAGATGTCAGCACACACATGAATATTTGCACCTATGTCAATCCACCAATCAGTAGATTGACAAACTGAAAATACAGTAAACAAATTACCATACCCAAATGCCCCATTCTCATTGTTGCTCACAATCATGTTGACAGCCTTCGAATCCTGCCCTGACTTCATGTACATCTTTGGGCACTTCACAACCTAGTGTTTCAGTGAACTACAAGTGAAGTAACCATCTTTCTTCTTATCCTTCTTGAAAGTCTTCTTAGCCTTCTTTTTGAAGTCGGTATTATGATGGACTCCAGTCCTCGCCTTGTTCTTGTGGGAGTTGTAGTTCTTCTGTACCATATCTGCCGCAGAAGTCCGTTCGTTCCCTTTTCCATGCGAGTCCTTTGCCCTCGAATTCTGCTCAACACTCATATGGCCGATGACATCCTCTACTGAGAATTCACGCTTCCGGTGTTTCAAAGTAGTGGCAAAGTTCCTCCAGGAATTAGACAGCTTGGCGATAAAGCATCCCGCGACATACTTGCCCGGTAGCACGCACTTGATAATTTCAAGCTTCTTAGCAATGCACTGTATCTCATGAGCCTGCTCCAATACAAAACGGTTTCGACCATTCTGTAGTGACGGAACTGCTCTATACTGTACATCTCGCTGCTAGCATCGGTTGCGCCGAATTTGGATTTCAGCGCCTCCCACAAGTCTTTGGCAACCCGCATATGTAAATATGCGTCAACGAACTTATCTCCGATCACGCTTAGAACGCATCCAACAAAGACGACGGTGGCATCCCTAAACGCCTTCTCCTGTTCAGGAGTAATCGTTTCTGTGGGAGTGACACCGGCGACCCAGCACATGTTCATAGCCGTGAGCCATAAGATTGTTTTGGTCTACCAACGCTTAAAGTATGTCCCCGTAAATGGGCCAGGTTTCAGTGCAGTAGCAAAACCATGAATCAAAAATTGCCTATAGGTATTAGGTTTTTGGATTGTTATCAATTTAGGCAATTTACAGATTAAATTAATCCAAGTATAAATCACGAGAATGACGTAAACATACTGATAATTAACCATATTGCTGAATACTAGATTGAGAGTAGACACATCTACAAAAAATACTAGTATCACTACTAGAGATTTGCTTATAGCAGCATATCCTACCACAGGCGAACACGAAAATCGATGCGCCTGGGCTACTTAGCGCAGGCGAACCGGCGAACAGTTACCCCAGGCGAACCAAACCCAGAAGCGCCTGGGGTAAAGTGTGGCAGGGCCACCACCGCCGCCCCCTGGCACTCTTCCTTTACCCCAGGCGAATAGCATATATGTTCGCCTGCGGTATAACAGATACCCCAGGCGAACTTTGACAGAAGCGCCTGGGGTAAAAAGTGGACTGGGGTAGCTCCCCTTAGCGCAGGCGCACCGCATCTCTGTTCGCCTGGGATAAAGAAATGCCTGGGGTAGCACCACTTAGCGCAGGCACATCTCATGCCATATTCGCCTGGGGTAATATTTGTCCTCAGTAAGTGCGGCCACCCACCCACCACCACCCCTATCCACCCCACTCACTCACTCACTAGTCCAAATTCGACCCATTAGTGCTCCTAGCTCAATCCCCCACACCCCTCCACCATTTTTAGCTAATTTAACCAATTATGTTTGTTATGTTTTAGCTAGTATGCTACCCCACTTTCCCTCTTCCAAATCTCTCCACTAGATCTACTAACGGGACACTAGATCTCACCACAAATGCACCACTAGCTACTTCTAGATCTATCACTCTCTTATCGGTCGTCTCTCCGGTGATCTTCGACGTCGTCATCGCGTCTATATATTTTGTGTGGGATTGGTCGGTGGATGAGAATTCGTTCTCTTTTTCATTTTATTGTGTTGCCATGAGGATGAGTTGCCAATGTTTTGCCGAAATGTTGATTCATTTCCTTTTCGGCAAATTCCTGGCGCTCCACGTTACACCTTTTGTAGGAAGGTCATGCCGAAATTTTCCGTGAAAACCGGATCTAGTTAATGAAACCTCTCTCTCTTGCATTTTGTAGCAATGGTCATTGCTATGAGGACAAGCGTGGTGCATAGGTACGTGCGACGCGCGACGGCCGAGATGCATCGAAACAACCGCACCGAGATAGAGTGTCCGTGTCGGAAATGCAAGCTGAGGTCTTTGTTCAAACCAGATTCTGGTAATGTGGAGAAGCACCTGCTCAGGTATAGTTTCATGGAGGGCCACACTAAGTGGATGGATGATGATGAAGACGATGATCACGTCGAGACCAATTGGGCGGCGACATGTGAAGATGATCAGGAGGAGTCTGAACATGGCAATGGAGAGGACGAAGAGGCTGTCGACGGAGACGACTATAATGAAGAAGAAGGGAGTCATGGTGATCAACAACATGAAGACGAGGACATGAACACTCCGCTAACTTCAGTCGTGCGGGACCCTCATGTTCTTCAAGAACACGTCGACCGACACCAGACGTAAATCTAAGATCACGCAACTAGAGATAGACTCCGCAACTCCGTTGTATGATGCAAGTCGCGGGGCGGAGGAGTCACGCTTGAGAGTAGCTCTGGATCTTCTAGAGATGAAGGCAAAACACGGATGGACCGACACAAGCATGGACGATCTTCTGCCATACCTGAAGACGCACTTACCTGAAGGGAACACACGTGCTAGTAGTCTACAGGAGGCCAAGAAAATCGTGTGCCCCCTCGATTTACCGCACACAAAATACCACGCTTGCGTCCGTGACTGCATAATTTATCGTAACGAGCACGCGGACCAGATCAAAAGTCCGGTGTGCGGTGCTGATCGTTAGAAGAGGGGGACGAAGAAAGCTCCTAGGAAAGTTGTGTGGTACTTTCCACTCATTCCCCGTCTGCAGCGGTACTTCGTGGACCCCAAGGAAGAAAAGCTCATGCGCTGGCACGAGGACAGAAAGAAGGCGGTGCTGAACGATCCAGAACGTGTTGAAAATCCAGTCCTAACACACCCTTCGGATGCACATCAGTGGAAAGCATTAGACGCATTCGATGAAGAATTCAGGAACGACCCAAGGAACATCAGGCTTGGTGCAACCACCGACGGTCTCAATCCGTTTGGCAACCAGAGCAGCAAACATAGCACCTGGCCCGTGTTTGTATGGATGTACAACCTCCCCCCGTGGCTGTGTCTGAAGAGGAAGTACATACACATGAGTATGCTGATTCAAGGGCCGACCCAGCCAGGGAGCGATATCAACCTGTATCTCGAGCTATTGAAGGAGGAGCTAGACATGTTGTGGGAGGAAGGGGTGGAAACATGGGACGCCTTCAAAGAAGAAACTTTTCGTATGAGAGCCGCACTGATCACGACGGTGCAGGACAATCTCGGATACGGATATATTGCGTGTCAGGTGTGCCATGGACACAAGGATTGTGTCAGGTGCATGGAATTTACCCCGTTTCTACAGGTACACAAGGATCCCGGATCTTCTAAAACCGTATACATGAGGCATCGAATGTGGCTACCACAGAACGAACCGTGGAGAAAGCGCGGAGACCTGTTCAATGGTAAAGATGAGCTCGATCTACCTCCACGCAAGAGAAGAGGAGAAGAGATCGATACTCTATTGAAGAATTGGAAAACGTTTCCTCCGTCGGGAAAGGTACAGAAGCGGAAGAGAGGAGAGAAAAAGTGTCCTCCGCCAGAAGGACCGCTCTTGGGGGTATGGAAAAGGAGGTTCGTGTTTTGGGACTTGCGGTACTGGCCAATCCTCGGAGTGCCCCACTGCCTTGATGTCATGCATATCACGAAGAATGTGTGTGAGAGCTTGCTTGGCACCCTGTTCAACATGCCAGATAGGACCAAAGACGGGCCAAAATCAAGATACGACCTGATGGTCCTGAATATCAGGAGCGAGCTTCACTTACCGCCTTCTACGCGTGAACAGACGGAGGAGGACGAGGATGAGGTGGAGGAGATGGACGACCGCAAGCGGAAAAGGGCTAAGAAACACCAAACTCACCACCTGAAACCCTCTTGCTTCACTCTAAGCCCCGACGAGCTCGCGCAAATATTCACATGCCTCCTGAGAGTGAAATTTCCCTTAGGTTACGCGGGGCTGATAAGCAGATACCTAGACGCGGAGAAAAAAATCTTCAGCGAGATGAAGTCTCATGACTGTCACGTGATGATGACGCAGATACTTCCGGTTGCAATCAGAGGGATAATGGAACCGCACGTCCGTCAAACGCTCATTGGCCTCTGTAACTTTTTCGACGTCATCACTCGGAAGTCGATAAGCGTGAAGAAAATCGGAAGGTTGCAGGAAGAGATCGTCACCATCCTATGCGAGCTTGAGATGTACTTCCCACATGTCTTCTTTGATATTATGGTACATCTCTTGGTCCATATCGTGGACGATATCACCAAGCTTGGGCCGACATTCTTGCACAACGTGATGGCTTTAGAAAGAATGAACGGGATCATCAAATCATTCGTTCGTAACAGGGCACACCCGGATGGAAGCATCGTCCAGGGATTTCTCACCGAAGAATGCATCTCTTTCTGCAAGAATTTTCTAGGCGATGAGAAGCCAGCTGTTGGTTTGCCCGCAAAAAAGCACCTTGACAGGTTCATGGGGGTAGGCCACAACACTGGCAAAAGGGTAATGGACGCGGACTCCTGTGGTCGGAGAGCCGACTTTGAAAGGGCCCACCTAGTAGTGTTACAACACATCGACGATGTCGACCCTGGGATAGAAGAGCACAAAACCGCGATAAAAAACAGTGCTCGCAGGCCGATGACGGAAGATGAGATATTTAGAGCACACAACTCCTCTTTCACGACATGGTTCAAGAAGCAGATTGATGCCGATCCCCCGCCAATGACATGTCAGAAAGATAAAATTGTATTGGCCTTGTCATATGGCCCCGCGCCCAATCTGATGACTTATCAAGCATACGACATCAATAGGTACACATTCTACACGGAGGAAAGAGACAAAAGTAGCGACTATCAAAACTCGTCTATAACGATGGAATCTTACACGGGCGAAGAGATTAGAAGATACTACGGAAGGATCGAGGAAATCTGGGAGCTTGACTACGTTGGGGTAAAGCTGCCGATGTTCCATGTCAGATGGGCTACAAACGTCACGAAATAAGACGAATATTTCACCACTATGTCGATGTCTGAAGGCAACAAACCCAAGTCCAAGAACCCCACCTCGCAAAATGAGCCCTGGGTATTGGCTAAGCACGTGGAGCAATGCTTCTTCATAACCGACCCGACAAAGCCTAGTCGTGTTGTCGTAAGGAGAGGAAAAAGGGCCCTCGCCGGAATGGATGGAGTCGCCGATGAGAAGGACTTCGACGGCTTAGTCGGAGACCCGATGATGGAAGAATCCGGTGAAGATGATGCACCATACACCACAAGAAGAAGCAGGACCACACTACCTAGGGCAGGTCTTCCATTCACAAGAAGAAGTCACGATATGGCGGTCACGTATTCAACATCGACCAAGAAAGGCAAGAGTAAGATTGTGACGAAAGGTTGAGAGAGGGAAATACTCGCGATATGTGCAATATAACATGCTAATAGCTACTATGTACAATGTGTTTTCAGAGAGAAACACTTGCGGTATCTCGCTAAATCAATCTATTTACGCTCGATGTGACACTAAATATTTTTGCACATGTTAACTTTCATATGTATGTAATTTTTAAGTGAAAAACAATGTGGGAGCCCCATATAATAGCATTCGTATTGCTCGATGTGTCCCGGGCCGGGGTGGGATGTGTAATTTAGAAAATCTTAGCACAGGCACATCTGCGAGAATATGCGCCTCCGGTAATCTTTATCACATGCGCTTTTAACAGAACATGCGCCTGGGCTAAGGCTATGTGGGCCCGCGCAAACCAAAACCCTACGAATTTTAGCGCAGGCGCATTTTTAGGTTATGCGCCTGGGGTATGGCTCTGTGGGCCCGCGCATAACAGGGCATCGAGCCAAGCACATTGGAACCGGTTTGTGATATAAACCGGTTCTAAAGGGTTTGTGAACCGGTCCTAAAGGCCTTGCGGCCATTTGCTGCAGGGAGGGGGGCCCAGGGGACAGAGCCTTTAGAACCGGTTTGTATCACAAACCGGTTCTAAATGTTAGCGCAGGCGCATTTTCTAGGTTATGCGCCTGGGGTATGGCTCTGTGGGCCCGCGCATAACGAAGCGCTATGAACTTTAGCGCAGGCGTATTTTGGTTTTGTTCGCCTGGATAAAGGATAGCGCAGGCGCATATCACTCGTTATGCGTCTGGGGTAAGTCCTCTCTCTGCTAACCCCAAGCCCGCACACTTCCTTTCTCTCTTGCGCGCAGAACAGATCGACAGTTTCCTCTCGATCCCCAAACCGCATGCCGCCTTCGTCTCTCTCCTCGCACGCCGCCATCGTCGTTGTCGAGCAGCAGCAGGAGGAGGAGCAGGAGCAGCAGGGGAGGAGGAGCGCGCGGGAGTAGCAGGGGAGGAGGAGCGGGAGCACGCCGCGCGCCGTCCCTCTCATCATCGTCGTCCACGCCGGCCGTCGTCACCCACGCCGCCGTCGCCCACGCCCACGACGAACCCAGGGTATAGTTTGGGTTGCTGGTAGAATCTAGAACTAATTATTGAAGGAGCTTGGTGCATTTGGCATCATTGGTATAAGTGTCTTGAAGTTCTTGCATCCAAGTTGGAATGGCTGCTGATATGGCTGTGCATTTTTCCCTGCTTGGCTGTGATTTTCTTGACAATGCATCTGCTGCCATATTTTCAGTCCCTTTTTTGTATTCAATTGCATAATCAAACTCCAGTAATTTCAACATTAGCTTGTGTTGTATTCCTTCCAGCAGCCTTTGGCTGCTCAAGTATTTTAAGCTTTTCTGGTCAGTTCTGATCATTAAGTAGCTAAACCTATCATCATATTTTGGTATTTTCCATTGCATGATAGCGTCAGATACTAACTTAAGTAGCTAAACCTATCATCATATTTTTGTATTTATGGTATGAAATGATGGTGATAAGATAAGAAATTTAGAAAGAATGATGGTTATTGTGCTCTGTCTATGATTGAGTTTCTTCATTCTCCGTGATCTAGTACTAATTAAGTACAACTGCACCCCTCCAAGAAGAAATTAAGTAGTGCCACTGCTAGAATTCTCTGTGATTTGTTATTAATTAAGTGCAGTATTCTACTTTGATCTGCTGCTGTAGCCAATATGGACGTTTTTTTGGCATGATATATGAATTTCCTGGGAGTTTTTGTGCCATGTGATGACAGCAATGCAAGAAACTTCTTTTGTGGCCATGTGTGCATTCAGTTTATGTTGCAGGTACATTGAGTGCCAATGTTTTGCCGGAACGTTTATTCATTTCCGTTCCGGCGAATTTCTGGCACTCCGGCATGACCATTTATAGCCGAGGTCATGCCGCATTTTTCCGGTGACTAACCGTATACGTTTTGTCTACTGCTAGCTAGGCATGTCTTCTTCTACTACGGATCCGGCTTTATTGGACCACTACATCCTTATGGCCCGAGAGTCGCAAGAGGAAAAGAGAGCCAATGATGGCAGTGACGATCGGATACAAACTGACCAGCCCCCCGATGTCGAGCCCCACAATGATGACGGGCTCACCGGTGGCGAGGAGGAAACCACTGATAGTGGAGCCGGGGGTCCCTCAGGGAGCAGCACGACGGGAAACAAGCATCAGAAGCGAGCTCCGAACAAGGTCGGCACCGTTTGAGAGAAATTCACGGAGGTGGACCCTTCCAGTGGCACGCCTGTGATGCCATTGGACCTTGTGAAGGGGTACTTCCTCCAACTTGGCGCGATACTTCGAGACGTCATCAATGTCAACGAGCCGACTCTCAAGAAGAAGCCAACTCTGCGCGCCTGTCGGATATATACTGAATAGGGGTATAGAAGATGGTAGACAAAGAGCCGGACTACCTGGGTGGCCTACATGGTAATGGGCTTAGGTCCATTGGGCGGCCCAGTAGTCCGACGCGCAGAAGCCGGATTCTAGAAGAACCCGGATCACGGCCCGCGTGATCTGGCTTGGAGGAGAAGACGGATTCCTTGCTTTCCTAGTTACAAGTTAAACGTAGTCTTCTAGGTTTCTTATTCTGTAAGCCCTAATCCGGCTATTATATAAAGCCGGACGGGAGATAGATTAAACAAGTTAAGTTAGACACAAGTTCAAGCTCTACGCAACTCGCCGAGAAGCTCATCCTCGCCGAGAAGCTAGATCTACACCCTCACATTGTAACCCTGTTAAACGGGCTTTAGTCCCAATTAGTGAGAAGTGCAGGAGTAGGTACGCCGTACTGTCGCGACGTACCGAACCTGGGTAAAATCCCGTGTTCTGTATTACTACGCTATCCCGTTACCCCACGTCTCTACCATAGTCTCATGGCACCCCGGTCTATGAAAACTACTACGATGTCTCGACAGTTGGCGCCCACCGTGGGGGAAACGACGTCAGGCGTGAAATTCCGATCTGGGATACTCGGCGGAATTGGAAGATCGATCACTGTCGGAAGCCTGGAGTTCGACGACGATGTCGGGCGCTTCCTCGACAACGGATCCTACATACCGGCGCAAAACCACCTGGTAAGTGCCTGCGTGTTACCGATCGGATCTGCTAACATCTTTATCGGACTAACTGCAGAGGCAATGGGGTTTTGCGGTGGAAGCAAATTTATCCCACCCGCCCTATACCCAGTCGAAGACGACTATGATGCCGGATTCTGCTCAGATCGCCGACAAAAAAGTGATACACACTTTATCGGCATGGTGCAATCCGAAATCGCTGAAAACACGGATGACGGAAATCCCGTGCAAGAGGCAGATAACAACCTACCCGTCATAGAGACGGAAGAAGAAACACCCGTCACAGAGGCGGAAGATCCGACATCCGTCAACAAGACGATGAACTCGGAAGCAGAGTCCGTGCTTGCCGCCATTGAGGCGAGGTTGGAGTCGGAAACCGGATCGGATAACTTCGACTCCGAAGACGAAGACGAGGATGCCTTCGTAAGAAAGGTTAAGTCCTTTCAAGAGGATTCCATGAAGTGCTAATGGCAAAACCAGCTGATACAACGGGTGCCGACAGCCAGGAAAGCCCTAAAACCCCTCCGCCGGTGGAAGAGAGAGAAGACGGAGAAACTTCTCCGATATTCCCCAATGTTAAGGAGATGACAGAAGATGAGCCTGTCAAGAAACCTCCCTCTTCCAAGAAAAAGCACCGTGCTTCTAAAAAACTCCAATACAAACTCCGGAAGAAAAAATCAGCCGATCTCGCTGATGAAAACCTGGAAGTTGGAGATGTTAGCGGCACAAAGCCAGCGGAAAAGAAATCTAAGGAAATCACTGCTCCGCTAATGATGGAACAGGAAGAGCAAGAGCTATTACAAACACCAGTGGGACCAGATGAACCCCCTGAGATGCTGGAAGCCAGGAGACAAGCTTTCCAACGGCAACAACAACATCTGCTTAGATCTCGGCAACATCTCCAACAAACCCATAATGACATCAAAGTCATGAAGGAAGAAATAGAGGAGTACGAGAGAAAGCATAGATCCGCGTTAAAACCTACTAGGTTACCCGGAATCGCGAAACCGGAAGAACTGCCGCCAAAAGAAAGGTTCTATAACCCATCTTGGCAAAAGCAGTTAAACGGCAAAGATGCCAAGGGCGAACCGATATACAAAACCGCAGCGGAAAACGCGGAAGCAGCGTTCGCCATCCTAAACAACGACCTGTATTCCAACGGGGAAAAACTCCAAGGGGTGTATGCTTTCCTAGGAAAAGCATTACAGCAGCAACAGCGAGGCCAAGAACGATCAGGGAGGCTGCATGATAATTCCGCTCTCTGCAAAACAGCTACTTGCGCTGCTGGAGCACCTGGACCGGAAGAACCCGAGATTCGGATAAAAAAGAGGATCCGAGAAAAGACAGGAAAAACCCAGACAACCGGGACGCAACGTCTAGAATCGGACCTCATCTCCCGAAAGATGGATATAAACCACACGATCGGGAAGACAAGCACCGGAATGACGGCAAAAAATGCCACCTCCGAGAAACCCAGCTGAAAAAGCTGGAAGATATGATATACCTCACAGACGTGAAAGATCCCGGACACCTCCTAAGGATAAAGAAAGGCATAGAAGCAGAACTCCGCCTAAAGGACGTGAACACGGAAGGGATAGAGATAACCTCGGAAAAGCGCGTCCGCGCAACAATGGAAAAGAAAGGAGCAGATCCCCTTCTGTCCATTCAGCCGGGAGATATTCTGCACACATTGATAGAGCAGAAAAGGATGATCTATACTTTGGTCCTAAGTGTTTTACTGACAGGATCCAAAGGATAACCCTGCATTCTGGCTTCGCCAAAGTTGGTCCAACCTACCAAAAATATACTGGCAGTACAAACCCGGATACCTGGCTCTCAGATTATTATACAGCCGTCCAATCAACAATGGGACAGACCTGGAAGCTGTCAAGTTTCTTCCCCTAATGTTGCTAGACGGAGCCAGAGATTGGATTAATGGTTTACCATCAAGAACTGTCGACAGCCGGGATGATATGGCTAGAGTATTCACTCAGCATTTTCGGGGAACATACAAACGCCCAAATAGCATCAACCAGCTGAACCGTTGCACCCAATTTGAGGACGAACCATACGTGGATTTCATCTCCAGATGGACTGCAATGAAGAATAGTTGCTCTGGAGTAACTAACGTACAAGCAATGCATGCTTTCGTCAATGGCCTAAAACCCGGACTCGTACCGTTCATGGTTGGTTCTAAACAGCACAAAGATCTCGGATCTATGGTTACAACCGCTAATGAGCATGCTGCAGCCGAAGATGATATCAGAGCAAGAGGAGGCAATATTGAGTCACTAATACTCGCCAAGAAAACCCCTCGTTCTGACAAAAAAGGAACTCCAGAGTCAACGACAAAGCCCAAGGAGGTCAACATAGCCTTTGGAGGAGAAAAGGTGAATAAGTGGAAAGGCCGCAGTCCAGATCCAATCAATTACACTCCCGAAGAATGGGAGAGAATTAAGTCGGAACCCTGCGTCCACCACTCGCAATTTGGGAAACCAACCCACACAAACGCGCAATGCCGGCTAAATAAGCATATGAAAGGCAATGCAGGATCCGGAAATAAAGGGAAGGGTTCCAAAAGGAAACCTGCCAAACAAAAGCCAGAAGCTGAAAAAGAAGACAGTGAATCGGACACTGATGACAAAATCCAGGAACAACAGCGAAAGGGCAAACCCAAATTTCCGAGAGTTGATGGAGAAGCAATGCTAACTTTCTTAGCAACCCCGTCAGCAAAGGTGGCAAAAAGAACACTTCGAAATAAACGCGGTTGTTCCGGCAACTCCGAAATTCTTGAAGTACTCCAACACACCGATAATCTGGGATCAGTCTGATCATCCCGGAAATATCCCTGAACCCGGCACACAAGCTCTTGTTGTAAGCCCTATTGTTCAAAATACTAGGCTAAGAAGAGTGCTGATGGACGGAGGATCCAGCATTAATATAATGTACCTGGATACACTGAAGCACTTGAAGATCTCCGAGTCGCAGCTCAACTACAGCAATATACGCTTCCATGGCATTGTTCCTGGCAGGCAAGCACGATCCCTAGGAGAAATTTCCCTAGATGTCACCTTCGGAGATAAAGATCACTTCCGGCAGGAAAAAGTATCCTTCGAAGTAGTGCCGTTCGAAAGCGTGTATCACGCAATACTCGGGCGTCCAGCTTTCGCCAAATTCATGGCAAGATCCTGTTATATCTACAACAAGCTGAAAATGCCAGGACCCAAAGGAGGAGTAATCACCATAGCCGGTGATTTCAAGCTGGCAAACGAGTTCGAGAAAGAAAACGCCCTTTGCGCTCAGAGAGTTATAGCAAAGGAGGAACTGAAGGAATTAGCCAAGGAGGTATCGCCGAAAGAAATGCCGGCAGGAAAAGAAACTCGGAAGCCAACAGATAGTTTCAAGGCGTCCGAGAATACAAGACAGGTAATCCTAGATCCCAAAGATCCGACAAAATTTGTCGTCGTAGGGACTGGGATGACCGACAAATAGGAAGGCGAGCTCATCAAGTTCCTCCGTGAGAACTGGAATATTTTTGCCTGGTGTCCAGCTGACATGCCAGGCGTACCCAGGGAACTTGCTGAGCACCAACTCAAGGTTATTCCCGGATCAAAACCCGTCAAACAAGGTCTCCGTCGTTTTGACGGAAGAAGACGGAAGGCTATTGGCAAGGAAATTATCCTGCTTTTAGCAGCGGATTTCATTAAGGAAGTAATCCATACTGATAGGTCCGCAAATCCGGTCCTAGTACCGAAGAAAGACACCACTGCTCTTAGAATGTGGATAGATTACACAGGATTGAACAAGTTGTGTCCGAAAGATAGGTTCGCGTTACCGCGAATCGATCAAATAATAGATGCCACTGCAGGCTCCGAGCTTTTATGCTTTTTGGATGCATACTCCGGGTACCACCAAATACGCATGAAAAAGGAAGATCAAATCAAGACTTCTTTTATAACCCCGTATGGGACGTACTATTACATAACCATGCCTTTTGGCCTGAAGAACGCAGGTGCAACCTACCAGCGTTGCATGCAACGCTGTTTGCATAGTCAAATTGGCAGAAACGTTCATGTTTACGTGGACGATATCGCTGTCGTAACCAAGGAAAAAGATACACTCCTTGAGGATTTGCGAGAAACTTTCGAAAACTTGCGCACTTACAAGATGAAGTTGAATCCATCTAAGTGCGTATTCGGGGTTCCCTCAGGAAAACTTCTGGGTTTCATGTTTCCCACAGAGGAATAGAAGTTAACCCGGAAAAGATCAAGGCAATCTTGAACATCTCAAAACCTACATGTGTAAAAGATGTCCAAAGATTGACGGGTTCCGCTGCAGCCGTCAGCAGATTTATCAGTCGGCTGGGGGCTAAAACCTTACCACTCTACAAGCTGCTGAAAAAATTCGACAAAGTCAAGTGGATTGCGGAAGCCTGGGAACGTCTAGAAAGTTATGTACCTTTCCGTACTTAGTTCAATTCTATGTAAACATCTTTTGAGATCATGAAATAAAGTTGTCGGAATGCTCTCATCCATATTCTTTATAAGTGTAAAGTGTTTCCGCCTCATCTATTTCCCAATGATCTTACAAATTGCTCAACGTTAACCCGAATTGTGCTTGCGTACTCGTGTTACAAAACTGAATGATTTTTCAGCCTGTTACCGGCTAGGGGAAACTTGAATTGCCTGTGTGCCCAAGTTTCACTTAAAACTTTCCTTGATTTCTCTAAGTCTTATCTGATTGTGTGCGTGTTGGGTTACTGGAACTAGTTAGTAAAAATGCCTTTAGCATGGTCCATGTTTCCGAGTTTCAAAAACTGCTTGGTTCGTCCCCAGTTACTCGGCATGAAGATTCATATTGCTATTTGAGCCATTTCAAACACTAAGGACAGTTAAAACATACACACCAGAGAACTTAGAAGATAAAGGAATGATAAAACCCAAAAAACTTGCAAAGAATTTCATAATTTAAACTGCAACAGACGGAAGTTTCATTCATACAAAAGAAGCATTACATTTTGGATTACATTAAAAGAACAGTAATGCTCCTATTGTCTATTTTTTCTATCCAGGTTCCAGGTAACCCTTCAAGCATCTGACTCCTCCTCGCTGCATTCGTCTTCGGGGATTGGAGGGATCTCCGCTTCTGGATAGTTGACGGAGATATTTACCATGGAGGCAATCTGGGTGGCGTGGCCCTTGACTTCACCAAAGATGGTGTTTCGCTGCATATCCGTGTATCCTTGAGGGACACCGGACGCCACGCGCCAGGATTTAGCACTAGGGTAGTGCATGCGCATGAGGCCAAGAGCCATGCGCGCACCACCCCGTGCAGCGGAGCGAAGGAGAGATTCCTTAGACTCCGCCACCTCCATGATGGCACCCGGAAGTTTTTCAACCTCCGAGCACTCCCCAGATTTTTCGGGAAGAAACTTGTCTACCAGCTGCGTTGCAGCAGCCTTCATCAAAGTCCATGTCTCCCCGAAAGCTCGGATGCCTGCAACCCGAGTGCCATCTAGGGTATCTCCTGGTTTTTCCAATAACACACCCAAAAGGGTTAGACGGAAAAACAGAGAAAAGTAAAACATGGAAAGATGATAAATGAGTCAGAAATTTACCGATGAGCTTGTCGATCTCGGAAACTTCCTCCAGGCGAAGGTTTAGAGCGTCGGTCAAATCCTGAATGGTGGATTTGTCCTTCTCCACCTGCTCGGAAGCCTTGGAATTAGAAACTCCAAGGGCCAGATTACTGGCTTCCAAGTCTTGTTGTGCTTTCACAAGGTTCTTGTGAAGCTCAACATTCTCCTTGCGGAGAATTTCGGCATTGCCAGAATCTTCTGCTGCTTGTTTAGCCTGAGCTAATGCAGCTGAAAAGCAAGGGAAAAATCCGAGTTAGCCAGCTCCTCGGAAAAAACTTAGGCAATAATTGAATCGGAAATTTCAGAAGGAAAATGTTTACCTTGTGTTTCCGACAGTGCGAGCTTAGCTGATTCCAGCTCTGCTTCCCTTTCTTCAAGAATAGAGAGAAGACTTCTAACTTCTTTATTCTTGATGGTAAGCTTCTTGAAAACTTCCCTGTTGATGGCTTCGGAGGTTTGCTGAAACAGAGCAAGGAGAAGAATGAGTACAAAAAGCATCAAAGCAAAAAGCACGCATTTTAATTAATGCTTGGGGGCTAGAGTTATATACCTGGCTCATGCGCTGCAAACCTGCCAAGTTTTCTTTGAACTCTTTCGCGTATTCCGCGAAGAGATTCCCGGGTGCGTCCAAGCCGTCATTGATAGCTTTGAAATCCTTGTCAAAGGTGGGAATTTCCTCGTCGAAAGTCCGAGGTAATTTTCCCACCTCTGGAGCCGCCCTTTCCCTCGTGTCCGTGTCGGACACAATGGGCTGGCTGGGCTCTGGGGGCTTGGTGGTGGGGGTTGCAGTAGGCTCTTCCGCCATTGTGCTTGGCGTGTCCGGGGCGACGGCGGGAGAAGGTTGGCTGCCTCGGCTGGAAGAAACCTTGTGTTTCTTCAGCTTCTTCGGCTTCAGGGTGGAAGGTGGCAGGCTAAAAACATAAAAACCCGGAAAAGGTTAAAACACCGGAGATGGATGAAAAAAAGTTCCCATAAAAGAAAAATCCAGAAGAAAATAACCTGGGAGTGGCGACGGGGATTCCGTCAAGATCGATAATTTCTTCCGAGGAAGTTATTTTCTTGCGCTTGCGTCCACCTGTAGCGGCGGTGCGCAGCGCATCCAGCTCGGCCTCGGAGGCTAACTCCGAGTCTGGAAGATCCGCAAGCTGTCGGAAGAACCAATCAGAATTAGAAGGTAGATTATCCGAGAATTGTAACTGTACCCAAATGACTGAAAAATTACCTTGGGAACCGATTTTCGGCCGTGTACATAGGCCGACTCTCTGTGTATTGGTCGCGCGATGCGACCAACTGATTGATGCGCCGCCTAAGTTCCTTTGCGGGCCAATCTTTGGCGGATGTCCGCATTGGATCCTTGACTCCCGTGTATTCGCACAGGAGACGGCCGCTGTGGTTGGCTAGTGGCTGGATCCGCCTACTCAGCCAGCATAGAACCGTGTCCATGCCGGTTAGAGGCGGATCCATGGAGGTGAGCTTGGCGATGCGCCTCTTGATCCTTAACAGATCTGGCGGCAGAACTTGGACGGCTTCTGTTCCCCAGTTGTCCTGGGGAACGGTGGCAGAATTCACAAAAGGTGGAACCCCGGCGGCCTTTTTAGGAAAAGGCACGTCGGGATGATAGAAGAAAGAACCCGTCCAAAATTTGACGGATTCTGAGGTTTTGATCTTGGGGAACCAATCCTCTCGGAATCTCCGAAGAGTGAAGGATATGGTCCCGCAAGTTGGGAGTGCGCCCTCCGAAGAGTTCCGCTTAACTCCAAAGCAGTACATCCAGAAGTCTAACCTAGGTTCTAGCCCTAAGTAGCCTTCAAACAAGGCCTGAAAGCCGGCCATGTATAGAATTGAATTGGGGGGAAGATTGTGGGGCTGGATGTTATAATGAGAAAGAACTTGGAGGAAGAAAGAAGAAGGCGGAAGCCCCATACCTCGCAAGAGGTGGGAAGTGAGAAGTACCCTTTCGCCGTTCTGCGGCGTTGGCTCGGTCTCTTCCTCCGGAAGCCGCCATTTCTTCTTAAGTACCAGGCCCTCCTTTTCCAAGTTTGGAAGGAGAGCCGGAGGAATACTGCAGGCAATCCAGTTGCCTGCAGATTCAGCTTCCTCGTCCGCTCCGGCGGTGGCGGCGGCGGCGGCCTCCGCGGCGGCAAGTTCGTCGCCGAGGAGCTCGATCTTTTCCTCCACCGTTTCGGGTGCAAACGGTGGGGTTGTCGCGGCACTTGATGACGCAACGTCCGCGGTGGAAGAGTTCTCCCCGCCCGCCGCGGAGGCCGTAGTCTTCTCCGGCTCGCCGCCGGTGTGCTTCTGCGATCCCGGCTGCGGATCCAGATCGCTGACGAGCTCGTCGATGGCGGCGCGGGTCGGTGACGGCGGCGAGGAGGCCATCTTTTGGTGGCGCTTTGCGTTCAGCGTACGAAGGATGCGTGCGTTGGGACAGGGCTTGCTCTCGAGCTCGCGTTCGCAGCAATGTCGTGGACAGTGAGGGGAGTGAGGAAAGTTTCCGATGAGGACGATGATGGCTATTTATAGCCAGAAACCCGTTTAGATACGTGCCAACGGCTCTTTCGACCGTTGGATGCTCGACGCGTGTCGATCGCCGGAAACTACGGGAAATAAAACGGTAGGGGAATGATGGCTATCTCCTCGTTTCCCGTGAGAATCTGTCAGAGATACGCTGAGGGGTTTCCCGCGTGGAACCAAGCGACGCCTGCGTCAGCATGTTTAAAACGCTGACGTTATGAGTTCCTTTTCCGTGAAGGATCGCGAGAAGAAAAGCCGGACTTTCATAGTTCCGAGTTTTATGTTACCATCTCCTTTAAAAGGAAAGTAGAAAGAATCAAGACTGCTGAATCAAGGTTTCCCGGACAAAATGTATTTGGCGAAAGACGGAGAATCAGAGTTTTGATCCTTCCTGGGGGCTACTGTCGGATATATACTGAATAGGGGTATAGAAGATGGTAGACAAAGAGCCGGACTACCAGGGTGGCCTACATGGTAATGGGCTTAGGTCCATTGGGCGGCCCAGTAGTCCGACGCGCAGAAGCCGGATTCTAGAAGAACCCGGATCACGGCCCGCGTGATCTGGCTTGGAGGAGAAGACGGATTCCTTGCTTTCCTAGTTACAAGTTAAACGTAGTCTTCTAGGTTTCTTATTCTATAAGCCCTAATCCGGCTATTATATAAAGCCGGACGGGAGATAGATTAAACAAGTTAAGTTAGACACAAGTTCAAGCTCTACGCAACTCGCCGAGAAGCTCATCCTCGCCGAGAAGCTAGATCTACACCCTCACATTGTAACCCTGTTAAACGGGCTTTAGTCCCAATTAGTGAGAAGTGCAGGAGTAGGTACGCCGTACTGTCGCGACGTACCGAACCTGGGTAAAATCCCGTGTTCTGTGTTACTACGCTATCCCGTTACCCCACGTCTCTATCATAGTCTCATGGCACCCCCGTCTATGAAAACTACTACGATGTCTCGACAGCGCCCAACTCATCTCGAGGCTGCACGCGCGGTACGAGTTCCCTCCCCCCTACAACAACGAGAATCTGAAGGGAAACCTCGTGAACAAACTCGCCCTCACTAGATTCAACAAAGCCCTGAGCAATTACAAGACTATGGTGAGGGTGATGATTAGGGAATCGACACCATTCGAAGAGATCCATCGCCACTTCCCGCGGATTACGCCCGATGACTTCAAGACTTTCCTAAATAACGAGTCGCTTGATTTCACTAAGAATCAAACAGAATGGGGGAAGGAGCTAGCGTCGAAGAACATCGGCCACCACAATTTCGGCTGTCGTGGCTACGACGGGAAGGAGCCAGTTTGGGCGAAAGAGGACCAGGCCTACATTGAAAAAGGGATTGAGAACCCTTATGCCAAGTATGTCCATGACCCGCAATTCCAGAAATTCATGAGGTCGAGGTACAGAAAAGTAACTCCGACCGGGAAATTGTCTCGGACCCGAAGATGGTGGAGGGTGTTATTTTGGTCACGGACGATAGCGTGAAGAATGTTGAGAAGCTAGTGGTAAGAAATTTACCATTTCATGCAACTCATCATCATCAAGTCCATGATTTCATTCTAGTACGAAACCATTTCTAAACCGTTCATATGTTTCTTCTGCAGCTAGAAGAACAACAATTTGAATCTTCCTCGTCGCAGACGTCGACTGCCAAAGTCGCGTCGGATAAGCCTTTCATCAGGGGGTACAACAAGGCAAAGAGCCAGGACCCTTTGAAAAGGCCGTACTTAGGCCGTATCACCAGCGGCGGACTTAATAAGAAGCACGCCAACTATGGCTTGGCTGAGCCCAGCACTAAGGAGTCGCGGGCGGCGAAGAAGTGCGAGGAGACGGAGGCGCTGAAGAAGAAGGTCCATGACTTGGAAACAAACATGGAGAAGAAGATTGAGAAAACGGTGGGGGGGAAAGATGAATGCGCTCATCCCCGCCGTATTTGAAAAAATATGTGGCTACATCGCCGGGGGCTCACAGGGGCCGTTACCGACGTTCAACATACCGTCGATGTTGGTCGTGCCCTCCGCGGCCACCGCCGGTGGTCTGTCGACGTCGGCCGTGCCTGTCGCCCCCGCCGTGCCCGACGCGCCTGCCCCCGATGGACCGTCGGCCGTGTACGGCGCGGCCACCACCCCGTTGCTCGACGAGCCCACCATCACCCGTGGTCCGTCGACGTTAGCCGAGCTCAATGCCCTCACGGTAAATTATTGACCGTCTCAAGCTGTAGCCAGTTCAATATAACCCTACTCTCTGACCTATCCATGCATGTTATCGCAGGCTGACACGACGGGATGCACCTTCCTGCTAAAAGTGGATCATCTTGCAACCACTATCCCGCAAGTACCACTGCAGAGATATACTGGCCAACGAGCTTCGGGTTCCCATCGATTTGGTGCTACCGGGATTCGAGAACTTGTATCCTCCTAATCAACCCGCCGATGCCGACAGCGAGCTGAATCTCGGCCAATTGGACAATCAAATCTTGCTATGGCCTAAAGCCCTTATTCGGCTGAACACGACGTCAGGGTCGACGCCAAGCCAAGCCATGACCGTCACCACTACACCGGTTGCGCCCGCGGCAAGCCAACAAGACAAGGTCCAACATGGCAATGTCCTCTCTGCACCTCCGGTGGATCCTCCTCCTCCCGAGCACGAGACGTCCAATGACGAGCAACATCACGAGCATGAGACCCATGACGACTACATGGATATTGAACTTGCTCCTATTGACGATTTCATAAATCAGTTGGATGGCGAGAAGCCGGTTCCTCCGGAGTTACCCGCCAGAACTCTTTATATCCAGAAGAAGGTAGATGGCGGAGAGGGCGGTTCTTCTGGGTTACCCACCAGAAAACCGGATATCCAGAAGAAGCTAACCTATTCCCAAGAAACTCCCGAGGAGCAGACGGCCTTTACGGCTCCACAGCCTACGCTGGTTACCCCGAATACACTCCGTGCTACGGCCGAGGAGGCGGTAAAACAAAGCGGCACTCCCATCTTCTTGAGGCCGAAGAAGATTCGAAAGAGGCCGGGCAACAAGAAGAAAGGTGGTGCCTCCTCTAGTAGCCAGCCAGCGGCCTCCCGAGTCCTGGACCGTTTGCCCCCCGCCGTCCCGTTGAGGAAGGTGCATGAGATAGGTCAGCCGATGCTGCTGCCAGAAGTTGTCGCTGTCATGGGTGGTGACATGAGGACCATCCACGACGGGATTTTGTTCAAAGAGAATGAACTTCTACGTGAGAAACATCCCTCCTACCCACTATACGTGGTCAAGGTGCCCCGATCCGTGGGCTTTGTGGATTCAAATCCCGCAGAGGTGTTCTTCATCGGATACGAAGACATATTCAGGGTATTCCACTTGGGAAAGCTCGACCGAAGCATTGTCCGCCTGGTATCGCTCAGCATGGCGCACGATATGGTCATGGAGAATACCCCGCGCACATCGCGATTATGGACCCCTACTACATGAATGGGGACTACTTGCGGTCACATGCGGACCGGGTTCTTATCACGACTTACATAACGGGGTTTTTGATAGATAACAAGGATAAGAACACCATTCTCAGGCCATACTTTCCCAAGTAAGTAGTCCTCTCCGCTTCACGTCGTTACATTCTTTCTAGAATCTCCTTAGTATTCCGATTGATGATATTGATGGCTTGTTCGAAATGTTCTGCGCAGAAATGGAGGATGCGTACTCATCGTCATGGAACCGCATTGGTCGCAATGCACTTATCTCGATGCGGGTAGGGCGGTGCAGAAGGACTACACCGACATAAGAGCAGTTCTTAATAGTGCCCTCAACGGTTTCGCCTCCGATTTAGGTAAGCCCCTAAAAAGGGATAAAGTAGTCCGAGGCTCCTACGTGTGCATCCACGTAACAAACTACCCCTGCCTCAAGCAATCGGAGCAAGAATCTGGGTTGGAAGCTTGGTATGCCATCTTTCAGATGAGGGAGTACTTAAAGGATGCCCAACAGGTCCAGCTACCAAGGACCACAAAGATGGCCAACACCCCCGATGAATATGTGCGGGCTGAGTTCCGTCGCATCCAGCGGAGGATCTGCACGATACTCTCGTCGGATGTCATCACTCGGGGTGACTTGTTCTTCCACGGCCACGCACCACCGAGCAACAGTGACATAGAAGCACACCTACGAGAGCAACTTGACACCCGGACATTCAACACGCTAGAAGGCATTCGTCCTTTCCACCGATACTATAGGATTGATAAAATGTTAGTATACACTTGCATCATATAACTTTTAGTCCTTTATTTGTCGTGTTTTATTCGTAAACCTTGATGCTTCTATTTTTTGATAGTTATTTGCGGTCTATTATCACTTTCGATGCTAAACTCGTATTTTTGTCCTATGCACAGATGACATGGTATGTTGTGTATGTCGGTAGGGTTCCCGAAGTCTACGACGACTGGGACCAATGCCCGAGACAGGTGCACGGTTTCAGTGGCAACAGCTACAAGGGGTACAAGACCATGGTGGAGGCGGAAGCTCGATACGCCACTTACCTAGCGAGAGAGAAGACGGAGAAGACGAGGGCCCGGATGACCACCTTCGACATCGCCATGCTTATACTCCTTGTACTCCTAGTGTTGATGATACTTGTTGTTTTGCTTGTCTAGATAACTAAACTATCGATTTGTTTGAACTATGTGTAATCCTAGTGTTTGAACTATGCTTGTAACTAAACTATCGCTTCGAGACTATTTGGTGATGATCGAGACTATTGTTCGAGACTCTCTGTTGATGATCGAGAATATTTCTGTCATTTTGCTGTCATTTTCATATTTATTTCTGTCAATTTGGTGTAATTCTGTTATTTTTGTTTCTTTTATTTTTTGACACAGCAAAACCATACCCCAGGCGAATCTGTACCCCAGGCGCACAGTGCTTGTTCGCCTCAGGTAAAAGGCTTACCCCAGGCGCACAGGGCCAGTTCGCCTGGGGTATGTCAAGTTACCCCATGCGCACTTCGAAGTTCGCCTGCGGTAAGTCATTACCGCTGGCGATGTGGTCCCAGGCAAACCGCAATTCGCCTGCGGTAGACTAATTTGGTGCGCCTGCGGTAGCCTTTTCCCTAGTAGTGTATGACACAAATGGAAATAATAAGGACATGGATAAACGTGTTATACCCTGTGATTGGTCAGTTGGCAGTAGCCGTAGCAGTGGCGGCAGCTGTAGCGGCAGCCTCAGTGGCAGCAGTGGCGGTCTCGGCAGCAGCAACTGCGCGTTCGGCTTCGGTGGACATGTTGACGAAGAGGGGGAATCGGTAGTAGAAGAAGTAGATGTACAACAGCAGCGAGCAGTCACGTAGGAGATGCTCCCCAAAAACTTAATCGCACCTCTCCCGTACAGGATCTGGAGAGGCAGGCTGTCGGAGGCCTGCTCTCCCGTCGGCCGGTAGACGGGATGGGATCACTGGCGGCAGCAACAAGAGGTGGAACGACAGTGGGCGCAAAGAGCCAGCGTGTATGAGTTGCGTTGTTTGTGTCCGCCAGAGGCTCCAATATATAGGCACGACCGAGTAGGAGAACGGTCATCTCTATTCAATGGACGTTTACTACAGCCTCTACCACTTCATAAATGCGGCGTTTTACTGCGCGTGATTATTACACGCGATCAATACGGTTGTTACCAAAATAAATGTGACGCAAATAGACAACAATCAATATGACGTCTCATATTATTTCCGTGTCCGTTGACTTCCCGTTTCCGACGGCCAAAATAAAGGCATTGGCTCGTCTCATTTCCGCCACCCGCGGCGCGTCGCGTCGCGTCTTGGCGAGGCGAGCGGCGGAGGAGGAGAAGCGCGTGTGGAATGCCTCCACAACTCCTATCTCTTCATACCAACTCACACAAGTGGGGGAGAGAATTCACCTTATAAACCGGTGCAAAACTCTCCCAACTAGTAATATGAGATTAAACTCCCACCACTTGCTATGGCTGCATGAGACTTAGGGATTAAATAGAAATAGCCTAATGGGCTAAAGGCCCATCCAAAATTTCAGCATATTCCTCTTTTTTGTACCATCAGAAAACCTTTTGATTAAAAATGGATGCCACTATTCCACTCAATTCAAGATCCATCTTGTTGACAATAGCTCAACCATAGGGCCAAGAGATGACCCGTCTGGTTTTGTAACCTATATCAAAAGGAAGCTGATAATGAAATTTTACAATTGAGAAAATAATAAATGAATGTAAAAGTGTTCTTTCATCTGCAATAGGGATGAGAAAGGATTTGGTGAAAGTCTTGCTTTCATCCGGTCCCCAAAAATCACTACATATATTCTTCCACATCAATACACTATCTTGGGGTAACGTTCTTATAATCTATAGAAAATTGATGTGGTTGGTGGGAATATTTAGGGATTATCCCAGGCAAAACCAGATTAGTAAATAGATAATTGCGAATTCTCTGGGACCCGAGATATTTCCCTCCAATCCTCTAAAATGCACATAAAATACATTAGAAATAAACAAGGCCTGTTAGGGGCATACCCGACCCAACTGAGGTTGTCGAGCTGGGTAGACACATTAGAGCATCCGACCGGTACATAAGTTTCATGCTGAAATCCATAGATTCTCTTAAGGCCAATGAACGTGCATCCTTAGACTTAGATGGGGGAAGGAGGCCTAATCCATCATTTAGTAGGTCCTGTTTTGTACATACCTTGCATGAAAATACAGTTTTAGCCAACAAAATTGCGCATCAGTACGACAATAGCAATACAAATTATTTTTGGAACACATGTCAATTTGACATTCTTATGTAGAAGGACAGAACTCCCAATACAGAAAATCTCGTGAACATGAAAAGAAAGGTGTGCTCATGGCTGCAGACGAGGTACTCCCTCGGTTCCGAGATAGTTGACTCAAGTTTTTCTACTTACATATGTAACTATACATTTTTTAGTGTTTAACCCGTTTGTAGACAATTCTATGTCAACTAAATCATAACAGATGGGCTATTAACTTCTGAGAAGTAGGGAAGACTTAAAAAATCACGACTTGTTTGTGTGGCTCTCATTGTCGTGCTACGGCTGCTATTAGTCGCATGGGGAAGACTACCTCATAGACGTATACAATGCCATTTGCATTTCAATCACCATCACCTTCGTCTCCGGCACCACAAATTCATAAGATACTTTGGGATCAAAACATAAAGTAGTCCCAAGAGGGCTGGTCCGTGCAGCTTCGTTCAGAATCCTAGACATGTTCTTCTCGTGAGTTTCCTGTTGCCTCATCTTCCTATATATGTATATAATTTTTCCGTATACATTTCATGTGCTCCCATAGGGCAGGTTAAATCCCATAGATTGAAAAGGTATACACTTACTTTATGTATCCCTTATATTTTTGTGCGAGGAAGCTAACTTCTTAGCTTTGTATATATGTGTGTGGACTATATATATCCAAGTACCAAGGAAAGTAGCCGGAAACGATGCTTTTATAGTCTTAGAGTGCAATTGATAGGTAGGTTTCAATACATATCATTAGTTAGATCACAATACAAAATCTATTAATCACGCCTTTTATTTTCTTACCAACCCAGAAATCAAGATAAAAAATTATGCAAGAGTTCGAACTCTATGTCTTGGCATATGAATATGCACATAGGCAAATGATCATAATAAAGAGAAAAAAAATCATTTTCAGCTCTTCATAAGTTCCACATGATCAATAAGTGATTGATCAGTTTAGAGCAATACAATGCCGTTTTTTTTTCTGAATCTGTGTGTGCTTAGAAGATTAGAAATTCCATCTCTCATATATTAATTGTTACGAATACAGATGTACTAGATATATATGTTTTAGTGCTAGATACATCCGATTAAATGATAATTAATATGTATAAGACGGGTTAGTATATTCTTACAAGAATAAAATAGGAAGGACTAGTGCTTCAGAGTTCTTCTATGAGAAATTAAGGGTTGAGAGATGTGGTGTCCCGAGTTAGTATCGAGAATGTCAATTAATTGTGGTGTCTTAGAAAGAAATGGTAGAAAACTATATTGAACTGCGATTTTTAGTTTTGTATGAAACACATGATAATTTTTTATACTATTAGTTCAAGGGAGAAATCTACACATATTATAACTTGCGTCACTTAGGCATACTATTATCTTAAAAAGAACATAAAACATTATTCGTATGCTTCTGACTCTTGCCTCAACGATGGTCGAAAATATTTTCAAATTTCAATTAGCTGCATGCGGGGAAATGGGGAATCCTTTGTTGACCATTAAAATACTTGAGAAACTATTATGAAAGAAAAAAACATCTTTGTTTTAGGTAGCCATGATGGTAATACCACATATCAACACATGTTCATAAGAGCATCTCTGTCGGCACCATCAAAGCCACCCGAAAACCGAATAGGGGTCCGAAAAAATGCCCCAAACAACACCCCTAACGGCCTGGACCTTCTAAAAAAGTGCCCGGCTCACCAAGGCCACACCCATGTTTCGAGGTAGGCCCGGGGGCACAAGACATGGTCTGAACACCTTCTGACATATGGGGCCCGTATGTCATAGGCATGGAGCGGCACCAAAATTAATGACACGTCTAGGCTGATCCACAAATAATGACGTCCATTTCTTCAGGAGGTCCCACAATTGACGGCACAACGTTGAACCTTCCCCACGCATCATATTAAAACCGCCGACAGCGCCATTCTACACGCCGGTGTTGAGACTTTCACACGTGTCCCACTAAACGCAAACCACAATCCCACCGGCATACCCCAAGCGTCATAACACTACAGGAAACGCGTGATACGCCGACGACCTGAAGCCGTCGGCACAGCAACGATTCCCGTCGGCACAGCCTGTGCCGACGGTGGCCGTCGGCACAGTGCCGTCGGCGTATCGCTCGTCGGCTCAGCCCCTCTGGCCGTCGGCACACCAAAACCCCGTCGGCACATTATACTTGTGGGTCCCACCTGGTCTGACAGTGGGCCCGCGCTGTCAAGCCACGAGCGGCTGGTGGAGACAACGGTGCCGACGGCAATGCCGTCGGCACAAGGAGGGACACGTGGCATAACCTGGTGCGTTCCTGGGCAGAGGCTATGCCGACGGCAATGCCGTCGGCACAGGCCTGGCCATTTGGTCAGCTCAGGACCTGTGCCGACGGCATTGCCGTCGGCATAGCCTCTGCCCAGGTTTTTTTTTGCCCTTATTTGTGCTGTTTTCGTTCCAAAATTCACAGCAAAATTACAAATCATAATCCAATGCAACAGAAACATCTAGAAGCTCAGTACCATCATTATTAACAATCAAAACATCCATACAAAGATCGTTTAATGTGATACGTCGATCCACATACATCCATCGATCCACATACATCCATGCATCGATCCAGAGTATCCCTAGCTAGCTAGCTACAGACGGTCCGGAGGAGAAGGGGTGAAGCCCAAGTCTCCCCTCGTGAAAACGGGACGATCATGTGTCGCGTCCGTCGAACCAGCTCCGGAGCCACCAGGCGAGGTACCAGGAGTGGCCGAAGCACGGCCGTGAATCGGCGTCGTCTGGCGCGAACCCGGGGAGCCACTAGGAGAAGCCCGGCCAAAAGCCGTGTTCTCCGAAGCTCCAGTACCCTACATGTTCGAGCACGAGTTAGACACTTTAGAGGCAAAGTAAATCAGTAATCGACGTGTGGAAAAGAACACATACCGGGGTCTCTGCGTAGTATGTGAGGGCAAACTCTTCCCTCGATGTGAATATCGGGACCGGCCCTGGCGCTTCAGGAGGCTCTCCTAGAGGCGCTCCTCCCTCTCCGGTGGTCATCCACCTCACCATCGCCTACAAGATGGTTTAGATGTCATGTGTTGCCAAGATGGTTTAGACTTGTCATATTTTGCAGAAATATGGATTGAAAACTTACCATCGATACCGCGTTAGTGTAGGCAGTGGAGAGATCATTCCTCTGCTGCGACGCCTGTAGGTCCTCCTTGTACTTCGCATAAGCGGCGGCATAGGCCGCATCGAACTCCGGCTACAATTTAGGAAACAAGTTAATATCGACAACTTAGCAATGCAAAGGAGAATGTTAGAAAACATGATGAGAATGAGAGGACAACTTACATCGGCAGAGGCAGAGGCAGATCCAGAACGCCGTCGACGACGCTGGACAGGGACGGCGTCGGCGGGGAGGGTAGCCTTGATACGTGTGAGGCTCGCGGTAGGCATGGCCACCTTATCAAGGACTTTCAGACGGCCGTGCTCCCTGCCGTTCCCTCCCAGCATCAACGCCGTCTCGTCGTACTCGTGCTCGATGGGGTCCTCGACCTGCGGGTGCAGAATCTGGAACGCCGAGCAGTAAGACTGCAAGTCCTCCTCGGCTGTGCTGTAGTACTCAGGAGCCGAGGGCGTGGCGGCGTCCGAAACGGACTTCTTCTGCCTCATCTTCTTCCACGCCGCCAAGTAAGTAACTGGCACCCCACTCTGACCCTCCTGCATCGCAAAAGTAAACGTTATGTGTATCAAGTAGAAACATGCATGTATGTATATACCATCTTCTTCTTGAAGCGGTCGGTGCTGAGGCTTCCTCCACTGTGGGTCCCCCCGTGGCCTCGGTTCCTCCTGTTCCGCTTGCTCAGGGCATCGAATTCGGGGTCTTCCCCGGCCCACCTCCTAGCCAGCGCCGCCCATGTGTCCTCGTGTCTTTCGGTCCAGTGTGGAATGACCTGAGAATGCAATAGTGAAGTAAATAGGAGGCAATGCGATGGCAACTTAACTGAAATGTAGAATGACATAGATAGTTTACTTACCCTCATGAAATCCTCGGGTGTCATCTTGGGCGGGTTCTCGACATTCTCATGCTTCTTGGCCCTTTTGCCCTTCTCGGCCATGAACGCGCTGATGGCGGTGTGCTTCTGGTTGTACCACACCTGGCGGGTCAACCTCACGCACGCCAGGCGGAGAACCCGAACCGCCGCGGCTCTATCCTCCTCAAGCACCCGGAAAAAGCACTTCAATCATGCATAAAGAAAATTGCGAGTTAGAACGGTGGTGTCATCAACTACGAACGAAACTCAAGAAAATATAACTTACCCAAAACCTGGTGATGACGGCGTCAGAAGCCTTCCCGAAGGGCGGGCAATCGGCAGCCTCGTAGTCCAGCCAAGAAGTGGCCAACTTCGGCTCGCCATCCACAGCCGTGGTGTAAAAGCCCGGCCAATAAAGCCGGATCAGAGCTCCAATCAAGCTCGAAGGCTGGCGGCTCCCTTCAGCATATGTCCAATTGCTGCATAATAATCAAACATTAGTACATATGCCAAAAATGAAACTACATATTTAAAATTACAAAATTAGTAAACTTACTCCTTCTTATTTGGATAAATAAGAGTCTTCTCCTCCTCCGTGGCAGGCTCCTTATCCGCACCGGGGACTCCCGCTTCCCCACGAACTCGCAGCTTCTTCGGTGCCCCTACTCCTCCCTCTACCTCCCCCTCCATCTCCACCTCAACCTCCTCGTCCTCGTCCTCCTCCTCCTCCGGTCTGTACTCCTCCTCCTCCTCCCGTCTGGACTCCGTCTCCCCCTCCTCCCTATACTCTATCTACAGCTGGGAAGCCACGTCACCAGACGCGAAGGGTGGAGGCTCCAAGTCTACACCTCCCCCGCCACCTCCACCTCGTCCTCGTCCTCGTCCTCCACCTCCACCTCCACCTCGTGCCCGGCGCCCTCGTCCTCCAACCGCATCGTCGTCCACGGGGTAACGCCGATTGCGAATCAAGGATCTACCACTCCGTGTAATCTTCTTGAGCAAGGACGACGACGATTCCTTGCCTTGGCTCATATTGTCCAATCACCTGCATCGAGAAATAGAAAACAATTAAATCACATATACATAGTAAAAATATAGGCACTTAGCATAAAATGGTGAAATGTAGGCACTTAGCATAAAATGGTGAAACTTGGCATAAAATGTAGAGCATCACTAGGCATGTTCAAAAGGAAAAATACTAAGTATAAAATGGTGAAACTTGCATAAAAATACTAAGATAAAATAAGTATAAAGACATCACCTAGAATCATCACTCTCATAATTAGGTGTGTTCTCGTTCTCACTATCCGTATCACTATCACGTGAGTAGTAAATTAGAGGATCTTCGAACGGTGGTGGCTCATCATCGTCTTCATTGTCTGTATGTAGCTTGGTGAGCATGTCTATGTCCTTTAGATCCACCACTGACTCACCACGAGTTTCTGCATTGTTCTCAAGGTCCTCAAAACCACCCATTTGTAAGTCAAAGTCCCCGAAGTCCTCTTGCTCTTGATAGAAAATTCCCTGGTACGTTTTCGGGTCAATGTTGTTATAATCGTCGTCGGACGGCATGGGTAGTTTACCATGTGGCGATACCCTGAACGCGACCTCCCAACCCTTGAGTGCCTCTTTCTGGCATGTGTAAGGCAAATAATAAACTTGCTTAGCTTGGTGAGCCACAATAAAGACATCGGCTCCGCTATAGGTGGTTGAAGGCCTAACTTCAACTAACCCAATGGAAGGGGTACTTTTGTATCCATGGACGGGGTCGAACCAGTGGCATTTGAACACAACGAGCTTGAGTTCTACGTTGGTGCGATTGAACGTCAGCTCGTATACCTTCTCTAACCTTCCGTAGTAGTCTACGGAGTCGGCGCCTCGGGTGAAAACCCCGGTATTTACCGTTTTTGCATTCGGCCGACTCTTCTGGTGATCCTCAGTATGGAAGCGATACCCATTCACATCATACTTCTCATATTTCATGACGCTACGGGTAAAACCTTGGGAAACACATCTCAACTCATCCGTCATCTGAACGTTGGGATTAGCTCCCTACAAATACGATACAAATTGTTTTGTGCATTAGATAGGTGTAACGAAAGGGACAAGTCACAGATTGCAAGGTAATAGGGAGAGGTTAGAAATTACTTTTTCCATGAACCAAGACACAAATTTTTTCTGTCCGGGAGCACCCTCTTTCAGAAGAGTGTCCAGCTCTCCGATAGATGGTTCCTCCGCTCCAGACCACATTTCATCCGTGAATTCTCTAAAAGAAGAGAATACGTATTAGATCGAAACAGGGTTACTAGTTGGAAAGTAATTTGTACCACCATTTTACCTGATATAATCGACCACTTCCTTCATGTTCGTAAGCACATAGAGCATTATGCAATCTTGCTCTTCCTTGGTCAAGGTATATTTTTCTCGGCCACCTGACTTGCCACCGGGACATTGGAAGAGGAGGAGCTGGGGGTCATGCTTGGGCTCGTCGATATTGTACCGAGATGCCTGGTTATGCATAGTGGGAACTTCAGCAGGATAGTACGTTGTCGCGGCGTCTGCCATCTCCTCAGGACATACTCCCTCAGTTATGCATGCTTCAATCTTAGCTTTATTTCCAGTTTTGTTTCTAATTTACTTGAACTCTCTCTCAATACAAAACTGCCAACGAAACTGCACCGGTCCACCCAAAAGTGCCTCGTTCGCGAGATGCACAACAAGATGTGCCATCGGAGTAAAGAAGCCTGGCGGAAATATCATCTCTAAGTTGCATAGCAACTCCGGCACTAGATCATGCAGCTTCTGAATAATCACAGGACATATCTGCTTAGCACAAAGCGTGCGGAAGAAATGGCTCAACTCCGCGAGCACTCGCCAGACACGCTCGGGTAGATACCCTCGAACCATCACCGGCATCAGCCGCTCAAGCCATATATGATAGTCGTGACTCTTGAGCCCGTTGACTTTTCCCGTTAAAAGATTGACCCCTTGCTTATATTCGAACAATAACCATCAGGAAACATGACAATGAATTTGAGCCACTTGAATACCTCCTTCTTTTGAATACTGTCAAGGCAGTAGTCAGCGAGCGGTTTAAACCAATTTTTTCGCCGGCGGTCAGAAGCCTGCATATGTAATCTCTTTCTATCACAGAGTTTCTGGACATCGACTCTAGCCTTCACATTATCCTTCGACTTCTCAGGAATGTTCAGGATTGTGTGAAAGAGTGACTCTCCGACATTCTTTTCGGTGTGCATCACATCGATGTTATGGGGAAGTTCGAGATCCTTGTAACAATCAAGCTGCGTCAAGCCTGCCACGTGAGTCCAGTTGTGTGTTTTACCATATCCGACGTATCGTGGGCCATTTCCCCCAGCGGGAACAAGAGCACGTAGCTCGGCATCAACAGCTGCACCATCGAATGTTGGTATCTTTTTTTCTACACGCTCAACTCTGCCCTTCTTGAAGTTCTTTTTGTCTTCTCTAAATCGATGCCTTCTTTTGAGGAACTGTCGATGCATGTCGAAAGAGGAATACTTCTTACCCGCGCTTAACCAGAGGAACTCCAATCGGTTCCTGCACACTGGGCATGGCCACTTACCAGCGGTACACCATCCACAGAATAGAGCGTACCCTGGAAGGTCGTGCATGGAGTATTGGAACCAAATTTTCATTAAGAAGTTTTTCTTTGATGCCCGGTCGTATGTGAACGTCGCGTGGTGCCAAGAGTGGTCCAAATCATCCACAAGCGACTGCATGTAGACACTCAGATTCTTTCCCGGGTATTCTGGCCCTGGAATGATCAGCGACAGAAATATGGTATTCCTTTGCATTAAGACTCCAGGAGGGAGATTGAGCGGAATAACAAACACGGGCCAGCAGCTGTATGAGGAAGTCGACATACCATATGGATTGAATCCATCTGTTGCTATCGCAATCCTGACATTTCGAGCCTCTTTTGCCTCATCGGGGTATTTTGCATCGAAATTCTTCCATGCCTGACCATCAGATGGATGTCCCATCTTTTCCCGTCCGTGCTCGTCTGTGTATCTCTTCCCCAACTTGTGCCAAGTCATCTGTTTGGCAGTCTCCTCGGACCAATACAGCCGCTGGATTCTTTTAATGAATGGGCGATACCGAAGAATCTTTCTTGTGTTGGGGTCCAGACGCTCCGGAGCCCCCCCTCCGGTGAAACCCTAGACCCGCTGGAGAAATACCGGACTTATACGGAAACACGCGGTAACGGCGTCGAAAGGGGGTAGAATTGTGGAACTAGGTGCTTCGTTGTGTTAAGGTAGGCCATAGAAACATAAAACAACTAGGTAGAACCCACCTCTTCGGAAGATTCACGATGTTTCGTCCGATACGGGAGTTTCAGCCTATAAGCGCGTGTAAACTCACGAGAGAGAAGTGGATGCCGGTGAAGCGGCCCACACCCCGGAGTGAAATCTTTGCCATCAAAAGCACACAACACACCTATAATAACATGCTATGGCACAACCTTGCTTGTGTTGGGGTCCAGACGCTCCGGAGCCCCCCCTCCGGTGAAACCCTAGACCCGCTGGAGAAATACCGGACTTATACGGAAACACGCGGTAACGGCGTCGAAAGGGGGTAGCATTGTGGAACTAGGTGCTTGGTTGTGTTAGGGTAGTTCATAGAAACATAAAACAACAAGGTAGAACCCACCTCTTCGGAAGATTCACGACGTTTCGTCCGATACGGGAGTTTCAGCCTATAAGCGCGTGTAAACTCACGAGAGAGAAGTGGATGCCGGTGAAGCGGCCCACACCCCGGAGTGAAATATTGGCCATCAAAAGCACACAACACACCTATAATAACATGCTATGGCACAACCTTGCTTGTGTTGGGGTCCAGACGCTCCGGAGCCCACCCTCCGGTGAAACCCTAGACCCGCTGGAGAAATACCGGACTTATACGGAAACACGCGGTAACGGTGTCGAAAGGGGGTAGCAATGTGGAACTAGGTGCTTGGTTGTGTTAGGGTAGTCCATACAAACATAAAAAAACAAGTTAGAACCCACCTCTCCGGAAGATTCACGACGTTTCGTCCGATACGGGAGTTTCAGCCTATAAACGCGTGTAAACTCACGAGAGAGAAGTGGATGCTGGTGAAGCGGTCCACACCCCGGAGTGAAATCTTTGCCATCAAAAGCACACAACACACCTATAATAACATGCTATGGCACAACCTTGCTTGTGTTGGGGTCCAGACGCTCCGGAGCCCCCCCTCCAGTGAAACCCTAGACCCGCTGGAGAAATACCGGACTTATACGGAAACACGCGGTAACGGCGTCGAAAGGGGGTAGCATTGTGGAACTAGTTGCTTGGTTGTGTTAGGGTAGGCCATAGAAACATAAAACAACTAGGTAGAACCCACCTCTTCGGAAGATTCAAGACGTTTCGTCCGATACGGGAGTTTCAGCCTATAAGCGCGTGTAAACTCACGAGGGAGAAGTGGATGCCGGTGAAGCGGCCCACACCCCGGAGTGAAATATTTGCCATCAAAAGCACACAACACACCTATAATAACATGCTATGGCACAACCCTTCTTGTGTTGGGGTCCAGACGCTCCGGAGCCCCCCTCCGGTGAAACCCTAGACCCGCTGGAGAAATACCGGACTTATAAGGAAACACGCGGTAACAGCGTCGAAAGGGGGTAGCAATGTGGAAATAGGTGCTTGGTTGTGTTAGGGTAGGGCATACAAAATAAACAACAAGGTAGAACCACCTCTTCGGAAGATTCACGACGTTTCGTCCGATACGGGAGTTTCAGCCTATAAGCGCGTGTAAACTCACGAGAGAGAAGTGGATGCCGGTGAAGCGGCCCACACCCCGGAGTGAAATATTTGCCATAAAAAGCACACAACACACCTATAATAACATGCTATGGCACAACCTTGCTTGTGTTGGGGTCCAGACGCTCCGGAGCCCCCCCTCCGGTGAAACCCTAGACCCGCTGGAGAAATACCGGACTTATACGGAAACACGCGGTAACGGCGTCGAAAGGGGGTAGCATTGTGGAACTAGGTGCTTGGTTGTGTTAGGGTAGGCCATAGAAACATAAAACAACTAGGTAGAACCCACCTCTTCGGAAGATTCACGACGTTTCGTCTGATACGGGAGTTTCAGCCTATAAGCGCGTGTAAACTCACGAGAGAGAAGTGGATGCCGGTGAAGCGGCCCACACCCCGGAGTGAAATGTTTGCCATTAAAAGCACACAACACACCTATAATAACATGCAATGGCACCACCTTGCTTGGGTTGGGGTCCAGAAGATCCGGAGCCCCCCCCTCCGGTGAAACCCTAGACCCGCTGGAGAAATACCGGACTTATACGGAAACACGCGGTAACAGCGTCGAAAGGGGGTAGCATTGTGGAACTAGGTGCTTGGTTGTGTTAGGGTAGGCCATAGAAACATAAAACAACTAGGTAGAACCCACCTCTTCGGAAGATTCACGACGTTTCGTCCGATACGGGAGTTTCAGCCTATAAGCGCGTGTAAACTCACGAGAGAGAAGTGGCTGCCGGTGAAGCGGCCCACACCCCGGAGTGAAATCTTTGCCATCAAAAGCACAGAACACACCTATAATAACATGCTATGGCACAACCTTGCTTGTGTTGGGGTCCAGACGCTCCGGAGCCCCCCCTCCGGTGAAACCCTAGACCCACTGGAGAAATACCGGAGTTATAAGGAAACACGCGGTAACGGCGTCGAAAGGGGGTAGCATTGTGAAACCAGGTGCTTGGTTGTGTTAGGGTAGGCCATAGAAACATAAAACAACTAGATAGAACCCACCTCTTCGGAAGATTCACGACGTTTCGTCCGATACGGGAGTTTCAGCCTATAAGCGCGTGTAAACTCACGAGAGAGAAGTGGATGCCGGTGAAGCGGCCCACACCCCGGAGTGAAATGTTTGCCATCAAAAGCACACAACACACCTATAATAACATGCTATGGCACCACCTTGCTTGGGTTGGGGTCCAGAAGATCCGGAGCCCCCCCTCTGGTGAAACCCTAGACCCGCCGGAGAAATACCGGACTTATAAGGAAGCACGCGGTAACGGCGTCGAAAGGGGGTAGCATTGTGGAACTAGGTGCTTGGTTGTGTTAGGTTAGGCCATAGAAACATAAAACAACTAGGTATAACCCACCTCTTCGGAAGATTCACGACGTTTCGTCCGATACGGGAGTTTCAGCCTATAAGCGCGTGTAAACTCACGAGAGAGAAGTGGATGCCGGTGAAGCGGCCCACACCCCGGAGTGAAATATTTGCCATCAAAAGCACACAACACACCTATAATAACATGCTATGGCACAACCTTGATTGTGTTGGGGTCCAGACGCTCCGGAGCCCCCCCTCCGGTGAAACCCTAGACCCGCTGGAGAAATACCGGATTTATACGGAAACACGCGGTAACGGCGTCGAAAGGGGGTAGCAATGTGGAACTAGGTGCTTGGTTGTGTTAGGTTAGTCCATACCAACATAAAACAACAAGGTACAACCCACCTCTTCGGAAGATTCACGACGTTTCGTCCGATACGGGAGTTTCAGCCTATAAGCGCGTGTAAACTCACAAGAGAGAAGTGGATGCCGGTGAAGCGGCCCACACCCCGGAGTGAAATCTTTGCCATCAAAAGGACACAACACACCTGTAATAACATGCTATGGCACAACCTTGATTGTGTTGGTGTCCAGACGCTCCGGAGCCCCCCCTCCGGTGAAACCCTAGACCCGCTGGAGAAATACCGGACTTATACGGAAACACGCGGTAACAGCGTCGAAAGAGGGTAGCAATGTGGAACTAGGTGCTTGGTTGTGTTATGGTAGGCCATACAAACATAAAACAACAAGGTAGAACCCACCTCTTCGGAAGATTCACGACGTTTCGTCCGATACGGGAGTTTCAGCCTATAAGCGCGTGTAAACTCACGAGAGAGAAGTGGATGCCGGTGAAGCGGCCCACACCCCGGAGTGAAATGTTTGCCATACAAAGCACACAACACACCTATAATAACATGCTATGGCACAACCTTGCTTGTGTTGGGGTCCAGAAGATCCGGAGCCCTCCCTCCGGTGAAACCCTACACCCGCTGGAGAAATACCGGAGTTACACGGAAATACGCGGTAACGGCGCCGAAAGGGGGGGCAATAAGGAACTAGGTGCTTAGATTTGTTAGGCTAGGCTAAGGGAACACAAAACACAAATAAAAATAGAGTTAATGTGTGAAACGGACTCGATAGTGTTGTCGGTGTAGTATGAATATATGAAACGGACTTAGATCTCGATACACGCGGTAACTATTGTGAAATTATATATCTTAAACAAAAAATATTACCATATTAATTTTACCAAATAATAGTAATTTATAAATAGACATACACCTCAAATTAACAAAAAAAATGTTGCAGGTGTGCCGACGGCAAGGCCGTCGGCATAGATCCTAGCGACCCCTAGTACCACGTCCTCCTACCATGTACCGACGGCGACAAGGGTGCCGTGGGCAGCCGTCGGCCCTATTTCCTCTGTGCCGACGGCTGCCCTCGGCCCTACGTTGCGTACGCCGACGGCCATCGGTGTGCCGACGGTCACTTCGGTGGGCTGGCCTCCAAGCCACGTATGCCGATGGCCCCGACTTTTTGCCGGCGGCATACCATATGGCCGTCGGCATACGGAGCCATTCCTGTAGTGAGGCCCCCACCCCCACGGTTTCCTCACAGTGCAGCTTGCTCGCATGAATCTCTCTCCCATTCCTTTTTGTCGCTGGGAGACGTCAATGCCAGCGATGTCAGAAGACGCATAAGTTCCACTGGTTCGGCTTGCTCGGCCCGCCGGACTTCCACATGTCAAAAGGGTTGGTGTCAGTGCGGGCGAGCTCGTTGTGTTGCAAATTTCTGCTACTCCTGAGGCGTTCAACTTGGCTATCCTCTTGAAGCAGATGTGATGACGTGGGCGCAACGCCGTCAGGTCAAGAACACCGACAACAACTCACGCGTGGCACCAGCGCTTTAGGCCTGAGCAGGAAGCCATGCTGGCCAAGTAGGAAGTCACATGCAGGCCCAAAAATCTTATACCAATTTATGTGGGAGGCTACTGGCCAGACGGTGAGAAATTGAGACCGCCCGCGCGCGAGCACGCCGCAACAGGGTCACCATGCCCATGCAGATGCTACTCCCAGTGTAGCATGGCAGTGGTAACGGTTCGTGTGTGTGCCGCAGAGTGAAGAAGGAGCGTCCTTGCCCCTAAGAAGCGCCATCACAATCTGTGACATCTAGCCGAATCAATGCATACACGAGGCAGTCCGAGAATCCATGAGTGTCTAGCGCAAAATTTCACACCGCGAGGAAATACCGCCACGGTGTTACCCACCACAGTGTCTCCTCATCCTAAATGGACCGAAGAAGGGTTTGAAGGAGAAGCTCCAAATAATGGACCGAAGAAGGGTTTGAACGAGAAGTCCGATATTAGAAATGTCGGTTCCTTCACTTTTAGATTTTGAAACAAATGCGTTCCTTGTATATTTACCAAATGATAAACCTACATAAATAATTTATGCAATATTTTGAAATATTTACCTCTGAATATGAATATACACACAACCAAACAACCACAATACTAATCTTGAAACTCATTTCGAGACCTGCACGGGGTCCACGTGTTTGATAATGATTGACGTGATCAATTGTTTTGGAACTCTGCCAGAAATTTTTGTATGGGTATGCGCATGTGTTTAAGATGCCAAGATTATTGAAAGTATCAGAGGGGTTTGGTGTCGCTCGCAAATTGAAGATGTTATGTTATCGATTAGTTGTACCGTATTAAAAAAAATAGTAAAAATATGCTTGATGAAAAAACAAATTATCAAGTTATTATCAAGTGAAAATTATGACTTTCCACTGCCAAACATATTATCAAGTTGTTTACTAAGAACTTGAAAATTCTAAGGCAGTAGCACACCACTATTGCGAGAATGACTACAATAAAACTATGATTTTTCCACAGAGTTGCAAGGAAAGAACTGCGCAAAGTTATGCCATCATAGAAAATTAGAAATACTTGTTAAATAGTTGCGGAAAAAAACTGCTTGGGTTTAGGAAATAATGATGGCAAGAACATACATAACCATAGCTTAATAAGCTATTGTAACACCGATTTTTTCTGATTTTAGTGAGCTTGCATCGCGTGTGTCGATTAGATCTCTTGGGGCTCCATAATCATTCCCTAGCAATCCGGTTAAATTCCGTAGATACCTTGCATTACATGTATTTGGAATTATCTTTCGACAAAAATTTCTAGGTGTCATGATTAGTTATGTGTGGATTTCATGATTTTAAGTTTTCACCAATCATTACGAGGAAATAATAGTTTAAATAATTTACAATATGTTCATAGACCCTGCCCGACCATGTAATTTATCAAAGTTGCCTATAAATAAGTTTATTGTTTTTACACATATATTGATTGCTTGAGGATTCCCTATTTATAGATGGGGAACTCAAGACTCTTCGGAAAACCATTTAAGATGTTGTCTGGCTTGTGAAGTTTTACGAATGGTGGATCAACTACCCCTTTCTAAATGTAGTCATGTCACAGGAGCTATAGTCACCTTTGGATATAAAGGCGTCAGTGCCATCGGGATGACCCTTGGAGGATTTAGTGTGCATTTTTTAGTTCCCAATTTTTCCTATTTTTTATCTTTATGAGTTCGGGAAATGTGCATGCACTGGTTTTCTGATTAAACAAATTTATATGGTGGTAGTTATGTGAAAATGACGTTTATAATTACATACAGCAATCACACAGCCTATGCTTTCTGAGCGAAAAAACATACAAATGCAACAATACATATAAAAACTAATATTTCAGATATTTTCATTTGACGATTTTGCGTATGATGAAGAAGTGAGTAAGTTTTCAAATATAAAGGAGGGGAATAGTTAATCACATCTCTACAATATCATCCTCCATCACCACAAGCTTAGTCTCAAACACCACTAATTTATATATATTCTATGACAAGGAGGGAAAAAAAACAGGAGGGGCGATCAAGATGTGAATCACTTCCGTAAGTTGCTTGTGTAAGCTACTGCCCATGTGGGAGAATGTGCCAAGTCTATTCCTTTTTATAATGTTATTATACTTTCCTCTCATTTCCATACGCCCTCATATAATTTATCGTGTTCTATGAAAACCCTTGTGGTTCCCGCATGCCTTTGTTAACGTGTAGAGACATTGTGATGGTGTTTCGTTCCTCAAGTTAGGGTTTAGCCACCAAAGCTTTCGCCGCACCGCCCTAGAGGAGATTGATCTCCGCCGGGGTCGCGCAAATAGTAGATTAGATCTCTCGACATTACAATTTTATCGCCAATCGGTTAGTCGGCGTTTCTTTTTCTGTGCGTTTCGCCGACAACGTATGACCTAGGTCTCTAGGCTTGTCACCTTGTACTAGTGCAACCAAATTTGTATCGAAGTGTACATGTATGGGAAAAATTGGTCATACATCGCACATCTCCCGTGAGATCTAGAATTAAAACAACGGACATGGATGAAAACAACGAAAGCAAGTGGATGAGCCTGTTGACGAGACATGCTCGACGGCAGTATGCCTCCGCTCCTTGGACGTCAGAGCACAAAATTTGTCTGTCCACATCAGATCCTCCACGATAATAAGCATGTAGAAGTCTCATTGGCAAAAGTCTAGCTTCCTTTTTTTTACTTTAGTTCTGAATTTAGGAGGTGACATGGATTGTATAGATATGACATAGGCATGAGTGTTTCATATGGCCAGTGATCCCCTAAAAACATGGAATGGCCTACCAGATTTATCAAACTTGTATTCAATCAAGAATTGGTGACAATGTTCCTCATACTTCTGATGCGCAATGTAACCTCCACATTATACCAAGGATTTTGTAATGTTCACACCATAATCTAAACATCATCTTGGTCCACTCCGTGCAAGATGCATGCACAATTTTCTAAACTCGAGACTAACCTTTGATTTATGAACCTGTAAGTACTTTTGGATTAGTGGTTCTAATATTTTTTCATGATGTTGAATTTCACAGTGTAGGATCTAATTTATTTCCTTATTGAGAAATTATGATGTGTATCTTGAATTAATGATGATGAGATTGATATATTATTTCGCATACACTATTACTTTGTTTGTTCCTTAAGTTTTTCATGATGTTTGTTTAATTGTGTCGCAGATGCTCAGAAATTTTTACATGTGCTTCAGTAAAAATATTCCTCTCATGCGCGATTTCTCCTAATGGGTTCAGGGACTGTGCCAGGAATTTGAACCCATTAATTGTGAACACGTGTATTGCACGTACAAGGCAAGTTTTGATAAGTAGACTAAGGAAGTTATTCTAAGAAAATTCGTTTGAATACCTTAGTGCGAGATGCTCCATAAATAAAAAATAATGAAAATCCTCTAAAAAAATAGTAATTATGATTTCATACTACTCAAACCAAAAGCAATAATTTAACAAGAATTAGTTTCTTGTTAGGGGGGTTGACACAACTCCTAGGTGCTTTATATAAATTCTTGACTTGTGGAGAAGTCATTAGAAAAGTAATGTAGGACTAAAATAGCTACACGGACCGATTTGGTTCTCGCATAGAATCTAAACGTGCTCGTCCGGCCCGATGGGCCTGTAGATGCTACCCAAGAAGAAAGTACTGAAAAAGAAAAGAGGGGGAGCATGTGCACTAGCTCGGCCAGAAAAAACAAAGAACAAGAACAAGTGCACGCCCTAGCTGATCCAGGCGCTGGGCCATATTTCTCAAGTCTTGTTTGCTCTTGACAAGGCAAAAAAATTTGCAAATCTTTCCAAGTGCAATTTTTGCACCAACAAGTTTGTTTTCTTGGGTTTTGTGATTTCCTCCAATGGCATTGAAGTTCATGAGAAGAAAGTATAGACAATTAGAAATTGGCCTAAACCTGCTTCTATGGGTGAGATACGACATCTGCATGGTCTTGCCGGTTTCTATCGCCGTATCGTGAATGATTTTTCCACAATTGCTCGCCCTTTAAATGTGCTTACAAAGAAAAATGTACCGTTTGTTTGGGAAAATGTGCACCAAAAGGATTTTGACATGCTCAAGAAATGTTTGACCGAAACACCTTTGCTTGTTTTTCCGGATTTTGAGAAAACTTTTGAAATTGAATGTGATGCTAGTAGAATAGGCATTGGTGGCGTTCTTATACAAAATGGACGTCTCGTCTCTTATCGTAGCCAGAAATTAGATGGTGCTAGACTCAATTGCCCAATTTACGACAATGAATTATTTTCTCTGGTTAGAGTTTTGGAAGTTTGGGAATACTATCTTTGGCCCAAAGAATTTGTTATTCATTACTATCATGAATCATTGAAATATTTGAAAAGCCAAGCCAATTTGAACAAATGACATGCTAAATGGGTAGAATTCATTGAATCTTTTCCTTATGTCATTATGTACAAGAAAGGTAAAGAGAATGTTGGAGTGGATGCTTTGTCTAGAAAAGAGTATCTTCTTACCCGCCTTGACATCAATGTGATTGGTTTTGATGAGATCAAAGACTTATACCCTTCCGATACTTTCTTTGGTCGCATTTTTGCGAGTAGCTTACGCAATCAAGGTTTTGATGAATACTATCTCCACAAAGGATTCTTGTTTCAAGCTAACAAATTGTGTATTCCGAAGTCCTCAATTTGTTTGTTGTTATTGACGGAATCACATGAAGGAGGTCTCATGGGACACTTTGTACGGGACAATACCTACTCCATGCTCGCCAACCACTACTATTGGCCTAAGATGAGGCACCAAGTTGAAAGACTCGTCAAGCGATGTCCTACATGTCTCTGAGCTAAGTCTACTTCCAATCCTCATGGTCTTTACTTACCATTGCCTATGCCACACACACCTTGGAGTGACATTAGCATGGACTTTGTCCTAGGAATCCCACGAACTAAAACCAACATGGAATCAATCATTGTCGTTGTTGATCGTTTCTCTAAGATGACACATTTCATCCCTTGCAATCAAAAGGATGATGCTTCACATATCGCGAATTTGTTTTTCTGGGAAACTGTGCGTCTACATGGTGTGCCTACGTCAATTGTGTCGGATCGAGATGTCAAATTCACCTCATACTTTTGGAAGACTTTGACGGCCAAGCTTGGCGTCAAGCTACTATTCTCCACCGCCTACCACCCACAAACGGATGGCCAAACCGAAGTGGTGAATCATACACTCTCTTCACTCCTACGGGAATTGATCAAGCCCAACCTCAAGAATTGAGAGGAGTGAATTCCCCATGCCAAGTTCGCATACAATAGGGCACTTCATAAATCTACTAAGAGAAGCTCTTTTGATATCATCTACGACTTCAGCCCAACACCGCTCTCGACATCCTACCATTGCCTCTACGCCAGCAAGTCAACATGGACAATGAAAAGTGCACTGACTACATCAAGAAGCTCCATGAATCCACAAAAGCCATGCTTGAGAAGTATTACGAGCACCGAGAATCCATCATGAAAAAGAACAAGAAGCCCATGGTGTTCCAAGAGAGTGATCTCGTTTGGCTACACTTGCGCAAAGACTGTTTCCTACAAAGAGCGCAACTCCAAGCTCAAGCCAAGAGGTGTCTGACCTTTCAAGATCATGAAGCCCATAAAAAACAACGCCTACAAGCTCGACTTACCGCAGTCCAAAATACCTTGTCCACTACTCCTTCAACGTCAAGGATCTCTCTCCCTTCCATGGATATCCAAGTTATGAGGAAGACCACGAGTCGAGGTCAACTCCTTTTCAAGGGGGGAGATGATGCAGGACACCCCATTCCACCATGCCCAACACCCGATGGACCCATGAAAAGACCTCGCGCAAAGGCGATACATGATAAGGTGAACTCACTCCTCTTTCACCATGTTTTCGATGACTTGGTGAATGGTGTGCTACCTCATGGAACCCTATGCGTGCACAAGTTTGAACCCGTAATGGAGCTCCAAGACGGTAGCCAAAAAGCTCAAGAACATGCCCAAGTTGATGCCCAAGAAGATAGCAAGGAAGGCCGAGAAGAAGACGCCGAGAAAGAAGAATAGAAGAGGGGGAGAGGTGTGTAGGAAACCCAGCCTACACCCCCCAGGCCGGCCTCCAGGCCAGCTCCCTAACAGAGTCGGCCGGCCTCCACCCCGGCCCGGTCCGGCCTCCCTGCGCACCCCAGGCCGGATCCCTACCCGAGCACCTCGTGCTCCCACCCGGACTGGGCCGGCTTTCCTTAGCACCTCCAGGCCGGCAACCTGCCCGAGCCGCCCGGCCTCCCTGTGCCTCAGGCCGACCACCCACCCGAGCAGCCTAGCCTCCAGCTCGGCTATGACGGCTTTCCTGCCAGCTCGCAAAAGTGGGAAAAAGCTCCCTTTTTCACCCCACCTATCCCTAGGCTATATAAAAGTACCCCTTGGACCATATCTAGTTTAGAGATGAATTTAGGCATTTGAGCTTTGCTCTTGTGCCATTCTTATGATGCTACTCCTATGGTTTGTACGTAGGACCGTATCAAGGCTACTCCTATTATGTGTATCTAGGACCGTATCAAGATCCATCGGGTTTCCTATCTTTTCCCCTTGGTATTCAGTTAGGAACTTTCCAATCTTCCTCAACTAACCATTGAGGTTCTATTGGCATGGTGGATCGGCCACAGTTGTGAAGCGGTTTCCAAAAAGGTGAGTTCAGTTGGATCGATCGTCCCGTAGCCGGCCGTTGCGGCTTAATTTGGGTAGTTCAGTTCTTGCTAGTTATCTCCCCTTTATTTTCCGCACGATTCTCCCTCGATTACCCTTTCGTGTTCATCGTGTTCTTCGTTCGTTCTTCGTGTTCTTTGGTCGATTCGTGCAGATCGGGCCACGCAAGAGGTTAACCCCTCCATCACACCACCACCTAAAGATAATTAGTATCTCAGTATGTTTGTACATAATTTCATCAAGTAAGATGTTTAGCAAGTAAGTCCTATAGTTTTAGAGTGTTTATATCAGATCATCGTTCCTTAGCCGATTTGGTTTTTACTGCGTGACATATATTTTTATGGTTTTTGTCCCAGCTTTTTGCAGGGTTTCATCAGTTTCCTTCGGATTCAGGAGATTCAGACATGTTAAGCAGTTCACGTCGTATGTAACATGCCAAATTCACTCAAAGGTTTGGACTGAACCGAGCAATCTTTAATTTTGTACTGGTCACCAAAATGATACAGAACTAATGTGCACCGGTCAGAACCATGCAATTTCATATCTATATATATATATACATATATGTCAACTTAACTCATGTATCATAATTAATGACTTGATAATTAAGGTTAGGTCGATTGATTTCCGGACAAAGGGTGAATAAGTCTTCACAATAGTTAATCGCAATATTTTTTAGCATGAATCCATAAATCTCAACAACAATTTGGTGTTTCCTGAAATTTATTCTAAAAATATATTAAGACACATCTATATATCTGAACCTTTTCAAGATGTGTAGACCATATAATATTGTATTTATATAGTGGGACCTACAAGGTTCCTAGAATTTCAAGAATTCATGGTCAAGTAATATTTTTCTTCTAACTTGTCGTTGTTCCACATCAAATCTATTCTCTCCAAATAATGCAATGTTTCAAAATATATTTCAAGTTTTACTTTTCAGTAACTTAGCAAACTGGTATATTTAGCAAGTACATGGTATACAATGTTTAATATTCATTATGTAATTTCAGACTGTGCCGGATGATACATGTTCCGACTTTATAATATCTAATGATTTGATTTCTTAAGTTCTCGCCGTAGCGCGCAGGGTATCTTCTAGTTTATATGCTAAGTTATGGCAAAGAAAGAGAGTCGTGAGGGGTGATCAAGATGTGAATCGCCTTTTGAAGGTGATTGTGCATGCTACTGCCGTCCCTGCTAGAGATTGTGACAAGTCTATTTGTTTTTATAAGATTATAATTTCCTCTCATTTGAGGTGCCTCCCATTTCCAATGTTAATCGATGGTCAAACAGTTCGTGACCTCATATAAGTTAGCGGGTTATGTGAAAACCCTTGTAGTTTGCTCTGTTAGGGAAATATGCAATTTGTATTCCCATAGGGCCACGGGATAATATATATAAATATGCAGAAAACACCTTATACAATAGGGAAAATACAAAAGGCTACACAACACTACAATACTACTCTAACACCCCCCCCCCCCTCAAACTATAACACCCACCTCAAAGCCGTGATATGCTCTAGTATGGGCCTTCATCAAGAAATCCGCCAAATGTAACCCGGGAGGCACATTCTGAAGAGGATAATTTGATCCCACACACAAGCACGGACAATAAGAAAGCATCAACACCAATATGCTTGGTGAGTTCATGCTTCACAGGGTCACACGCAATACTGATAGCCCCCGTATTATCAGACAAGTGGGTGGTTGGTGTAGTAACGGAAGCACCAAAATCCTTAAGAAGCCCTCATAACCAAGTCACTTTGCCGTCAAGAGAGCCGTAGATCGCAATTCAGCCTCCGCACCCGAACGGGAAACTGCACTCTGTTTTCCCGTCTTCTAGGAATGCAAGAATCAACAAGAAAAGACCAAGTAAGCAGAAAGTTAATGGTGATCCAAAGCATCACTAGCCACGTAGCATCGGAATAAGACTGGAGCTGTAACGAGCTAGAATAAAGAAAGAAAAGACGGTGAGACATCAAGGCTCGACAATATCAAGAACAATAAGAAGGTGACTATAGTGAACAGAAATGGGCGCATAAACATATTGACTCAGAATATGGACAGGGTAGGAGATATCTGGAGACGTGATAGCTAGATGGACAAGTCTCCCAACAGGATAGGAGTCGACTTATTTAAGTTCATATAGAGAGAGACAAAGACGAAACACCATGCCATCGGGAACAGGATACCCAGGTGGTGACTTCATATAAGCCTCCTCATGCACCTCGCCATTAAGAAAGACATTCTTAACATCAAGCTGAGACACAGAACAATGACGAACAGAGCCACATAGAGAAGTGTGCTAATAGTGGCCATATAGTCCTTGGGAGAAAATGTTTCATCGTAATCACGACCATAGTCTTCTTGGAAGCCACGAGCCATAAGATGGATTTTATAACTCTGAAGGGAACCATCCGAGCGAGTAATCTTATAGACCAACTTACAAGTGATGGGACGAACATGAGGAGGAAGAGAAACCGGACCCCACGTGCTGGTGTGCACAAGGGAAGCAATCTCTTCTATCGTCGCAAGCTGCCATTCAGGATGAACAACAACATCTTGATAAGAAGTCGGCACAAGAACAATTGAAATACCATAGCGACTAGAAGAATATCGGTCGGGGTGAATGCGACACACTAGAAGTAGAGGCCACGTTAGTGGAATCATCCACAACACGTGGGCAACGAGTACAATTCAAAGGAAATGAGGGAAGCTATGGAATAACAGGAGGTGGAGACGGGGAATGTACCAATGATGAAGGTGGAGACGGGGAATGTACCAATGATGAAGGTGGAGATGGGGAAGGTATCAGTGATGAAGGTGGAGAGTCATGCGATGAGGGAGGAGAATAAACCGTAGGAGAGGACAGTCTCATATATGCAACAACAAAGCGAGAAGGAGTACGAATACTAAGAACATAGTGTCATATACCGAGAAATGCGCATCGGATGCCCGATGGGATCCCAACACCCGTATCCCTTATTCTCATCACTGTATCCTATAAATACACACTCAACATACCGAGCAGGGATTGAGCAGGTGAAATCAATCTGGCATCCAGGAAAGAAGACAAAACTGCAAGCACGAGAGAAGATGGCTCTGGCACCGCAAGAAATCGGTCAACACCAGACCGAAACAAAGATGTGTTGCGCGTTAGAGAGAGAAAAAAAACCATATCTCAAGATAACATGTTAGGGAAATATGCAACTTGTATTCCCATGGGCCGATATGCCAATATATATACATGTACAGGTAATATGCAGAAAGTCCCTTATAGAACAAGGAAAATACAAAAGGCTACACGACATTATAATACAACTCTAACGCACTGTGTCTTTGTTGCTACTGTATGGAAATTGTGAGCTCTATATATGGTCCAATACATACGCCACACATCGCATGAGTATGGTACATGGTTAAGATCCGATGTATTTGGTTGTTTGTCATGTAATTGCTGTTTTTCATTATGGGCTATGATTCGGTGTCCCCCTTTCCCAAAACATAAAATGGCAGTATTGTGCTTTATTACAATTAAATTTATGCATGCAACCACAGTAAATGCATTAACTAGATTTAGCTCATCTATCATTTACAAATGGAAATATTTGGCACTGTATAGTCCACACATACATAGAGCTCACAAGCAAGCTCTTCTGGCGGAGCAAACATACAAATAACCATTCATACATGAGTTGACACTTGACACAACCATGCAGCCACTACGACGTCAATCATATAGAGTGTGTATAGGAAAAGGAGGCACTAGGAAATGCGGAGAAAGAACATGGTTGAAAGCATAAACAAGGTGATCAGTAGGCCCTATAACTTGATCGTCAGATTCATGTAGAATCGCTTTGTGAAGAACCTGTACCGCCCGACGTGGTGTCACTGCAGCGAAGACCTGCACACTACCTACATTGTATTAAGATGAAAGAGAAAATATAGCACCATACTGACTAAAAGGAGTTGGAGGAAAATATACACTCTGAACCAAAATCTGAACGGGTCTATCTATGTGGTCTTGATCCCATTTCAATTTTTTTTTAATCTATGTGTTCTGTACTCTTCAATGATTATGGAAGAAAAAAAATTGATCCAATCCAAGCGCATGTTCTCCTTCCTTCAGCCTAGTGCAATCATCTCACGACGACTGCCTATTTGATCTTTCCGGTACATGTGAGGACACAATTGAAATCATCACTGAATAATTCTACCCTTTTATGGGAGGCAAATCTCTGTTTTTCAACGTGATCAGTTGATCACTATCAATAGGTAACCTATACAAATGAGATCCCATTCGGTCAGACCGAACAGTTCGTCAGACTTTCATGACCTAGCCATTGTTCACGTCTAGTATGGAATATTATTTTCTCCAATTATTGTGCCTCATGATCTAATATTTTTATCCTGGATAGACTTCCGAATAGTGATAAAGCCTGAAAACATACTTTTAAAACAAAATTAGCGCATTTGTGGGTTTTGCTAGTGATGAATGCTCTGTCGGTGTCCATTCAGATTTCTACCCCATCCTTAAATTCAAAATATTTTAGCTTTTTGCCACTTGGTCTAACCACACAGCCAATCTAATTAATTTTTCATTGTCCAAGATTACCAGTGTCAATGCGCCTAATGTATTCAGAAGGAGAGGGGGGGCCTTTTATTTAGATTGGACACTTCTTTAAAATTGAAGGACCTGGACATTCGCATCTAATACCAAACCTGAATTACCCTAACTAGTGCAATGTGGTGCTAGTTAGGCTGGACAGTTTTTCAAACTTGAAGGACCTGAACATTACTTCTTCTCTGTTCACAGTTCACACAGATCACGAAGGAAGGAAAGATGTGGCATCATGGGCATGTATGCCTTCCATGTGAGTGCTAGAACATATGCCCATTGTGCAGATCTCTACATGTGACTTCATGGGTCATGCTGTTGGGGCAGCATTGCAGCAACACTGATTTATCAGCTCTCTTATTTTCTTCCATGTGGTTGGATGACAAACATGTGAGCTATCCCCTAGGAGGAGCCTTCTGAGTCTAGCTACTAGCTAGGATGATAAGATTGCATCTGGTGGTTATCAATAGCGGAGCACACAAAAAGAATGTTTGAACTTTGTCAGGAGAATCATATGGATGCACATGCCAGATCATATGTTCATATGTCTCACTTTCGGCTTGGAAAAAAATAATTCACATCACTTGGATGCCGTAGGAAGTGACACGAGGCGAATAGCCGACAGCTATACCAAGTTACCAATAGTGCAACCATACTTACGTGCCTCCTTTGGGATAAAAACGTAAGGGGTGTACCGCCAGATTCATCACAGTTCATGATATGTCTATTTTTGCTAGATTATATAAAATCTTGATGCATGTTAGTATAGGATTTCTGCACTAGCCAATTATCCCAAAAGTCCGAACTGATGGAAAGAGACTAGGCGTGTATTTATATTTCAACACTCCCCCTCACGTCTAGGCTATTTTAGTCCTTAGCGTGGGTTTGGTGCGGGCCGCAGAATCTTTTTTTTTTGTTTTTAATAATGCGTGAGCAGGGTCTCGAACTCGAGACCTCTTGGCTCTGATACCATATAGGATTTCTGCACTAGCCAATTATCCCAAAAGTCCGAACTGATGGAAAGAGACTAGGTGTCTATTTATATTTCAACAGTTAGAACACTGAAACAAAACTTGGAAAGCAAAATGATAAAAACAAACAAAGATGAGAGACACAGTATAATAGGACATTCAGGCATGTTACAACTGTGTGATTAACAACCCCTGTAACATGACAAATATATTAATAAAGTACTAGACATAACCAACTTATATGGCATGATTGCTACTCAGATCTGAGTGACATTTGCCAATCTAGGACCTTTTAAATACTTTAGCCGGGCTTAGCTAGCCACTGTGCAAAATGCTACTAAGCACTTGTCATTAAGATAGAGGCAAAGATTCTTGAGAGAACAGCAGTAGCGGCTAGAAAGCACTTAGGGGCACATCGGCACAAGGTAGGGGGAATCACTGTAATGGATGGGGATTATGATGATTGAATGGCTGCAATTAGTTGTTCCCAGGACCACATGCATCCCCTAATCTAGGTTTATAAAAAAAGGTGTCCCCAATCTCACCAAGAGATCTGGCAGGTGCTGATACAGTCACCCAACTTTTGTAGCTTGTACAATCAATCATTCGTAAGCATATATTACTCGTAAAGCCGGGTCGTAAACTAGCTGCAAGATGGATAAAAGTTCAGGAAAAGTGAAAAAGGCGTCCGTTAAGAAACCCCGACTTATGCCTCAACTAATGATGCATCCATCATTGATTACACCATAAACAAAACCGTCGCGTGTCGTGTTAGCTCAACGTCCACTACTAACCGCCTTCCAAATCGCCATAATTAAGTGTAACGTTTCTTTCAGTGCATGTATCATTACAAACTTATTTGAGAATTGAGATCGTCATGATTTAAAGCTTGCAGGTGAAATAAAGGGTGATGGAGCCCGGAGATGCCCATACTCAGGAAATCTGCTTTTCCTGATTGGCGGCGCGAATATATATGGTTTGTTTAGGTATTGGCCACGAAAAATCCATGGAAGAATGGGCAGATTAAATGGCCACATGATAAAATATCGATCCATTTGATTGGCGGAAAAGGAAAACTAAACTTGTGGGCAAAAGCAAGGTTGCGTACGTACCTATATAAGGACCTCACTGGAGCTTTCTTGCACAACACCTCTTCCTTTCTTTTCTCTTCTTAGAGAGAGAGAGAGATAGATGTGTATGTAGTGAGAGAGATAGAAACATGAGAGGGAGCAACAATGTCTTGGGGAAGCATCCAAAGGGATCGCATTGATCCTTTCATATCCATGGTGCATGGTGGTTGGCATCGATCAACCGGCTGGATAGACGGATCATGCGATCCTTTTGGAGGTTTCCTCTAGCCATTACACCATTGAATTACATGGCTTCCATCGTCCTCATCTCCGACGCGAAGTTCCACGCATCCATGGCTTCGTAGGCTGGTTCCTGTTACAAGGTATGATGCGATATATATGTTTCCACAAGTATGTTACTATCTATTATCACTTGGAGTTTGAGATCGGTGCGCGTTATCTGTTTTCATCTTTTGTTCACGATGAAGATATGTATAACTGTCAATGGCTAGGTGGGTGCGCATGTTAATTAGTACTGCTTTTTAGACGAAACAATATCCTATGTTTCCCAGCTAATTAGCTAGGATTAAGTAAGTTAGAATGAGAGCGAGAAGATATTGATCTTGATTAAGACTATCCGCTGCATGCACATCACATGACCCTAGCTCAGCACATAGAGTTAGTTAGGTAACAAGAATACCGGATCGGTCTTGATGCTCTAGTCACAAGCCCTTTGAATAGCAGCTAGCTAGCATATGCATGTGTATATATGTACATGGCCGTCGATAGATCTCGGGCATCGTCGTCATATATCACCGGCATCGATCGTCGTGGATCGTCCACGGCCAGGGGTTAGGACTCGGGAGAAAATAAGTCACTTACCATATTAGCGATCAGTGATCATCGAATCTGCATTTGGCCCTGGCGGTTTATCGCACGTTAGAGGCTCGCGGTGGCGGCTTGCCGATACCCTCCAGGCCGTCGCCGCCCAAAGTCTGTCACTGGCCACAGCTCTCCTTGTGAGATATCGAGAGGTTTAGGGTGAAAGGTGGTGTTCCCTTAGGGGCGCCTGTTGCGTGTTTATATAGCCGATTAACCAATCCATCGGGAGGCAGATTACAGGGTTTTGTTACAACTCTAACAACTAACTGTCAATCCTTATACACACAGATAACGACAGGTACAATCTTGGTGCGCAAGGCTAACACCGAATCTATCTATCTCATTAATCTAACACTCCTAACTGATCATTGATCAAGACTCCGACCAAATTAAGTTTCAGACGTGCCTTCTTCTGTTGCTCATCTTTCTCTAATCTGATTATGCACGTATCCGATCAGAATTGAAGGACATCAACTCCAGAACTTCGAGGCCCACAGTCATGAGAACACACTGCGTCGTGCTGCCGATTTAACAACCTGGGGTATATACGGCATAGTAGTAATTTCCTAATCAGTACTCTTTCCTAGTATCATTTATATTCATTATATGATTTCTTTTTTCAGCACTACCATGTGGTCTAGACATGAATCAGGTAGCCGTAAAAGGAAAAGAGCACAACGCATAGAGCACTTGATAAAATCACAACAAGGAGATATTCACAACTTTTTAAGAGTAATACTGGGGTTTCTATAAATACAAATGATGAGTTGGTGATAGTTGGCGTGGAGGAAGAGCAACAAACAAATGAGAATTTTGAATTTGATCAGCAGGAAGAAAATATCGACACCAGCAACGGCGATAGCGATGTAAGTGGTTTTGAGAATGTTAATTAATTAGATGGACATACACAGTCGGCTAGTGTTGATGAACAACCAGTTTATACCTCTCATATTTATGATCCAATAAATTGGGGTAACCTATGATTTAGATTCATCTATTTCTTATTAACAACAAAGTTTTACACATATATTTGTTATCATGTCTAAATTAGGGGCCACAATTTTTAGTTTCGCCCCCGGCCTCCAAAATCTCTGGACCGGCCCTGTTCATGGGGTGCTCGGGATATGCACCAAGATGGAGTACGTGAGAGGATGCCCTTTGGTGGCCCGAGGCTGAAGGCAGTGTTGTTATTTGAGCACTCTTGTTATTTTCTCAAGAGATAAATACACCATAGGTCCTAAAAGTTGTCCTAGACGTGCAAACTGGTCCCAGTTCTTATAAATTGGGGTCAGGTGGTCCTAAAAGTTGCAACTAGGTGCAAATTAGTCCCAAATAGTTCTGGTGCTGACATGTGTCATAACAATTTTGCGGAAAGACCAATATTAATTTTTCGTATATCACGTACAATTTTACATGTGCTGCCAGACGTGTGTCCCGCATGTCAGTCAACACGGAAAAACGCAAAACTGTTGCTTTCGCTGCGGTTCGATCTCACGACATCTCGTTCCATCAGAGACACTGACGCCACTGCGGCTCTTAAGCGCATCTGTCATACCGATAAACTAACCATTTTTTTACGGGTATAAACAAATAAAAAAATGCAAAATTACTGGACACGCTGGGGATTGAACACAAGACCTCAAAGTAAATCGAGCACATGCAGCGCATGCATGTGGTAACCAACAATCCATACATGCTTTCGTGTTGAAAAATACATTGACGGATTTTTAGATATATATAGTCCATTACGTTGTTACCACAAATAACTTGAGTTATTTTAAATGCATCGAGTATAATTTTACATATAAAATCATAACTTTCTTATTATGTATAACTGTTTTCTTGGCTTTTATTTAAATAGGAACAAGCTGAACGCTCGTGCACGCATATGTGTGCTCACTTACCGTTAATATAAAATATGAAAAATTATAAAGTTTAAAGGTGTATATTAGTATTCACAAGTATTTTAGAAAGTAGAAAATAAATTTGATATTGATATAACCATGTTATGATGATCATATTAATAAATATATAAATTTTCATACTTAAATTTTATATCAGTTTATTTTTCACCAGTATGAAAGATTTAACTCTCTTCATTGGACACAAATATTAGTAAGCCGTATTGGAACAGCTGACCTGCTGGAGCTAAGGAGGTTGCGCAGGTTCGGGTCCCATCATATGCAATAATTTGCATTTTTCCATCCACATGCGCGACCCATCTGTAGTTGTCAGTCTATTTGTTTATCTAAGTACAAAAGATATTAGTCTAATGGCATAACACAAATAATTATGAGCTGCAGTGGCGTCGGGTCCTTGATCTCACGAAAGTGGTCGCTGGATCGATCCCCATCGCGAGCTGGTATTTTGGCATTTTTCCGTTTCGACTGACCTGCGGGACAGATGTCTGTCATTAGGTGTAAAGTTGTCTGCGCTATACAAAATATTAATAGGGGTGTTTTAGCAAAAGTATTATGCCACATGTCAGCACCAGGGCTCTTTTGGGACCAATTTGCACCTTGTAGCAACTTCTAGGACCACCTGGCTCCAGTTTATAAGAACTGGGACTAGTTTACACATCGTGTACAACTTTTGGGACCTGTGGTGTATTTATCTCTTTTCTCAAATTTCTACTGTATTCGAATTAAGGTTGGTGATTGCCGGATATCCACTAACAATGAGACATCATTGGCCCGGGGACCGAGGGACCTCTTTACGTATGGCTCTATGTGATTGTGTTAGTTTGGGCTATTATATTATTATTAGAATTAAGGTTCATGATTGCCGGATATCCACTAACAATGAGACATCATTGGCCAATCATGGAGCAAGATAAGATGCAGACAACCGCAGAGCCGATGTTATTTGGATCTATCCTCACTCATTCTTGTAACACAAGCGGATATTAGCACCGGTTGAATATATACGTGAACCCCGTCGGGCATACATCACTTTGTATGGACATATCAAGATAGTTCATTAGGGTTCTATAGGTATAATATATGTTATGTGTCATAATTTAAAGTTGAAAGTCCGAATTCTACAAATCGAAACTATAATGAATTCTAGAACTTGAAACTATAATCGAATTCTTCAATTTGCATGGTCTACCTCAGTCTTACATAGTCCTACACATCTAGTTTTTCATGATGCAACTATGTACATTTCCTTTTACCTTTATTTTTGTTTTTTCCGTCTCTCCACTTCTTTGAGACTGTATTCACCTTTATGTGCAGATGTTGAGGCTGAACTTCTTATTTGTATCGCCTCGATTCAAATTTGACTTTAATTTGAATTATATTTTTTTGATACATCTAATTAATGAATAAATAAAATCTCATTAATCGGTATTTATAATCATGAAATTCATTATATGAAACATTAATTAAATTTTTTTTTATTCAAGAACTCTGCAACCGAACACTTCGTTTGACGGGGCAACCCAACAGTTAGATATAATGGAAAAAGAGATGCAGCCATGGGGGTGGAGGTAGAGAAGAATATGGATAAAGCAGAGGTAGGTAGAGTGGAGGTGAGAGGGGAAGTCAGGACAGAGAAGGAAAATGTGTTAGTTGTAAGAACCTTTTGCAACACCAGAGCAAAATCGATTCAATTCATGTTGTAGGTCTTTTACCTATGGCACCGGTTCAAAAGTAGGGATGTTCTTATTATTTGCTAACTCTGCGGCATCTCTGCCCTCCCTCTTTGTTAGGCCCATGCAACTTTTGCCGAGGCGTACAAAATCGTTCAACAACCATGAGCTAAAATGGTGTCCAAGAAAACCACCAAGCAAGAGTAAATAAGAATAATAACGATGTAGGAATATTTTCTAAAACTAAGAATAGTGATTGGAATTGTATCCTAGATTCCGTACCTCCCTTAAATAAAGATATCCACCACATTCGCTTTCTCATACATCAGTTTGCCCTCCCCCAGCTAGCCTCGTTGAGATGAGGAGTTCTGGGGAACTCGATCAATGAATTGAGTTTTTTAAAAATAGTGTTTTCAATAGATTGGGTTAGAGTTTTGGTAGTCATCATTATTTTGGCCTCCGAGTCGATGGGGATGTCAACATATATAATGAGTTCTCTTCGTCCCTTCGCTCGACGATATATCTCTTCCCGACTACATGTGATGTTGTTAGATTAAATATATATAGGTGTGGTATTTGAAATCTTTGTTTGGGAGGATCTTGGAATTTATCTCATGTTTGTTACGATGATGATGGTATTTGCAATATTTCTCCCGTATCATTCGACAAGGCAGTTAGGTTTTTATTCTCTAGAATACAAGGCTCGGTACTCTTGGTGACGTTGGTTAATCACGTTAATGGTTACGCGGAGCATGTAGACTTTGCATTTGAACTAAAAAATAAACTATTGGACAACGCTTGTTCGTATTCCGAGATCTATTGTTTGGCATCTATGTCGTTTTACGAGAGCTTCCTTTAGAAAAAATACAAGATTGTACCCTTGAAGCTGAAAGAATTTCACAACCTCGATAATTTTACCATTTAATTAAGAGTTCATTCTTTTATCGCCGGAGACAACTCTTGTAACTTTTCCATCTACTATTTACTACTATAATATATCATTGTGTTGATTGTCAAAAAAATATATTAGCCATATGTAAGTCCCCCTCTAATTTCCGGTTGGACTTCAAACTTTTCATGAGTTCAACATCTCCAACATGGTCGTGTGCTGCATTGTGATGATCTTGGGAACCCCTAAGTGGATGGTATGATTTATCAAACTAATAGGAATGTTCAATCCTCATCAAAGTTTATGGCATTTTCACACAAAACCCCAAATCAGACAAACACAGCACTCGAACTCTAGGATGGAAAATAGTGGGTGAAAGAAACACGACTACAAACAGACAAGCATGGTAGCACTAGTAAAAACCATTTAAACGAGATTGTAATCAATGTAGAAGAATGGATGAGGGGCCATACTCTCACTGATTTTTTTTCTCGAAAAAAATTAAATAATGTTGGGTAAACATGATTGGAAACAAGCAATTTCATATCCAAACTTTCATGACAATATTATGGTCGGAATTACGTCAATCATATATAGATCTGATGGAGTGTGGACACATGCTCGTTGGGAGACCCCAAGCGCAAGGTGTGAAGAGTGCAACAGCATGTTTTCCCTAAAAAAAGAAACCAATGTTGACTCGACCAGTAGGAGGAAGGAGTAACTTCAGAAGGTTGATGCAGCTGAGATGGCAGGGCGCACTATCGTTTCAGTAGCAACGTGGAACCTACAGAACACACTCAAATCATTTTGCCCAACGAAGCAGTGAGGTTGTTAATCTCACCTGTTTTACTGAAAACAAAGAGGTTAAACGTATGGTGTGGAAAACAGTGGCAACAGTGTGAAATCAATGGAATAAGTGTGTGTATTATCAGTATGAGGAAAATGGAACGACGTCCACATTTCACTAGTGATGTCTCTCGGTGAAACAGAAATAACATGTGTCGTGAACAAATTGCAGCTAGGCAATTGACAGAAATGAAGGTTGCACCGTAGTGCATATGCATGACATATTGATTACTATGTGATTCATGCGGGCATTTAAACAAGATACATAGACCGTCATCCAACTACATCTATATATGGCTAATAATCCACCCTCCGAATATCATCCCAACAAACATTGAGTATTAAGTTGCAAACAACAGATAATTACAATAAGCAAAGTGTTTAATGTAAATAATAGAATCATCCTTAGACAAAGCATTGTTGTTTTCTCCCTAATAGCAACAACACATCCTCCATCCGTCACGTTTCTGTCACTCGAGCACAGATGCAAAGGAGGCATGAACCCACTATCGAGCATAAATACCCCCTCTTGGAGTTACTAGCATCTATTTGGCCAGAGCATCTACTAATAACGGAGAGAATGCAAGATCATAAATAAAATATACATGAAGATAACCTGATAGATTGATAATCAAAAGACATAGCATTCCTCATTCATCGGATCCCAGCAAACACAACATGTAGCATTACATAAAGAAGATCTCGATCATGTGAGGCAGCTCAGGAAATCTAAACACGAGGCATGAAGTGGAGGAGACAACCATCTAGCTACTGCTATGGACCCGTAGTCTAGGGATGAACTACTCACGCATCACCTCGGTGGAGGGCATGGTGGTGTAGACCCCTCCGCTGATGAATTCCCCTCCCGACAGAGTGTCGGGGAGAGCTCTAGAACCCTCCCAATCTCGGGATGTCGAGGACGGCGGCCTCGGGACTTTCTCGGAAAAAATTGGTATATTTCTAGGGTTGATATATAAGGGTTATTGTATAGCCGCAAGGGCGATGGAAGAGGGAACCTAGGGGGCCCATACCACCCCCGGCGCAGCCAGGGCGGGGGTGGGGGCACCGCCCTATAGTGTGGCTCCCCCGTGGCACCTCTCTGGGTCTCTTCAGTACTCCGTGGAACCTTCAGGAATTCTAAGACTTTCGGATTTCGAATTTTCAAATTCCGAGAATATTTCCAGAACAACTTTTGTGAAACTAAAAACAACATAAAACAGGGAACCGGCTCTGTGGAATGTTGTTAATAAGTTACTCCTGGAAATCGATAAAAATGACATAAAGTGTATAGAAAACATGTGGCAAATAACATGAAAACAACATGGAACATCAGAAATTATGGATACGTTTATGAAGTATCAAGATCGTACAACTATCACTTCGTCTATAACTAGTACTTCACTTTGAGACTGCTATCCATCATGTATCTCTAAGAATTAAGTTTAAAACAACAATGTACTACCTTAATCCAATACAATATTAAAATAATAATAAATATGACTTGTGACATAACATTGCACTCCCAACCATAATAGAAACAACACATTACCCTTCTTATCTGTATTATTTTATTTGGGCATAGGGGTGGTAAGGTTGAGCCCACTGCCAAAAAGTAACTCCCTCTTTGACATATACACATAATTTTGGCCATAGTATACATATAAATCAGAGAGCACGTAGGAACGTAAATACGTCAATTCAAGATAGCAAATAACATCATATAAATAACATGCATTATATGATCATAGTACCAGAATTCATCACTAAGCATACACATCAACAATAACAATTACATCATATGGAACTCGATAATATTTGGCACCCTAGAACACCTTTGTATTAAAGAACATTGAAAACATAGAACAATCTAGCTACGACTATGAACGCAAAGTCCGAGCATGAACTACTCACGTATCATTAATGGTGCATATCGTGCACTCGTTGGGAGACCCCGAGAGAAGTGTGTGATGAGCACAGCGGTATGAGTTTTCCCCTTGGTTAAGAACCAAGGTTATTAATCCAGTAGGAGAAAGAGGACCTTCGGAAGGTTGATGCCACTGACGGTGGTGCTGGCGCTTCACCGGTGTCACCAACAACATGGAACCTGCACACAACACAACCAAAATACTTTGCCCCAATGGTACAGTGAGGTTGTCAATCTCACCGGTCTTGCTGAAAACAGAGACTTGACGTATAGTGTGGAAAAACGGTGTATACTTGCGGTAAGTAAAGAAAGAAGAAAATTGTTGTGGTTTGTTTAACAGTGTGGAAAATGTACCGGGTTCATAGGTTCACTAGTGGTGTCTCTCAATAAAAATAACATGCTGGGTGAACAAATTACAGCTGGGCAATTGACAAATAGAGGTTGCACCGTAGTGCACATTATAACATGGTGACTACTATATTATTTAGTGCGGGCATTACAACAAAATACATAGAACGAAATCCATCTGCATCTATGACTAATAATCCACCCGCATGTTATCATCTGACCATCCTTAGATATTAATCTGTAAGCAACAGATAACTGCATTAAACAATGTGTGTAATGTAAGCAATGCTTGTGCATGCGTGCACTTACACCGTTGTTTTCTCCCTAGTGGCAACAGCACAACCTCCCCCGTCACGTTTCTGTCACACGAGCACAGGCGAAAAAGAGGACTGAACCCACTATCTAGTATAAATACTCCCTCTTGGAATCACTAGAAACTACTTGGCCATAGCAACCACTAGCAACGGAAAGTATGCAAGATCACAAATAGAATATGCAATAAAGACTATAATCAACTTGGCATAATGTCAATATTCTTCGGATCCCAGCAAACACAACATATAGAATTACATAAAATCGATCTCGGTCATGATAGGCAGCTCACGAGATCTAAACATGGAGGCATATGAGGAGGAGACAACCATCTAGCTACTGCTATGGACCCGTTATCCAGGGACGAACTACTCACGGATCACTCCGGAGGCAGGCATGGTGATATAGAAACCGCCGTTGATGATTTTCTCTCCGGCGGGGTGCCGGAAAACAGCTCAAGAACCCTTGTGATCTAGGGTTGACGGTGACAGCGGCTGCGGAACTTTTTCGGGGATTTTGATTAGGTAGTTAGGGTTTTCCATCCCGGGGCTTAAATAGGTAAAAGGGCAAAGGAGGTGGAGCTCCAGGGGCCCCACACCCATAGCTGGCGCGTCCAGGGGGACCCGCGCCAGCCCATGGTGTGGCCCCCATGTTGCCCCTCTACGACTCCTATTCGGTCTTCTGGATGCTTCCGGGGAAAATAGGACTTTCGAGCTTCGAACTATCCAATTCCGAGAATATTTCCATAACAAATTTTCTGAAACTAAAAACACCAGAAAACAGGGAACTGGCTCTGTGGCATCTTGTCAATAAGTTAGTCCGTAAAATCGATAAAAATGGCATAAAGAAGGGAGAAAACATGTAGAAATTGGCACAATATCATCATGGAGTATCAGAACTTTAGGATACGTTTATGACGTATCAATGATCGATGCTATATAATGACTGCTATTTGATGCTGCTATTTAATGACTAAAAGTTACGAATCATAAGTGTCTGAACTTGCATTTATCATTTTTCAACAATTTTATGTAGTTTGTGCAAATTGAGTGTATATTGTAATTTTTTTTGCCACCTGTAAATATTAGTGCTGGCGCACAGGATTATTACCCTAGGCGAACGTATACCCCCGACACATAAGGCTTGTTTACATGCGCTAGTCTGAGGATACCGCGTGCGCATACTTCCAAAAGCGTCAGCGCTAAGTGGTGGTACCGCCTGAGGATAATGATGCGCCAACGTTAATGCAGTACCAATGGCGTGTTGGTCCCATAGTTGTTCGCCTATGCTAGGCCAAATGTGTGTTCCCGTGGTAAGGTTTTCTCTAGTAGTGTGAATATTTGCGGCATAGATGTGTAGCTAGGTCCTTCAAACAAACAAATCAGCCCAATTATGAGTGTTTATAAATTTTTTGAATGAACGATATGTGAAGTGATTGGGAAACTGTAAACTAGGTCCTCTAATATCAAAATTGTGTGTCCTCTATTACATTCGACTTCAAAATAGATATTGAAAATTTTAAACAAAGGGGGTGGGCTGTGGGCCGATGGTGGAACACGAACCATACGGCAAGAGCATGTACGAAGGAAGCAGAGCTAGCTTTTCTCGGTGGAGGCGTGTGATGTCTACTACATGTTACTACTCTTGTTGACTATGTTAGGACTCCAAGCCTAGAGGTATGTAGGACAACAGCAACATTCAGTCAAGTGAGTAACCCAAGGTTTATCTAACCCAGGGAGGTATAGGTTAAATGTATCCCTCTCAACCAACACTGCAATTAAGATACAACAAGTCTCTTGTGTCCCCAAGAAATCGAATACAATTTTTAGTTGTATAGGGGCATTAGTTCAGTGAAGAGATGATAAAATATTCGTAATATGGATGTGAAAACAAGATATATTAAATTTGTAGTTAAAATGGCAGAAAGCAAACACGTAGTGAAACTAAAAGAAAACGATATAGAAATGGTGGAAAACAAGGCCTAGGGATTATACTTTCACTAGTTGTAACTCTCAATAACATTAACATAATTAAACAATGATATTTCCTATAACAACATGCCTGACATACATAGCTCAAAAACTATTCCTCGTGAATCAAATAGGATGAGAATCACGTAGGGCTACACAAGCACACCTCGGAGTTCATGTTCCCATCACAGAACACCCCAACCCTATCACTTTGGGCATCAAAAGAAATACTAATAAATAGCACAACCTATCTCTTAAATAGTATCTTTCTAATCAATCTACAACACCCGCATTGTCATCTTGGCACTATAGAGATTGTACCAAACACAAGCATCAATAAACCTCATGATTCCAATTCAATACACCATAGTAAAAAGAAGTTCATGATAAGTAACTCTCTAATTCAGGCTCCATATAGTCACAAACGACACACCCGCACAGTCACAGTGGCACGGTGGAACAAAGGTGCCTCCGACAAATTATACTAGTTAAAACCAATTGAGTATAGAGGATCTGTTACATAATAAAGGGGGAACATATATCCGTGACCACAATCAAAATCACATCATGAGAGAGAGAGAGATAACCGTATAGCTACTAGCACGAGCCCTTAGCCCCGAGGAGGGATTACTCCCGCATCATCATGGTAGGCAGGAACGACGATGGAGATGGCACCGTGGGCACTTCCAGGGCCCAGCAGGGTGCCAAAACAAGAAGTTTTGAATGGCGGCGAAGCTCAGACGTGTTTCTGCAAAAATCCTCCAGGCATCTTCTCTTTTACGTCAAGATGGAATTTATGGACGAAGAAGCGACACGAGTCGGTGCCCGAGGCCCCTAGGTGGGTCCCAGGCACAGATGTGTGTTGGCCACGCCTCGAGAGGCCTTGGTCGCCCCTTGGCTCCCCTCTGGCTCTCCTTCTGGCTCTCGGGGTCTTCCGGTGAATAAAAAATCTTTAAACATTACCAACTTATTCTGAGCACTTTAGTTTTGCGGTTTTTTCTACAATTCAAATAAAAAATAGACAGGAACTAACAATGGGAATCTTGGTAATAGGTTAGTCTAATAAATGATAGAAAACAAAGAAAAACATCGGGAAAACATGTAGAAAACGAACATTGAGAATAAAAAAAAGATATGTTTAGGACGTATTAGTATCCCAAGTTTAACTCCTGGTCTTCCTCGAGTAGATAAGGGATACCAAAATAATTTTTGAAGTGACATGCTACCAAAAAATCCTAATCAAATAATAATATAAAACATGTAAACTAGAATCAAACGATGTACGCTGGCGGTAATGTAGTACCGCCGGTGTGTTGGTCCCACGGTTGTTCGCCTATGCTAAGCCAAATGTGTCCGCCGGACGTAAGGTTTTCTCTAGTAGTGGGAATATGTGTGGCGTAGATATGTAGCTAGGTATTTCAAACAAACAAAACAGCCCAATTATGAGTGTTTATAAATTTCTTGAATAAACGATATGTGAAGTGATCAGAGGAGTCATGTTTCTGTGTTTGTGGATCATAGTATATGACTACAAAATTACAGGTGCTTGCATTGTCTATTCCTACAATGCTATGTATTATCTTTAGACCACCCACAGTGTGTGAAAAAAGCGATTCAATTGCCCTATAGAACCGCATCACCATAGTGCAGCGAACCGATGTTTCGCTTCAGAGCAGATAAGTGATTCAACATCATGGTTCGGTTCATAGCAATTAAAAGTGAATTTTTTGCATAGCGTCATGGTCGATCAGCTAGTGCAACTGCAGATTCTTGCTTGGTCTGGGCTTGACCTGGGCCCCATAGTACAGGATTGATGCGGCTCCATACAGTGCAAAGAAACAAGCAGCGATTCATGTCAGACTACTTTTTTCTTTGAACCGGCGCAAAATGTGTTTGGTCTTAGTGCCTTAAGGATAGTACCCAGAACGATTTATACCGTAATATTAACCCAAATTCATCGGAATTAAGTCATCGATATGTTACACTAAATTTATCTACTTCCATTGTCTATTAACACAATCGTACAATTTGTGATGTGAATATTTGCATATTACTTCAATACTTCTTGCACAAATTGTTTGGACGAGCCATGTGAGTATGTTGGTGTATCATAGTACTTGACCGTAAATTACTGGGTTTTTTGGTTGTTTGTTCGTACTTCGCTCTTATTAATTAGAATGACATGCATCATGATTAGACAATAATGAGAAGGATTGATACCACAATATTATCCTATATTTCATCGACATTGTGTGATGCAAATTGTTACTGTATATTAAAACAATCCAATTAACTCTACCGACCATACTATGATAGAACATACACTTTGTTATTACGAGTGTTTACACATTTTCTTGACAAAACCCCGAGAAAAGTGCTGAGAGGTATTGTGTTATGTTTGCGTACCATAGTACTTGACAATAAATCACTTGTTTTTAAGTGGTTCATTTCCCATATGCCTTAAATTATGTGTAGGATGACAAGAGATCGTGACAGGGTGAGAAAGAGAAACATTAATTGAGAGACTCATCATATATACAACTCTACTCCTTTGTATAAATGTAGTTGTAGAAAACTTCCATTTCCACATTATAATCTACTAAGACAATATGAAAGCACGAGAATTGTACACGTGTAAAACATTCTTGGGCATATGTAGGAATAGTAGGCACCGGGAGGCACACCGTTTCTGTTATTCGCTCGTGAATGTAGCACTCTTTTGTGGGTTCATTTTGCATGTTGTTCGCTCGGCTCGTTTAATGAGTAAGGCTAAGTCCGTCGAGAAGGAGACGTAGTGCATAGTGGTAGTGGTTCTGCTGAAGGGCAAAATGCAGAGGAGTCTAAATAAATAATGATGATATAGAGATAATTTTATTTGAACTGAAATACTTAGCTTCGTATTTTTGGTGGAAAGCTTGTTCGAATAGAGCTATGTGCTTTCGTTGTGAATACCAATGCCAACATCATTATTAGCCTTATTATCTTTTTGTATTGTAACCGAAGGAATCGAGTTTGTGAAATATAATTTGGCTGGTCTGGTATTTGAATTGGACATTAACCAAATCGTGGAGCAAGGGGGAAATAGTTGTGAAATTATTTCCTCGTTTTGTTCAAAAAAAAACACTGCCAGATGGGACAAATTACAAATAAATTTCACCCTCTACCTACTTGCATTCACCTCCCGTAACACCCCCCCCCCCACACACACACACAATGAAGATACGACCGCGCCAGTTTTGTTGATGTGGCCACTTGTCCGCATATCGACATCATTTGTTGCCGAACATCGGAGAGACATAGTAAGCCCGTGTGATCCTCGCCCCCCTCCCACACTGGTCATCGGCTGGCTGCTCTTCTCTGAAGAGTCACCACCGTGCAGGCCGTTCTTTCCAAGAAACCCTATTCATGCTCTAATGGCCACCACGAGGAGTCTGCCCCACCCAAGTTCTCATGGCTGCATGTTATTTCATCCCCGTGCCTGTTGGAACGCATAGAGATAAACAAATCTTTTTCCCTACGCGGTACTTCCAAGATCAAGCCGAGTTAGAAGGCCACGAGTATTACCACTAGACGCGCAAGTGCGGATTATCGATGCAGCGCGTCGATGCAGTATAGTCCCACGATCCGATCCAGCCGATCCAATCCCGCGATCGTCAAAGTACTGAACGTACATCACCTCTGCCGGTATCCACACGTACAAGGAGGAGCTCCAACGGCGGACTGGTAGGTCTGGTACGACGCATGGACTATGTGGGGCTAGGGTTGCCAACGCATGAGAGTGGAGTAACGTGCCCGCTGGGCAACCTGTGCCCCTCTTTATATAGCGAGTGGTAGTGGGCTTCACAACGCTTGTGCCTCATTCCCTCTGTGAGTCCGACTCATAAACTCAGTCCATTTCCGGTTCGGGTCCAACCCGACCAATATACCTGCTCCCACCCTTAAGTGTGCAAGATCGCAAAAAGCATATGCAATAAAATACTATAATCAACTTGTTATAAGGTCAATATTCATCGGATCCCAGCAAACACATCATATAGAATGACATAAGATCAATCTCGATCATGATAAGCAGCTCACGAGATCTAAACATGGAGACATATGAGGAGGAGACAACCATCTAGCTACTGATATGGACCCGGAGTCCAGGGATGAACTACTCACGCATCACTCATAAGAAGTTAACACATTATCCGTTATAAGCCTCCCCGGTAGAAAGGGTGATTGCTCCTCTACAATTATCTCATCAAGAATTCCCCTTAACCGGTTAGCTAAAACCTTTGAGCAGATTTTGTAAATAACATTACACAATGAAATAGGTCGATACTGAGTGACATTCCATGGGTTCCTAATGTTGGGGATAAGAACAATCACTGTTTTATTTATCTCCTATGGCATATGTCCTCCCCACAAAAAACAAGGACTACCTCTGTAACATCCTTTTTAATTAGCCTCCAGTGTCATTGATAAAAACCCGCATTGAAACCATCACATCCGGGAGCTTTTGAAGGCCCCATATAAAATAACGCTTGTTCAACTTCCAGCTCGGTGAACGGTCTGGACATAACTTCATTCATTCCGTCTGTCACACGTGACTCGACATGGTGGAGAACCGACTCGACGTCGATCTCCTCGTATTGTTCATACAGTGCCATATAAAAACCTTGCACTTCCGTCTGCACCTCCTCCTTGCTCTCACATAAAATACCATGATCATCCTCCATGGACCGAATACGGTTCTGATTCCTTCTAGGAGATGCACGCGCGTGGAATTACTTTGTATTCCTACTGCCTGCTTGTAGCCAATCCGCTTTGGCATGCTGTCGTGCCAACGTCTCCTCCTTAGAAAGGAGGTCATTCAGTTGCAGTGCTAGTTCCTTCTCCCGCCTAGAAACTCCCGGTGCAAGGAATGTGCTCTCTCACGCTCGAATTCCTTCCGGACTTTCTTTATCTTCTTGTTAATATCGCCAAACTTCCGAGTCTTCCAATCAGTGAGATTAATTTGCGTGTTTGTGAGAGCTTCATTTAGCCCCAGCAGACCACCATGTCCCGCTCCCATGCTCCACCCTTGGATCACCGCCTGATCATAAGAACTCTCCTTCTGCAACGCCTCCTAATAAATAAAGGATCGGCTCCCTGCATTCCCCCCCAATATCGACTAACCGTCGAAGTCTCACTACCAAAAAGCAATTATTCGAACTTGGAGTTGAAATATGTCTCACTGTCATTGCCGATTATCGGCCGATATTTGTAACAGAGCTGTCATTGCCGATTACAAGTTCCACAGAGCCGGATCTGCTAGAAACCTATCAAGTCGCACCTTAATATTTGCTAGCCCTTCCTGTCTGTTATCCCATGTAAATGGAACACCATCGTAGCCAAGATCTTGGAAGTTACAGAAATAAATGGTATCTCTTAAACCTTCCATCCGCCACTCATGCCTGTCATTAGCCCCAAAGTACTCCGAATTATCGATAATCTCATTGAAATCGGCACCACACAGCCATGGTAAATCACTCTGGCCCCTTCGCCACCTCAAAAGTTCCCAACCTTGTCGCCTCTCACTTCTACGCGCCTTCGCAGAGAAATCAGTAAATCTCCATTCCTTCATGTCACCCCCTATATTCATCACCTTCACATTAATATGTTGGTTAGACACAGTATTGAGGGTCACTTCGACTTCTTTCGACCAAAATAAGGCGAGACAGCCACTTAAGCCATCATTGCTTATGGGCACACATCATGTAAAACCTAACCGTGAGGTAAGGTCTGCCACTCTTTTCCCATCTATCTTTGTCTCACAAATAAACACTAGCGCGGGCACTTCCAACCTCACGATATTGTGAAGTTGAAGAACTGTCCCCTGGTTCCCAAGCCCGGCCGCGACAATTCCAACATATGCAACTCATTGCTCCTGGCGGGACCGCACCGCGGCCACCGCCAATGAATTGTTTGTCTCCTCGCTATCCACATCTTGCTTCTTCTTTTTGGAATCACTACTATCATTCCTTGACTCACTAGATAGTTCTTCCTCGCTCTACCTCTTGTTATTCAGAGTGTCTTGGTCCGTCAACAGCAGGGGTTTAGGACTAGGCTTGGTTACTGGATCAGTATTCATATTAACCTTTCGATACACCTCTGATCTCCGTCTTCCGCGCCCTCTAGAACCTGCACCCTGCCGCCCAACCATGCTACCCCTTAGGTTTGAATTGTAAACCCATGGTGTGCCTTCTTGCTTCCAGTATTCTCCGGTGTGGTGGCCTCATCACCTGGTTCCACCTCATCATCATAATCCCCAAAACCTTCCTCCTTCTCCCAATTACCTCCGGAAGCAGATTCGCTGCTCCACTGGGCACTAGCAGCCCAGCTCATCTTATTATAATGCCAACGGATACAATCATTATATGGCAGCCTCCCTTGCGCATCTCGCTTCCCAGGATCGGGACAGTACACTTCAACATGGTCAAGCAGACCACAGGAAAAACAAAAGTAAGGAAGGTTTTAGTATTGTACATCATAGAACACTGTCTCCCCCGACTTTGCAGACTGCAACTGCACCCATCTCATTAGTGGCTCCTTGGTATTGATCCAAATCCTCGCCCGCAGCGACTCACCAAAGGCAAAGCCTCTAGCATATGTATCCACCTTGATAGTCTCTCCTAGCATAGCCGCAACTTTCTTTGGCCATGGTGGGTACCTCAGATTAAAAGGGAGATTAATCACCCTAGCCCAAATCTGTAACCTCTCAAATTTCCAGTCCGACGGACGTGTGCGACAGTCAAAAATCTCTAGAACTACAACATTCTTGCCGACCATCCATGGACCTCCCTCCCAGATCCTATCACGATCACAGAGCCTCCGCCATTGTCTCCAACCGGGCTGAAGGACAGACCCCGGGGATTTCCCCATGCCGGACACAGAGCCTCCGCCATTGTCGACGCATGCATAATCCTACGCTGCAGGATTTTTCCGACCAACGCCCACTGCGGGGCACCTCCACCATCCTCCTGATCTTCCACCACCAGCTTTGCACTCTCATTCCCAGACAAATTCATGTTCTCCATCATCCTCTGCACACCCTCGCTGCCCTGATCTTTCCGACCCGAACATGACATTGCCACAACCGATCTCCGACCTAAAACCAGCCTCTTCACCGAGCGCACCAAGGACGGGAAAGGACACCAGGTCCCCCCTTGATCGTCTCGAGTGCTGCCACCAACGAGAGGGTTGACGCTAGGTCGAGTTAACTTTGATCACGATCTCTAGCCTCCTCCACGCGCCTCAAGGTTAGATGGCCTCGGGCGCCGCCTCTGCCACTCGAAACCCTAACAAAACGGTTCGGGGCCAACAATTAATCATTGGTCATAGTGTATAGTGGAACTCCACTCTACTCGCGTGCATGAAGCTTCACTTGTCCACAAATCCCCTTGACTAATTCTAGTGCATGCAAGTACTCGACTGATGGCTGCAGTCCGGCGGCCGCTTGAACTGAACTTTCTCTATCTCGCTTGGTGCAGTACTCTCTTGCCGATAACGCCTCTGCCATGTTTATGCATACAACTAGATAAAGCTTAGCCGGCTACTAAAACAACATAATGCAATTAGAAATAAACATGAGACTAAACCTATACTACAAGATGAACACCAACAACTTGAAAAGACTATATATTATCAATTCGGCAATCTATGTCATTGTTACTAAAGGCTGTTAGTCCTTTTACACGTTTCATATGTTCCAAAGCATCAATACCATGCATTGGAGTTTCTTACAGAAGTAGTATGGTAACCTTACCAATGTCTTTATCTTATGGTGGGCTTGAAAAGACTATATCCATTCGGCAATCTATATCATTGTTAACCTAGACAGAATGGGAGATGGGCAACTTCTCAATTAGTACCATATTTTCCACAGGAGAAAAACCATACATCATCTCTTCTTGCCGAACTATCAACACTGGTAGAAAATAGGGTTGTAGTCCCGGTTCGCCAGGGCCTGTAGTCCCGACCCAGCAACCGGGACTAGCAATGCGCGACTAAAGACCCCACTCTATAGTCGCGCCGACTGCGAACCGGGACTAAAGGCCCGTCCACGTGGGCGGGTGGCGGAGCCAGGAGCCGGAGGACATTTAGTCCCGGTTGGCCACATGAACCGGGACTAGATTTATTTCGTAATTTTTTTAATTCATTTGGTTTCTAATTATTTTTCGCACCTTTTTTTCACTCCCTTTTTTTTCAGAATTTGTATTATTTGCTTAGTGTCTAACTACAATTATCTCTAGTCAAATAACTTACTCATGGTCAAACTTCCCGCTCGGTCACCCATCCTCCCACTACTCTAGCACTAGCACGCTTAACTTCCGAGTTCCATCCCGTCCCGCATCCAAGTGTTTCGCACGCATGTATGTGATACTAGTATCATATCAATCCTATTAACATGAGACTCGATGCCACATTTCTCTATTGTCTGAATTTCAAATAAATCTTTTAATAAACAAAAGTAATGATGTAATTAATTATTTTGAATAAATAAATAAACTTTAACTTTTAATTTGTATTATTTCTAAAAATACAAATAAAATATCAAAAAATTAAGAAAAATAGAACTAATTCATTTTAAAATCTTAATAATACAAATAATATGTCAAAAAATGAAGAACAATAATACTAATTCATTTTAAAATCTTAATAATACAAATAATATGTCAAAAAATTAAGAACAATAATACTAATTCATTTTAAAATCTTAATAATACAAATAATATATCAAAAAATTAAGAACAATAATACTAATTCATTTTAAAATCTTAATAATACAAATAATATATCAAAAAATGAAGAACAATAATACTAATTCATTTTAAAATCTTAATAGTACAAATAATATATCAAAAAATGAAGAACAATAATACTAATTCATTTTAAAATCTTAATAGTACAAATAATATATCAAAAAATTAAGAACAATAATACTAATTCATTTTAAAATCTTAATAATACAAATAATATATAAAAAAATGAAGAACAATAATACTAATTTTTTGTTAACAGAATAGAATCTGTAGTTTTTTTGTTTTGTTTTCTTGATGTGTTTTTGTTTTTGCTTGTTTTGAAACGTGTGTTTGACATAATATAGAAATAGTATAGCTAGGAATTAATATAGAAATAATATCCAAGTCATTTAAAACTATAGGAAACAAAAATAGTTTTATGAACAACAAAACACAAGTGATAACTAAATCACAAATAAATAAGTCCACACATAGTTTTATGAACAACAAAAGACAAGTGATAACAAAAGATATCCATTACATAAGTCTCACAATACGGAACATTACATAACAAAAGATATCCATTACATATGTATACTAAGATAACCCATTACATGCATACATCTATGGCTCCGTCGAGTAGATGCGGAACAACTCGTAGGAGACATATGCATCTATGGCCGCATACTTGACGTTCGTCAAGTCCAGTGGGGTCTTCTCCCAATAACGGTGATTCTTCGAGGGGAAATCAGACTTCATCCTTTCGTAGCCCTCGTGGATCAAGGCAGTTGCCATGACAGCCATCCCGGTCTTTGGCCCCTTCAACTGGATAAGATTCTGAAGATCAATATAGTGATCTTCAGGTATCATAATACCCAAGCGCATCAACTTCGGACGGTCGTGCGTGATGTCAACGCGGCAAAAGTCAAACCCCATGTTGACAAGAAAATCAACAAGGGCCGGACAATACTTTGAACTACTGCAACAACAAAAATTTGATACGTGTTAGATATGTTGCAACACATGTATTCTTCACATGCAACAAAAAAATCGAAGATGCAAGATTGTACGTGTGCATTACCTTGACCATTGGAAGATCAACACGGACTCCTTGAACGCAATCTGGATGACGGCAACATCCCTCTGATTCGCCGTGTACTCCAGATCAAGCCCGAAGAACCGGTGTTCATCGGGAGAGGCGAAATAGAGATTGGTTAAATAACCAAGAGCACCGGGCAGCCTCTCGCAACTGTTGGTGTAGCACACGTCGAGAAGCTTGCCGCATGGTGTGGGACCTTGGTATTCCTCCCAAACTTCAGCCATGGCGTGTGTGCTTGGTGAAGATCGAAGAGATGAGGAGGAAGACAGTACAGAGAAGAGAGCAGGGAAGAAACAGAGACTCCGACGCGCGCTGTGGAATGGCGCCCTTCTGCCTCGCTCGCGGAATAAAAACCGTCGCGCGGGTAGGCGAGCAATTTGATCTTTAGTCCCGGTTGGCCACGCCAACCGGGACTAAAGGACCAATAGTCCCGGGCGGCCAGGTCAACCGGAATTAATGCCCTCCACGTGCCTCAACGCGCTTCCCAACCCGCGACGTATGACCTTCTGTCGCGGGTCTCCTCCCGACCCGGGACTAAAGACTCATTAGTCACGGTGCGCGACGTTTGGGGACTGATGGGGGCGTATGGAAGGCCTTTTTTCTACTAGTGCAAGGTGGTGCATGGTAAACTAAAATTTCTTGCCATAAACAGTTCAGCTGTCAACAAGAAAACAGGTTGATCAGTCTAGAAGCTCATCAAGCAATTAAGTGACAGTTGGGCATCTAGCGGCAACCATGTGTAACTTAGTTCTGGCGTTTAGTTGTCAGACATATCAATATCCCATAGCCTAGTAGACGGATCACCAAGTGATCAGTAAACTTTTGATTAATTTGCTAGACGCTGTTGTTTACACAGGAAGTTTTTTTTTTTTAGTTAGCAAGAATGAGTTGTTGAGATTATAGCTGAATGTTGCATGCCATCTTTCTCTGACAATCAAGGTTAGCTGTGGTGGAATTAAGGATCTGCTTAGTATCGACTAGTAGACAACAACTTAACAATGAAGATGAATTAATAATGGAATAAAATTTGAATCGAATATCTCCCTAGGTCGCTTACACAGTATGGTTCGTCAGTTAGTACGCACAACACTCCGAGATTAAGAAAAAAAAAAAGGAAACTGCTGAGCGTCCCCCGGGGGATGGAAAATTTCCATCCCCCGCCTCCCCCTGCTGACACCTGTCCCTTTCTTTTTGCCAAATCCCACTTTTGCTCCCCGTAGCAAAAAATAGCCCCGCTTTTGCTCCCTGTAGCAAAAAAAAGTCCCGCTTTTGCTCCCGTAGCAAAAAGACGTTTCACCCCAAAAAGAACAGAAAAATGTCAGACCTCGCCGGAGACTCGCCGGAGACCTCGCCGGAGTTACTGTAGCAATTTTTTTTTGCTACAGTAGCAAAACGTCGATTTCGCCGGAGACTTTTGCTCGCCGGAGGAGTAGCAGAGCAAAAAAATTATACTAAAAAAGCAAAACAATAACGTTATTGTAGCAAAAAAATTATGCTATTAGAGCAAAACCTCGGACCTCGCCGGAGTTACAGTAGCAAAAAATTTGTACAAAAAAAGCAAAAAAAAATCCGTATTGTAGCAACTATTTGTACAGAAAAAAATTCGCCCCGGATATACAATCCCACACTGCCAGTCTTCGGGAGCATCAGAGTCGGTCTTCGTGAGCATCTGTTGAGTGCTATCGGAGCAGCGGGAACCTCGTCAGATCCCCGCAAATCCCCGCCGTCCCCCAAATCCCCGCCGCCGCCACCCCCAAATCGGAGCAGCGGGAGCATCAGGGTCTACCACCCCCAAATCAGAGCACCGGGAGCATCAGAGTCTACCACCCCAAATCCCCGCCGCCGCCACCGACGGGTTCACCACGGAGGAGCTCGAGTCGCTGCTCTTCCTGCCGTCCGATGGCGTCGACGAGGCCGGCTACCTGAATGCCTCGCCGCCCCTGCTCCACTCCCCGCCCGCATCCGCCGACAGCGCCTCGCCACCCGAGGACGCCTCCGAGTCGTCTAGGTGCGGCGCATGGCGAGCCCCCGCCACCGCCGCCGCGGCCGCAGATGAAGAAGACGGCCCCGAATCAAGCCCTTCACCACGGCGGTTCGCTCCCTCAAATACGCCCCGCCCGCACGCCAGCCCGCGCGAAGGAGCGTCGATCACCGTGCCGCCTCGGAGTGGTCAGCGGAGGTTGCTTGATTGCTGTCTGGCTTTGCCCTGTCTGTTCGCCGGACAGGATGATGGGCGGGCCGACTGCGAGCAGCGGCCGGAGGCGCAGGTGGACGCAGGGGACGAGGGGATCCAGGCGCGCGGAGGCCACGCCGGCGCCGGAGGAGGGCGAATCAACCGCACCAACGCGGCGTGCTGACACAGGTTAGCATCTGCGGCGGTGGCTGTCCGCGCCGCAGCCCGAGGCGAGGTTCGTCGCCGCGACGGACAGGCAGCGGTTGCAGCTCCGACCGCCGCTTGCAGCTCCACCAAATGCCCCATCGGGCTTGGCCCTTGCATCCCAGCGGCACGGCCTAGAAGCAACAGGAACGGAGAAAGGAAACGGAGAAGAAACGTGGGGAGGCAGTTGACTATGGAAGAGATAAGGTGGAGGGGGGCCTTCCGTTCGCTTGTAGACGCGTGGCGGACGTAGGAGCCGGGGGACGCGAGAGCGCGATCCCCCGGGTTATCCTCAGCGTTTTCCAAAAAAAAAGCACGTTGCATTGCATGCAGTCTCAGCATATTAATGACAAATTTTTTACCACTAAGCTACAAGCTCCGGGGGAAACACCCAGGTTAGCTCCTCTGGGAGACCTCCCCTCAGGTATACCCTATACCAAAAATCACTGGAACAAGAATCAGTCCTCGGAGCGCTCACAGTTTGGGATCTCATATGAAATACATCGTCCGTGTCAATAAAATAAATAGCATCCTTTTGTATCTCCTTGCTGCACGAAGCAGAGACAGACTTGCAGAACCTTCTACTGATAAAAAGCGTCTGGCCAGCTATCTCCTCCCTCACCGGCACCCACTTGGCTGCCCTGATGTCGGCCTCGAAAATCTCTACCTTATGGGTGAAGTTATATAAAGCGTCAATAGGTGGTAGCACTTGTCGCCTCAACATGAGTAGCTTCCCACATGACTCAATCAAGTAGAATTCGTACGGGGACTCTTCATCATCCACAAATTTGATTGCATGACCAATTTTATCGTCATCGGTCATCTTCATCAAGTCATAAGTTTGTTCGTCATCGTCCCCTATCTCATCGAGTGCATCAACATTGTTCTCGTCCTCGTCCTCGGTTTCACTGCTATCGTCACCTTCCTCATTGTTGTCAGGGCCATCATCATCATTATCATTATCATCATTATTATCATCGTTATCATCACCACCACCGTTGTCATAACCATCTTCGATGGCATGATCATTATAGTCTTCCTCGTTGCCCCATATATAAAAATCTTCCCCGATGACAACCTTGCCGTCAATAACCATGGGTACTCCGTCATCATCAGAGGTGATTTCAAGGAAAACGAGATCCTTATCCACAGTGATTCCGTAAAGTCTGTCTCCAAGAAACGCAACATCGGCGATGAGGGTGAGGGGACCTGCATGCCACTCGGGCAACCACACGCCCTTCCCACGCCGAGTTAAGATGATGGGGCAGCTACAGTGGTTTGTCAGGATAGCAATGACGTCATCCGGGGTCGACCACAAGAGCACCTTGCGGATCGTGAAAATCTCGGGGACATGGCCGATGGCAGCGTCCAACTCGGGGAGCGATAATGTCGTGCTAGAAAACTCATTGTGCAAGAGGTACCTGCGCTTGTTCTCCGCTTCCATGCAGTTGATGGCGATCCAGCCATCGGTGGAGCCAATGCACCTCGTGTTCTCGGGGAAGGCGAACATGCCGTTATGAAAACGATCGCTGTCGGTAGAGCAGATGGCGGTTTCAGGGTAGGGGACAAGGCGGCGCAAAACACGGTCGACGGGGTTCAAGAACCCGCCAGTCGGAAGCATGATCCACGGCAGCTGACGTGGAGTTGGGCGGCCCCCAGCCGAGCACCAGGAACGGCACACGGCCTGGAAACGGATACGTTCAAAGGGCAAAAAGATGCGGGCATAGATCAGGGCGAGGAGGTCCTCTGGGAGTTCAGACCACATCGGCGACATTCAACGGCACTTCACACAGGCGGTTATATGTGCGAGCAGGCCGTTCGCCGCTTGTCTTGCCGCCGGCTGGGATTCGCTCCTGACCTATGCGTTTGGCGAAACACGTGTAAAGATCCATTGTTTGGTGCTGCGTTTGCATTATAAAACTCTTACTAAAACTAGAGTTAGGCTCCACGTCCAATGCCGGTGGTTCCGTTTCTGGAAACTATTTTTTTTTTCGTAACATGGCAAAACGAATTTAGAGAGAGCCCAAACTATGCTACGTATTACTCCTTACGTGACCAAAGATAACACTAAGCAAATTAACCTGCTGAACGTACACGGATTGCACTTCAACCTACAGAAAACAATTGCGTTTGCCATATATATGTGTTTCACATATCCCGGTGAATTCGGATGATATACTACAGACACTGGTAGATGCACTCCGTACGTCGTCTTGATCTCACGGTTCATGTTCTAGACCTTGTTGTTTCTCCCCATTTCCTAGTGTCTCCTCTTCCTATACACGCTACATACGATTGATATGATTGAATGATTCTTTCCAAACCATGTGTGAGTGGTTCTATGCTACGTACTCTCCAAAGAATGAAAGAAAATAATAGTTTCTATTGTACTCCATCCGATCTCATATTAAGTGGCCTAAAAATGGATATCTCTAGACATGTTCTAGTCTAGATACACCTATTTTTGTCTAATTTTGTGACACTTTATATGAGACGGAGGGAGTAGTTTTCATACTAGTTCTCTCTTATTAACTCTGACTCTCAAGACCTAGCCTGTGAGCTCTATTCATGTGTGGACTATATATAGCCAAACAATACTGCGTGAGGACAACATGGATGAATTAGTGGGCCATGTATAGATTTCAATGTATGGTAATCACTTGTAAAACAAAGTAGGTACAAAGTGTATAATATTAGAAAAGAATGCTTCCACTACATTTAAATTTTAAAATAGACACAAGCCTTTAATTATTGCTTTAAGAAAAGTAGCTAGCGTGTAGGCCGACCTACTTGCTCACACTACAGGAATCTGTCTATAGGCCGACGGCCAGAGGCCGTCGGCACAGATCAGAACCCCGTCGGCACAGGCTGTGCCGACGGTGGCCGTCGGCACCTCGCCTTCGGCGTATCCCCTCGTCGGCTCAGGTACTTTGGCCATCCGCACATGCAATTGCCGTCGGCACATGGATATGGTGGGCTCCACCTTGGTCTGACAGTGGGCCCATGTTGTCAGCGCGTTGGGCTGGTGGAGGACGATGTGCCGTCGGCACAACGTGGGACACGTGGCGTGCACTGGTGCGCTCCTGGGGGAGGGGATATGCCGACGGCAATGCCGTCGGCACAGGCCTGACCATTTGGTCAGCGCAGGGCCTGTGCCGACGGCATTGCCGTCGGCATAGCCTCTGCCCAGGTTTTTTTTTGCTCTGTTTTCTGCTGTTTTCGTTCCAAAAATCACAGAAAAATCACAAATAATAATCCAATCCAATAGAAACATCTAGAAGCTCAGTACCATCATTATTAACCATCAAAACATCCATACAAAGCTTGTTTAATGTCATACATCGATACACATACATCCATTGATCCAGATATATCCATACATCGATCAAGAGGCATCCCTAGCTAGCTACAGACGGTCCGGAGGAGAAGGGGTGAAGCCCAAGTCTCCCCTCGTGAAAATGGGCCGATCGTGTGTCGCGTCCGTCGAACCAGCTCCGGAGCCACCAGGCGAGGAACCAGGAGGAGTGGCCGAAGCACGGCCATGAATCGGTGTCGCCTGGCGCGAACCCGGGGAGCCACTAGGAGAAGCCCGGCCAAAAGTCGCGTTCTCCGAAGCTCCAGTACCCTACATGTTCGAGCACGAGTTAGACACTTTAGAGGCAAAGTAAATCAGTAATCGACGTGTGGAAAAGAAACATACCGGGGTATCTTCGTAGTATGTGAGGGCAAACTCTTCCCTCGATGTGAATACCGGGATCGGCCTTGGCCCATCAGGACGCTCTCCTAGAGGCGGTCCTCGCTCTCCGGTGGTCATCCACCTCACCATCGCCTACAAGATGGTTTAGATGTCATGTGTTGCCAAGATGGTTTAGACTTGTCATATTTTGCAGAAATATGGATTGAAACTTACAGTCTCTAACTCCCTAGTGTACGCAGTGGAGGCTTCACTCCTCTGCTGCCACGCCTATAGGTCCTCCTTGTACTTCGCATAAGCGGCGGCATAGGCTGCATCAAACTCCGGCTACGATTTAGGAAACAAGTTAATATCGAGAACTTAGCAATGCAGAGGGGAATGTCAGAAAACATGATGAGAATGAGAGAACAACTTACATCGGCAGAGGCAGAGGCAGATCCAGAACACCGTCGACGACGCTGGACAGGGACGGCGTCGGCGGGGAGGGCAGGCTTGATACGCGTGAGGCTCGCGGTAGGCATGGCCACCTTATCAAGGACTTTAAGACGGCCGTGCTCCCTCCTGTTCCCTCCCAACATCAACGCCGTCTCGTCGTACTCGTGCTCGATGGGGTCCTCGACCTGCGGGTGCAGAATCTGGAACGCCGAGCAGTAAGACTGCAAGTCCTCCTCGGCTGTGCCGTAGTACTCAGGAGCCGAGGGCGTGGCGGCGTCCGAAACGGACTTCTTCTGCCTCATCTTCTTCCACGCCGCCAAGTAAGTAACTGGCACCCCACTCTGACCCTTCTGCATCGCAAAAGTAAACGTTATGTGTATCAAGTAGAAACATGCATGTATGTATATACCATCTTCTTCTTGAAGCTGTCGGTGCTGAGGCTTCCTCCACTGTGGGTCCCCCCGTGGCCTCGGTTCCTCCTGTTCCGCTTGCTCACGGCATCGAAGTCGGCGTCTTCCCCGGCCCACCTCATAGCCAGCGCCGCCCATGCATCCTCGTGTCTTTCGGCCCAGCCGGGAATGACCTAAGAATGCAATAGTGAAGTAAATAGGAGGCAATGCAATGGCAACTTAACTGAAAATGTAGAATGACATAGATAGTTTACTTACCGTCATGAAATCCTCGACTGTCATCTTGGGCGGGTCATCGACATTCTCATGCTTCTTGGCCCTTTTGCCCTTCTCAGCCATGAACGCACTGATGGCGGTGTGCTTCTGGTTGTACCACACCTGGCGGGTCAACCTCACGCAAGCCGCGCGGAGAGTCCGAACCGCCGCGGCTCTATCCTCCTCAAGCACCCGGAAAAAGCACTTCAATCATACATGCCTGATACACATAGCTTGGAAACTATTCCTCGTGAATCAAATAGGATGAGAATCACGTAGGGCTACACAAGCACACCTCAGAGTTCATGTTCCCATCACAGAACACCCCAACCCTGTCACTTTGGGCATCAAAAGAAAGTACTAATAAATAGCACAACCTATCTCTTAAATAGTATCTTTCTAATCAATCTACAACACCCGCATTGTCATCTTGGCACTATAGAGATTGTACCAAACACAAGCATCAATAAACCTCATGATTCCAATTCAATACAACATAGTAAAAAGAAGTTCATGATAAGTAACTCTCTAATTCAGGCTCCATATAGTCACAAACGACACACCCGCACAGTCACAGTGGCACGGTGGAACAAAGGTGCCTCCGAAAAATTATACTAGTTAAAACCAATTGAGTATAGAGGATCCGTTACATAATAAAGAGGAAACATATATATGTGACCACAATCAAAATGACATCATGAGAGAGAGAGATAACCGTATAGCTACTAGCACGAGCCCTTAGCCCCGAGGAGGGATTACTCCCGCATCATCATGGTAGGCAGGAACGACGATGGAGATGGCACCGTGGGCACTTCCAGGGCCCCGCAGGGTGCCAAAACAAGAAGTTTTGAATGGCGGCGAAGCTCAGACGTGTTTCTGCAAAAATCCTCCAGGCATCTTCTCTTTTACGTCAAGATGGAATTTATGGACGAAGAAGTGACACGAGTCGGTGCCTCAGGCCCCTAGGTGGGTCCCAGGCACAGATGTGTGTTGGCCACGCCTCGAGAGGCCTTGTTCGCCCCTTGGCTCCCCTCTGGCTCTCCTTCTGGCTCCCGGGGTCTTCCGGTGAATAAAAAATCTTTAAACATTACCAACTTATTCTGAGCACTTTAGTTTTGCGGTTTTTTCTACAATTCAAATAAAAAAATAGACAGAAACTAACAATGGGAATCTTGGTAATAGGTTAGTCTAATAAATGATAGAAAACAAAGAAAAACATCGGGAAAACATGTAGAAAACGAACATTGAGAATAAAAAAAAAGATATGTTTAGGACATATTAGTATGCCAAGTTTAACTCCTGGTCGTCCTCGAGTAGATAAGGGATACCAAAATAATTTTTGAAGTGACATGCTACCAAAAAAATCCTAATCAAATAATAATATAAAACATGTAAACTAGAATCAAACGATGTACGCTGGCGGTAATGTAGTACCGCCGGTGTGTTGGTCCCACGGTTGTTCGCCTATGCTAAGCCAAATGTGTCCGCCGGAGGTAAGGTTTTCTCTAGTAGTGGGAATATGTGTGGCGTAGATATGTAGCTAGGTATTTCAAACAAACAAAACAGCCCAATTATGAGTGTTTATAAATTGCTTGAATAAACGATATGTGAAGTGATTGGAGGAGTCATGTTTCTGTGTTTTGTGGATCATAGTATATGACTACAAAATTACAGGTGCTTGCATTGTCTGTTCCTACAATGCTATGTATTATCTTTAGACCACCCACAGTGTGTGAAAAAAGCGATTCAATTGCCCTATAGAACCGCATCACCACAGTGCAGCGAACCGATGTTTCGCTTCAGAGCAGAGAAGTGATTCAACATCATGGTTCGGTTCATAGCAATTAAAAATGAATTTTTTGCATAGCGTCATGGTCGATCAGCTAGTGCAATTGCAGTTTCTTGCTTGGTCTGGGCTTGACCTGGGCCCCATAGTACAGGATTGATGCGGCTCCATACAATGCAAAGAACAGGCAGCGATTCATGTCAGACTACTTTTTTCTTTGAACCGGCGCAAAATGTGTTTGGTCTTAGCGCCTTAAGGATAGTACCCAGAACGATTGATACCGTAATATTAACCCAAATTCATCGGAATTAAGTCATCGATATGTTACACTAAATTTATCTACTTCCATTGTCTATTAACACAATCGTACAATTTGTGATGTGAATATTTGCATATTACTTGAATACTTCTTGCACAAACTGTTTGGAGGAGCCATGTGAGTATGTTGGTGTATCATAGTACTTGACCGTAAATTACTGGGTTTTTTGGTTGTTTGTTCGTACTTCGCTCTTATTAATTAGAATGACATGCATCATGATTAGACAATAATGAGAAGGATTGATACAACAATATTATCCTATATTTCATCGACTTTGTGCGATGCAAATTGTTACTGTATATTAAAACACTCCAATTAACTCTACCGACCATACTATGATAGAACATACACTTTGTTATTACGAGTGTTTACACATTTTCTTGACAAAACCCGGTGAAAAGTGCTGAGAGGTATCGTGTTACGTTTGCGTACCATAGTACTTGACAATAAATCACTTGTTTTTAAGTGGTTCATTTCCCATATGCCTTAAATTATGTGTAGGATGACAAGAGATCGTGACAGGGTGAGAAAGAGAAACATTAATTGAGAGACTCATCATATATACAACTCTACTCCTTTGTATATATGTAGTTGTAGAAAACTTCCATTTCCACATTATAATCTACTAAGACAATATGAAAGCACGAGAATTGTACACGTGTAGAACATTCTTGAGCATATGTAGGAATAGTAGGCACCAGGAGGCACACCGTTTCTGTTATTCGCTCGTGAATGTAGCACTCTTTTGTGGGTTCATTTCGCATGTTGTTCGTTCGGCTCGTTTAATGAGTAAGGCTAAGTCCGTCGAGAAGGAGACGTAGTGCATAGTGGTAGTGGTTCTGCTGAAGGGCAAAATGCAGAGGAGTCTAAATAAATAATGATGATATAGAGATAATTTTATTTGAAATGAAATACTTAGCTTCGTATTTTTGGTGGAAAGCTTATTCGAATAGAGCTATGTGCTTTCGTTGTGAATACCAATGCCAACATCAGCATTAGCCTTATTATCTTTTTGTATTGTAACCGAAGGGATCGAGTTTGTGAAATATAATTTGGCTGGTCTGGTATTTGAATTGGATATTAACCAAATCATGGAGCAAGGGGGAAATAGTTGTGAAACTATTTCACTCGTTTTGTTAAAAAATAAACACTGCCAGATGGGACAAATTACAAATAAATTTAACCCTCTACCTACTTGCATTCGCCTCCCGTAACACCCCCCCCCCCCCACACACACACATACACACACAATGAAGATACGACCGCGCCAGTTTTGTTGATGTGGCCACTTGTCCGCATATCGACATCATTTGTTGCCGAACATCGGAGAGACATAGTAAGCCCGTGTGATCCTCGCCCCCCCCCCTACACTGGTCATCGGTTGGCTGCTCTTCTCTGAAGAGTCACCACCGTGCAGGCCGTTCTTTCCAGGAAACCCTATTCATGCCCTAATGGCCACCACGAGGAGTCTGCCCCACCCAAGTTCTCATGGCTGCATGTTATTTCATCCCCGTGCCTGTTGGAACGCATATAGATAAACAAATCTTTTTCCCTACGCGTTAGATCAAGCCGAGTTAGAAGGCCACGAGTATTACCACTAGACGCGCAGGTGCGGATTATCGATGCAGCGCGTCGATGCAGTATAGTCCCCCGATCCGATCCAGCCGATCCAATCCCGCGATCGTCAAAGTGCTGAACGTACATCACCTCTGCCGGTATCCACACGTACAAGGAGGAGCTCCGACGGCGGACTGGTAGGTCCGGTACGACGCATGGACTAAGTGGGGCTAGGGTTGCCAACGCATGGGAGTGGAGTAACGTGCCCGCTGGGCAACCTGTGCCCCTCTTTATATAGCGAGTAGTAGTGGGCTTCACAACTCTTGTGGCTCATTCCCTCTGTGAGTCCGACTCACAAACTCAGTCCATTTCCGGTTCGGGTCCAACCCGGCCAATATACCTGCTCCCGCCCTTAAGTGTGCAAGATCACAAAAAGCATATGCAATAAAGACTATAATCAACTTGTTATAAGGTCAATATTCATCGGATCCCAGCAAACACAGCATATAGAATGACATAAGATCAATCTCGATCATGATAAGCAGCTCACGAGATCTAAACATGGAGGCATATGAGGAGGAGACAACCATCTAGCTACTGATATGGACCCGTAGTCCAGGGATGAACTACTCACGCATCACTCATAAGAAGTTAACACATTATCCGTTATAAGCCTCCCCGGTACAAAGGGTGATTGCTCCTCTACAATTATCTTATCAAGAATCCCCTTAACCGGTTAGCTAAAACCTTTGAGCAGATTTTGTAAATAACATTACACAATGAAATAGGTCGATACTGAGTGACATTCCTTGGGTTCCTAATCTTGGGGACAAGAACAATCACTGTTTTATTTATCTCCTCTGGCATATGTCCTCCCCACAAAAAACAAGGACTACCTCTGTAACATCCTTTTTAATTAGCCTCCAGTGTCGTTGATAAAAACCCGCATTGAAACCATCACATTCGGGAGCTTTTGAAGGCCCCATATAAAATAACGCTTGTGTTGGAACGCGTAGAGATAAACAAAACTTTTCCTACGCGATGCTTGCAAGATCTAGCCGAGGTAGAAGGCCACGAGTATTACCACTAGACGCGCAGGTGCGGATTATCGATGCAGCGCGTCGGGGCAGTGCAGTCCCACGATCCGGTCCGGCCGATCCAATCCATCGAACGTCGAAGTGATGAACGTACAACACCTCTGCCAGTATCCACACGTACGAGGAGGAGCTCCGACGGCGGACTGCTAGGTCCGGTGCGGCGGCTGGACTGAGTGGGGCTAGGGTTCCCAACGCATGGGAGAGTGGACAAACGTGCCCACTGGGCAACCTGCGCCCCTCTTTATATAGCGTACGATAATGGGCTTCACAACACTTGTGGCCCATTCCCTCTGTGTGTCCGACTCACAAAACCAGTTCATTTCCGGTTCGGGTCCAACCCGACCAATACTTGCTCCCTCTCTTAAGTGTGCGACCTTGCAGGCTCATGGCGACTTGGACACGATTGGAGTCCAACTCCCAATCGATCAATCGGTAGCGGCTCCTAGCAGAACGTGCCGACTCCCAAGTACCATTGAGTCATGACGACATACCTTTCAATGTGATATTCATCTTAGTCCCTTTTGCCTCACGATATACCTTGTCGAGCTATAGGCGATTTATCGTCATCCCTTGAATAGCTCAACTCTCTTCTCGATCTGTGACATGTGATTCCTCTGACTAACTCTTAGTCAACCGACACAGTTAACACTTAACTGAGTCGCGCATGGCCATGCTTCCTGAATCATATCACTCGAGAGGGCCCATACAATATCTCTCCATTCGGAGGGGCAAAATCCCATCTTGATTATCCACATCACGCAGCTTGCTTCTCATTCGACCCGAACTCTGCCTTTATAGTTGCCTTGTCACAGAACAACGTTTGACAGAACCTAAGTCGGTGATCCACAACTCGGATTGTGCGACAACCTCAGGTCTAAGGATTACATTGATTGAGACATGCAAATGACGACTTGATCGTTGCATCTCAATGTGGGTCAGTCCGACTTGCTAAACTCTTTATCCAAGTCCGTGAACGTTGGAATGGCATCACCATGCCCATGACAAGTGGAACCGTGTCATCAGCCAACACTCACATTAGTCTAGGGTGTGTGTCCAGCACAACCTAAATGACCAAGGACAATCTAGTATGAACAACATGAATATATAGTTCCACAATCGAATCACATATTCAATGACATATATCAGATGTTCAAAACAAGGACAACTTAATAACTTTATGAATACAGTGGAAATTACATCATACTTGATTGCCTCTAGGGCATATTCCCAACAGTCTCCCACTTGCACTAGAGTCAATCATCCTGGCATCATATGCCTAGGCATCTAATGCCCATACCTCTCGTGTGCGCCTCATGCTTAGGCTGTGGTAGCGCCTTTGTCAACGAATCTGCAATGTTTGCATCCGTGTGTACTTTGCATAACTTGATATCACCTTGTTCGACAAACTGGCGAATGAGGTGGTACCGCATGAGTATATGTTTGTTCTTCTGGTGTTGTCTAGGTTCCTTGGCTTGTGCGATAGCACCATTGTTGTCACAATATACATCCAAAGGATTGGAAGCGCCCTGAACCACACCAAGATCTATCAGGAGGTTCCTGATCCAAACAACTTCCTTTGCCGCCTCTGAGGCAGCAATATACTCAGCCTTTGTTGTAGATGCAGACACCATATCTTGCTTGGAACTCTTCCAGCTCACAGCTCCTCCGTTCATTACGAACACGTATCCAGATTGCGAAGGAGAATCATCTGAGTCTGTGAGATAACTCGCATCCGTGTAACCCTTTACACTGAATTCCTCATCACCTCCGTAAACTAGGAACATTTCCTTAGTATTTCTCAAATACTTAAGGATATTTTTAACCGCTGCCCAGTGGGCTTCGCCAGGGTCAGCCTGGTATCTTCTCGTAACACTTAGAGCATAGGAAACATCTGGCCTAGTACAAATCATGGCATACATGATGGATCCTATTGCCGAAGCATACGGAATCACACTCATCCGACTTCGCTCATCAGTTGTCGAAGGACACTGAGTCTTGCTAAGTTTTATGCCATGGGACATCGGCAAGAATCCCTTCTTGGACTCTTGCATTTTGAATTTCTTCAAAACTTTGTCCAGATATGTACTCTGACTCAATCCAATGAGCCGCCTTGATCTATCTCTATAGATCCTGATTCCTAATATGTAAGTTGCATCACCCAAATCCTTCATTGAGAAACCCCTTTCCAATGACTCTTTGGTTTCTTGCAACATCATGACATCATTTCCAGTCAGCAATATGTCATCCACATATAAGATTAGAAAATTTACTTTGCTCCCACTAAACTTCTTGTATAAACAAGAATCATGATCGCTCTTGATGAAGCCACACGATTTGACTACCTCATCAAAGCGAATGTTCCAACTCCGAGATGCTTGCTTCAACCCATAAATGGATTTCTGAAGTTTGCATACCTTGTCAGCATTAGCTGGATCGACAAAACCTTCGGGCTGTATCATATACTCGTCCTCAGTTAAATTTCCATTAAGGAAAGCCGTCTTGACATCCATCTACCATATCTCATAGTCGAAATAGGCTGCTATGGCTAACATGATCCGAATTGATTTAAGCATCGCTACGGGCGAGAAGGTCTCGTCGTAGTCAACTCCTTGAACTTGTCGGAACCCCTTCGCGACAAGTCGTGCTTTATAGACGGAAATATTTCCATCCATATCAATTTTCTTCATAAAGACCCATTTGCACTCGACGGGTCTTGCACCGTCAGGCAGATCAACCAAATTCCAAACTTGGTTTTCATCCATGGACTTTAACTCGGATCTCATGGCTCCCAGCCATGACTCGGAATCAGATCCCACCATCGCTTCCGAATAAGTTGCCGGCTCATTACTGTCTAACAGTAAAACATCTCGAGCACTCTGTAATCTGGCAGATCTCCAAGGTTCAGGTGTTGTAACTGGTGTAGGTACCACGACCGGCTCAGCCTCCAAGGCCATTGCCGACTCGCCCCTAGCTGGTTCCTCCCGAATTTCTTCGAGTTGCACCGTGCTCCCACTGACTTCCCGACTGAGAAACTCTTTCTCAAGGAAGACACCATTCCGAGCGACAAACACTTTGCCCTCTTCCCGGTTGTAGAAGTAGTACCCCAAGGTTTCCCTCGGATACCCCACGAAAATACACTTATCCGACTTGGGCGTGAGCTTGTCCGACTGAAGTCGCTTGACAAATAACACACAACCCCAAATCTTAAGAAAACACAAACTTGGCTTTTTGCCCGTCCACATCTCATGTGGTGTCTTCTCTACTGACTTTGATGGTACTCTGTTTAGTGTGAAAGCTGCAGTTTCTAGACAATAACCCCAAAATGATAAAGGTAGACTATCCGACTCATCATTGATCGTATCATGTCCAACAAGGTCCGATTTCTCCGTTCCGATACACCGTTTCTCTGCGGTGTACCCAGCGGAGTGAGTTGAGGAACTATTCCACAACTCTTTAGATGGTCATCAAACTCATGGCTCATGTACTCGCCCCCACGGTCCGACCGTAGAAACTTTATTTTCTTGCCGAGTTGATTTTGTACCTCACTCTGGAATTCCTTGAACTTTTCAAAGGCTTCCGACTTGTGTTTCATTAAATAGATATATCCATACCTACTCAAATCATCAGTGAAGGTAATGAAGTACTCATAACCACCTCTAGCTGTCGTGTTCATTGGTCCACATACATCACTATGTATTAGTTCCAACAAGTCGGACGCCCTTTCACAACTCCTTGCAAAAGGTGTCTTGGTCATCTTGCCTAGTAGGCATGATTCGCATGTCTCGAATGACTCTAAGTCAAACGAAGTTAGAAGTCCATCATCATGGAGCTTCTTCATGCGCTTACAACTTATATGACCAAGCCGACAGTGCCGAAAGTAAGTCATATTCAGATCATTTGGTTTCAACCCTTTAACATTTATGTTATAGACCGATTCACTATCAAGATTTAAAATAAATAACCTGTTCTGAACGGGTGCAAAGCCATGAAACATATCTTTCAAATATAAAGAACAACCATTATTCTTAAATCTTAATATTCGACTCATAACCTTGTCTCGTCAAACATGAGGCGGAAATAATGTTTCGACTAAGCGCTGGAACATAATAACAATTATTTAGTTCCAATAAAAATCCTGAAGGTAAATGAAGTTGCATCGTGCCGATTTCCAACGCAGCGACTCTCGCCTTGTTGCCGACCCGAATGTCAACCTCTCCTCTTGCCACGCTCCTAGTTCTTACCAGTCCCTGCAACGAGTTGCATATGTGAATAACTGATCTGGTATCAAATACCCAAGAACTATTAGGCGCATCAGCAAGATAAATGTCTATAACATTGCACACAAGCGTACCTGAGTTGGAAGTCACACCTCCACTCTTGGCTCTGTCAGCCAAATACTTGGTGCAGTTTCTCTTCCAGTGGCCATCTTGCTTGCAATAGAAGCAGTTGGCTCCGGCTGTAGGAGAAGGTTTAGTCTTTGAGGGAGCACTCTAGACAGGGCCATGGGTGCTACCTCCTGACTTATCCTTCTTCTTTTTAGTCCAAGAACTCTTCTTGAACTTAGCCTTATTCTGCACCATCAACACTTGACTGGCGCCTTTCTTGATATCAGCCTCTGCCGTTTTGAGCATCCCATGTAATTCAGTGATACTCTTATCCATACCATGCATATGGTAGTTCGAGATGAACGGACCATACGCACTAGGAAGAGAGTTCAGAATTATATCAGTAGCAAACTCTTCTTTAATTGGGACGCCCAGCCGATCCAGAGACTGAATGTAACCAATCATCTTGATTACATGCGGACTCAGTGGATCGCCATCTTTCAGCTTACAGCCCAGCAAAGCTTGAGAGACTTCATACCTCTCGGTCTTTGCCTGAGTCTGGAACATACTTTTGAGCCTTTCGATCATATCGTAGGCCTCAACATTCTCGAACTGCTGCAAGTCCGGTTCCATGTGTGCAAGCATAAGACAGCTAATTTCCGTAGACTCATCTCTAGTCTTACGGTAGGCATTCGTGACAGCGACAGTCGCATCGTCATCTGGCTCTTCTGGAAGTGGAGTTTCTAGAACATGTTCTTTCTTGTCATGCTTGAGAACTATCCTCAGATTACGATACCAGTTGGTGAAATTAGTTCCATTAAGCTTATCTTTCTCTAGGATTGACCTCAACGCAAACGCGAACAACTGAGGAAGGTTGCTAGGTGCCATTGATCTACAACAGAAAATACGCAAAAAAACTTAAGACATGTATTCATAAAAGAGCAGGCATATTAAACGCTTTAATACTTATGCTCCCACTAGAACCAACATCCCTCCGATGGTTGCTAAGTGATTCAAGATCCTAAATAAGCAAGCCGACTAGTGAGCTTTAGCATCACCGCTAGCCGTCAAGTGATCTAGGTAGGCAACACCTTGCCAATCGTATCCAATACGACTCCTGTTAGTTGGGTGACATCACATGCCCCGGCTCCCAACCTACCTCGCCCCGAGCCCCACAACCGTTGTGATGGACTCGTCTAGATTACCAAGTGCTTCTGCTTGTAAGAGTCCGACTCAAACCCACCTAACCGGAAAGAATTGGTAGCACCTCAATTTTATGAGTCCACTACCAAGAATGTCCGACTTGTGATGGTGCAGCACTGGCGGGGCGACCGACTAGACCTTCTTTGAGGGATTAAAGAATCTACCAACTATCTAAATAGAGGTAAATAGAGACATAACAATAACACAAATAAAGCAATTATAATGTGAAATGGTATGGCTCTCTTCATGGTGATCTTCATCTCCACAAAGCTTGTAAGTCGACTCGTGCCAACTCTTGTCACGTGCCATCTTACTCCATGTAGCCGACTTGTACATCGACTTGCATGCCACCCGGTTCTCCAACAAGCTACACTAGCTAGTAAATGAAAAATTACATAGAGAATCTGACACGCAGGTCCTTATACAATAAAATGACAGCACCTAGGCTCCAGCCGGCTGACATAAACATGATACGCAGATCATGTATGGATTACACAGATCACATGCACATAAGCCATACCATTCACAACTTCCTGCAAAAACAAATTATGCATAGATACAATATCTACCGGCGTTGTGAAACTCGCAACGACATCTAAGGCGCTACGACAGGGCGAAGCCGGCGGTCCTTGGGTTCCTAATCTTGGGGATAAGAACAATCACTGTTTTATTTATCTCCTCTGGCATATGTCCTCCCCACAAAAAACAAGGACTACCTCTGTAACATCCTTTTTAATTAGCCTCCAGTGTCGTTGATAAAAACCCGCATTGAAACCATCACACCCGGGAGCTTTTGAAGGCCCCATATAAAATAACGCTTGTGTTGGAACGCGTAGAGATAAACAAAACTTTTCCTACGCGATGCTTCCAAGATCTAGCCGAGGTAGAAGGCCACGAGTATAACCACTAGACGCGCAGGTGCGGATTATCGATGCAGCGCGTCGGGGCAGTGCAGTCCCACGATCAGGTCCGGCCGATCCAATCCCTCGAACGTCGAAGTGCTGAACGTACAACACCTCTGCCGGTATCCACACGTACGAGGAGGAGCTCCGACGACGGACTGCTAGGTCCGGTGCGGCGGCTGGACTGAGTGGGGCTAGGGTTCCCAACGCATGGGAGAGTGGACTAACGTGCCCGCTGGGCAACCTGCGCCCCTCTTTATATAGCGTATGGTAATGGGCTTCACAACACTTGTGGCCCATTCCCTCCGTGTGTCCGACTCACAAAACCAGTCCATTTCCGGTTCGGGTCCAACCAGACCAATACTTGATCCCGCTCTTAAGTGTGCGACCCTGCAGGCTCATGGCGACTTGGACACGATTGGAGTCCAGCTCTCAATCGATCAATCGGTAGCGGCTCCTAGCAGAACGTGCCGACTCCCAAGTACCATTGAGTCATGACGACATACCTTTCAATGTGATATTCATCTTAGTCCCTTTTGCCTCACGATATACCTTGTCGAGCTATAGGTGATTTATCGTCATCCCTTGAATACCTCAACTCTCTTCTCGATCTGTGACATGTGATTCATCTGACTAACATCAGAGAGACATAGTAAGCCCGTGTGATCCTCGCCGCCCCCCCCCCACACACACACACACTGGTCATCGGCTGGCTGCTCTTCTCTGAAGAGTCACCACCGTGCAGGCCGTTCTTTCCAAGAAACCCTATTCATGCCCTAATGGCCACCACGAGGAGTCTGCCCCACCCAAGTTCTCATGGCTGCATGTTATTTCATCCCCGTGCCTGTTGGAACGCATAGAGATAAAAAATCTTTTTCCCTACGCGGTACTTCCAAGATCAAGCCGAGTTAGAAGGCCACGAGTATTACCACTAGACGCGCAGGTGCGGATTATCGATACAGCGCGTCGATGCAGTATAGTCCCACGATCCGATCCAGTCGATCCAATCCCGCGATCGTCAAAGTGCTGAACGTACATCACCTCTGCCGGTATCCACATGTACAAGGAGGAGCTCCGATGGCGGACTGGTAGGTCCGGTACGACGCATGGACTAAGTGGGGCTAGGGTTGCCAACGCATGGGAGTGGAGTAACGTGCCCGCTGGGCAACCTGTGCCCCTCTTTATATAGCGAGTGGTAGTGGGCTTCACAACGCTTGTGGCTCATTCCCTCTGTGAGTCCGACTCACAAACTCAGTCCATTTCCGGTTCGGATCCAACCCGACCAATATACCTGCTCCCGCCCTTAAGTGTGCAAGATCACAAAAAGCATATGCAATAAAGACTATAATCAACTTGTTATAAGGTCAATATTCATCGGATCCTAGCAAACACAGCACATAGAATGACATAAGATCAATCTCGATCATGATAAGCAACTCACAAGATCTAAACATGGAGGCATATGAGGAGGAGACAACCATCTAGCTACTGATATGGACATGTAGTCCAGGGATGAACTACTGACGCATCACTCATAAGAAGTTAACACATTATCCGTTATAAGCCTCCCCGGTACAAAGGGTGATTGCTCCTCTACAATTATCTCATCAACAATTCCCCTTAACCGGTTAGCTAAAACCTTTGAGCAGATTTTGTAAATAACATTACACAATGAAATAGGTCGATACTGAGTGACATTCCTTGGGTTCCTAATCTTGGGGATAAGAACAATCACTGTTTTATTTATCTCCTCTGGCATATGTCCTCCCCACAAAAAACAAGGACTACCTCTGTAACATCCTTTTTAATTAGCCTCCAGTGTCGTTGATAAAAACCCGCATTGAAACCATCACATCCGGGAGCTTTTGAAGGCCCCATATAAAATAACGCTTGTGTTGGAACGCGTAGAGATAAACAAAACTTTTCCTACGCGATGCTTCCAAGATCTAGCCGAGGTAGAAGGCCACGAGTATTACCACTAGACGCGCAGGTGCGGATTATCGATGCAGCGCGTCGGGGCAGTGCAGTCCCACGATCCGGCCCGGCCGATCCAATCCCTCGAACGTCGAAGTGCTGAACGTACAACACCTCTGCCGGTATCCACACGTACGAGGAGGAGCTCCAACGGCGGACTGCTAGGTCCGGTGCGGTGGCTGGACTGAGTGGGGCTAGGGTTCCCAACGCATGGGAGAGTGGACTAACGTGACCGCTGGGCAACCTGCGCCCCTCTTTATATAGCGTATGGTAATGGTCTTCACAACACTTGTGGCCCATTCCCTCTGTGTGTCCGACTCACAAAACCAGTCCATTTCTGGTTCGGGTCCAACCCGACCAATACTTGCTCCCGCTCTTAAGTGTGCGACCCTGCAGGCTCATGGCGACTTGGACACGATTGGAGTCCAACTCCCAATCGATCAATCGGTAGCAGCTCCTAACAGAACGTGCCGACTCCCAAGTACCATTGAGTCATGACGACATACCTTTCAATGTGATATTCATCTTAGTCCCTTTTGCCTCACGATATACCTTGTCGAGCTATAGGCGATTTATCGTCATCCCTTGAATAGCTCAACTCTGTTCTCGATCTGTGACATGTGATTCATCTGACTAACTCTTAGTCAACCGACACAGTTAACACTTAACTGAGTCCCGCATGGCCATGCTTCCTGAATCATATCACTCGAGAGGGCCCAGAGAATATCTCTCCATTCGGAGGGGCAAAATCCCATCTTGATTATCCACATCACGCAGCTTGCTTCTCATTCGACCCGAACTCTGCCTTTATAGTTGCCTTGTCACAGAACAACGTTTGACAGAACCTAAGTCAGTGATCCACAACTCGGATTGTGCGACAACCTCAGGTCTAAGGATTACATTGATTGGGACATGCAAATGACGACTTGATCGTTGCATCTCAATGTGGGTCAGTCCGACTTGCTAAACTCTTTAGCCAAGTCCGTGAACGTTGGAATGGCATCACCATGCCCATGACAAGTGAAACCGTGTCATCAGCCAACACTCACATTAGTCTAGGGTGTGTGTCCATCACAACCTAAATGACCAAGGACAATCTAGTATGAACAACATGAATATATAGTTCCACAATCGAATCACATATTCAATGACATATATCAGATGTTCAAAACAAGGACAACTTAATAACTTTATGAATACAGTGGAAATTACATCATACATGATTGCCTCTAGGGCATATTCCCAACAGCTTGTTCAACTTCCAGCTCGGTGAACGGTCTGGACAGAACTTCATTCATTCCCTCTGTCACACGTGGCTCGACATGGTGGAGAACCGACTCAACGTCGATCTCCTCGTGTTGTTCATATAGTGTCGTATAAAATCCTTGCACTTCCGTCTGCACCTCCTCCTTGCTCTCACATAAAATACCATGATCATCCTCCAAGGACCGAATACGGTTCTGATTCCTTCTAGGAGATGCACGCGCGTGGAAGTACTTTGTATTCCTACTGCCTGCCTGTAGCCAATCCGCTTTGGCATGCTGTCGTGCCAACGTCTCCTCCTTAGAAAGGAGGTCATTCAGTTGCAGTGCTAGTTCCTTCTCCCGCCTAGAAACTCCCGGTGCAAGGAATGTGCTCTCTCACGCTCGAATTCCTTCCGGACTTTCTTTATCTTCTTGTTAATATCGCCAAACTTCCGAGTCTTCCAATCAGTGAGATTACTTTGCGTGTTTGTGAGAGCTTCATTTAGCCCCAGCAGACCACCATGTACCGCTCCCATGCTCCACCCTTGGATCACCGCCTGATCATAAGAACTCTCCTTCTGCAACGCCTCCTAATAAATAAAGGGCCGGCTCCCTGCATTCTCCCCAATATCGACTAACCGTCGAAGTCTCACTACCAAAAAGCAATTATTCGAACTTGGAGTTGAAATATGTCTCACTGTCATTGCTGATTACAAGTTCCACAGAGCCGGATCTGCTAGAAACCTATCAAGTCGCACCTTAATATTTGCTAGCCCTTCCTGTCTGTTATCCCATGTAAATGGAACACCAGCGTAGCCAAGATCTTGGAAGTTACAGAAATCAATGGTATCTCTAAAACCTTCCATCTGCCACTCATGTCTGTCATTAGCCCCAAAGTACTCCAAATTATCGATAATCTCATTGAAATCGGCACCACACAGCCATGGTAAATCACTCTGGCCCCTTCGCCACCTGAAAAGTTCCCAACCTTGTCGCCTCTCACTTCTACGCGCCTTCGCAGAGAAATCAGTAAATCTCCATTCCTTCATGTCACCCCCTATATTCTTCACCTTCACATCAATATGTTGGTTAGACACATTATTGAGGGTCACTTCGTCTTCTTTCGACCAAAATAAGGCGAGACAGCCACTTAAGCCATCATTGCTTATGGGCACACATCCTGTAAAACCTAACCGTGAGGTAAGGTATGCCAGTCTTTTCCCATCTATCTTTGTCTCACAAATAAAGACTAGCGCGGGCACTTCCAACCTCACGATATTGTGAAGTTCAAGAACTGTCCCCTGGTTCCCAAGCCCGGCCGCGACAATGCCAACATATGCAACTCATTGCTCCTGGCGGGACCGCAACGCGGCCACCGCCAATGAATTGTTTGTCTCCTCGCTATCCACATCTTGCTTCTTCTTCTTGGAATCACTACTATCATTCCTTGACTCACTATATAGTTCTTCCTTGCTCTACCTCTTGTTATTCAGAGTGTCTTGGTCCGTCAACAGCAGGGGTTTAGGACTAGGCTTGGTTACTGGATCAGTATTCATATTAACCTTTCGATACACCTCTGATCTCCCTCTTCCGCGCCCTCTAGAACCTGCACCCTGCCGCCCAACCATGCCACCCCTTAGGTTTGAATTGTAAACCCATGGTGTGCCTTCTTTCTTCCAGTCTTCTCCGGTGTGGTGGCCTCATCACCTGGTTCCACCTCATCATCATAATCCCCAAAACCTTCCTCCTTCTCCCAATTACCTCCCGAAGCAGATTCGCTGCTCCACTGGGCACTAGCAGCCCAGCTCATCTTATTATAATGCCAACGGATACAATCATTATATGGCAGCCTCCCTTGCGCATCTCGCTTCCCAGGATCGGGACAGTACACTTCAGCATGGTCAAGCAGACCACAGGAAAAACAAAAGTAAGGAAGGTCTGACTTCAGTATGGCTATCTCTAAAGATCTATCACTGCACACTTGAGAGATCTCTGCCTCCAGCCAATCAAAGCGTCTATAGCAGCTCCGCCGCTTTCTTTTTATGAAGCGGCTTTCTCAATATGAAAGAAAAGGCCTAGCTTGCATACAAGTTTATGCAAATAGCATGACATTGGCTGTTGCTTGCCATATTGGACGGATGCAGCAAACAAAAAGGAAGACTAGTTTCAGCGAAGGCAGGATGTTTTCCAATGTGCCAGTTCCTTCCCAATCGTCACTCCAAAAAGTAGAGTCACCAACACGCCAGTCCCCTACGTAGTGGAGGATAGGCCGTTTCGGAAAGTGACCGATCCCTTTTTTTGCGGTGGAGACAGATTCTCTATGTATTCATAGTCCTTTGTTGCTTCAAGATAGATGGTTGGCTAAGCCATTAGGTTGGATTATTCCCAACTTTCTGCCATCCTTCCTTTTGCTTTGATTAGCTGTTGTCATGCAATAAGTTGTGAGTGGTTCGAATGGTTCTCGACATGAACCCTAAGGCGTAAGCCCGCTGTTTTGATAGGATAGGATGGTGCTGGAACTGGATTCTTGCAGCGTCAGTAGGCTCAAAGGGAAGGAATGGAAAACAAGACTTGTGATTCTCGGCGGCGATCGAGCTGTCGTCAGCGTTATAAAGTTTTTTTTTCAAGACAGGACAAGAGACGGTCAACCATAATCTCTCGATATGCTTGAGTTGGTATCACAGGTGGTAGATGTCAGAGCCGGCTAGCAACGGGACATAGAGAGAGAAGGATTTTGGATTTCACTCTTCCTGACAAAAAATCATAAGGTTCAAGGCCCAAAGACTATTCATATGAGCAGTCAAAGTCTCTTCAATTGCATCATACCTATCAGCAGGAGAACTCTCGTTCTGTGTCCCACATCTCCCTGATGTCCTCGTCCTCGATCCACCAATTCGTATTGGACATCATAGAACACTGTCTCCCCCCGACTTTGCAGACTGCAACTGCACCCATCTCATTAGTGGCTCCTTGGTATTGATCCAAATCCTCGCCCGCAGCAACTCACAAAAGTCAAAGCCTCTAGCATATGTATCCACCTTGATAGTCTCTCCTAGCATAGCCGCAACTTTCTTTGGCCATGGTGGGTACCTCAGATTAAAAGGGAGATTAATCACCCTAGCCCAAATCTGTAACCTCTCAAATTTCCAGTCCGACGGACGTGTGCGACAGTCAAAAATCTCTAGAACTACAACATTCTTGCCGACCATCCATGGACCTCCCTCCCAAATCCTATCACGATCACGTTGGCCTTCGAATTCTGCCAGAAATATATTCTCTCCAACCGGGCTGAAGGACAGACCCCGGGGATTTCCCCATGCCGGACACAGAGCCTCCGCCATTGTCGACGCATGCATAATCCTACGCTGCCGGATTTTTCCGAGCAACATGATTTTTCCGACCAACGCCCACTGCGGGGCACCACCACCATCCTCCTGATCTTCCACCACCAGCTTTGCACTCTCATTCCCAGACAAATTCATGTTCTCCATCATCCTCTGCACACCTCGCTGCCCTGATCTTTCCTACCCGAACATGACATTGCCACAACCGATCTCCGACCTAAAACCAGCCTCTTCACCGAGCGCACCAAGGACGGGAAAGGACACCAGGTCCCCCCTTGATCGTCCCGAGTGCTGCCACCAACGAGAGGGTTGACGCTAGGTCGAGTTAACTTTGATCACGATCTCTAGCCTCCTCCACGCGCCTCAAGGTTAGATGGCCTCGAGCACCGCCTCTGCCACTCGAAACCCTAACAAAACGGTTCGGGGCCAACAATTAATCATTGGTCATAGTGTATAGTGGAACTCCACTCTACTCGCGTGCATGAAGCTTCACTTGTCCACAAATCCCCTTGACTAATTCTAGTGCATGCAAGTACTCGACTGATGGCTGCAGTCCGGCGGCCGCTTGAACTGAACTTTCTCTATCTCGCTTGGTGCAGTACTCTCTTGCCGATAACGCCTCTGCCATGTTTATGCATACAACTAGCAAAAGCTTAGCCGGCTACTAAAACAACATAATGCAATTAGAAATAAACATGAGACTAAACCTATACTACAAGATGAACACCAACAACTTGAAAAGACTATATATTATCAATTCGGCAATCTATGTCATTGTTACTAAAGGCTGTTAGTCCTTTTACATGTTTCATATGTTCCAAAGCATCAATACCATGCATTGGAGTTTCTTACAGAAGTAGTATGGTAACCTTACCAATGTCTTTATCTTACGGTGGACTTGAAAAGACTATATCCATTCGGCAATCTATATCATTGTTAACCTAGAAAGAATGGCAGATGGGCAACTTCTCAATTAGTACCATATTTTCCACAGGAGAAAAACCATACATCATCTCTTCTTGCCGAACTATCAAGGTGGTGCATGGTAAACTAAAATTTCTTGCAATAAACAGTTCAGCTGTCAACAAGAAAACATGTTGATCAGTCTAGAAGCTCATCAAGCAATTAAGTGACAGTTGGGCATCTAGCGGCAACCATGTGTAACTTAGTTCTGGCGTTTAGTTGTCAGACATATCAATATCCCATAGCCTAGTAGACGGATCACCAAGTGATCAGTAAACTTTTGATTAATTTGCTAGACGATGTTGTTTACACAGCATGTTGTTTTTTTAGTTAGCAAGAATGAGTTGTTGAGATTATAGCATGCCATCTTTCTCTGACAATCAAGGTTAGCTGTGGTGGAATTAAGGATCTGCTTAGTATCGATTAGTAGACAACAACTTAACAGTGAAGATGAATTAATAATGGAATAAAACTTGAATCGAATGTCTCCCTAGGTCGCTTACACAGTATGGTTCGTCAGTTAGTACGCACAACACACCGAGATTAAGAAAAAAAAAGCACGTTGCATTGCATGCAGTGTCAGCATAATAATGACAATTTTATTTTACCACTAAGCTACAAGCTCCGGGGGAAACACCCAGGTTAGCTCCTCTGGGAGACCTCCCCTCAGGTATACCCTATACCAAAAATCACTCGGACAAGAATCGGTCCTCGGAGCGCTCACAGTTTGGGATCTCATATGAAATACATCGTCTGCACTACAGGAATCGGCCGATATGCCGACGGCCAAATTCTATGCCGACGGCAATTTGTCGGGGCCGTCGGCATAGATCCAGCGAGAAAATCTAAAACTGCGAAAAAAAAATTGCTATGCCGACGGCAATGCCGTCGGACTTTTTTTTTTTAGCTACGCCGACGGCTGCCATCGGCATCGACCCTAAGAGGGAATTCCGAAGTCCGCAAAAAAAAAATTGAGCTATGCCGACGGCAAAGCCGTAGGCATTGCCAATCTCAATTTTTTTTTTGACTTAATCACCGTTTTGGTCATAACTTTTGCATTCCAACTCGGATTTTGACGTTCTTTAGCTCGTTTCGAAGAGGAGAAACATATCTAAATTATCATGCATATTTTTAAAGCTAAATAATTAGAAAAAAATCATGAGAAATAACGCAACTCAATAATGGGTTAAAAAGTTTCGTCTGAGAGGGTTGTGGGGCGTCTGAATCCAACCAAAATCTAGGTGGACCTAAAAATCATGAGAAATAGGTAGTTGTGTACCTAAAAATGATTTTTTACAAAAATCATGAGAAAACTAGGAGGCACCTGTAGTTCAAATTTGCCCCGTTTCCAGCTGAATCGGCAGAAACTTGTGTTCTTCAAAAGAGGTGGATGAAAACATTTTCAGAGAAAAATAATTGGTTATTTGTGCATATAACATGGTCTAGTATATCAAAAAATGCAGCTCCTAGGTTTTGCAACATATTTGTGGTTGATGCTTCACAAAAAAAGCCATTTTTCACACTCGGAGGATGGAAAATGGTTTTTTTATTCAATGAAAAGGAAAACTTTCTTCGGGAACATTGTCCGTGCTTCCAATATGCATGTTTGTGTGGAATATGGGCATATTTAAACAAACTATGCCATGGATTTGGCCATTACACCCGTCATTTGGCCTGAAACCTTAGAATGTTCGTAGGAGATAGCTCATTTATGTGAACATATTTTCAACACAACTGTCGTATTCCAAGTTTATTTTTTGGTGGATACTAGGGACATATATAATGACACCACGCGAAGGTCTTGCATCATTTTGGGTTTTTTTAAATTTTCTGGAATTTTCTAAGTCGGTTTCATGAAAAAGTCAAGACGGCGGGCATGACCGTTCGTAGCTAGGGCTTGAATATTGAGAAACTCTTGGTGTATCTCTGATGAAATAGGTAGTTTTGTACCTAAAAATGATTTTTTTTCAAAAATCATGAGCAAACTAGGAGGCACCTGTAGTTCAAATTTGACCCGTTTCCAGCTGAATCGGCAGAAACTTGTGTTCTTCAAAAGAGGTGGATAAAAACCTTTTCAGAGGAAAATAATTGGCTATTTGTGCATATAACATGGTCTAGTATATTCAAAAAATGCAGCTCCTAGGTTTTGCAACATATTTGTGGTTGATGCTTCACAAAAAAAGCCATTTTTCACACTCGGAGGATGGAAAATGGTTTTTTTATTCAATGAAAAGGAAAACTTCCTTCGGGAACATTGTCCGTGCTTCCAATATGCATGTTTGTGTGGAATATGGGCATATTTAAACAAACTATGCCATGGATTTGGCCATTACACCCGTCATTTGGCCTGAAACCCTAGAATGTTCGTAGGAGATAGCTCATTTATGTGAACATATTTTCAACATAACTGTCGTATTCCAAGTTTATTATTTTTGGTGGATAGTAGGGCATATATAATGACACCACGCGAAGGTCTTGCATCATTTTGGGTTTTTTTAAATTTTCTGGAATTTTCTAAGTCGGTTTCATGAAAAAGTCAAGACGGCGGGCATGACCGTTCGTAGATAGGGCTTGAATATTGAGAAACTCTTGGTGTATATCTGATGAAATAGGTAGTTGTGTACCTAAAAATGATTTTTTCCAAAAATCATGAGCTAGGAGGCACCTGTAGTTCAAATTTGACCCGTTTCCAGCTGAATCGGCAGAAACTTGTGTTCTTCAAAAGAGGTGGATAAAAACCTTTTCAGAGGAAATAATTGGTTATTTGTGCATATAACATGGTCTAGTATATTCAAAAAATGCAGCTCCTAGGTTTTGCAACATATTTGTGGTTGATGCTTCACAAAAAAAGCCATTTTTTACACTCGGAGGATGGAAAATGGTTCTTTTATTCAATGAAAAGGAAAACTTCCTTCGGGAACATTGTCCGTGCTTCCAATATGCATGTTTGTGTGGAATATGGGCATATTTAAACAAACTATGCCATGGATTTGGCCATTACACCCGTCATTTGGCCTAAAACCCTAGAATGTTCGTAGGAGATAGCTCATTTATGTGAACATATTTTCAACACAACTGTCGTATTCCAAGTTTATTATTTTTGGTGGATAGTAGTACGTATATAATGACACCACGCGAAGGTCTTGCATCATTTTGGGTTTTTTAAATTTTCTGGAATTTTCTAAGTCGGTTTCATGAAAAAGTCAAGACGGCGGGCATGACCGTTCGTAGCTAGGGCTTGAATATTGAGAAACTCTTGGTGTATCTCTGATGAAATAGGTAGTTGTGTACCTAAAAATGATTTTTTCCAAAAATCATGAGCAAACTAGGAGGCACCTGTAGTTCAAATTTGACCCGTTTCCAGCTGAATCGGCAAAAACTTGTGTTCTTCAAAAGAGGTGGATAAAAACCTTTTCAGAGGAAAATAATTTGTTATTTGTGCATATAACATGGTCTAGTATATTCAAAAATGCAGCTCCTAGGTTTGCAACATATTTGTGGTTGATGCTTCACAAAAAAAGCCATTTTTTACACTCGGAGGATGGAAAATGGTTCTTTTATTCAATGAAAAGGAAACTTCCTTCGGGAACATTGTCCGTGCTTCCAATATGCATGTTTGTGTGGAATATGGGCATATTTAAACAAACTATGCCATGGATTTGGCCATTACACCCGTCATTTGGCCTAAAACCCTAGAATGTTCGTAGGAGATAGCTCATTTATGTGAACATATTTTCAACACAACTGTCGTATTCCAAGTTTATTATTTTTGGTGGATAGTAGTACGTATATAATGACACCACGCGAAGGTCTTGCATCATTTTGGGTTTTTTTAAATTTTCTGGAATTTTCTAAGTCGGTTTCATGAAAAAGTCAAGACGGCGGGCATGCCGTAGCTAGGGCTTGAATATTGAGAAACTCTTGGTGTATCTCTGATGAAATAGGTAGTTGTGTACCTAAAAATGATTTTTTCCAAAAATCATGAGCAAACTAGGAGGCACCTGTAGTTCAAATTTGACCCGTTTCCAGCTGAATCGGCAAAAACTTGTGTTCTTCAAAAGAGGTGGATAAAAACCTTTTCAGAGGAAAATAATTGGTTATTTGTGCATATAACATGGTCTAGTATATTCAAAAAATGCAGCTCCTAGGTTTTGCAACATATTTGTGGTTGATGCTTCACAAAAAAAGCCATTTTTCACACTCGGAGGATGGAAAATGGTTTTTTTATTCAATGAAAAGGAAAACTTCCTTCGGGAACATTGTCCGTGCTTCCAATATGCATGTTTGTGTGGAATATGGGCATATTTAAACAAAATATGCCATGGATTTGGCCATTACACCCGTCATTTGGCCTGAAACCTTAGAATGTTCGTAGGAGATAGCTCATTTATGTGAACATATTTTCAACACAACTGTCGTATTCCAAGTTTATTATTTTTGGTGGATACTAGGACATATATAATGACACCACGCGAAGGTCTTGCATCATTTTGGGTTTTTTTAAATTTTCTGGAATTTTCTAAGTCGGTTTCATGAAAAAGTCAAGACGGCGGGCATGACCGTTCGTATCTAGGGCTTGAATATTGAGAAACTCTTGGTGTATCTCTGATGAAATAGGTAGTTGTGTACCTAAAAATGATTTTTTCCAAAAATCATGAGCAAACTAGGAGGCACCTGTAGTTCAAATTTGACCCGTTTCCAGCTGAATCGGCAGAAACTTGTGTTCTTCAAAAGAGGTGGATAAAAACCTTTTCATAGGAAAATAATTTGTTATTTGTGCATATAACATGGTCTAGTATATTCAAAAAATGCAGCTCCTAGGTTTTGCAACATATTTGTGGTTGATGCTTCACAAAAAATGCAATTTTTCACACTCGGAGGATGGAAAATGGTTTTTTTATTCAATGAAAAGGAAAACTTCCTTCGGGAACATTGTCCGTGCTTCCAATATGCATGTTTGTGTGGAATATGGGCATATTTAAACAAACTATGCCATGGATTTGGCCATTACACCCGTCATTTGGCCTGAAACCCTAGAATGTTCGTAGGAGATAGCTCATTTATGTGAACATATTTTCCACACAACTGTCGTATTCCAAGTTTATTATTTTTGGTGGATACTAGGACATATATAATGACACCACGCGAAGGTCTTGCATCATTTTGGGGTTTTTTTAAATTTTCTGGAATTTTCTAAGTCGGTTTCATGAAAAAGTCAAGACGGCGGGCATGACCGTTCGTAGCTAGGGCTTGAATATTGAGAAACTCTTGGTGTATCTCTGATGAAATAGGTAGTTGTGTACCTAAAAATGATTTTTTCCAAAAATCATGAGCAAACTAGGAGGCACCTGTAGTTCAAATTTGACCCGTTTCCAGCTGAATCGGCAGAAACTTGTGTTCTTCAAAAGAGGTGGATAAAAACCTTTTCAGAGGAAAATAATTGGTTATTTGTGCATATAACATGGTCTAGTATATTCAAAAAATGCAGCTCCTAGGTTTTGCAACTATTTGTGGTTGATGCTTCACAAAAAAAGCCATTTTTCACACTCGGAGGATGGAAAATGGTTTTTTTATTCAATGAAAAGGAAAACTTCCTTCGGGAACATTGTCCGTGCTTCCAATATGCATGTTTGTGTGGAATATGGGCATATTGAAACAAACTATGCCATGGATTTGGCCATTACACCCGTCATTTGGCCTGAAACCCTAGAATGTTCGTAGGAGATAGCTCATTTATGTGAACATGTTTTCAACACAACTGTCGTATTCCAAGTTTATTATTTTTGGTGGATACTAGGACATATATAATGACACCACGCGAAGGTCTTGCATCATTTTGGGTTTTTTTAAATTTTCTGGAATTTTCTAAGTCGGTTTCATGAATTTGTCAAGACGGCGGGCATGACCGTTCGTAGCTAGGGCTTGAATATTGAGAAACTCTTGGTGTATCTCTGATGAAATAGGTAGTTTTGTACCTAAAAATGATTTTTTTCAAAAATCATGAGCAAACTAGGAGGCACCTGTAGTTCAAATTTGACCCGTTTCCAGCTGAATCGGCAGAAACTTGTGTTCTTCAAAAGAGGTGGATAAAAACCTTTTCAGAGGAAAATAATTGGTTATTTGTGCATATAACATGGTCTAGTATATTCAAAAAATGCAGCTCCTAGGTTTTCAACATATTTGTGGTTGATGCTTCACAAAAAAAGCCATTTTTCACACTCGGAGGATGGAAAATGGTTTTTTTATTCAATGAAAAGGAAAACTTCCTTCGGGAACATTGTCCGTGCTTCCAATTTGCATGTTTGTGTGGAATATGGGCATATTTAAACAAACTATGCCATTGATTTGGCCATTACACCCGTCATTTGGCCTGTTTCCACCTTAATCGGCAGAAACTGTCAAAATGGCCACCATGGCTATTTATCAAAAGAGATTAATTTTTTTTTGAACTATCGATGTTTTTATGATATGGATGTCATATTTGATTTTCTCTAATTTTTCTAATCGATTTAGACATTTTATTTGTCAAATTTTGATTTACGGATTTAAAGATATAAATTATTGTATATTAAATAATTTATTCACAAAATAAAGTAATTTATAACATTATATTGTTATTTAGTCAATAAAGATAATTATAAAATCATTGTTATTTGTTCAAATACTGTTTTAAATTTATACAATAGAAAAGTTTAACATCATTCCCCACAGGTTAATATGATTGATATGATAGTAATATCAGTAAGTTCTAACATCTCATATGGAATCTAGTTTGGAAGGAACTCAAAGGTTAAGCGTGCTTCGGCTGGAGCAATTTCAGCATGGGTGACCGAACGGGAAGTTCGAACGGGAAGTTTGACTAAGTTAAGTATGTTGACTAGATTAATTGTGTAATTAGAGATTAAATATGTGGCTAAGTGAAAAATTCTGGAAATATTGTGCCGACGGCTTTGCCGTCGGCATAGAGCTTAGTGTGCCAACGGATTTGCCGTCGGCATAGCCTACGCCGACGGTTTTTTATGTGCCGACGGTCATTTGACCTGTGCCGACGCGGTCATATGCCGACGGCAAGGTGCCGACGGCGGCCGTCGGCACAGCCTGTGCCGACGGCGGCCGTCGGCACAGCCTGTGCCGACGGCCTTTTAGCCTGTGCCGACGGCTTCTGGCCGTCGGCATATGCTGCGATTCCTGTAGTGCCGTGTCAATAAAATAAATAGCATCCTTTTGTATCTCCTCGCTACACGCAGCAGAGACAGACTTGCGGAACCTTCTGCTGATAAAAAGCGTCTGGCCAGCTATCTCCTCCGTCACCGGCACCCACTTGGCTGCCCTGATGTCGGCCTCGAAAATCTCTACCTTATGGGTGAAGTTATATAAAGCGTCAATAGGTGGTAGCACTTGTCGCCTCAACATGAGTAGCTTCCGACACGACTCAATCAAGTAGAATTCGTACGGGGACTCTTCATCATCCACAAATTTGATTGCATGACCAATTTTATCGTCATCGGTCATCTTCATCAAGTCATAAGTTTGTTCGTCATCGTCCCCTATCTCATCAAGTGCATCAACATTGTTCTCCTCCTCGTCCTCGGTTTCACTGCTATCATCACCTTCCTCATTGTTGTCAGGGCCATCATCATCATTATCATTATTATCATCATCATCGTTATCATCACCACCACCGTTGTCATAACCATCTTCGATGTCATGATAATCATAGTCTTTCTCGTTGCACCAAATATAAAAATCTTCCCCAATAACAACCTTGGCGTCAATAACCATGGGTACTCCGTTATCATCAGAGGTGATTTCAAGGAAAACGAGATCCTTATCCACAGTGATTCCGTAAAGTCTGTCTCCAAGAAATGCAACATCGGCGACGAGGGTGAGGGGACCTGCATGCCACTCGGGCAACCACACGCCCTTCCCACGCCGAGTTAAGATGGTGGGGCAGCTACAGTGGTTTGTCAGGATAGCAATGACGTCATCCGGGGTCGACCGCAAGAGCACCTTGCGGATCGTGAAAATCTTGGGAACATGGCCGATGGCAGCGTCCAACTCGGGGAGTGATAATGTCGTGCTAGAAAACTCATTGTGCAAGAGGTATCTGCGCTTATTCTCGGCTTCCATGCAGTTGATGGCGATCCAACCATCGGTGGAGCCAATGCACCTCGTGTTCTCGGGGAAGGCGAACATGCTGTTATGAAAACGATCGCTGTCGGTAGAGCAGATCGCGGTCTCAGGGTAGGAGACAAGGCGGCGCAAAAACGGTCGACCGGGTTCAAGAACCCGCCAGTCGGAAGCATGATCCACGGCAGCTGACGTGGAGTTGGGCGGCCCGCAGCCGAGCACCAGGAACGGCACACGGCCTGGAAACGGATACGTTCAAAGGGCAAAAAGATGCGGGCATAGATCAGGGCGAGGACGTCCTCTGGGAGTTCAGACCACATCGGCGACATTGAACGGCACTTCACACAGGCGGTTATATGTTCGAGCAGGCCGTTCGCCGCTTGTCTTGCCGCCGGCTGGGATTCGCTCCTGACCTATGCGTTTTCCTTTGGCGAAACTTGCACGTGTAAAGATCCATTGTTTGGTGCTGCGTTTGCATTATGTACACTCTTACTAAAACTAGAGTTAGGCTCCACGTCCAATGCCTGTGGAAACAATTTTTTTTCGTGACATGGGAAAACGAATTTAGAGAGCCCAAAAACTAGCTATGCTACGTATTAGTTTTTTTTGAAACGGAAAAACCCAGCCTCTGCATCCAGTGGATGCACACGGATTATTTATTAATCAATCATCCAGTATATAGTGTATAAAAGAAATTATTACATCTCAACTGAACTCCAGCGTGGCTACAAAGATTAGCCAACGAACCCAACGGAGACTACACATATTGCAACCTCCTAGTGTGCTGCCACCCACCCTGGCTGAAGATAGCCCGCACGACCGCCATTAATCGTGCACATCCTGTATCCAAGCTTCCACGCTGCTCTTCCGGGGAGAGGAGCGACCATTGTTGAATCCAGTTGGTGGCTCTGTGTATGACCTGCAAAAAATGCCCAGCTTCCATCCTGTTAAAAATAACATCGTTTCTGCAATTCCAAATTGCCCAAAGAAAAGCACAAATACCAATTCGTATGCTAGCTTTCATTTTCCTATCAATCCCATCTAACCAATTCCCAAATAGATTGTTAATCGATGACGGTGCTTTAATACTAAAAGTGAAGTGAATCAAACGCCATATACGTTTTGCAAATTCACACGTTATAAATAAATGTTCTACGGTTTCCTGATGTCCACAGAACACACACTTGGAGCAACCTACCCAACTCGTTTTAGCCAAATTATCTTTTGTCAACAGTTCCTTACGATAAAGGAACCACATAAATATTTTGATCTTAAGTGGTACTTTTATTTTCCATATGTATCTACGTAAACACTTCGTCCCCTCATTCATTAAGTCCTCATAGTAGGACTTAACAGTAAAAATGCCAGACGTAGTTAGCTTCCACTTGAAATAATCAGGAGTATGAGAATTAGATATTTTCATTAAGCGTTCAACCAAATGCAACCATGCGTCTCATTTATCCCCTGTGAGCGCTCTTCTGAACACAATGTTTGGATGATCATTCCATAGGACATGTGAGACATAAACATCTTTATGTCTTACCACATTATAAAGGGTTGGATACTGTGCAGCCAAAGTATTATCACCTAACCAAATGTCTTCCCAGAAGCGTATTGTTTGACCATCCCCTACTGTATGTTGTACCCGTGCAAAGAAATCAGATTTGACTCGCATTAACCCTTTCCAGAAAGGTGAGTCAGTATGTTTCACTTCCACCTGTTGCAGTGGTACATCATTAATATACTTACTATGTAAAATCTCACTCCACACTCCCTCTTCCGTAAGGAGTTTATATAGCCATTTGCTTAGGAGGCACTTATTCTTAATCTCTAAAACCTCAATACCCAAACCCCCCTGATCTTTGGGTCGACATATTATATTCCACCTGGTCAGTCTATATTTTTTCTTCTTCTGATCACTCTGCCAGAAAAATCTAGATCTATAGAAATCCAATTTTTTCCGTACCCCAATAGGTATCTCAAAAAAGGATAATAAAAACATAGGTAAACTCGATAGAACCGAATTAATAAGCACCAATCTATCTCCATAAGAGAGCAGTTTTCCTATCCAAGTACTCAGTTTGTTTTCAAATCGGTCCTCAATTGGACCCCATTCTTTATTCAATAATTTTCTATAATGAATCGGGATACCTAAGTACTTAAAGGGTAACTTACCCACATCACATCCAAAAATGTGACGGTACTCACCCACTTCTTGGACTGCATCACCGAAACAAAAAATTTCGCTCTTATGAAAATTAATTTTAAGACCTGATAATTGTTCAAATAATGCAAGTATTAATTTCATATTAACAGCCTTATCAAGGTCATGTTCCATGAACAAAATTGTGTCATCCGCGTATTGTAGGATTGAGACTCCCCCATCCACCAAATGAGGTACCAGACTCCCAACACTACCCTCCTCCTTTGCCCTAGCAATCAGGACAGCTAACATATCAGGCTACGTATTAGTACTCCTTACGTGACCAAAGATAACACTAAGCAAATTAACCTGCTGTGAACGTACACGGATTGCACTTCAACCTACAGAAAACAATTGCGTTTGCCATATATATGTGTTTCACATATCCCGATGAATTCGGATGATATTCTACAGACACTGGTAGATGCACTCCGTACGTCGCCTTGATCTCACGGTTCATGTTTTAGACCTTGTTGTTTCTCCCCATTTCCTAGTGTCTCCTCTTCCTATACACGCTACATACGATTGATATGGTTAGATGGTTCTTTCCAAACCATGTGTGAATGGTTCTACACTACTCTCCAAAGAATGAAAGAAAATAATTGTTTCTATTGTACTCGATCCGTCTTATATTAAGTGGCCTACAAATGGATATATCTAGACATGTTTTAGTCTAGATACATCTATTTTTGTCTAATTTTGTGACACTTAATATGAGACGAAGGGAGTAGTTTTCATACTAGTTCTCTCTTATTAACTCTGACTCTCAAGACCTAGCTTGTGAGCTCTATTCATGTGTGGACTATATATAGCCAAACAATACTGCGTGAGGACAGCATAGATGAGCTAGCTGTTGGCGAGGGAGAGAATATTGAGAGTGTTCCATTTTGTTGCCTTAGATAGTTTCCGTATCTTCGTCGGTTGGCTAGATCGCGTATTAATGAGTACCGATTGGGAAGATAAGTTCCCTTTGGTAACGGTACGTGCTCTAGAACGTATTGAGTCTCTATCGGACCATGCTCCCCTTCTTCTTTCGACTGGCACATCAAGACCAAAAGGCCAGACACAGTTCAAATTTGAACTAGGTTGGTTTTTGAGAGAAGGTTTTGATGAACTAGTAAAGAAAGTCTGGCGCAAACCGGTCTTAGGTGATAACCCAATACGGAGATGGAATAATAAAATGCGCAATATGCGTAAATATCTCCGTGGTTGGGCGAGACATATGACCGGGATGTTAAAGAAGGAGAAACATCGTCTTTGTTCCATTATTGATGAGTTAGATCGACTCGCTGAAACTAGGTTGTTATCTACGCAAGAGATTGAACTGAAAAGTCAATCCAATGCGAAAGTAGCACAAATGTTGCGGGAAGAGGAACTCAAATGGTATCAGAGATCGAAATCTCAATTCATTCTCGAAGGAGACTCGAATACTCGGTATTTCCATAATGTTGCCAAAGGCAGACATCGGAAAAAACGAATTCAGTGTCTCCATCAGGATGAAGGTCTCATTGAGGGACAAGAGTGTCTCAAGGCCTATATCACAAAGTTCTATAAAGATCTGTTTGGGGCTCCTGAAGTAGGTAATATTACCATGGATGAGACCCGAACAAATGATATTCCCCAAGTTTCAATGGAAGAAAACGTTTTTCTTAATGCTCCCTTCTCTGAAGAGGAGATAAAGAAGGCTATATTCCAAATGGAACATAATAAGGCACCTGGCCCAGATGGTTGTCCGGCGGAGTTCTATCAGCATTTCTGGGAAATCATTAAACATGATCTCATAGAGATGTTTGATTGCTTACAGAGTGGACATCTGGAGTTATATCGCCTTAATTTTGGGTAAATCGTTTTGTTACCTAAGGTTTTGAACGCGGAAAGGATACAACAGTACCGACCAATCTACCTTCTTAACGTGAGTTTCAAAATCTTTACAAAGGTTGCAACTATTAGGCTAAATTCAGTGGAAGATCATGTGGTAAAACCTACACAGACTGCTTTTATGCAGGGTAGGAATATCCTAGTTGGGGTCGTGACTTTACATGAAACCGTACATGAGTTGCACACGAAAAAGCTTAATGGGGTAATTCTTAAAATAGATTTTGAAAAGGCCTATGATAAAGTGAATTGGGAGTTTCTACAACAGACTCTGAGAATGAAAGGATTTTCAGAGGAGTGGTGTACTCTAGTTCGCAACTTCGTAGTTGGAGGTAGTGTGGCTATCAAAGTCAATGACGATGTTGGCCGATACTTCCAAACTAAGAAAGGCTTGAGACAAGGTGATCCACTATCGCCCGTATTGTTTAATATTGTGGAAGATATGTTAGCAATCATGATCGATCGAGCCAAGGAAAATGGCCTAATTGAGGGAGTAATTCCACATCTAGTTGATGGAGGATTGTCTATCCTTCAATATGCAGATGATACAATTCTCTTTATGGAACACGATTTGGAGAAATCGGAGAATCTGAAATTAATTCTTTCAGCGATCGAGCGATTATCCGGATTAAAAATCAATTTCCATAAAAGTGAATTGTTCTGCTTTGGCGAGGCACAAGATGCAGTTGCACAGTATACCGAGCTATTTGGTTGCGAGCAAGGTCAGTTTCCTATTAAGTATTTGGGAATACCAATACATTACAGGAGATTGACTAATGCAGAATGGGCTCAAGTCGAAGAACGTTTGCAGCAAAGGCTAGCTAGTTGGAAAGGAAAATTGTTGTCACTAGGTGAAAGACTGGTACTCATTAATTCAGTCCTTACTAATATGGTACTGTATATGATATCATTCTTCCAGCTACCTAAAGGAGTCTTAAAAAAATTGGATTACTTCCGATCAAGATTCTTTTGGCAGGGTGACAACGAGAAAAAGAAATATCGACTGGCTAGATGGGATGTAGTTTGTCGTCCACGAGATCAAGGAGGGCTTGGTATCACTAGTAGGAAACATGCTATAGCCACCAGGTTACCGCTGGCCAACAAGAATACCTGTGCGCCAGTGCTACTTACCGCTGGCGAACGCGCCCCCCTGTTGGCCAGCGCTAAGTTAGCTACCGCTGGCGAACATGGCACTTCGTTCGCCAGCGGTACCAGTGGGCGTCGGGGCTGCGCGCGGCTACGGGCGGCAGCAAATACCGCTGGCGAACATGGCACTTTGTTCGCCAGCGGTATGGTTACTTAGCGCTGGCGAACAGCGAGCTGGTTCGCCAGCGGTATGGTTACTGCTGGGCAACACTTTTGTTCGTTAAACTATACCGCTGGCCAACCACTATTTTTGTTGGCCAGCGGTAAGTTTTGAAAAAAATTCCCTCCACACACCACCACCCCCCCCCCCCCCGTGGACCGCCTTTTTTACTTTTCTACATCACAAACGAAAATGATAAAACGTTCAAAAAATAAATTACTTGGATATGTGGGTAGAGTGCACTGTCTAGTTGATATAGAAAATTTGAAATTCTCCATTTGACCTTTTATGCAAAATTCAAAAATAAATCGTAAAACGGCCATAACTTTTGCATACGACGTCGAAAAAACGCGTTCAATATATCAAAAGAAGCGTGAGCAAATTCCAGATCCAACCTCACCCGCCTTCGGCCTGTGAGCTTTTTTCAGAATCGCCAAATTCCAAAAGAAAAAAAAAGTTATTTGAGACAGACTAAATTTTCCTACATAATCAATTTAATTAAATAAATTCAAAATTCAAAAAAAATAAAAAATGTTTTTTTTTCGAGAAAAGATAATAAGGATGTCATATTTGGATTCCTCGTATTCTTGTGATCAATTTAGACATATCATTTTTCGAATTTGGAATTACGGATTTGTATATATGGTGCAATAGTTAAGAGGATTGATAGTACTATACTAACAAGAAAGAATGAGGGAGTCATAGGTAGAGTAGTGGGATGGAACTAAGAAGTTAAGCGTGCTCGGGCTAGAGTAGTGGGAGGATGGGTAACCGAGCGGGAAGTGGGCATTCAAAGTTGAAAAAAAAAGAAAAAAAGGAAAAAATTCTACAGCGTGGTTAAAGGTTCCCCAAATTCAATTGTTTTGAAAATTTGAAAAAAAAATAGCGAAAAAATTTATTTACGAAATTTCAAATTTTCAGACTTACCGCTGGCGAACAAGACTGGTGTTCGCCAGCGGTAACTAGATAGCGCTGGCGAACAAGCTTGTTCGCCAGCGGTAACCCCTTACCACTGGCGGTGTACTGCTGAGCAACGCTTGTTCGCCAGCGGTGGCTTGTTTTTGTTGGTCACTAGTAAGCGTTTTCCTACTAGTGTATTCATGACCTGCAAGTCAAGAATTCAGCCCTACTTGGTAAATGGATTTTTAAACTACTAACCGAAGATGGCGTATGGCAGACTCTCCTGAAACGTAAATACATAGGTTCGAAAGCAATATCACAGGTTATGTGGAAACCAGGTGATTCACACTTTTGGGATGGACTCATGGCGAATAAAAATAAGTTTTTTCGCTATGGGGTATTTAAGATTAAGGATGGATCACATATACGGTTCTGGGAGGATAAGTGGTTAGATAATACCACACTCAGAGAACAGTATCCGGCCTTGTACACGATAGCGCGACATAAGGATGATACGCTGGCTAAGGTCATGCAAACATCACCTCCTAATGTTACGTTCCGACGAGATTTACTCGGGCCTCGACTTGTGTCTTGGCAAAACCTGGTTGATAGATTAACGAGGGTTACTCTTACACCAGGCGCTGATGAATTTCGATGGAAGATCACCAAGAATGGTATGTTTTCGGTGGATTCTATGTACAGGGCTCTGATCCAATCGGATATGCCAGTCGATATCTGCAAAAATGTATGGCGTATGAAAGTGCCGCTGAAGATTAAGATCTTCGCGTGGTACCTTCGTAAGGGGGTCATACTCACCAAGGATAATCTTGTCAAACGTAATTGGCATGGGAGCTCTAAGTGTGTTTCTTGTTCTCATGATGAGACAATTAAACTTATTCTTTGATTGCACATTTGCGCGTTCTATATGGTCCGCTATCCAATGGCTTCGAATCTCTATCAGCCTACTTCTGTTGCGAATATATTCGGCAATTGGTTAAATGGGGTTGATAAACGATTTAAGACTATTATTAGGGTAGGAGCGCTTGCCGTTATTTGGTCGCTCTGGCTATGTAGAAATGACAAGATTTTCAATGATAAAAACTTTTCTCGTATGCAGGTTCTATTCAGGAGCACAGGTATTCTCCGTTCATGGTCAACATTACAGCGAGGGGAGTTACGAGGCCTTTTTACGGAGGCATGTGCACGACTGGAGCAGGTGGCGAGGGATATTTTTATCCCACATGGATGGACGCTTGATCTACGGATAACGGCTCCATAGCATCGACAGTCTACAGCGGATGTTTTGTAGCATTGTCGCTCTGTTTATTTTTCAGTTTCGGATTTCGGCTGTTTACATCTCACGATGCAGAGGCCGGGTGTAATGCTTGAACTTTTTGAGTAATAAAGCCCTTTATCAAAAAAAAGGTACTCCCCACACTATCCCTGATTCGTTCGTGCATCTATCGCGAGCTGATATCGCATTGACTAATGTGTCCAGTGGATCTTCTAGGATCATTTTGGTTTTCATGTCTATTGGGGTGGTTGCATGCATGTTAGGCTCTGCTGATCTAGAGCTGTCATCTTTGCCAATGGTGTGCTCGCCCTTTGGGGCATTAGCACGGCGACTTTCCGTTTATTTACTATAACAAGATCTATAATGACAAGATTTGACTCGATCCTATGAGGGAGAGGATGGGCCGACGCTGGACCCCCATCTCACTTAAATGCTCGTACTCCTCGTCAGGTGGTCCAAGGACTTAATTCTAATTTTTATTACTTTTGGAGTTTCTTCATTCTTTGTAATACTGACTATTTCGTGCAAAGGTCCTCTTGGAGACACTCCCTAAAGGATATTGTTATGTTTTCATTTCTTTAAATTGTCACCCCAACATTTTTCTTACCAACGACGAAGTTATTGTCTCTCTTAAATCCGGACATATATTTATATGGATTTTAACATGGAGGTAAGATTGTTTAGGCACCGATGATGTTTTTCGGGATGTCAAGGTCAAAACATAATTACGTTCATATTTATCTTAAATGGGGAATGGAGCTCTAGCCTTTGCGTCAAAATGATGCACTTAACCCTTTTGTAGCATTTATTGCCATACACTTGCGCATTCATATGAGGTGTAAAGGAAAAACTATGGAGTGGTTTCGAAACTCTAGATGAAATAAATTGATGTAACTACCTTTCGACATTTATTTTGGAATTCGGTTTCATCCTTTAAAAATGTTCTGAAACATCCAGGACTGGATACATATGGCGCAACTCGCCATTTTTACATGATTTTCAAGTCGGATAAGGTCTTCAGTAAGAATAGAAGGCCATCTTTTCCTTTTGTATACACAAACAAACCTAAACATATGATATCGGTCTAAGAAGATTTGATTAACTTTCATCTATATGTAGACCATATTACATAATTCCATAAATATTTATAATTGACGGATTTGATTAAAACCCTGAATGAACACTGACGCATCGTGCATCACCTAAAAAAATTACGGAATGATCCATTTGTTTCTAGATGTATTTCAACCGTGATAAGGTAACTATTATTCCGAAAACCTCCCCTTGAAATCATAAACAGACTAATTGGAGTAACTTAGATTTAATACCCTACAGAGTTTGGCTGATCTATTAAAATCACATATTGGCATCACATAAATGGGTGTCCGCGCGCCCATATGAAATATTCCATATGTTGTTGTTTATATGATTGAATTGGGCTGGTGGACAGAACGTGTTATTGTCTTGCAGCACTATTTTCATCCAAAATCATTCAATAATATAGACGACATAGAGAAGAGCGTCCAATTTTGTTTACAAATTCCTACTATTGTTTTATCTCTTCTCACTCAAAATACGACCTCAATGTTCAAGTATGTCTAATAATTGCCCAACCATACCATCAAGGTACTCTAAAGGAAAAATACGGTCTCCTCTTTTTAGCGGCTCCCAAAGCCCCGCCTATACCCTCCCAAAATCCAATTGGGATTTTGGTTCAAGAATCGCAAGTACTTATGAATAAGCTCTTGTTTTAAATCCATTTCATTTATTATTATTATATTTTTAGTTGTAATAAAAAGTTAAACAATTGCATCTTTGGCACAACTCATTTTTTTATGACATGTATTGTAAGTTAAATGTATTATAGGTACCTAGTCAAGAACCTTTTAGAAGTATATCCTAGATAACTATGCACGCTACATCATGACGGAATAATTATAAATATATAAAATGGCATGAAGGTAAAGATTTTTCAATTGGTAATGTGGCTCCAATATATAACTAAAGGGCTACAACAATGTCGATTAATTAGGGAAAGTTGGTAGCTATTGGGCACCGAATGGTTACTTCAATATGATTGATTCTAGGCCAATTTGTATTTGCAGTTTGTGACGATTGTTCTCTCTATTTAGGAATCATTGATTAATAACAATCAATTACTACTATTTTTTCGCACAAAAAAAGATGAAGAACATTGATATGTATTAGAAAGTATTGAAATATATTAATTATGCTTTTATATGCTTTCAAGAATCCTAAATGTAAGATTTATACTTCAACTTCTTGACTTGAGAAATAGAGGGTTGAATCAAAATAATTACTTTTTTGAATTAAAATTTCTATAAAAGTATAATATGATGACTTCAACGTCCATTGACTTCCATCTTTATGAAATGATAGTTCCTGCCCGCCTGATTCCCCTGGATCCTCTAAGCAACACCGGTGGCATCCAAGTCAGGTGGACGTTCATACACGTGCTTCCCAGAAAAATCATAGGTTTATGGTTAACTCGGTTTTCTGGTTTGGGAAACAGAATAGACAAGTATGTGAATCCCTCCATCACCGAGATGGTTCGCTGTCCTCTTCTACTTCCATCCTCGCACTAGCAACAATTATAAACCTAACTCTACGACAACCTACGAGCTATGACACAAAGGATTGTGCCCAAATACAATACTAACCAATATGTTCTTGTATTAGACCGTCCTAGGGTGTTATGTGCACCCTGCTAGTTCAATGTGGATGGCGCACCCAGCTAATATATTGTGGGTACGCTTTCGCTGACATGTCCTCGCTCTCTCTTGTGGCATATAATTTCACGTGTTCATCACTAAGGAAAGTGTAACTCGTATGAAAAATTGATTGCACTTTTCAAATAGAAAGAACAAATATTCAAAAACGTACAACTAGGTCCTAGTTACTGATTTCTACTTCAAAAGGTGCAACCTAGTTGTACATATCTGATTGGCAAGGTGCAGCTCGTACCTAATTGCACGTATCCAATTGGAAGGGACCGAAATGTCCAATCAGATATATGAAACTCATGCCTAGTTTCACCTATCCGATTGGAAAGGTGCAACTAGAGCTTAGTTGCATATTTTTGAGTGAAAAAAAACTAAGACCAATTTGCACATTTCTAGATGGAAAGATGCAATTAGGACGTAATTTCACATATCAAATTGGAAAGGTGCAACTCGTATCGAGTTGCACATATCGGATTGGAAAGCTGCAACTAGTAACAAGTTGCACATTTCTGAGTAGAAAAGTACAACTATGAACAAGTTGCACCTTTCCAAGTGGAAAATTGCAACTAGGACCTAGTTGTACATTTCAAAATCATGTTGTATCTACTTGCACATTTCCATGTCAAAAGATTCAATTATAACCTAGTTACACATATTTGATCGAAAATGTACAACTAGGACCAAGTTTCACATTTCTGGCTAGAAAGGTGCAACTAGGACCAAGTCGCACATTTCCGCTCGGATATGTGCAGCTAGGTCAACTAGGTACAAGTTACACATTTTCACTCGGATATGTGCAATTAGGTCAACTAGCTATTAGTTGCACAATTTCGCTAGGATATGTGCAACTAGCTCAACTAGGTACTAGTTGAACATTTCCACCTAGAAAGGTGCAACAAGTTGCACATTTTTAGATGGAAAGGTCTAACCGGGACCTAGTTGCACATGTTTCTTGAGAAAAGTGCAATTTTTATTCGAAACCTATTGGAGTTGCACATTTCTTAATAAAAGTACAATTATTGTAGGAAAACCAGCCGTATTTGGACTTTTCTTGAGAAAAATGCAACTAGTATCAAAAGCGAGTTAGATTTGCATATTTCAAAGAAATCTACAACTCTCATAAAAACTCGGGTGCTAGTTGCATGTTTCTTGAAAGAAAAATGCAATTTGTGTCAGAAAACGATTGGAATTACACATTTCATAAGAAAAAAGTGCATCTCCCATCAAACCATGTTGCTAGTTTCATGTTTTCCTACTTGTACTTGCATATTTATTGAGAATAGTGCAACTCGTTTGGAAAAATGATTTCTAATTACACGCTTCTTAGGGAAAAGCGCAACTCGTATAAAAGATCTTGTGGATTGCCCATTTCTGAACAATTGTCATCTTGAAATATTTTTTGCTAGTTGCACATTTCTAGACACAAGGTGCAATTCTTATATAGTTAGGCAAAAAGAATAAAAATAATACATATAGAACATTAGTTGATACTTTTCTTAACGGATTAGTTACACACTTCCAAATATGAAACATAAATAAGAAAATAAATAGAAAATGTGAAACAAGAACATCGAGAAAGAAGACAAAAAAGGAAAGAACAAAACAAAATGACATAATAAAACCAAAATCCTTCCAATTTTCATATTTTTAACAAACAATTCTTACCTAGTTTCACAAAATAAAAATAGCGTGGAACAATATACAACAAATAGAAACAAAAGTGAAATGCAAAAAATATCAATTTTTTTGTTTGGTTGCCCTAAAAATGTACAAAATTGGTGCAAACTTATTGCGTTTATCTAATAGTACAACAATTTCTAAGTAGACACAGTAATGTCTAAGGTATGTTGGTTGTACGATCCTAACCAACAACTACATGTCTGATGTTTGAAACTTAACACCTGCACATGGGCCAAGTATTTTTCTACTGCAGCACCGGAGACCTGCACGAATCTCAAAGAAGATCCGACGGTTTAAATCATCGATTGGGCCATAAGTATTTCTCATTAGCCAATCTGATAAAACAAATCTGGCAGATCCAGGGATATAGTTGGAAAGTCACACAAAAGCTACATGCCAGCGACATGTTCATTTGGAATAGAAGGACCTCTTTGCGATCAAGAAGTGATCAAGATATTAGTAATTTCACAACATATAATTTGCACCATTTAGACTAAAGAAAAACATACTTGTGATTAATATAATACGTTTGATCCATGAGTGTACACTATAATTATTGTCAAGTGTATATGTTTTAATTTATTTTCGATCCATCCACAATGGGGAATTCAAAGACAACCCGACCGTTCTTTCCCGAGTTTGCAAAAGCAAATCGGACATTTTAAGGTTAGAGAAACACAAATGTGATTCTACAATATGCGAGATAAACTTATAGATACAACTGCTTAAGGAAAAAAAAAATCATGAATCGCGAAACAATAGCATCACCACATGTCTCGCTCGAAATAGTGCTTTATTGCGGATGGGCTCTTATCCTAGTGGTTGGGATGTGGTGGCCTTACCAAGCCGGGATGGATTCAAATCATGTGTCCTGCACCTTCTTCTAATATTAATAGGATGAAGCTCCTCCCTGAGCGTTTCCATGAAGTGATTTATATGTTCTTTCCTTCAACCTAATTAAGTACATTACATCTGGGCAGTCTATCTTGCTTTTCATTAATTCAGCACTATCGGCTGTCCAGATTTTTATGAGGGAAATCGGCCATCCGATATGCTCCATGCTTATCATCGAGATCCATAGTGGTCCCAATGTCTCTAATGGCAGCTACTTTGAAGGAAATATCGAGCGCTCGTAGCGAGCGCCCACGCGGGCAGCTAAATTGGCCAAAGCCCACGCGAGCAGGTACAACAAGCAGGTTCGTATGTTCAGCTAGCAGGTTCGGACGTACACAATTTTTTTTTGTGGACTGCACTGGAGCAGGTACGTACACAGATTTGAACAGCTAGCTATAAGCTTCAAGTTTCATCCACCCTGAAAAAAAAAACTAGTTATGAGGTTCAGTTTTCTATTATATGAACCATTTTTAAATTTGAACAGATTTTTAAAATGAACAAATTTAAAATATGAACGATTTTTAAATAACAATTTTCAAAAATAAATAAAATTTTAAAATGAACAAATTCCAAATATGAACGATTTCCAAATCTGAACAATTCTCAAATATAGTTTTTCAAATGAACAAATTTTAAAACTGAACGTTTTTTTCATTTGAACAAATTAAAAATTTGAACATTTCTTTTCCGAACAAAATCTGAATTTAAACATTTTTAAGTTTGAATAATTTTTGTTTAAACATATTTCAAAACAATATGTTCGAATAAAAACGAAAAGAAAACAGAAAAGAAAGAAATAAATTAGAAATAAAAAACAGAAAATGGTAAAAGAAAATGAAAAAACCGAACCTATAAAAGGCTAAAAAAGCGAACCTGTGCAAGAGTCCGTAGCCTAACTCAGTGGTTGCTCCCTTCCACTTCCGATGCCAAGGTACCAGGTTCGAATCCCCCTCGTCGCACCCCCATAGAGTTAATGGACCGGCCCGTTAATGAGATTTTACACGGGGTATTAGATAGTGCTATGAGCGCTATATAAGGTTTCCGGAAATATCAGCCTGCATTTGTTAATAGGGCCCAAAAGACACATAAAATTTATAGGAGCCAATTGGGCATTTTCGTATGGGAAGCGCTGAGCATCCCCCGGGGGATCGAAACGCCCGATCCCCCGGGTCGCTAGCCGTCTGATCCAGACGCGCTCCGCCGTCTGATCGAGGCGTGCGTCCTCTCCCCCGCGAGAACACACAGAGCGACCCCCAGGAAAAAAAAAAAACAACGCCCTGACCCGCAAAATATCTCCTGTTGACCACCCCCACCTCAACCGTTCCCTTCGAGATCTCCGGCGAAACCCCCACCGAGTCGCCGTCGCCGGCAACCGCTATCAGAGCACCGCCGTCAATGACTACTAGTCAGCGCCTTCCATCTCTGTAGCAGCCCCCCCGACTACGACAGGTACCATCGCAAAAAACCCATGGCTGGCAGCGCCATCGGAGCCTAATTGCAGCATCCACTCCGGCTGTCGCTGGCGCGGCTTGGTTGCGCCCGCCATGGAAAAGCTTGGTTGCTCCGCCATGCAAAAGCTTGACGACTCCCCCGAAATTTCTGCTACAATGGTTAACTGCATTTTGCTTTCGGAGAAGAAACAAATTGCTAAGATTGTAAAAAAACTGCACTAATTGAAGGATTTGCATCCAGAGAGAATTTTTTTTGCTCTGATTCTTCCAAGAATTTGCATCGAGATATTGAATTTTTTTGCTATAAAGCATACAAAAATGCTCTGATAGACAAAAAAAATTGCTACAATTGTTCTGAGGGTTTGCTCAAATATAGAAATGTTTTTGCTCATATAGAGAAATTGTTTTGCTCATATAGAGAATATTTTTTGCTCAGATAGAGAATTTGTTTTGTTACAAAACGTACACAAAAATTGCGCCCACATCTAGAAAAAAACATAACAAAAAAAATGCTAAAAATGTTCTAAGGGTTTGCTCAGATAGAGAATTTCTTTTGCTCATATAGAGAAATTCTCCTGCTCAGATAGAGAGATTTGTTTGCTCACATAGAGAGACTTTTTTGTTACAGAACATACACAAAAAATGCGCACCAAATCGGGATAAAAAACATAAGAGAAGATTTGCTAAAAAAAATGCTCTGTAGAGCACGGCCCGGTGCCTGTGGGAGCACCTCCGGTCGCCGCTGGGAGCACGACCAGGTGCCTATGGGAGCACCTCCGGCCGCCGCTAGGAGCGCGGCCCGATCTCGACGGGAGCACCACCAGACTCCGTTGGGAGCACCTCCGGCCGCCGCCTGGAGCACGGGCCGGTGCCCATGGAAGCACCGCTCGCAGGCGTGCCTTGGCAACGGCCGGCGACGACGGCGTCCGCCGGAATCAGCCTCGATTTGAAGCTACGATGTGGCAGCGTGGTTGGATGAGTGGTGGAGGAAGAAGATAGCGGAGAGAAAGAAAGGTAGGAGAGCTCGTGTGGGGCGAGAACTTGCCGGAGATTGGAGTGACGGCGGCAGGAGCTCGAGCGCATCGCTGAGCGGCGGTCGGGAGGAGCTCGCCCGTGGGGAAAAATGCGTGTGGCTTCGATTTGGGGAAAAAAATGACGCCGAACCGCTCGCAGGAAGAGATAAAGGTGGGCCCTCACACCTTTTCGCTGGCACCGCTTCTCTCGTGGCACGGACGCGTGGCGCGCTGTCCGTGCGGGGGATACGAGCGCTCGTTCCCCCGGACGATTCTAAGCGTTTCCCTTTTTGTATGGAACATAACTCTCAGGCAATTAACGTCCAATACTGTCCGTTTTATAATATGGGTGTTTTTGGCAATCTGATTCATGTGGATCTCCCATGCAGCGTGCTGGTGGCCACCCAATGGGATGTATGTCTTAATTAATGGAACATTTGCTTAAAACGAGTTTGTGGGGTTCTTGTTTTGGCAACACAGCCGATTGAAATATATGCGCTCCTCCACATCTGATACACGTCATTCTTTTACTCCCCATCCATCCATGCACCGTTAATAGTGATAAAACTACATGTGCTCTTATAGATCTAGCCAGGCGGGGCTAACACATCAAAGGAGGCACCCGGTTATTCGCCGCCCAGGCGGGGCGGACCAGCGACACTCTTCCAGGGGACAGCGTGCATGCTGTTGGGCCAGGCGGGATGCCTCTGTCCACCGCCCAGGCGGCAGTGGCAGCCAGCAGCGCGCAGCGGTCGGCGGCCCGCTCAACGGCGACCAACCAGCTGAGCAGGGAGCAGGTGGCTCCCGCTCGCGCGGCTGATAGCGGCGGTGGTCTGCTGGGGCCACATGGGCCTGCTCCGCCGGTGGCTGTTGGGCTGGGCGGGACACCGGTATCCGCCGCCCACTCAGCTCCTCTACGCTGCTGTGAGCAGCGGGCGGAGGCCCGATCACCTGGCGGACAGGCAGCCCAGGTGCATTGCGGGGAGCTGCCAGCTCTCGCCCGCGCGACGGATAGCGACGGTCTTCACGGTAACGACGGGGAGTGCCTGCGTACTCCTTCTCCGGTGCGAGGTGGATCGGCGGCTACAGCATTGGTGTCTCCGGGCCGGATTTCTGGGTCCTCTGGGACGCGGGCAGAACGCCGGGACACCGTGATGACACCGGCGACACCGCCATTTTGAGCGGACAGCAACACGAGCGCGGCGGTTCCTCCCAGAGCGGGGAAACACATGGTGGTCGGGGGGGTATCTTCTTCGCCAGTACCTCCCTCCGCCGTGGCGCCCTCCTCCGTGATTGGGCAGCCTGCAGGTGGGCTGAGACGCAGTGCTCGCCATCTCGTTGCAGCGGATATGCTTCATCGACTGATGAGGACGCGATGTCCAAGGCCATGAGAAGGAAAGCGGCGATGTACTCAACATCGTCACAGGGTACGAGTTCTAATCATTTGTCATTTCTTTCTTTTTCAAATACCAAGTTATCCTCTAGCCTAGGAGTAGTTGGTGTTTCATTAGGGAAGAATGATAAGGAGATCACGTTGTCCACTAATGTGTTGAAGCACATGGAATATGATCGTTTAACGGTTAAACCGACGGTCAATCCGAGTGTTTCTCCCATGGTGGACATACCCCACATGGATGATGATTCAGCGTATGCCTCTTCGGATGGACAGCTTTTATCACATCTAGTGGGGGAAGTGACTGAGGTGGGATTGGATGAGGACGGGCTTGGATCTTTATTTGATCTATACGCTTCCGCCGGAAATCCAAAACCGCCAAACAAAAGAGGAAAAACTCACCGAGAAATACCACGAGACCGCCTAAAAATCCAATTGTTTCCCGATGAATGGCTTATTCACTAATAGAAGAGGTCTTGGTGACTTGGCTAAACATTTGAATATTGCTCAATACGTCAGGGATCACGATTTGGAGTTTCTGGCTATCTCTCCGAAACAGGGAGGAGAGATTTCCAAGTGAGTGTTCTGAACCGCCTATCAGGTGGTATCGATTTTACTTGGCACTCTATCCCCCCTCGTGGTAGATCGGGTGGCATTTTACTAGGCGTTAAAACTGACTCCTTTGATGTGTTAGCAAGGTCGGATGGTGATTTTCATATTAAATTACACCTCCGTAACCGGGTTGACAATTTCATATGGAGTTTAGTCGCTGTGTATGGTGCTGCGCAGGAAGAGTTTAAAGAGGCTTTTCTCCGTGAGTTGGTTCACTTGGCTAATAATAATCCACATCCAATCTTAATTGGTGGCGATTTTAATTTGCTAAGGTTCCCACATGAGAAAAGCCGTGGGCGGTTTGATGGACATTGGCCTTTCTTGTTCAACGCTGTCATTGATAGCTTGGATTTGAGAGAGGTCTACATGTCCGGAAGACAGTTCACCTGGGCAAATAGTCTGCCGGAGCCTACATATGAAAAGCTAGATCGCGTATTAATGAGTACCTAATGGGAAGATAAGTTCCCTTTGGTAACGGTACGGGCTCTAGAACGCATTGAGGCTCTGTCGGACCATGCTCCCCTTCTGCTTTCAACTGGAACACCAAGACCAAAAGGCCAGACACAGTTCAAATTTGAACTAGGTTGGTTTTTGCGAGATGGTTTTGATGAACTAGTAAAGAAAGTCTGGCACAAACCGGTCTTAGGTGATAACCCAATACGGAGATGGAACAATAAAATGCGCAATGTGCGTAAATATCTCCGTGGTTGGGCGACACATACGACTGGGATGTTAAAGAAGGAGAAAATGCGTCTTTGTTCCATTATCGATGAGTTAGACCTACTCGCTGGAACTAGGATGCTATCTACGCAAGAGATTGAACTAAAAAGTCAATCCAATGCAAAAGTAGCACAAATGTTGCGGGAAGAGGAACTCAAATGGTATCAGAGATCAAAGGCTCAATTCATTCTCGAAGGAGACTCGAATACTCGGTATTTACATAATGTTGCCAATGGCAGGCATAGGAAAAAACGGATTCAATGTCTCCATCAGGATGAAGGTCTCATTGAGGGACAAGAGTGTCTCAAGGCCTATATCACAAAGTTCTATAAAGATCTGTTTGGGGCTCCTGAAGTAGGTAATATTACCATGGATGAGAGCCGCACAGATGATATTCCCCAAGTTTCAATGGAAGAAGACGCTTTTCTTACTGCTCCCTTTTCTGAAGAGGAGATAAAGAAGGCTATATTCCAAATGGAACATAATAAGGCACCTGGTCCAGATGGTTGTCCGGCGGAGTTCTATCAGCATTTCTGGGAAATCATTAAACATGATCTCATAGAGATGTTTGATTTCTTAAAGAGCGGACATCTGGAGTTGTATCGCCTTAATTTTGGGGAAATCGTTTTGTTACCTAAGGTTTTGAACGCAGAAAGGATACAACAGTATCGACCAATCTGCCTTCTTAATGTTAGTTTCAAAATCTTTACAAAGGTTGCAACTATTAGGCTAAATTCAGTGGCAGATCATGTGGTAAAACCTACACAGACTGCTTTTATGCAGGGTAGGAATATCCTAGATGGGGTCGTGACTCTACACGAAACCGTACATGAGTTGCACACGAAAAAGCTTAATGGGGTAATTCTTAAAATAGACTTTGAAAAGGCCTATGATAAAGTGAATTGGGAGTTTCTACAACAGACTCTGAGAATGAAAGGATGTTCGGAGGAGTGGTGTACTCTAGTTCGCAGCTTCGTAGTTGGAGGTAGCGTGGCTATCAAAGTCAATGATGATGTTGGCCGCTACTTCTAAACTAAGAAAGGCTTGAGACAAGGTGATCCGCTATCGCCCGTATTATTTAATATTGTGGTAGATATGTTAGCAATCATGATTGATCGAGCCAAGGAAAATGGCCTAATTGAGGGAGTAATTCCACATCTAGTCGATGGGGGATTGTCTATCCTTCAATATGCAGATGATACAATTCTATTTATGGAACACGATTTGGAGAAAGCGGCGAATCTGAAATTAATTCTTTCAGCGTTCGAGCGATTATCTGGATTAAAAATCAATTTCCATAAAAGCGAATTGTTCTGCTTTGGCGAGGCACAAGATGCAGTTGCACAGTACACCGAGCTATTCGGTTGTGAGCAAGGTCAGTTTCCAATTAAGTATTTGGAAATACCAATACATTACAGGAGGTTGACTAATGCAGAATAGGCTCACGTCGAAGAGCGTTTGCAGAAAAGGCTAGCTAGTTGGAAAGGAAAATTGTTGTCACTTGGTGGACGACTGGTACTCATTAATTCAGTCCTTACTAATATGGTACTGTATATGATATCATTCTTCCAGCTACCCAGAGGGGTCTTAAAAAAATTGGATAATTTCCGATCAAGATTCTTTTGGCAGGGTGACAACGAGAAAAAGAAATATCGACTAGCCAGATGGGATATAGTTTGTCGTCCACGAGATCAGGGAGGGCTCGGGATTCATGACCTGCAAGTCAAGAATTCAGCCCTACTTGGTAAATGGATTTTTAAACTACTAACCGAAGATGGTGTATGGCAGACCATCCTCAAACGTAAATACATAGGTTCAAAAGCACTATCACAGGTTATGTGGAAACCAGGTGATTCACACTTTTGGGCTGGACTCATGGCGAACAAAAATAAGTTTTTTCGCTATGGGGTATTTAAGATTAAGGATAGATCGCAGATACGGTTCTGGGAGGATAAGTGGCTAGGTAATGCCACACTCAGAGAACAGTATCCGGCCTTGTACACGATAGCGCGACATAAGGATGATACGCTAGCTACGGTTATGCAAACATCACCTCCTAATATTACGTTCCGACGAGATTTACTCGGGCCTCGACTCGCGTCTTGGCAAAACCTGTTTGATAGATTAACAATGGTTACTCTTACACCAGGCGCTGATGAGTTTCGTTGGAAGATCACTAAGAATGGTATGTTCTCGGTGGACTCCATGTACAGGGCTCTGATCCAATCGGATATGCCAGTCGATATCTTCAAAAATGTATGGCGTATGAAAGTGCCGCTGAAGATTAAGATCTTTGCGTGGTACCTTCGTAAGGGTGTCATACTCACAAAGGATAATCTTGTCAAACGTAATTGGGATGGGAGTTCTAAGTGTGTTTCTTGTTCTCATGATGAGACAATTAAACACTTATTCTTTGAGTGCACATTTGCGCGTTCTATATGGTCCGCTATTCAAATGGCTTCGAATCTATATCCACCCACATCCGTTGCGAATATATTCGGCAATTGGTTAAATGGGGTTGATATACGATTTAAGACTATTATTAGGGTAGGAGCGCTTGCCGTTATTTGGTCGCTCTGGCTATGTAGAAATGAAAATATTTTCAATGATAAAAACTTTTCTCGTATGCAGCTTCTATTCAGGAGCACAGGTATTCTCCGTTCGTGGTCCACATTACAGCGAGGGGAGTTACGAGGCCTTTTTATGGAGGCATGTGCACGACTGGAGCAGGTGGCGAGGGATATTTTTATCCCACATGGATGGCCGCTTGATCTACGGACTGAGGCTCCATAGCATCGACAGTCTACAACGCATGTTCTGTGGCATTGTCGCTCTGATTATTTTTATTTTTATTTTCAGTTTCGGATGTCGGCTGTGTGCATCTCATGATGCAGAGGCCGGGTGTAATGCTTGAATTTTTTGAGTAATAAAGCCCTTTATCAAAAAAAAAAAGATCTAGCCAGGGAGCTGACAAACGCAGGAGAGGACCCAGATAGAACATTACCCGATGTCCTCTTATAGATCACCACATTGTGTCATCTTGGGTCATCTGATCTCTCGTGTCGGTACATCTTGGGTCATCTGATATCTCGTGTTATGACTCATCTTTATGTGTCTTCTATGAACGATTTTATACGAGTTTGATACTATCTCTCTTAAGACCCCTTTACCAAAAGAGCTAGCTAGTGACATATATGCATGTTTGAACCATATATAGAGAAACATTGCAGGAGTACACGATTGAGGATCTGTTTTTTCAGACCAAACACACGGGGAAACTAATATGCTAACCAGGAAATCACGAATGGCATGTAAACTTTGTAGTTTTTTTTTAGATAAAGGGCTTTTATTACTAACCACAATAATCAACCAAAGTAAAATCGTTCTAGCACCACATGGGCAGCTACTACCATATATACAGCCAGTGACATACAGGAAATAAAGCTATCAGAAACGATTTACAGGGAAATGAGGTCGGCCGAGTAACGCTAAATCGAGGGAAACGCGGTCGAAAGTAGTACTCACCGGCGGACGTTGGCGGGACGCCGGGACGGGGATGGCAGCCAGCAGCTGTCGGGCGGGGACGAGGTCGAGCGCCAGTGTCAGGCGTAGGGAAACCGAGAATAGATCTGGTGGGCGGCCAGGGAGGAGAGAGGCAGGGCCAGCGGCTTGGAAATGGCGGCGGTGAAACCCAAATGTCGGGGAAGGGACGGATCTGCGCGATGAGTCGTTTTTTTTTCGGGAAAACACTGGTATACAGCCGGGGGATGGAACGTCTCGCGTCCTCCGGCTTGAGAGCGTGCCACGCGTCCCTTTGCGTGGAGATAACGCCACCACCTCCACCTTATCCTCTGATTCTTTCTCCTTCCTCTATCTCCTCCTCTGCACATCTCGCACCCGCAACCACTGCTTTTCCTCCTCCCCTGCTGCATCTTCCCCAGCACCTCCTGCGCCCCTCTCTCCCACCATGCCCCGCTGTGCTTTTGTAGCAGAGCCGACCTGCTCCTCCACCTTATCTCCTCCCCCGCATCTTATCTCCTCCCCGCATCATCTCTGCCGCCTCCGGCCTCCTACGCTCTACCGTCTCTGAAGCAATGGTCTCCACACCCCCGTCCTTTCTGCGTGGTGAGCCACCCAACTCCGGCAGCCAACACGGCGATGGCTACCGTAGTAGACGGGAGGAGCTACCGTAGGCGGAGATGGTGCCTCGCAACAGCGCGGTGCGCCCCGCAACAGTGGCAACGATCAGCGCGGCCGAGCAGCGCGGCCGGGCACGTCGGGTCGGCCGCTGCGCCACCACCATCCCCAAGGTGCTCCTCGGCGACCCCCACCCCTCCCCCCACCGCGCCGTGCTCCCGTAAGCGACGGGAGGTGCACCTATAGGCACCGCGCCGTGCTCCCAGCGGCTACGTTCTCCTGTCGACGGTGTTTCTCCCGTAGGCGGCTGGAGGTGCTCCCGTAAGCGGCGGGAGGTGCTCCCATAGGCGTTTGGTGGTGCTCCCCAGCGGCCGGCGGTGCCCCCCGTAGGCGCTGCTCCCACGGCGAGCTGGATGCTCCCCGACGAACCGGATGCTCCACGGCGAGCCGGATGCTCCACGGCCACCGGCGCTGAAGCTCCCGACGGCAGCGTCGGCGGCGTTGCTCCCGTAGGTGGCGGGAGGTGCTCCCATAGGCACCGCGCCGTGCTCCCGCCCGTCGGCGGCGCTGCTCCCGTAGGCGGCGGGAGGTGCTCCCATAGGCACCGGCATGTGCTACCATAGGCGTTTGGTAGTGCTCCCAGCGGCCGGTGGTGCCCTGGTGTGCGGCCGGCGGTGCTCCCAGCGGCGCCCGATGGTGCTCCCGTAGGCGCTACTCCCCACGGCGAGCCGGATGCGCCACGGCGAGCTGGATGTTCCACGGCCCCCGGCGAAGCTCCGGCCGGCGTTTTTTTCTCCGGCGACGGCGATAGGTAGTTGACGGACTGCGTGCGATGGGAATTGTTTTTTTTTGTCTTTGCTGCAGAAACGGAGGACGGGAACGGAGGTTGGGGGATACGTGCGCGTTGTGGGTTGACCCAGTATGGGACACGTGTCGCTCGCTCCACCCGGGGGATCGAGGCAAATTATCCCCCGGGGGACGCTCAGCGCTACCCCCTTTTTCATGCGAGACATGGCCTCTTTCTCTGGGAGTTGTGGACGGGTCCTTTGGTGGCGTTTCCCTGTAATTATGATGAACGAAATGGACAACTATGTATGCCGTTTTGTTTTTAAGAGCTAACGCTCGGCAAGCACCCCTTGCGGTGCTTTTCCTTATGCGTGGAAGACGACGGTGCGTTGAAAGAAGCCCAACGCGCAACACACCTTTTGTTTCGATTTGCTTGCTTATTTCGTGGAAAGCCAGCAGAAGCTAACCAAAAGGGTCATGACCCTGTCACCAAAAGAGAGCATAACATAATTTCGATACACGAGGAACAAAAAATCCTAATTTTGCACTACGTAGAACAAAAGTTTAGTACATGTGAAAAACCATGTCCCAAAGAGAAACAACATTTTAGACTGAGCGGAACGAAAGTTTCGTACACAAGGAACAAAGTGGTTGCAACTATTTGGAATATAATTTTTCACTATGTGAAACAAAAATTGATATCCATGGAATAAACCATGTCACAAAAAGGAACACCATTTCTGACTATGTGAAACAGAATTTTAATATACAGTGAACTAAAAAATGCAACTATTTGGCACCAAGTTAAACTACACGGAACAAAATTTAGACTAAGAGGAAGATAGTTCTAACAGGAATCAACTTTTAGACTAATGAAAAAATAGGAAAATAAAAGATAAATACGTGAGATAAGTCGAAAATAAAAAGACGTGAAAGAAACTACCTAGAAAATACGGAAAGAAAACAAGGAAAAAGATAAAACAAAAAAAATTAAATTTAAAAAGAAAGAGAAATTCAAGAACGAAACTTACCAAAAAATAAACAATCAAACAAAAGGGAGGCTTGTGCAAGAGACAAACCTACTGGCGTAGCAGCGCGCGCGATAATGGGCCACGTCCAGAAACATGTAGTGAAATAGTGTTAGAAATCGCCCGAGCGATGTGGAGAGAATTTCCTGGCCAACCGATTCGCATGGATCTCCCGTATAAATCCACTCGGCTGTATGTTGTGTTCGGCCGTATGAAAACTCGCTTGCACACGAACACTGTATATCGCGAACCCCAGATCATTGCTCCGGGCAAAGCAAATGGCTGACGACACGTTTGTGTCCAATTTTCTCTTTACCATCTTTTTAGTGTCTACTTTTCGTTTCTTTTATTCTTTTTCCCATTTTTCTTTTGTGTTTCGTTTTCTTTTCTGTTTTTTTTTTTTTTGGTTCAGAATTATTTTTGTTCGGAACTAAAAAAATGTTTAAATTCGAAAATTGTTCGGATAAAAAATATACAAATTTAAACATAGTTCAGATTAAATCTGTTCAAATGTGAGAATTGTTCATGTATAAAAATTCATGTTTACAAATCGTTTATATTTTAAAATCTTTCAATTTTTTTCAAAATTAAGAGTCATTCATATTTTTAGAAAAATGTTGAATTTTTTTTAGAATCTGAAAATCTTCAGATTTTCGAAAATCCTACGCTGGTATTGATGGCTACATATTAGTATGGACTATTTTTAAGTTCATTTTAAAGGATTTCAAAGGGCATGAGCACACTAGGGCCGGCCCATATGGGTGGGCAAGCGGGGTGCCCGCCCCGGGCCTCCAAAAGGCAGGGGCCCCATCCTATGTACTAATTCTATAGTATTATTAGTGTAAATCTAGTCTTAGTTCTAATTATGTACAAAATTTAAAAGAATGTACGCAAATATTAGGAGGCACAAGTCTAACTGACGAAGTCAAACCCAGCTACACACTCTATTCTCACGAGGCAGGAACAAAAATGGTCGACACTTCATGTGTTTGACATTTCCTCCCAAAAATTCTCAATAGCCTTTTCTGGTAAGAAGGTGGCTCTTCCTCGATTCCGAGGTCACATGCAGCCACTAATATAGATCAACAGCGTAATCGAATCACCGTAATCAGGTCTCATTCCATCCTCAACGTTCCGCTCATTCCCCATCAACGAGACGTTGGAGAGATGGTGTGAGTCACTAGTGGAAACAACCCCTCTCGTCCAGGGGGCCGGGGGGCAGCTGTCCCGGTTGCAACCAAATCCGGGACAAATGCCCTCCATTGGTCCCGGTTCGTGCGCCCTGGGCAACAGGAATCGCCTGGGCGCATTGGTCCCGGTTCGTGGGGGGCATATCGGTCCCGGCTCGTGCCACGGACCGGGACCAATGCCTAGCCACAGGCCACGTGGCACGCGCATGACCTGTTGTCCCGGTTCAGTCCACGAACCGGGACCAATGCCCCCTTCCCCTATATATACTGCCCCAGCCCCCCCCCCTCCTTCCATCTTTTTTTTTTTGCTTGGAGGTGTGAGAGAGTGTGGTGTGCTGTTTTTTTTACTATGCACACGAGGTGTTCGACGAAATTCCCGAGACGCACACAAGCTCACTGAAAATGGTTTCTTCGACCGAGGTTAACAAATTATCTTTTTCATCTGTAACTGATACATAAAAAAGTATTATTTGTCGATGTACTGTGGTTATCTCTGTATTAATATGTATTTTGATAAACTTAATTATATGCAGATGGATGCACGGCAGCGATGGATGTACGGTGACCGACGCACCTCCGAGTATATGGCAGGCCTGAATGCATTTCTTGCTGTAGCTCAGGCGAACAAAGATAATGGCTTCATGTGTTGCCCATGTTGTTGATTGTCGGAACGTCAGAGAACATTCTTCCGAAAGAATCCTTCACGGCCATCTACTTCGGAGAGGTTTCATGCCCAGCTATAATTGCTGGACCAAGCATGGAGAAAGAGGGGTTGTGATGGAAGACGATGAAGAAGAAGAAGAAGATCCTTTGTTCCTGAATACCGATACTGCAATGGAAGAGAATGCAGAAGAAGGAGGTGATCAAGAGTAGGTGCAAGTTTGACCAATAATTTGTATTGATCGGTGTTGAAGAACATGTTTCCCAATGGTGTTAATGTGGTGTCCTTATTCTCCGGTATTGGAGGAGAGATAGCTTTGCACAGGCTTGGCATCCACATGAACAGTGATTTCAGTTGAGATAGGTGAAGTTAATAGGAGGATTTTGAGGATTGGTGGATCAGACACAAACTGGCACTTTAATTGAGATTGCCGACGTGAAGTCTCTCACTAATGATACGTACACGGAATGCAATTCATTCCAAATTGATATTGTGGTTGCCACTTGTCGGTGTTGAAGAACATGTTTCCCAATGGTGTTAATGTGGTGTCCTTATTTCTCCGGTATTGGGGAGAGGAGAGATAGCTTTGCACAGGCTTGGCATCCACATGAAGACAGTGATTTCAGTTGAGATAGGTGAAGTTAATAGGAGGATTTTGAGGAGTTGGTGGGATCAGACACAAACTGCACTTTTAATTGAGATTGCCGACGTGAAGTCTCTCACTAATGATAGCGTACACGGAATGCAATTCATTCCAAATTGATACTGTGGGTTGCCACTTGTCGGTGTTGAAGAACATGTTTCCCAATGGTGTTAATGTGGTGTCCTTATTCTCGGTATTGAGGAGGAGAGAAGCTTTGCACAGGCTGGCATCCACATGAAGACAGTGATTTCAGTTGAGATAGGTGAAGTTAATAGGAGGATTTTGAGGGGTTGGTGGATCAGACACAAACTGGCACTTTAATTGAGATTGCCGAGACAGATATTGCAGATTATAACTACTTTCGAGATGTAGTATGTTGTTGACACACGGTATAGAACAAGTGATTCTGCAGGCCTCTATTGTTATTCATTGGATATATATCTGTCAACGTCAGTCCTGGCTGCTTGTTCATCCTCTAGAGTCTGCTCTGCTCTGCTCTACTGCTCGTTGCGGCTCAGGTTGGTAACGGTCCATGTTTGCGTATGCTTTGTGAACTTATGGTTTGATTTGAGAATTTCAAAACTTTGATTTGATAATCTTTTGGCCGGAAGCACCTAGCAATATCTTTTAAACCTTGTTTCTCTCCCTATGCTATTTGTACTTCTCATCGGCTGTAATGTTCTCTAACCTGATTCACTTCTCCTCTGCCTAGTTTTACAGATGTATTGCTCTTTTCTGTAGATGTTTCTACACTGTAAAATAGATATGTCCTGCGAAACATGCAGACAAGGCGCTGATCACCACTACTGGGACATGCCCATTTTACAGTGTAGAAACATCTACAGAAAAGAGCAAACATCTGTAAACTATGCAGAGGAGAAGTAGAATCAGGTAGAGAAACATTAGGGCCGATGAGAAGTACAAATAGCATAGGAGAGAAACAAGGTTTAAAAGATATTGCTAGGTGCTTCCGGCCAAAATTATCAAATCAAAGTTTTGAAATTCTCAAATCAAACCATAAGATCACAAAGCATACGCAAGCATGTACCGTTACCAACCTGAGCCGCAAGAAGCAGTAGAGCAGAGCAGAGCAGACTGTAGAGATGGACAAGCAGCCAGGACTGACATCGACTCTAGAGGATGAACAAGCCACCCTACTTCTACTATGAAAATGAGGCCCTAGCTCAAAAAAGTGTATGGGTGGAATTTCCAGAAATTTGTATGACACAGAGCCGCTTTATAATTTGAATATAAATTTCCATAATTTATATTCAAATTATATACAAATGAAAAAATAATTAATAGTTTCAATAGTTAGAATAATTATTTAGTTAAACGAAAAATGGATTTAAATTAGTTTTGCAAATTCTAGCATTTTTCATGTTGGAATTTTTGTCTAATTTGGAAGTATATAAAAGTTGTTAATTGCAAACTTAACACTTTTCAAATTTTGGCGCTAAAAAATTTTGGGCGCGCAGAGGTGCCACCGAAATTCGAAATTTGTTTTTGGTCCCGGGCCGTGGTACCAACCGGGACCAAAGGGCTCTAGTCCCGGTTGTGGTGGCACGGGCCGGGACTAAAGGCCCAAGTGTATAAAAAAGCGCGGCCCTCTCTCCCAGGCCGAGCGGACAACCCAGGGGCGGGCACGAGTGGATATGGCTGGGCGAAGCCCTGCCGGCGGCGGGAACGAGTGGACAGATTCGCCGGCGGAACGCCGGCGGGGATGGACTAGGGGCACAGTAGGTTAGGGGAACACAACTTATATTAAAATAGGGCCAGGGGCCTTGCTTACATAGGGCGGCGCGGCCACAGGCGGCCGGCCGTACTTGCATTAGGGCGGCGGCGCGGCCACAGGCCGGCCGTTTCTTGGGGGGTAGCTAGCTAGGGGCGTTGTCTATAGATAATAGGGGGGCGGCGCGACCTAGTCCTCGTCGTCGGAGAGGTGGACATACTCGGAGTGCCTTCCACAGGTGGGCAGGCGGCTGGGCCGGGCTCGCCGGGGGGCCATCGGGGGCGCGTACGGCGGGGGGCAGTACCTCCTGTGGCAGCGGCGGTGGCGGGGGCAGCTCCTCCTCCTGCTCCGGCGACCCCGGCGCCCAAACGCCGCCGGTCCAGCACCAGGTCATGCCATACTCCAGGCCTGGTGGGAGCGGCTGCGGCTCCGGCATGTCCTCGGACGCCTCCAGCTCGGCGTTCATGGCCTGCCACCAGGGGATGGCAGCTCGTTAGGGGGTGGCGGCGGCGGTGGCATGGCAGCGGCGTCGGCGGCGGCGGCGGCCACGACGCGATGCCACCTCTTGATCTCGTCGTCGACGAGGGAGCGGCGGGAGCGCTCGCAGGCCTCCTCCAGTTGGCCCGGAGCTCGGGGTCCGGCTCCCCGGAAAGTCCTCTCCGGCTCGTCGACGAGGAGCCATAGCTCCCTCTCCCGGCCGGGCGCTGGCGGGGTAGTCGTCCACGTTGTCCTCGAGGGGCGGGGATGAAGGAGCGGCGGCGCTGCTCGTGCTCCTGCTCGAGCCAGGCGGCCCAGTAGGGGGAGCTGCGCGCGTAGATCCGCTCCCTGCGGACGGGGCCGGCAGGAGCTCGCGGCGGCGCTCGATCTCCTCGAGCAGCGCCGCGCCGGTCGGGGCCGGCGGCACTGGGATCCGCTGGGGATTCAGGTGCCAACCGTCCGGGAGGTGCACGTCGTTGTAGAAGACCGGAGTGGCATTGTTCCAGTGCCACTCCGCCTCGTCCACCCGGACGTACCTGCGGAACCGCTTGCCCGGGGCGCGGCGCGGGCGGCGGGCGTGCAGCCGGTGGTGGCGCGGGGACGTGCGGCGCCCCGCCGAGGCGGACACCTCCAGGGCCGTAGCCGAAGGCCTCCGCCGGCGGGGGTGGGATGCGGCCGGCGCCGCTCGACGAGCCTCCGTCGTCGTTCCGTGGGCGCTTGCCGGAGTTCGAGAACCAGCGGGACATGGTGGCGGCTAGGGTTGCTCTGCCTTGGGCGCGTCCGGGGTGGGTGGGTTGTACGGGCGGCGGGGGTCCTTTATAAAGGACCCGGGGTGGCTGGCATGCCAACCGGCGGCCTGGACGTGGCGGCGGTTGCAGGCGGCCATGAATGCGGGGAGCCGAGGCGTGGCGCGTGGGGAGTGGGGCGTGGGAAGCCGAGGCGGGGGAGAACGAGCGGGCGGGGACGCGGGAAGACGAGGCGGACAGCGGCCCTTTGACCGTCCTTCGGTCTTAGTTTAATGGACCAGGCGAACCAGCCACCAGGCCGCTGGCCAGTGGCCCTGTTGACTGGCCATAATAACAGACGCGGGCCAGTGGGCCCCTTCGAACCGTTGACTGTCCATAAATAAAAGACGCGGGCCAGTGGGCCTTTTTGACTAAAAAAATGTGTCAGTGGGCTTAATTAAAGACGTGGGCCTGGAGCGGTTGGGAAGGGGAGGCCGGTTGGCGATTGCGAGGCAGGAGAAAAAAAAAACGAACAAAAAAAACCTGCCGCGGCAGGGAATGGCGGACTTTATTCTTTTTTTAAGAAGGCATCCATCCCGGTCCCTAAAACGAACCGGGACGAACTCCTTCGCGGTCCCTGGCCCAGAGTCGCCACGTGGGCCAGCCTTACCATCCCGGGTGCTGGCACAACCGGGACCAATGGGGAGGGCCATTTGTCCCGGCTAGCCCATCCCGGTTGCGCAACCGGGACAAATGGCCCTTACGACCCGGGACAAAAGGCCCTGTTTCCACTAGTGAGTTCATCCTTCCTGTTCCTCTTTTCAGCTTTAAATGGCTTTATTTTTTGATCTCAGGGCTCAAAATTTCCGTAAATCCTCCTCAGTTCATCCATCGGTTGACTTGATATAAAATATTTTGAGTTTTCAATTTTAGAGTTTAGAGATAATCTATTATGTTTCATATTTCACTTTTAAAATATAACATATTTTATGCTTATATGTGTGTGTAAGGGCCCCGGGTTGTCATCCCGCCCCTGGGCCCCGTAGATGTATGGACCGGCCCTGGAGCACACGTACATGAAGTTGGAAGGAAAAAAAAGCTTTCGTGCGCCAGGATGATCGATTGATCCTTGTTAGCCAGAGCCCATCTCCACGCGACGCTCCCCCGGTGCGGGCGAGCCAATATCCCCAGTTCGCTGAAGCGCGCACCTCTGCGCCTAATCCCTTTCCATCTTTGCACTAGAAACAGTGAGAAACCTTTATGTGTGGCAGTCTCACAGGCAAGGGCGAGGCAAGGGCGTACTCCGATAGAATATTATTGTTATCATACGTCATCCCCTGTTGACCACTCTGTTGCAAGAATAGAATAGGGCCCGTTCCTTCATGACTTCCTAAAGCTAAACCAATATTTCTAGAATACTAGAGCTGAAATTATTTTTCGTTCAGCCGTAGCAGGACATCGCGGCGACGAAACACAACAGGAAGGATTAAAGAGGGCTCGATGGGTGCTGATACGTCATCACAAAGGAGATACATAAATCTGGTGGAAGTGGCCATTGGGCATTTTAATCCGATGGCTGAAATTTTCAAGCAATTATTTTCTTCCCGGTGCCTCCTCTCCCTATACACACTAGACCTTGTTGATATGGTAGTGGCTGAATGGTCATTTCCAAATTATGTATGAATATTTCTAAACGAGGTTGATATTATTCTTGTATGTTTCCTCTACCAAAAGAGATAGCTGGTGGGTATATTTGAATTATATAGATAAACAGTGCGTGCGTACACAATAGTGCAGCAATTGGTACAGTTAATGTATTCACATGTGGGATATGAATTTTTTATTTACGACTTCATAAAATAGTGTACAGTAGGACATATAATCAGTGATGTGTATATCTGGTAGTCAGCATTTAACCTGTTGGCAATGCATATTTAAGCTAGCTGCGTGGCATACTTCAGCTTTTACATGTTTAATTTACATGGTAATATTTTGTGCGGCAGAAGGGATGAAACTTGATAATGTCTATATATAAAACACAACGTTCACATGACATTTTCCTTGCATTGCAACTACGGTGTACATAATTCTAGAGCCATTCAGATTTGTCCTGCAGTGGATTGCAGACATTGTGATCTGTATGAGCGTTTTCTCGGGTAATTTAAGTTCATGCAGACCATAGCACGCTCTGATGTCAAGATCATAGTTTTCCAAATAGCAACTGATAATCATTCTATTTCTTATTGCCATTAGATTTAGTAATCTTGGTGTACGCTGATTTTTCCACTGAGTATGAGACTAGACATATCACCTATGAGGAAATCGAATATTTAGATTGGTTTCTTTTATCAAATGAAAAAATGAAAGCCGGGCCAAGACTAGCCATTTGGTGGCATTGTCATAGAAGAAATCAACCGTGGCGGGAATTCCCGAATTATACCCCTGACAGGGTTCGAACATGGGTCACCGTCGTTGTAATAGAAGAAATCAACTGCGACCGGAGCCACTGGGCTGCTACCTCGTTTTCGTATCATTGCTGTACCTGCATGTATGGACAAAAAAGCTATATTTATGATGTCTTCAATGTTGCAGAGGTGTAGAAATACAAGACAAAATCCAGTTGTAGAATAGATCCAAGTTCCTAGTGCTTACCACGTATCTCACGTATGGTCAAGTTCCGAGTCGATTCAGTTAAAATTAGTTTGTACTCGGTAACGCACAGGAATCTATCTATTATATACTAAAAGCAATATAAGAGAGTTTTTCGAGGCACAAGGTGAATCCACGTAGACTAATAATATATATTATCTATTGATTTGAATTATAACGGTTGAGATTAATAGATCCAAAAGTTACGTACAGAATTATATGGGTGCGATTTTTTGTATATGACACGTACATGAGTTATAGCCATATGTGCCACGTAGAAAAAAAGATCTCCTTATTAAAACACAGCACGTGTGTGTTCATATCAATGTAGTACATGTCAAAAGAAAAAGGAAAAAAAATCTGACCCACAAACAGTCCAACCAATGCACGTGTGTGTTCGTATCCTTGCAAATCAATCAACTGGCTTACATATCAAAATAGAAAGAAAAAGGTGTCCGACATAAAAAAAACGTGTTTCCACCAGAGCTTGAACAGACTTGGAGTCCGTATTGCATACATGCAATGATGTCATCGCTGAGTAAAGATAGAAATACAACAAAAAATATATATCCGAACACACATAGAAGAAAATTCTACATACGTTGTTAAGCATGCATGCATACGTGTCCCACGTTATGTACTACAAAAGTCTAAATCTAAATATTTTGCGTTATAGACTTAGATTTAATTAGTTGAAGACAGGAAAAAGTCTAACAAACTAAGATATATCAGCATGTAAAAAAACTTCCAACTAGTTAATATTTCCCTACATGGTTAAGTAAAAAACTTTTTCTTAACAAAGGGTTCTTCAAATGACTCTCATTGATTTCGTTAAAGAGCAAAGAATCTACACAAAATACTTTTCCTTCCCTTACACGCGCACAATCTAACAAAGAAAATAGAGTATATCATATCGTGTCGATAATGCAAGGCGATGAAGCAAACTATTCTATAAAGAGAGTACATTCGATGGTCAACGATTGCAGTTGCATTGCATGATGCGACAAAAAAAAACACCTACAATATCATGGCCCAAGTACCCGGTGTCATCCACCTTCTACTTTTTCTTCGAGAGCGTGGACAATATATAGAGTCATGGCGGGAAAGAGAGAGGGAGAGATGGAAGTGTGAAATGATTTGAGAAAAAAGAAATAAAAAGAATAAGAAAACATATTTATACAGGGCAACAGGTCTAAAACTTGCCGGAAAAAGAAATAATTAAACATTGTTAAAAAACACACTGACGAGAAAAATTGGCACAGAAAAAACTCAAACCAAGCATGGTGGCCTTCGGCATGTGTAGTCTCCTGTCGTTGGCAAAAAAGTATGAGAAGTGCATATTTTTACCGAGTGTATTTTTTATTACTCTCGGCATAGAAGTACTTTAGTGACTGCACGATATTATGTACTTGGCAAATGAGCCGTCCCTTGGCAAACTACAGATTTCCATAAACGTAATGACCAATAGGAATGTAAAACGATGCAAATACTTGAACAGAATAACATTTTCGAACACACTAGATAATTCCCTCGCATTTGCGAGGGTCACTGTGCTAGTTTGTGCTAGTAATAGTAGTGTAGGTTACAACTGGACAGTGCATCCTGCTTTTCATGACATCAGCACTATTGGCTGTCCCGAATTTTTCTGAGGGAAATTGACCATTCGAAGTTTCGAACTGTTCCATGCTATGGAGATCCATAGTGGTTTGAGTGTGTCCAAGTGCAGCTACGATGAAGGAAATATCGGCAAGCTCTTGTTAATTGGGGCAAAAGCCCTATTAAAACTTCATAAGAGCCAATTGGGCACATCTTCTAATTACTCAATGTGGGTACATCCATCCTGATTACTCAATGAGGGTACATCTTGGGCCTATTGAATTGTTGCACTAGACAAGTTTTTCAAAAGTCCGAACTGATGAAAAAGGGCTAGCCTTACATATCTATACTTCTTATAAAGAAAAACCTCACTAACATGCATTAATGATTTTTTTATCTCAACATGCAAGCTATCCACATCATCTATTCTCCTAGCCAATAGTATGTCCATGTCATCTCCACTAAAATTTATTAATCATTTCATGTAAGGTACCACATCATCCATTTCTTAAACCATCCAATTATTCATATTAATAATTTAAAATATATAGTATGATCAATTAAAATTTTCATATTCACTTATAATACATAATGCATCACATCTCTTATAAATTTTGGTTTACAATATTGTAATTTCTAAAGAGATCCCCGCAGCAACGCGCGGGGTATCTTTCTAGTATATTTAACAGGGCCATCTGGTATCCCGTGCTGATTATTCCTCTTGTAGTAATAGTAATAGGTCCTTCAAGCAAAAGCTATTCGTCGTTTTGACGGAGCAGCCTGTGGCGGCTACGAAACACATGAGAGAGAATTACAAAGGGCTAGACAGATGGTGAAGCATTTTCACGAGGGGATTGTACGACCACGCAATGGAACGCCCACACAAGTTGCAACGGAGAGGGACCCAAAGAGATCGGCAGATGGTGAACGTCTCCACAAGACGACTCGTCCGCCCTGTAGGCAATTCTTATCGCAATGTTACTCTTTTTAACAATGTTGTTTCTTCCAACTTCCAAATGCCTCCTCTTCCTATGCACACCATATACGGCTGATATGTCGGTGGTTGGATGGTTATCTCAACACACAGTCTGAATGGTTTCCTCTGCAAGAACAGCTAGCTTGTCACTCCTATGTATGAGTGGACTATATACCGCAAACCATCGCGTGAGTACACGATATCGATATATGCACTAGATTTATTTAATGAATCCAGTAGCGTGGCATGCATACATTTCAGTGTATCTTACATTAATCACTTTGAAAATCAAAGTTGGTAGACGGTGTCGGTGTGGATTAAAAAACATTTTTCTCAATAAATTTCAATATTAAAAGTATCAATACGACTTTTATTACTGTTTTTACACGTACGGACAAAATTTATCATGGTTCTTCTTAAAAGCCTCTTGTACTCAAGCCTGGAATGCTATTATGTTGTTTCAATTTATTTACACTGTTACTTCCGGGGGCGGCCGAGGTGCTACGAGCAGCTAGCTTGAGATACTGTAGTGCTGCAAGAGGCAGGCATCGATGCAGCGGCGGCGCTCCGGCAGCGGCGGTGCTCCCCGGGCCGGGGGGTGATTCTCCCATGGGACTAAGGCAGTGCTCCTGAACGTCGGAGGCGGCGCTCTAATGGGCTGGTGACCGTGCTCACGGAAAGCCAACAACACTGCTCCGAAAATTACAGTGGCGGCAAAATATTTTCTACATACTGATATTTTTTTTGCTATTTTAATTTTAATTTTTTGGTACGAGAACTCGGACGAGTTAGGATTTTTACTATATTAGAATAAATTATTTGCAATGATTTCTCCCGCGCAAGTGAACGTCACATCACAGAAGCGGGTCTGTAGTGAAATGTTCGCAGCTTGGCTTGCCGCCGGCCGGGATTCACTCCTAACCCAGGTGCTTGACAAAAATCACCACTCTTCCACGGTTTCTACCGTACCCACTCTAACCTTCCTCCAGGCCGAGCCACTTTCCTCCTTGAACTACCCCTACCCGCCAGGCTACAGTGTCCCCATCGGTTGGATGCTGAGCGCCGGAGGAGTGCCGGTACCTCCTCTTCCTCAAGGTGTGGCGCGTCGGGCGGTGAAAACACGAACCACTACTACCACGAGCTCACGCCGGAGCAGCAGAGAAATCCCAGTTCGATTCCCGACTACCGTCCTACTTGGAACGCCTTCTTCATCAATCGGCGTGAGAGTGCGCTCGCCAGGTACGAGGAGAACAGCCCGCCTCCTTCGAACTTCAACGAGGCTGGTCGTCAGTTGTGGTGGTTCCGCGGACGGACTCTTCCGAGCGTCACGAACTACATCATTGCCGGCGATAACCCCCGCCCGCGCTACCCTCATGCCCAGTCCTGGCGTCGTGATCCTCCGAGGGAGTCCAGAGCACCGTCGGACGATAGTGACGACGACGGAGGCGACTACGACGACTACGAGTCGGAGTACTATACGCATAGGAAGAAGTATGACTAGCAGATCAGATCCAGTCTTGCCATTATGTACTGCTGCCTTGCTTATCTAGATCTATGCTCTCTGTTTAGGTTTAGATCCACTCTTGCCATTATGTACTGCCTTGTTTATCTATCCAAGATGCATGTTTGTGTGCAATATGGGCGCGAGCGCGGTGCAACAGCAAATACAAAAGCTCTATAAAAAAGAAATAGGGTGCTACAAATTATTTTATTAAAAACAGAAAACAGACGCGCTAGCGCGCCGCATTTCGTGGGAATAAAAATTCTTTTATTAAAAACAGAAAACAGACGAACACTACTCCTCGTCGTCTTCGTCGGGGAACTCGTCGGTGACATCCTCCAGGTCATCGTCGTCGTCGGAGGTGCATGATGGTATGTCCGAGATAGGCCCCCACCTCGGATCGTTGGAGGCCCAGACTTCGGCGGTGTGGCAAGCATGTAGTACTAGCCAACTTGGCCATGGTTCATTTCAAAAACCTCATCGACTCGCCCCCAAAAGGAAATTTTCTTGTTTTCATTTCTTTAAATTGTTACCCATACATTTGGTGTCCAACGACAAAGATCTTGTATCCACTAATTTTGCATATATTACGCTGACCAATAATATTTATATTTATCTTACCATGCAAGCAGCAACATGTTTTGGAAACTGATGAAGTGTTGTTGGTTTTGGGGTCGAAAACTAATTAAATTTAGACCTACACTATGCAGAAGAAAGGTGATTACATCTACAACATAAATTGATTCGATAGATAATATAGAATCGATGGAAGCAATTACATGGAAAAAAGCGAACCAATGTCTTTGTTCGGCTCATAGGTCTATGATAATTTTTAACTACATACACTACCACAAAGAATCGGGTCATGTGCATTGGCTTGATGGACATGGTTCAGCATAAATTATTTTTTACATATGTTGGCTCCACAAAGACTACTCGTACATAGTGTTTCTATCATAGCAGTTGATTCACACGAAAGCATTATTTTCTTTAAATTGCATTGACACAGTGCATGGTCTTATATATTCGTTCTTCCGCATGAGGAGAAAAAAATGATGAAATGGTTTGGAAAGTCAGGATTGGAGAAATCAACGTGAATTATCTTCGAACAATTATGATTTTAGTTAACTCCATCACAGATTCGACGCCCCCGTGACTACCTTTATAAGAGATTTTTAAGTCATAAGAAGTGTTAAGCTGGAATAGAAGGCCCTCTTTATGATCAAGATATTACTGATTTCCTAACATATAATTTTCATCAAATCAACTAAAGACAATTATAGTTTAAATTAAAAATATACTTAGGTGATATTTCAAAAATAATCTTCGTGATCCAACAACTATGGATAATTAAACTACAAATTTATCATCAATTTCCGAATTTGCTAAAATAATATGGGTAATTTTATGCTTAAATGTAGACAAACATGATTCTAGAACATGGACTCCGGTTTGAGAGCACATCTTCAACTAACACTCCAGTTTGAGAGCACTTTTATCCTTGCCTCTCTAGGTATTAAGTTGCTAGCAACAAAGTACCGCCTTAAGCACAATAAATAATGTAAGAAATATTTATTGCGAACAAAGGACATAAAAACCGTTGCTTTATACTTTGTAAAAATATCACATCACTTCTCTTAGACGTTTCTGTGACTCCCGCCCAAACAAAGCGAGACATGGAGCCACTATCAAACATATACTCCCTCTTAGATACCAGTAAAAAAACTTGGCTATAGTAGACATATAAATCGAAGAGAATGCAAGAACCTAAATAAAAAATAAAGCACATACATACTTTGATCGATCGAATTTTATATTTGACATACTTTGACATATAGTTAAATTACTTTAAATTTGAAATTTAAATTAGAATTTTTTGAATTTGGTTCAAATTTGTTGAGTATTGATGAACTCTGACCGGGTGTTGTTTCTATTGCAGGAGTTCGTGTCAGAGGGACGTCGACGACCCCTTTGTGCCCGATCCCCATCTTTCCACGGACGTCCTTCTTCCTCTCTACTGCACCGCCTTCAACTTCGGCCTTACGCTTGTAGTGAGCTATATTTCTATCACCTACGTCCTTTCCCCCCGGCTCTGCCACGACCTTCAAGCCGATGTCATATTTTAGCTTTTTCAAGCCGCGTAACCCTAGGCGTCTCCGGTCTGGAAGATTAAAAATTTATAAATATGCAGGACTGTCCGTCTCTGCATATTTATAACCGTAGATCTCCGGGATTGTCCACATTTTGGACAGCTTGAGTATATGTAGATCGAGTCGTGTCCCGTGTTCTACTCATTCCTGAGATGAATTTTGGCAGCACCCCCGGTGTTCTTCCGATGCACACCCTCTCGGCTTGACAAGCTCGAGACGTGTATACTGAAAAACAGCAGGGAGGTGATGCCAAAATTCCGTCTCGTGTCGGGGTAGAACATGGGACACGACTCGATCTACACGTACTCAGGTGGGATTAGGACCCTACGCACATCAACACTAGTGCAATTTGTTTGCACAACTACTACTCCATCAGCAAGTACTACTCCATCATGCATCATGTCATGTCTGCTGATATACGTGATCAATCAAAACTTTGTGCAATTTGTTTCTCTTCGTCTCACGACCTGACATGATAAGCCCACATTGAATTTGGAGCATTTCCAAATTCCAACACCCAACCAAATCTATAATACCAGTTTCTCAAAAACATTCATTTCCCTTAAGGTGCAGCTTAAGGACATTAAAACGGAAAAATAAAACACGCCATGTTGTTAATATTTCAATTATACATTATCTCTAATACTAGTTTAGTAATTGATGTCATGAAGTTAGATATTTTGGACTACATTGCACGTGTATACAAAATTTGTCTTCACTAATTTTAAGTTTTTTCATCACTTTTTATTACTTCACCCGAAATTTGAATATTATGCACCAAATTTGTCTTCACTAATTTGTATTATAATATTTATTTCATGGTAATATTTCGCTATTGCCATAAATATGTACCCATCTGATTTTATTAGACCTGAGCCGATGGGCGGGATCTTCTACTCCTGCCTATAGTCATTATTTGAGGACCAATCTTTGAAAGTGATTTAGTGTCCAGTCCTTATCGATTAGTCATTTGATGAGTGCCTACAAACTTTTATATGATTTTTAGTCGATATTCGGTAATATTCAAATGGGCTGTCCACATGAACATTTAATACCTTAACTATATCAAAGGAGTGCATCTATGACAGAAAAAGGGTGTGAAAACAAACCGACCTGCGATCTAGTTCTGAAGATCTCTCCACGAATAACTCAATTGTGAAAAGGAAGAGAAAAAACCTTTAAAATATATTGATCCAAAAGTAAACCTTTCATTTCTCATTGAGTCAGAAATTCCAGAGCCCAGCACAAGCCCGGATGGGTTTGGTCCATGGTTTTTACCAAATCCTTCTGTTTTTGGTTCGAGCTGACGTTCTTTACTTTCCCGGGGTGGAATGGATCCTACAGAGAGCGACCCACCATGGTATTATAGGAGCATACCACATCACGTTGGCAAGAACCCTCTTATGAGTGGATCGCACTCAACATCACTACATTCATCTCATCTGATCTTATACCGCAACGCAGTGCATACCAGACATGCATCCAAATTCTCGTACTCCTGACCGTGGTAGAGGATCCAGTCATTAGACCATGATTGTATCTTCTGAACCTATAAAGTTATAGGGAAGAAAACCTTCTTTGCTTCTTACTTACTGGTGGGAAATAAGTTGTCCTTTGGAAGCATGTTTTTCATCATTTTAAGCAACTTTTCAAAACAATTGTCGGATAGACAACACTCTTTTTCCATTGCAGCAATTCCAATGTGCTACCCAGCATATTCAGACCATTTTCGCAATTTGGGTGCAACGACTTTTTGTGATCCTTTAACTTGTGATCCAACATCTCCCTCTCCTTTTCACTTCCGCAGTTTCTCCGTGCATCAGCAATGGTCCGACCAAGATCATCAGCGGGGTCATCATGTGCACCTTCTTCAGCTTTCCCCATGAAAGTATCACCGTATTTAGGGAGATAGTTTTCATCATCCTCTTCTTTATTCTTTTCCATTATAACCCCTCTCTCTCCGAGCTTGGTCCAACAATTATAGTTGTGCATGAAACTAGACCGAAATAGGTGGCTGTGAAGGATTTTTGAGTCAGAGTAATCCTCTTGATTCTTACAGACATACCATGGACAGAATACAAAACCATTCCGTTAGTTTGCATTAGCCACACAGAGGAAATCATGCATGCCATTAAAGAACTCGCCAGAGCGTCGGTCAGCATCGTACATCCATTGTAGGTGTATATGCATTATTGTATAAGTATATCAAACACAACCACAATGCTAAAATTAGTAACTTTTTATGCGCTAACCTCTTGGAACATTTCAATAGAAGGGGCGCCGCCAAATCTTCAAAAATCATGGAGAAAATGAGCATAAACTCGAGCTCGGTGGTGAAAAATAGAGGAGAAGGAAGCTAGCTAGCTCGGGCATTTCATCGAGCACCTCTTGTGCATTGGAAGGAACAACAATCTAGCACACACCTCTAGTCGCGATTCGTGATACCATTCGGGATTAGAGGTTCTCGCACATGGCTCTGCTGGGCAGAACCCCTTTAGTCCCGGTCAGTATTACAAGCTGGGACTAGAATTCCTGTTTGAACCGGGACTAGTCCATTGCGTCCTCCTAGCCGTTAAACCGGAACTAATCCCCCCCTCTAGTCCCGGTCCAAAACCCAAAGGAGACTAGAGCCTAGGACCAAAGGCCTTGTTTCTACTATTGTACTCAAATGGAAAATTTGGTCAGCTCTTTAGTTGGGCCCAAAATCCTAGGAAGTCTTCGTGAGAGCCAATTGGGCTTTAGGGTATCAAGCAAAACTAATCTCTCTCAGGCATATGAGTGTCATTGGCTCTCTCATCCACGGAGATCTCCGGGATCTCCGGTGGAATACGTCGATTCCTGGCCTCATCGACTAGGTTCTTCTCACAGAACTGCGACTCCTTCGTCGGGAATCTGACATTGGTCCAAAACTCCGCCGCTATCTGCTCATCCGATAACACCGACCGCTGCACATACGACCTCGAGACTATTCTCTCCATGGAGAGAACTTCTTTCGCTGCATGTCGGGCCGTTCCCTCTGCCCCCTCTTCCTCTTCACCGAAAGAACCTCCCTCCGGCAGCGTCGTGGATAGCACACAGAATCGGGAACCCTCTGAGACGGTCGGAGTTCCCGCCAGCGAGAGCTCGCCAGGTGCGAGAGTCAGTCGCCGTAGTATCATGCCGGAATCAGAAGCTGACGACGGACGGTCTACTCCATGGTGGGACTGGTGGAGAAGGTTGCCGTGTTGGCTGCTGGGCGTTGGAGAGGTAACATATGCTTTTGTTGATACATGATTATATTGCACTGGGCTGAAGGAGAGAGCATGCACTTGGATTGGAGCATTTGTTTCTTCTACGACTGGGAGCACAGATAGGATTCAACACATCTTGCTATTGAGATCCCGGGTAATTCTCTGAATCGTCGAAGAGCAATGCATGGGAATCAGGTCCTCCCCAGGAAAACACACCCTCAGAATGTGCAGCAGAGAGAGGCCCAAAGGGATCGGTCGATCGTGAAGTGTCTTCACAAGGGTCGTCAGCGGGGTTCTCAAGGGCAAGTTGTAGAGCCATCTTATCTTGCCGTTCCCGTTTTTAGACATCTCATTTCTCCCCATTTCCCAATGCCTCACATGTGAATAGTTTCCTCTGCACAAGAGCTAGCGTGTGAGCTATATGTAGGTGTGGACTATATATGGCGCAACATCACGTGAGGACACGATAGATCCACTATATATATTTAATGAATTTAGTAGCATAGCCTGCATATATTTCACTTTATCTTATTAATCACTTTGTAAATCAAAGTTGGTAGAAGGTGCGAATTAGAAAAGATCTGTTCCACTAATTCTAAATTTTAAAAGTAAAAAGACACCATTTATTACTGTTTTTACAGAAGTAGCTTGAGTAGTACGAACGAACTTGATCAGGGTTCATTTTAAATTCCTATTGTACTCAACCCTGAAATGATATTTTTTTGTTTGGATTTCTTTATATGTTTTTATGCCAATGATGAAGATCATGTGTCCCTTAATTAAACATTTAATCAACAACATGTTTGTTTTTTGGATTCCAGGACTGGAAAATAATAAGTTTATACATTTTTGCATCCACATGATAAAGTTTTTTGGAATCTCTAGATCGGAGAAATTTGTGCGAACAATCTTCTAACATTCATTTTTAGTGTAAATCATCTCTAATTCAGCAACCCATTTCCAACATACCTCCAGAAGTGGATAAAATATCATGAGACCAAACCTTTTTTTTACGCTTTCTTGGAGTCAAAAGAAGCGTATGGTTGGAATAGATGGCCCCTTCTCCTTTTGTGTACTCAAAATACATTGACATCGATGGTATGGCTCTAAGAAATTCGATTAAACTGCACATGTATTTAGAACGATATAAAGCTATTAATACTAAGAATTGTTCTAATAGAAACCTAAATAAACACCGACACTTCATTCAGTAGCTGACGAAAACAATGAGATGATTCAGTTGTTTCTATGGCAACTTTCAATAAAATAATTGAACGATCATTTGAGCAATCTTCTCCGGGAATAGAAAATTATAGCATGAGACGTAGTAATTGATTAAACTGCATTGAGAGATGATTACGTTAGGCTGAAGGAGAGATATCATGCTCTTGGATTGGAGCATTATCTAGTATGATGCCAAGATGATTGACTCTAGTTCAAGTGGGAGACTGTTGGGAATATGCCCTAGAGGCAATCATGTATGATGTATTTCCAATGTATTCATAAAGTTATTAAGTTGTCCTTGTTTTGAACATCTGATATATGTCATTTAATATGTGATTCGATTGTGGAACTATATATTCATGTTGTTCATACTAGATTGTTCTTGGTCATTTAGGTTGTGCTGGACACACACCCCAGACTAATATGAGTATTGGCTGATGACACGGTTCCACTTGTCATGGGCATGGTGATGCCATTCCAACGTTCACGGACTTGGCTAAAAGAGTTTAACAAGTCGGACTGACCCATATTGAGATGCAACGAGCAAGTCGTCATTTGCATGTCTCAATCAATGTAATCCTTAGACCTGAGGTTGTCGCACAATCCGAGTTGTGGATCACCAACTTAGGTTTTGTCGAACGTTGTTCTGTGACAAGGCAGCTATAAAGGCAGAGTTCGGGTCAAATGAGAAGCAAGCTGCGTGATGTGGATAATCAATATGGGATTTTGCCCCTCCGATTGGAGATATATTCTCTGGGCCCTCTCGAGTGATATGATTCAGGAAGCATGGCCATGCGCGACTCAGTTAAGTGTTAACTGTGTCGATTGGCTAAGAGTTAGTCAGATGAATCACATATCACATATCTAGAAGAGAGTTGAACTATTAAAGGGATGACGATAAATCGCCTATAGTTCGACAAGATATATCGTGAGGCAAAAGGGACTAAGATGAATATCACATTGAAAGTTATGTTGTCATGACTCAATGGGACTTGGGAGTCGACACAGTCTGCTAGGAGCCGCTACCGATTGATCGATTGAGAGTCGGACTCCAATCGTGTCCAAGTCGCCATGAGCCTGCAGGGTCGCACACTCAAGAGCGGGAGCAGTGTATTGGTCGGGTTGGACCCGAACCGGAAATGGACTGACTTTGTGAGTCGGACCCACAGAGGGAATGGGCCACAAGTGTTGTGAAGCCCACTACTATTCGCTATATAAAGAAGAGGCGCAGGTTGCCCAGCGGGCATGTTAGTCCACTCCCATGCGTTGGGAACCCTAACCCCACTCAGTCCCGCCGTCGCACCAGACCTAGCAGTCTGCCGTCGGAGCTCCTCCTCGTACGTGTGGATACCGGCAGAGGTGTTGTACGTTCAGCACTTCGACGTTCGAGGGATTGGATCGGCCGGACCGGATCGTGGGACTGCACTGCCCCGACGCGCTGCATCGATAATCCGCACCTGCGCTTCTAGTGGTAATACTCGTGGCCTTCTACCTCGGCTAGATCTTGGAAGCATCGCGTAGTAAAAGTTTTTCGTTTATCTCTAGTTCTCTACGCGTTCCAACACGGATATCCACTAACAATGAGACATCATTGGCCCGGGGACCGAGGGACCTCTTTGACGTATGGCTCTATGTGATTGTGTTAGTTTGGGCTATTATATTATTATTAGAATTAAGGTTGATGATTGCCGGATATCCACTAACAATGAGACATCATTGGCCAATCATGGAGCAAGATAAGATGCAGGCAACCATAGAGCCGTCGTTATTTGGATCTATCCTCACTCATTCTTTTAACACTAGCGGTGGTTGAATATATACGTGAACCCCGTCGGGCATACATCACTTTGTATGGACATATCAAGATAGTTCATTAGGGTTCGATAGGTATAATATATGTTATGTGTCATAATTTAAGGTTGAAAGTCCGAATTCTACAAATTGAAACTATAATCAATTCTAGAACTTGAAACTATAATCGAATTCTGTAATTGCATGGTCTACCTCAGTCTTAAATAGTCCTACACATCTAGTTTTTCATGATGCAACTATGTACATTTCCTTTTACCTTTATTTTTGTTTTTTTCGTCTCTCCACTTCTTTGAGACTGTATTCACCTTTATGTGCAGATGTTGAGGCTGAACTTCTTATTTGTATCGCCCCGATTCAAATTTGAGTTTCATTTGATTTTTTTTTGATACATCTAATTAATGAATAAATAAAATCTCATTAATCGGTATTTATAATCATGAAATTCATTATATGAAACATTAATTAAAAAACTTTTATTCAAGAACTCTGCAACCGAACACTTCGTTTAACGGGGCAACCCAACACTTAGATATAATGGAAAAAGATATGCAGCCATGTGGGTGGAGGTAGAGAAGAATATGGATAAAGCGGAGGTAGGTAGAGTGGAGGTGAGAGGGGAAGTCAGGACAGAGAAGGGAAATATGTTAGTTGTAAGAGCCTTTTGCACCACCAGAGCAAAATCGATTCAATTCATGTTGTAGGCCTTTTACTTATGGCATCGGTTCACAAGTAGGGCTGTTCTTATTATCTGCTAAATCTGCGGCATCTCTACCCTCCCTCTTTGTTAGGCCCATGCAACTTTTGCCGAGGCGTACAAAATCGTTCAACAACCATGAGCTAAAATGGTGTCCAAGAAAACTACCAAGCAAGAGTAAATAAGAATACTAACGATTTAGGAATATTTTCTAAAACTAAGAATAGTGATTGGAATTGTATCCTAGATTCTGGACCTCCCTTAAATAAACATATCCACCACATTCGCTTTCTCATACACCAGTTTGCCCTCGCCCAGCTAGCCTCGTTGAGATGAGGAGTTCTGGGGAATCTGATAAATGATTGAGTTTTTTAAAAGTAGTGTTTTCAATAGACTGGGTTAGAGTTTTGGTAGTCATCATTATTTCGGCCTCCGAGTCGATGGGGACGTCAACATATATAATGAGTTCTCTGCATCCCGTCGCTCGATGATATATCTCTTCCCGACAATATGTGATGTTGCTGGATTAAATATATATAGGTGTGGTATTTGAAATCTTGGTTTGTGAGGATCTTGGAATTTATCTCATGTTTGATACGATGATGATGGTATTTGCAATATTTCTCCCGTATCATTCGACAAGGCAGTTTGATTTTTATTCTCCAGAATACAAGGCTCGGTACTCTTGCTAGCGTTGGTTAATCACGTTAATGGTTACGTGGAGCATGTAGACTTTGCATTTGAACTAAAAAATAAATTATTGGACAATGTTTGTTCGTATTCCGAGATCTATTGTTTGGCATCTATGTCATTTTTCTACAGCTACCTTTAGAAAAAATACAAGATTGTACCCTTGAAGCCGAAAGAATTTGACAACCTCGATAATTTTACCATTTAATTAAGAGTTCATTCTTTTATCGCCGGAGACAACTCTTCTAACTTTTCCATCTACTATTTACTACGATAATATATCGTTGTGTTGATTGTCAAAAAAGATATTAGCCATCTGTAAGTTCCCCTCTAATTTCCGGTTGGGCTTCACACTTTTGATGAGCTCAACATCTCCAACATGGTGTGCTGCATTGTGATGATCTTGGGAACCCCTAAGTGGAAGGGATGATGACGCATCAAGAATTTTCCTTACTAGAGAACCAAGATTTATCAAACTAATAGGAATGTTCACTCCTCATCAAAGTTTATACCATTTTCACACAAAACCCCAAATCAGACAAACACAACACTCGAACTCTAGGATGGAAAATAGTGGGTGAAAGAAACACGACTACAAACAGACAAGCATGTTAGCACTAGTAAAAACCATTTAAACAAGACTGTAATCAATGTAGAAGAAAGGATCAGGGGCCATACTCTCACTAATGTTTTTTCTCGAAAAAAATTAAATAATGTTGGGTAAACATATTATAATGGAGAAATTGACATGATTGGAAACAAGCAATATCAGATACAAACTTTCATAACAATATTATGGTCGTAATTACGTCAATCATATATAGATCTGATGGAGTGTGGACACATGCTCGTTGGGAGACCCCAAGCGCAAGGTGTGAAGAGTGCAGAAGCAAGTTTTCCCTCAAAAAAGAAACCAAGGTTGAGTCGACCAGTAGGAGGAAGGAGTAACTTCAGAAGGTTGATGCAGCTGAGATGGCAGGACACACTATCGTTTCAGCAGCAACGTGGAACCTACACAACACAATCAAATCCCTTTTCCCCAACGAAGCAGTGAGGTTGTTAATCTCACCGATTTTGCAGAAAACAAAGAGGTTAAACGCATGGTGTGGAAAATAGTATGAAAACAGTGGCAGTAGTGTGAAAACAATGGAATACGTGTGTGTATTATCAATATGAGGAAAATTGAACAGCGTCCATATTTCACTAGTGGTGTCTCTCCGTGAAAGATAAATAACATGTGTGGTGAACAAATTGCAGCTGGCAATTGACACAAATGAAGGTTGCACCGTAGTGCATATGCATGATATATTGATTACTATGTGAGTCATGCGGGCATTATGACAAGATACATAGACTGTCATCCAACTGCATCTATGACTAATAATCCACCCTCCGAATATCATCCGAACAAACGTTGAGTATTAAGTTGCAAGCAACAGATAATCACAGTAAGCAAAGTGTTTAATGTAAATAATAGAATCATCCTTAGACAAAGCATTGTTGTTTTCTCCCTAATGGCAACAACACATCCTCCATCCGTCACGTTTCTGTCACTCGAGCACGGATGCAAAGGAGGCATGAATCTACTATCGAGCATAAATACTCCCTCTTGGACTTACTAGCATCTATTTGGCCAGAGCATCTACTAATAACGGAGATAATGCAAGATCATAAATAAAATATACATGAAGATAACATGCTAGATTGATAATCAAAAGACATAGCATTCCTCATTCATCGGATCCCAGCAAACACAACATGTAGCATTACATAAAGATGATCTCGATGATGTGAGGCACCTCACCAGATCTAAACACGAGGCATAAAGTGGAGGAGACAACCATCTAGCTACTGCTATTGTCCCGTAGTATAGGGATGAACTACTCACGCATCACTTCGGAGGAGGGCATGGTGGTGTAGACCCCTCCGGTGATGAATTCCCCTCCCGACAGAGTGGCGGGGAGAGCTCCAGAACCCTCCCGATCTCGGGATAACAATGACGGCGTCCTCGGGTGTTTCTGTGGAAAAGTGGTATATTTCTAGGGTTGATATATCGGGGGTATTATATAGCCGCAAGGGCGATGGCAGAGGGAACCTGGGGGGCCCAGACCACCCCGGCGCAGCTAGGGCGGGGGGCACCGCCCTATAGTGTGGCTCCCCCTTGGCACCTTTCTTGGTCTCTTCGGTACTCCGTGGAACCTTCGGGAATTCTAAGACTTCCGGGCTTCGAATTTTCCAATTCCGAGAATATTTCCAGAACAACATTTCTGAAACTATAAACATCAGAAAACAGGGAACCGGCTCTGTGGGATGTTGTTAATTGGTTAGTCCTGGAAATCGATGAAAATGACATAAAGTGCATAGAAAACATCTGGGAAATAACATGAAAACAACATGGAACATCAGAAATTATGGGTACGTTTATGACGTATCAAGATTGTACAACTAACACTTCATCTATAACTAGTACTTCACTTTGAGACTGCTATCCATCATGTATCTCTAATAATTAAGTTTAAAACAACAATTTACTACCTTAATCCAATACAATATTGAAACAATAATAAATATGACTTGTGACATAACATTGCACTCCTAACCTTAATAGAAACCACACATTGCCCTTCTTATCTGTATTATTTTATTTGGGCATAGGGGTAGTAAGGTTGAGCCCACTGTCGAAAAGTAACTCCCTCTTGGAGATATACACATAATTTTGACATAGTATACATATAAATCAGAGATCAAGTAGGAACGTAAATACGTCAATTCAAGATAGCAAATAACATCATATAAATAACATGCATTATATGATCATAGTACCACAATTCACCACTAAGCATACACATCAACAATAACAATTACATCATACGTAACTCGATAATATTTGGCACCCTAGAACACCTTTGTATTAAAGAACATGGAAAACATAGAATAATCTAGCTACGACTATGAACGCAAAGTCTGAGCATGAACTCCTCACGCATCATTGATGGTGCAGATCGTGCACTCGTTGGGAGATCCCAAGAGGAGGGTGTGATGAGCACAGCGGTAGGAGTTTTCCCCTTAGTTAAGAACCAAGGTTATCAATCCAGTAGGAGAAAGAGGACATTCGGAAGGTTGATTCCACTGACGGTGGTGCTGGCGCTTCACCGGTGTCAGCAACAACGTGGAACCTGCACACATCACAACCAAAATACTTTGCCCCAACGGTACAGTGATATTGTCAATCTCACCGGTCTTGCTGAAAACAGAGATTAGACGTATAGTGTGGAAAAACGGTGTATGCTTGCAGTAAGTAAAGAAAGCAGGAAATTGTTGTGGTTTGTTTAACAGTGTGGAAAATGGACCGGGGTTCATAGGTTCACTAGTGGTGTCTCTCCATAAAAATAACATGTTGGGTGAACAAATTACAGCTGGGCAATTGACAAACAGAGGTTGCACCGTAGTGCACATTATAACATGATGACTACTATAATATTTAGTGCGGGCATTACAACAAAATGCATAGACCGAAATCCATCTGCATCTGTGACTAATAATCCACCCCCATGTTATCATCCGACCCCCTTAGGTATTAATTTGCAAGCAACAGATAACTCCATTAAACAATGTGTGTAATAGAAGCGATGCTTGTGCACACGGGCACTTACACCGTTGTTTTCTCCCTAGTGGCAACAACACATCCTCCCCCGTCACGTTTCTGTCACTCGAGCACAGGCGAAAAGGAGGCATGCACCCACTATCTAGCATAAATACTCCCTCTTGGAGTCACTATCAACTACTTGGCCAGAGCAACCACTAGCAACGGAAAGCATGCAAGATCACAAATAACATATGCAGTAAAGACTATAATCAACTTGTTATAAGGTCAATATTCATCGGATCACAACAAACACATCATATAGAATGATATAAGATCAATCTCGATCATGATAAGCAGCTCACGAGTTCTAAACATGGAGGCATATGAGGAGGAGACAACCATCTAGCTACTGATATGGAACCGTAGTCCAAGGATGAACTACTCGCGCATCACTCATAAGCAGTTAACACGTTATCCGTTATGAGCCTCCCCGGTACAAAGGGTGATTGCTCCTCTACAATAATCCCATCAAGGATAACCTGTTAGCTAAAACCTTTGAGCAGATTTTGTAAATAACATTACACAATGAAATAGGTCGATACTGAGTGATATTCCTTGGGTTACTAATCTTGGGGATAAGAACAATCACTGTTTTATTTATCTCCTCTGGCATATGTCCTCCCCTAAAAAACCAATGACTGCCTCTGTAACATCCTTTTTAATTAGCCTCCAGTGTCGTTGATAAAAACCAGCATTGAAACCATCACATCCGGGAGATTTTGAAGGCCCCATACAAAATAACGCTTGTTCAACTTCCAACTCGGTGAACGGTGTGGACAGAACTTCATTCATTCCCTCTGCCACACATGGCTCGACATGGTGGAGAACCGCCTCAACGTCGATCTCCTCTTGTTGTTCATACAGTGCCGTATAAAAGCCATGCACTTCCGTCTGCACCTCCTCCTTGCTCTCACATAAAATACCATGAGCATCCTCCAAGGACCGAATACGGTTCTGATTCCCTATAGATGATGCACGCGCGTGGAAGTACTTTGTATTCCTACCGCCTGCCTGTAGCCAATCCGCTCTGGCACGTTGTCGTGCCAATGTCTCCTCCTTAGAAAGGAGGTCATTCAGTTGCAGTGCTAGTTCCTTCTCCCGCCTAGAAACTCCCCGGTACAAGGAATGTGCTCTCTCACGCTCGAATTTCTTCCGGGCTTTCTTTATCTTCTTCTTAATATCGCCAAACTTGCGAGTCTTCCGATCAGTGAGATGAATTTGCATGTTTGTGAGAGCTTCATTTAGCTCCAGCAGACCACCATGACCCGCTCCCACGCTCCACCCTTGGATCACCTCCTCCTCATAAGAACTCTCCTTCTGCCACGCCTCCTCATAAATAAAGGGTCGGCTCCCTGCATTCTCCCCAATATCGACTAACCGTCGACATCTCACTACCAAAAAGCAATGATTCGATCTTGGAGTTGAAATATGTCTCACTGTCATTGCCGAGTACAAGTTCCACAGAGCCGGATCTGCTAGAAACCTATGAAGTCGTACCTTAATATTTGCTAGCCCTTCCTGTCTGTTATGCCATGTAAATGGAACACCATCGTAGCCAAGATCTTGGAAGTTATAGAAATCAATGGTATCTCTAAACCCCTCCATGTGCCACTCATGTCTGTCATTAGCCCCAATGTACTCCGAATTATCGATAATCTCATTGAATTCGCCACCACAGAGCCAACTTTTTCGCCTCTCACTTCTATGCGTCTTCGCATAGAAAACAGAAAATCTCCATTCCTTCAGGTCACCCCCTATATTCTTCACCTTCACATCAATATGTTGGTTAGACACATTATTGAGTCACTTCGACTTCTTTCGACCAAAATAAAGGCCAGACCGCCACTTAAGCCATCACGGCTTACGGGCACACATCCTGCAAAACCTAACCGTGAGGTAAGGTCTGCCACTCTTTTCCCATCTATCTTTGTCTCACAAATAAAGACTAGCGTGGGCACTTCCAACCTCACGATATTGTGAAGTTCCGGAACTGTCCCCGGGTTCTCAAGCCCGCGACAATTCCAACATATGCAACTCATTGCACCGCGGCCACCACCAATGAATTGTTTGTCTCCTCGCTATCCACATCTTGCTTCTTCTTCTTGGAATCTCTACTATCATTCCCTGACTCACTAGATAGTTCTTCCTCGCTCTGCCTCTTCTTATTCAGAGTGTCTTGGTCTGTCAACAGCAGGGGTTTAGGACTAGGCTTGGTTACTGGATCAGTATTCATATTAACCTTTCGATACATCTCTGATCTCCCTCTTCTGCGCGCTCCAAAACCTGCACCCTGCTGCCTAGCCATGCAACCCCTCAGGTTTGAATTGTAAACCCCCTGGTGTGCCTTCTTCCTTCCAGCCTTCACCGGTGAGGTGGCCTCATCACCTGGTTCCACCTCATCATCATACTCCCCAAAACCTTCCTCCTTCTCCCAATTACCTCTCGAAGAAGATCCACTACTCCATTGAGCACCAGCAGCCCAGCTCATCTTATTATACTTCCAACGGATACAATCATTATATGGCATCCTTCCTTGCTCATCTCGCTTCGCTGGATCGGGACAGTACACTTCAGCATGGCCAAGCAGACCACAGCAAAAACAAAAGTAAGGAAGGTTTTCGTATTGGACATCATAAAACACTACCTCCCCCGACTTTGCAGACTGCAGCTGCACCCATCTCATTAGTGGCTCCTTGATATTGATCCAAATCCTCGCCCGTAGCGACTCACCAAAGGCAAAGCCTCTAGCATCAGTATCCACCTTGATAGTCTCTCCTAGCATTGCCGCAACTTTCTTTGGCCATGGTGGGTACCTCAGATTAAAAGGGAGATTAATCACCCTAGCCCAAATCTGTAACCTCTCAAATTCCCAGTCCGACGGACGTGTGCGACAGTAAAAAATATCTAGAACTACAACATTCTTGCCGACCATCCATGGACCTCCCTCCCGGATCCTATCATGATCATGTTGGCCTTCGAATTCTGCCAGAAACATGTTCTCGCCCACCTGGCTGAAAGAGAGACCCCGAGGATTTTCCCATGCCGGACCCAGAGCCTCCGCCATTGTTGACACATGCATAATCCTAAGCTGCAAGATTTTTTCGAGCAACAGGATTTTTCCGACCAACGCCCACTGCGGGGCACCTCCACCATCCTCCTGATCTTCCACCACCAGCTTTCCACTCTCATTCCCAGACAAATTCATGTTCTCCATCATACTTTGCACACCCTCGCAGCCCTGATCTTTCCTACTCGAACTTGCCATTGCCACAACCGATCTCCGACCTAAAACCAGCCTCTTAACCGAGCGCACCAAGGACGGGAAAGGACACCAGGCCCCCCTTGCTCGTCCCGAGTGCTGCCACCAGCGAGAGGGTTGACGCTAGGTCGAGTTAACTTCGAGCTGCCACCAGTCTCCTCCACGCGCCTCAAGGTTAGATCGCCTCGAGCGCCGCCTCTGCCACTCGAAACCCTAACAAAACGTGTTCGGGGCCAACAATTAACCATTGGTCATAGTGTACAGTGGAACTCCACTCTACTCTCATGCATGCAGCTTCACTTGTCCACAAATCCCCTTGACTAATTCTAGTGCATGCAAGTACTCGACTGATGGCTGCAACCCGTCGGCCGCTTGCACTGAACTTTTTGTATCTCGCTTGGTGCAGTACTCTCTTGCCGATAACGCCTCTGCCATGTTTATGCATACAACTAGCTAAAGCTTAGCCGGCTACTAAAACAACATAATGCAATTAGAAATAAACATGAGACACAACCTATACTACAAGATGAACACCTGTTAGAATTCCCCACGGATCGAATCACATCAATCTAGGTAAACACACGCACACAAATATTTTTGCCAAGGGCACTTATCGCGCCCGTTGTTTTTCTCTTTCTTTCTCTCAGTATCTTGGTACAAGCTTGATACAATATCTGTGCTTATATATGCACTACTAAAACCGACCCTGGCCCTAGAGCCGACTCGTACATGAACAAGTAGTACTAATCAAACTAGGAATTAACTTCCATCCTTAGACTCACGTATAGCAAACTAGTCCAATGCAAACCTACTATGACCCAACTAGTACTAGCACGTACATAAACCTGGCTAGCATTATAACTCCCGGATGAAACTTACCAAAATATGACTAGACAATTTTGGATTATTTCCAACATTCTCCCCCTAATCCAAACTTGTCGCCTCTTTGTGGCTCCTCCCTCCGGTCTTGAACACGGTGTAGCTTCACAACTCGATGAATCAACTCAACGCGTTATCCGGATTACCAGCCCACGCTGCCGCATCTTAGCGTGCCACATGTAAACTAAACACATAGCCTCATGCAGGTAACTCATCTTAACTGGTTCGCATCCATCCTCACGTTGGTCTTCGTCTTTTCGTTGAGACACGGAGATAGCCCCCGCCATCTTGTCTTCACGCACGTCTTCGCTCCTTGGAGATGCATCTCACTGGAGCACCTCAACCGTGACGTGCTTCCACTGCAATAGAGATCCCGCAGACCGGTACTTGGACACAACTTCACACATTAGCAACTCCACGGGTCCAGCGGCAACACAACTCGCCGTATACGTGCAACACAAGTTCCCGTATACGAACTCGCTGGAACATCAGTCACCTCTTATCTTTGTTGTCGGTGACACATCTTACTGAACAACACTTCACGTCCGGTGGCAACACAACTTATCATGTACGCGCAACACATATTTTCGTACATGAACTCACCAGAACTAATTGGTCACGAACAGAAACGCAAGGACACCATATCCTTTTTCTGCTCACTCCCACACACAATTTCTCCGTCAGTAATACAACTGCAGCATAAAACTCACATCCACAAGCTCTTGGACGCATCTATCAAGAAATCATGTGCACACCTTGACGACCTCCTTCATACTCCCCCGGAGATCTTGACGAGATTTTCTAGTACCGCGTCTCGGCACCGTCTCTGCCTTGCCGACGGCAGCTCCCCACCATCTCCTTCGTTCGCTCCGCCGGACAACGATCGTCCGCCGTCTTCCTCGTTGTCGCTTCGACGAACGACAATCGCCCGCCGTCTTCTTCCTTGTCGCCCGCCCCGAGGCTCTAGTACGGTTCGCCTCCCCGGGGCAAGCGTGGCCTCAAATCTTCGACCTCGCTCTGATACCAATTGTTAGAATTCCCCACGGATCGAATCACATCAATCTAGGTAAACACACGCACACAAATATTTTTGCCAAGGGCACTTATCGCGCCCGTTGTTTTTCTCTTTCTTTCTCTCAATATGTTGGTACAAGCTTGATACAATATCTGTGCTTATATATGCACTACTAAAACCGACCCTGGCCCTAGAGCCGACTCGTACATGAACAAGTAGTTCTAATCAAACTAGGAATTACCTTCCATCCTTAGACTCACGTATAGCAAACTAGTCCAATGCAAACCTACTATGACCCAACTAGTACTAGCACGTACACAAACCTGGCTAGCATTATAACTCCCGGATGAAACTTACCAAAATATGACTAGACAATTTTGGATTATTTCCAACAACACCAACAACTTGAAAAGACTATATCAATGCGGCAATCTATGTCATTGTTACTAAAGGCTGTTAGTCCTTTTACACGTTTCATATGTTCCAAAGCATCAATACCATGCATTGGAGTTTCTTACGGAAGTAGTATGGTAACCTTACAAATGCCCAAGTCGTTGTTTATCTTACGGTGGACTTGAAAAGACTGTATCCATTCGGCAATCTATATCATTGTTAACCTAGACAGAATGGCAGATGCGCAACTTCTCAATTACTACCATATTTTCCACAGGAGAAAAACCATACATCATATCTTCTTGTCGAACTATGAAGGTGGTGCATGGTAAACTGAAATTTCTTGCAATAACAGTTCAGCTTCAACAAGAAAACAGGTTGATCAGTAGAAGCTCATCAAGCAATTAAGTGACAGTTGGGCATCTAGCGGCAACCATGTGTAACTTAGTTCTGGCGTTTAGTTGTCAGACATATCAATATCCCATAGACTAGTAGACGGATCACCAAGTGATCAGTAAACTTTTGATTAATTTGCTAGACACTGTTGTTTACACAGGAAGTTTTTTTTTAGTTAGCAAGAATGAGTTGTTGAGATTATACTGAATGTTGCATGCCATCTTTCTCTGACAATCAAGGTTAGCTGTGGTGGAATTAAGGATCTGCTTAGTATCGACTAGTAGACAACAACTTAACAGTGAAGATGAATTAATAATGGAATAAAACTTGAATCGAATATCTCCCTAGGTCGCTTACACAGTATGGTTCGTCAGTTAGTACGCACAACACACCGAGATTAAGAAAAAAAAAAAGCACGTTGCATTGCATGCAGTCTCAGCATATTAATGACAATTTTTTTTACCACTAAGCTACAAGCTCCGGGGGAAACACCCAGGTTAGCTCCTCTGGGAGACCTCCCCAGGTATACCCTATACCAAAAATCACTGGAACAAGAATCTGTCCTCGGAGCGCTCACAGTTTGGGATCTTATATCAAATACATCGTCCGTGTCAATAAAATAAATAGCATCCTTTTGTATCTCCTTGCTGCACGCAGCAGAGAGAGACTTGCAGAACCTTCTGCTGATAAAAAGCGTCTGGCCAGCTATCTCCTCCCTCACCGGCACCCACTTGGCTGCCCTGATGTCGGCCTCGAAAATCTCTACCTTATGGGTGAAGTTATATAAAGCGTCAATAGGTGTAGCACTTGTCGCCTCAACATGAGTAGCTTCCCACATGACTCAATCAAGTAGAATTCGTACGGGGACTCTTCATCATCCACAAATTTGATTGCATGACCAATTTTATCGTCATCGGTCATCTTCATCAAGTCATAAGTTTGTTCGTCATCGTCCCCTATCTCATCAAGTGCATCAACATTGTTCTCGTCCTCGTCCTCGGTTTCACTGCTATCGTCACCTTCCTCGTTGTTGTTAGGGCCATCATCATCATTATCATTATCATCATTATTATCATCGTTATCATCACCACCACCGTTGTCATAACCATCTTCGATGGCATGATCATTATAGTCTTCCTCGTTGCCCCATATATAAAAATCTTCCCCGATGACAACCTTGCCGTCAATAACCATGGGTACTCCGTCATCATCAGAGGTGATTTCAAGGAAAACGAGATCCTTATCCACAGTGATTCCGTAAAGTCTGTCTCCAAGAAACGCAACATCGGCGATGAGGGTGAGGGGACCTGCATGCCACTCGGGCAACCACACGCCCTTCCCACGCCGAGTTAAGATGATGGGGCAGCTACAGTGGTTTGTCAGGATAGCAATGACGTCATCCGGGGTCGACCGCAAGAGCACCTTGCGGATCGTGAAAATCTCGGGGACATGGCCAATGGCAGCGTCCAACTCGGGGAGCGATAATGTCGTGCTAGAAAACTCATTGTGCAAGAGGTACCTGCGCTTGTTCTCCGCTTCCATGCAGTTGATGGCGATCCAGCCATCGGTGGAGCCAATGCACCTCGTGTTCTCGGGGAAGGCGAACATGCCGTTATGAAAACGATCGCTGTCGGTAGAGCAGATGGCGGTCTCAGGGTAGGAGACAAGGCGGCGCAAAACACGGTCGACGGGGTTCAAGAACCCGCCAGTCGGAAGCATGATCCACGGCAGCTGACGTGGAGTTGGGCGGCCCCCAGCCGAGCACCAGGAACGGCACACGGCCTGGAAACGGATACGTTCAAAGGGCAAAAAGATGCGGGCATAGATCAGGGCGAGGAGGTCCTCTGGGAGTTCAGACCACATCGGCGACATTCAACGGCACTTCACACAGGCGGTTATATGTGCGAGCAGGCCGTTCGCCGCTTGTCTTGCCGCCGGCTGGGATTCGCTCCTGACCTATGCGTTTGGCGAAACACGTGTAAAGATCCATTGTTTGGTGCTGCGTTTGCATTATAAAACTCTTACTAAAACTAGAGTTAGGCTCCACGTCCAATGCCGGTGGTTCCGTTTCTGGAAACTATTTTTTTTTCGTAACATGGCAAAACGAATTTAGAGAGAGCCCAAACTATGCTACGTATTACTCCTTACGTGACCAAAGATAACACTAAGCAAATTAACCTGCTGAACGTACACGGATTGCACTTCAACCTACAGAAAACAATTGCGTTTGCCATATATATGTGTTTCACATATCCCGGTGAATTCGGATGATATACTACAGACACTGGTAGATGCACTCCGTACGTCGTCTTGATCTCACGGTTCATGTTCTAGACCTTGTTGTTTCTCCCCATTTCCTAGTGTCTCCTCTTCCTATACACGCTACATACGATTGATATGATTGGATGATTCTTTCCAAACCATGTGTGAGTGGTTCTATGCTACGTACTCTCCAAAGAATGAAAGAAAATAATAGTTTCTATTGTACTCCATCCGATCTCATATTAAGTGGCCTAAAAATGGATATATTTAGACATGTTTTAGTCTAGATACATCTATTTTTGTCTAATTTTGTGACACTTAATATGAGACGGAGTGAGTAGTTTTCATACTAGTTCTCTCTTATTAACCCTGACTCTCAAGACCTAGCTTGTGAGCTCTATTCATGTGTATATAGCCAAAACATACTGCGTGAGGACAACATAGATGAGCTAGCTCTAGTTACTAGGGCTTGTATAGATTTCAATGTATGGTAATCACATGTAAAACAAAGTAGGTAGAAAGTGTATAATACTAGAAAAGATTGCTTCCACTACATTTAAATTTTAAAGAAGACACAAGCCTTTAATTATTGCTTTAAGAAAGTATCTATCGAGTAGGCCGACCTACTTGATCATGGTTAATTTTGAAGGCTGGTTAGACTCGAATTATTTGGAATGCTTATCACATAGAAGGGAAAACTAGTACGAATAGCCTACAACATAAAACAGAGTCAAGCTCAAGCTGCGAATAGGGTTTTCCCGGCGATGCTGCCGGTCAGCCCCAAGTCTGATGGCCGTTAAGGCCTTTGAAAGCCCCACCTCTGGATAGGGAGAGTGTTCCCTTTTCCTGCCTTGGAAATTTCCGTATCTTCGTCAGTTGGTGAGGCGACATCACAATGTCAGAATAAGGTTCTCCCCACACTATCCTTCGTGCATCTATCGCGATCTGATATCGCATTGACTAATGTGTCCCGTGGATGTTCTAGGATGTTTTTGTATTTCGTGTTTATTGGGGTGGTTGCATGCATGTTAGGCTTTGCTGATCTAGAGCTATCATCTTTGCCAATGGTGTGCGGGCCGTTTGGGGCGTTAGCATGCCGACTTTCAATTTATTTACTTCGACAAGATCTATTATAACATGATTTTACTGGATCCGGTGAGGGAGAGGTGGATCCGGTGAGGGAGAGGATGGGCCACCTCCGTCTCACTTAAATACTCGTAGTCCTCGTTAGGTGGTACAAGGACTTAATTGTAATTTTTATTACTTTTGGAGTTTCTTCATTCCTTGTACTACTGATTATTCCGTGCAAAGGTCCTCTTGGAGAGACTCCCTAAAGGATATTGTGTTGTTTTCATTTCTTTAAATTTTCACCCTTACCAATGACGCTCTTGAATCTGCACATATATTGATATGGATTTTAACATGGAGGTAAGATTGTTTAGGCACTGATGAAGTTTTTCAGGATCTCAAGGTCAGAACCTAATTACATTCATATTTATCTGAAATGGGGAACAGAGCTCTGGCCTCTGCATCAAAATGATGCACATAACCCTTTTGTTGCATTTATTGCCATATGTTTGCGCATTCATATGAGGTGTAAAGAAAAAACTATAGAGTGGTTTGGAAACTCAAGATGCACGAAATTGATGTAACTATGTTTCCGACATTTATTTTGAAATCCGTTTGAACCTTTAAAAATGTTCTAAAACATCCAGTACTAGATAAATATGGTGGAACTCGCCATTTTTACGTGATTTTCAAGTCGGATAAGGTGTCCAGTAAGAATAGAAGGCCCTCTTTTCTTTTTGTATACACAAACAAACCTAAACATATGATATGGGTGTAAGAAAATTTGATTAACTTTCATGTATATGTAGACCATGTTACATAATTCCATAAATATTTAGTATTGAAGGATTTGAATAGAACCCAGAATGAATCACCTAAAACAAATTACGTAATGATTCATTTGTTTCTAAATGTATTTCAACTATGATAAGGTAACTATTATTCCGAAAACCTCTCCTTGAAATAATAAACACACTAATTTGAGCAACTTACATTTGATACACTACGGATTTGCGCTGATCTATTAAAATCAAATATTAGCCTCACATAAATGGGTGTCCGCGCATCCATATGAAAAATTGCATATTTTCTTGTTTATATGATTGAATTGGGCTGGTGGAGAGAATGTGTTATTGTATTACAGCACTATTTTCTTCCAAAATCATTCAATAATATAGACAACATAGAGAAGAGCGTCCAATTTTGTTTACAGATTCCTACTTCTATTTTATCTCTTCTCACTCAAAACACGACCTCAATGTTCAAGTATGTCTAATAATTCTCCATCTATACCATCAAGCTACTCTAAAAGAAAAAGTCAGTCTCCTCTAGTCAACTGGCTCCCAAAGCCCCACATGTATCCTCCCAAAATTCAATTGGGATTTCGGTTAAAGAATCATAAGTACTTATGAGTAAGCTCTTGTTTTAAATCCATTTCATTTTTTATTCTCATATTTTTAGTTGTAATAAAAAGTTAAAAAAATTGCATCTTTGGCACAATTCATTTTTCATGACATGTATTGTAAGGAAAATGGATTATAGGCACCTAGGGAAGAATCTTTTGGAAGTATATCCTAGATAACTATGCAGGCTACATCATGGCGGAATAATTATAAATATATAAAAATGGCATGAAGGTAAAGATTTTGAAATGGGTAATGTGGCTCCAATATATAACCAAAGGGCTACAACAATATCGATTCATTAGGGAAAGTTGGTAGCTACTGGGCACCGAATGGTTACTTCAATATGATTGATTCTAGGCCAATTTGTATATGCAGTTTGTGAGGACTGTTTTCTCTATGTAGGAATCATTGATTAATAAGAATCAACTACTACTATTTTTTCGCACAAAAAAGATGAAGAACATTGATATGTATTAGATAGTATTGAAATATATTAACTATAATTTTATGTGCTTTCTAGTATCCTTAATGTTATACTTCAACTTTTTTACTTGAGAAATAGAGGGTTGAATCAAATTAAGTACTTTTTTGAAGTAAAATTTCTATAAAAGTATAATATGATGACTTCAACGTCCAATAACTTCCATCTTTATGACACGATTGTTCTTTCCCGTCCGATTCCCCTGGATCCCCTGAGCAGCACCGGTTGCCTCCAAGTCGAGTCGACAGTCATACACGTGCTTTCCAGAAAAATCTTAGGTTCATGGTTAACTCGGTTTTGTGGTTTGGGAAACGCAACAGAGAAGGATGTGCATCCCTACATCACCGAGACAGGTTGGTGTACTCTTCTACTTCCATCCTCGCACTGGCAACAATGATATCCTTAACTTTGCGACAGCCTACGAGCTATGACACAAAAGGTGTGCCCAAATAGTATATTCTTGTAGATCGTCATAGGGTGTTATGTGCACCCTGCTAGTTCAATGTGGAGTGCGCACCTAGGTAGTTCAATGTGGGAAGCCCCTGCTGACATGGCCTCCCTATCTCTTGTGGGATATAATCTCACGTGTCCGAGAAAAGAATAGGACACGGTCATTCATGACTTCCTCTAGCGAAAACTACACGTTAAGGGTTAGTAGGTCGGACCTGCGAAGAAATCCAATAGAGGGAATTAGACCGGGAATAGTTAAGCTTTTTCACAAGGTGACTCTACATAAATCATTTTCAGTGGCTTTGGGGAATTTTCATCTCATTACCCCTGTCTTCATGCATGCCCCTTCGCACCATTTCCCAGTGTCTCCTCTTGATATACACACTACGTACGTTTTTTGTGGAATTGATTTAATGGTTATTTCCAAGTCATGTATGAAAGATTCTATACCAATATGATTGTAGTTCTCTAATGTTTCCTCCACTAGGAGAGGAATCTTGCGATCTCTATATATTTGAAAAATATTATACAACCAAACATTGGGTGAGTAGATGACATATAATGTATCGTTATTTAATGAATTCTATTAGTATGGCATGCTAGAGTTTAAGTGTATTCATTGATGAGTTCATAAATCGAAGTTGGTTGACTATGTAAATTAGAGAAGATTGATTCAAAAAAAAATTCATGGTCTTTTACGGTAGGGACCAACTAATACTATCCGTTCATCCAAGTCAATCTAAGGGCTCAAATAGAGCAATACTATGGGAAAAGAAGAGTAGTCTTTTCGTTCCATGGGTATAATCAAAAAACAAATAAAACAATATGGGATATAATTGGAAAGTCACAAAAGCTAGTGGCCATCGCCATGTTCAGTTGGAATAGAAGGTCCTCTTTGCGATCAAGATATTAGTAATGTCACAACATATAATTTGCACCAACTGAAATAAAGAGTAACATATTTGTGAATAATATTATACGTTTGATCTATCAGTGTACACTATAATTATTGTCAAGTGTATATCTTGTAATTTATTTTCAATCCATCCACTATGGACAATTCAAAGACAACCCAATCATCCTTTCCAAAATTTCGAAACGAAAATTGGAAATTTTAGGATTAGATAAACACGAATGTAATTCTAAAATATGGGAGATAAACTTCGATCTACAACTCCTTGCGGCCAAGAAATTATTATCCACGAAGCAATAACATCACCATGTTTCTCGCTCAAAATGGTGCTTTATAATGACGGGCTCTTGTCCCAGTGGTTGGGAGGTGGTGGCCTTACCCAGCTGGGCATGATTGAAATCATGTGTCCTGAAACTTTTTCTAATATTAATTGGATGAAGCTTTTCCCTCGGTGGTTAAAAAGTACTTTATATGTTCTTTCCTTCAACCTAATTAGGTACATTACATCTGGGCAGTCCATCTTGCCTTTCATGAATTCAGCACTATCGGCTTTCCGATATGCTCCATGCTTATCATCGAGATCCATAGTGGTACCAATGTCTCTAAGGCCAGCTACTCTGAGGAAATATGGGCCTACAATTGTTAATAGGGCCCAAAAGACAAACTAAAACTTTGTAGGAACCAATTGGGCATTTTTGTATGGAACATAACTGATCTCCCTCATGCAATTAACGTCCAATACTGTCCATTTTATAATATGGGTGTTTTTGGTCGTCTGATTCATGTGGATCTCCCATGCAGCGCGCTGGTGGCCACCCAACATGCACCGTTAAAAAGTGATAAACCTACAAATGCGGTAGTCTAGCCAGATAGAACATTACCCGATGTCCTCTTATAGATCACCACGTTGTGTTATGTGGACCTTGATTATTTAATATGGGTACATCTTGGGTCATCTGATCTCTCGAGCGATTTTATACGAGTTTTATACTAGCTCTCTTAAGACCCCTTTACCAAAAGAGCTAACTAGTGATCTATGCATATTTGAACTATATAGAGACAAACAATGCCCAAGTACGCGATAGAGGATCTGTTTTTTTTAGAACAACCACGTTTCATTAAAAACTAAAGTTTCCCGACCAAACATGGGGAAACTAATAGAATAACCAGGAAAACACGAATGACATGTAAACTTTGTAGTTTTTTTGTAGATAAAGGGCTTTTATTACTGATTACAATTACCAACCAACATAAAATCGTTCTAACACCACATGGGCAGCTACTACCATATATACATCCAGTGATATACATGAAATAAAGCTATCAGAAACGAGTTACGGGGAAACGAGGTCGGACGAGTAACACAGAATCGAGGGAGACATGATCGAAAGTAGTACTGACCGGCGGACATTGTGGCGGGACGGGGATGGCGTCTAGCAGCTGTCGGGCGGGGACGAGGTCGAGCACCAGTGTCAGGCGTAGTTAGGCCGAGAAGAGATCCGGTGGGCGGCCAGGGAGGAGAGAGGCAGGGCCAGCGGCTTGGAAATGGCAGCGTCAAAACCCAAGAGGTCGGGGAAGGGATGGGACTGCGCGGTGGGTAATTTTTTTTTCGTGCGATACATAGCCTCTTTCTCCGGGAGTTGTGGACGGGACCTTCGCTGGCGTTTCCCTGTAATTATGATGAACGAAATGGGCAACTCTACATACCGTTTCGTTTTTAAGAGCTAACGCTCGGGATGCTCCCCTTGGCGGTGCTTTTCCGTATGCGTGGAAGCCGACGGTGCATTGGAAGAAGCCCAACGCGCAACACACCTTTTTGTTTCGGTTTGCTTTCTTATTTCGTGGAAAGCTAGGAGAAGCCTAAACAAAAGGGTCCTGACTGTGTCACAAAAAGAGAGCACAACGTAATTTCGATACACGAGGAACAAAAAATCGTAATTTTGCACTACGTAGAACAAAAGTTTAGTAGATGTGAAAAACCATGTCCCAAAGAGAAACAACATTTTAGACTGAGCGGAACGAAAGTTTCGTACACAAGGAACTAAGAGGTTGCAACTATTTGGAACCGATTTTTTCACTATGTGAAACAAAAATTAGTATCCATGGAATAAACCATGTCACAAAAAGGGACACCACTTCAGACTATGTTGAACAGAATTTTAATACACAGTGAAAAAAATGCAACTATTTGGCACCAAGTTAAACTACGCGGAACAAAATTTGGACTAAGAGGAAGATAGTTTGAACAGGAATCAAATTTTAGACAAATGAAGAAAATAAAAAAATAAAAGATAAATATGTGAGATAAGTTGAAAATAAAAAGACGTGAAAGAAACTACCTAGAAAATACGAAATAAAAAACAGGAAAAAGATAAAAGAAAAAAAATTAAATTTAGAAAGAAAGAGAAATTCAAGAACGAAACTTACCGAGAATGATAAACAATCAAACAAAAGGGAGGCTCGTGCGAGAGACAAACCTACTGGCGTACATAGCAGCCGCTTTGATTGACCGGGTATCAAAGAAAGGATAATAGCGAGCATGATAATAGGCCTAGGCCACGTCCAGAAACCTTTAGTGAAACAGTGTTAGAAATCGCCCGGTGATGTCGAGAGAATTTCCTGGCCAACCGATTCACATGGATCTCTCGTGTAAAACCTCTGGCATGTATGTTGGTTCAGAATTATTTTTGTCCAGAACTAAAATATGTTTAAATTCGAAAATTGTTCGGATAAATAATTATTCAAATTTAAAAATTGTTCAAATGAAAAACACTCTTAGATTAAAAATTGTTCAAATGTGAGAAGTATTCATGTGTAAAAAAAATCATCTTTGAAAATTGTTCAAATGTAAAATTGTTCAAAATTAAAAAGCATTCATATTTCTTAGAAAATGTTGAATTTTTTTTAGAATCGGAAAATCTTCAGATTTTCGAATATCCTACGCTGATAGTGATGGCTACATATTAGTTTGGACCTTTTTAAGTTCATTTGAAAGGATTTGAAAGGGCATGAGCACACGTACATGAAGTTGGAAAAGGAAAAAAGCTTCGCGCGTCAAGATGAACGCTTGATCCTCGTTAGCCCGAGCACGCAAATGGGCCGGCCCATCTCCACGCTGCGGGCGAGCCAATCTCCCCAGCTCGCTCAAGGCGATAGGTACGGGATCCCGGTTTAGCAATGCATTCTAAGGGTAGCGCGCACCTCTGAGACAAGAAGTTCGCCTAATCCCTTTCCATCTTTGCACTAGAAACAGTGAGAAACCTTTATGTGTGGCAGTCTAGGAGATCTCAGAGGCAAGAGCGTACTCCGTTAGAATATTATTGGCCATCTCGTCGATCAGCAAACGGTGGTATCTGTCTCCTGGTATTTCAACGTCGTTACCTCTGTGTCCATCAGATATCCCTTGTTGACCACTCTGTTGCAAGAAAAGAATAGGACCCGTTCCTTCATGACTTCCTAAAGCTAAACCAATTTTTCTAGAATACTAGAGCTGAAATTATTTTTCGTTCAACCGTAGCAGGACATCGCGGCGACGAAACACAACAGGAAGGATTCAAGAGGGTTCGATGGGTGCTGAACCGCCATCACAAAGGAGATACATAATTCTGGTGGAAGTGGCCATTGGGCATTTTAATCCGACAGCTGAAATTTTCAAGCAATTCGTTTTCTTCCCGGTGCCTCCTCTCCCTATACACACTAGACCTTGTTGATATGGTAGTGGCTGAATGGTCATTTCCAAATTATGTATGAATATTTCTAAACGATGTTGATATTATTCTTGTATGTTTCCTCTACCAAAAGAGATAGCTTGTGGGTATATTTGAATTATATAGACAAACAGTGTGTGAGTACACAATAGTGCAGCAATTGGTACAGTTAATGTATTCACATGTGGGATATGAATTTTTTATTTATGACATTGTAAAATACTGCACAGTAGGACATATAATCAGTGATGTGTATATCTGATAGTCATCATTTAACCTGTTGGCAATGCAAATTTAAGCTAGCTGCGCGGCATGCTTCAGCTTTTGCATGGTTTATTTACATGGTAATATTTTGTGCGGCAGAAGGGATAAAAATTGATAATTTCTATATATAAAACACAACGTTCACATGACATTTTCCTTGCATTGCAACTTGTGTGTACATAATTCTAGAGACATTCAGATTTGTCCTGCGGTGGATTGCAGACATTGTGAGCTGTAGCACGCTCTGACGTCTCAACGCGCCTCAACGCGCTTCCCAACCCGCGACGTATGACCTTCTGTCCCGGGTCTCCTCCCGACCCGGGACTAAAGACTCATTAGTCACGGTGCGCGACGTTTGGGGACTGATGGGGGCGTATGGAAGGCCTTTTTTCTACTAGTGTATGAGCGTTTTCTCGGGTAATTTAAGTTGATGCAGACCATAGCACGCTCTGACGTCAAGATCATTGTTTTCCAAATAGCAATTGATAATCATTCTATTTCTTATTGCCATTAGATTTAGTAATCTTGGTGTACGCTGATTTTTCCACTGAGTATGAGACTAGACATATCACGTATGAGGAAATCGAATATTTAGATTGGTTTCTTTTATCAAATGAAAAAATGAAAGCCGGGCCAAGACTAGCCATTTGGTGGCATTGTCATAGAAGAAATCAACCGTGGCGGGAATTCCCGAATTATACCCCTGACAGGGTTCGAACATGGGTCACCGCCGTTGTAATAGAAGAAATCAACTGCGACCGGAGCCACTGGGCTGCTACCTCGTTTTCGTATCATTGCTGTACCTGCATGTATGGACAAAAAAGCTATATTTATGATGTCTTCAATGTTGCAGAGGTATAGAAATACAAGACAAAATCCAGTTGTAGAATAGATCCAAGTTCCTAGTGCTTACCACATATCTCACGTATGGTCAAGTTCCGAGTCGATTCAGTTAAAATTAGTTTGTACTCGGTAATGCACAGGAATTTGTGCTAGTAATAGTAGTGTAGGTTACAACTGGACAGTGTATCCTGCTTTTCATGACATCAGCACTATCGGCTGTCCCGAATTTTTCTGAGGGAAAATGACCATTCGAAGTTTCGAACTGTTCCATGCTATGGAGATTCATAGTGGTTTGAGTGTGTCCAAGTGCAGCTACGATGAAGGAAATATCGGCAAGCTCTTGTTAATTGGGCGCAAAAGCGCTACTAAAACTTCATAAGAGCCAATTGGTCACATCTTCTAATTACTCGATGTGGGTACATCCATCCTGATTACTCAATGAGGGTACATCTTGGGCCTATTGAATTGTTGCACTAGACAAGTTTTTCAAAAGTCCGAACTGATGAAAAGTGGCTAGTCTTACATATCTATACTTTTTATAAAGCAAAACCTCACTAACATGCATTAATGATTTTTCTATCACAACATGCAAGCTATCCACATCATCTATTCTCCTAGCCAATAGTATGTCCATGTCATCTCCACTAAAATTTATTAATCATTGCATGTAAGGTACCACATCCAATTATTCATATTAATAATTTAAAGTATATAGTATGATCAATTAAAATTTTCATATTCACTTATAATACATAATGCATCACATCTGTTATAAATTTCGGTTTACAATATTGTAATTTCTAAAGAGATCCCCGCAGCAACGCGCGGGGTATCTTTCTAGTATATTTAACAGGGCCATCTGATATCCCGTGCTGATTATTCCTCTTGTAGGAATAGTAATAGGTCCTTCAAGCAAAAGCTATTCGTCGTTTTGACGGAGCAGCTTGTGGCGGCTACGAAACACATGAGAGAGAATTACAAAGGGCTAGACAGATGGTGAAGCATTTTCATGAGGGGATTGTACGACCACGCAATGGAACGCCCACACAAGTTGCAACAGAGAGGGGCCGAAAGAGATTGGCAGATGGTGAACGTCTCCACAAGACGACTCGTCCGCCCTGTAGGCAATTCTTATCGCAATGTTACTCTTTTTAACAATGTTGTTTCTTCCAACTTCCAAATGCCTCCTCTTCCTATGCACACTATATACGGCTGATATGTCGGTGGTTGGATGGTTATCTCAACACACGGTCTGAATGGTTTCCTCTGCAAGAACAGGTAGCTTGTCACTTCTATGTATGAGTGGACTATATATGGCAAACACACGCGTGAGTACACGATATATGCACTAGATTTATTTAATGAATCCAGTAGTGTGGCATGCCTACATTTCAGTGTATCTTACATTAATCACTTTGAAAATCAAAGTTGGTAGACGGTGTCGGTGTGGATTAAAAAATATTTTTCTCAATAAATTTCAATATTAAAAGTATCCATACGACTTTTATTACTGTTTTTACACGTCCGAACCAAAATTATCATGGTTCGTCTTAAAAGCCTCTTGTACTCAAGCTTGGAATGCTATTATGTTGTTTCGATTTATTTACACTGTTACTTCCGGGGGCGGCCGAGGTGCTACGAGCAGCTAGCTGGAGATACTGCAGTGCTGCAAGAGGCAGGCATCGATGCAGCAGCGGGGGCGCTCCGGCAGCAGCGGCGGTGCTCCCCGGGCCGGGGGTGATGCTCTCATGGGACTAAGGCAGTGCTCCTGAACGTCGGAGGCGGTGCTCTAATGGGCTGGTGACCGTGCTCACGGAAAGCCAACAACACTGCTCCGAAAATTACAGTGGCGGCAAAATATTTTCTACATACTGATATTTTTTTTGCTATTTTAATTTTAATTTTTTGGTACGAGAACTCGGACGAGTTAGGATTTTTACTATATTAGAATAAATTATTTGAAATGATTTCTCCAGCGCAAGTGAACGGCACATCACAGAGGCGGGTCTGTAGTGAAATGTTCGCAGCTTGGCTTGCCGCCGGCCGGGATTCGCTCCTGACCTAGGTGCTTGACAAAAATCACCACTCTTCCACGGCTTCTACCGTACCCACTCTAACCTTCCTCCAGGCCGAGGCACTTTCCGCCTTTAACTACCCCTGCCCGCCAGGCTACAGTGTCCCCGTCGGTTGGATGCTGAGCGCCGGAGGACTGTCGGTCCCTCCTCTTCCTCAAGGTGTGGCGCGTCGGGCGGCGAACACGAACCACTACTACCACGAGCTCACGCCGGAGCAGCAGAGAAATCCCAGTTCGAATCCCGACTACCGTCCTACTTGGAACGCCTTCTTCATTAATCGGCGTGAGAGTGCGCTCGCCAGGTACGAGGAGAACAGCCCGCCTCCTTCGAACTTCAACGAGGCTGGTCGTCGGTTGTGGTGGTGCCGCGGACGGACTCTTCAGAGCGTCATGAACTACATCATTGTCGGCGATAACCCCAGCCTGCGCTACCCTCATGCCGAGTCCTGGCGTCGTGATCCTCCGAGGGAGTCCAGAGCACCGTCCGACGATAGTGACGACGACGGAGCCGACTACGACGACCACGAGTCGGAGTACTATAGGCATAGGCAGGAGTATGACTAGCAGATCAGATCCAGTCTTGCCATTATGTACTGCTGCCTTGCTTATCTAGATCTATGCTCTTTGTTTAGGTTTAGATCCACTCTTGCCATGATGTACTGCCTTGTTTATCTATCCAAGATGCATGTTTGTGTGCAATATGGGCGCGAGCCCGGTGCAACAGCAAATACAGAAGCTCTATAAAAAATAAATAGGGTGCTACAAATTATTTTATTAAAAACAGAAAACAGACGCGCTAGCGCGCCGCATTTCGCCGAGTACAAATTCTTTTATTAAAAACAGAAAACAGACGAACACTACTCCTCGTCGTCTTTATCGGGGAACTCGTTGGTGACCTCCTCCAGGTCATCGTCGTCGTCGGAGGTGCATGATAGTATGTCCGAGATAGGCCCCCACCTCGGATCGTTGGAGGCCCAGACTTCGGCGGTGTGGCAAGCATGTAGTACTAGCCAACTTGGCGATGGTTCATTTCAAAAACCTCATCGACTCGCCCCCAAAAGGAAATTTTCTTGTTTTCATTTCTTTAAATTGTTACCCATACATTTGGTGCCCAACGACAAAGATCTTGTATCCACTAATTTTGCATATATTACGCTGAACAATAATATTTATATTTATCTTACCATGCAAGCAGCAACATGTTTTGGAAACTGATGAAGTGTTGTTGGTTTTGGGGTCGAAAACTAATTAAATTTAGACCTACACTATGCAGAAGAAAGGTTATTACATCTACAACATAAATTGATTCGATAGATAATATAGAATCGATGGAAGCAATTACATGGAAAAAAGCGAACCAGTGTCTTTGTTCGGCTCATAGGTCTATGATAATTTTTAACTACATACACTACCACAAAGAATCGGGTCATGTGCATTGGCTTGATGGACATGGTTCAGCATAAATTATTTTTTCCATATGTTGGCTCCACAAAGACTACTCGTACATAGTGTTTCTATCATAGCAGTTGATTCACACGAAAGCATTATTTTCTTTAAATTGCATTGACACAGTGCATGGTCTTATATATTCGTTCTTCCGCATGAGGAGAAAAAAATGATGAAATGGTTTGGAAACTCAGGATTTGAGAAATCAACGTGAATTGTCTTCGAACAATTATGATTTTAGTTAACTCCATCACAGATTCGACGCCCCCGTGACTACCTTTATAAGAGATTTTTAAGTCATAAGAAGTGTTAAGCTGGAAAAGAAGGCCCTCTTTATGATCAAGATATTACTGATTCCCTAACATATAATTTTCATCAAATCAACTAAAGACAATTATAGTTTAAATTAAAAATATACTTAGGTGACATTTCAAAAATAATCTTCGTGATCCAACAACTATGGATAATTAAACTACAAATTTATCATCAATTTCCGAATTTGCTAAAATAATATGGGTAATTTTATCCTTAAATGTAGACAAACATGATTCTAGAACATGGACTCCGGTTTGAGAGCACATCTTCAACTAACACTCCAGTTTGAGAGCACTTCTATCCTTGCCTCTCTAGGTATTAAGTTGCTAGCAACAAAGTACCGCCTTAAGCACAATAAATAATGTAAGAATTATTCATTGCGAACAAAGGACATAAAAACCGTTGCTTTATACTTTTTAATAATATCACATCACTCCTCTTAGACGTTTCTGTGACTCCCGCCCAAACAAAGCGAGACATGGACCCACTATCAAACATATACTCCCTCTTAGATACCAGTAAAAAAACTTGGCTATAGTAGACATATAAATCGAAAAGAATGCAAGAACCTAAATAAAAAATAAAGCACATACATACTTTGATCGATCGAATTTTATATTTGACATACTTTGACATATAGTTAAATTACTTTAAATTTGAAATTTAAATTATAATTTTTTGAATTTGGTTCAAATTTGTTGAGTGTTGATAAACTCTGACCGGCTGTTGTTTCTATTGCAGGAGTTCGTGTCAGAGGGACGTCGACGACTCCTTTGCCCGATCCCCATCTTTCCACGGACGTCCTTCTTCCTCTCTACTGCACCGCCTTCAACTTCGGCCGTACGCTCGTAGTGAGCTATATTTCTATCACCTACGTCCTTTCCCCCCGGCTCTGCCCGGCCTTCAAGACGATGTCACATTTTAGCTCTTGCAAGTCGCGTAACCCTAGGCGTCTCCAGTGTGGAAGATTAAAAATTTATAAATATGCAGGACTGTCCGTCTCTGCATATTTATAACCGTAGATCTCCCGGATTTTCCACATTTTGGACAGCTTGAGTATGTGTAGATCGAGTCGTGTCCCGTGTTCTACTCATTCCTGAGATGAATTTTGGCAGCACCCCCGGTGTTCTTCCGATGCACACCCTCTCGGCTTGACAAGCTCGAGACATGTATACTGAAAAACAACGGGCAGTTGATGCCAAAATTCCGTCTCGTGTCGGGGTAGCACATGGGACACGACTCGATCTACGCGTACTCACGTGGGATTAGGACCCTACGCACATCAACACTAGTGCAATCTGTTTGCACAACTACTACTCCATCAGCAAGTACTACTCCATCATGCATCATGTCATGTCTGCTGATATACGTGATCAATCAAAACTTTGCGCAATTTGTTTCTCTTCGTCTCACGACCCGACATGATAAGCCCACATTGAATTTGGAGCATTTCCAAATTCCAACACCCAACCAAATCTATAATACCAGTTTCTCAAAAACATTCATTTCCCTTAAGGTGCAGCTTAAGGACATTAAAACGGAAAAATAAAACACGCCATGTTGTTAATATTTCAATTATACATTATCTCTAATACTAGTTTAGTAATTGATGTCATGAAGTTAGATATTTTGGACTACATTGCACGTGTATACAAAATTTGTCTTCACTAATTTTAAGATTTTTCATCACTTTTTATTACTTCACCCGAAATTTGAATATTATGCACCAAATTTGTCTTCACTAATTTGTCTTATAATATTTATTTCATGGTAATATTTCGCTATTGCCATAAATATGTACCCATATGATTTTATTAGACCTGAGCCGATGGGCGGGATCATCTACTCCTGCATATAGTCATTATTTGAGGACCAATCTTTGAAAGTGATCTAGTGTCCAGTCCTTATCGATTAGTCATTTGATGAGTGCCTACAAACTTTTATATGATTTTTAGTCGATATTCGGTAATATTCAAATGGGCTGCCCACATGAACATTTAATACCTTAACTATATCAAAGGAGTGCAACTATGACAGAAAAAAGGGTGTGAAAACAAACCGACCTGCGATCTAGTTCTGAAGATCTCTCCACGAATAACTCAATTGTGAAAAGGAAGAGAAAAAACCTTTAAAATATATTGATCCAAAAGTAAACCTTTCATTTCTCATTGAGTCAGAAATTCCAAAGCCTAGCACAAGACCGGATGGGTTTGGTCCATGGTTGTTACCAAATCCTTCTGTTTTTGGTTCGAGCTGACGTTCTTTACTTTCCCGGGGTGGAATGGATCCTACAGAGAGCGACCCACCATGGTATTATAGGAGCATACCACATCACGTTGGCAAGAACCCTCTTATGAGTGGATCGCCCTCAACATCACTACGTTCATCTCGTCTGATCTTATACCGCAACGCAGTGCATATCAGACATGCATCCAAATTCTCGTACTCCTCACCGCGGTAGAGGATCCAGTCATTAGACCATGCATGTATCTTCTGAACCTATAAACTTATAGGGCAGAAAACCTTTTTTGCTTCTTACTTACTGGTGGGAAATAAGTTGTCCTTTGGAAGCATATTTTTCATCATTTTCAGCAACTTTTCAAAACAATTGTCAGATAGACCACACTCTTTCTTCCATTGCATCAATTCCAATGTGCTACCCAGCATATTCAGACCATTTTCGCAATTTGGGTGCAACGACTTTTTGTGATCCTTTAACATGTGATCCAACATCTCCCTCTCCTTTTCACTTCCGCAGTTTCTCCGTGCATCAGCAATGGTCCGACCAAGATCATCAGCGCACTAGTGGAAACAGGGCCATTTGTCCTGGGTCGTAAAGGCCAGTTGTCCCGGTTGTGCAACCGGGATGGGCTAGCCGGGACAAATGGCCCTCCCCCATTGGTCCCGGTTGTGTCAGGACCCGGGATGGTAAGGATGGCCCACGTGGCGAACCTGGGCCAGGGAGTTCGTCCCGGTTCGTTTTAGGGACCGGGATGGATACTTTTTTGAAAAAAAAATATATCCCGCCAATTTTCCCCTGCCGCGGCAGGTTTTTTTCGTTTTGTTTTTTGGGCTCCTGTCTCGCAATCCCCAACCGGCCTCCCCTTCCCCAACCGCGTCCAGGCCCACGTCTTTAATTAAGCCCAGTGGCCACATTTTTGGTCAAAAGGGCCCACTGGCCCGCGTCTTTTATTATATTCGGTCAACGGTTCGCAGGGGTCGAAAGGGGCCACTGGCCAGCGGCCTAGTGGCTGGCTCGCCCGGTCCCTTAAATTAAGACCACAGGGACGGTCAAAGGGCCCACTGTCGCCTCGTCTTCTCGCCCCCTCCACTTCCCCACGCGCGCGTGCCCAGTTGCAACCGCCGCCACGCCTCGGCTCCCGCCCCGCATTCATGGCCGCCTGCAACCGCCGCCACGTTCCGGCCGCCGGTTGGCATGCCAACCTCCCCCGGGACCTTTATAAAGGGCCCCCGCCGCCCGTACAGCCCATCCACCCCGGCCGCGCCCCATCCAAAGCAACCCTAGCCACCATGTCCCACTGGTTCTCGAGCGGCAAGCGCCCCCGGAACGACCACGAGGCCGGGTCCTCGAGCGGCGCGCGCTCCGGCGTTCCACCGCTGCCGGGGGAGGCCTTCGGCTTCGGCCCGGGAGGCATCCGCATCGGCGGGCAGCCGCGCGTCCCCGCTCTGACTCCGGCGTCACGCACGCCGCCCCGCAGCGCGCCCAAGGGCAAGCGCTTCCGCCGGTACGTCCGGAAGGAGGAGGCCGAGTGGCACTGGGAACGCCGCACGCCGGTGTTCTGGCCGGACGTCCACCTTCCGACGGCTGGCACCTGAACCCGCAGCGCATTCCCGTGCCGCCGGCCCCGTCCTGGGCGAGGAGATTGACCGCCGGCGCGCGCTCCTGCCGGCCCGCCTCCTCAGGTACCGCGCGTACGCGCGGAGCTCCCCCTACTGGGCCACCTGGCTCCAGCAGGAGCACGAGCAGCGCCGCCGCTCCTACATCCCCACAGCCGAGGAGGTGAGCACCGAAGACTACCCCGCGCCACCGCCGGGGAGGGAGCCGGAGCTTTGGCTCCTGGTGGACGACGGCGACGCCATCCCCGAGGGCGACGACCCCGAGCTCCGGGACAACATGGAGGAGGCCTACGAGGCCTCCCGCCGCTCCCTCGTCGAGGACGAGGTCAAGCGGTGGGAGGCGGTCCTGGCCGCCGCTGCCGCCGACGCCAACGCCATGCCGCCGCCCCCGCCACCTTCGGCGCCTGCCCCTTGGTGGCAGGTAATGAACGCCGAGCTGGAGGCGTCCGAGGACCAGCCGCCGCCACAGCCGCTGCCCCCCGGCCTGGAGTACGGGATGACCTGGGCCTGGACCGGCAGCGTATGGTCGTCGTCGGAGGAGGAGCTGCCCCCACCACCGCCGCCGCCGCAGGAGGTGCTGCCCCCGCCACCGCCGTACGCGCCCCCGATGCCTCCGCAGCCCCCGGCGGGCCCGCCCCAGCCGCCTGCCCACCTGTGGGAGCCACCCCCTACCAGTGCATCTCCTCCGACGAGTAGGAGTAGGTCGGCGCCGGTGCGCCCCCCCTCCCCTAGACTAAGCTACCCACCACCCCCCCCAAGAAAACGGCCGGCCGCCTGTGGCCGCGCCGCCGCCCCCTATATGCAAGCACGGCCGGTCGCCTGTGACCGCGCCGCCCCCTATATGTAAGCACGGCCGGCCGCCTGTGGCCGCGCCACCCCCCTATATATGTAAGCAAGGCCCCTGGGCCTTTTTTTTAATATATGTTTGTGTCCTAGTCTAACGTGTCCCTAGCCCAACCCCGCCGGCGGTCCGCCGGTGGGATCTTTCTACTCGTTCCCGCCGCCGGTAGGGCTTCGCCAAGCCATGTCCGCTGTCCTGGGTGTTCGCTCGGCCTGGAGAGAGGGCCGAGATATTTATACACCTGGGCCTAGTCCCGGCCCGTGCCACCAACCGGGACTAGAGCCCCTTTGGTCCCGGTTGGTACCACGGGCCGGGACCGAAAACTTATTTCGAATTTCGGTGGCACCCTGCGCGCCCAAAATTTTTTAGCGCCAAAATTTGAAAATGGTTAAGTTTGCACATTAACAACTTCTATATACTTTCTAATTTGACAAAAATTCCAACATGAAAAATGCTAGAATTTGCATAACTAATTTAAATCCATTTTTCGTTTAACTAAATAATTATTCTAACTATTGAAACTATTAATTATTTTACCATTTGTATATGATTTGAATATAAAAATGTTACAATTTTTGTTTTCTCTCGTGGTCTTCCGAGTTAGTCCAGAGCATACAAGGCATCCCGGGTGATTTATATAAAGTTCGACAAAGCGAGTTGTACCTTATTGACACGGTGAATTTGAGATCTTCGTCTACAACAGAAAAACCATAGTTTTGCTTCGAAGGTTTACTCTGCGCATCCACACGTATTTTCCCTTTATCCCGACCCCCGCTTGAAAACATAGTAACTTCCGTGTACGCGGCAAGCCGCAGCGGGAGCAGCAGACTTAAAGCAGAGACGGGCGGTCGGGCAGGGGAGACCGCGCCGTTGCTGTCGCGCTTTCCTCTCCTCTGCTCGTCCGCCGTCGCCGTCGTGATCCCCTCCGCCTTCAACATTTGGGATCTTTGTTGTTCAGTTAGACGTTTCTCCTCCAAAAATTTATCATATCTGTTAAAGAAGTACCGAAGCTCTATTTCTGTTTTAAGGATATCTGTCAGGATGGTATCCCTGCTATCACTTCGAAGTCAGGCTGGTCATAGTTGTCAAGCACTCAATGCTTGCCAGCTTTTGACCGATCAATTCAAATTATTGGTCAAACTTGCACCTACTCCATTCATAATCACAGAATATGTATAAATATCGTTTTGGCTAACAAAATCTCGTTCATACTACGTTATAAGAACTATGATCATGTATTCCACGTTTATTATTACACATCACCAACAACATCCCTATCTAGTCTTCTGAATTTTCTTCGTGTCCCTTACTTATGATCGCTTCGGCCGTAACCATGGAGCATCTTCATTATTTAACGGGATGGTAGGGTCAGCTTTCACTGTGAAGGGTGGAATTTCAACAAACTTATTATAATCTTCTGACATGTCTGTCGTGTCCTCGATTCCCACGATGTTTCTTTTCCCTGAGAACTATGTGACGCTTCGGCTCATCGTATGATGAATTTGTTTCCTTATTTTTTCTTTTCTTTGGTCTGGAAGACATGTCCTTCACATAGAAGACCTGAGCCACATCATTGGCTAGGACGAATGGTTCGTCATTGTAACCAATATTGTTGAGATCCACTGTTGTCATTCCATAAAGCGGGTCTACCTTTACCCCTTCTCCATTCAGGTTGACCCATTTGCACTTGAAAAGGGACCTTAAAAGAAGGTCCATAGTCAAGTTTCCATATCTCCTCTATGTAACCATAGTATGTGTCATTTTTTCCATTCTCGTTTGTTGTATCAAAGCGGACACCACTGTTTTGGTTGGTGCTCTTCTTATCTTGGGAGCTCGTGTAAAATGTATTCCCATTTATCTCGTACCCTTGAAAACTCCCAATAGTCGAAGATGGTGACCCTGCCAACATGTACAGCTGATCTTCAACAGTGGTGTCATTTATAAGATGTGTTTGCAACCAACTTTCGAAAGTCTCCATGTGTTCGCGTTTAATCCATGAGTCATCCTTCCCCGGGTTTGCATACCGTACAATATTCTTGTGTTCCTCGAGATACGTAGCCATGAACATAGAATTTTGTAGAACTGTGTAGTGTGCTTTGGTCAAAGAATGCCCGTCCCTAGGTATCATTGTTTTCTTTCCCAGCGTTCCTTTTCCCCTCAGTCTCCCCTCATGCCGCGATTCAGGAACACCAATTGTCTTGAGGTCAGGAATAAAGTCAACACAGAACCCAATGACCTCCTCTGTTCCATAGCCCTTCGAGATGCTTCCTTCTGGCCTAGCACGGTTATGAACATATTTCTTCAAGACTCCCATGAACCTCTCAAAGGGGAACATATTGTGTAGAAATACCGGACCAAGAATATGAATCTCTTCACATAGGTGAACCAGGAGATGAGTCATAATGTTGAAGAAGGATGGTGGGAACCAACTCAAAACTAACAAGACACTGGACCACATCCCTCTGTAATCTTGTCAGACTTTCTGGATCGATTACCTTTTGAGATATTGCGTTCATGAATGCACATAGCTTCACAATGGGTACTCGAACATTTTCCGGTAGAAGCCCCCTCAATGCAATCGGAAGCAACTGCGTCATAATCACGTGGCAGTCATGAGACTTCAGGTTTTGGAATTTTTTCTCTGCCATGTTTATTATCCCCTTTATATTCGACGAGAAGCCAGACGGAACCTTGATACTGTAAAGGACTTCAAAGAATATTTCCTTCTCTGCTTTAGTAAGAGCGTAGCTGCTTAAGTAATGGCGCCTATCTGTTTGCTTGTTGCTTGGGTCTTTCATACGTTGCTGGTCCTCCCGTGCTTCAGGCGTATCTTTGGACTTCCCATACACGCCCAGGAAGCATAGCAGATTGACACAAAGATTCTTTGTCACGTGCATCATGTCGATCGAAGACCGGACCTCTAAAACTTTCCAATAGGGTAGCTCCCAAAATATAGATTTCTTCTTCCACATGGGTGCGCGATTATCAGGGCCGTACGGAACTGGTTGGCTGCCAGCAGCCTTACCAAAGATTACTTCTAGGTCCTTGACCATATCGAATATATCATTACCACTACGCAGCTCAAGCTTCTTCCGGTTATCTGCCTCACCTCTGAAATGCTTCCCTCCTTTCTTTCTTACGGGATGCTTGATCGGAAGAAATCTACGATGCCCCAGGTATACAACCTTTTTACATTTATCCAAAAAACACTGTCAGTATTATCTAAATAGTGTGTGCATGCATTGTATCCCTTGTTTGTATGTCCGGAAATGTTACTAAGAGCAGGCCAATCATTGATGGTTACGAAAAGCAACGCCCGTAGGTCAAATGGCTTTTGTTCGTTCTCATCCCACACGTACACCTGGTTTGCCCACAATTGTAGAGTTCTTCCACTAATGGCCTTAGATACACATCAATGTCGTTGCCAGGCTGCCTCGGGCCTTGGATGAGAACTGGCATCATAATGAACTTGCGCTTCATGCACAACCAAGGAGGAAGGTTGTACATACATAGAGTTACAGGCCAAGTGCTATGATTGGAGCTCTGCTCCCCAAAAGGATTAAAGCCATCTGTACTTAGACCAAACCATAAGTTTCTCGCCTCTCCTGCAAAGTCTGGGAAGTCTCTCTCGATCTTTCTCCACTGCGTTCCATCGGCGGGGTGCCTTAACTTTCCGTCTTTCTTACGGTCTTCTTTGTGCCATCGCAACAACCTAGCATGCTCTTTGTTTCTAAACAGACGTTTCAGCCGTGGTTTTATAGGAGCATACCACATCACCTTAGCAGGAACCCTCTTACGCGGGGGCTCGCCGTCAACATCACCAGGGTCATCTGCTCTGATCTTATACCGAAGTGCAGTGCATATCGGACATTCATCCAAATTCTCGTACTTCTCACCGCGGAAGAGGATGCAGTCATTAATGCATGCATGTATCTTCTGCACATCTAATCCTAGAGGACAGAGAGCTTTCTTTGCTTCGTACGTACTCTAAGGCAATTCGTTATCCTTTGGAAGTTTTGGCTTCATTAGTTGAAGTAAACTCTCAAATGCCTTGTCAGTCACACCGTTATGTGCCTTCCATTTCAGCAACTCCAGTGTGGTACCGAGCTTTGTGCTACCATCTTCCCAATTTGGGTACAACAATTTTTTGTGATCCTGTAACATGTTGTCCAGCTTCAACCTCTCCAATTTGTTTTCACAGTCTTCCCTTGCATCAGCCATAACTCGGCCAAGATCATCATCGGGCTCTTCTGATGCCTGTTCCTGATCACCTCCTTCTTCTCCATTCTCTTCCATTGCAGTATCGTCGTATTCAGGGAACAAAGGATCTTCTTCTTCTTCATCGTCTTCCATCACAACCCCTCTTTCTCCATGCTTCGTCCAGCAATTATAGCTGGGCATGAAACCTCTCCGAAGTAGATGGCCATGAATGATTCTTTCGGAAGAGTGCTCTCTGACGTTCCGACAATCAACACATGGGCAACACATGAAGCCATTATCTTTGTTCGCCTGAGCTACAGCAAGAAATGCATTCAGGCCTGCCATATACTCGGAAGTGCGTCGGTCACCATACATCCATCGCTGCCGTGCATCCTGCTGCATCGTATAATTAAGTTTATCAAAATACATTACAATAACATATTAATACGACAAATACAACTTTTTTATGTATCAGTTACAGATGAAAAAGATAAGTTTGTTAACCTCGGTCGAAGATACCATTTTCAGTGAGCTTATGTGCGGCTCGGGAATTTTGTCGAACACCTCGTGTGCATAGTAAAATAAAACACACTAACACCACACTCTCTCACACCTCCAAGCAAAAAAAAAGATGGAAGAGGGGAGGGGATGGGGCAGTATATATAGGGGAAGGGGGCATTGGTCCCGGTTCGTGGACTGAACCGGGACAAATGTTCATGCGCGTGCCACGCGGCATGTGGCTAGGCATTGGTCCCGGTCCGTGGCACGAGCCGGGACCGATATGTCCCCCACGAACCGGGACCAATGCCCCCAGGCGATTCCTGTTGCCCCGGGCGCACGAACCAGGACCAAAGCATGGCATTTGTCCCGGATTCGGTTGCAACCGGGACAGCTGCCCCCTGCCCCCCTGGACGAGATGGGTTGTTTCCACTAGTGGCGGGGTCATCATGTGCACCTTCTTCAGCTTTCCCCATGAAAGTATCACCGTATTTTGGGAGATAGTTGTCATCATCCTCTTCTTTATTCTCTTCCATTATAACCCCTCTCTCTCCGAGCTTGGTACAACAATTATAGTTGTGCATGAAACTAGACCGAAATAGGTGGCTGTGAAGGATTTTTTAGTCAGAGTAATCCTCTTGATTCTTACGGACATACCATGGACAGAATACAAAACCATTCCGTTAGTTTGCATTAGCCACACAGAGGAAATCATGCATGCCATTAAAGAACTCGCCAGAGCGTCGGTTAGCATCGTACATCCATTGTAGGTGTATATGCATTATTGTATAAGTATATCAAACACAATCACAATGCTAAAATTAGTAATTTTTATGCGCTAACCTCTTGGAACATTTCAATAGAAGGGGCGCCGCCAAATCTTGAAAAATCATGGAGAAAATGAGCATAAACTCGAGCTCGGTGGCGAAAAATAGAGGAGAAGGAAGCTAGCTAGCTGGGGCATTTCATCGAGCACCTCTTGTGCATTGGAAGGAACAACAATCTAGCACACACCTCTAGTCGCGATTCGTGATACCATTCGGGATTAGAGGTTCTCGCACGTGGCTCTGCTGGGCAGAACCCCTTTAGTCCCGGTCAGTATTACATGTTGGGACTAGAAGTCCTGTTTGAACCGGGACTAGTCCATTGCGTCCTCCTAGCCGTTAAACCGGGACTAATCCCCCCCCCCTCTAGTCCCGGTCCAAAACCCAAAGGAGACTAGAGCCTAGGACCAAAGGCCTTGTTTCTACTATTGTACCCAAATGGAAAATTTGGTCCGCTCTTTAGTTGGGCCCAAAATCCTAGGAAGTCTTCGTGAGAGCCAATTGGGCTTTAGGGTATCAAGCAAAACTAATCTCTCTCAGGCATATGAGTGTCATTGGCTATCTGATCCACGTAGATCTCCAAGATCTCCGGTGCAATACATCGATTCCTGGCCTCATCGACTAGGTTCTTCTCACAGAACTGCGACTCCTTCGTAGGGAATCTGACATTGGTCCAAAACTCCGCCGCTATCTACTCATCCGATAACACCGACCGCTGCACATACGACCTCGAGACTATTCTCTCCATGGAGATAACTTCTTTCACTGCATGTCGGGCCGTTCCCTCTGCCCCCTCTTCCTCTTCACCGAAAGAACCTCCCTCCGGCAGCGTCGTGGATAGCACACCGAATCGGGAACCCTCTGAGACGGTCGGAGTTCCCGCCAGCGAGAGCTCGCCGGGTGCGAGAGTCATTCGCCGTGGTATCATGTCGGAATCAGAAGCTGACGACGGACGGTCTACTCCACGGTGGGACTGGTGGAGAAGGTTGCCGTGTTGGCTGCTGGGCATTGGAGAGGTAACATATGCTTTTGTTGATACATGATTATATTGCACTGGGATGAAGGAGAGAGCATGCACTTGGATTGGAGCATTTGTTTCTTCCACGACCGAGAGCACAGATAGGGTTCAACACATCTTGCTATTGAGATCCCGGGTAATATAAATACCTTTTTTAGTCAAAATAGTGCAAAATTCTCTGAATCGTCCAAGAGAAATGCATGGGAATCGGTTCCTCCCCAGAAAAACACATCCTCAGAACGTGCAACAGAGAGAGGCCCAAAGGGATCGGTCGATCGTGAAGTGTCTTCACAAGGGTCGTCAGCGGGGTTCTCAAGGGCAAGTTGTAGAGCCATCTTATCTTGCCGTTCCGTTTTTAGACATCTCATTTCTCCCCATTTCCCAATGCCTCCTCTTCCTACGAACACTATATAACATTGATATGGTAGTGGTCGTATGGTTGTTTCAACTCACATGTGAATAGTTTCATCTGCACAAGAGCTAGCTTGTGAGCTATATGTAGGTGTGGACTATATATGGCGCAACATCACGTGAGGACACGATAGATGCACTATATATATTTAATGAATTTACTAGCATAGCATGCATATATTTCACTTTATCTTATTAATCACTTTGTAAATCAAAGTTGGTAGAAGGTGTGAGTTAGAAAAGATCTGTTCCACTAAGTCTAAATTTTAAAAGTAAAAAGACACCATTTATTACTGTTTTTACAGAAGTAGCTTGAGTAGTACGAACGAACTTGATCAGGGTTCATTTTAAATTCCTATTGTACTCAACCCTCAAATGATATTTTTTTTGTTTGGATTTCTTTATATTTTTTCATGCCAATGATGAAGATCATGTGTCCCTTAATTAAACATTTAAGAAACAACATGTTTGTTTTTTTGGATTCCAGGACCGGAAAATAATAAGTTTATACATTTTTGCATCCACATGATAAAGTTTTTTGGAATCTCTAGATCGGAGAAATTTGTGCGAACAATCTTCTAACATTCATTTTTAGTGTAAATCATCTAAGATTCAGCAACCCATTTCCAACATACCTCCAGAATTAGATAAAATATCATGAGACCAAACCTTTTTTTTACGCTTTCTTGGAGTCAAAAGAAGCGTATGGTTGGAATAGATGGCCCCTTCTCCTTTTGTGTACTCAAAATACATTGACATCGATGGTATGGCTCTAAGAAATTCGATTAAACTACACATGTATTTAGAACGATATAAAGCCATTAATACTAAGAATTGTTCTAATAGAACCCTACACTAGTAGAGAAATGCCATTCTATGGAATGGATTCTGTGGCGCATCATGATTTGGTGCGCCACAGAAATATTATTTTGTGGCGCATGGCCATGGGTGCGCCACAGAAATACCCATTTTTGTGGCGCATGTGTTAGATGTGCGCCACAGAAAGTGTGCGAGGCCCACCCCAATCATTGGGCTGGGTGTCAGAGGCCATAGTTTTATGGCGCATCCTAACCCGTGCGTCACAGAAAGGGCAACTTCTGTGGCGCACTGTCCTGGTGCGCCACAGAAACACCATATTCTGTGGCGCATCTCTCGCAATGCGCCACAGAATATGGTGTTTCTGTGGCGCACCAGGACAGTGCGCCACAGAATAGCATACTGGTACGCCACAGAATTATGCGCACTGTGCACATAAAGATGGCAGCCCCCTCTCTCTCCCCCCACTCACTTCATTCCAAGTGGATGTTGCTCACTCGCCCCCCCTTCTCTCCACTCCATTTTTACACATTTAATTCTCCTTTTTAGGTAGGTGAACCTATTTATTCGATGTATAATTGTTGGTGAAGTTTCTTGTTGTTGGGGGGGCCTAATTACTTGCATCTATACTCCGGTCCCTCCCTCTCCTCGCTCTTTTCGCGTGTCGGTATCGAATCTACTAGGTGAGTATAGTTGGAGGTGCATATGTCTCGTGTGGCCATCGATCGATGTGTATGGGTGTTTGTCATGCATGTGCAGGTGGACCGATCGATTGTCGCGCGTGCGGGCGCGGTCATGGTGCATGGATGTTTGCCGAAATGTTGATTCACTTCCATTTCGGCAAACTTTTGCACCCCATATGTCCTACTTATAGGAGGTCATGCCGAATTTTTCCGGCGACTATGCATGCATGTTGTGGTTCTAATTTTCTGCTCTCTATGTGTCTGTGCAGGCAACCATGGTACTAGAAATGAGCTATGCTCGAATCGCTAGATACAAAAAAGACGCGAAGGCGGACATGATTCGGTGCAACAGGCGGCAGATAAGATGCCCGTGTCGATCATGCAAACTCGTGCGCTGGATTGACCCTGATTCCGGACAATTGGAGGAGCACCTTCTCAGACGCGGTTTCTTTGACGACCGCAACCACGTGGCACCGCCGGCAGCGAAAGTTGTGCACGAAGAGGAGGGCGAGCGAGGATATGACGGCGAACAAGATCATCATGAAGAAGGATATGTCGGCGGAGAAGATCGACATGACGATGAAGGCGAGAACACGGAGACCCCGCTAATTTCGGCCTTGCGGGACTCTCATGTTCAGGATCTGCTGCTTAAGGAGACGAGCAACGACATAGCTGCAGCTAGGGAGAAAGCCAAGCTGGCGCAAATGGAGATAGACGGGGTGACTCCGTTGTTTCCTGGGTGCCGCCCCGAGGATACGCGGTTGCATGTAACGCTTGCTGCTCTGAAGATGAACACGCAAAACAAATGGACCGACCCGAGTTTCAACAAGAACTTGAAATTCTGGCACGATCGCCTTCCCGAGGGGAACACATTGCCAAGCAGTATCAACGAGGCTAAGAAAGTCGTGTGCCCTCTTGACCTACCTCACGAAAAATTTCACGCCTGCATCAATGATTGTGTAATTTATCGGGGGGAGTACAAGGACACAATCACATGTCCGAAGTGCGGCCACGGACGATACAAGTGTGGAACCAACAACAAGAAAATTCCTCGAAAAGTGGTATGGTACTTTCCTATCACTCCCCGTCTTCAACGGTACTACGTGGACCCTAAGGAAGCAAAGCTCATGCAATGGCACGCGAAAAGGGAGAAGCCGGAAGAAGATCCGGAGAAGGGCTATATCATGACACATCCTGCAGATGCTGCCCAGTGGGAAGCATTGGACATAGCTTTCCCGAGTTTTGGGGGCGACGCGAGGAACGTCAGGCTGGGTATGAGCACCGATGGACTCAATCCGTTCAGCAACCAGAGTAGCACACATAGCAGCTGGCCCGTGTTTGTATGGCCTTACAACCTACCCCCGTGGCTGTGCACCAAGCAAAAGTACATACACTTGAGTATTCTCATCCAGGGGCCAAAACAACCAGGTGTCGACATGCATTTGTATCTCGGGCTGCTGAAAGACGAGTTAGACACGTTGTGGAAGACGCCACCCCGTACGTGGGACGCGTACACTAAAGATTATTTCCATATGAGAGCCGCGTTGCTGACTACGGTCACAGACTATCCTGATTACGCGTATGTATCTTCCCAGGTCGGCCACGGATTCTGCGGCTGCGTGAAGTGCATGGACGGGACCCCGCATCTCCAGCTACCAAGGGATCCTGGGTCTTCGAAAACCGTGTACCCAGGGGCTCGAAGGTGGCTTCGCCTGGATCACCCGTGGAGAAAACGCGGTGAGTTGTTCAATGGTAAAGACGAGCCCGATGGAGCCCCGCGCACGAGGAGCGGCGAAGAAATCGACGAGCTTCTGAAAAATTGGGACGAGTGCCCTTCGCCGGGAAAGAAACGACCCAAGCCAGAGCCGCTGGTGGGTGTATGGAAAGCGAGGTCTGTTTTCCACGACTTGGAGTACTGGCCGGTCCTCCACGCGCCTCATAGCCTTGATGTGATGCACATTACGAAGAACGTTACGGAGAGTCTGCTTGGCACTATTTGCAATTCGGAGAAGTCCAAGGATGGGCCGAAAGCAAGATACGATCTAAAACATTTTGGCATTAGGAAAAATCTACAGGTCCCCGCCGATAGTGATGATGATGATGACGATGAGGATAAGACGGAAGGGACTCAACGTCCTCCCCGCTAAAAGGCTAAGAAGAACACCGTGGTGCTTCCCGCTGCCTGCTTCACATTGAGTCCGCCGGAGCTTGAGCAGTTTTTCAGGTGCCTCGTAGAAATCAAAGTTCCTCACGGATACTCAGGGAGTATAAGCAGATATCTGGACTTAGCGAAGAAGAGGTTCACCGGGATGAAGTCTCACGATTGTCATGTGCTCATGACGCAGATACTTCCTGTTGCGATCCGAGGGATAATGGACGAGCATGTCCGCGATACGTTGTTTGGCCTTTGCAACTTTTTCGACGTTATCACCCGGAAATCGATCGGCGTGAGGCAGCTCAAGATGCTACAGAATGAGATCGTGGTGATACTATGCGAGCTCGAGATTTACTTCCCGCCGGCATTCTGTGATATATGTGTACATCTCCTTCTCCATGTCGTTGATGACATCAGGCATCTCGGCCCGATGTTTCTGCACTACATGATGCCGATGGAAAGGCAGAATGGTGTCCTGAAAGGATACGTTCGCAATAGGGCCCGGCCAGACGCAAGCATGGCCAAAGGATTTCTAACCAACGAGTGCATCTCTTTCTGCGACAATTACCTAAGCACCGAAGACGATCAGGATGTCGGTTTGTCCACCAGGACGCACCTTGGCAGACTCAACGGAGTCGGTCACCGCGAGGGCTGCCGCGACGTCCATGTCGGCATTCAAAAACGACGCAACGACTTTGATAGGGCTCACCGGGTCGCGCTACAACACTTAAAGTTGATCGAGCCTTTCGTGGAAGAGCACAAAAGATTAATCAATCAGAATTATATTGAAATGGGCGGGCCGAGGAAGATGGGAGACGTAACCAAAGAGCACAACTCCGGCTTCACGCGTTGTTTCAAGCAAAGTCAACTGACTGAAGCACGGAGAAAAATGCCTTCTACGGAAGATGAAAAACTCATATACATCTTATCACAGGGCCCCGGGCAGAACGTAAGGACCTATCAGGGGTACGACATCTCCGGTTACAGATTCTCCACCGAGGACAAGGACATGAGTAGCGAAAATCAAAACTCAGGAGTAACTATGCTATCATATGGCGATGCCGACACTAATGTGGAAGAAAGATACTTCGGAAAGATCGAGGAGATATGGGAGCTCAACTACTGCGGAGAGACGGTGGTGCCAATGTTCCGTGTGAGATGGGCCAAGAATGTCAAGAAAGAAGGACGGTATTTCACCACAATGGTTATACCCGATGCCAAATCGAAGAACGCATCCGCGAAAAATGAGCCATGGGTACTCGCTAGCCAAGTTGACCAATGCTTCTTCATCACCGACCCGGCAAAGCCTAGCCGTGTTGTCGTGAGGAGGGGCAAGAGGAGCATCATCGGAATGGAAGGAGACGCCAACGAGGAAGACTTGGACAAGAACGGTGATCCGAAGATCGAGGAGGAGTTCGACAAGCACTTCGACATGCCTACTACTGGTAAAGTAAGAAGGAAGACATCCCTACCTACCCACGGTTGTCCGTTCACGCGAAGAAATCTCAAGGTGGCCGGCATAAAGTATTCAGTCGCCAACAAAAAGGGAAAGAGACGCTAATTAAGCTAGATCGGAACCGATCGAGACAAATTAAGAAGATTTTTGTGTGTATATACGTGCATGTGTATGTGTATGTGTATGTGAGACAAGCACTTTTTTCTATATATATGTATGTGAGACAAGCACTTCTTTATATATGTGCATGTATGTATGTGATTCTTTATATATGTGCATGTATGTATGTATGTGTATGTGATTCTTTCTTTCTTTATAATTAAATAAAATATTAAAAAATGTGGGGCAACCAGAATTCGAACCCATGCCATTAGGCTTAAGTACCTCACAGCTAAACCAACTGGGCTAGTAATAGATAATTGTTACATATACAGCGTTTCGTTTTTTTATTTATCTACCGACCCAATTCTGTGGCGCACCACTGGAAACATGCGCCATAGAAATCTCGTCGACTCAATGACATGTGGCCCCGCACATCGTGGCCACAGAATAGGCCCAGGAAATTCTGTGGCGCACTCCTTAGAGGATGCGCCATAGAATTCTTACAATTCTATGGCACACGGGGTCGTGGTGCGCCACAGAATCGTCCTCTCAACCAATGACATGTGGCCCCCATCTCCATCTTCCACACTTAGCCAAATTTCGCAGTTCATCCATCTCTCTCAAGCGCGCGACGACGAACCTCTGGATCCCCTTCTCTTCTCCCTCGCGCTCGCCACCGTGGAGAATTCGTGTGGAGGTGCTAGGTGAAGGAGCATCGAGGAGGTGCAGGACCTAGCTAGGAGGAGGAGCGCGCGCCGTGACCTAGCTAGGATCGAGAGGAGCCGTGCCGTTGCCGTCTCATCGACCGCGGCCGCTCGACACCGGCCGCCGTCTTCCTCGACACCGCCGTTCGCCCCACCGAGGTTCCTCGCCCCGCGCCCACCCAGGTCAGTTCGCTGCTCGCCCCGCCCCGTTGCCCTATAAGGAGTACGATTTCTTGTCAGTTCTTGGTTTCTTTTTGCGAAATTCAGATCGATTGTCCAGGACTTGGCACTGGATCAGGTTAGTTGTTCTTTTGTTTTGAATTGGATCCGCTTAATAATGTGTTTTGGTTCTGCTGTACCTATTCATTCACATCCTGTAACCATATGGCCAGCAAAAGAAACAGTCCGTTGCTTAGAAAACTGACATCTAGATCATCTCCCCATGCCTTCACATTTTGAATATCTGTGCATATTCCTTCATAAGTTGGTGTGCATCACTGTACTTACAGCGCATGTACTTGAATTGTTGTTTTCACGCCTGCTTGTTGGAGCTAATTACTTCTGTATATCGCATCAATATCATGAATTAGTTCATTATCACATCACCTAGATAGACTTCTAGCAACATATTTCCTTTGTTGTTTCTGGGCTATAAACAGTGTGTTATTATAGTGTTCTGCTCAGTTATTAGACTTGAGTATTCGCCTGGGCTTGAGGATTCGCCGCAAGCGACAATGGTCCTCCATATTACTGTGCAAAGCCTGTTACAGCAGCAGCCGTAGAGGCCACAGTTGAGAATGTACATGTTTTTGTGCAGGTTTTTCTTTTTGAGATGCCAAAGTTTCGCGAGGAAGTTGATTCATTTCCTTCCGAGCAAATTTCTGGCACTCTTAGACATAGGAAAATTAGCAAAGGTCATGCCAAATTTTTCTATGAATTTTTTTATACTTAGTAGTTTCACTTCTAGTTTCCTGGTGGTCAATAGCTCAGTTCAACTGTATGGTAGTATAGCTAAGGGCTTATGACTGGTAACTGCTAGATGCAAAACCAATTTACATCTTTGGTTTTTGAATTATCCATGAGCTAGTTGTGTTAGACTTGACAACAACCAATAATGCTTGCTTAGCATCATAACTTTGGCAAGCGTAAGCACACCAGACAGTCAAACCACACCATTGTACTCCAAGACAGAGCCCGAGATGCAGCACCCACACATACAGAGAAAAGAAGACAAAAATGCACTGCGTTGCACCCCCAGATCTCCTGAATTCAGATTATGCAACTAGCTCATTTGTTTCAGTCAAACCACACCATTGTCTTGTTGGCAGTAGCTAACTATATAGTTGCCTCATTTGTTTCAGATTACAAATGGCACTTGTAATGCCACTTGAGTGCTTAAATGATTTTAATCATTCTTTCTTGTAGTAGATGGTTTCAGCGATCATGCTTTCTTGGTGTCGTTGTTTGACTTTTCTTCTTAAATATATAGTTAGAGACTTGTCCTTAAATCCTTAAATATATGTATGGCTAGAAAAAATATATATATAAGATAAGATTATAGAAGGAAAAGGAGAGGGTACGGCTTGTTAGTAGGGGACTCACCGAGAAAACATCCTGGCACATACCTATGAGTATCGTGCTGGCGTGCCTGCTTTGTGTAGAGCCACGACCTATATATGAGGCATAGTTTAGAGGAGGCCCCCCTCAGGCAAAAAAATGCTAACTGTGGGCACGCACTTATTTGATCCCAGTCTCATGCACGTGTTTGCTAGCCTTGTAAAGTTTTCTTGAATTTTCTGCAGTGATTGATTGGTATACTAGAGTAGCTTGTAGGGTCGAATCAAATGTTGCCGCCTTAAAATGGCAGCTCAATACACTGCTGCCGATGGGAGGGACAGCCACTCGGATCGATCGTGCGCGTATATGCATGCATGGTTTCCACCTCTAGAATCGCATGCCGATGCCGCGCGACGTACTGGTAACCCATCAACTCATGCATCTCCATCGGGAGATTGATCACACCGAAAGTCGAGAGAGCTAGCGCCTAGTGGTACAATGAAATATCAGACCCAAACTCTAAAAATCACGCGATGGATTCGATCACATAGATGAACACAAGATAATTTTGGTGTTGTGTAAAACGTACAACTTTTCTCTTATTTCTGTGTATATTTATTTGACTGTTACATGCGTAATTGAAATGCTAAAAACCAGGCTACGAAACAGGGGAGCAACGTTGCCATCCCAACGTCTCCTGCACGCTTGTCTGCGCCAGTATCGTGATCGTTACTTCGTTCCATTCCACGAAAGACCAGGACGCCCACCTATTCTACTACGGATGAGTCGCAGCTCATCTTATTTTCCTAAGGGAAAACAACGAAAACTGACAGAACCTGATGAAGTTCAGTCTCACTACTGAAAACCGACAGCGCCTTGACGAGCTACAGTGACTGAAGCCAACAATCTCCCACTCAATCACTGCTTAGCTCAATGACCCCCAACTTCCCGCGTAGCTCCTGGAATTTGGCCCGTGGCAATGCTTTGGTCATGATATCTGCTAGTTGCTCGCCAGTGGGGATGCACTCAACATTGATCTTGCCTCCCTACACACACTCACGAATAAAGTGATAGCTCTGAATTATTAGCGAAGTTTTCCACTACGACACAGAATTATTAGCAAAGTTTGTTTTAGGTTATAGGTCAGTTTTAGCGCTGGGTTGGGAACAATCTGTTTGACCGTATGAACAAATCGATACCCTGATCCTAACTCGTGTCCTCTGTATCGCCACCAGATTCATGTATGCATACATAAACATCTGCAGGTTAGAAAGAAATGTCAGCTGCCCGCTGGCTATGATGTCTGAACCTTCTCCTGTATTTATCATATGAGCACACAAGCATGTAGGAGGGACCTAACAACCAAGGCACCAACTCGGACCATCATTTCATTTCATCAAAACATTTAAAGGCCAGGATCATCTCTGGCTAGCTAAGCTAGCACCACCAATACATCCAGAACCTTCAGAGCCTGCATGCATTAACATAACCCCTACTAGGATATACATAAACCTCAATTGTACAAAAAAAAAGGTATAAAATAGCATCCCATTTCCCACAGTCACCATGATTAACGATCTCAGGTCGATGAAGTTCCATTGGGGTCAGTTTTTGTTAGTACCTTTCCTTTCTATCTCTGTAGCATGCTGGCTAGTAGGCGAGTGATGCTTTTGACTTGTGCCTTTTTCTATATATAATGCTGCCTGAATGCAATCTCAAGAAACAATCTGTTGTACAGAAACATGTCTGGCTCTTCCAAGCACGTGTCCGTGCCCGAAGCCGGTGCCGAGGAAGAGGGCTGGGATGCCCACGCTGCAACCAGAATTGAGGAAGAGGTCCGGGAGGACCCTGATTGGGGGTACTTGGAGGAAGAGGACCAGGATAACAGCACCGATGGTGGCGGCACTGACCGCACGACGGCTGGTGGTAGCGGCGACGCCGCCCCGACGACCGATAAGAAGAATAAGAAGCTCCGGGCCCCAAGGAAGGATCGTAAGCTGCAAGTGGTCACGAACGTCACCGATACAATCACCGAGGTCTCGCCGAGTGGCCTACCATTGGCGCCTCGAGCTGTTTCCTCTGGGTACGGCATGCAGCTAGGGTGCATCGTGCGGGAAAGCATGTCGATCAACACGATTGACCTTAGAAGCGACGCCAACAAGGCTTTGGTCGAAATCCTCCTGAAGAATGTTCACCAGCGATACACGTTCCCGGAGCCGTTCAACAAAATGGTGGACTCTTTAGCCATCACGAAGATGAGCACCGCGTTGAGCAGCTGGAAATCCCGGGTGAAGAAGAAGATTGAAAAAGGTAAAAGCTGGGAGGAGATCAGTCGAAAAGACCCGACGCTTCAGAAAGAAGATTTCGAGATATTTAAGGCGTACTTGAACACCAAGGAGTGTAAAAAATGGACAAAATGGGGGCAGGATATGCGGGACCAAAACATAGGGCACCAACATCTCGGAAGCGGTGGTTACCGAGGAAAACAGCCTATTTGGGAGAAGGAGGACCGCGAGATGGAACGTCTCGGAAAAAATAACCCCTGGCACAAAATCACGGATATACAAGTTAGGAACTTTGTCCGATCCCGGTACTTCTTAGACTGGAAGACGGGGGAATTCGTGACGAAAGACGAGGACGTGAAGGAATTTGAGAAACATTTGGTAAGGATACATATATCTCAAGTACATGTATATTGCATTGATCCAATAATTAGATAATGGGCTCACCTTAATTTCCTTTTGTCCGAAGGAGAGGGAGTTGCGGAAATCTGACTCGTCCGAAGGGTCGACGAGTCGGTGGGACACGCCTTTCAACAGAGCGACGAACGCATACAAGAAAAGGCCGTTGGATGCCCCGCCGACGTCAGCTGGCCGTATCTCCGACTTTGGGCTAAACATGAAGGTAGCCGAGTACTACTCATCAGATGCCAAGTCAAAAAAGAAGAGGAAGACGACATCGACTAAGGATGATGAGGAGGTCGCGGAGCTGAAGAAGAAGATGGCGGCTCTAGAGAAGAAACTTGAGAGCAGAGAGGTGGACCCCGACACGCTCAACCGATTAGTGGATCAGAGGCTCAAGGAAGTCATCCCCGCTGGGTTGATGGAGGGGATAGCTTCTTGGAATGCGGGGGGTCAAATTGGACCGATCCATCTGCCCACCTTTGTCGGCAGCAACTCAAGCATGAACCAGCAAGTGCCGCCGCAACAGCTGACCCCCCAGACGCCGGCGCCGCTCCTTCTGGTCACATCGCCGCCCCCTTCCGCAGCAATGACGAAGAATGATGGGCCGGCCGCCGGCACCGTTGCCCTTGTCTCGACACCCGCCGAGCTTGACGCCATCACCAAGGTAACTAATTAGTTAGTCATGATCTAACTACGCCTTCTCAAGATGACCGTCATCTCATGATGCTTGGTATGTTGCCCAACAGGACGAACCTTGCGTACTCCTGCATCGTGTGGTGCCCGGCGGAGAGTTGGTGGATGTTGCTACCGGCACTATTATACAACCCATGCAACGCACTATGCACCACTCTCGAATGGACGAGAACGTGATGAAGGTGAAGTTGGCCAATGTAGTGCCGGAGTATCGCGACGTCCTCCCCCTTTCAACCTCCAGGCTGCGACGAGGACAACTTGGTACTTGGAGAGTGCACGACTTGGGTGATGCAATGGCCGAAGAGCCAGATTCGTCTTGGGGGGGGGGGGTCTTGTGATCAAGCGCAACACCGGCGCCACATCCCCTATGGCCCCGCAGAATAAGATCGTCCGGCCCACGAAGCAAAGAGCCCTCCAGACAGCACCCAAGGCCGCCGCCCCTCAGAAGGAAACAGTACTCGTCGCCACCACCACCCAGAAGGAACCGGCGGTTGTTGCCACCACCACCCAGAAGGAACCGGCGGTTGTTGCCACCACAACAAGGCACAAAGTGTTGTTGGGAAATATGCCGCAACGACCGGCCAAAAGATCATCAAATGCAGTTGTGCCTCAACCGCCGGCATCACAGCCGCCGGCATCACAGCCGCCGTCACCACCAAAGGACGTGGACAACCAGTTTGCTGGAGCCGCTGGTGTCGAAGACTATCATTACGATGACAATGTCGACATCAATGCCTACCTCAACACGGGCTACAGCCAAGATAGGTACATGCCTGATATGAATCGTGACGACGAAGCCTTCCGCAGTCACGACGATCAACCTAGACGTACTGAAGTCACGCAGCGTCTGACCTACCCGGAGGGTACAGTATTCAGCCCTGGCACACTGCATAAGACAATCGAAGGGTCGTCCCGAGCACCCGCACCCCCAGCTCCCTCACCCCCAGCTCAAGCAGCAGATCAAGCCACCGCCAGCAAGAAGATTAGGAAGAGACCTGCTAAAAAGGTCCAGCATACTAAGATCTTGGCCGACGCCGTGGTACGACCCCGTAAGGATGGCTTGACCCGCTTGCATGAAGCTGGGAAACCGATACTGGGTCCGGACGAGATACATAGGGCAACTGGACCAATGCTCACATTGCAGAACATTATCGTGATGCTAGAGGGCCTCCTTCTTCAAGACAAGTGTCCAAATTACCCTGTGTTCACGGTCAAGGTGCCAGAGGGCCCGGACTTCGTCAACGAAGACCCCGCGGGACTGTTCTTCATAGCGTATGAGGATATCTTCAGTCAGTTTCACTCGAGACGGCTGGACTATAACTTGGTCCGCCTATACGCGCTCAATGCTCAGCTGCAGATCCAGCGAGAGTTACCCCCTCACGTTATGGTAGCGGATCCCTACTACATGCGTGATAGCCAGCTGGAGGAAGGATCAAGTACACGGACCAAGGCAGTGAAGTACCTCGAGAGCTTCATGTTGAGAAACAGTGAGAACAAGAGGGACATTCTTTTGCCTGTCTTCCCCGAGTAAGTCTCGCGACCGTCGTAGCTAATGTTTTTTTTCTAGATTTCATCCATTGCTTATCCTGGATTCAATTGCATGTGTTGAGCAGGGACACATATTGCACACTCGTCGTGCTTTGCCCACAGTGGTCACTTGCCCAATACTTCGACTCGTCGAATGTGACGAAGAGGAAAGACTACACCAGAATAAGGGGTGTTCTCGATGAGGCTATCAATGGCCACGCCCAAAATGGAGGCACATTCCAAAAGAAACAAGAATGTATCAGGCGGGTACTGGCAAATACGGGTTCAGGCACGTGACCGAGTTCCCCTGCATCAAGCAGCCGGCTTGGATCACGAAAGAGGCCTTCTATGCCCTCCATCACCTCAAAGGGATTGTCCGCGATGCAAACAATTTGAATTATCCTTCTAGACTCCGAGACTGGTCCAACAAAATGGCGGGGGAAATCTCACAGGAAGATCTATACAAGATTTTCATCGCATCAAAGTCAAGTTGTCGGAGATAATCATTGAAGATGTCAACAAAAAGGGAGGGTCCTTGCACCAACCTATAGGGTTATGCCAGAGGGATATCCAGGAACGCCTAGAGCGGCAGGCTGATCGTAGGACGTGGATGACCAAGGACCTATATAAGCCGTTTCCGGCGCCGCTCCAGTTGAGGTATCGTTGATCGAGGTGCGTAGCTAGCTACTATTAGTTTGTTTAACAAAATTTGCTTAACTTATATAAGCCTAGCTACTATATTAGTTTAGCTCTAAACTTAGGCCTAGCTAGCTACTATTAGTTTGCTCTAAACTTAGGCCTAGCTATAGCTACTATTAGATAGCTCTAAACTCCTAGCTAGCTACTATTAGTTTGCTCTAAATTAACCTAGGCCTAGCTAGCTTTATGTTTGTATATCTTTGATGATGTTTATTTTTTGTTTCCTTAGTTGTTTTTTGTGAACATATATGACTTAGTTGTTTTTTGCATTATACTTACTAATATGCTTTGTGTCTATCTATATAGATGACGTACTACGTGGTGTTCGAGGGTCGGGTTCCAGGAGTCTATGACGAGTGGAAGGACTGCAAAGCACAGGTCGACAAGTTCAGCGGCAACTGCTATAAAGGATACAAGACTAGACACGAGGCGGTTGCGAAGTGGAGGGACCACCAGTCAAAACAGATGAACAAGATGAACAAGATGGAGGCCTCCATCAAGCTACCGTTCTTGCTCACCATCGTCGCCGTGCTTGTAGTCTATTTCATCTTAGCTTAGGCATTTGTAACTTGACAACTCGAGTAACTATGTGGTGACAATTATTGTTCGATGTTGTGTTTGACAACTCGAGTAACTATGTGATCACTTTGAGACAAATTCGATACTTTGCACTATGTATCACTCTTGTGATTAAGTAACTTTGTAAAATATCAGTAATATGTTATATGTTGTCAAATATCACTGCTGTGTATAATTCCTGTATAATTCCTGTATATTCAAACTGTATACAGCAGAAACAAATTAAATTTCGAAAAACATCATCCTTTTCTGTGGCGCACCAGTAAATCTTTCTGTGGCGCACCATATTTCTGTGGCGCATCACCTATGGGTGCGCCATAGAATCTTCTCTTTTCTGTGGCGCAGGTTGGAGGTGCGCCATAGAAGTCAGTATTTCTGTGGCGCAGGTTGGAGGTGCGCCATAGAAGTCAGTATTTCTGTGGCGCACTGGTTTGGTGCGCCACAGAAAATAATTTTTTGGCGTGAGTTCTGTGGCGCACCCCTGTGGCCCCGGGGTGCGCCACAGAATCTATTTTTGGTGCGCCACAGAAGAGGGTATCTCTACTAGTGCTAAATAAACACCGACACTTCATTCAGTAGCTGACGAAAACAATCAGATGATTCAGTTGTTTCTATGGAAACTTTCAATAAAATAATTGAACGATCATTTGAGCAAGCTTCTCCGGGAATAGAAAATTATAGCATGAGACATAGTAATTGATTAAACTGCATTGAGAGATGATTACGTTAGGCTGAAGGAGAGATATCATGCTCTTGGATTGGAGCATTATTTTCATCCACCATCATTGAAGATTACATACCACGTGGAGGTGACCATCCATATTTTCTTTCTGCGCTTTCTTCTTTTATTTGATCTTTACTAAGTTAAAATAATGCTATGCTCGTTCCTTTGGCCCAATTATGGACATTACAGGTGGCCAGTTTAGGCTAGTTTTCATGACCTTAGTGTTCACGGTCATCCATCATGCTCCCTGCATATTGTCACGCTTCGAAGTTGGCCTAATGTCTCTAAGGTCAGCTACTCAAAAAGAAAAATTTGTCCGCTCTTGTTAATTGGGCCGGAAATCCTAGGAAGGTTTCGTGAGAGCCAACTGGGTTTTATGGTAGGAAACAAAACTAATCTCTCTCAAGCATATGGATGTCACTGGCTGTCTGATCCACGTAGATCTTCGGTGTATTAAGGCAGTGGCAACCTGCTAGGGCGGTCGTTGATCCCGGGCACTAGTAGAAAACAGGGCATTGAGCCAAACACATTGGAACCGGATGTGATACAAACCGGTTCTAGCGGGTCTGTCCCCTGGGCCCCCTCCCTGCAGCAAATGGCCGAAAGGCCTTTAGGACCGGTTTGTAACACAAACCGGTCCTAAAGGCCTTGCGGCCATTTGCTGCAGGGAGGGGGGCCCAGGGGACAGACCCTTTAGAACTGGTTTGTATCAAAAACCGGTTCTAAAGGTTTTCTCATTTTTTGCAGCAACTGCGGGTCCCACTGTCAGACCCTTTAGAACCGGTTTGTAATACAAACCGGTCCTAAAGCCCTCCCCTAAACCCTACATTCCACCCCGAGCTCAGCTCCATTTTCTCCAGCTCGAGCTCAACTCCATTTTTGCTCTCTCCTTCCTCTTGTGAGCTCTAATCCATCCCCATTTTTCTCCACCATTTGTCAAGATTGTTGGTACCCATCGGTTCTACGGTTAGCATCAACATTCCCTCTTCCGGCATTGCAAGTTTTGCTCGTTTTCTTGCTCATTTCATTTTTGTTGTGCTAGCTAGGTGTTTGATGAAATGCCTAAGCTAGAATTTGTTATTCATTTGTTATGTATACAATTTGATGCAATTTGAGCTCAAATTTAATTATGATTTGTGGTGTTTTTTAGTGTCGCGCGCCTTTACCCTTCCTCACCGCCGTCGATCGCCCCGTCACCGACACAACCTTGGTGATCCTATTGTTTTTATTACCAATTTTTTTTTGATTTGTATGATTTACATATTTACTTGTATATAATTTTCTTATTGTGTAAGATTTTTTTTATATATAAAGCGCCATGGTTTTGATATCCGTCCCCGTTGGCCCTCGTCCAGTCTATGATTCGGATGTGGTATATTATCTTTTATAACTACATATTTTCATTTCCTGATTATACGACAATTAATTACGCCGACCAACTGGACATAGATATTTTTATCTAGGAGGTAGTGGAACCGGAAATGCCAATCGACCCTATTGTTGAGAAGTTATACTTAGTTGAACAAGAAAATGTTGGCTTGAAAGAAAGATTGGAAAAAACTGAAGAAAGGTTGGAAAAAACTGAAAGAGAGAAGATGACCTTGGAAAAGGTTCTTGCCGGTGTCGTCGATGGTCACAAGAGCGAGATGGACGCAATGCGCCTGAAGATTAGAAAGATTAGAAAATATGCAATTAGTAAAGAGGCTTGGTATCATTATGCCGTCGGGTCAATTGTTACCTTTGTTGCGATTTTGATCGCATTTGTTGTTGTTTTTAAATGCATTAATTGGAGAGAGTTTTAATGGATGGTTTCAGTGTGTATTTTTATGAGAACTATATATGTATGGTCACTACGCTAGTTTGGTTTTAACGTGTGATGGACTTTTTTATTAATTAATTATTTTAGTCATGATGATTTAGCATAATGGTTGTTGATAAATTTATATAATGCAGATGAACCGGCAATGGATGTATAGTGATCGACGTCGTCCCGAATTCCTTAATGGCATGCATAGTTTTCTCAATGTGGCTGAGAAAAACAGCCAGAATGGATTTATTTTTTGTCCATGTAAAAAATGCCAGAATAAGAGGAATTTCCCTACCTCAAGAACCATACACACCCACCTGTTGCAAGAAGGTTTCATGCCCAGTTATTTTTGTTGGACCAAGCACGAAGAAAGAGGGGTTGTAATGGAAGACAATGAAGAAGAAGAGGATAATGATAATTATCCTATGTTCGGTGAACACGGTGATACTAAAATGGGGGAAGACGGGCCTGAACTTGAGGACATTGTTGATGAGTCTGATGATGATCTTCGTCAGATCATTCGTGAAGAACAGATAAACTGCGCAAGTGAAAACGAGAGGTTGAAGTTGGAGCGCATGTTAGAAGACCACAAAAAATTGTTGTACCCAAATTGCGAAGATGGCCAGAAAAAACTGGGCACCACCCTGGAATTGCTGCAATGGAAGGCAGAGAACGGATTATCTGACAAGGGATTTGAAAAGCTGCTGAAAATAATGAAGAAGATGCTTCCAAGAGATAACGTGCTGCCCTACAGTACATACGAAGCAAAGAAGGTTGTCTGCCCTCTAGGATTGGAAGTGCATAAGATACATGCATGCATCAATGACTGCATCCTCTACCGCGGCCAGCACGAGAATTTAAAGTCCTGCCCGATATGCGGTGCATTTCGGTATAAGATCAGGCGAGATGACCCTGGTGATGTTGAGGGCGACGATCGCCCCAGGAAGAGGGTTCCTGCCAAGGTGATGTGGCATGCTCCTATAATACCACGGTTGAAACGTTTGTTCCGAAACAAAGAGCATGCCAAGTTGCTGCGATGGCACAAAGAAGACCGTAAGGAAGACAATATGCTGATACACCCCGCTGAAGGGTCGCAGTGGAGAAACATCGACGATAAGTACGAGGACTTTGCACGTGACGCAAGAAACGTAAGGTTTGGTCTGAGTACAGATGGCCTGAATCCATTTGGGGAGCAGAGTAGCAGTCATAGCACCTGGCCCGTGACTCTATGTATCTATAACCTTCCTCCTTGGTTATGCATGAAGCGTAAGTTCATTATGATGCCAGTGCTTATCCCAGGCCCGTCGCAACCCGGCAACAACATTGATGTGTACCTGAGGCCACTAGTTGATGAACTTTTAGAGTTGTGGGCTGACGAAGGTGTACGTGTGTGGGACGAGTACAAACAAGAGGAATTTGACCTACGAGGGTTGCTGTTTGTAACCATCAATGATTGGACCGCTCTTAGTAACATCTCAGGACAGTCAAACAAGGGATACAGCGCATGCACACACCGTTTCGGCGAGACTGAAAGTATACATATAGGCAAGAATGTGTACCCGGGGCATCGTCGATTTCTTCCAGACAGGCATCCCGTAAGAAAGAAAGGAAACCATTTCAAAGGCAAGGAAGATACACGGAGGAAGCCAACCCTCCCTAAAGGTACTGATATATATGACATGGTCAAAGATATAAAAGTAATCTTTGGTAAGCGTCCTGGCGCACAATCTGTTCCAAATGACGCCGACAACCACGTAGCGATGTGGAAGAAGAAATCTATATTCTGGGAACTACCCTATTGGAAATTCCTAGAGGTTCGCTCTACGATCGACGTGATGCACGTGACGAAAAATATTTGCGTGAACCTGCTAAACTTATTGGGCGTGCATGGGAAGAAGTCGAGAGATACACCAAAAGCACGGCTGCACCACCAACGTATGCACGAACGAGACGACATAATGAATCCAGAGAATTTCAAAGGTCCTGCCAGCTACGCTCTTACCAAGGAAGAGAAGGAGATCTTTTTCCAAGTCCTTAGTAGTATCAAGGTCCCGTCTGGCTACTCGTCGAACATAAAAGGAATACTAAACCTGGAAGAGAAAAAGTTCGAAAACCTTAAGTCTCATGACTGCCACGTGATCATGACCCAGTTACTTCCGATTGCATTGAGGGGGCTTCTGCCAGAAAACGTGCGAGTACCCATTGTGAAGCTATGTGCGTTCCTCAACGCAATATCTCAGAAGGCAATCGATCCAGCAACTCTACCAAGTTTACAGAAGGACGTGGTCCAATGTCTTGTCAGTTTCGAGTTGGTGTTCCCACCAACCTTCTTCAATATTATGACGCACCTCATAGTTCACCTAGTCCAAGAGATTTCCGTTCTCGGTCCTGTATTCTTACACAATATGTTCCCCTTTGAGAGGTTCATGGGAGTCTTGAAGAATTATGTTAAAAACCGTGCTAGGCCAGAAGGAAGCATGGTCAAGGGCTATGGAACAGAGGAGGTCATTGAGTTTTGTGTTGACTTTATTCCTGACCTGAACCCGATCGGTGTTCCTCAGTCGCGCCATGAGGGGAGACTGCGTGGAAAAGGCACGCTAGGAAAGAAATCAACAACATGTATGGACTCAAGCACACTACACAGTTCTAGTTAATTCCAGCTTGGAGGCTCCATATATCCAGGAACACAAGGATATTTTACGCTCGGAATACCCGGAGCAACCTGAAGATTTCATTGCTAAAGAACACGCGAAGACTTTCGGCGGTTGGTTGCAAAGACGTCTCATTAATGACAACATTGTTGAAGATGAGCTATACTTGTTGGCCAAGCAACCATCTTCGACTGTATTGACCTTTAAAGGGTACGAGATAAATGGTAACATATTTTACAGGGCAGATCAAGATAAAAACAGCACCAACCAAAACAGTGGCGTTCGGTTTGGTGCAAAAGACGACAATGGGAAAAGGGTCACATACTATGGTTACATAGAGCAGATATGGGAACTTGACTACGGACCTTCCTTTAAGTTCCCTTTGTTCTGGTGCAAATGGTTCAACCTGTCAGGCGTGAAGGTAGACCCGAAGTACGGAATGACAACAGTGGATCAGAAGAATCTTGGGTACGGCAATGATCAATTCGTCCTAGCCAATGATGTGGCTCAAGTTTCCTATGTGAAGGACATGTCTAGCAGACCGAGAAAACGAAAAGATAAGGAAGCGAATACATCAGACGATGAGCCAAGGCGCCACATAGTTCTTTCAGGGAAAAGAAACATCGTGGGAGTCGAAGACAAGACAGACATGTTAGAAGATTACAATAAATTTGATGAAATTCCTCCCTTCAAAGTCAAAGATGATCCAAGCATTCAGTTAAATGATGAAGATGTTCCATGGTTACGGCGCAATCAGAAGAAAAGCAAGAAGAAAAATAGAAACGGATCATCCCTTTAGTCCCGGTTGGGGACACCAACCTGGACTAAATGGGTTAGGGTTTCGTTTGGACCAATCAGATAGAATCACACGGATCGTGTGTTTCTTACAAGCGCTTGTGAGTCGTTGGAGCCGATGTGTGTTTCTTTCGAGCTGTTGTGAGCCGTTCGATCAGGGCTACGGTGTGTTTCTTTCGAGCTGTTGTGAGCCGTTGGATGAGGTGTTTCTTAACCATTGGATCAAAACCCTAGCTCAACACTTTGTGAGCCAGAGGGCCCTATATATAACCCAGCTTCATACACCGGTCAGTTCATCGACCAAATACAAAACATCCCGATTCGCCAGCATACGTCCTGCCGTGCATTTGGTATGCATATATGCATTCAGTAGCCACGGCAGGGTTGTATGCTGGCGATACCGATTGTTTTGTTTTACACCCACCTTTAAGGTTTGATACATCATATATTTAGTTCATCGAGCAAATACAAAACATCCGGATTCGCCATCATACGTCCAGCCGTGCATTTGGTATGCATATATGCACCCAGTAGCCACGGTTGGGCTGTATGTTGGCGATACCGTTTGTTTTGTTCTACACCCCCCTTTAAGGTTTGATACATCATATATTCAGTTCATCGAGCAAATACAAAACATCCGGATTCCCCATCGTACGTCCAGCCGTGCATTTGGTATGCATATATGCACCCAGTAGCCACGGTTGGGCTGTATGATGGCGATACCGTTTGCTTTGTTCTACACCCCCTTTAAGGTTTGATACATCATATATTCAGTTCATCGAGCAAATACAAAACATCCGGATTCGCCATCATACGTCCAGCCGTGCATTTGGTATGCATATATGCACCTAGTAGCCACGGTTGGGCTGTATGATGGCGATACCGTTTGTTTTGTTCTACACCCCTTTAAGGTTTGATACATCATATATTCAGTTCATCGAGCAGATACAAAACATCCGGATTCGCCATCATACGTCCTGCCATGCAATTGGTATGCATATATGCACCCAGTAGCCACAGTTGGGCTGTATGATGGCGATACTGTTTGTTTTTTTCTACACCCCCCTTTAAGGTTTGATACATCATATATTCAGTTCATCGAGCAAATACAAAACATCCGGATTCGCCATCATACGTCCCGCCATGCATTTGGTATGCATATATGCACCCAGTAGACACGGTTGGGCTGTATGATGGCGATACCGTTTGTTTTGTTCTACACCCCCTTTAAGGTTTGATACATCATATATTCAGTTAATCGAGCAAATACAAAACATCCGGATTCGCCATCATACGTCCTGCCGTGCATTTGGAAACAGAAAAAAAAAATGCGCGCCCCTCCTGTACAGGCCTTTAGTACTGGTTGCTGTTAACAACCGGTGCTAAAGACCCTTTAGCACCGGTTGTATTGCAAGAGTAAGATTGTGACGACCGGTTGTCACAGAGGCAGACAGAAGAAGTCACGATATGGCAATCACGTATTCAACATTGACCAAGAAAGGCAAGAGTAAGATTGTGATGAAAGGTTGAGAGAGGGAAATACTCACGATATATGTATGTACTTTTTTAAAGTGAGAAACAAAGTAGCAGCGGGCTAGTATACCAATCTCTAAAGAAATCTACATGTATGGTATCTCGCTAAATCAATCTATATATATTTATCCACGATATATATGCTCTATGTATCACTTGCGCTCTCACTTCTCGTTGCCTTACTCATTACCCACCCTAACAAACACAGAAACTTACCACAGGCGTATAAACTCCAAAATGCGCCTGGGTAACTTTACCGCAGGCGCACAATGATAAAATGCGCCTGGGATAAGAGCAGTACCGCAGGCGCATACGGTGTAATGTGCGCCTGGGGTAAGTGATCGGATTTTTCCCATTTTCCACCACATTTTATATTTTTGTTTATGATTTTAGAAATCAACAACCAAGTTATAGGATGTATTACCATATTGTTTGTTGACTAAAATGTTCTTTGTTCTACCTTCCAAATTGCTATGATACAATATTATGCCATGGGGAGAAATTCTACATTCCAAATGTTCTTCGTTCTAACTTCCAAATCTACACGAAGAAATTCATCATTTACATAGTATGAGATGAGCTCTTATCACAATGAGCTATGCCATGGGGAGAGATAGATAGTGTACACAACACAATAAAAATAAATAACATATGATCCTAGCTATCTGATTCAGACAACTTCTGTGTCATCAGATGATAATCACCTCGGTATCAAAGGCTGCATGAAATTTTTCATCAAACTAGTGAGATATATACAATTTTTTAAATCATTCCTAAGCAAGCAAGAAATGGGATATGTTTGATAGTAATAAACTGGTGATGTATCAATCATGTTCAAAATACATTAGCTAGCAAATCGAATACCATTTTAGAAATCAACTACCAAGTTATGTACCAGATTTCTTTATATTTTCAAATTAGTTTGATAAATACCTTATTTTTTATTTTTTAACTATTTTAAAAGACATTTAGACAATTTTTAAAATCTTAAAAATACAAATAATATATCAAAAAATTTAGTAAAATAAAACTAATTCATTTTCCCCTTTCCTAAATGCAAAATAAAATCTGATAAATTTCATGAACCAAACCATATGAAATCTAAACCATATGAAATTTGCAGATCCAAGTTTGGACTATTATTTTGGACACAAGAACTGTTTTGGCAATGACTATATGTGAGAATGATTTGAACCTAACTTTTAAAATACATAACCAAAATGGACAAACTAAAATGTTCTGGATAGATATTGAAAATATATATTCATAGCACTTAGCCTCACATCAACATCAACAACCAAATGAAAATACCATCCTTTTTAATAAAAGACCAGTAGGCTCTACCATTATTTTTAGAATGAGTTCAAAAATGTATTTTGAAGTAAATCCAACTGGATGAGTTTGGTATTGACTAGCTCTATGTTTTCCTGGCTTCGATTAATTTTTGGACCTCTAGATTTATTTTTGGTGAACATATATAGAAACAGTAGATTTTGGTGAACAGATATATAGAAACGGTAGTTTTTCTGTTTTGTTTTCTTGATGTGTTTTTGTTTGTTTTCTTGATGTGTTTTTGTTTGTTTGTTTTGAAATGTGTGTTTGACATAATATAGAAATTAGAATTAGAATTATTATTTGTAGTTAGAATTATTATTAGAATTACATTTAGAATTAGAATTAGAATTAGAATTAGAATTAGAATTAGAATTAGCTAGAAGTAGAATTTTTAAAATTAGAAAAATATTTGGACATATAAATTTAAAATATATTAGGTAGAATTAGAATTTTTAGTAATTATAATTAGCTAGACTTGGAGAATTTTTCTGTTTAAATTTAAAATATACCACATTCTCTATATAAATAACCGATCAAATAATTTCGCTAAGTGTACGATGAAATAATTTGGCTAAGTGTCCGATGAAATAATTTCGCTAAGTGTCCGATGAAATAATTTGGCTAAGTGTCCGATGAAATAATTTGGCTAAGTGTCCGATGAAATAATTTCGCTAAGTGTCCGATGAAATAATTTCGCTAAGTGTCCGATGAAACAACGTCGAGGATGCAGAAGTGCCCTCCAGGACAAACTCTGCCAATGTATATCTCAAGTCACTGTTGACGCAACAATTAATTTGTATTGCACTTACTAACGAATCATTATTTTCCCGTTTAGGCGCCCTCCGGAACAGCTAGCGCAAGTACTGAGACAAAGTCGAAACGAGGCCCGGCCGCAAGGTTGAAAGATACCGCATGGTTCCCGAGCGATACAGTTACTGCTGATGGCAAACCACTGGAGCCCCCAGAAACTTATCGCAAATTCGTAAATCAGTGCGGAGTTGTTGTAAGAGACCTGGTCCCGATCAACTTAATAGAATGGAATAAGCCGAAGACCGGCGCCAACGTTGGAGCTACTTATGTCGATGACAGATTGAAAAAAGTTCTTTGCGACACGGTATGGCTAAATATCAGCGTAGCGGAAGATAAGAAGAAGAAAGTCGAGGAGTGGGCTTTTAAGAAGATGGCCACACAATTCCAGAGGTGGAAGAAAGACCTGTGGAAGAAATATAAGGACGAAGATCCAGTTTTCACTGGGCACCTAGTGAAGATAAGAGACGCTTGGGATGATTTTAAGGCGTACAAGAAATCGGGTGTCTTTGCATCCCGATCAGCCACAAATAAGGAGAATGCGAAGAAGAAGAAATATCACCATATTTTGGGGTCAGGTGGCTACATGACTGCCCTGCCTAGGTGGCGAAGCTATGAAGATGCGCTTATGAAAAGAGGTATCATTCCACAGACACATGACTGGCTCGATAGGTCCAAGTTCTGGTTGTTCACGCATGGGGCAACGTTGCACGCTGAGACTGGGATGATTGTTGCGGAGGGACCATGGTCGGAAAAAATAACAAATTTCGTAGCAGAACTAGAGAAGGCAATAGAAGCTGTTCGAAAAGGAACTTTTGTTCCCGATAGTGAGAACGACGAGCTGACGAAGGCACTCGGGAACCCCGAAAAGTGGGGACGAACACGAGGCTTTGGAGCCACTACCCCGTGGAGCCAAGGGTTTCCAGCGGACATTGGCACTTACAGAAGCCGTGGTAGAAGCAAGAAGAAGGCGCTGGAACGGATATCGACATTAGAAGAGAAGGTGGCGTTTCTCTTGGAGAAAGGGGACACCCTGTACCTGACACTGAATTGGAGGTAGAACATCGTCCTGCACCTGATCAGCTGCAAATAGAAGACGATCCTGTAGCAGATGCCGTCCCATCTCAGCATAGAAGCAGCGTGGGTTCCACGCAGCTGCAGCTAGAAGACGGTCGTGCAGTCGAACCGTCGGCGCCTCACTACCCCGTGGATGATATGACGGAGAAGACAAACTGTGAGATACATATGCCAATGGGGAACATATCCTTCAGGGTGGCGTCAGGCTATGCTTTACATAATCAACCTGGAGCAACCTACCATGGTGTTCAGATTCCAGCATCCCATGCTCGTGTCGGGTTGTCAACAATTACGCCGGGATGCCATTCAATTGAGCTCCATATTCCTGGAGGTGAAGGCGAGAAAACATTGGGAGAAATGGAGCTTGGTATCATCTTATGGAATAAGAAACACATCGTGTTTCCTAACGCGGCGCCAAGGCCACCGACTCCTCCAGGTACAAATGCACCACCTCCATCAATTACTGAATGTTGCACCACATGTAAGCCTATTTTTAATAGTTTTTTTCACTTTCGTACAGAGAATGCACGACCTCCAAGTCCACCCCCAACGCACCTCCAAGTCCACCCCACAACGAAGATTGGGAACCCGAGGCCGAGGGTCCATCGCCCGTGCACTCCCGTGAGCCGACGGATGCGCCCACTACGGGTACGGCAAAGCGGAAGCTGCAGTTCAGAAGAAACGGGACTCCTCCCAAGAAGAGACCAAGGAAACCCAAGAAAGTCGAGACTCCCCCGAAGTTACCAGGCCTGATGACTCCGGAGGAACTAGCCGATGCCGTGAAAGCCAAAACCAAAGAATGGTTCGCACGGTTTCCCCTGAAGCCCCCTCCAGACGTCTGGAAGGAAACTCTGAAGAACATCCCAAAGTGGAAAATTGAGCGGACCATCGACAACTTATATTATCATGCACCGCCGCCACCGCCGCCCCTTTCAGACTATGAACGGTACATTGAAAAGATGCACACCGCACAGATGAAGCAGGCGGAGGAGATGAAGCAGGCGGAGCAGATGAAATGCGGGAAACAAGTTCCCCAGCTCGGACAACAAGAAGCACGGTCAATTGCCCCGCTCAAGGTGTTATCTGACCAGGCTTCAGTGTCCGGTCCACGCATGGGCGACGTGGGTTACGCTATTGCTGATGTGGTATATAAATACAAGCCCGAGCACCCTCTGGTCGAAAATCCTACTGCTCTAACAACCCAACTACGGAATTTACATGATTGGTACTTGGAGGCCGCAAGGCAAAAGAGAGACTGTATCATGGCGGCATTTTAGGATCAACACTACTTCAGAGAGTACGGTGTGGAGCTTGGGTTCAATGAATTCTTCCAGACGTACAATCAACGTGCCCTCGACAAGTCTATCATCAGCTGCTACTGTTTGTAAGTGATTTATTTGTGTAATTTAATTATTTAGTTAAGCTCGCGTTCATTGCACGTATAATTATCACTCACGACATTCTTTTTGTACGCTACTATGCAGAATGAAGATTCGTGAATGCAGGCTGGCAGGAATCTGGGACTTTGGGTTCATTGACCCGTATTCCTATCATGAAGACACAATAGAAAAGTTCAACAAGGATACACCGGATGATTTGCTAAGGTTTTTGAAGCGACAAAGTACCAAAAAGGAAATACTTTGGCCCTACGGATTCAAGTGAGTGTTACTATCTTGTAGACATTCCATTTAGCTTACCTGATGTTAAGTTTAATTGATGAGTATGCATGACTGCGTGTGTACACGTGCGCAGGTCCCACTTCATATTGTTCATCATTAGAATCGATCAAGGACAAGTTGAAGTCTGGGACTCGTTAACCTGGGACGCTGACACATGGAAGAGCGCGCGTCAGATGCTTCAAAGGTATATATATATATATCGGCCTCTTTCGTTCATCAGCCTCTTTTTCGTTCATTTCTTGATATCAAGTAAGTAATAATTAACTCTTGTATTCATTTTTCTTTTGTCGGCCAGGGTTTGGCAAATGTTCATCAAGGAAGAACCCGGTACATGGGCAGACAAGCTCCACTTTCAGATTAACAAAGTAAGTAGTACTACGTACCCTGGTTTCAATACCATTACCATTCTCTTGATTATTATTAATTTGACTGAATTATGTTTCTCGTATATAGAACGTCCCGCAACAACCAAAGGGAACTGATTATTCTGGATACTACGTTTGCGAGTTCATTCACAGGATTATCAATGAGAAATCCCGTACTTCGAGAAATCTAGAGGTACGTAACCGGATCTTCACAACTTTATTTATGTTGCCATCAATTATGTTTAGTTTTGTTCATAACTTAATTGTTTTCATCTACTTCTTTTAAAGATGGCACGAAAGCGGGTGATGCTCAAACCAATCCAACGTTGCAAGGCAGTTGCAGAGGAATTGGCAGGATTTCTCCTCACGCAAGTCATAGATGAAGGCGGAGAAATTTTCCATCCTATGAACCAATAGCGAGCTCCCTTCTCTATGCAAGTATACAGCTATTGAAAACGAACTTCAGATTATGTAATGCTCGATCGATTACTTCGTGTTACATGTATATATATATGTACTTTTATTTGGTGCATCAATATTTAACCGCAAACAAGGAATCGTAAACACTTAACCGCAAACACGGAATCAGTGTTTCCGGATACGTATTTTCGATTACGTGTTTCCGATTCCGTGTTCGTAAAAAACGAAACACGGACACACGGAATCGGAAAGACTAAACGGAAACACGTAAACGGAAACACGTAAACGGAAACCCTGAAAATACGGAACACGCCCTAAACCCTAAACCCTAAATACGGAATCGGAAACCCTGAAAAGAAAAGGAAAAAAAAGAAAAAAAAAGCTTTAGGACCGGTTGGTGTTACCAACCGGTTCTAAAGGTCCTCCGCCTGCGCGCGCTCTTCGGCGCCCACGTGGAGGCCTTTAGAACCGGTTGGTGACAGACCGGTTCTAAAGGGGGGAGCCTTTAGTCCAGGATACGTAGCACCGGATTTGTATCTGGATCCAAAGGCCCTTACAAACCGGTGCTAATGCCCTGTTCTCCACCAGTGGGGATACCTCTTCTCCTTCCTTGGTTGCATTTAAGATAACGAGAAACATATTTGTGCAGGTGGCTAGGATCTATAAAACATAGGGGAGGAGCGGGAGATAACATTACTCGGTGTCTTCTTGTAGGTCAACAGATGGTGTTATGTGCACCCTCCTAGTTCATTGTGGAGCGTGTACCCTGCTAGTTCATTGTGGGACAACTAACTAAGACATTCAATTCCATGGCATAAAGAATTATTGCTAAAACCGTACATAAAATGTACTATTTTTTAAAAACAAGAATAAGATATACTAATGGTGAATATGTATGAAAGGAGCTTGAATTTGGATTATTGGAAATACCAGATCAATCTCGGAATATCTAAACAATAAGAAATACCAAACTGCTGGACCCACTTGTGAATACATAAGCGCACTGAACATGGTAATCTTAGCAAAGAAATTTTGATTAGATTCGATACGTAGTTGGAAAAAGTGACATAAAGCAACAAATATTTTGAACTGGAACCGGAACAGAACCCTGAACGAGCACCTGCAAACCATGCATCACTTGTGAAAATCAGACAAGATAGATTCAAAGACTGTTTCAGCTCTGGATTCTCAAGGTTCAATTATTGGGGAACTCTATCCATAAATGGAAAAAAAAATATTATAAGACACGATGGAGAAAATAATGTTGAATACTATATGTGAATGCCTAGGTCATGAAGGTCTAACTAAATGTTTAGTCTGAACAGAAGAACTTCTCCATTTGTACATGCTACAAATTTGACATTGATCCACTTCAAATTCGTTTCACATAAAGGGTGGGGATCTTTACTGGTGGTTGCGAATGTTTCCTCACATGCATTCAGAGAGAATATGCACATTGATTGGAGCAATTTTTTATTCCATATTTTTGTTCAGTGTTTCCTTGATCGGCTGTTAGTCAACATGTCACTATGTTCTTTCCTTGATCCTAATGCAATCTAGAGTACAATTTTTGTTGCCTCAAGGACATGACTTGAGCCAATTGAGTTTATTCACAAAGCGAATCTACATGAATCTCACGAGCACGTTGTTTCTCTCCATTTCCCAGTGTCTCCTCTTTCTATGCACACTGTCTATGATTGATATGGTAGTGGTTGGGTAGTTGTTTCCAACTCATGAATGAATGGTTCTATACTAATTCTGATACTAGTTCTCTCATTTTTCCTTCGCCGGAAGAGCGAACTTATGAGCTCTATATATGTTTGGACTATATAAATCCACACATTACGCGAGTGCATGAAATATGAGCTAGATCTATTTAATGAATTTACTAGTATGGAACGCATAAATTTCAATGTATCTTATTAATCTACCCATAAATCAAAGTTGTTAGACGGTGTAAATTAGAAAATACTTACTCGAATGTATTCAAACTCATTAAAGTACACACATGCCTTTTATTACTCTTTTGACAAAAGTATCAAGCATGTGGTACTGACCAACTTGATGATGGTTCATTTTAAAAGCCTCATGGGATTACCCTTGAAAGGAAATTTTGGTTGTATCGAATTCTATAAATTGTTACCCCTACATTTTCTTGCTAAGGACAAGAACTTACATCCATTCATTTTGTACATATTACGCTTACCAATAATTTTTATATGTATCTTAGCACTATGCGGAAGAAAAGATATTACATGCACCATATAGATCGATTACATACATAGAAGAGAATCAATGGAATCAATTCCATGGAAAAATTGAACCAAAGTCTTGGTTCGGCTCATAGCTCGGTGATATAATTTTTAACTACATAAACCACCACAAAAGAGCATGTTATGTGCACGGCTCGCGAGACAAAGAGAAGTAAAAAAATTGTGTTTTATACATGTTGACTCAACATATACTACTCGTAAGGGTTACATACATAACATTATATTCACACGAAAGCATTCTTTTCTATGAATCACATTGACATAGTGCATAGTATTATGTATTTTTTTTCATCCACACGAGGAGAAAAAATAATTAAATGGTCTGGAATCTCGGGATTGGAGAAATCGATGTGAACTATCTTCGGCCCATTCTGATTTAATTTATTCCATCTTTGATTCAGCAGCCATATTCCAGCATATATCCAAGTGACAAGATTTTTTAAGTAATTTTGAAATCATAATAAGTGTTCAGACGGAATAGAAGGCCCTCTTTGTGATCAAGAAGTCGATCAAGATTTTAGTAATGTTCTAACATATAATTTTCATCATTTCAACTAAACACAAATATATTCGTGAATAATAGTGTAAATTACAATGATAGTTAAGTGGTGTTTCCAAAAGAATTTTCCTGATCCCAACCATCATGGAGGATTAAAATAAAACCCGGTCGTCATTTTCCTAATACACAAAATAAAATCGTAATTTTATTATTAAATGTAGACAAACATGATTCTAGAATATGGAAGATAAAACTTTGACCAGTATAGATTCACTAGTGGTATCTCTCCAAGGACAATAATAAAAAAAAATTGGGTAAACAAATTAAATATATGCAATTGGTAGAATTGGAAATAACATGCTATGATAACAAGAATGTTCATGGATATATTTATGTATGAATTACGTCAAATATATAAAGACCGTTACTATATCGCATCTTCAACAAATATTGCACTTTGAGAGCACTTCTATGCTTGCCTCTCTTGGTATTAAGTTGCAAGCAACATAGTACCGCCTTAAGCACAATACACAATGTAAGCAATAGTTATTTTCAACAAAACGACGTAAACACCATTTTTTTACTCTTATTAGCAACAACACATCACCTCCCTTAGATGTTTCTGCCACTCGTGCTCAAAGAAAGGGAGGCATGAACCCACTATCAAACCAATACCCCATCTTGGAAATTCTTAAAAATACTTGGCCATTGTAAAGATATAAATCAGGGGAATGCAAGAACCTAAATAAATTACAAACATACTTGGCCATAGTAGCATCATATATTAAAGCATACACAATCTAATCGTAACATCACAATTCTTTGGATCATAGCAAACACAACATATAATAATTACACCGATCATATTATGCAGCTCACAAGACCATTTTATTGAAGAATATGGATAAGAGACAATCATCTACCTACTAATATGAACTCGTAGTTCAAGCATGAACTACTCATGCATTCTCATAGAAGCCATCATGGCGGCGTAGATGCCTCCGGCAGTGTGCTAGAATAGGATTGATGAACCCCCAATTAGGGTTTATACGATGATGGCGGCTCAGTATCTTTGTGGAAAAAATAATATGCGTCCTCAAACTTTTTAGGACAAAGGAGTTTTATAGGCGAATGGGAGACGTGAGGGCATTTCGCAAGTGCCAGGCATGGGTGGATATGACTGACCTCTGCACCTAGCATGAGAGCCTTCCTATGGCCCTCCTTTGGGTGATTTTTGGCGTCGACAGGGTAATTCTAATAATTAGGACTCGTAGTTTTTTTTTTGGAATTTTCGTTGACTTTTTCTATCAACTTTATATAAAACAAAAACATCAAAAAGACAGAACAGACACTTAGCATATTGTCAATAGTTTTTCTAGGGAATTTATATAAAATGATACAAAATTATAGTACAAACATGTAGCGATGGTATAAACATAGCATAAAGAAACAAAAAAAATACAGATGTGTTTTAGATGTATCAATGGTTCTCTAGCACTTTGAATATTTCAGGATCTATGGAAGGCATCGGCTATTCTTCGATAAAAAAAATTACAGCTTCTTCTACATGATAGGCTCAATACCAGAAATCTACTCTCTAGAAAATCCTTCGTTCTACCAATATAGAATTTTGTTTTGTGTAATTGTAACATTGAAGAAAATTCCTTACACATGTTCTTTGACTGCCCTTCCCTTGATTGTTGGGTCAGTTTTTGGCGTCTAAAAAGGATGTATTTAAGTTTTTGATGAATGTTTCTTTAGAATGGATGTGATCCTAAAAAATATTGCAAAGGATATTCACATCATGTGAAGCTATAATATTTGGAAGCAAAGAAATGATAAGATACTCCACAATGTCAAAAAAAAATTCTTTCCTGGAATATTCATCTCAAGAATGATATTATAACTTTGGGAATCACACCAGATCGAAATTTTAGAGGCTCTAAAGAATTGGATTGATTAAGTTCTTTCTTGAGCTTGAGTGTAGTGTTTTTTATTTTCCAATGTTAAAAGAAAAATGGAGTGGGTTAGACATTTTGGTCTTCTCTTTGTATGTAAATATTCTATATGAAAATGAACGAAAGTATCCCATAAAACAATTTTTCTACGACTCTTGCTTCAAAACAAAAAATAACAAAGAATCTTCCTTAGTTTGAACCGCTTTACTCAAATAAGAATTTCGGGTGCCCTCGAATTCCTAAGATACATACCCTACATTAGTTACATATTATAAGGTGGTTACAAAATGCACATTCGACTATATGATGGTTTAGTACACAAATGGATCATGCAATAGCCGTGAAAAATGGATTAGATTTAAAAAATAATTACTTCTCAGTAGATATATTGAAGAACCTTTAGTTTGTGAATTAAAAAAACATTATATATATGTTTCATGTACAAGCCAATCCTTCACTGCTTCCTCAGTAACTACTTCGCTGCTTTCACCAATAGAATTATCGCGCCATTTTTACTCCTCTCATTAGAACTTTTGATGAAACGGAAGAATTAGATGATTGGTGAAGATTCGATAGGAGGAAGCTTCTTCTTTATTTTGGCAATTTCCTAAAGGGGTTAGCCCACTCCGAAAAACGGTGTTGACCAGCTTCGCGTTGGGATATCATGTGGCGGGTTTAAGACTTACCCTAAATGTTTCTCAAACACATTCATTTATCTTCCAGTGCAGCTTCAAGACATTAAAATAAAACATGCCATGTTGTTATTTTTTGAAATTATACATTATCTCTAATAACAGTTTAATAATTGATGCTAGCTACACGACTTTATCAACCTATAGTCTCAATTGTGAGAAGGGAAGAGATAAAAAGTTTAGAATAAAACTGACTTGTGATCTAATTCCGAAGATCTCGCCACCATCAACTCAATTGTTAAAAAAGGAAGACATAATAAAACATTTAAATGTATTGAACCAAAAGTAAATCTTTCAGTTCACATTGAGTCAGAGATTCCAAAGCCTAGCCAATAGCCGCATGGGTTTGGTCTGTGGATGTTACCAAAACCTTATGGTATTCGGTTCGAGCTGACGTTCTTTTCTTTGCCGAGCCGACGTTCTTTTCTTTCCCGGGGTGAACTGGATCCTAAAGAGCGAACAAAAGTAAAAATTCCCGGCCGCCACAAAATAATACCGAAGGCCATGCCGCATGGCAGGTCGGCCGCCGCACCTCCATACCCTAGCTCGGCCCACGAGTTCCCCTGTGACACCATATACACCCTCCAGCGCCTCGACCTCGCCGTCTCCGTCGCCGCCGCCCAGGATGCTCCCGTGGAAACGCCATGGCCTCTCCAGTCTGAGGTCCCCGTGCCTGAGCTGCCGGCGATGGAAGATTCTTCATTTGGGAGCCCCGTGGCGGGTGGGGAACAGGGGGAAGAGGGCTGGAGGAGAAGCCTGCTGGAGCTGGCGGGGATTGGTCGTGCGAAGGTGGATCTAACCGAGGAGGAGGTGCGAGCGCACGATCGGAGGCAGGAGGACGAGGTTACGCGTTGTCCCCTCTCTCTCCTCCCTGGGTAGATTGTGATTCCTGAACTGTCATATGTACCAAAGACAACTTGATTAAAAGAAATTGGATCAGATCGAAGAGATGTGTTTTCTGCGATACAGATGAGTCTGTAGAATATTTGTTTATATCTTGTCTTTTTGTTAGAGATATTTGGCGCCTCATTCACTTTACTTTTAGCATTTATGCTTCGACTAGCATTACGAATATGTTCGGTAGTTGGTTAAATGATATTGATAAGAAAAGAAAGGCTCGAATTCGTATTGGAGCTGCTGCTTTTCTTTGGAGTATCTGGAATTATCGTAACGATGTTGTTTTTAACAAGCAAAACAATGTTCACTTCTTGCAGGTTGTAAACAAGGCGGTCTATTTTATTCAGATGTAGTCGTTTCGATCAGCGAGAACTTATGGATACCGGCTGTGCCCGGCTAATGGCGGTCGTGCGGGCTATTTACAGCCAGGCTGGGTGATTTCGTTCTAGACGATTAGATGCATAAGTTCTTTCTTTTTGAGTGGCTTATTTTTGTGGCTACATTAAGCTACTCCTGATTTGTATTTTTCTCAAACCTAGATACTCTTTTTATTCTTTAATAAAATCCGGTTGTGTGCATCGTCCTCATGCAGAGGCCGGGACGCATGCTCCCATTTCTAGAAAAAAAATATGGGAATAACACAACACACTATTTCTGCTTCGAAATTGTCCATCAAAGACGCTGAAAAACACACACACACCCGGGCAATTTTTCTACACGCGAAATAGGGAAATAATAACAAGAGGAGATGTACTTCGCAAAGACGTTGCCTGCATTGTGGAGGCCGAGCAGGGACTAGGAAAAGGCGCCACCCACATTGTGGAGGCCGCGCAGGGGCCAACAAAGGGAGTAGCGTTAGAGAGGAGCCAGTGCCTGCAACTGTTCGGTGTTTCGCCATGGCTGAGAGGAGGAAAAAGGGGGACAAGGATAGCTATGCCGGGTCGAGCTGTTTGGGCTACTAGGTTATTTTTGGCATAACCGAATAACTGACGAAAGTCCAATTGACATTTGAAGGGAGTGGTAATTTGGCATTAAAAACCTATTTTCCGGTGTTATTTTGTCAACATGGGTTTTTCTAAATGTATTTTGGATTTCCTGGTTTCCACGATTATGTGGTTTGTCTCATCGTTATACTATATGGTAAGTAGTACAAAAAGGTATAGTGGCAATAAACTCAAACTTCTACAATTGTGTGGTTTGTGTCATAGTTATATTACGTGTCAAGTGGTACAAAAATGGAGTCTTCATATGCTAAGTGTTTGTTCAAAAAGGAAGTCTTCGGATTCTAACTATCAAGTACTAGTATGGAAGGCAATTTTTCAGACGTACTTAATCGTTAGATGTTATCTTGTTTTTACTTAGACTATGCATGTATTATCACCTATCTCAGTCTGATTGAATCAATCCCTAGATATGTGTGCTGGAAGCAATTTGCGCCGACAATGTAGTCATGTTAAATAGAAAGGAGGGCCTATATCCCTCACTGATCAATTTTCAGGTCACATTCTTACCTGTAAGGGTAGGAGTACTTAAATCTGTTGTCATTATAGGTTCATGTGAATGTTGAGATCCCAGATGGTATAGATGTATCGGCGAGGCTCACTTTTCCGGTTGGAGCACTAAATTATAAGAAAGTACAAGATGGTGATGCTAGTGACGATGATCTTTTTTACAAGTTTAGAGTCAGAGCATTTACCTCTAATCCTGCTAACATGTCACCAGCCTTCGTCGTACCCTAGCCATCAAAAACACCATTTCACCGTGTCCACCGAATGGCTGAACAATGGGATGATTTCGTCATAAAGTCACATGCTAGATATGACTTGGAAAGAGCAGCACGCACTACGGGAGACGAGTTCTTTACCGTGTGCTCTATTCTTTGCCGTGTGCACTCCATCGGGCACACGACATAGATTTTCTTTGCCGTGTGCCGCACACGGTAAAGATGAACACACGGTTTAGTACAGAAAACGGCACACGGCAAAGAAAGGTACACGGCAAAAATCACGAAAAACACACGGCAAAGAAAGCGCACGACAAAGATTACAGCCACGTGGCCATTCTGTTGCGGGGCAGAACGGAACTGTCACATCAGTTCTTTGCCGTGTGCATGCACAGAGCAAAGATATGTCCTTTACCGTGTGCATGCACACGGCAAAGAACTGACATCAAATCCCCCGTTTCTGGCCCAGATTCAGTTCTTTGTCGTGTGCATGCACACGGTAAAGGACTTTTTTTTTAGTTTTTTCTTCCAGCATAGATTGTTAAATTTATAATTACGAAATTTAATTTTATTTATCAATTTATAATAAATCCCCTTGTTTATCCTAACACAAGCATGCAACTAGTTTGACATTTCTACCCCCTTTCTACGCCGTTACCGCGTGTTTCCGTATAAGTCGAGTATTTCTCCAGCGGGTCTAGGGTTTCACCGGAGGTGGGCTACGGAGCGTCTAGATACCAACACAAGCTACAGGGTTCCATACCATCTTAGTATAGGTGTGTTGTGTGCTTTGGATAGCAAATATTTCACTCTGGGCTGTGGGCCGCTTCACCGGCATCCACTTCTCTCTCGTGAGTTTACACTCGCTTATGGGGTGAAACTCCCGTATCGGACGGAACATCGTGAATCTTCCGAAGAGTTGTGTTCTACCTTGTTGTTTTGGGTTGCTATGGCCTACTATAACACAACTAAGCAACTATTTACACATTCCTACCCCTTTTCGATGCCGTTACCGCGTGTTTCCGTATAAGTCTGGTATTTCTCCAACGGTCTAGGGTTTCACCGGAGGGGGGGCTACGGAGCGTCTGGATCCCAACACAAGTTAGGGGGTTCCATACCATGTTTGTATATGTGTATTATGTGCTTTGTATGGAAAATATTGCACTCCGGGGTGTGGGCCGCTTCACGGGCATCCACTTCTCTCTCGTGAGTTTACACACGCTTATAGGGTGAAACTCACGTATCGGATGAAACATCGTGAATCTTTCGAAGAGTTGTGTTATACCAGTGTGTCTTGGGTTTCTATGGCCTAACCTAACACAACCAAGCAACTATTTACACATTTATACCCCCTTTCGACGCCGTTACCGCGGGTTTCCGTATAAGTCCTTTATTTCTCCAGCGGTTCTAGGGTTTCACCGAAGGGGGGCTATGGAGCGTCTGGATCCCAACACAAGCTAGGGGGTTCCATACCATGTTAGTATAGGCGTGTTGTGTGCTTTGGACGGCAAGTATTTCACTCCGGGGTGTGGGCCGCTTCACCGGCATCCACTTCTCTCTCGTGAGTTTACACGCGCTTATAGGGTGAAACTCCTGTATCGGACGACACATCGTGAATTTTCCGAATAGTTGTGTTCTCCCTTGTTGTTTTGGGTTGCTATGGCCTAACCTAACACAACCAAGCAACTAGTTCTACATTTCTACCCCCTTTTGACGCCGTTACCACGTGTTTCCGTATAAGTCTGGTATTTCTCCAGCGGGTCTAGGGTTTCACCGGAGAGGGGGCTACGGAGCGTCTGGATCCCAACACAAGCAAGGGGGTGCCATACCAGGTTAGTATAGGTGTGTTGTGTGCTTTCTATGGCAAAGATTGCACTCCGGGGTGTTGGCCGCTTCACCGGCATCCACTCCTCTCCCGTGAGTTTACACGCGCTTATAGGGTGAAACTCCCGTATCGGACGGAACATCGTGAATCTTCCTTAGAGTTGTGTTCTACCTTGTTGTTTTGGGTTTCTATGGCCTACCCTAACACAACCAAGAAACTAGATACACATTTCTACCCCCTTTCGACGCCGTTACTGCGTGTTCCCGTATAAGTCCGGTATTTCTCCAGCGGGTCTAGGGTTTCACCGGAGGGGGGGCTACGGAGCGTCTGGATCCCAACACAAGCTAGGAGGTGCCATACCATGTTATTATAGGTGTGTTGTGTGCTTTTGATGGCAAAGATTTCACTCCGGGGTGTGGGCCGCGTCACCGGCATCCACTTCTCTCTCGTGAGTTTGCCGTATCGGACGAAAAATCTTTGCCGTGTGCTAGCACACGACAAAGAATGACATGGGTGGCCCAGCGTGGGGGGAGGGCAGTGGGACCCACATGTTTCCGTTCCCGTTTCGTGTGTGACCAAGTTGTGGTGGGTCCCACACGATGTCTTTGCTGTGTGCCACGATGAAATGCACACGGCAAAGAGATCTTCACCATGCATAACGCTGCCGTGTAGCCTTTGCCGTGTGCCACGACGAAAAGCACACGGTAGAGTCTTTGCCGTGTGTTATGTTGCCTTTTCCGTGTGCTTTTGGCACACGGCAACGAGGATTTCTCCCGTAGTGACGGTGTGGAAGTAATATATCAGTGGGTGCAATGGCTGCAGAGCTCTTCCCTTTCTTACTTAGGGTTTGACAATGAGATGGCTTTAAGCAAGGGAGAGCAAACATGTACTGAAGATGGTGGGGATAAGCGTGCTTGTCCAGGCAACGCCCCACCCAATGTTATAATTCCAAGGATTATGAGATACGATGATTATAAATGTCATGAAGCATTTTGCATTCTATCCATTATTGCCTGATTTGCTTCAGCGAGTTTCCTGGTTAGTCATTCATCCATTTTAACAGAACACTTTGCACACGTATTATAGTAGAAGTCTTCTGAAAATGTTAACTTCCCACATTTCATCGTTGTTGTCCAACTAAATTTGTGAAGGGGATGGAAAGTCTATTGCTATTAATTATATTCAATCATTACTGGAAAGTCTATTGCTATTATGTTACTTACCTCATGGCATCAGTGGGTCAAGGTTGGCAAATCATGTCCTGCAGTCTGTGAGGCTGAACTGAAAGAATGTTTGGTAACACTAGCAGCGAGGTTCTCAATTGGAACTGCGGAGTAATCCACCATACTGACATATCATTGGATAAAATCTTTAGAATCAATACATCTTGGACGAAGGGGATGGTTTACCTTGTACCAATCAATCCCTAAGCTGAAGCCTTAATTCTGTCTATTGTGTGCTTAGATCATTGGTTTCCCAAAACAGTTGACCTCGCCGGAGATATTGTATTTTAGCAAACACTTGACCTCGCCGGAGATATTGCCGGAGTTCTCGTAGCAAAAATATTGTACAAAAATAGTAACAAAAATACAGGTATGTAGCAAAATTCTGAATCAACCGTGAAAATTTCCCAAAACACGAAAATCACTGCCGGCCTTGGGAGCACCACCATGCTTCCATGGGAGCACCGCCACACTCCCATGGGAACACTATTTTCGGACCAGGCAACAGCGAGAGGGGAAAAGGGGGACGACGCACTGGACTAGGAGAGTTGGAGCCGAGCCCAGCGTACTCTCAGCGACCTCCATGCACGAGGTCGAGGCGGAGGTGGCCCGTGGAGCGCCTCAAGGGGCACCAAATGGAGGCCCCTACTGAGCAGGAAGCTCGGCGAGCTTGGCCCGCCATGGCCGCTCGGTTCCACCACCATGCATGCATCGTGTTTGCCGCCGCCGCGGAGGAGGACGACGAGGAGCACGGCGATAGGAGGGCGGATAGCGCGCGCTGTGGGCAAGTCTAACGCGGCGAGCGGGCATGGCGGGATGGAGCTCGCCGGCGGGATGAAACGGCCATGGAGGGAGTGGACCGGCAAGGGAGTTTTGTGCAATGCATTGGGAAAGAGAAGAACCTGAGGAGATAAGCCTCGTGGTGGGGCCCTCAACCACCGCTGCCTCCACACGTTTTCGTTGCGTAGAAGTAGGGATGAAAACGGTACGGAAACTTTCCGAAATTTCCGCGGAAAAACGGAAACGGAATGAAAATACGAAAACGGAAACGGAATTTTGCGGAATGGAAGCGGAAACGGAAACTTTTATGCGGAAACGGAAACGGAAACGGAACAGCATATTCCGGCGGAACGACCACGAAAATGGAAATTCCGTTTTCGGCAATATGGAACTTTCCGTTTTTACTGCATTGTGCTAGCGTAACCTTGTATTCCCAAACATTCTAGTCGGATATTTAGGCCCAACCCAAAACATGAAGCAACATGTCTAAAAAAATATGTGAAGTGACCATTCTTAGGACCTACGTACTCGCATGTTATCTCCCACTCGACATGTTCCCAACTTGTTAGTTCACCACTGCACTAGGGTTGCGTCCGGTAGTAGGAATTTTGATGTTGCCAAAGTTGATTAGTTGTGCACACTATATTATATAATCATGATATATTCTTATATTTGATATCATCTTAGAAAATTGACAATTTTATCAATTTTCTTGAGGTCTGCTACATGATTCAAGAGTTCTCTTGGTTCCGGCAAATATCTGTTTTAAATTCCGTATCCGTGTCGTGTTCGTTTTGTATCTGGTTCCGATAATATCTGTTTTCGTATTTGTTTCCGGGGTTTCTGTATTCGTTTCTGCTTCCGCATAAAAATATGAAAACAAATGTGGCACCACTCAGTTCCGTCCGTATCCGCTCCGTTTTCATCCCTACGTAGAAGGGACCCCACGTGGAAAGCAACCGATGCGGGGGATGAAAGGATGTGATCCCCCGCATGATGTTAGCGTTTTCCATCTCAGTTTGCGCACCGAGTAGCCGAGTATTAGTTGCAAAATGTTCGCTTTGCAATGGTCAAAAGTTGTTGTGCACGCTCACAACAGGAAAATCATCGAAACATGTCGCCACATACAAAGAAAAAAAGGAAAAACTTCGCATATCTCAAGGCCCATGGTGGCCACGGCAAGCAGCAGCCAGCAGCCCACGGGCCAGGTTGTACTACATGGACAAACGATAAAAGAAAATGACTTATGAGTTGGGTGCAATAATCTGACATATATACATAAGAGTCTCAAAAAAAAAAAACGAATCTGACATACAGAAATTAACAGTTGATATGATGACTGAGATTTAGCTAATTTTCAGTCAGTTCAGATTTAGCAAATCCGTTTTTTAGGCTAGATAGTGAGAAAGGGTTGTTCAGATTATAAAAGAACGTTAAATGCGACCATTGTTTCACAACCATGGTTATTTGGGTGGAAGGAGATTAGGTGATTATGGAAGAAACAACTCCTTTTTTAATAGCGAAGAATAGTCCCAGTGTAGTAAACTCACAATCGATATTCTCCTTCTTCTTATACAGTTTGGTCGTCATCACATATAAGAAACAGAAATTAGCACGCCCAAATTTAACAGATTTTATTGCATGTAGTCTAATCATAACTCATACAGTTTGGTCCTCAGTTGCACGCACACCACAACAAAATAAATAAATGAAGTTAACAGATTTTATTGCATGCAGTCTAATCCTAATATTGACAAAAAACGATACCTCTAAGCCAATAGCTCCGGGGGAAAGACCCAGGTTAGCTCATCTTCGTCACCTTCCCTCAGGTATGTGCGGTAACACAGATCTCTGTCACAAGTATCAGTCCTCGAAGCCCTCACTGTTTGGGATTTCATATCAAATACATCGTCCGTGTCAATAAAATAAATGGTATCCTTTTGTATCCCTTTTTGGCAAGGAGAGATGGACTTGCAGAACCGTCTGCTGATGAAAAGTGCCTGGCCACCTATCTCTTCCTTCAACGGAACCCACTTGGCTGCGCTAATGTCGGCCTGGAAAACCTCTACCTTGTATGTGATGAAGTCATCTAAAGGCCCGTCACACTTGTCGCCTCACCATGATCAGCTTCCCACGTGACTCGATCAAGTAGAACTCGTAAGGGGAATGTTCACCATCCACATATGGATTGCATCACAAGTAATATCCTCTTCGGTCATATTCGTCAAGTCATACACGGAGTCGTCATCGTCCCTATGTCATCGTGGTCATCCACATCATTGTCAGGTTGGCCATCAGCAGCAACAACATCATCATCAACAACACCATTTTCACTATCATTGTTGACACCATATGAATGTTCCTCGTTGTCATGGTGGGCGTCAGAAGCAGTACCATCAACATCATTGTCGTCACTATAATCACCAAGACCACCATCGTTATCATCATCATAGATGACATAATCGTAATAATCCCCGTCATAATACTCGTCATCGCTCCACATATCAAAATCTTCACCGATGACACACTTGCCATCGGTAAGCATGGGTATGCCGTGATCATCACATGCTATGTCAAGGAAGACGAGATGCTTGTCGAGGGTGATCCCGTAAAGACTGTTTCCAAGAAACGCAATATCCATGATGCGGCTGACTGGACCCGCATGCCACGTGGGCAACCAGACACCCTTCCCACGCCGGGCTAAAGGATGGAACAGCTCCAGTTGTTGGTCATGATAGCAATGATATCATCAGGGTGGACCGCAAGAGCACCTTGCGGATCTTGAATAGCTCGGAAACATGGCCGATGGCGGTGTCCACCTCGGGTAGCGACAGGGTCGTGCTAGAGAACTCAGGCTGCTCATAGTGGGTGGTAACATCACACATATTTAGGCAAAAAAGATGATGTGGCAAAAAAGATGAGGAGAGAGATGGTTGTAGTAACATATTATGTTACCGTAACATCACACATACCAATGCACTATGAGTTTTATAAACCAATAAATGCACACATGCATGACACCACATTTATCTTACTCCCCACTATGAGGGTAGTAACATAGACTAGTAACATTGTCAAGTTACTACTTAAATTACTCCCCACTATGAGCAGCCTCATTGTGCAACAGGTACCTGTGCTTCTTTTGGGTATCCCGCAGTCGATGGCGATCCAGCTGTCGGTAGAGCCAATGCACCTCGTATTCTTTGCGAAGCAGTAAGACTAGTCACAATGGGGAGTATCATATACTAGTATCATGCATATGATACTAGTCTATGTTACCACTTCCACAATGCATAGTAACATATTTGTGATATCATATACTAGTATATTTATTACCTTATAGACTCATCTTGTCTTGGAAAACGTTATGTTACAGTATCTACCTATGATACCACTAACACCTCTTTCCTCATTAAATGAGTGCCACATCATCTTTTTTACCTATGTGGCACTTATGATATCACCTATGTTACTCCCATTGTGGCTAGTCAAAGACTGTCGTGAACACCCTTGCTATCATTAAAGGAGCTAGCGGTATCAGGGAAGGATACGAGGCGGCGCATAACACGGTCTGAGGGGTTCAAGAACCCCCCAAGTGGAAGCATGATCCATGGCAGCTGCCGCGGAGGGGACACCTGACCGAGCGCCAAGAACGGCACACAGCCTGGAAGCGGGCGCGATCTAAAGGAAAAAAGAAGCGTTCAAAGACAAGAGCTAGGAGGTCCTTTGGGAGCAGGGCCGGCCCTGAGGGGGGGCAGGGTGTGCGGCCGCCCTGGGCCCCCGAATCCAAGGGGCCCCTAAATTTTTGGTTCTAAGGCATACGCATCAGGGATTCAGAGCAGAACTTATTTGGCGGAGGCGCCATGGTTGCTGTAATGTTCTTGGAGTTCTGTTTAGTCAAAACGAAGCGTTAGGATATGTGTGCATCTGGACAGGAATTTGGGCCTCCGCCTGCTGACTTGGGCTTTTTCTTCAGTACACGTATGCTATTTTTCTTTGGTTAGCTAAAGGCTTAAGTTGGCCCGGTCAATTAAAATGCTAAGGTTAGATCGTTTACCCAAAAAGACGGGAGAGACATTAGGCGTACAATATGCTCATATGGTAGACTAGGGCATAAAATATTACCTATCCAGTAATGCAGCAAACAATCTAGTCGATATTTTTCTTTCACAAAAATTATTGAACCCATTTTCCTTTTTATTACGCTTTGATTTCTTTGATAAATTTTTCATTGGATGTGTTTGTGCACGGCGTTCTAAAATATTATCGATGCGATAACTAATATGGTTCATATTGATATGCATCATCTGTATTTTACATTTAGTCATGTTAGAAGAAAATTTTAGAACAATATGTAGATATCAATATCGCTTTATGCGTGTTTTAGGAATTATCGTTAGCCGCATTTGTTATACTTTGTATGTATTTTTAGATAAATAATACTTCATATATATGCATATATATATGCATTGTTATTTTAATGCTTATAGTAATCGAAAAAAATTGATGCTTATAGGGCCCCACATTGTAGATCCGCCCTGGGCCCCAAAAACCTCAGGACCGGCCCTGTTTGGGAGTTCAGACCACGGGGACGCCATTGAACGGTACTTCACAGAGGCCGCTTGCCTTGCCGCTGGCCGGGATTTTCTACCGGACTAGAGGGCCAAACATGCACATACAAACACCGATTGCTACGTGCAAAGTTTGCAAATATTACACAACTGACTCCGACCACGGCTAGAGTTCCGCTTCGCGTCCAACGCCAACAAGACATGGACTCTCTCCTTTCTAATTCCGCTACTGTGTAGAAAAAACAAAGCCAAACTACTAAACGTGCATCTCCAGCGGTGCCCGAAACCCGGGAGCTCATATTTGACACGTTTGTATTTGCTGGACTTGTATATTTGGAAAGCTCAAAAGAAAAAAAAATCCTATGATGAAAAATATTCGTGTACTGTACAAAAAATTAGTTAAAATATATTATTTGCCATTTTATTAATATCCATCCAATTATAAAATAGTCCGTGACTTAAGAAATACTAACTAGCTAGCGAACTTCATAGAATTTGATAAGAGGTACCAAACGCCAATTGGCAACTAGTTGAATTGCTATTTGCTAAGTTTTCACAATCTTAATTATACTTGGAGAAGGAGCTGATGCTTTGGTGAAGAATCGAGAGATCGAACAAATGAATGAATGGAATTGTATCTTTATTGATGATGATTTCACACTTATATACAAGGGAATCGATGCCTTTACAACTGGCATAAGTAGACGACACTTCAGGAGCAACCGTTAGGGACGGTTCCCAGGAGGTGACTACGGGAACTTGGATTATATCCCCTAATAACCGTAATGATTATTATTTTTAACACTCCCCCTAATCACCGCTAAACTATACAAGTGTGCATCATGTTCATAAAGTCTTGTCCAAAATCCCTGTAGGAAAAATATGGGCAGTAGTGTAAGATATGATGGTAAAACGTATTCAAACCTCGTGGGGAAATAAGGAGAAAATGATCCAACATAACTATATTCATAGAATTTAGAGGGCAATAAATATGTCGCATATACCTTCATAACAACCCTAGTGGGGAAAACAGAAAGTATGACATATGATCTCATGTTGATATTACCTCATTAAAAGTTTTCATGAGTACCTGAAAAGTAAACTCCCCAGGACTCTTGCAAATCCCGAAGCCGTCACATACCAATCCCATGAATGTATTTCTGGAATGCTGAAGTTGGCAGAGACTTCGTGAAAATTTCAGCGAGGTTATCACATGATTTTACTTGGAAGATATTGATTTCCCCCACTCTTCTGGAATTCATGAGGAGAAAAAAACTGAGGGGCAATATGCTTAGTGATATTGCTCTTTATGTATCATGTTTGCATTTGTGCAACACAAGCCACATTCTCTTCGTACATAATGGTGGATGATTCGATTGAACCGATTCCACATGACTGTTGTATGTGGCTTATCATCCTGCGAAGCCATAGACATTCACGTGATGTCTCAAAAAACAGGTTTGCGATCTGGCATTATGGGGATCAGATAAGTAACCAGAATTAGTGTATCCAATCATACCGGAATCCATATTTCTCTAGAACTGAAATAATAGGCCAAGATCCTTTGTGCCTTGGAGATATCAAAAGACATTCTTTACTCTCGCCCAATGGCGTTTGGTGGGAGTTGCGGTGTCTCTAACAAGTAGATTCACTGCAAATACGAGGTCAGGTCTAGTGCAATTTGCAAGATACATAAGCACTCCAATGACGCTGAGATATGGAACGTCGGGTCCCAAATCTCTTCTCAATCATGCCTCGTCCTGAACGGATCTTTCTCTACGTCTAGAGATCGAACCACCATGGAGCTTTAGATGGATAGGATTTGTGGATATTGAATTTCTCCAATATTTTCTAGATATAGGCAGCTTGGTGTACCCTTATTCCCGAGGGAAGGTGCTAGAGTTGAAGACCAAAGAAAAATTTGGTTTTACCCAAACCCTTCATCTTAAATTACATCTTCAGTTGATTGCGTGCTTCATCAATATCTTATGTGTTGACAATGATATTTAGATCCTCGACATACACGAAAATGGTGCAAAATCCTAAAGAGGCCTTCTTGATGAAGACACATGGGCATTCAACATTGTTGAAGTAACCCTTCTGAAGAAGGAACTCAACAAGTCGGTTGTACCACATCTTCCCCGATTGTTTCAAGTCATATAAATACTTGTTAAGTTTTACACAGTACATGTTGTGTTTTGCACTTGCATTCGGGATAGAGGTTCCACCAGGGATCTTCACTTAAATGTCCGAATCTAGTGACCAATAAACATATGCGGTCACGACGTCCATCAACTACAGCGATAGACGATTTTGCATTTCCAAAAATATAAGATATCGGAAAGTGATACCACTTATAACTGGAGAATATGTTTCATTGAAATCAATGCCGTGTCTCTGCGTCAAACCGTGTGATACGAGCCTTGCTTTGTATCTCACCACCTCATTGTTCTCATTCTGTTTCCGGAGGAAACCCCATTTGAATCCCTCTAGCAAATATATGTAGCGTCGGACGTGCTCGTCCTCCTCCCTGATACGGCCACGTACCACCTCCTCGGGCGCCGACTCCCTCTCAACCGAGCATGGCCCACGTGACGGCCACCTAAGAAGATTCGGGTCGACTACGTCACCCGGATTCCTCACCAAGTTGCGTCTACCAGATGTTAGCATCTCCTAGTGCCAGCCCGCCGGAGCCCAGTCCGGACATCGCCCCTGGGGTCCATTAGGGATATCGTAGTGGAGAACAACTAACTAGAAACACAAGTATAACTAAAACTAATTCTAAAAAAAAATTGCACTACCACTAAGTCTATAGATGAAACACTAACACTAATGATACTAAAATTAAACTGGCACCAAAATTTTCAGAATAAATATAAATATTTACAATATCACATCGATATAATATGAAAGCATATTACATATATTACCCTAAGGGACTAAAATTAAACTAGTACTAAAATTAAACAAGTACTAAAATTAAACTAGTACTAAAATTTAAACTAGTACTAAAATTAAACTAGTACTAAAATTTAAACTAATACTAATACTAAATATTATCTAAACTGAACTAATACTTATACAAATAGTAAATCTTATCTTATCTAAACTAAACTAATTACAATACTAAATACACTAAAAATATAATATTAAACTACAATTAGAAAAATATAATACTAAATACACTAAACTAAAATACAATGCTAAGTACACTAAAAATACACTACTAGATACCGTAAACTAAACTAAAAATATTATCTTATCTAAACTAAAATACAATACTAAATACACTAAATACACTAAATATACTAAAAATATAATCACAATAAAAAACAATTTAAAGAAAAAATACACGGATGACGTCTGCAAGACGTCATGCTGAAGGCATGCGATAGGAGGCCACGTTCTCCGTCCGGAGAACTCACCGCCGGCGTTGGAAGACGTTGCTCCGGTTGCTCCTAGGAGAGGAGTGACGGCTCCGGTGGCTCCCAGAAGAGGAGAGGAGCGGCGGCTGAGCGTGCGCACGAAGAGGCTGCGACGACGGGGGAGTGCGGCGACGGAGGCGTGCGGCGTGCGGCAACAGAGGCGACGGTGGCGAGAACGACGGAGGAGCGGCGCACAATTTGGGCAGCCTGTCGGTGTCTCCTCTGCTATTAGCCTCCCGCGTGCGTGAAACTGCTAAGTCCCCGCGGTAGGGGAGGAAGGCGATTCATAACCCCCCCCCCCTTTAGTCCCGGCCCGTGGCACGAGCCGCGACTATAGGGGGTCTTTAGTCCTGCACCGTGCCACTGGCCGGGGCTAAAGGGGGTGGGGTTTCACTTTCGCGCGCAGACGAAACCCTTTAGTCCAGGCCTGTGCCACATGCTGGGACTAAAGGGTCAAAAAATTTCGTGCAAAACGGCGGAACGCCTACGACCAATTAGAGCGCACTGTTTGCTATGCCCCAGATCGATCATTTTTTAAATTTTAAAATAAAACCATATTGATCAAAAACTTCACAAATTCATAACTTCTATTCTCTAATTTCAAATTAGATGATTCCGTACTTTTTGAAATCTGCATAATTTGTATATTAATATAGGCCAATAATATTTTAATTTTGTAACGTGCATCCTGATATTTGTATATCTATTTAAATCACTATTTTGGGCATATCTTTTAATCTAAAAATCCTTTTTAGGGCAAATCCAATTTATATAGTTTTGTTTTTATGTCCCCTATCTAGTAGAAACAAAAGAAATTCATTGAAACAAACTGTGTCATGGATTTGATCATAACAACCGTAATTTGGCCCGAAACCCTGTATGTTCGGAGGAGATAGCTCACTTCTGTGAACACATTTCAACACAACCCTCTTATTCCAAAATTATTATTTTTGGTTCATACTAGGACATATATAATGACAACACGCGAAGTTCTTGCATCATTTTCTTCTGCGTCGTAGCCATGGCGATTCTTCATGATTTAACATGATATATACTTGGGTGAGTTCTCACTGTGAATGGCGTATTTCATGAAAAATATTATAATCTACCGACATGTTTGCCTTCTCATCTACTCCCACGATGATTCTTTTCCATGAAAGAACAATCTGGCGCTTTTGCTCATTGGACTATGTATTCGTTTGCTGATATATTTTTCTCGGTTTGATAGACATGTCCTTCACATGGAAAAGAAGAGCCACATCGTTGGCTAGCACGAATGGTTCGTCTATATATGCAAGATTGTTCAGATCGACTGTTCTCAATCCATACTTTGGTCTACATCTACCTGCCTCCTATCAGCTTGACCATTTGCACCAAAACAAAGGGACCTTAAAAGTATATCCATAATCAAATTCCAATATCTCCTCTATGCACCCATAATATGTGTCCTTCTGCCCATTGATGTCTTTTTCATCAAACAGACACCATTGTTTTGGTTGGTGCTTTTTTTTATCTTGGGGGATGGTGTAAAATATATCCCCATTTACCTCGTACCTTCGAAAGTACATATAGTCGAAGATCTTGACCTGGCCAACAAGTACAACTTATCTCCAACAGTTGTGTTATTCATGAGATGTGTCTGCAACCAACTGCTGAAAGTCGCCTCGTGTTTCCCTTTAATGCATGAGTCAGCCTTCCACGGGTTTTTGGAGCGTAGAATATTCTTGTTTCTCGATATATGGAGCCACCACGGTGTAATTGTGTAGAACCGTGTAGTGTGCTTGAGTTAAAGAATGCCCGTCTTACATACGGTTGCTTTCCTTCCTAGTGTGCCTTTTCCAGTCGGCCTACCCTTAGACCGAGATTCAGGAACACCAATCAGCTTAAGGTGAGGGAAAAATTCAACACAAAACTCAATGACCTCTTCTGTTACATAGCCCTTATGGATGCTTCCTTCTGGCCTAGCACGGTTGCGAACATGTTTCTTTAACGCTCCCATGAACCTCTCGAATGGGAACATATTGTGCACAAACAAGGGACCGAGAATTCTAAACTCTTCGAATAGGTAAACTAGGAACTACATCATAATATTGAAGAAGGATATCGGGAACAACAACTCGAAAGACACTAGACATTGGACCCCATCAATCTGTAACCCTGATAGACTTTCTTGATCAATTACCTTCTGAGAAATTGCATTGACGAATGCACATATCTTCATAATGGCCAGCCGGACTTTTTTTTAGTACAATTCCCCTCAATGCAGCTAGAAGAAATTGCGTCATAAGCACGTGGCAATCAGGAGACTTCACGTTCAGGATTTTTTTTCTCTTTCATATAAACTATTCCCTTTATATACGACAAAAAGCCATACGTGACCTTGATACTGAAAAGGACTTCAAAAAATATTTGCTTCTCTTCCTTGGTAAGAGCATAGCTAGCAAGCCCTTGAAACTGCCGTGGATGCATGTCATCTCATCCTTTATAATGTTCCTGGGCATCCCGTGCTTCCGGTGTATCTTTTGACTTCCCGTACAAGTCTAGAAAGCCTACAATATTCTCGCAAAGTTTTTTTGTCACGTGCATCACATTGATTCTAGAGCGGATCTCGTGGACTTTCCAATATGGTATCTCCCAAAATATAGATTTCTTCTTCCAGATGGGTGTGCGCTTATCAGTGTTGTTCAGAACAGGTTGGCTGCTAGGACCCTTTCCAAAGATTGCATTTAAATCTTTGACCATACCAAATACTTTATCACCAGTACGGAAGGCAGGATTCGTCCGGTTTTACGCCTTACCATCAAAATTCTTTCCTTTTTTCTTAAGGAATGCCTGGGCGGAAGAAAAGGAAGGTTATACGAGTACACATTCTTCCTACATTTATCCAGGTATATACTTTCTGTCTAATCCAAACAATGCGTACATGCATTATATACCTTGTTCGTCTATCCTAAAATTTACTAAGAGCAGGCCAATCATTGATGGTTACGAAAAGCAACGTTCGTAGGTCAAATGGCTCATAGGTTTGTGCTCATCCCACGGACTTACACCTAGTTTGGCGCACAACTGCATAAGTTCATCAACAAATGGCCTTAGGTACACATTAATGTTGCTTCGGGCCTTGAATGAGCACTGGCATCATAATGAACTTCCTCTTCATGCACAATCAAGGCCGAAGGTTGTAGATACATAGAGTCACAAGTCAGGTGCTATGACTGCAGTTCTGCTCCCAAAAAGGATTCATGCCATATGTACTTAGACCAAACCATAAGTTCATTGCATCATCTGCAAAGTCCTTGAAATCCATATCTATTTTTCTCCACTGCCGACCATTAGCGGGGTGCCTCAACTTGTCGTCTTTCTTACGGTCATCCACGTTCCATCGCAACAACTTGGAATGCTATTTGTTTTTTAACAGACGTTTCAACCATTATATTATAGGAGCATATCACATCACCTTGGCAGGAACCCACTTCCTGAGTGGCTCGCCCTCAACATCACCAGGGTCATATTTTCTAATCTTATATTATAGGAGCATATCGGGCATTTATCCATATTCTCGTACAGCTCACCGCGGTAGAGGATGCGGTCATTAGGGCATGCCTGTATGTTTTGAACGTCTAATCCTACAGGGCAGACAAGATTCTTTGCTTCATACGTGCTGGCAGACAATTTGTTCTTTCTTGGAAGCATGTTCTTCAGTAGTACCAGCAACTTTCCAAATGACGAGTCAATCACACCATTCTCTGCCTTCCACTTCAGCAATTCCAGTGTGCTACCCTGCTTCTTCGGGCCATCTTCGCAGGTTGGGTACAACAATTTTTTGTGGTCCTCCAACATCTGATCGAAATGCAACCTCTCCTTTTCTATGTCGCAGCCTCGCCTTGCATTAGAAATCACCCGACCAAGATTATCAGCGGGCTCATTTGGTGGCCGTTCGGCACCCTTTTCTTCTTCACTGTCTTCTTCATTTTCTTTCATTGATGTATCAGCGTATTCAAGGAACATAGATCCGTAGTCATCATCATCGTTCTCTTCTTCGTCACTGTCTTCCATCATAACCCATCTTTCTTCGTGCTTGGTCTAAACTTTATAGCCGGACATGAAACCGGACCGAAGCAGGTGGCTCTGAATGACTCTTGAGAAAGTGTGATCCTTCTCATTCCGACAGTCAAGACATGGACAAATCATAAAGCCATCCCGCTACTTATTTGCCTTGGCCTTAAGGAGAAAAGAATGCATGCCTTCTGTGTAAGCGGTAGAGTGGCGGTCATCGTACCATCCATCGTAGAACAATATATCAAACAGAACCACAATGCTAAAATTAGTACCGTGTGCTCTAAACGAGAACATAGGTGGTAACCTTTTAGGAATTGGAAATAAATAGGAGGAAGCTTAAGTGTGGCTCAGGCACCTCATATCATGTATGTATTGTGTGAAACGAAGTGGTATCTCTCTAACAAGAATTTCACCGAACACCTCTAGTGCATATGAAGAAAAAAAATTAGCACAAACCATACCACCTTCTACCAGGAAAAAAAAGAGAGAGTGGAGAGGGGCGGCCATATATAAATGCATGGCCCAATATTCCCCGTATGAGATACAAACTGTGACTAAAGGGGGGCAGAGGCCACAACGGGCCTCATACCCCTTTAGTCCAGGTTTGTATCTCAAATCGGGACTAAAGGGTGCTAACTGGCCAGGACTAAAGCTTCCGTGGCTGAGCCGTTTTGGGGCGATGTGTCCGGATCTTGAGTCCCGGCCTGGGCATGAGGGAAAAAAAGTGGGCACACCACGCCAAAAAGTGAGTGGCATGAGTATTGGAGAGGGCTGACATGTCAGTGTTTATAAAAAAGGAGAATTTTTTGATTCGAAGAAAAAAAGAATTCTACTAATTTTCATTTTCCATCTATTTGGTTAGTATTTCTTAAAGAAATTGAAATTATTAACTAAAGGAAAATATAGAAATAAATATACAACTTTCCATCTAGTGGGGGTCTTTTGCCCCGGATGGTGGTTCCAACCGGGGCCAAAGACCACCAGAGGACACGCCCTGCTCGTGCGGGCCTTTAGCCCCGGTCCGTGGCTCCAACGGGGCAAAAGACCCCCCGACCACCTCCCCTGCTCGCCGCGGTCCCACCGCTGCAGGCTTTTGCACCGGTTTGTGGCCGATCCGGGGCGAAAGGGGTGCTCGTCACCGAGCAAAATCCCTATTTTCCACTACTGTAGTCGCTTTTGTGCTCGCAAGTTGGTGTAACTAGATGATACCTCGCGCGTTGCTGCGGGATATGTAAAAGCATAAAATTAGAATAAATGTGATGAGACAAAAGAACTGAAATATGCTTAATTTAGTCTCTTTTAAACTACAAAACAAATATGTTTTATTAAAATGATCATAAGTTGCCTTTGATGAATTGGTTGTGTCACAGGAAGGAAAAAGCTACATTGAATTAGACCTATGTTACTTAATCACAACATTACAGAATTGTCTTTATATGAAAGCATAGAGTAGAAAATGTGGTATTCATCGTACGTTAAGAAGGGTTTCAGTTTTTTCTGTTCTGACACCTAGAAGAAATGAGCACCGCTTGATGTACGACGTCGTCATGTACGACAGTTGTCCGATGGTAATCTGTATGTTGCTTTGCAGCAGCTGCTCAACCAGCAACGCCGGATTGGCCTATCGTACAGCGATCGGAAAAAAAAGATCGTATGCAAAGCAATTTCGAGAAAAGAAATCATATAAATAACGTTGTGTACTATATATAATCAAATGATATAATGCCTCCACAAAAAGTAATCAAACACCATAATGTCTGTGGAAAATAATGAAGCATGTTCTATCAATCACCATGTGATCCAGTATAGTAGAGCGCATCCCCATGAATTCATTCCATATTTCATCAAGCCCACTTGCACACGGATATATGTTGTCATGAAGCTACCAATGATGCGTCACGACTGATCGATCGACGGTTTAAAAGAGAGAAGAAACCAAACATATTTTAAGGAGTACTCGGATCAACAACTCGAAGTAGAGGCACAACGTTGGGTATGACAACGGCAGCAACCCGTGGATCTGCAGTGGGAATATGTCGCATGTCGGTCGGAAGAGGCAGGGCAAGACTATGCATGAAAAACGCCGCAAGATCAGAGCAACATCGTGGATGTGAAATAGAGCTCGCGGTGGCTAGGCTGCCTGAGGCTTGGATGAAGGTGAATGTCTGCCGTCTGCTCACGGCGAGCCAGGGTATTTGAAGGAAAAAAATGACTGTTCGGCTAGCTCCACAACAGCTAGATTAATTCTTCAGTTTTAGGAACATTTATTGGAGGAAAGAGTAACGGGAATGTGAAAAGACTTTCTTTGCTTGTACGTGTAGCGTGGAAGTCTAGCACTGTGCCGCCGGTGCACGTTAAAGACACACTGAGATCTTGTAAAAGAAAAGACATGCATGATGCGATCGTAGGTGCTTTGCATGTGGACTTCAGGTTTAATCGCAGGTTAATGGGTTGACTGGAAGTGGATGGAAGGAGGCGTGGGGGTTATAAATGGCAAGATAAATGGGACGTAGAGAGATGTGTGGCCGCATGGATGGTTGTGCATGCTTAATGTTTTCTTGTCACTATAGTGTTACGACCCTCCCCTCTACGTCACCAACAACTACGCAAGGCCCACAAGCTACCGCACCAAGCAACGACCTGGGAGGAGACGGCCCACGGCGTGGCGCTCGACAGAGGAGGCCCAACTCCCGCTACTTGTGAATGGGCTTGGCAGCGAGGGACAAGCGTAGGCACGTCTATAAGTGTGGCGCAACAGGAGAGTGAACGGTGTGGAGAATTAGAACCCTAAACCCGACGGCGGCTCTCTTCCTCTCAGATCCCCTTCTTCTACTTCTAAAATCCCTTGATTCTGTATCCCTAGAACATCTGTATCGAAGAATCGAGGTTTAGTAGAGATTGGTTACATAACAAACTGGTATCAGAGCCAACGATTCCACCTACCAAAAATTTTCCCCACCACCGATCCCACGCCGATCTCTCGATCCTCGATCTGGCTGGCCGCTACCCTTCAATCATCCAGACAAGGAAGGCCAAGGCGACTGCGATGGAGGAGACGAACAAGTTACTGGCCGATCTGACGGCAGCGGTGTCGTCGATCAACTCGAAGCTATCCGAGGTCCACCCGGCGGTGTTGGAGTTGAGTGCCTGGAAGCCGGAGATCGAGCACGCCTTGGAAGGCCTGCGGACCGAGATGGGCGATCTGCGATTTCGCGTGGCGGAGGCCACCCGATCGCCGACCACGTCTCCCACGGGCAAGGCGCCAATCCTTCACCTCACGGCGGACGCGCCCCTCCTCTCGCCACCGCCCAACAGGATGGCGATGGTGGCTCCTGGTGCTACCACCAGTGGAGCAGGTGACGACGGTCACGGGCACAACGGCCGCCGCGACGTATCGATCCAGCGGGGTAACCGTACCGATGATCCTCGATCATCGGAGGAAGCCCCGGCCAAGGGTACGTATCCAAACCTTTGTGCTGGTTGCGATTCGTCCGAAAACTTTCACAGAGTCTCGCGTTTTCCCCATCCCCCGCGGGTCGATTTTCCCCTGTTCGATGGTGAAAACCCCCGAGCATGGCGACTCCGTTGTGAGGCCTATTTCGCGGTCTGTACTATGCACCCCGATACTTGGGTAAATTGTGCCGCGATGTACTTCACTGACGATGCGCTTGCTTGGCTCCAAGCCACAAATGCACACACACAATTCCAAGCTTGGAAAGAATTCGCAGATACCATTTGCTCTCAATTTGGTAGATCTGAGTTCCAATATCACCTTAGGCAGTTCAATAGGTTACAGCAAACAGGAACAGTAGTGGAATATGCTAGCAAATTCAATACCCTTATGCACAATTTAACGGCACACCACAACTCGTGGGAGCCGGCGTTTTTTGTCACACACTTTATCGATGGATTGCAAAAAGAAATACGCGCTGCTGTTGTTTTGCATCGACCTATCGATTTGGTTACTGCCGTGGATCTCGCCATTTTGCAGGAGGAAGTTCTTGAATCGTTTCGCAGCGATAATCGCAGAATGGAGTACTCGCATACCGCTCGATCAATTCCTCGCACCGCGATGCCTCTTCTGCCCCCACCCCCGGCACGTGGTATGGCGACCAAGGATCAGGGGCCACGGGGCGATGAACGCCGTCAGGCTCCACCCAAGGCCACCTCGCAAGATGAAAATATCAGGGCGCTGCGAGACTACCGCCGCGCAAAGGGGATCTGCTTCACGTGTGGCGAGCGATGGGGGCGTGACCACGCGTGCAGTCCCACAGTGCCACTGCACGTTGTCGAGGAGTTGATTGCAATGATCGAGCCAGTGAGGAAGAAGACCATCGTCTGTCGTCGCCAGTCAGAGGGCAGCAGAGTATATGCACATATCGTGTGCTGCTGCTGATGGGAGTCAGACCGCCAATACTATGCGGTTGCAAGGCTGGGTCCAGAACCAAGAAGTACTGATGTTGGTCGACTCGGGAAGCTCACACACATTCGTCAGTGCAGAGCTGGCAGAAAAACTACAGGGCAAGCGCCAGGCCACTCGCCCACTTAAAGTTCGAGTTGCTGATGGATGCACAATGTTTTGCGATGCTGAGATAGTGGACTGCATGTGGAGTGTGCAGGGGCAGAGATTCACCAGTACTTTCAAGATTCTACCACTCAGTTCGTATGATGTGATATTAGGGTATGATTGGTTGACCACCACAGTCCAATGAGAGTCGATTGGCAGCAACAACTGATGAGCTTCCAGGTGGGCAAGGACATGGTCACATTGCATGGGGTTCAGACTGACCTTACCCAATGTCCTCAGGTTTCTCATGAACAATTGCAGAATTTGTTCCATCAATCAAGAATTTCTCGGTGGTGCAATTGTGTTTGGTCAGACCAGATACTGAGAAGAACAAGCAACAGGTACCTGCAGCAGCAACACCTCTGTTAACTGAATATGAGTTGCTATTTCAAGAGCCCACTGAATTACCACCTGCGCGCAATTTCGACCACTCAATTCCACTGCTACCTGGGGCCAGACCAGTCAACCTGCGTCCATACCGTACAGTCCAGCGCAAAAGGATGAAATTGAGAGACAAATTGCCCAAATGCTGGAACAGGGCATTATCCAGTTGAGTACTAGCCCATATGCCTCCCCGGTGATTCTGGTGCTAAAAAAGGACCTAACCTGGCGTTTTGTGTGGATTTCCGGCAGCTCAATGCAATTACCGTGAAGAACCGTTACCCCCTGCCAGTTATCGACGAACTATTGGATGAACTGACCGGTGCCTGCCTGTTCTCGAGTCTGGATTTACGAGCTGGTTACCACCAAATCCGGATGCAACCTGAGGATGAACACAAAACTGCTTTCAAGACCCACGTGGCCATTATGAGTTCCGTGTTATGGCGTATGGACTCACTGGAGCACCTGCTACTTTCCAAAACTTGATGAACACCATTCTGCAACCGTTGCTGCGAAAGGGAGTGCTGGTATTCATCGACGACATACTCATATATAGCACGACAGAAGAGCAACAACTGGCCCTACTGAGACAGGTCTTTGACATCTTGCAGCTTCACCAGCTTAAGATCAAACTCAGCAAATGCACATTCTTGCAGAGCAGTCTGACATACCTGGGACACGAAGCGCGGAAGGGGTGCGTACTGACCCTAAGAATATTCGAGCAGTCGAACAATGGCCAGTGCCTGAAAATGTCAAAGCAGTAAGGGGTTTTCTGGGATTAGCAGGGTACTATCGCAAGTTCGTGCGCAACTTTGGCATCATCCGTCGTCCTCTGACGGATCTATTAAAGAAAAATACAGTGTTTCGTTGGACTGAATTGGAACAGGAAGCTTTCGCAGCTCTCAAAAAAGCACTCATCACAGCTCCAGTGTTAGCTCTGCCCAATTTCGAACTGCCTTTTGAAATCGAAACTGATGCATCAGACCGTGGAGTGGGGGCTGTTCTCATGCAAGCCAGCCATCCTCTTGCCTTTCTCAGCAAGACTCTTGGACCTCGTACCAGTGCGTTGTCCACCTACGATAAGGAAGCGTTGGCCATTGTAATGGCAGTCGATCACTGGCGCGCATACCTGTAGTCAGCAGAGTTCCTGATACACACAGACCAAAGAGCCTTATCCATCTGGAGGAGCAACGTATCGCGACCCCTTGGCAGCAGAAGGTTATGATCAAGCTGTTGGGTTTGCGCTATTTCCTGTACAAAAAAGGGCTAGAAAACAAAGCAGCTGACGCCCTATCTCGATGCCCGCAACCAGCGTCAGGGGCTGTGGCGGCAGTTTCAGTCTGCTTACCCAGCTTGCTGGAAGAAGTTCAGCAGGGGTATCGTGCAGATCCTCACGCGCAGAAATTACTGGCTCAACTCGCTGTCAGTCCAGCGTCAGAAGTGCACGGATACAAGTTAGATGATGGGGTTCTCAAGATCAAAGGACGTGTTTGGGTGGGCTGCAATCTTCCAGTACAACTCAAAATCCTAGCAGCGTTGCACACCAGTGCAGTGGGGGGCCATTCTGGTTATGGCGTCACTTACAGAAGAGTGAGAACGCTGTTCGCGTGGCCTGGAATGAAGAACCAAGTGAGAGCATACGTGGACGAATGCTCCGTTTGCAAGCAAGCCAAGCCAGAACGTGTTCGTTACCCCCAGGCTTGCTCGAGCCCTTGCCAGTTCCCCCTCATGTCTGGCACACGGTGACAATGGATTTCGTAGAAGGACTGCCAAAATCATCAGGGTATTCTTGCATTCTGGTAGTGGTTGACAAACTGTCTCGATACGCCCATTTCATTCCATTGGCACACCCGTTCACTGCCTTCTCTGTGGCTACAGCGTACTTCACCAATGTGTACAAGTTACATGGTCTGCCGGCGGCAATCGTTTCTGATCGAGACAAGATCTTCACAAGCACTCTCTGGAGGGAATTATTCAGATTATCTCACACCGAATTATGTATGAGCTCCGCCTATCATCCGCAAACGGACGGACAGACCGAACGGGTGAACCAGTGTCTGGAGACCTTTCTCCGGTGCTTTGCGCACTCGTGTCCAGCCAAGTGGCACAATTGGCTGCACCTAGCTGAGTTTTGGTATAACACTGCTCCACATGCTACTCTGGCAAGACACCATTCGAGGTGCTTTACGGCCACGCACCACGACACTTTGGCATTGTCGATCCGGCAGCATGCGCTACACCAGAGCTATCAGACTGGCTACAGGAAAGGGAAGAGACAATGGACCTGCTGAAGCAACATTTGGTCAGAGCTCAACAGCAGATGAAGCAGACCGCGGATAAGCGGCGTATTGAACGCATCTTTGCCGTTGGAGATTGGGTGTTCCTCAAAATACAGCCTTACATCCAAACCACCCTGGCGACTCGCTCTAACCCTAAACTTGCATTCCGTTACTTTGGTCCGTTTCAGGTGTTGCAGCGAGTGGGAGGAACCTCTTACAGACTGGACCTACCGGACACATGTCGCATTCACCCCGTCATCCATGTGTCGCAGCTGCGCCGTGCAGTCCCGCCTTCGGCCAAAGTCTTCCCCGACCTCCCAGTTGCCCCCACGGCACCACCAGAACCAGTGAAGATCCTTGACACCAAGCCGTACCAGCGGGGCAGCGACAATCGGGTGCAGGTGTTGGTCCAGTGGCGCGATCAACCGTCATCTCTCGCGACGTGGGAAGACCGGAGCGAGCTGCTTCATCGCTTTCCTCAAGCTCCAACTTGGGGTCAAGCTGGTTCTCAACCGGGGGGGACTGTTACGAACCTCCCCTCTACGTCACCAACAACTACGCAAGGCCCACAAGCTACCGCACCAAGCAACGACCTGGGAGGAGACGGCCCACGGCGTGGCGCTCGACAGAGGAGGCCCAACTCCCGCTACTTGTGAATGGGCTTGGCAGCGAGGGACAAGCGTAGGCACGTCTATAAGTGTGGCGCAACAGGAGAGTGAACGGTGTGGAGAATTAGAACCCTAGACCCGACGGCGGCTCTCTTCCTCTCAGATCCCCTTCTTCTACTTCTAAAATTCCTTGATTCTGTATCCCTAGAACATTTGTGTCGAAGAATCGAGGTTTAGTAGAGATTGGGTACATAACATATAATTAATGTGTTGTAATTGGCATGGAGTGGCATTCCTTGTGTAATTTCATTGAAGTATGACAGGACCACCACAAAAACTTAATGGTAAAGATTATTTGGAAATTAAACTTGATTACGAGTAGGCATCTATAATCTATAATCTATATCTATAATCTATAATACCTAAATGGGAGCAACCCACTAACTCTACTTCTCTCAACATGCAAGATCTCCACCTCATCAATCATCTCTAACTAATCCTAACATGCCACCTAAGCAAATGTGCCCAACTATAAGTGAGAGCCCAATCCATCCCAAAAGCCCGGACTGAAAGGAGGAGGGATGCTCTCCCTTATAGCTGGGTGTGGCCTCCTCACAGGTCAACAGAGGGGTCTCCTAACATCCCATCCCCCTAGGGTGAGGTGGGACTAAACTTGAGCAGTTTAACCGGTCAAGAGAGGGGTCTCCTAACATCCCACCCCCAGGAAGCCCCCTAGGCAGGCATGGCAATGCTGGCTCTGATACCAAATGTCAGCGTCCACTCAAATCCAGCCCAGCACTCGGTCTACTTTCAGACGTTTACGCGCACACGGCCCAACTATAAGTTAGAGCCCAATCCATCCCAAAAGCCCGGACTGAAAGGAGGAGGGATGCTCTCCCTTATAAGCTGGGTGTGGCCTCCTCCCATAGGCGAGGTGGGACTAAACTTGAGCAGCTTAACCGGTCAACAGAGGGGTCTCCTAACATTATATTGTTAATGTCAGCGCCGTACATGTCAAAATCTTGTAAACCTCATCCTGTACATCCTCGTGTGTACGTGGATGGGCCAAGCCTGGAGAAATTGGCCAGTCTCCCCCGTCGCGCCGTGGTCAGCCCCCGTGGCCACCTCCAACGCATCCAATCCGCTAGAAATCAGTCCGTTCCTTCGTAGCCGCCGCGAACCCTAACGCCGCCATGGCGCCATGCCTTCCTCGTGCATGGCCCCTGTGATCCTAGCAGCAGCCCAGCCGCACTTCCCCTCTAGAGCCGGCCATGTGCAAATGTAGGGATTGATCTTGGCGTGGGAAGACGACTTGGTCGCCGCCGTCGGAGATGGTGGCGACGGGGATAAGGACGAAGATCTCGCCGTCCCATACCGCGTTGACTCCCCTCCCCACCGCAGCCCCCTCTCTCCCCCGACGCGACGCGCCACACCAGACGCCACTCCCCGTTCTGATCTGTGCCACTGCAACTTCCCCATGGCGTCGGACATCCCTACTTCGTCCATGCTCTCTCTCCATCATTTTCTTCTCACCTCACGACGGACCATCTTGCTGCCTGCGTCGGACGGATGTCGCCTGTGCCTATGTGCTAGTGTGTGTTTGCGTGTGGTGATCTCTATGGGCAGATGAAGCAAGCGGTTGCAGCCTGAGGAAGCCTGTGGCTTCTGGCAATAGCACGATTAGTAGCTCCATTTATTTTATTTAATTAGTCTGGATTACCTAGCAGCGCGTTTATATTTGTTTGTCGTGCAGTAGTACGAAGATACGGGAGCATCGTGCTTCATGGTAGCACATTTGCCATTTGCCTGTGATTTCTACCCAAAGCTGACATTATTTTGCCCCTAAATTCCAATCACGTTGAGGAAGTCAGAGATTTTATGGACTGCAGGCACTGGCCCGACTATGCCCATAATGTCGTTGTCAGCTTGTCACGGACCTGTTTTTAGGGATGATGTTGTTGCTCAAGTCAGAAGTACAATTCTCCAATAACCAGGTACATCCCTCCATCCTTTTCCTCGTGGTTAGATGTGTTGTGACCTTTGATTACAGTGCAATCTTTGGATTTGTAATTCATTGTGGATAGTTTATTGGGCTAATGCTATTTGGACTAATGGTGACATGGTGTGCCATTAAAATTTATGGATTGGGTGGAGTGTACCTTACAATTTAACATCACTAAGAAGGTTATCATTCGGTGAAATGGATGGTTTTGCATCTATTCATATGATGACGAGTTAGTTTGTACTTTTGCAGAGAGAGGGAGGAGACGGGCCGCCGGTGGCTCCGCTGGTGCCGAATTGATGGTAAGGCGTTCTGGTTCCTTAAATGAGTTCGACAAACATGGGTTATTGTTATGGTTGCTAGGGTTTGAGCGGGAGAGAGAGAGCTGCGAGGGCGCGGGAGAGCCGGCCGTGGGGATCCTTTCCCACGGCCGGGCAAGATGGGAACGATTTTCCTTCTTAATTCTTGCTTGATTAGATTGATACATCTCCTCTCCATATATAGAGAGGTTTACTTGACTCCTGCGCAAGACTTACTTGACCCCTAAGCAAACCCTAAGACTAACGGGCCAGGCCCATCACGTCCTCTAACACTAACCCCACCTGGACATGCAGCTCGTCCTCGAGCTGCAACCTAATGATGATTCGACCCCACATAAACCGAACGCCTAAAAAACAAGCCTTTTACATCTCGGCCTATTATATTGACCTGAAATAAGCTAACCCGAATGAGACTTCGACTCTTTATTTTTTGACTCCGAATGATAAGGCGAGAATCCTCCGCGCGCCGAACTTCGGTGACACCATGTCTTCTCCCCGCCGGCTGACTGTTGATGTCGTAGACTTGGAGGGCGCCGCCCGTGGGGGAAACCACATGCCCAAGCTCCGCCACGCAGCGGACAAGATCGAGGTCCGTGGCACCGCGAAGCGCAACTTGGAGGAGCTGCAGCTGCAAATCACGCATCTCCCGCACATGTCGGCGCGCTAGGAGGCCGCGCGCAGCCGCCTGTAGCCTCACCGCCGCTGACATGTGGTCTGTAGCGATCTAAGCCGGGCGCGGTGACTGCGACGGCTGGAACTTGATCAGTTGGATGGGATTGTCATGGGACGGCGGTGGCACTGCTGGGACCGAGGTCGTCGCAGTCCCGTCGTAGGGCATCCCATGCTGGAACGTGATGACCCGCGCCGTGGTCGCGGCCGAGGGCGACGGCGGCGGCCCTGCGGGGGTCGGCGCCGGTGTTGTGACCATGGAGGACCCCCCGTGGAATGGCGCACCGTCGGGAGCGGCGTAAGTACCGGCAAAGCGGGAGGGCCCGCCGTACTGTTGGGGTGGCGCCGGTGGTGACTGGATGTGCGGCGGCGCCCAAGCTGCCGTATAGATCGGCCCAGAGACGGACAGCGGCAGTGGGGGTTGCAGCAGCCTGGCGTCGAGTGGCTCCGTCCGCTGCAGGAGCACGGCGATGACGTGCTTGATGTCGGAGACCGACTCGGTCAGGTCACGGAGGCGTGTGGAGAGCTCCTGGGTCGAGAGGATGGGGGCCGCAGACGCCGGCGGCGGCGCCATGGTGGTGGGCGCGCCCGACGAGGCGATCGCGCCGGAGGCGGTGGACAGTCCCGAAGACATCACAAGAGGGCTCTGATACCAAATGTTATGGTTGCTAGGGTTTGAGCGGGAGAGAGAGAGCTGTGAGGGCGCGGGAAAGCCGGCCGTGGGGATCCTTTCCCACGGCCGGGCAAGATGGGAAGGGTTTTCCTTCTTAATTCTTGCTTGATTAGATTGATACATCTCCTCTCCATATATAGAGAGGTCTACTTACTCCTACGCAAGACTTACTTGACCCCTAAGCAAACCCTAAGACTAACGGGGCAGGCCCATCACGTACTCTAACAGTTATTGTCTTTGCTAACATGTGCAGTGTCCGTTAAGAAATACCTCTATCGTGTTGTTATAAAAATATTTTTCTATAAGGATGGATATATATTTTAAAAACTACAGTCTGTTGTGATTGCTAGGGACTGCAAATTGTGATTCCAATTCGTTCATTTGAACCTCTATGGCCTATATGTATGGTGCTTAATCTTTCTGGCCTGCCGACTAGAGGCTTAAACCTTCCTCCTTTTAATTCTAAAACATGCCTATGTGTTGCTAATTGAACTCAATGATTGATGCAAAGGCTGAAGTATTGACATCGAATAGTCATCACAATGCTGAATTTGATACTCACTTGATTGATGCAAAACCGTGTTCACGTTTCTACTCTGCTAGCTGAAACCAGGATAGATAATATATTTTTCTCAGTTTTTATGTTACAGTTACACTCACGACATTAAACCTTCTACATGTAGGTGGATAGGGATAAAGCAAGATATTTCCTTGTTCCTTTGCTAGGTGCACTTGCCTTAGTAGGATTGTTCCGCAGTCAATGCTTGGCCTTTTGTTATTATAATTATCTTCTTGGATGCGTCGGTTCTTCTAAGCAACAATAGAGGCAATTGGATGTGCCACTCGTAGGGTGCATTTTTTGGGAGGTATACCCCTGTTGTTTTTAAAGACGAGCGTTGTTTTCCTTGCGCTTCTATGTCTTCTATGGTGATTAATCATGCTTTTTTTTGCAGCACTACATAAAATTTACTGAGGTGGAAAAGAACCGGAAATTAAACGATCTCTTGGATGCTCTTGATTTAAACCAAGTTGTGATACATAATATTGAATGAGGCGGAGAAGAACCGGAGAAGTCCTACATTACGAAGTGCAAGACGGTTTCAGTTCTTGAGCTTTTATTTCATATTCAGGTGCCCTTCATTCAACAAGGAATACTACTATGAAATCCAGTTCTTGTGTGGCAGCTTTATCAATTCTCAGAGGTTGATTCCAAATCATCTAAAGTGCCTACTGGTATATATATATGGAACACCAATAACTGAGGAAACTTCTTGCAATAGTGGTGATTTTGTAATGGTAGAATAGGCGAGCGTGATGAATCTATAAATTTTAGTGTTCTCCCAGTTATTTTAGTGTACAATCTATAAATTTTATTTTTCTCCTATGGTAATATGGTAATAGCAACACCCAAGTATATATGACACAGTACCCTAACAAAGTTGATCGAATACATTCGTCCACAATTACACAGAGTTATCTTTATCACCTTGGAGATACACATGGAAAATTTATTGTACATTGCTTTTCATCTCATTAAAATTTTCATTACAAGAATTCAATATTACACACTTTATTCTTGACCTGAACAAATAAGAGACAAATCGTTGCTACATAAATCAACCAACTTAACAGTTGGGTAAAAAGAGGCTCAAGCCTTCATAATCCCGGCCAATATGCAACCAAAAGAACTAAAGTTTGGAATATTTTTCCAAAAGATGAGAAGGACAAAACAAAGATTTATATTGAAACATCCCCTACAATCAATGTATATGAAATCACAACCGACTATAGCATTGTATGTTCAGCGTGTTTAACAATTGTGCCAGTTAAAATGTTGCATGCCATTCACTCTAAAATGGCAAAGCACTACATTCTGGTAAAATAATTCTCTGAGTGTTTTTCGAAAACAACTGACTAAAGCGTTTTATGCAAGATTGTTATCTAAGAAACAATTCAGTGTCAGTTCCTATAATATGCAACCAAGAGAAGAACATCCAGCAGCTCACTTAACTTATCCAATGCCTCCAAGTGCATCTACTGCACAGCTGTGGTAATAATATTTTCTTAAGTCATTTATGTAATACACCTTTTATTTTCATTACATATTGAACTTGGAAAACAAAGATGCATTGAGTAACTTGTAAATATTATCTGCAATTGCAAGCAACACCAATTCATACTTCTTTGTCGTCCAGATAAGCTACATGAGCCTGGTTGTAAGATCCCCATTCGTTTTGGAGTAAAATAGCAGCATCATATTTACACAACTTTCAGATCAAGAAAAGAGAACAACCAGCAAAGCAAAGTATCAAGGAAGCCAAGGATAATCTGCATATCTTCCACTATCACCAATTAATATAGGACAATCACTTCACATCCATTTACGAAAAACATGATTAATCAAGGATGAAGCTGACACTCACCTTGCGGCTAAAATCACTGCCACAAGTCAGAACTTACTGCATATATTATACACTCTAGTAAAACGGAAAAGCCGTACATTCTTGTAAAATAATTTTGCCAGTTAAAATGTTGTATTCCCTTCACTCTAAATGGCAAACCTGTACATTCTGGTAAAATAATTCCTGAGCGTTATTCCAAAACAACTTACTATAGCATTTTATGTACCATAGTTTTATCAACATCAGTTCGGTGTCGGTTCTTATATTGTGTAAGCCGCCGTTATGTGTACTACTGTGATTTTCCACTCACAGCAGTTTGCATGATCTGCAGATAATTTCGGCACAGGGGGAAAACACCCAACAGCTCACGGTGTTTAACTTATTATCCAAAGCCCCCCAGTACATATACTGCACGGCCTATGTAGTAATATTTTCTCAAGTCATTTGCAACCATCCTTTTATTTCCGTTCCATATTTAATTTGAAAAAAAAATGCATTGAGTAAATTGTATTTATGACCTGCAGTTCCAAGCAGCACCGAAGTCTATACTTCAGACACATTGGCTTTGAATGGGAAATCGAGAGAGAAAAATAAAGGGCTCTGAATGTTAAGCATAATTAACCAAGCCTTTGTCTGGTGCTTTATGTCCAGGTATCTTGCCGAAGCCATGCCATTTAGATACCCAAGCTGCCATAGTGTCCATATTATCTCATGATATGATCAAGTATATTGTGGATGCAACTGCTCGAGAACAACGTGAAAAACATCGAGTGAACCAGAGAGTGACTCGTTTTCCTTTTTGTCTCTAGCTTGCTTACACATCTAAATTGGACATGCAAAATGACATGATCTAGACAATATATAAAACAAATTAAGCTACCTGGTATCCACCATTATGTTATCCAACTATTGGTTTGAGCAAAATATAATGAGCAACCCGGACAACTGATTGTCTTCTCTGAACCAGGCTTGGTAAGGCCACACATAGCATGGTTTATTAAAACCTGCTAGTTTAAGACTATACATGGGGAACAGATGATGCATGCACAGGTTTAACCCGTGTGCAGCTAAAAGCCTTAAATTGTTCCATATGAATCATAGTAGCTGGTAGTATTGAATTGTACTGTGGAATCAAGTTTTAGGGATTGTCACTCAAGTTAGCACCGGAGGTCTTGTAAGTTTACAACGGATCATAATTTGCACTATCGTTATTGATCAAATTCCGACCAAAGATGGAATATATATCCTAAAGAATAGCAACGAATTACATGCATGTATAATTTCACTCAAAGGTAGAGCAGTAGTTGAAATAACTACTACAGGTCTGAAAATTCATTGTTCCTTTACCTTCAGGCTACCCTTCTGCCTCTCTTCCCCTCCCGGCTACCCTTCCCCCTCCCCTCCTGAAGAGAAAGCAATGGAGCCGAGTCAGAGCTGACGACGGTTCCCTCACCGCCTCACCATGATCGATCGTCGAGGAGGCGCCTGAGGCGGCACGGCAGTGGCACCACAGTCAGGATGAATTGCGTGGATCAGAAGTATCTAGAGAAGATGCAGGACAGATGGGGCCACGAGTGGAGAGGAGTCGACGGCGGCAGCGGCGTCGCGTGGGGTAGGTGTCATCGCGGATCGGCCGGTGTCTCATCGAACGGCCGTGTCGTGTGTAGGAGGAGCCGGGGAAGGGGAGTCGCCTGGATAACAATTGGCGATGGAAGTCTGGATCGTGTGATACAGTTTATTTTTCCCTTCCCATCCGCGTGAGATTTTGGCTAGTTAGAACGGATGGATGTAGCCCGTTTGTGATGCATGTATATGAATGGTCCAGATCTAATTTTCCCAAAGTTTGCTCTTTTATAAGTAGTGGAGATGAAGATAGTGCAAAAATCTCTTCTTCATCAAAGTCCAATGCATGTCAATTGGCTCTTCCCCGCAGCAATAAGCCCTCAAAACGTGCAGCAGAGAGAGGCTCTCAAAATGCATGTCAATCAGTCGACCGTGAGGCGTCTTCACAAGGGGCGACTTGTAGAGCCATCTTATCTCACTGCTCCATATTTTAGACATCTTGCTTCTCCCCATTTCCCAATGCCTCCTCTTCCTACAAACACTATATACCACTGATATGGTAGTGGTCAGATCGTTGTTTCAACTCACATGTGAATGGTTTCCTCTGCACAAGAGCTAGCTTGTGAGCTATATGTAGGTGTGGACTATATATCACGCAACATCGCGTGAGGACACGCTAGATGCACGAGATCTATTTAATGAATTTACTAGTGTGGCATGCATATATTTCAGTGTATCTTATTAATCATTTTGTAAATCTAAGCTGGTAGAAGGATAAGTTAGAAAAGATCTGTTCCAAGTTTAAATTTTAAAAGTAAACATACACCTTTTATTACTGTCTTTACAGAAGTAATAACTTGAGTAGTACCAACCAACTTTATCATGGTTCATTTTAAAAGCCTATTGTACTCAACCCTGAAAAGGTATTTTGTTGTTTGGATTTCATTAAAAAAATTGTTGCCAATGATGAAAATCATGACTCCCTTAATTTAACTTCTAAGCAGCAACATGGTTTTTTGTGATCCTAGGAGTGGAGACTAACAAGTTTATATATTAGCACTTCCACAAAACTGGTTTGCATAATCAGGGATGATCGCGGAATATTGTTCGCACAAATTTTGATGTTGCTTAGATGGCATGGGATCCAAGAAGAACCACGGGTCTATCCTTAGATATTAAATTAATCAGAGAAGATAACATGGGACGAGAATTTCTAGACATTGTTTCGAAGTCAAAAGAAGTGTTTAATTAGTCGGAATTGATGCACCTCTTCTCCTTGTGCATACACAAAATAAATTGACATCGATGATGTGGGGCTAAGAAGTTATTCTTAAATTTCGCAGGTATTTAAGCAAGATGAAACAAATCCACGAATACTCAGAACCGATGGACTATAATTAGAACCCTAGATAAACACCGGCAAACACAACAGATACCCACATCATATGGATCTTGATCATGTTAGGTAGCTCAAAAGACCTTTGTATTGAAGAACATGGATAAGAGATAGCCATCTAGATAATCCTATGAAACTGTCGTTCAAGGATTAACTACTCATGCATCATCATAGATTCCATCATTGCAGTAGACATGCCTCCGGCAGGATGTCGGAATAGGATTAAATAAAACCCCAAATTAGGGTTCTTAGGAAGTGGGTGGTTCAACCTATAGTCTCAATTGTGAGAAGGGAAGAGATAAAAAGTTTAGAATAAAACTGACTTGTGATCTAATTCCGAAGATCTCGCCACCATCAACTCAATTGTTAAAAAAGGAAGACATAATAAAACATTTAAATGTATTGAACCAAAAGTAAATCTTTCAGTTCACATTGAGTCAGAGATTCCAAAGCCTAGCCAATCCGCATGGGTTTGGTCTGTGGATGTTACCAAAACCTTATGGTATTCGGTTCGAGCTGACGTTCTTTTCTTTGCCGAGCCGACGTTCTTTTCTTTCCCGGGGTGAACTGGATCCTAAAGAGCGAACAAAAGTCAAAATTCCCGGCCGCCACAAAATAATACCGAAGGCCATGCCGCATGGCAGGTCGGCCGCCGCACCTCCATACCCTAGCTCGGCCCACGAGTTCCCCTGTGACACCATATACACCCTCCAGCGCCTCGACCTCGCCGTCTCCGTCGCCGCCGCCCAGGATGCTCCCGTGGAAACGCCATGGCCTCTCCAGTCTGAGGTCCCCGTGCCTGAGCTGCCGGCGATGGAAGATTCTTCATTTGGGAGCCCCGTGGCGGGTGGGGAACAGGGGGAAGAGGGCTGGAGGAGAAGCCTGCTGGAGTTGGCGGGGATTGGTCGTGCGAAGGTGGATCTAACCGAGGAGGAGGTGCGAGCGCACGATCGGAGGCAGGAGGACGAGGTTACGCGTTGTCCCCTCTCTCTCTCCTCCCTGGGTAGATTGTGATTCCTGAACTGTCATATGTACCAAAGACAACTTGATTAAAAGAAATTGGATCAGATCGAAGAGATGTGTTTTCTGCGATACAGATGAGTCTGTAGAATATTTGTTTATATCTTGTCTTTTTGTTAGAGATATTTGGCGCCTCATTCACTTTACTTTTAGCATTTATGCTTCGACTAGCATTACGAATATGTTCGGTAGTTGGTTAAATGATATGATAAGAAAAGAAAGGCTCGAATTCGTATTGGAGCTGCTGCTTTTCTTTGGAGTATCTGGAATTATCGTAACGATGTTGTTTTTAACAAGCAAAACAATGTTCACTTCTTGCAGGTTGTAAACAAGGCGGTCTATTTTATTCAGATGTAGTCGTTTCGATCAGCGAGAACTTATGGATACCGGCTGTGCCCGGCTAATGGCGGTCGTGCGGGCTATTTACAGCCAGGCTGGGTGATTTCGTTCTAGACGATTAGATGCATAAGTTCTTTCTTTTTGAGTGGCTTATTTTTGTGGCTACATTAAGCTACTCCTGATTTGTATTTTTCTCAAACCTAGATACTCTTTTTATTCTTTAATAAAATCCGGTTGTGTGCATCGTCCTCATGCAGAGGCCGGGACGCATGCTCCCATTTCTAGAAAAAAAATATGGGAATAACACAACACACTATTTCTGCTTCGAAATTGTCCATCAAAGACGCTGAAAAACACACACACACCCGGGCAATTTTTCTACACGCGAAATAGGGAAATAATAACAAGAGGAGATGTACTTCGCAAAGACGTTGCCTGCATTGTGGAGGCCGAGCAGGGACTAGGAAAAGGCGCCACCCACATTGTGGAGGCCGCGCAGGGGCCAACAAAGGGAGTAGCGTTAGAGAGGAGCCAGTGCCTGCAACTGTTCGGTTTCGCCATGGCTGAGAGCAGGAAAAAGGGGGACAAGGATAGCTATGCCGGGTCGAGCTGTTTGGGCTACTAGGTTATTTTTGGCATAACCGAATAACTGACGAAAGTCCAATTTACATTTGAAGGAGTGGTAATTTGGCATTAAAACCTATTTTCCGGTGTTATTTTGTCAACATGGGTTTTTCTAAATGTATTTTGGATTTCCTGGTTTCCACGATTATGTGGTTTGTCTCATCGTTATACTATATGGTAAGTAGTACAAAAAGGTATAGTGGCAATAAACTCAAACTTCTACAATTGTGTGGTTTGTGTCATAGTTATATTACGTGTCAAGTGGTACAAAAATGGAGTCTTCATATGCTAATGTTTGTTCAAAAAGGAAGTCTTCGGATTCTAACTATCAAGTACTAGTATGGAAGGCAATTTTTCAGACGTACTTAATCGTTAGATGTTATCTTGTTTTTACTTAGACTATGCATGTATTATCACCTATCTCAGTCTGATTGAATCAATCCCTAGATATGTGTGCTGGAAGCAATTTGCGCCGACAATGTAGTCATGTTAATAGAAAGGAGGGCCTATATCCCTCACTGATCAATTTTCAGGTCACATTCTTACCTGTAAGGGTAGGAGTACTTAAATCTGTTGTCATTATAGGTTCATGTGAATGTTGAGATCCCAGATGGTATAGATGTATCGGCGAGGCTCACTTTCCGGTTGGAGCACTAAATTATAAGAAAGTACAAGATGGTGATGCTAGTGACGATGATCTTTTTTACAAGTTTAGAGTCAGAGCATTTACCTCTAATCCTGCTAACATGTCACCAGCCTTCGTCGTACCCTAGCCATCAAAAACACCATTTCACCGTGTCCACCGAATGGCTGAACAATGGGATGATTTCGTCATAAAGTCACATGCTAGATATGACTTGGAAAGAGCAGCACGCACTACGGGAGACGAGTTCTTTACCGTGTGCTCTATTCTTTGCCGTGTGCACTCCATCGGGCACACGACATAGATTTTCTTTGCCGTGTGCCGCACACGGTAAAGATGAACACACGGTTTAGTACAGAAAACGGCACACGGCAAAGAAAGGTACACGGCAAAAATCACGAAAAACACACGGCAAAGAAAGCGCACGACAAAGATTACAGCCACGTGGCCATTCTGTTGCGGGGCAGAACGGAACTGTCACATCAGTTCTTTGCCGTGTGCATGCACAGAGCAAAGATATGTCCTTTACCGTGTGCATGCACAAAAACTGACATCAAATCCCCCGTTTCTGGCCCAGATTCAGTTCTTTGTCGTGTGCATGCACACGGTAAAGGACTTTTTTTTTAGTTTTTTCTTCCAGCATAGATTGTTAAATTTATAATTACGAAATTTAATTTTATTTATCAATTTATAATAAATCCCCTTGTTTATCCTAACACAAGCATGCAACTAGTTTGACATTTCTACCCCCTTTCTACGCCGTTACCGCGTGTTTCCGTATAAGTCGAGTATTTCTCCAGCGGGTCTAGGGTTTCACCGGAGGTGGGCTACGGAGCGTCTAGATACCAACACAAGCTACAGGGTTCCATACCATCTTAGTATAGGTGTGTTGTGTGCTTTGGATAGCAAATATTTCACTCTGGGCTGTGGGCCGCTTCACCGGCATCCACTTCTCTCTCGTGAGTTTACACTCGCTTATGGGGTGAAACTCCCGTATCGGACGGAACATCGTGAATCTTCCGAAGAGTTGTGTTCTACCTTGTTGTTTTGGGTTGCTATGGCCTACTATAACACAACTAAGCAACTATTTACACATTGCTACCCCCTTTTCGATGCCGTTACCGTGTTTCCGTATAAGTCTGGTATTTCTCCAACGGTCTAGGGTTTCACCGGAGGGGGGCTACGGAGCGTCTGGATCCCAACACAAGTTAGGGGGTTCCATACCATGTTTGTATATGTGTATTATGTGCTTTGTATGGAAAATATTGCACTCCGGGGTGTGGGCCGCTTCACGGGCATCCACTTCTCTCTCGTGAGTTTACACACGCTTATAGGGTGAAACTCACGTATCGGATGAAACATCGTGAATCTTTCGAAGAGTTGTGTTATACCAGTGTGTCTTGGGTTTCTATGGCCTAACCTAACACAACCAAGCAACTATTTACACATTTATACCCCCTTTCGACGCCGTTACCGCGGGTTTCCGTATAAGTCCTTTATTTCTCCAGCGGTTCTAGGGTTTCACCGAAGGGGGGCTATGGAGCGTCTGGATCCCAACACAAGCTAGGGGGTTCCATACCATGTTAGTATAGGCGTGTTGTGTGCTTTGGACGGCAAGTATTTCACTCCGGGGTGTGGGCCGCTTCACCGGCATCCACTTCTCTCTCGTGAGTTTACACGCGCTTATAGGGTGAAACTCCTGTATCGGACGACACATCGTGAATTTTCCGAATAGTTGTGTTCTCCCTTGTTGTTTTGGGTTGCTATGGCCTAACCTAACACAACCAAGCAACTAGTTCTACATTTCTACCCCCTTTTGACGCCGTTACCACGTGTTTCCGTATAAGTCTGGTATTTCTCCAGCGGGTCTAGGGTTTCACCGGAGAGGGGGCTACGGAGCGTCTGGATCCCAACACAAGCAAGGGGGTGCCATACCAGGTTAGTATAGGTGTGTTGTGTGCTTTCGATGGCAAAGATTGCACTCCGGGGTGTTGGCCGCTTCACCGGCATCCACTCCTCTCCCGTGAGTTTACACGCGCTTATAGGGAAACTCCCGTATCGGACGGAACATCGTGAATCTTCCTTAGAGTTGTGTTCTACCTTGTTGTTTTGGGTTTCTATGGCCTACCCTAACACAACCAAGAAACTAGATACACATTTCTACCCCCTTTCGACGCCGTTACTGCGTTCCCGTATAAGTCCGGTATTTCTCCAGCGGGTCTAGGGTTTCACCGGAGGGGGGGCTACGGAGCGTCTGGATCCCAACACAAGCTAGGGGTGCCATACCATGTTATTATAGGTGTGTTGTGTGCTTTTGATGGCAAAGATTTCACTCCGGGGTGTGGGCCGCGTCACCGGCATCCACTTCTCTCTCGTGAGTTTGCCGTACCGGACGAAAAATCTTTGCCGTGTGCTAGCACACGGCAAAGAATGACATGGGTGGCCCAGCGTGGGGGGAGGGCAGTGGGACCCACATGTTTCCGTTCCCGTTTCGTGTGTGACCAAGTTGTGGTGGGTCCCACACGATGTCTTTGCTGTGTGCCACGATGAAATGCACACGGCAAAGAGATCTTCACCATGCATAACGCTGCCGTGTAGCCTTTGCCGTGTGCCACGACGAAAAGCACACGGTAGAGTCTTTGCCGTGTGTTATGTTGCCTTTTCCGTGTGCTTTTGGCACACGGCAACGAGGATTTCTCCCGTAGTGACGGTGTGGAAGTAATATATCAGTGGGTGCAATGGCTGCAGAGCTCTTCCCTTTCTTACTTAGGGTTTGACAATGAGATGGCTTTAAGCAAGGGAGAGCAAACATGTACTGAAGATGGTGGGGATAAGCGTGCTTGTCCAGGCAACGCCCCACCCAATGTTATAATTCCAAGGATTATGAGATACGATGATTATAAATGTCATGAAGCATTTTTGCATTCTATCCATTATTGCCTGATTTGCTTCAGCGAGTTTCCTGGTTAGTCATTCATCCATTTTAACAGAACACTTTGCACACGTATTATAGTAGAAGTCTTCTGAAAATGTTAAACTTCCCACATTTCATCGTTGTTGTCCAACTAAATTTGTGAAGGGGATGGAAAGTCTATTGCTATTAATTATATTCAATCATTACTGGAAAGTCTATTGCTATTATGTTACTTACCTCATGGCATCAGTGGGTCAAGGTTGGCAAATCATGTCCTGCAGTCTGTGAGGCTGAACTGAAAGAATGTTTGGTAACACTAGCAGCGAGGTTCTCAATTGGAACTGCGGAGTAATCCACCATACTGACATATCATTGGATAAAATCTTTAGAATCAATACATCTTGGACGAAGGGGATGGTTTACCTTGTACCAATCAATCCCTAAGCTGAAGCCTTAATTCTGTCTATTGTGTGCTTAGATCATTGGTTTCCCAAAACAGTTGACCTCGCCGGAGATATTGTATTTTAGCAAACAGTTGACCTCGCCGGAGATATTGCCGGAGTTCTCGTAGCAAAAATATTGTACAAAAATAGTAACAAAAATACAGGTATGTAGCAAAATTCTGAATCAACCGTGAAAATTTCCCAAAACACGAAAATCACTGCCGGCCTTGGGAGCACCACCATGCTTCCATGGGAGCACCGCCACACTCCCATGGGAACACTATTTTCGGACCAGGCAACAGCGAGAGGGGGAAAAGGGGGACGACGCACTGGACTAGGAGAGTTGGAGCCGAGCCCAGCGTACTCTCAGCGACCTCCATGCACGAGGTCGAGGCGGAGGTGGCCCGTGGAGCGCCTCAAGGGGCACCAAATGGAGGCCCCTACTGAGCAGGAAGCTCGGCGAGCTTGGCCCGCCATGGCCGCTCGGTTCCACCACCATGCATGCATCGTGTTTGCCGCCGCCGCGGAGGAGGACGACAAGGAGCACGGCGATAGGAGGGCGGATAGCGCGCGCTGTGGGCAAGTCTAACGCGGCGAGCGGGCATGGCGGGATGGAGCTCGCCGACGGGATGAAACGGCCATGGAGGGAGTGGACCGGCAAGGGAGTTTTGTGCAATGCATTGGGAAAGAGAAGAACCTGAGGAGATAAGCCTCGTGGTGGGGCCCTCAACCACCGCTGCCTCCACACGTTTTCGTTGCGTAGAAGTAGGGATGAAAACGGTACGGAAACTTTCCGAAATTTCCGCGGAAAAACGGAAACGGAATGAAAATACGAAAACGGAAACGGAATTTTGCGGAATGGAAGCGGAAACGGAAACTTTTATGCGGAAACGGAAACGGAAACGGAACAGCATATTCCGGCGGAACGACCGAAAATGGAAATTCCGTTTCCGGCAATATGGAACTTTCCGTTTTTACTGCATTGTGCTAGCGTAACCTTGTATTCCCAAACATTCTAGTCGGATATTTAGGCCCAACCCAAAACATGAAGCAACATGTCTAAAAAAATATGTGAAGTGACCATTCTTAGGACCTACGTACTCGCATGTTATCTCCCACTCGACATGTTCCCAACTTGTTAGTTCACCACTGCACTAGGGTTGCGTCCGGTAGTAGGAATTTTGATGTTGCCAAAGTTGATTAGTTGTGCACACTATATTATATAATCATGATATATTCTTATATTTGATGTCATCTTAGAAAATTGACAATTTTATCAATTTTCTTGAGGTCTGCTACATGATTCAAGAGTTCTCTTGGTTCCGGCAAATATCTGTTTTAAATTCCGTATCCGTGTCGTGTTCGTTTTGTATCTGGTTCCGATAATATCTGTTTTCGTATTTGTTTCCGGGGTTTCTGTATTCGTTTCTGCTTCCGCATAAAAATATGAAAACAAATGTGGCACCACTCAGTTCCGTCCGTATCCGCTCCGTTTTCATCCCTACGTAGAAGGGACCCCACGTGGAAAGCAACCGATGCGGGGGATGAAAGGATGTGATCCCCCGCATGATGTTAGCGTTTTCCATCTCAGTTTGCGCACCGAGTAGCCGAGTATTAGTTGCAAAATGTTCGCTTTGCAATGGTCAAAAGTTGTTGTGCACGCTCACAACAGGAAAATCATCGAAACATGTCGCCACATACAAAGAAAAAAAGGAAAAGCTTCGCATATCTCAAGGCCCATGGTGGCCACGGCAAGCAGCAGCCAGCAGCCCACGGGCCAGGTTGTACTACATGGACAAACGATAAAAAAAATGACTTATGAGTTGGGTGCAATAATCTGACATATATACATAAGAGTCTCAAAAAAAAAAACGAATCTGACATACAGAAATTAACAGTTGATATGATGACTGAGATTTAGCTAATTTTCAGTCAGTTCAGATTTAGCAAATCCGTTTTTTAGGCTAGATAGTGAGAAAGGGTTGTTCAGATTATAAAAGAACGTTAAATGCGACCATTGTTTCACAACCATGGTTATTTGGGTGGAAGGAGATTAGGTGATTATGGAAGAAACAACTCCTTTTTTAATAGCGAAGAATAGTCCCAGTGTAGTAAACTCACAATCGATATTCTCCTTCTTCTTATACAGTTTGGTCGTCATCACATATAAGAAACAGAAATTAGCACGCCCAAATTTAACAGATTTTATTGCATGTAGTCTAATCATAACTCATACAGTTTGGTGCTCAGTTGCACGCACACCACAACAAAATAAATAAATGAAGTTAACAGATTTTATTGCATGCAGTCTAATCCTAATATTGACAAAAAACGATACCTCTAAGCCAATAGCTCCGGGGGAAAGACCCAGGTTAGCTCATCTTCGTCACCTTCCCTCAGGTATGTGCGGTAACACAGATCTCTGTCACAAGTATCAGTCCTCGAAGCCCTCACTGTTTGGGATTTCATATCAAATACATCGTCCGTGTCAATAAAATAAATGGTATCCTTTTGTATCCCTTTTTGGCAAGGAGAGATGGACTTGCAGAACCGTCTGCTGATGAAAAGTGCCTGGCCACCTATCTCTTCCTTCAACGGAACCCACTTGGCTGCGCTAATGTCGGCCTGGAAAACCTCTACCTTGTATGTGATGAAGTCATCTAAAGGCCCGTCAAGCAAAAACACTTGTCGCCTCACCATGATCAGCTTCCCACGTGACTCGATCAAGTAGAACTCGTAAGGGGAATGTTCACCATCCACATATGGATTGCATCACAAGTAATATCCTCTTCGGTCATATTCGTCAAGTCATACACGGAGTCGTCATCGTCCCCTATGTCATCGTGGTCATCCACATCATTGTCAGGTTGGCCATCAGCAGCAACAACATCATCATCAACAACACCATTTTCACTATCATTGTTGACACCATATGAATGTTCCTCGTTGTCATGGTGGGCGTCAGAAGCAGTACCATCAACATCATTGTCGTCACTATAATCACCAAGACCACCATCGTTATCATCATCATAGATGACATAATCGTAATAATCCCCGTCATAATACTCGTCATCGCTCCACATATCAAAATCTTCACCGATGACACACTTGCCATCGGTAAGCATGGGTATGCCGTGATCATCACATGCTATGTCAAGGAAGACGAGATGCTTGTCGAGGGTGATCCCGTAAAGACTGTTTCCAAGAAACGCAATATCCATGATGCGGCTGACTGGACCCGCATGCCACGTGGGCAACCAGACACCCTTCCCACGCCGGGCTAAGAGGATGGAACAGCTCCAGTTGTTGGTCATGATAGCAATGATATCATCAGGGGTGGACCGCAAGAGCACCTTGCGGATCTTGAATAGCTCGGAAACATGGCCGATGGCGGTGTCCACCTCGGGTAGCGACAGGGTCGTGCTAGAGAACTCAGGCTGCTCATAGTGGGTGGTAACATCACACATATTTAGGCAAAAAAGATGATGTGGCAAAAAAGATGAGGAGAGAGATGGTTGTAGTAACATATTATGTTACCGTAACATCACACATACCAATGCACTATGAGTTTATAAACCAATAAATGCACACATGCATGACACCACATTTATGTTACTCCCCACTATGAGGGTAGTAACATAGACTAGTAACATTGTCAAGTTACTACTTAAATTACTCCCCACTATGAGCAGCCTCATTGTGCAACAGGTACCTGTGCTTCTTTTGGGTATCCTAGCAGTCGATGGCGATCCAGCTGTCGGTAGAGCCAATGCACCTCGTATTCTTTGCGAAGCAGTAAGACTAGTCACAATGGGGAGTATCATATACTAGTATCATGCATATGATACTAGTCTATGTTACCACTTCCACAATGCATAGTAACATATTTGTGATATCATATACTAGTATATTTATTACCTTATAGACTCATCTTGTCTTGGAAAACGTTATGTTACAGTATCTACCTATGATACCACTAACACCTCTTTCCTCATTAAATGAGTGCCACATCATCTTTTTTACCTATGTGGCACTTATGATATCACCTATGTTACTCCCATTGTGGCTAGTCAAAGACTGTCGTGAACACCCTTGCTATCATTAAAGGAGCTAGCGGTATCAGGGAAGGATACGAGGCGGCGCATAACACGGTCTGAGGGGTTCAAGAACCCCCCAAGTGGAAGCATGATCCATGGCAGCTGCCGCGGAGGGGGACACCTGACCGAGCGCCAAGAACGGCACACAGCCTGGAAGCGGGCGCGATCTAAAGGAAAAAAGAAGCGTTCAAAGACAAGAGCTAGGAGGTCCTTTGGGAGCAGGGCCGGCCCTGAGGGGGGGCAGGGTGTGCGGCCGCCCTGGGCCCCCGAATCCAAGGGCCCCTAAATTTTTGGTTCTAAGGCATACGCATCAGGGATTCAGAGCAGAACTTATTTGGCGGAGGCGCCATGGTTGCTGTAATGTTCTTGGAGTTCTGTTTAGTCAAAACGAAGCGTTAGGATATGTGTGCATCTGGACAGGAATTTGGGCCTCCGCCTGCTGACTTGGGCTTTTTCTTCAGTACACGTATGCTATTTTTCTTTGGTTAGCTAAAGGCTTAAGTTGGCCCGGTCAATTAAAATGCTAAGGTTAGATCGTTTACCCAAAAAGACGGGAGAGACATTAGGCGTACAATATGCTCATATGGTAGACTAGGGCATAAAATATTACCTATCCAGTAATGCAGCAAACAATCTAGTCGATATTTTTCTTTCACAAAAATTATTGAACCCATTTTCCTTTTTATTACGCTTTGATTTCTTTGACAAATTTTTCATTGGATGTGTGTTGTGCACGGCGTTCTAAAATATTATCGATGCGATAACTAATATGGTTCATATTGATATGCATCATCTGTATTTTACATTTAGTGATGTTAGAAGAAAATTTTAGAACAATATGTAGATATCAATATCGCTTTATGCGTGTTTTAGGAATTATCGTTAGCCGCATTTGTTATACTTTGTATGTATTTTTAGATAAATAATACTTCATATATATGCATATATATATGCATTGTTATTTTAATGCTTATAGTAATCGAAAAAAATTGATGCTTATAGGGCCCCACATTGTAGATCCGCCCTGGGCCCCAAAAACCTCAGGACCGGCCCTGTTTGGGAGTTCAGACCACGGGGACGCCATTGAACGGTACTTCACAGAGGCCGCTTGCCTTGCCGCTGGCCGGGATTTTCTACCGGACTAGAGGGCCAAACATGCACATACAAACACCGATTGCTACGTGCAAAGTTTGCAAATATTACACAACTGACTCCGACCACGGCTAGAGTTCCGCTTCGCGTCCAACGCCAACAAGACATGGACTCTCTCCCGTTTCTAATTCCGCTACTGTGTAGAAAAAACAAAGCCAAACTACTAAACGTGCATCTCCAGCGGTGCCCGAAACCCGGGAGCTCATATTTGACACGTTTGTATTTGCTGGACTTGTATATTTGGAAAGCTCAAAAGAAAAAAAAATCCTATGATGAAAAATATTCGTGTACTGTACAAAAAATTAGTTAAAATATATTATTTGCCATTTTATTAATATCCATCCAATTATAAAATAGTCCGTGACTTAAGAAATACTAACTAGCTAGCGAACTTCATAGAATTTGATAAGAGGTACCAAACGCCAATTGGCAACTAGTTGAATTGCTATTTGCTAAGTTTTCACAATCTTAATTATACTTGGAGAAGGAGCTGATGCTTTGGTGAAGAATCGAAGATCGAACAAATGAATGAATGGAATTGTATCTTTATTGATGATGATTTCACACTTATATACAAGGGAATCGATGCCTTTACAACTGGCATAAGTAGACGACACTTCAGGAGCAACCGTTAGGGACGGTTCCCAGGAGCGTGGGACTACGGGAACTTGGATTATATCCCCTAATAACCGTAATGATTATTATTTTTAACACTCCCCCTAATCACCGCTAAACTATACAAGTGTGCATCATGTTCATAAAGTCTTGTCCAAAATCCCTGTAGGAAAAATATGGGCAGTAGTGTAAGATATGATGGTAAAACGTATTCAAACCTCGTGGGGAAATAAGGAGAAAATGATCCAACATAACTATATTCATAGAATTTAGAGGGCAATAAATATGTCGCATATACCTTCATAACAACCCTAGTGGGGAAAACAGAAAGTATGACATATGATCTCATGTTGATATTACCTCATTAAAAGTTTTCATGAGTACCTGAAAAGTAAACTCCCCAGGACTCTTGCAAATCCCGAAGCCGTCACATACCAATCCCATGAATGTATTTCTGGAATGCTGAAGTTGGCAGAGACTTCGTGAAAATTTCAGCGAGGTTATCACATGATTTTACTTGGAAGATATTGATTTCCCCCACTCTTCTGGAATTCATGAGGAGAAAAAAACTGAGGGGCAATATGCTTAGTGATATTGCTCTTTATGTATCATGTTTGCATTTGTGCAACACAAGCCACATTCTCTTCGTACATAATGGTGGATGATTCGATTGAACCGATTCCACATGACTGTTGTATGTGGCTTATCATCCTGCGAAGCCATAGACATTCACGTGATGTCTCAAAAAACAGGTTTGCGATCTGGCATTATGGGGATCAGATAAGTAACCAGAATTAGTGTATCCAATCATACCGGAATCCATATTTCTCTAGAACTGAAATAATAGGCCAAGATCCTTTGTGCCTTGGAGATATCAAAAGACATTCTTTACTCTCGCCCAATGGCGTTTGGTGGGAGTTGCGGTGTCTCTAACAAGTAGATTCACTGCAAATACGAGGTCAGGTCTAGTGCAATTTGCAAGATACATAAGCACTCCAATGACGCTGAGATATGGAACGTCGGGTCCCAAAATCTCTTCTCAATCATGCCTCGTCCTGAACGGATCTTTCTCTACGTCTAGAGATCGAACCACCATGGAGCTTTAGATGGATAGGATTTGTGGATATTGAATTTCTCCAATATTTTCTAGATATAGGCAGCTTGGTGTACCCTTATTCCCGAGGGAAGGTGCTAGAGTTGAAGACCAAAGAAAAATTTGGTTTTACCCAAACCCTTCATCTTAAATTACATCTTCAGTTGATTGCGTGCTTCATCAATATCTTATGTGTTGACAATGATATTTAGATCCTCGACATACACGAAAATGGTGCAAAATCCTAAAGAGGCCTTCTTGATGAAGACACATGGGCATTCAACATTGTTGAAGTAACCCTTCTGAAGAAGGAACTCAACAAGTCGGTTGTACCACATCTTCCCCGATTGTTTCAAGTCATATAAATACTTGTTAAGTTTTACACAGTACATGTTGTGTTTTGCACTTGCATTCGGGATAGAGGTTCCACCAGGGATCTTCACTTAAATGTCCGAATCTAGTGACCAATAAACATATGCGGTCACGACGTCCATCAACTACAGCGATAGACGATTTTGCATTTCCAAAAATATAAGATATCGGAAAGTGATACCACTTATAACTGGAGAATATGTTTCATTGAAATCAATGCCGTGTCTCTCTGCGTCAAACCGTGTGATACGAGCCTTGCTTTGTATCTCACCACCTCATTGTTCTCATTCTGTTTCCGGAGGAACCCCATTTGAATCCCTCTAGCAAATATATGTAGCGTCGGACGTGCTCGTCCTCCTCCCTGATACGGCCACGTACCACCTCCTCGGGCGCCGACTCCCTCTCAACCGAGCATGGCCCACGTGACGGCCACCTAAGAAGATTCGGGTCGACTACGTCACCCGGATTCCTCACCAAGTTGCGTCTACCAGATGTTAGCATCTCCTAGTGCCAGCCCGCCGGAGCCCAGTCCGGACATCGCCCCTGGGGTCCATTAGGGATATCGTAGTGGAGAACAACTAACTAGAAACACAAGTATAACTAAAACTAATTCTAAAAAAAAATTGCACTACCACTAAGTCTATAGATGAAACACTAACACTAATGATACTAAAATTAAACTGGCACCAAAATTTTCAGAATAAATATAAATATTTACAATATCACATCGATATAATATGAAAGCATATTACATATATTACCCTAAGGGACTAAAATTAAACTAGTACTAAAATTAAACAAGTACTAAAATTAAACTAGTACTAAAATTTAAACTAGTACTAAAATTAAACTAGTACTAAAATTTAAACTAATACTAATACTAAATATTATCTAAACTGAACTAATACTTATACAAATAGTAAATCTTATCTTATCTAAACTAAACTAATTACAATACTAAATACACTAAAAATATAATATTAAACTACAATTAGAAAAATATAATACTAAATACACTAAACTAAAATACAATGCTAAGTACACTAAAAATACACTACTAGATACCGTAAACTAAACTAAAAATATTATCTTATCTAAACTAAAATACAATACTAAATACACTAAATACACTAAATATACTAAAAATATAATCACAATAAAAAACAATTTAAAGAAAAAATACACGGATGACGTCTGCAAGACGTCATGCTGAAGGCATGCGATAGGAGGCCACGTTCTCCGTCCGGAGAACTCACCGCCGGCGTTGGAAGACGTTGCTCCGGTTGCTCCTAGGAGAGGAGTGACGGCTCCGGTGGCTCCCAGAAGAGGAGAGGAGCGGCGGCTGAGCGTGCGCACGAAGAGGCTGCGACGACAGGGGAGTGCGGCGACGGAGGCGTGCGGCGTGCGGCAACAGAGGCGACGGTGGCGAGAACGACGGAGGAGCGGCGCACAATTTGGGCAGCCTGTCGGTGTCTCCTCTGCTATTAGCCTCCCGCGTGCGTGAAACTGCTAAGTCCCCGCGGTAGGGGAGGAAGGCGATTCATAACCCCCCCCCTTTAGTCCCGGCCCGTGGCACGAGCCGCGACTATAGGGGGTCTTTAGTCCTGCACCGTGCCACTGGCCGGGGCTAAAGGGGGTGGGGTTTCACTTTCGCGCGCAGACGAAACCCTTTAGTCCAGGCCTGTGCCACATGCTGGGACTAAAGGGTCAAAAAATTTCGTGCAAAACGGCGGAACGCCTACGACCAATTAGAGCGCACTGTTTGCTATGCTATGCCCCAGATCGATCATTTTTTAAATTTTAAAATAAAACCATATTGATCAAAAACTTCACAATTCATAACTTCTATTCTCTAATTTCAAATTAGATGATTCCGTACTTTTTGAAATCTGCATAATTTGTATATTAATATAGGCCAATAATATTTTAATTTTGTAACGTGCATCTGATATTTGTATATCTATTTAAATCACTATTTTGGGCATATCTTTTAATCTAAAAATCCTTTTTAGGGCGAATCCAATTTATATAGTTTTGTTTTTATGTCCCCTATCTAGTAGAAACAAAAGAAATTCATTGAAACAAACTGTGTCATGGATTTGATCATAACAACCGTAATTTGGCCCGAAACCCTGTAATGTTCGGAGGAGATAGCTCACTTCTGTGAACACATTTCAACACAACCCTCTTATTCCAAAATTATTATTTTTGGTTCATACTAGGACATATATAATGACAACACGCGAAGTTCTTGCATCATTTTCTTCTGCGTCGTAGCCATGGCGATTCTTCATGATTTAACATGATATATACTTGGGTGAGTTCTCACTGTGAATGGCGTATTTCATGAAAAATATTATAATCTACCGACATGTTTGCCTTCTCATCTACTCCCACGATGATTCTTTTCCATGAAAGAACAATCTGGCGCTTTTGCTCATTGGACTATGTATTCGTTTGCTGATATATTTTTCTCGGTTTGATAGACATGTCCTTCACATGGAAAAGAAGAGCCACATCGTTGGCTAGCACGAATGGTTCGTCTATATATGCAAGATTGTTCAGATCGACTGTTCTCAATCCATACTTTGGTCTACATCTACCTGCCTCCTATCAGTTTGACACATTTGCACCAAAACAAAGGGACCTTAAAAGTATATCCATAATCAAATTCCAATATCTCCTCTATGCACCCATAATATGTGTCCTTCTGCCCATTGATGTCTTTTTCATCAAACAGACACCATTGTTTTGGTTGGTGCTTTTTTTTAACTTGGGGGATGGTGTAAAATATCCCCATTTACCTCGTACCCTTCGAAAGTACATATAGTCGAAGATCTTGACCTGGCCAACAAGTACAACTTATCTCCAACAGTTGTGTTATTCATGAGATGTGTCTGCAACCAACTGCTGAAAGTCGCCTCGTGTTTCCCTTTAATGCATGAGTCAGCCTTCCACGGGTTTTTGGAGCGTAGAATATTCTTGTTTCTCGATATATGGAGCCACCACGGTGTAATTGTGTAGAACCGTGTAGTGTGCTTGAGTTAAAGAATGCCCGTCCTTACATACGGTTGCTTTCCTTCCTAGTGTGCCTTTTCCAGTCGGCCTACCCTTAGACCGAGATTCAGGAACACCAATCAGCTTAAGGTGAGGGAAAAATTCAACACAAAACTCAATGACCTCTTCTGTTACATAGCCCTTATGGATGCTTCCTTCTGGCCTAGCACGGTTGCGAACATGTTTCTTTAACGCTCCCATGAACCTCTCGAATGGGAACATATTGTGCACAAACAAGGGACCGAGAATTCTAAACTCTTCGAATAGGTAAACTAGGAACTACATCATAATATTGAAGAAGGATATCGGGAACAACAACTCGAAAGACACTAGACATTGGACCCCATCAATCTGTAACCCTGATAGACTTTCTTGATCAATTACCTTCTGAGAAATTTGCATTGACGAATGCACATATCTTCATAATGGCCAGCCGGACTTTTTTTTAGTACAATTCCCCTCAATGCAGCTAGAAGAAATTGCGTCATAAGCACGTGGCAATCAGGAGACTTCACGTTCAGGATTTTTTTCTCTTTCATATAAACTATTCCCTTTATATACGACAAAAAGCCATACGTGACCTTGATACCGAAAAGGACTTCAAAAAATATTTGCTTCTCTTCCTTGGTAAGAGCATAGCTAGCAAGCCCTTGAAACTGCCGTGGATGCATGTCATCTCATCCTTTATAATGTTCCTGGGCATCCCGTGCTTCCGGTGTATCTTTTGACTTCCCGTACAAGTCTAGAAAGCCTACAATATTCTCGCAAAGTTTTTTTGTCACGTGCATCACATTGATTCCAGAGCGGATCTCGTGGACTTTCCAATATGGTATCTCCCAAAATATAGATTTCTTCTTCCACATGGGTGTGCGCTTATCAGTGTTGTTCAGAACAGGTTGGCTGCTAGGACCCTTTCCAAAGATTGCATTTAAATCTTTGACCATACCAAATACTTTATCACCAGTACGGAAGGCAGGATTCGTCCGGTTTTACGCCTTACCATCAAAATTCTTTCCTTTTTTCTTAAGGAATGCCTGGGCGGAAGAAAAGGAAGGTTATACGAGTACACATTCTTCCTACATTTATCCAGGTATATACTTTCTGTCTAATCCAAACAATGCGTACATGCATTATATACCTTGTTCGTCTATCCTAAAATTTACTAAGAGCAGGCCAATCATTGATGGTTACGAAAAGCAACGTTCGTAGGTCAAATGGCTCATAGGTTTGTGCTCATCCCACGGACTTACACCTAGTTTGGCGCACAACTGCATAAGTTCATCAACAAATGGCCTTAGGTACACATTAATGTTGCTTCGGGCCTTGAATGAGCACTGGCATCATAATGAACTTCCTCTTCATGCACAATCAAGGCCGAAGGTTGTAGATACATAGAGTCACAAGTCAGGTGCTATGACTGCAGTTCTGCTCCCAAAAAGGATTCATGCCATATGTACTTAGACCAAACCATAAGTTCATTGCATCATCTGCAAAGTCCTTGAAATCCATATCTATTTTTCTCCACTGCCGACCATTAGCGGGGTGCCTCAACTTGTCGTCTTTCTTACGGTCATCCACGTTCCATCGCAACAACTTGGAATGCTATTTGTTTTTTAACAGACGTTTCAACCATTATATTATAGGAGCATATCACATCACCTTGGCAGGAACCCACTTCCTGAGTGGCTCGCCCTCAACATCACCAGGGTCATATTTTCTAATCTTATATTATAGGAGCATATCGGGCATTTATCCATATTCTCGTACAGCTCACCGCGGTAGAGGATGCGGTCATTAGGGCATGCCTGTATGTTTTGAACGTCTAATCCTACAGGGCAGACAAGATTCTTTGCTTCATACGTGCTGGCAGACAATTTGTTCTTTCTTGGAAGCATGTTCTTCAGTAGTACCAGCAACTTTCCAAATGACGAGTCAATCACACCATTCTCTGCCTTCCACTTCAGCAATTCCAGTGTGCTACCCTGCTTCTTCGGGCCATCTTCGCAGGTTGGGTACAACAATTTTTTGTGGTCCTCCAACATCTGAAAATGCAACCTCTCCTTTTCTATGTCGCAGCCTCGCCTTGCATTAGAAATCACCCGACCAAGATTATCAGCGGGCTCATTTGGTGGCCGTTCGGCACCCTTTTCTTCTTCACTGTCTTCTTCATTTTCTTTCATTGATGTATCAGCGTATTCAAGGAACATAGATCCGTAGTCATCATCATCGTTCTCTTCTTCGTCACTGTCTTCCATCATAACCCATCTTTCTTCGTGCTTGGTCTAAACTTTATAGCCGGACATGAAACCGGACCGAAGCAGGTGGCTCTGAATGACTCTTGAGAAAGTGTGATCCTTCTCATTCCGACAGTCAAGACATGGAAAAATCATAAAGCCATCCCGCTACTTATTTGCCTTGGCCTTAAGGAGAAAAGAATGCATGCCTTCTGTGTAAGCGGTAGAGTGGCGGTCATCGTACCATCCATCGTAGAACAATATATCAAACAGAACCACAATGCTAAAAATTAGTACCGTGTGCTCTAAACGAGAACATAGGTGGTAACCTTTTAGGAATTGGAAATAAATAGGAGGAAGCTTAAGTGTGGCTCAGGCACCTCATATCATGTATGTATTGTGTGAAACGAAGTGGTATCTCTCTAACAAGAATTTCACACCGAACACCTCTAGTGCATATGAAGAAAAAAAAATTAGCACAAACCATACCACCTTCTACCAGGAAAAAAACAAGAGAGAGTGGAGAGGGGCGGCCATATATAAATGCATGGCCCAATATTCCCCGTATGAGATACAAACTGTGACTAAAGGGGGGCAGAGGCCACAACGGGCCTCATACCCCTTTAGTCCAGGTTTGTATCTCAAATCGGGACTAAAGGGTGCTAACTGGCCAGGACTAAAGCTTCCGTGGGCTGAGCCGTTTTGGGGGCGATGTGTCCGGATCTTGAGTCCCGGCCTGGGCATGAGGGAAAAATAAGTGGGCACACCACGCCAAAAAGTGAGTGGCATGAGTATTGGAGAGGGCTGACATGTCAGTGTTTATAAAAAAGGAGAATTTTTTGATTCGAAGAAAAAAAGAATTCTACTAATTTTCATTTTCCATCTATTGGTTAGTATTTCTTAAAGAAATTGAAATTATTAACTAAAGGAAAATATAGAAATAAATATACAACTTTCCATCTAGTGGGGGTCTTTTGCCCCGGATGGTGGTTCCAACCGGGGCCAAAGACCACCAGAGCACGCCTGCTCGTGCGGGCCTTTAGCCCCGGTCCGTGGCTCCAAACGGGGCAAAAGACCCCCCGACCACCTCCCCTGCTCGCCGCGGTCCCACCGCTGCAGGCTTTTGCACCGGTTTGTGGCCGATCCGGGGCGAAAGGGGTGCTCGTCACCGAGCAAAATCCCTATTTTCCACTACTGTAGTCGCTTTTGTGCTCGCAAGTTGGTGTAACTAGATGATACCTCGCGCGTTGCTGCGGGATATGTAAAAGCATAAAATTAGAATAAATGTGATGAGACAAAAGAACTGAAATATGCTTAATTTAGTCTCTTTTAAACTACAAAACAAATATGTTTTATTAAAATGATCATAAGTTGCCTTTGATGAATTGGTTGTGTCACAGGAAGGAAAAAGCTACATTGAATTAGACCTATGTTACTTAATCACAACATTACAGAATTGTCTTTATATGAAAGCATAGAGTAGAAAATGTGGTATTCATCGTACTAATCCTAACATGCCACCTAAGCAAATGTGCCCAACTATAAGTGAGAGCCCAATCCATCCCAAAAGCCCGGACTGAAAGGAGGAGGGATGCTCTCCCTTATAGCTGGGTGTGGCCTCCTCACAGGTCAACAGAGGGGTCTCCTAACATCCCATCCCCCTAGGGTGAGGTGGGACTAAACTTGAGCAGTTTAACCGGTCAAGAGAGGGGTCTCCTAACATCCCATCCCCCTAGGAAGCCCCCTAGGCAGGCATGGCAATGCTGGCTCTGATACCAAATGTCAGCGTCCACTCAAATCCAGCCCAGCACTCGGTCTACTTTCAGACGTTTACGCGCACACGGCCCAACTATAAGTTAGAGCCCAATCCATCCCAAAAGCCCGGACTGAAAGGAGGAGGGATGCTCTCCCTTATAAGCTGGGTGTGGCCTCCTCCCATAGGCGAGGTGGGACTAAACTTGAGCAGCTTAACCGGTCAACAGAGGGGTCTCCTAACATTATATTGTTAATGTCAGCGCCGTACATGTCAAAATCTTGTAAACCTCATCCTGTACATCCTCGTGTGTACGTGGATGGGCCAAGCCTGGAGAAATTGGCCAGTCTCCCCCGTCGCGCCGTGGTCAGCCCCCGTGGCCACCTCCAACGCATCCAATCCGCTAGAAATCAGTCCGTTCCTTCGTAGCCGCCGCGAACCCTAACGCCGCCATGGCGCCATGCCTTCCTCGTGCATGGCCCCTGTGATCCTAGCAGCAGCCCAGCCGCACTTCCCCTCTAGAGCCGGCCATGTGCAAATGTAGGGATTGATCTTGGCGTGGAAGACGACTTGGTCGCCGCCGTCGGAGATGGTGGCGACGGGGATAAGGACGAAGATCTCGCCGTCCCATACCGCGTTGACTCCCCTCCCCACCGCAGCCCCCTCTCCCCCCCGACGCGACGCGCCACACCAGACGCCACTCCCCGTTCTGATCTGTGCCACTGCAACTTCCCCATGGCGTCGGACATCCCTACTTCGTCTATGCTCTCTCCATCATTTTCTTCTCACCTCACGACGGACCATCTTGCTGCCTGCGTCGGACGGATGTCGCCTGTGCCTATGTGCTAGTGTGTGTTGCGTGTGGTGATCTCTATGGGCAGATGAAGCAAGCGGTTGCAGCCTGAGGAAGCCTGTGGCTTCTGGCAATAGCACGATTAGTAGCTCCATTTATTTTATTTAATTAGTCTGGATTACCTAGCAGCGCGTTTATATTTGTTTGTCGTGCAGTAGTACGAAGATACGGGAGCATCGTGCTTCATGGTAGCACATTTGCCATTTGCCTGTGATTTTCTACCCAAAGCTGACATTATTTTGCCCCTAAATTCCAATCACGTTGAGGAAGTCAGAGATTTTATGGACTGCAGGCACTGGCCCGACTATGCCCATAATGTCGTTGTCAGCTTGTCACGGACCTGTTTTTAGGGATGATGTTGTTGCTCAAGTCAGAAGTACAATTCTCCAATAACCAGGTACATCCCTCCATCCTTTTCCTCGTGGTTAGATGTGTTGTGACCTTTGATTACAGTGCAATCTTTGGATTTGTAATTCATTGTGGATAGTTTATTGGGCTAATGCTATTTGGACTAATGGTGACATGGTGTGCCATTAAAATTTATGGAGTGGGTGGAGTGTACCTTACAATTTAACATCACTAAGAAGGTTATCATTCGGTGAAATGGATGGTTTTGCATCTATTCATATGATGACGAGTTAGTTTGTACTTTTGCAGAGAGGGAGGAGACGGGCCGCCGGTGGCTCCGCTGGTGCCGAATTGATGGTAAGGCGTTCTGGTTCCTTAAATGAGTTCGACAAACATGGGTTATTGTTATGGTTGCTAGGGTTTGAGCGGGAGAGAGAGAGCTGCGAGGGCGCGGGAGAGCCGGCCGTGGGGATCCTTTCCCACGGCCGGGCAAGATGGGAACGATTTTCCTTCTTAATTCTTGCTTGATTAGATTGATACATCTCCTCTCCATATATAGAGAGGTTTACTTGACTCCTGCGCAAGACTTACTTGACCCCTAAGCAAACCCTAAGACTAACGGGCCAGGCCCATCACGTCCTCTAACACTAACCCCACCTGGACATGCAGCTCGTCCTCGAGCTGCAACCTAATGATGATTCGACCCCACATAAACCGAACGCCTAAAAAACAAGCCTTTTACATCTCGGCCTATTATATTGACCTGAAATAAGCTAACCCGAATGAGACTTCGACTCTTTATTTTTTGACTCCGAATGATAAGGCGAGAATCCTCCGCGCGCCGAACTTCGGTGACACCATGTCTTCTCCCCGCCGGCTGACTGTTGATGTCGTAGACTTGGAGGGCGCCGCCCGTGGGGGAAACCACATGCCCAAGCTCCGCCACGCAGCGGACAAGATCGAGGTCCGTGGCACCGCGAAGCGCAACTTGGAGGAGCTGCAGCTGCAAATCACGCATCTCCCGCACATGTCGGCGCGCTAGGAGGCCGCGCGCAGCCGCCTGTAGCCTCACCGCCGCTGACATGTGGTCTGTAGCGATCTAAGCCGGGCGCGGTGACTGCGACGGCTGGAACTTGATCAGTTGGATGGGATTGTCATGGGACGGCGGTGGCACTGCTGGGACCGAGGTCGTCGCAGTCCCGTCGTAGGGCATCCCATGCTGGAACGTGATGACCCGCGCCGTGGTCGCGGCCGAGGGCGACGGCGGCGGCCCTGCGGGGGTCGGCGCCGGTGTTGTGACCATGGAGGACCCCCCGTGGAATGGCGCACCGTCGGGAGCGGCGTAAGTACCGGCAAAGCGGGAGGGCCCGCCGTACTGTTGGGGTGGCGCCGGTGGTGACTGGATGTGCGGCGGCGCCCAAGCTGCCGTATAGATCGGCCCAGAGACGGACAGCGGCAGTGGGGGTTGCAGCAGCCTGGCGTCGAGTGGCTCCGTCCGCTGCAGGAGCACGGCGATGACGTGCTTGATGTCGGAGACCGACTCGGTCAGGTCACGGAGGCGTGTGGAGAGCTCCTGGGTCGAGAGGATGGGGGCCGCAGACGCCGGCGGCGGCGCCATGGTGGTGGGCGCGCCCGACGAGGCGATCGCGCCGGAGGCGGTGGACAGTCCCGAAGACATCACAACCGAGGGCTCTGATACCAAATGTTATGGTTGCTAGGGTTTGAGCGGGAGAGAGAGAGCTGTGAGGGCGCGGGAAAGCCGGCCGTGGGGATCCTTTCCCACGGCCGGGCAAGATGGGAAGGGTTTTCCTTCTTAATTCTTGCTTGATTAGATTGATACATCTCCTCTCCATATATAGAGAGGTCTACTTACTCCTACGCAAGACTTACTTGACCCTAAGCAAACCCTAAGACTAACGGGGCAGGCCCATCACGTACTCTAACAGTTATTGTCTTTGCTAACATGTGCAGTGTCCGTTAAGAAATACCTCTATCGTGTTGTTATAAAAATATTTTTCTATAAGGATGGATATATATTTAAAAACTACAGTCTGTTGTGATTGCTAGGGACTGCAAATTGTGATTCCAATTCGTTCATTTGAACCTCTATGGCCTATATGTATGGTGCTTAATCTTTCTGGCCTGCCGACTAGAGGCTTAAACCTTCCTCCTTTTAATTCTAAAACATGCCTATGTGTTGCTAATTGAACTCAATGATTGATGCAAAGGCTGAAGTATTGACATCGAATAGTCATCACAATGCTGAATTTGATACTCACTTGATTGATGCAAAACCGTGTTCACGTTTCTACTCTGCTAGCTGAAACCAGGATAGATAATATTTTTCTCAGTTTTTATGTTACAGTTACACTCACGACATTAAACCTTCTACATGTAGGTGGATAGGGATAAAGCAAGATATTTCCTTGTTCCTTTGCTAGGTGCACTTGCCTTAGTAGGATTGTTCCGCAGTCAATGCTTGGCCTTTTGTTATTATAATTATCTTCTTGGATGCGTCGGTTCTTCTAAGCGAGCAACAAATAGAGGCAATTGGATGTGCCACTCGTAGGGTGCATTTTTTGGGAGGTATACCCCTGTTGTTTTTAAAGACGAGCGTTGTTTTCCTTGCGCTTCTATGTCTTCTATGGTGATTAATCATGCTTTTTTTTGCAGCACTACATAAAATTTACTGAGGTGGAAAAGAACCGGAAATTAAACGATCTCTTGGATGCTCTTGATTTAAACCAAGTTGTGATACATAATATTGAATGAGGCGGAGAAGAACCGGAGAAGTCCTACATTACGAAGTGCAAGACGGTTTCAGTTCTTGAGCTTTTATTTCATATTCAGGTGCCCTTCATTCAACAAGGAATACTACTATGAAATCCAGTTCTTGTGTGGCAGCTTTATCAATTCTCAGAGGTTGATTCCAAATCATCTAAAGTGCCTACTGGTATATATATATATGGAACACCAATAACTGAGGAAACTTCTTGCAATAGTGGTGATTTTGTAATGGTAGAATAGGCGAGCGTGATGAATCTATAAATTTTAGTGTTCTCCCAGTTATTTTAGTGTACAATCTATAAATTTTATTTTTCTCCTATGGTAATATGGTAATAGCAACACCCAAGTATATATGACACAGTACCCTAACAAAGTTGATCGAATACATTCGTCCACAATTACACAGAGTTATCTTTATCACCTTGGAGATACACATGGAAAATTTATTGTACATTGCTTTTCATCTCATTAAAATTTTCATTACAAGAATTCAATATTACACACTTTATTCTTGACCTGAACAAATAAGAGACAAATCGTTGCTACATAAATCAACCAACTTAACAGTTGGGTAAAAAGAGGCTCAAGCCTTCATAATCCCGGCCAATATGCAACCAAAAGAACTAAAGTTTGGTATTTTTCCAAAAGATGAGAAGGACAAAACAAAGATTTATATTGAAACATCCCCTACAATCAATGTATATGAAATCACAACCGACTATAGCATTGTATGTTCAGCGTGTTTAACAATTGTGCCAGTTAAAATGTTGCATGCCATTCACTCTAAAATGGCAAAGCACTACATTCTGGTAAAATAATTCTCTGAGTGTTTTTCGAAAACAACTGACTAAAGCGTTTTATGCAAGATTGTTATCTAAGAAACAATTCAGTGTCAGTTCCTATAATATGCAACCAAGAGAAGAACATCCAGCAGCTCACTTAACTTATCCAATGCCTCCAAGTGCATCTACTGCACAGCTGTGGTAATAATATTTTCTTAAGTCATTTACGTAAATACACCTTTTATTTTCATTACATATTGAACTTGGAAAACAAAGATGCATTGAGTAACTTGTAAATATTATCTGCAATTGCAAGCAACACCAATTTCATACTTCTTTGTCGTCCAGATAAGCTACATGAGCCTGGTTGTAAGATCCCCATTCGTTTTGGAGTAAAATAGCAGCATCATATTTACACAACTTTCAGATCAAGAAAAGAGAACAACCAGCAAAGCAAAGTATCAAGGAAGCCAAGGATAATCTGCATATCTTCCACTATCACCAATTAATATAGGACAATCACTTCACATCCATTTACGAAAAACATGATTAATCAAGGATGAAGCTGACACTCACCTTGCGGCTAAAATCACTGCCACAAGTCAGAACTTACTGCATATATTATACACTCTAGTAAAACGGAAAAGCCGTACATTCTTGTAAAATAATTTTGCCAGTTAAAATGTTGTATTCCCTTCACTCTAAATGGCAAACCTGTACATTCTGGTAAAATCCTGAGCGTTATTCCAAAACAACTTACTATAGCATTTTATGTACCATAGTTTTATCAACATCAGTTCGGTGTCGGTTCTTATATTGTGTAAGCCGCCGTTATGTGTACTACTGTGATTTTCCACTCACAGCAGTTTGCATGATCTGCAGATAATTTCGGCACAGGGGGAAAACACCCAACAGCTCACGGTGTTTAACTTATTATCCAAAGCCCCCCAGTACATATACTGCACGGCCTATGTAGTAATATTTTCTCAAGTCATTTGCAACCATCCTTTTATTTCCGTTCCATATTTAATTTGAAAAAAAAATGCATTGAGTAAATTGTATTTATGACCTGCAGTTCCAAGCAGCACCGAAGTCTATACTTCAGACACATTGGCTTTGAATGGGAAATCGAGAGAGAAAAATAAAGGGCTCTGAATGTTAAGCATAATTAACCAAGCCTTTGTCTGGTGCTTTATGTCCAGGTATCTTGCCGAAGCCATGCCATTTAGATACCCAAGCTGCCATAGTGTCCATATTATCTCATGATATGATCAAGTATATTGTGGATGCAACTGCTCGAGAACAACGTGAAAAACATCGAGTGAACCAGAGAGTGACTCGTTTTCCTTTTTGTCTCTAGCTTGCTTACACATCTAAATTGGACATGCAAAATGACATGATCTAGACAATATATAAAACAAATTAAGCTACCTGGTATCCACCATTATGTTATCCAACTATTGGTTTGAGCAAAATATAATGAGCAACCCGGACAACTGATTGTCTTCTCTGAACCAGGCTTGGTAAGGCCACACATAGCATGGTTTATTAAAACCTGCTAGTTTAAGACTATACATGGGGAACAGATGATGCATGCACAGGTTTAACCCGTGTGCAGCTAAAAGCCTTAAATTGTTCCATATGAATCATAGTAGCTGGTAGTATTGAATTGTACTGTGGAATCAAGTTTTAGGGATTGTCACTCAAGTTAGCACCGGAGGTCTTGTAAGTTTACAACGGATCATAATTTGCACTATCGTTATTGATCAAATTCCGACCAAAGATGGAATATATATCCTAAAGAATAGCAACGAATTACATGCATGTATAATTTCACTCAAAGGTAGAGCAGTAGTTGAAATAACTACTACAGGTCTGAAAATTCATTGTTCCTTTACCTTCAGGCTACCCTTCTGCCTTTCCCCTCCCGGCTACCCTTCCCCCTCCCCTCCTGAAGAGAAAGCAATGGAGCCGAGTCAGAGCTGACGACGGTTCCCTCACCGCCTCACCATGATCGATCGTCGAGGAGGCGCCTGAGGCGGCACGGCAGTGGCACCACAGTCAGGATGAATTGCGTGGATCAGAAGTATCTAGAGAAGATGCAGGACAGATGGGGCCACGAGTGGAGAGGAGTCGACGGCGGCAGCGGCGTCGCGTGGGGTAGGTGTCATCGCGGATCGGCCGGTGTCTCATCGAACGGCCGTGTCGTGTGTAGGAGGAGCCGGGGAAGGGGAGTCGCCTGGATAACAATTGGCGATGGAAGTCTGGATCGTGTGATACAGTTTATTTTTCCCTTCCCATCCGCGTGAGATTTTGGCTAGTTAGAACGGATGGATGTAGCCCGTTTGTGATGCATGTATATGAATGGTCCAGATCTAATTTTCCCAAAGTTTGCTCTTTTATAAGTAGTGGAGATGAAGATAGTGCAAAAATCTCTTCTTCATCAAAGTCCAATGCATGTCAATTGGCTCTTCCCCGCAGCAATAAGCCCTCAAAACGTGCAGCAGAGAGAGGCTCTCAAAATGCATGTCAATCAGTCGACCGTGAGGCGTCTTCACAAGGGGCGACTTGTAGAGCCATCTTATCTCACTGCTCCATATTTTAGACATCTTGCTTCCCCATTTCCCAATGCCTCCTCTTCCTACAAACACTATATACCACTGATATGGTAGTGGTCAGATCGTTGTTTCAACTCACATGTGAATGGTTTCCTCTGCACAAGAGCTAGCTTGTGAGCTATATGTAGGTGTGGACTATATATCACGCAACATCGCGTGAGGACACGCTAGATGCACGAGATCTATTTAATGAATTTACTAGTGTGGCATGCATATATTTCAGTGTATCTTATTAATCATTTTGTAAATCTAAGCTGGTAGAAGGATAAGTTAGAAAAGATCTGTTCCAAGTTTAAATTTTAAAAGTAAACATACACCTTTTATTACTGTCTTTACAGAAGTAATAACTTGAGTAGTACCAACCAACTTTATCATGGTTCATTTTAAAAGCCTATTGTACTCAACCCTGAAAAGGTATTTTGTTGTTTGGATTTCATTAAAAAAATTGTTGCCAATGATGAAAACCATGACTCCCTTAATTTAACTTCTAAGCAGCAACATGGTTTTTTGTGATCCTAGGAGTGGAGACTAACAAGTTTATATATTAGCACTTCCACAAAACTGGTTTGCATAATCAGGGATGATCGCGGAATATTGTTCGCACAAATTTTGATGTTGCTTAGATGGCATGGGATCCAAGAAGAACCACGGGTCTATCCTTAGATATTAAATTAATCAGAGAAGATAACATGGGACGAGAATTTCTAGACATTGTTTCGAAGTCAAAAGAAGTGTTTAATTAGTCGGAATTGATGCACCTCTTCTCCTTGTGCATACACAAAATAAATTGACATCGATGATGTGGGGCTAAGAAGTTATTCTTAAATTTCGCAGGTATTTAAGCAAGATGAAACAAATCCACGAATACTCAGAACCGATGGACTATAATTAGAACCCTAGATAAACACCGGCAAACACAACAGATACCCACATCATATGGATCTTGATCATGTTAGGTAGCTCAAAAGACCTTTGTATTGAAGAACATGGATAAGAGATAGCCATCTAGATAATCCTATGAAACTGTCGTTCAAGGATTAACTACTCATGCATCATCATAGATTCCATCATTGCAGTAGACATGCCTCCGGCAGGATGTCGGAATAGGATTAAATAAAACCCCAAATTAGGGTTCTTAGGAAGTGGGTGGTTCAACCTATAGTCTCAATTGTGAGAAGGGAAGAGATAAAAGTTTAGAATAAAACTGACTTGTGATCTAATTCCGAAGATCTCGCCACCATCAACTCAATTGTTAAAAAAGGAAGACATAATAAAACATTTAAATGTATTGAACCAAAAGTAAATCTTTCAGTTCACATTGAGTCAGAGATTCCAAAGCCTAGCCAATAGCCGCATGGGTTTGGTCTGTGGATGTTACCAAAACCTTATGGTATTCGGTTCGAGCTGACGTTCTTTTCTTTGCCGAGCCGACGTTCTTTTCTTTCCCGGGGTGAACTGGATCCTAAAGAGCGAACAAAAGTCAAAATTCCCGGCCGCCACAAAATAATACCGAAGGCCATGCCGCATGGCAGGTCGGCCGCCGCACCTCCATACCCTAGCTCGGCCCACGAGTTCCCCTGTGACACCATATACACCCTCCAGCGCCTCGACCTCGCCGTCTCCGTCGCCGCCGCCCAGGATGCTCCCGTGGAAACGCCATGGCCTCTCCAGTCTGAGGTCCCCGTGCCTGAGCTGCCGGCGATGGAAGATTCTTCATTTGGGAGCCCCGTGGCGGGTGGGGAACAGGGGGAAGAGGGCTGGAGGAGAAGCCTGCTGGAGCGGCGGGGATTGGTCGTGCGAAGGTGGATCTAACCGAGGAGGAGGTGCGAGCGCACGATCGGAGGCAGGAGGACGAGGTTACGCGTTGTCCCCTCTCTCTCTCCTCCCTGGGTAGATTGTGATTCCTGAACTGTCATATGTACCAAAGACAACTTGATTAAAAGAAATTGGATCAGATCGAAGAGATGTGTTTTCTGCGATACAGATGAGTCTGTAGAATATTTGTTTATATCTTGTCTTTTTGTTAGAGATATTTGGCGCCTCATTCACTTTACTTTTAGCATTTATGCTTCGACTAGCATTACGAATATTCGGTAGTTGGTTAAATGATATTGATAAGAAAAGAAAGGCTCGAATTCGTATTGGAGCTGCTGCTTTTCTTTGGAGTATCTGGAATTATCGTAACGATGTTGTTTTTAACAAGCAAAACAATGTTCACTTCTTGCAGGTTGTAAACAAGGCGGTCTATTTTATTCAGATGTAGTCGTTTCGATCAGCGAGAACTTATGGATACCGGCTGTGCCCGGCTAATGGCGGTCGTGCGGGCTATTTACAGCCAGGCTGGGTGATTTCGTTCTAGACGATTAGATGCATAAGTTCTTTCTTTTTGAGTGGCTTTTTTGTGGCTACATTAAGCTACTCCTGATTTGTATTTTTCTCAAACCTAGATACTCTTTTATTCTTTAATAAAATCCGGTTGTGTGCATCGTCCTCATGCAGAGGCCGGGACGCATGCTCCCATTTCTAGAAAAAAAATATGGGAATAACACAACACACTATTTCTGCTTCGAAATTGTCCATCAAAGACGCTGAAAAACACACACACACCCGGGCAATTTTTCTACACGCGAAATAGGGAAATAATAACAAGAGGAGATGTACTTCGCAAAGACGTTGCCTGCATTGTGGAGGCCGAGCAGGGACTAGGAAAAGGCGCCACCCACATTGTGGAGGCCGCGCAGGGGCCAACAAAGGAGTAGCGTTAGAGAGGAGCCAGTGCCTGCAACTGTTCGGTGTTTCGCCATGGCTGAGAGGAGGAAAAGGGGGACAAGGATAGCTATGCCGGGTCGAGCTGTTTGGGCTACTAGGTTATTTTTGGCATAACCGAATAACTGACGAAAGTCCAATTGACATTTGAAGGGAGTGGTAATTTGGCATTAAAAACCTATTTTCCGGTGTTATTTTGTCAACATGGGTTTTCTAAATGTATTTTGGATTTCCTGGTTTCCACGATTATGTGGTTTGTCTCATCGTTATACTATATGGTAAGTAGTACAAAAAGGTATAGTGGCAATAAACTCAAACTTCTACAATTGTGTGGTTTGTGTCATAGTTATATTACGTGTCAAGTGGTACAAAAATGGAGTCTTCATATGCTAAGTGTTTGTTCAAAAAGGAAGTCTTCGGATTCTAACTATCAAGTACTAGTATGGAAGGCAATTTTTCAGACGTACTTAATCGTTAGATGTTATCTTGTTTTTACTTAGACTATGCATGTATTATCACCTATCTCAGTCTGATTGAATCAATCCCTAGATATGTGTGCTGGAAGCAATTTGCGCCGACAATGTAGTCATGTTAAATAGAAAGGAGGGCCTATATCCCTCACTGATCAATTTTCAGGTCACATTCTTACCTGTAAGGGTAGGAGTACTTAAATCTGTTGTCATTATAGGTTCATGTGAATGTTGAGATCCCAGATGGTATAGATGTATCGGCGAGGCTCACTTTTCCGGTTGGAGCACTAAATTATAAGAAAGTACAAGATGGTGATGCTAGTGACGATGATCTTTTTTACAAGTTTAGAGTCAGAGCATTTACCTCTAATCCTGCTAACATGTCACCAGCCTTCGTCGTACCCTAGCCATCAAAAACACCATTTCACCGTGTCCACCGAATGGCTGAACAATGGGATGATTTCGTCATAAAGTCACATGCTAGATATGACTTGGAAAGAGCAGCACGCACTACGGGAGACGAGTTCTTTACCGTGTGCTCTATTTTTGCCGTGTGCACTCCATCGGGCACACGACATAGATTTTCTTTGCCGTGCCGCACACGGTAAAGATGAACACACGGTTTAGTACAGAAAACGGCACACGGCAAAGAAAGGTACACGGCAAAAATCACGAAAAACACACGGCAAAGAAAGCGCACGACAAAGATTACAGCCACGTGGCCATTCTGTTGCGGGGCAGAACGGAACTGTCACATCAGTTCTTGCCGTGTGCATGCACAAGCAAAGATATGTCCTTTACCGTGTGCATGCACACGGCAAAGAACTGACATCAAATCCCCCGTTTCTGGCCCAGATTCAGTTCTTTGTCGTGTGCATGCACACGGTAAAGGACTTTTTTTTAGTTTTTTCTTCCAGCATAGATTGTTAAATTTATAATTACGAAATTTAATTTTATTTATCAATTTATAATAAATCCCCTTGTTTATCCTAACACAAGCATGCAACTAGTTTGACATTTCTACCCCCTTTCTACGCCGTTACCGCGTGTTTCCGTATAAGTCGAGTATTTCTCCAGCGGGTCTAGGGTTTCACCGGAGGTGGGCTACGGAGCGTCTAGATACCAACACAAGCTACAGGGTTCCATACCATCTTAGTATAGGTGTGTTGTGTGCTTTGGATAGCAAATATTTCACTCTGGGCTGTGGGCCGCTTCACCGGCATCCACTTCTCTCTCGTGAGTTTACACTCGCTTATGGGGTGAAACTCCCGTATCGGACGGAACATCGTGAATCTTCCGAAGAGTTGTGTTCTACCTTGTTGTTTTGGGTTGCTATGGCCTACTATAACACAACTAAGCAACTATTTACACATTGCTACCCCTTTTCGATGCCGTTACCGCGTGTTTCCGTATAAGTCTGGTATTTCTCCAACGGTCTAGGGTTTCACCGGAGGGGGGGCTACGGAGCGTCTGGATCCCAACACAAGTTAGGGGGTTCCATACCATGTTTGTATATGTGTATTATGTGCTTTGTATGGAAAATATTGCACTCCGGGGTGTGGGCCGCTTCACGGGCATCCACTTCTCTCTCGTGAGTTTACACACGCTTATAGGGTGAAACTCACGTATCGGATGAAACATCGTGAATCTTTCGAAGAGTTGTGTTATACCAGTGTGTCTTGGGTTTCTATGGCCTAACCTAACACAACCAAGCAACTATTTACACATTTATACCCCCTTTCGACGCCGTTACCGCGGGTTTCCGTATAAGTCCTTTATTTCTCCAGCGGTTCTAGGGTTTCACCGAAGGGGGGCTATGGAGCGTCTGGATCCCAACACAAGCTAGGGGGTTCCATACCATGTTAGTATAGGCGTGTTGTGTGCTTTGGACGGCAAGTATTTCACTCCGGGGTGTGGGCCGCTTCACCGGCATCCACTTCTCTCGTGAGTTTACACGCGCTTATAGGGTGAAACTCCTGTATCGGACGACACATCGTGAATTTTCCGAATAGTTGTGTTCTCCCTTGTTGTTTTGGGTTGCTATGGCCTAACCTAACACAACCAAGCAACTAGTTCTACATTTCTACCCCCTTTTGACGCCGTTACCACGTGTTTCCGTATAAGTCTGGTATTTCTCCAGCGGGTCTAGGGTTTCACCGGAGAGGGGGCTACGGAGCGTCTGGATCCCAACACAAGCAAGGGGGTGCCATACCAGGTTAGTATAGGTGTGTTGTGTGCTTTCGATGGCAAAGATTGCACTCCGGGGTGTTGGCCGCTTCACCGGCATCCACTCCTCTCCCGTGAGTTTACACGCGCTTATAGGGTGAAACTCCCGTATCGGACGGAACATCGTGAATCTTCCTTAGAGTTGTGTTACCTTGTTGTTTTGGGTTTCTATGGCCTACCCTAACACAACCAAGAAACTAGATACACATTTCTACCCCCTTTCGACGCCGTTACTGCGTGTTCCCGTATAAGTCCGGTATTTCTCCAGCGGGTCTAGGGTTTCACCGGAGGGGGGGCTACGGAGCGTCTGGATCCCAACACAAGCTAGGAGGTGCCATACCATGTTATTATAGGTGTGTTGTGTGCTTTTGATGGCAAAGATTTCACTCCGGGGTGTGGGCCGCGTCACCGGCATCCACTTCTCTCTCGTGAGTTTGCCGTACCGGACGAAAAATCTTTGCCGTGTGCTAGCACACGGCAAAGAATGACATGGGTGGCCCAGCGTGGGGGAGGGCAGTGGGACCCACATGTTTCCGTTCCCGTTTCGTGTGTGACCAAGTTGTGGTGGGTCCCACACGATGTCTTTGCTGTGTGCCACGATGAAATGCACACGGCAAAGAGATCTTCACCATGCATAACGCTGCCGTGTAGCCTTTGCCGTGTGCCACGACGAAAAGCACACGGTAGAGTCTTTGCCGTGTGTTATGTTGCCTTTTCCGTGTGCTTTTGGCACACGGCAACGAGGATTTCTCCCGTAGTGACGGTGTGGAAGTAATATATCAGTGGGTGCAATGGCTGCAGAGCTCTTCCCTTTCTTACTTAGGGTTTGACAATGAGATGGCTTTAAGCAAGGGAGAGCAAACATGTACTGAAGATGGTGGGGATAAGCGTGCTTGTCCAGGCAACGCCCCACCCAATGTTATAATTCCAAGATTATGAGATACGATGATTATAAATGTCATGAAGCATTTTGCATTCTATCCATTATTGCCTGATTTGCTTCAGCGAGTTTCCTGGTTAGTCATTCATCCATTTTAACAGAACACTTTGCACACGTATTATAGTAGAAGTCTTCTGAAAATGTTAAACTTCCCACATTTCATCGTTGTTGTCCAACTAAATTTGTGAAGGGGATGGAAAGTCTATTGCTATTAATTATATTCAATCATTACTGGAAAGTCTATTGCTATTATGTTACTTACCTCATGGCATCAGTGGGTCAAGGTTGGCAAATCATGTCCTGCAGTCTGTGAGGCTGAACTGAAAGAATGTTTGGTAACACTAGCAGCGAGGTTCTCAATTGGAACTGCGGAGTAATCCACCATACTGACATATCATTGGATAAAATCTTTAGAATCAATACATCTTGGACGAAGGGGATGGTTTACCTTGTACCAATCAATCCCTAAGCTGAAGCCTTAATTCTGTCTATTGTGTGCTTAGATCATTGGTTTCCCAAAACAGTTGACCTCGCCGGAGATATTGTATTTTAGCAAACAGTTGACCTCGCCGGAGATATTGCCGGTCGTAGCAAAAATATTGTACAAAAATAGTAACAAAAATACAGGTATGTAGCAAAATTCTGAATCAACCGTGAAAATTTCCCAAAACACGAAAATCACTGCCGGCCTTGGGAGCACCACCATGCTTCCATGGGAGCACCGCCACACTCCCATGGGAACACTATTTTCGGACCAGGCAACAGCGAGAGGGGGAAAAGGGGGACGACGCACTGGACTAGGAGAGTTGGAGCCGAGCCCAGCGTACTCTCAGCGACCTCCATGCACGAGGTCGAGGCGGAGGTGGCCCGTGGAGCGCCTCAAGGGGCACCAAATGGAGGCCCCTACTGAGCAGGAAGCTCGGCGAGCTTGGCCCGCCATGGCCGCTCGGTTCCACCACCATGCATGCATCGTGTTTGCCGCCGCCGCGGAGGAGGACGACAAGGAGCACGGCGATAGGAGGGCGGATAGCGCGCGCTGTGGGCAAGTCTAACGCGGCGAGCGGGCATGGCGGGATGGAGCTCGCCGACGGGATGAAACGGCCATGGAGGGAGTGGACCGGCAAGGGAGTTTTGCAATGCATTGGGAAAGAGAAGAACCTGAGGAGATAAGCCTCGTGGTGGGGCCCTCAACCACCGCTGCCTCCACACGTTTTCGTTGCGTAGAAGTAGGGATGAAAACGGTACGGAAACTTTCCGAAATTTCCGCGGAAAAACGGAAACGGAATGAAAATACGAAAACGGAAACGGAATTTTGCGGAATGGAAGCGGAAACGGAAACTTTTATGCGGAAACGGAAACGGAAACGGAACAGCATATTCCGGCGGAACGACCCGAAAATGGAAATTCCGTTTCCGGCAATATGGAACTTTCCGTTTTTACTGCATTGTGCTAGCGTAACCTTGTATTCCCAAACATTCTAGTCGGATATTTAGGCCCAACCCAAAACATGAAGCAACATGTCTAAAAAAATATGTGAAGTGACCATTCTTAGGACCTACGTACTCGCATGTTATCTCCCACTCGACATGTTCCCAACTTGTTAGTTCACCACTGCACTAGGGTTGCGTCCGGTAGTAGGAATTTTGATGTTGCCAAAGTTGATTAGTTGTGCACACTATATTATATAATCATGATATATTCTTATATTTGATGTCATCTTAGAAAATTGACAATTTTATCAATTTTCTTGAGGTCTGCTACATGATTCAAGAGTTCTCTTGGTTCCGGCAAATATCTGTTTTAAATTCCGTATCCGTGTCGTGTTCGTTTTGTATCTGGTTCCGATAATATCTGTTTTCGTATTTGTTTTCCGGGGTTTCTGTATTCGTTTCTGCTTCCGCATAAAAATATGAAAACAAATGTGGCACCACTCAGTTCCGTCCGTATCCGCTCCGTTTCATCCCTACGTAGAAGGGACCCCACGTGGAAAGCAACCGATGCGGGGGATGAAAGGATGTGATCCCCCGCATGATGTTAGCGTTTTCCATCTCAGTTTGCGCACCGAGTAGCCGAGTATTAGTTGCAAAATGTTCGCTTTGCAATGGTCAAAAGTTGTTGTGCACGCTCACAACAGGAAAATCATCGAAACATGTCGCCACATACAAAGAAAAAAAGGAAAAACTTCGCATATCTCAAGGCCCATGGTGGCCACGGCAAGCAGCAGCCAGCAGCCCACGGGCCAGGTTGTACTACATGGACAAACGATAAAAGAAAATGACTTATGAGTTGGGTGCAATCTGACATATATACATAAGAGTCTCAAAAAAAAAAACGAATCTGACATACAGAAATTAACAGTTGATATGATGACTGAGATTTAGCTAATTTTCAGTCAGTTCAGATTTAGCAAATCCGTTTTTTAGGCTAGATAGTGAGAAAGGGTTGTTCAGATTATAAAAGAACGTTAAATGCGACCATTGTTTCACAACCATGGTTATTTGGGTGGAAGGAGATTAGGTGGTTATGGAAGAAACAACTCCTTTTTTAATAGCGAAGAATAGTCCCAGTGTAGTAAACTCACAATCGATATTCTCTTCTTCTTATACAGTTTGGTCGTCATCACATATAAGAAACAGAAATTAGCACGCCCAAATTTAACAGATTTTATTGCATGTAGTCTAATCATAACTCATACAGTTTGGTGCTCAGTTGCACGCACACCACAACAAAATAAATAAATGAAGTTAACAGATTTTATTGCATGCAGTCTAATCCTAATATTGACAAAAAACGATACCTCTAAGCCAATAGCTCCGGGGGAAAGACCCAGGTTAGCTCATCTTCGTCACCTTCCCTCAGGTATGTGCGGTAACACAGATCTCTGTCACAAGTATCAGTCCTCGAAGCCCTCACTGTTTGGGATTTCATATCAAATACATCGTCCGTGTCAATAAAATAAATGGTATCCTTTTGTATCCCTTTTTGGCAAGGAGAGATGGACTTGCAGAACCGTCTGCTGATGAAAAGTGCCTGGCCACCTATCTCTTCCTTCAACGGAACCCACTTGGCTGCGCTAATGTCGGCCTGGAAAACCTCTACCTTGTATGTGATGAAGTCATCTAAAGGCCCGTCAAGCAAAAACACTTGTCGCCTCACCATGATCAGCTTCCCACGTGACTCGATCAAGTAGAACTCGTAAGGGGAATGTTCACCATCCACATATGGATTGCATCACAAGTAATATCCTCTTCGGTCATATTCGTCAAGTCATACACGGAGTCGTCATCGTCACCTATGTCATCGTGGTCATCCACATCATTGTCAGGTTGGCCATCAGCAGCAACAACATCATCATCAACAACACCATTTTCACTATCATTGTTGACACCATATGAATGTTCCTCGTTGTCATGGTGGGCGTCAGAAGCAGTACCATCAACATCATTGTCGTCACTATAATCACCAAGACCACCATCGTTATCATCATCATAGATGACATAATCGTAATAATCCCCGTCATAATACTCGTCATCGCTCCACATATCAAAATCTTCACCGATGACACACTTGCCATCGGTAAGCATGGGTATGCCGTGATCATCACATGCTATGTCAAGGAAGACGAGATGCTTGTCGAGGGTGATCCCGTAAAGACTGTTTCCAAGAAACGCAATATCCATGATGCGGCTGACTGGACCCGCATGCCACGTGGGCAACCAGACACCCTTCCCACGCCGGGCTAAGAGGATGGAACAGCTCCAGTTGTTGGTCATGATAGCAATGATATCATCAGGGGTGGACCGCAAGAGCACCTTGCGGATCTTGAATAGCTCGGAAACATGGCCGATGGCGGTGTCCACCTCGGGTAGCGACAGGGTCGTGCTAGAGAACTCAGGCTGCTCATAGTGGGTGGTAACATCACACATATTTAGGCAAAAAAGATGATGTGGCAAAAAAGATGAGGAGAGAGATGGTTGTAGTAACATATTATGTTACCGTAACATCACACATACCAATGCACTATGAGTTTATAAACCAATAAATGCACACATGCATGACACCACATTTATGTTACTCCCCACTATGAGGGTAGTAACATAGACTAGTAACATTGTCAAGTTACTACTTAAATTACTCCCCACTATGAGCAGCCTCATTGTGCAACAGGTACCTGTGCTTCTTTTGGGTATCCTAGCAGTCGATGGCGATCCAGCTGTCGGTAGAGCCAATGCACCTCGTATTCTTTGCGAAGCAGTAAGACTAGTCACAATGGGGAGTATCATATACTAGTATCATGCATATGATACTAGTCTATGTTACCACTTCCACAATGCATAGTAACATATTTGTGATATCATATACTAGTATATTTATTACCTTATAGACTCATCTTGTCTTGGAAAACGTTATGTTACAGTATCTACCTATGATACCACTAACACCTCTTTCCTCATTAAATGAGTGCCACATCATCTTTTTTACCTATGTGGCACTTATGATATCACCTATGTTACTCCCATTGTGGCTAGTCAAAGACTGTCGTGAACACCCTTGCTATCATTAAAGGAGCTAGCGGTATCAGGGAAGGATACGAGGCGGCGCATAACACGGTCTGAGGGGTTCAAGAACCCCCCAAGTGGAAGCATGATCCATGGCAGCTGCCGCGGAGGGGGACACCTGACCGAGCGCCAAGAACGGCACACAGCCTGGAAGCGGGCGCGATCTAAAGGAAAAAAGAAGCGTTCAAAGACAAGAGCTAGGAGGTCCTTTGGGAGCAGGGCCGGCCCTGAGGGGGGGCAGGGTGTGCGGCCGCCCTGGGCCCCCGAATCCAAGGGGCCCCTAAATTTTTGGTTCTAAGGCATACGCATCAGGGATTCAGAGCAGAACTTATTTGGCGGAGGCGCCATGGTTGCTGTAATGTTCTTGGAGTTCTGTTTAGTCAAAACGAAGCGTTAGGATATGTGTGCATCTGGACAGGAATTTGGGCCTCCGCCTGCTGACTTGGGCTTTTTCTTCAGTACACGTATGCTATTTTTCTTTGGTTAGCTAAAGGCTTAAGTTGGCCCGGTCAATTAAAATGCTAAGGTTAGATCGTTTACCCAAAAAGACGGGAGAGACATTAGGCGTACAATATGCTCATATGGTAGACTAGGGCATAAAATATTACCTATCCAGTAATGCAGCAAACAATCTAGTCGATATTTTTCTTTCACAAAAATTATTGAACCCATTTTCCTTTTTATTACGCTTTGATTTCTTTGATAAATTTTTCATTGGATGTGTGTTGTGCACGGCGTTCTAAAATATTATCGATGCGATAACTAATATGGTTCATATTGATATGCATCATCTGTATTTTACATTTAGTGATGTTAGAAGAAAATTTTAGAACAATATGTAGATATCAATATCGCTTTATGCGTGTTTTAGGAATTATCGTTAGCCGCATTTGTTATACTTTGTATGTATTTTTAGATAAATAATACTTCATATATATGCATATATATATGCATTGTTATTTTAATGCTTATAGTAATCGAAAAAAATTGATGCTTATAGGGCCCCACATTGTAGATCCGCCCTGGGCCCCAAAAACCTCAGGACCGGCCCTGTTTGGGAGTTCAGACCACGGGGACGCCATTGAACGGTACTTCACAGAGGCCGCTTGCCTTGCCGCTGGCCGGGATTTTCTACCGGACTAGAGGGCCAAACATGCACATACAAACACCGATTGCTACGTGCAAAGTTTGCAAATATTACACAACTGACTCCGACCACGGCTAGAGTTCCGCTTCGCGTCCAACGCCAACAAGACATGGACTCTCTCCCGTTTCTAATTCCGCTACTGTGTAGAAAAAACAAAGCCAAACTACTAAACGTGCATCTCCAGCGGTGCCCGAAACCCGGGAGCTCATATTTGACACGTTTGTATTTGCTGGACTTGTATATTTGGAAAGCTCAAAAGAAAAAAAAATCCTATGATGAAAAATATTCGTGTACTGTACAAAAAATTAGTTAAAATATATTATTTGCCATTTTATTAATATCCATCCAATTATAAAATAGTCCGTGACTTAAGAAATACTAACTAGCTAGCGAACTTCATAGAATTTGATAAGAGGTACCAAACGCCAATTGGCAACTAGTTGAATTGCTATTTGCTAAGTTTTCACAATCTTAATTATACTTGGAGAAGGAGCTGATGCTTTGGTGAAGAATCGAGAGATCGAACAAATGAATGAATGGAATTGTATCTTTATTGATGATGATTTCACACTTATATACAAGGGAATCGATGCCTTTACAACTGGCATAAGTAGACGACACTTCAGGAGCAACCGTTAGGGACGGTTCCCAGGAGCGTGGGACTACGGGAACTTGGATTATATCCCCTAATAACCGTAATGATTATTATTTTTAACACTCCCCCTAATCACCGCTAAACTATACAAGTGTGCATCATGTTCATAAAGTCTTGTCCAAAATCCCTGTAGGAAAAATATGGGCAGTAGTGTAAGATATGATGGTAAAACGTATTCAAACCTCGTGGGGAAATAAGGAGAAAATGATCCAACATAACTATATTCATAGAATTTAGAGGGCAATAAATATGTCGCATATACCTTCATAACAACCCTAGTGGGGAAAACAGAAAGTATGACATATGATCTCATGTTGATATTACCTCATTAAAAGTTTTCATGAGTACCTGAAAAGTAAACTCCCCAGGACTCTTGCAAATCCCGAAGCCGTCACATACCAATCCCATGAATGTATTTCTGGAATGCTGAAGTTGGCAGAGACTTCGTGAAAATTTCAGCGAGGTTATCACATGATTTTACTTGGAAGATATTGATTTCCCCCACTCTTCTGGAATTCATGAGGAGAAAAAAAACTGAGGGGCAATATGCTTAGTGATATTGCTCTTTATGTATCATGTTTGCATTTGTGCAACACAAGCCACATTCTCTTCGTACATAATGGTGGATGATTCGATTGAACCGATTCCACATGACTGTTGTATGTGGCTTATCATCCTGCGAAGCCATAGACATTCACGTGATGTCTCAAAAAACAGGTTTGCGATCTGGCATTATGGGGATCAGATAAGTAACCAGAATTAGTGTATCCAATCATACCGGAATCCATATTTCTCTAGAACTGAAATAATAGGCCAAGATCCTTTGTGCCTTGGAGATATCAAAAGACATTCTTTACTCTCGCCCAATGGCGTTTGGTGGGAGTTGCGGTGTCTCTAACAAGTAGATTCACTGCAAATACGAGGTCAGGTCTAGTGCAATTCGCAAGATACATAAGCACTCCAATGACGCTGAGATATGGAACGTCGGGTCCCAAAATCTCTTCTCAATCATGCCTCGTCCTGAACGGATCTTTCTCTACGTCTAGAGATCGAACCACCATGGAGCTTTAGATGGATAGGATTTGTGGATATTGAATTTCTCCAATATTTTCTAGATATAGGCAGCTTGGTGTACCCTTATTCCCGAGGGAAGGTGCTAGAGTTGAAGACCAAAGAAAAATTTGGTTTTACCCAAACCCTTCATCTTAAATTACATCTTCAGTTGATTGCGTGCTTCATCAATATCTTATGTGTTGACAATGATATTTAGATCCTCGACATACACGAAAATGGTGCAAAATCCTAAAGAGGCCTTCTTGATGAAGACACATGGGCATTCAACATTGTTGAAGTAACCCTTCTGAAGAAGGAACTCAACAAGTCGGTTGTACCACATCTTCCCCGATTGTTTCAAGTCATATAAATACTTGTTAAGTTTTACACAGTACATGTTGTGTTTTGCACTTGCATTCGGGATAGAGGTTCCACCAGGGATCTTCACTTAAATGTCTGAATCTAGTGACCAATAAACATATGCGGTCACGACGTCCATCAACTACAGCGATAGACGATTTTGCATTTCCAAAAATATAAGATATCGGAAAGTGATACCACTTATAACTGGAGAATATGTTTCATTGAAATCAATGCCGTGTCTCTGCGTCAAACCGTGTGATACGAGCCTTGCTTTGTATCTCACCACCTCATTGTTCTCATTCTGTTTCCGGAGGAAACCCCATTTGAATCCCTCTAGCAAATATATGTAGCGTCGGACGTGCTCGTCCTCCTCCCTGATACGGCCACGTACCACCTCCTCGGGCGCCGACTCCCTCTCAACCGAGCATGGCCCACGTGACGGCCACCTAAGAAGATTCGGGTCGACTACGTCACCCGGATTCCTCACCAAGTTGCGTCTACCAGATGTTAGCATCTCCTAGTGCCAGCCCGCCGGAGCCCAGTCCGGACATCGCCCCTGGGGTCCATTAGGGATATCGTAGTGGAGAACAACTAACTAGAAACACAAGTATAACTAAAACTAATTCTAAAAAAAAATTGCACTACCACTAAGTCTATAGATGAAACACTAACACTAATGATACTAAAATTAAACTGGCACCAAAATTTTCAGAATAAATATAAATATTTACAATATCACATCGATATAATATGAAAGCATATTACATATATTACCCTAAGGGACTAAAATTAAACTAGTACTAAAATTAAACAAGTACTAAAATTAAACTAGTACTAAAATTTAAACTAGTACTAAAATTAAACTAGTACTAAAATTTAAACTAATACTAATACTAAATATTATCTAAACTGAACTAATACTTATACAAATAGTAAATCTTATCTTATCTAAACTAAACTAATTACAATACTAAATACACTAAAAATATAATATTAAACTACAATTAGAAAAATATAATACTAAATACACTAAACTAAAATACAATGCTAAGTACACTAAAAATACACTACTAGATACCGTAAACTAAACTAAAAATATTATCTTATCTAAACTAAAATACAATACTAAATACACTAAATACACTAAATATACTAAAAATATAATCACAATAAAAAACAATTTAAAGAAAAAATACACGGATGACGTCTGCAAGACGTCATGCTGAAGGCATGCGATAGGAGGCCACGTTCTCCGTCCGGAGAACTCACCGCCGGCGTTGGAAGACGTTGCTCCGGTTGCTCCTAGGAGAGGAGTGACGGCTCCGGTGGCTCCCAGAAGAGGAGAGGAGCGGCGGCTGAGCGTGCGCACGAAGAGGCTGCGACGACGGGGGAGTGCGGCGACGGAGGCGTGCGGCGTGCGGCAACAGAGGCGACGGTGGCGAGAACGACGGAGGAGCGGCGCACAATTTGGGCAGCCTGTCGGTGTCTCCTCTGCTATTAGCCTCCCGCGTGCGTGAAACTGCTAAGTCCCCGCGGTAGGGGAGGAAGGCGATTCATAACCCCCCCCCCCCTTTAGTCCCGGCCCGTGGCACGAGCCGCGACTATAGGGGGTCTTTAGTCCTGCACCGTGCCACTGGCCGGGGCTAAAGGGGGTGGGGTTTCACTTTCGCGCGCAGACGAAACCCTTTAGTCCAGGCCTGTGCCACATGCTGGGACTAAAGGGTCAAAAAATTTCGTGCAAAACGGCGGAACGCCTACGACCAATTAGAGCGCACTGTTTGCTATGCCCCAGATCGATCATTTTTTAAATTTTAAAATAAAACCATATTGATCAAAAACTTCACAAATTCATAACTTCTATTCTCTAATTTCAAATTAGATGATTCCGTACTTTTTGAAATCTGCATAATTTGTATATTAATATAGGCCAATAATATTTTAATTTTGTAACGTGCATCCTGATATTTGTATATCTATTTAAATCACTATTTTGGGCATATCTTTTAATCTAAAAATCCTTTTTAGGGCGAATCCAATTTATATAGTTTTGTTTTTATGTCCCCTATCTAGTAGAAACAAAAGAAATTCATTGAAACAAACTGTGTCATGGATTTGATCATAACAACCGTAATTTGGCCCGAAACCCTGTATTGTTCGGAGGAGATAGCTCACTTCTGTGAACACATTTCAACACAACCCTCTTATTCCAAAATTATTATTTTTGGTTCATACTAGGACATATATAATGACAACACGCGAAGTTCTTGCATCATTTTCTTCTGCGTCGTAGCCATGGCGATTCTTCATGATTTAACATGATATATACTTGGGTGAGTTCTCACTGTGAATGGCGTATTTCATGAAAAATATTATAATCTACCGACATGTTTGCCTTCTCATCTACTCCCACGATGATTCTTTTCCATGAAAGAACAATCTGGCGCTTTTGCTCATTGGACTATGTATTCGTTTGCTGATATATTTTTCTCGGTTTGATAGACATGTCCTTCACATGGAAAAGAAGAGCCACATCGTTGGCTAGCACGAATGGTTCGTCTATATATGCAAGATTGTTCAGATCGACTGTTCTCAATCCATACTTTGGTCTACATCTACCTGCCTCCTATCAGCTTGACACATTTGCACCAAAACAAAGGGACCTTAAAAGTATATCCATAATCAAATTCCAATATCTCCTCTATGCACCCATAATATGTGTCCTTCTGCCCATTGATGTCTTTTTCATCAAACAGACACCATTGTTTTGGTTGGTGCTTTTTTTTAACTTGGGGGATGGTGTAAAATATATCCCCATTTACCTCGTACCCTTCGAAAGTACATATAGTCGAAGATCTTGACCTGGCCAACAAGTACAACTTATCTCCAACAGTTGTGTTATTCATGAGATGTGTCTGCAACCAACTGCTGAAAGTCGCCTCGTGTTTCCCTTTAATGCATGAGTCAGCCTTCCACGGGTTTTTGGAGCGTAGAATATTCTTGTTTCTCGATATATGGAGCCACCACGGTGTAATTGTGTAGAACCGTGTAGTGTGCTTGAGTTAAAGAATGCCCGTTCTTACATACGGTTGCTTTCCTTCCTAGTGTGCCTTTTCCAGTCGGCCTACCCTTAGACCGAGATTCAGGAACACCAATCAGCTTAAGGTGAGGGAAAAATTCAACACAAAACTCAATGACCTCTTCTGTTACATAGCCCTTATGGATGCTTCCTTCTGGCCTAGCACGGTTGCGAACATGTTTCTTTAACGCTCCCATGAACCTCTCGAATGGGAACATATTGTGCACAAACAAGGGACCGAGAATTCTAAACTCTTCGAATAGGTAAACTAGGAACTACATCATAATATTGAAGAAGGATATCGGGAACAACAACTCGAAAGACACTAGACATTGGACCCCATCAATCTGTAACCCTGATAGACTTTCTTGATCAATTACCTTCTGAGAAATTGCATTGACGAATGCACATATCTTCATAATGGCCAGCCGGACTTTTTTTTAGTACAATTCCCCTCAATGCAGCTAGAAGAAATTGCGTCATAAGCACGTGGCAATCAGGAGACTTCACGTTCAGGATTTTTTTCTCTTTCATATAAACTATTCCCTTTATATACGACAAAAAGCCATACGTGACCTTGATACTGAAAAGGACTTCAAAAAATATTTGCTTCTCTTCCTTGGTAAGAGCATAGCTAGCAAGCCCTTGAAACTGCCGTGGATGCATGTCATCTCATCCTTTATAATGTTCCTGGGCATCCCGTGCTTCCGGTGTATCTTTTGACTTCCCGTACAAGTCTAGAAAGCCTACAATATTCTCGCAAAGTTTTTTTGTCACGTGCATCACATTGATTCCAGAGCGGATCTCGTGGACTTTCCAATATGGTATCTCCCAAAATATAGATTTCTTCTTCCACATGGGTATGCGCTTATCAGTGTTGTTCAGAACAGGTTGGCTGCTAGGACCCTTTCCAAAGATTGCATTTAAATCTTTGACCATACCAAATACTTTATCACCAGTACGGAAGGCAGGATTCGTCCGGTTTTACGCCTTACCATCAAAATTCTTTCCTTTTTTCTTAAGGAATGCCTGGGCGGAAGAAAAGGAAGGTTATACGAGTACACATTCTTCCTACATTTATCCAGGTATATACTTTCTGTCTAATCCAAACAATGCGTACATGCATTATATACCTTGTTCGTCTATCCTAAAATTTACTAAGAGCAGGCCAATCATTGATGGTTACGAAAAGCAACGTTCGTAGGTCAAATGGCTCATAGGTTTGTGCTCATCCCACGGACTTACACCTAGTTTGGCGCACAACTGCATAAGTTCATCAACAAATGGCCTTAGGTACACATTAATGTTGCTTCGGGCCTTGAATGAGCACTGGCATCATAATGAACTTCCTCTTCATGCACAATCAAGGCCGAAGGTTGTAGATACATAGAGTCACAAGTCAGGTGCTATGACTGCAGTTCTGCTCCCAAAAAGGATTCATGCCATATGTACTTAGACCAAACCATAAGTTCATTGCATCATCTGCAAAGTCCTTGAAATCCATATCTATTTTTCTCCACTGCCGACCATTAGCGGGGTGCCTCAACTTGTCGTCTTTCTTACGGTCATCCACGTTCCATCGCAACAACTTGGAATGCTATTTGTTTTTTAACAGACGTTTCAACCATTATATTATAGGAGCATATCACATCACCTTGGCAGGAACCCACTTCCTGAGTGGCTCGCCCTCAACATCACCAGGGTCATATTTTCTAATCTTATATTATAGGAGCATATCGGGCATTTATCCATATTCTCGTACAGCTCACCGCGGTAGAGGATGCGGTCATTAGGGCATGCCTGTATGTTTTGAACGTCTAATCCTACAGGGCAGACAAGATTCTTTGCTTCATACGTGCTGGCAGACAATTTGTTCTTTCTTGGAAGCATGTTCTTCAGTAGTACCAGCAACTTTCCAAATGACGAGTCAATCACACCATTCTCTGCCTTCCACTTCAGCAATTCCAGTGTGCTACCCTGCTTCTTCGGGCCATCTTCGCAGGTTGGGTACAACAATTTTTTGTGGTCCTCCAACATCTGATCGAAATGCAACCTCTCCTTTTCTATGTCGCAGCCTCGCCTTGCATTAGAAATCACCCGACCAAGATTATCAGCGGGCTCATTTGGTGGCCGTTCGGCACCCTTTTCTTCTTCACTGTCTTCTTCATTTTCTTTCATTGATGTATCAGCGTATTCAAGGAACATAGATCCGTAGTCATCATCATCGTTCTCTTCTTCGTCACTGTCTTCCATCATAACCCATCTTTCTTCGTGCTTGGTCTAAACTTTATAGCCGGACATGAAACCGGACCGAAGCAGGTGGCTCTGAATGACTCTTGAGAAAGTGTGATCCTTCTCATTCCGACAGTCAAGACATGGAAAAATCATAAAGCCATCCCGCTACTTATTTGCCTTGGCCTTAAGGAGAAAAGAATGCATGCCTTCTGTGTAAGCGGTAGAGTGGCGGTCATCGTACCATCCATCGTAGAACAATATATCAAACAGAACCACAATGCTAAAATTAGTACCGTGTGCTCTAAACGAGAACATAGGTGGTAACCTTTTAGGAATTGGAAATAAATAGGAGGAAGCTTAAGTGTGGCTCAGGCACCTCATATCATGTATGTATTGTGTGAAACGAAGTGGTATCTCTCTAACAAGAATTTCACCGAACACCTCTAGTGCATATGAAGAAAAAAAATTAGCACAAACCATACCACCTTCTACCAGGAGAAAAACAAGAGAGAGTGGAGAGGGGCGGCCATATATAAATGCATGGCCCAATATTCCCCGTATGAGATACAAACTGTGACTAAAGGGGGGCAGAGGCCACAACGGGCCTCATACCCCTTTAGTCCAGGTTTGTATCTCAAATCGGGACTAAAGGGTGCTAACTGGCCAGGACTAAAGCTTCCGTGGGCTGAGCCGTTTTGGGGGCGATGTGTCCGGATCTTGAGTCCCGGCCTGGGCATGAGGGAAAAATAAGTGGGCACACCACGCCAAAAAGTGAGTGGCATGAGTATTGGAGAGGGCTGACATGTCAGTGTTTATAAAAAAGGAGAATTTTTTGATTCGAAGAAAAAAAGAATTCTACTAATTTTCATTTTCCATCTATTTGGTTAGTATTTCTTAAAGAAATTGAAATTATTAACTAAAGGAAAATATAGAAATAAATATACAACTTTCCATCTAGTGGGGGTCTTTTGCCCCGGATGGTGGTTCCAACCGGGGCCAAAGACCACCAGAGGACACGCCCTGCTCGTGCGGGCCTTTAGCCCCGGTCCGTGGCTCCAAACGGGGCAAAAGACCCCCCGACCACCTCCCCTGCTCGCCGCGGTCCCACCGCTGCAGGCTTTTGCACCGGTTTGTGGCCGATCCGGGGCGAAAGGGGTGCTCGTCACCGAGCAAAATCCCTATTTTCCACTACTGTAGTCGCTTTTGTGCTCGCAAGTTGGTGTAACTAGATGATACCTCGCGCGTTGCTGCGGGATATGTAAAAGCATAAAATTAGAATAAATGTGATGAGACAAAAGAACTGAAATATGCTTAATTTAGTCTCTTTTAAACTACAAAACAAATATGTTTTATTAAAATGATCATAAGTTGCCTTTGATGAATTGGTTGTGTCACAGGAAGGAAAAAGCTACATTGAATTAGACCTATGTTACTTAATCACAACATTACAGAATTGTCTTTATATGAAAGCATAGAGTAGAAAATGTGGTATTCATCGTACGTTAAGAAGGGTTTCAGTTTTTTCTGTTCTGACACCTAGAAGAAATGAGCACCGCTTGATGTACGACGTCGTCATGTACGACAGTTGTCCGATGGTAATCTGTATGTTGCTTTGCAGCAGCTGCTCAACCAGCAACGCCGGATTGGCCTATCGTACAGCGATCGGAAAAAAAAGATCGTATGCAAAGCAATTTCGAGAAAAAAATCATATAAATAACGTTGTGTACTATATATAATCAAATGATATAATGCCTCCACAAAAAGTAATCAAACACCATAATGTCTGTGGAAAATAATGAAGCATGTTCTATCAATCACCATGTGATCCAGTATAGTAGAGCGCATCCCCATGAATTCATTCCATATTTCATCAAGCCCACTTGCACACGGATATATGTTGTCATGAAGCTACCAATGATGCGTCACGACTGATCGATCGACGGTTTAAAAGAGAGAAGAAACCAAACATATTTTAAGGAGTACTCGGATCAACAACTCGAAGTAGAGGCACAACGTTGGGTATGACAACGGCAGCAACCCGTGGATCTGCAGTGGGAATATGTCGCATGTCGGTCGGAAGAGGCAGGGCAAGACTATGCATGAAAAACGCCGCAAGATCAGAGCAACATCGTGGATGTGAAATAGAGCTCGCGGTGGCTAGGCTGCCTGAGGCTTGGATGAAGGTGAATGTCTGCCGTCTGCTCACGGCGAGCCAGGGTATTTGAAGGAAAAAAATGACTGTTCGGCTAGCTCCACAACAGCTAGATTAATTCTTCAGTTTTAGGAACATTTATTGGAGGAAAGAGTAACGGGAATGTGAAAAGACTTTCTTTGCTTGTACGTGTAGCGTGGAAGTCTAGCACTGTGACGCCGGTGCACGTTAAAGACACACTGAGATCTTGTAAAAGAAAAGACATGCATGATGCGATCGTAGGTGCTTTGCATGTGGACTTCAGGTTTAATCGCAGGTTAATGGGTTGACTGGAAGTGGATGGAAGGAGGCGTGGGGGTTATAAATGGCAAGATAAATGGGACGTAGAGAGATGTGTGGCCGCATGGATGGTTGTGCTTGGCCCACAAGCTACCGCACCAAGCAACGACCTGGGAGGAGACGGCCCACGGCGTGGCGCTCGACAGAGGAGGCCCAACTCCCGCTACTTGTGAATGGGCTTGGCAGCGAGGGACAAGCGTAGGCACGTCTATAAGTGTGGCGCAACAGGAGAGTGAACGGTGTGGAGAATTAGAACCCTAAACCCGACGGCGGCTCTCTTCCTCTCAGATCCCCTTCTTCTACTTCTAAAATCCCTTGATTCTGTATCCCTAGAACATCTGTATCGAAGAATCGAGGTTTAGTAGAGATTGGTTACATAACAAACTGGTATCAGAGCCAACGATTCCACCTACCAAAATTTTTCCCCACCACCGATCCCACGCCGATCTCTCGATCCTCGATCTGGCTGGCCGCTACCCTTCAATCATCCAGACAAGGAAGGCCAAGGCGACTGCGATGGAGGAGACGAACAAGTTACTGGCCGATCTGACGGCAGCGGTGTCGTCGATCAACTCGAAGCTATCCGAGATCCACCCGGCGGTGTTGGAGTTGAGTGCCTGGAAGCCGGAGATCGAGCACGCCTTGGAAGGCCTGCGGACCGAGATGGGCGATCTGCGATTTCGCGTGGCGGAGGCCACCCGATCGCCGACCACGTCTCCCACGGGCAAGGCGCCAATCCTTCACCTCACGGCGGACGCGCCCCTCCTCTCGCCACCGCCCAACAGGATGGCGATGGTGGCTCCTGGTGCTACCACCAGTGGAGCAGGTGACGACGGTCACGGGCACAACGGCCGCCGCGACGTATCGATCCAGCGGGGTAACCGTACCGATGATCCTCGATCATCGGAGGAAGCCCCGGCCAAGGGTACGTATCCAAACCTTTGTGCTGGTTGCGATTCGTCCGAAAACTTTCACAGAGTCTCGCGTTTTCCCCATCCCCCGCGGGTCGATTTTCCCCTGTTCGATGGTGAAAACCCCCGAGCATGGCGACTCCGTTGTGAGGCCTATTTCGCGGTCTGTACTATGCACCCCGATACTTGGGTAAATTGTGCCGCGATGTACTTCACTGACGATGCGCTTGCTTGGCTCCAAGCCACAAATGCACACACACAATTCCAAGCTTGGAAAGAATTCGCAGATACCATTTGCTCTCAATTTGGTAGATCTGAGTTCCAATATCACCTTAGGCAGTTCAATAGGTTACAGCAAACAGGAACAGTAGTGGAATATGCTAGCAAATTCAATACCCTTATGCACAATTTAACGGCACACCACAACTCGTGGGAGCCGGCGTTTTTTGTCACACAATTTATCGATGGATTGCAAAAAGAAATACGCGCTGCTGTTGTTTTGCATCGACCTATCGATTTGGTTACTGCCGTGGATCTCGCCATTTTGCAGGAGGAAGTTCTTGAATCGTTTCGCAGGGATAATCGCAGAATGGAGTACTCGCATACCGCTCGATCAATTCCTCGCACCGCGATGCCTCTTCTGCCCCCACCCCCGGCACGTGGTATGGCGACCAAGGATCAGGGGCCACGGGGCGATGAACGCCGTCAGGCTCCACCCAAGGCCACCTCGCAAGATGAAAATATCAGGGCGCTGCGAGACTACCGCCGCGCAAAGGGGCTCTGCTTCACGTGTGGCGAGCGATGGGGGCGTGACCACGCGTGCAGTCCCACAGTGCCACTGCACGTTGTCGAGGAGTTGATTGCAATGATCGAGCCAGTGGAGGAAGAAGACCAAGCATCGTCTGTCGTCGCCAGTCAGAGGGCAGCAGAGTATATGCACATATCGTGTGCTGCTGCTGATGGGAGTCAGACCGCCAATACTATGCGGTTGCAAGGCTGGGTCCAGAACCAAGAAGTACTGATGTTGGTCGACTCGGGAAGCTCACACACATTCGTCAGTGCAGAGCTGGCAGAAAAACTACAGGGCAAGCGCCAGGCCACTCGCCCACTTAAAGTTCGAGTTGCTGATGGATGCACAATGTTTTGCGATGCTGAGATAGTGGACTGCATGTGGAGTGTGCAGGGGCAGAGATTCACCAGTACTTTCAAGATTCTACCACTCAGTTCGTATGATGTGATATTAGGGTATGATTGGTTGACCACCCACAGTCCAATGAGAGTCGATTGGCAGCAACAACTGATGAGCTTCCAGGTGGGCAAGGACATGGTCACATTGCATGGGGTTCAGACTGACCTTACCCAATGTCCTCAGGTTTCTCATGAACAATTGCAGAATTTGTTCCATCAATCAAGAATATCTCGGGTGGTGCAATTGTGTTTGGTCAGACCAGATACTGAGAAGAACAAGCAACAGGTACCTGCAGCAGCAACACCTCTGTTAACTGAATATGAGTTGCTATTTCAAGAGCCCACTGAATTACCACCTGCGCGCAATTTCGACCACTCAATTCCACTGCTACCTGGGGCCAGACCAGTCAACCTGCGTCCATACCAGTACAGTCCAGCGCAAAAGGATGAAATTGAGAGACAAATTGCCCAAATGCTGGAACAGGGCATTATCCAGTTGAGTACTAGCCCATATGCCTCCCCGGTGATTCTGGTGCTAAAAAAGGACCTAACCTGGCGTTTCTGTGTGGATTTCCGGCAGCTCAATGCAATTACCGTGAAGAACCGTTACCCCCTGCCAGTTATCGACGAACTATTGGATGAACTGACCGGTGCCTGCCTGTTCTCGAGTCTGGATTTACGAGCTGGTTACCACCAAATCCGGATGCAACCTGAGGATGAACACAAAACTGCTTTCAAGACCCACGGTGGCCATTATGAGTTCCGTGTTATGGCGTATGGACTCACTGGAGCACCTGCTACTTTCCAAAACTTGATGAACACCATTCTGCAACCGTTGCTGCGAAAGGGAGTGCTGGTATTCATCGACGACATACTCATATATAGCACGACAGAAGAGCAACAACTGGCCCTACTGAGACAGGTCTTTGACATCTTGCAGCTTCACCAGCTTAAGATCAAACTCAGCAAATGCACATTCTTGCAGAGCAGTCTGACGTACCTGGGACACGAAATAAGCGCGGAAGGGGTGCGTACTGACCCTAAGAATATTCGAGCAGTCGAACAATGGCCAGTGCCTGAAAATGTCAAAGCAGTAAGGGGTTTTCTGGGATTAGCAGGGTACTATCGCAAGTTCGTGCGCAACTTTGGCATCATCCGTCGTCCTCTGACGGATCTATTAAAGAAAAATACAGTGTTTCGTTGGACTGAATTGGAACAGGAAGCTTTCGCAGCTCTCAAAAAAGCACTCATCACAGCTCCAGTGTTAGCTCTGCCCAATTTCGAACTGCCTTTTGAAATCGAAACTGATGCATCAGACCGTGGAGTGGGGTCTGTTCTCATGCAAGCCAGCCATCCTCTTGCCTTTCTCAGCAAGACTCTTGGACCTCGTACCAGTGCGTTGTCCACCTACGATAAGGAAGCGTTGGCCATTGTAATGGCAGTCGATCACTGGCGCGCATACCTGTAGTCAGCAGAGTTCCTGATACACACAGACCAAAAGAGCCTTATCCATCTGGAGGAGCAACGTATCGCGACCCCTTGGCAGCAGAAGGTTATGATCAAGCTGTTGGGTTTGCGCTATTGCATCCTGTACAAAAAAGGGCTAGAAAACAAAGCAGCTGACGCCCTATCTCGATGCCCGCAACCAGCGTCAGGGGCTGTGGCGGCAGTTTCAGTCTGCTTACCCAGCTTGCTGGAAGAAGTTCAGCAGGGGTATCGTGCAGATCCTCACGCGCAGAAATTACTGGCTCAACTCGCTGTCAGTCCAGCGTCAGAAGTGCACGGATACAAGTTAGATGATGGGGTTCTCAAGATCAAAGGACGTGTTTGGGTGGGCTGCAATCTTCCAGTACAACTCAAAATCCTAGCAGCGTTGCACACCAGTGCAGTGGGGGGCCATTCTGGTTATGGCGTCACTTACAGAAGAGTGAGAACGCTGTTCGCGTGGCCTGGAATGAAGAACCAAGTGAGAGCATACGTGGACGAATGCTCCGTTTGCAAGCAAGCCAAGCCAGAACGTGTTCGTTACCCAGGCTTGCTCGAGCCCTTGCCAGTTCCCCCTCATGTCTGGCACACGGTGACAATGGATTTCGTAGAAGGACTGCCAAAATCATCAGGGTATTCTTGCATTCTGGTAGTGGTTGACAAACTGTCTCGATACGCCCATTTCATTCCATTGGCACACCCGTTCACTGCCTTCTCTGTGGCTACAGCGTACTTCACCAATGTGTACAAGTTACATGGTCTGCCGGCGGCAATCGTTTCTGATCGAGACAAGATCTTCACAAGCACTCTCTGGAGGGAATTATTCAGATTATCTCACACCGAATTACGTATGAGCTCCGCCTATCATCCGCAAACGGACGGACAGACCGAACGGGTGAACCAGTGTCTGGAGACCTTTCTCCGGTGCTTTGCGCACTCGTGTCCAGCCAAGTGGCACAATTGGCTGCACCTAGCTGAGTTTTGGTATAACACTGCTCCACATGCTACTCTGGGCAAGACACCATTCGAGGTGCTTTACGGCCACGCACCACGACACTTTGGCATTGTCGATCCGGCAGCATGCGCTACACCAGAGCTATCAGACTGGCTACAGGAAAGGGAAGAGACAATGGACCTGCTGAAGCAACATTTGGTCAGAGCTCAACAGCAGATGAAGCAGACCGCGGATAAGCGGCGTACTGAACGCATCTTTGCCGTTGGAGATTGGGTGTTCCTCAAAATACAGCCTTACATCCAAACCACCCTGGCGACTCGCTCTAACCCTAAACTTGCATTCCGTTACTTTGGTCCGTTTCAGGTGTTGCAGCGAGTGGGAGGAACCTCTTACAGACTGGACCTACCGGACACATGTCGCATTCACCCCGTCATCCATGTGTCGCAGCTGCGCCGTGCAGTCCCGCCTTCGGCCAAAGTCTTCCCCGACCTCCCAGTTGCCCCCACGGCACCACCAGAACCAGTGAAGATCCTTGACACCAAGCCGTACCAGCGGGGCAGCGACAATCGGGTGCAGGTGTTGGTCTAGTGGCGCGATCAACCGTCATCTCTCGCGACGTGGGAAGACCGGAGCGAGCTGCTTCATCGCTTTCCTCAAGCTCCAACTTGGGGTCAAGCTGGTTCTCAACCGGGGGGACTGTTACGAACCTCCCCTCTACGTCACCAACAACTACGCAAGGCCCACAAGCTACCGCACCAAGCAACGACCTGGGAGGAGACGGCCCACGGCGTGGCGCTCGACAGAGGAGGCCCAACTCCCGCTACTTGTGAATGGGCTTGGCAGCGAGGGACAAGCGTAGGCACGTCTATAAGTGTGGCGCAACAGGAGAGTGAACGGTGTGGAGAATTAGAACCCTAGACCCGACGGCGGCTCTCTTCCTCTCAGATCCCCTTCTTCTACTTCTAAAATTCCTTGATTCTGTATCCCTAGAACATTTGTATCGAAGAATCGAGGTTTAGTAGAGATTGGGTACATAACATATAATTAATGTGTTGTAATTGGCATGGAGTGGCATTCCTTGTGTAATTTCATTGAAGTATGACAGGACCACCACAAAAACTTAATGGTAAAGATTATTTGGAAATTAAACTTGATTACGAGTAGGCATCTATAATCTATAATCTATATCTATAATCTATAATACCTAAATGGGAGCAACCCACTAACTCTACTTCTCTCAACATGCAAGATCTCCACCTCATCAATCATCTCTAACTAATCCTAACATGCCACCTAAGCAAATGTGCCAAACTATAAGTGAGAGCCCAATCCATCCCAAAAGCCCGGACTGAAAGGAGGAGGGATGCTCTCCCTTATAGCTGGGTGTGGCCTCCTCACAGGTCAACAGAGGGGTCTCCTAACATCCCATCCCCCTAGGGTGAGGTGGGACTAAACTTGAGCAGTTTAACCGGTCAAGAGAGGGGTCTCCTAACATCCCATCCCCCTAGGAAGCCCCCTAGGCAGGCATGGCAATGCTGGCTCTGATACCAAATGTCAGCGTCCACTCAAATCCAGCCCAGCACTCGGTCTACTTTCAGACGTTTACGCGCACACGGCCCAACTATAAGTTAGAGCCCAATCCATCCCAAAAGCCCGGACTGAAAGGAGGAGGGATGCTCTCCCTTATAAGCTGGGTGTGGCCTCCTCCCATAGGCGAGGTGGGACTAAACTTGAGCAGCTTAACCGGTCAACAGAGGGGTCTCCTAACATTATATTGTTAATGTCAGCGCCGTACATGTCAAAATCTTGTAAACCTCATCCTGTACATCCTCGTGTGTACGTGGATGGGCCAAGCCTGGAGAAATTGGCCAGTCTCCCCCGTCGCGCCGTGGTCAGCCCCCGTGGCCACCTCCAACGCATCCAATCCGCTAGAAATCAGTCCGTTCCTTCGTAGCCGCCGCGAACCCTAACGCCGCCATGGCGCCATGCCTTCCTCGTGCATGGCCCCTGTGATCCTAGCAGCAGCCCAGCCACACTTCCCCTCTAGAGCCGGCCATGTGCAAATGTAGGGATTGATCTTGGCGTGGGAAGACGACTTGGTCGCCGCCGTCGGAGATGGTGGCGACGGGGATAAGGACGAAGATCTCGCCGTCCCATACCGCGTTGACTCCCCTCCCCACCGCAGCCCCCTCTCTCCCCCGACGCGACGCGCCACACCAGACGCCACTCCCCGTTGATCTGTGCCACTGCAACTTCCCCATGGCGTCGGACATCCCTACTTCGTCTATGCTCTCTCTCCATCATTTTCTTCTCACCTCACGACGGACCATCTTGCTGCCTGCGTCGGACGGATGTCGCCTGTGCCTATGTGCTAGTGTGTGTTTGCGTGTGGTGATCTCTATGGGCAGATGAAGCAAGCGGTTGCAGCCTGAGGAAGCCTGTGGCTTCTGGCAATAGCACGATTAGTAGCTCCATTTATTTTATTTAATTAGTCTGGATTACCTAGCAGCGCGTTTATATTTGTTTGTCGTGCAGTAGTACGAAGATACGGGAGCATCGTGCTTCATGGTAGCACATTTGCCATTTGCCTGTGATTTCTACCCAAAGCTGACATTATTTTGCCCCTAAATTCCAATCACGTTGAGGAAGTCAGAGATTTTATGGACTGCAGGCACTGGCCCGACTATGCCCATAATGTCGTTGTCAGCTTGTCACGGACCTGTTTTTAGGGATGATGTTGTTGCTCAAGTCAGAAGTACAATTCTCCAATAACCAGGTACATCCCTCCATCCTTTTCCTCGTGCTTAGATGTGTTGTGACCTTTGATTACAGTGCAATCTTTGGATTTGTAATTCATTGTGGATAGTTTATTGGGCTAATGCTATTTGGACTAATGGTGACATGGTGTGCCATTAAAATTTATGGAGTGGGTGGAGTGTACCTTACAATTTAACATCACTAAGAAGGTTATCATTCGGTGAAATGGATGGTTTTGCATCTATTCATATGATGACGAGTTAGTTTGTACTTTTGCAGAGAGAGGGAGGAGACGGGCCGCCGGTGGCTCCGCTGGTGCCGAATTGATGGTAAGGCGTTCTGGTTCCTTAAATGAGTTCGACAAACATGGGTTATTGTTATGGTTGCTAGGGTTTGAGCGGGAGAGAGAGAGCTGCGAGGGCGCGGGAGAGCCGGCCGTGGGGATCCTTTCCCACGGCCGGGCAAGATGGGAACGATTTTCCTTCTTAATTCTTGCTTGATTAGATTGATACATCTCCTCTCCATATATAGAGGTTTACTTGACTCCTGCGCAAGACTTACTTGACCCCTAAGCAAACCCTAAGACTAACGGGCCAGGCCCATCACGTCCTCTAACACTAACCCCACCTGGACATGCAGCTCGTCCTCGAGCTGCAACCTAATGATGATTCGACCCCACATAAACCGAACGCCTAAAAAACAAGCCTTTTACATCTCGGCCTATTGTATTGACTTGAAATAAGCTAACCTGAATGAGACTTCGACTCTTTATTTTTTGACTCCGAATGATAAGGCGAGAATCCTCCGCGCGCCGAACTTCGGTGACACCATGTCTTCTCCCCGCCGGCTGACTGTTGATGTCGTAGACTTGGAGGGCGCCGCCCGTGGGGGAAACCACATGCCCAAGCTCCGCCACGCAGCGGACAAGATCGAGGTCCGTGGCACCGCGAAGCGCAACTTGGAGGAGCTGCAGCTGCAAATCACGCATCTCCCGCACATGTCGGTGTGCTAGGAGGCCGCGCGCAGCCGCCTGTAGCCTCACCGCCGCTGACATGTGGTCTGTAGCGATCTAAGCCGGGCGCGGTGACTGCGACGGCTGGAACTTGATCAGTTGGATGGGATTGTCATGGGACGGCGGTGGCACTGCTGGGACCGAGGTCGTCGCAGTCCCGTCGTAGGGCATCCCATGCTGGAACGTGATGACCCGCGCCGTGGTCGCGGCCGAGGGCGACGGCGGCGGCCCTGCGGGGGTCGGCGCCGGTGTTGTGACCATGGAGGACCCCCCGTGGAATGGCGCACCGTCGGGAGCGGCGTAAGTACCGGCAAAGCGGGAGGGCCCGCCGTACTGTTGGGGTGGCGCCGGTGGTGACTGGATGTGCGGCGGCGCCCAAGCTGCCGTATAGATCGGCCCGGAGACGGACAGCGGCAATGGGGGCTGCAGCAGCCTGGCGTCGAGTGGCTCCGTCCGCTGCAGGAGCACGGCGATGACGTGCTTGATGTCGGAGACCGACTCGGTCAGGTCACGGAGGCGTGTGGAGAGCTCCTGGGTCGAGAGGATGGGGGCCGCAGACGCCGGCGGCGGCGCCATGGTGGTGGGCGCGCCCGACGAGGCGATCGCGCCGGAGGCGGTGGACAGTCCCGAAGACATCACAACCGAGGGCTCTGATACCAAATGTTATGGTTGCTAGGGTTTGAGCGGGAGAGAGAGAGCTGTGAGGGCGCGGGAAAGCCGGCCGTGGGGATCCTTTCCCACGGCCGGGCAAGATGGGAAGGGTTTTCCTTCTTAATTCTTGCTTGATTAGATTGATACATCTCCTCTCCATATATAGAGAGGTCTACTTACTCCTACGCAAGACTTACTTGACCCCTAAGCAAACCCTAAGACTAACGGGGCAGGCCCATCACGTACTCTAACAGTTATTGTCTTTGCTAACATGTGCAGTGTCCGTTAAGAAATACCTCTATCGTGTTGTTATAAAAATATTTTTCTATAAGGATGGATATATATATTTTAAAAACTACAGTCTGTTGTGATTGCTAGGGACTGCAAATTGTGATTCCAATTCGTTCATTTGAACCTCTATGGCCTATATGTATGGTGCTTAATCTTTCTGGCCTGCCGACTAGAGGCTTAAACCTTCCTCCTTTTAATTCTAAAACATGCCTATGTGTTGCTAATTGAACTCAATGATTGATGCAAAGGCTGAAGTATTGACATCGAATAGTCATCACAATGCTGAATTTGATACTCACTTGATTGATGCAAAACCGTGTTCACGTTTCTACTCTGCTAGCTGAAACCAGGATAGATAATATATTTTTCTCAGTTTTTATGTTACAGTTACACTCACGACATTAAACCTTCTACATGTAGGTGGATAGGGATAAAGCAAGATATTTCCTTGTTCCTTTGCTAGGTGCACTTGCCTTAGTAGGATTGTTCCGCAGTCAATGCTTGGCCTTTTGTTATTATAATTATCTTCTTGGATGCGTCGGTTCTTCTAAGCGAGCAACAAATAGAGGCAATTGGATGTGCCACTCGTAGGGTGCATTTTTTGGGAGGTATACCCCTGTTGTTTTTAAAGACGAGCGTTGTTTTCCTTGCGCTTCTATGTCTTCTATGGTGATTAATCATGCTTTTTTTTGCAGCACTACATAAAATTTACTGAGGTGGAAAAGAACCGGAAATTAAACGATCTCTTGGATGCTCTTGATTTAAACCAAGTTGTGATACATATATTGAATGAGGCGGAGAAGAACCGGAGAAGTCCTACATTACGAAGTGCAAGACGGTTTCAGTTCTTGAGCTTTTATTTCATATTCAGGTGCCCTTCATTCAACAAGGAATACTACTATGAAATCCAGTTCTTGTGTGGCAGCTTTATCAATTCTCAGAGGTTGATTCCAAATCATCTAAAGTGCCTACTGGTATATATATATATGGAACACCAATAACTGAGGAAACTTCTTGCAATAGTGGTGATTTTGTAATGGTAGAATAGGCGAGCGTGATGAATCTATAAATTTTAGTGTTCTCCCAGTTATTTTAGTGTACAATCTATAAATTTTATTTTTCTCCTATGGTAATATGGTAATAGCAACACCCAAGTATCTATGACACAGTACCCTAACAAAGTTGATCGAATACATTCGTCCACAATTACACAGAGTTATCTTTATCACCTTGGAGATACACATGGAAAATTTATTGTACATTGCTTTTCATCTCATTAAAATTTTCATTACAAGAATTCAATATTACACACTTTATTCTTGACCTGAACAAATAAGAGACAAATCGTTGCTACATAAATCAACCAACTTAACAGTTGGGTAAAAAGAGGCTCAAGCCTTCATAATCCCGGCCAATATGCAACCAAAAGAACTAAAGTTTGGAATATTTTTCCAAAAGATGAGAAGGACAAAACAAAGATTTATATTGAAACATCCCCTACAATCAATGTATATGAAATCACAACCGACTATAGCATTGTATGTTCAGCGTGTTTAACAATTGTGCCAGTTAAAATGTTGCATGCCATTCACTCTAAAATGGCAAAGCACTACATTCTGGTAAAATAATTCTCTGAGTGTTTTTCGAAAACAACTGACTAAGCGTTTTATGCAAGATTGTTATCTAAGAAACAATTCAGTGTCAGTTCCTATAATATGCAACCAAGAGAAGAACATCCAGCAGCTCACTTAACTTATCCAATGCCTCCAAGTGCATCTACTGCACAGCTGTGGTAATAATATTTTCTTAAGTCATTTACGTAAATACACCTTTTATTTTCATTACATATTGAACTTGGAAAACAAAGATGCATTGAGTAACTTGTAAATATTATCTGCAATTGCAAGCAACACCAATTTCATACTTCTTTGTCGTCCAGATAAGCTACATGAGCCTGGTTGTAAGATCCCATTCGTTTTGGAGTAAAATAGCAGCATCATATTTACACAACTTTCAGATCAAGAAAAGAGAACAACCAGCAAAGCAAAGTATCAAGGAAGCCAAGGATAATCTGCATATCTTCCACTATCACCAATTAATATAGGACAATCACTTCACATCCATTTACAAAAACATGATTAATCAAGGATGAAGCTGACACTCACCTTGCGGCTAAAATCACTGCCACAAGTCAGAACTTACTGCATATATTATACACTCTAGTAAAACGGAAAAGCCGTACATTCTTGTAAAATAATTTTGCCAGTTAAAATGTTGTATTCCCTTCACTCTAAATGGCAAACCTGTACATTCTGGTAAAATAATTCCCTGAGCGTTATTCCAAAACAACTTACTATAGCATTTTATGTACCATAGTTTTATCAACATCAGTTCGGTGTCGGTTCTTATATTGTGTAAGCCGCCGTTATGTGTACTACTGTGATTTTCCACTCACAGCAGTTTGCATGATCTGCAGATAATTTCGGCACAGGGGGAAAACACCCAACAGCTCACGGTGTTTAACTTATTATCCAAAGCCCCCCAGTACATATACTGCACGGCCTATGTAGTAATATTTTCTCAAGTCATTTGCAACCATCCTTTTATTTCCGTTCCATATTTAATTTGAAAAAAAAATGCATTGAGTAAATTGTATTTATGACCTGCAGTTCCAAGCAGCACCGAAGTCTATACTTCAGACACATTGGCTTTGAATGGGAAATCGAGAGAGAAAAATAAAGGGCTCTGAATGTTAAGCATAATTAACCAAGCCTTTGTCTGGTGCTTTATGTCCAGGTATCTTGCCGAAGCCATGCCATTTAGATACCCAAGATGCCATAGTGTCCATATTATCTCATGATATGATCAAGTATATTGTGGATGCAACTGCTCGAGAACAACGTGAAAAACATCGAGTGAACCAGAGAGTGACTCGTTTTCCTTTTTGTCTCTAGCTTGCTTACACATCTAAATTGGACATGCAAAATGACATGATCTAGACAATATATAAAACAAATTAAGCTACCTGGTATCCACCATTATGTTATCCAACTATTGGTTTGAGCAAAATATAATGAGCAACCCGGACAACTGATTGTCTTCTCTGAACCAGGCTTGGTAAGGCCACACATAGCATGGTTTATTAAAACCTGCTAGTTTAAGACTATACATGGGGAACAGATGATGCATGCACAGGTTTAACCGTGTGCAGCTAAAAGCCTTAAATTGTTCCATATGAATCATAGTAGCTGGTAGTATTGAATTGTACTGTGGAATCAAGTTTTAGGGATTGTCACTCAAGTTAGCACCGGAGGTCTTGTAAGTTTACAACGGATCATAATTTGCACTATCGTTATTGATCAAATTCCGACCAAAGATGGAATATATATCCTAAAGAATAGCAACGAATTACATGCATGTATAATTTCACTCAAAGGTAGAGCAGTAGTTGAAATAACTACTACAGGTCTGAAAATTCATTGTTCCTTTACCTTCAGGCTACCCTTCTGCCTCTCTTCCCCTCCCGGCTACCCTTCCCCCTCCCCTCCTGAAGAGAAAGCAATGGAGCCGAGTCAGAGCTGACGACGGTTCCCTCACCGCCTCACCATGATCGATCGTCGAGGAGGCGCCTGAGGCGGCACGGCAGTGGCACCACAGTCAGGATGAATTGCGTGGATCAGAAGTATCTAGAGAAGATGCAGGACAGATGGGGCCACGAGTGGAGAGGAGTCGACGGCGGCAGCGGCGTCGCGTGGGGTAGGTGTCATCGCGGATCGGCCGGTGTCTCATCGAACGGCCGTGTCGTGTGTAGGAGGAGCCGGGGAAGGGGAGTCGCCTGGATAACAATTGGCGATGGAAGTCTGGATCGTGTGATACAGTTTATTTTTCCCTTCCCATCCGCGTGAGATTTTGGCTAGTTAGAACGGATGGATGTAGCCCGTTTGTGATGCATGTATATGAATGGTCCAGATCTAATTTTCCCAAAGTTTGCTCTTTTATAAGTAGTGGAGATGAAGATAGTGCAAAAATCTCTTCTTCATCAAAGTCCAATGCATGTCAATTGGCTCTTCCCCGCAGCAATAAGCCCTCAAAACGTGCAGCAGAGAGAGGCTCTCAAAATGCATGTCAATCAGTCGACCGTGAGGCGTCTTCACAAGGGGCGACTTGTAGAGCCATCTTATCTCACTGCTCCATATTTTAGACATCTTGCTTCTCCCCATTTCCCAATGCCTCCTCTTCCTACAATCACTATATACCACTGATATGGTAGTGGTCAGATCGTTGTTTCAACTCACATGTGAATGGTTTCCTCTGCACAAGAGCTAGCTTGTGAGCTATATGTAGGTGTGGACTATATATCACGCAACATCGCGTGAGGACACGCTAGATGCACGAGATCTATTTAATGAATTTACTAGTGTGGCATGCATATATTTCAGTGTATCTTATTAATCATTTTGTAAATCTAAGCTGGTAGAAGGATAAGTTAGAAAAGATCTGTTCCAAGTTTAAATTTTAAAAGTAAACATACACCTTTTATTACTGTCTTTACAGAAGTAATAACTTGAGTAGTACCAACCAACTTTATCATGGTTCATTTTAAAAGCCTATTGTACTCAACCCTGAAAGGTATTTTGTTGTTTGGATTTCATTAAAAAATTGTTGCCAATGATGAAAATCATGACTCCCTTAATTTAACTTCTAAGCAGCAACATGGTTTTTTGTGATCCTAGGAGTGGAGACTAACAAGTTTATATATTAGCACTTCCACAAAACTGGTTTGCATAATCAGGGATGATCGCGGAATATTGTTCGCACAAATTTTGATGTTGCTTAGATGGCATGGGATCCAAGAAGAACCACGGGTCTATCCTTAGATATTAAATTAATCAGAGAAGATAACATGGGACGAGAATTTCTAGACATTGTTTCGAAAGTCAAAGAAGTGTTTAATTAGTCGGAATTGATGCACCTCTTCTCCTTGTGCATACAAAATAAATTGACATCGATGATGTGGGGCTAAGAAGTTATTCTTAAATTTCGCAGGTATTTAAGCAAGATGAAACAAATCCACGAATACTCAGAACCGATGGACTATAATTAGAACCCTAGATAAACACCGGCAAACACAACAGATACCCACATCATATGGATCTTGATCATGTTAGGTAGCTCAAAAGACCTTTGTATTGAAGAACATGGATAAGAGATAGCCATCTAGATAATCACTACGGGAATCAGGAGCTACGCCGACGGCCGGCGGCCCTCGGGGTAGGCCCTATCCCCCTCGGCGTAGGGGTACGCCGACGGCCCCCCTCGGCGTAGCCCCGTCGGCGTACACGTTCGTCGGTGTACGTGTCTTGCCCGTCGGCGTAGAGGATCCCGTCGGCGTATACATGTCGTGGGACCCACCAGCTGTCAGAACGGAGTCCGTTCGAGTACATACGCCGACGGCCAAACTAGACCCCCCTCGGCGTATGAAGGTCCACGTGGAGGCCCCCGCGGGCCTGGCCAAAGGCTACGCCGACGGCATCCCCTCGGCGTAGGGGTACATACGCCGACGGCATCCCCTCGGCGTAGGGGTACAATATTTCAATTTTTTCAAATTTTTTTTTTGAGTTTTTTTTTTGAATTTTTTCTGAGTTTTTTTTATTTCACTTATTTAACCACTTAATCACACTATAGTCACATTTATATTCATCTTTAACCATTTTTATTTTTAATCTAAATTACTCGTTTCTACTAACACTTCCCGATCGGTCACCCATCCTGAGATTGCTCCAGCCCCAGCACGCTTAACTTCGTAGTTCCTTCCTTGTGAGATACCTAGAAACAACGGATGTGTTGTTGTCAATATTATCCAATCTATCCTCTTAACCTTAACTCTTGGACCATCAATGTCACACTATTTATTTTGTGAATTCAAACAATTATTTAAGTAAAAAATAATAACTAATAATAAATTTGAATTCAAATAATCTTTAATTTAAATAATAATTAACATTTTTGTCTTTTCTATTTAATATTGAAAAATTCATATCTATAAATCCGTAAATCGAAATTTGACAAATAATATGTCTATATCGATTAGAAAAATGAGAGAAATTCAAATATGACATCCATATAATATTTTCCATCATATATAATTTTTTTTTCTGTTCATTGAAGAAAAAAACCATTTTCCATTTCCCGAGTGTAAAAAATAGGTTTTTTTGTGAAGGACCTACCACAAGTATGTTGCAAAACTTGAGAGCTATAATTTTTGAAAATACTAGACCATTTTATATGCATAAATAACCAATTTGTTTCATATGAAAAGGTTTCCATCCACCTCTTTTGAAGAACAGAAGTTTCTGCTGATTCCGCTGGAAACTGGTCAAATTTGAACTATAGGTACCTCATCGTTTGCTCATGATTTTTGGCAAAAATCATTTTTAGGTACACAAGTACCTATTTCAACATAGATACAACAAGAGTTTCTCAATATTCAACCTCTAGCTACGAACGGTCATGCCCGCCGCCTTGACTTTTTCCTCAAACGGGGTTAGAAAATTCCAAAAAATTCAAAAAAAATCAAAATGATGCGAGACCTTCGCGTGGTGTCATTATATAGGTACTAGTATACACCAAAAATAATAAACTATGAATACGACAGTTGTGTTGAAAATGTGTTCACAAAAATTAGCTATCTCCTACGAACATTCCTGGGTTTCGGGCCAAATGACGAGTGTTATGGTCATATCCATGGCATAGTTTTTTCAAATGTTCCCATATTACACACAAACATGCATCTTGGAAGCACGAACAATGTTGACGGAGGAAGTTTTCCTTTTCATCGAAGAAAAAAACCATTTTCCATGTCCGGAGTGTAAAAAATGGGTTTTTTTGTGAAGGACCTACCGCAAATATGTTGCAAAACTTGAGAGCTATAATTTTTGAAAATTCTAGACCATGTTATATGCACAAATAACCAATTTGTTTCATATGAAAAGGTTTCCATCCACCTCTTTTGAAGAACAGAAGTTTCTGCCGATTCCGCTGGAAACTGGTCAAATTTGAACTATAGGTACCTCATCGTTTGCTCATGATTTTTGGCAAAAATCATTTTTAGGTACAAAAGTACCTATTTCAACATATATACAACAAGAGTTTCTCAATATTCAACCCCTAGCTACGAACGGTCATGCCCGCCGCCTTGACTTTTTCCTCAAACGGGGTTAGAAAATTCCAAAAAATTCAAAAAAAATCAAAATGATGCGAGACCTTCGCGTGGTGTCATTATATAGGTACTAGTATACACCAAAAATAATAAACTTGGAATACGACAGTTGTGTTGAAAATGTGTTCACAAAAATTAGCTATCTCCTACGAACATTCTTGGGTTTCGGGCCAAATGACGAGTGTTATGGTCATATCCATGGCATAGTTTGTTCAAATGTTCCCATATTACACACAAACATGCATCTTGGAAGCACGAACAATGTTGACGGAGGAAGTTTTCCTTTTCATCGAAGAAAAAAACCATTTTCCATTTCCCGAGTGTAAAAAATAGGTTTTTTTTGTGAAGGACCTACCGCAAATATGTTGCAAAACTTGAGAGCTATAATTTTTGAAAATACTAGACCATTTTATATGCACAAATAACCAATTTGTTTCATATGAAAAGGTTTCCGTCCACCTCTTTTGAAGAACAGAAGTTTCTGCTGATTCCGCTGGAAACTGGTCAAATTTGAACTATAGGTACCTCATCGTTTGCTCATGATTTTTGGCAAAAATCATTTTTAGGTACACAAGTACCTATTTCAACATAGATACAACAAGAGTTTCTCAATATTCAACCTCTAGCTACGAACGGTCATGCCCGCCGCCTTGACTTTTTCCTCAAACGGGGTTAGAAAATTCCAAAAAATTCAAAAAAAATCAAAATGATGCGAGACCTTCGCGTGGTGTCATTATATAGGTACTAGTATACACCAAAAATAATAAACTTGGAATACGACAGTTGTGTTGAAAATGTGTTCACAAAAATTAGCTATCTCCTACGAACATTCCTGGGTTTCGGGCCAAATGACGAGTGTTATGGTCATATCCATGGCATAGTTTTTTCAAATGTTCCCATATTACACACAAACATGCATCTTGGAAGCACGAACAATGTTGACGGAGGAAGTTTTCCTTTTCATCGAAGAAAAAAACCATTTTCCATGTCCGGAGTGTAAAAAATGGGTTTTTTTGTGAAGGACCTACCGCAAATATGTTGCAAAACTTGAGAGCTATAATTTTTGAAAATTCTAGACCATGTTATATGCACAAATAACCAATTTGTTTCATATGAAAAGGTTTCCATCCACCTCTTTTGAAGAACAGAAGTTTCTGCCGATTCCGCTGGAAACTGGTCAAATTTGAACTATAGGTACCTCATCGTTTGTCATGATTTTTGGCAAAAATCATTTTTAGGTACAAAAGTACCTATTTCAACATAGATACAACAAGAGTTTCTCAATATTCAACCCTAGCTACGAACGGTCATGCCCGCCGCCTTGACTTTTTCCTCAAACGGGGTTAGAAAATTCCAAAAAATTCAAAAAAAATCAAATGATGCGAGACCTTCGCGTGGTGTCATTATATAGGTACTAGTATACACCAAAAATAATAAACTTGGAATACGACAGTTGTGTTGAAAATGTGTTCACAAAAATTAGCTATCTCCTACGAACATTCTTGGGTTTCGGGCCAAATGACGAGTGTTATGGTCATATCCATGGCATAGTTTGTTCAAATGTTCCATATTACACACAAACATGCATCTTGGAAGCACGAACAATGTTGACGGAGGAAGTTTTCCTTTTCATCGAAGAAAAAAACCATTTTCCATGTCCGGAGTGTAAAAAATGGGTTTTTTTGTGAAGGACCTACCGCAATATGTTGCAAAACTTGAGAGCTATAATTTTTGAAAATACTAGACCATTTTATATGCACAAATAACCAATTTGTTTCATATGAAAAGGTTTCCGTCCACCTCTTTTGAAGAACAGAAGTTTCTGCTGATTCCGCTGGAAACTGGTCAAATTTGAACTATAGGTACCTCATCGTTTGCTCATGATTTTTGGCAAAAATCATTTTTAGGTACACAAGTACCTATTTCAACATAGATACAACAAGAGTTTCTCAATATTCAACCTCTAGCTACGAACGGTCATGCCCGCCGCCTTGACTTTTTCCTCAAACGGGGTTAGAAAATTCCAAAAAATTCAAAAAAAATCAAAATGATGCGAGACCTTCGCGTGGTGTCATTATAGGTACTAGTATACACCAAAAATAATAAACTTGGAATACGACAGTTGTGTTGAAAATGTGTTCACAAAAATTAGCTATCTCGTACGAACATTCCTGGGTTTCGGGCCAAATGACGAGTGTTATGGTCATATCCATGGCATAGTTTGTTCAAATGTTCCCATATTACACACAAACATGCATCTTGGAAGCACGAACAATGTTGACGGAGGAAGTTTTCCTTTTCATCGAAGAAAAAAACCATTTTCCATGTCCGGAGTGTAAAAAATGGGTTTTTTTGTGAAGGACCTACCGCAAATATGTTGCAAAACTTGAGAGCTATAATTTTTGAAAATACTAGACCATTTTATATGCACAAATAACCAATTTGTTTCATATGAAAAGGTTTCCGTCCACCTCTTTTGAAGAACAGAAGTTTCTGCTGATTCCGCTGGAAACTGGTCAAATTTGAACTATAGGTACCTCATCGTTTGCTCATGATTTTTGGCAAAAATCATTTTTAGGTACACAAGTACCTATTTCAACATAGATACAACAAGAGTTTCTCAATATTCAACCTCTAGCTACGAACGGTCATGCCGCCGCCTTGACTTTTTCCTCAAACGGGGTTAGAAAATTCCAAAAAATTCAAAACAAATCAAAATGATGCGAGACCTTCGCGTGGTGTCATTATATAGGTACTAGTATACACCAAAAATAATAAACTTGAAATACGACAGTTGTGTTGAAAATGTGTTCACAAAAATTAGCTATCTCCTACGAACATTCCTGGGTTTCGGGCCAAATGACGAGTGTTATGGTCATATCCATGGCATAGTTTTTTCAAATGTTCCCATATTACACACAAACATGCATCTTGGAAGCACGAACAATGTTGACGGAGGAAGTTTTCCTTTTCATCGAAGAAAAAACCATTTTCCATGTCCGGAGTGTAAAAAATGGGTTTTTTTGTGAAGGACCTACCGCAAATATGTTGCAAAACTTGAGAGCTATAATTTTTGAAAATTCTAGACCATGTTATATGCACAAATAACCAATTTGTTTCATATGAAAAGGTTTCCATCCACCTCTTTTGAAGAACAGAAGTTTCTGCCGATTCCGCTGGAAACTGGTCAAATTTGAACTATAGGTACCTCATAGTTTGCTCATGATTTTTGGCAAAAATCATTTTTAGGTAGACAAGTACCTATTTCAACATAGATATACCAAGATTTTGGCAAAATAAAGATTTTTTTTAAACACACACGCAAACGGCCTGCGCGTCGCGATCGAGCAAAGGAAAAAAAAACAATACCTACGCCGACGGCATCCCCTCGGCGTAGGGTTAGGTACGATCGAACGGGAAGAAAAAAAAATTTCCTCCACCTACGCCGACGGCACCCCCTCGGCGTAGGGTTAGTTTTTTTTTTTTAAACCTCACACGCACTCACACGGTACGGTCTAACGCGGGGAAAAAAAATCATTTACCTACGCCGACGGCACCCCCTCGGCGTAGCCTATCACGTAACGGCCGCGTTCGAAGGGCGTAACGGGGCATCCCTACGCCGAGGGGGATAGATACGCCGACGGTTCCCCCTCGGGGTAGCCTCCAGACCGAGGGGTGTATACGCCGACGGGCAACTGGAGGGCCGATCCTACCGGCCACCCTACGCCGAGGGGGCCGATAGTTGGCCGTCGGCGTATTGGCCGGCCGTCGGCGTCTATTGGCTCTCCCGTAGTGAATCCTATGAAACTGTCGTTCAAGGATTAACTACTCATGCATCATCATAGATTCCATCATTGCAGTAGACATGCCTCCGGCAGGATGTCGGAATAGGATTAAATAAAACCCCAAATTAGGGTTCTTAGGAAGTGGGTGGTTCAACATCTATTTGCACAAAATAATCTTCGTCCTAAAAAAATATGCGACGATGGCGGTAGGTTTGTAGGCGAATGGGTGCCGCAAGGAGGTGGCCAGGTAAGTTTGAGGGGTGGGTGGGGGCCCATCTGGGCCCAGGAGTTGTCTCCGCCACCGGGTCACGCTTCTGTCTGGGCACCACGTGTTATGCATGGTGAGCGACAACACGTGGACCCAGCTTTCTACGCGGACTTCGATCCGATCGTCGCCATAATGAACGACGTGAGGGCCAGCCGGCTAGGACATGGAGAGCGACATACATATCCAGGAGATACAGGCCGCCAGTACTCTACGGGGAAAGAGAAAAGAAGGCACGCAACACAATGGTTTGCAACTTAAGACTTCTTTGATCATGTGGACCGATGGACGTCCATGCATGTCTTTCTAGGCTGCTGGGTACACTTCCTCCGTTCCAGCAGCTAGGCCAACAACAACTGCACAACTGATCTGCACTGCGACTATGTCAAGCAAATTACACCGAGCCGAGCATCGATAAGTTGTACGATTACGCAGGCTACAAGCTAAAATCTTGGTCGAGCATACCGTTGGTCAGGCATAGCAGGTGGTCGCGCCAAGAAAGCGGAACAAAGATAATTCAAATATTCTCGGTGTAGAGGGTGAGATGTCTTCACCAGTGGAGTTGAATCTGCATATTTGTATGGAGGTGGCTATGAGGAATTTCAACCTCAGTACTCCCACTGACATCAATCTTGTGGCTACCCATTTCCCGGTGCCTCCTTTTCCTATACACACCATATACGACGATTCATATGGTAAAGGTTGATGGCTGTTTCTAGTTCATGTATGGATGGTACTATATATGCTAGTTTTGAACAAGTTCTCTACGTTTCCTCCGTGCAAAAAGCTAGCCTCTAAGCTTTATATATATAAATGTGTGGACTACATATAGTCAAATATTGCGTGAGTACACGATAGATGTGCTAGATCTATTTAATGAATTTAATAGTGGGGGCAATGCATAGATTTCAATGTATCTTATTAATCAATTCATAAATCAAACTTTGTAGAGTGTAAATTAAGAAATATTGGTTCCACCACATTTAGATTTAAAGTATACACATACCTTTTATTACCTTCTTTGACAATAGTAGCTACCGATTTGTACCGACCAACTTGTCTATGGTTCATTTTGAAAAGCTTCTTGTACTAACCCCCAAAAGGATATTCCGTTGTTGCAGATAGATGATACCGCAGTTGAGTAGATATTCAGCTTTGATTTTGATGAATGTGCAATTTTGTTTTTAATGTTCTCTTGTATTTACATCAACACTAGTGCAATTTGTTTACACAAGTACTACTCCATCAGGCATCCTTCATGTCTGCTGATATACATGATCAATCAAAAATTTGCGCAACGTCTCATGACCTGAAATGATAAGCCCACATTGAATGTGGAGTATATGCAAATTCCAACACCCAACCAAATCTATAATACCAGTTTCTCAAATACATTCATTTCCCTTATGGCCTAGCTTAAGAACATTAAAACAAAACAACAAAACACGCCATGTTGTTATTTTTTCAATTATACATTATGTCTCATACTATTTTAGTAACTGATGTCACCGACACAACTTTATGAAGTTAGATATTTTGGATTTCATTGCACGTGTATGCAACATTTCTCTTCGCTAATTTAAGTTTTTTCATCACTTTTTGTTCCTTCAACCTAAAGATGAATATTATGCACCGTTGATATATATAAATAGTGTCTTGTAGTATTTATTTCATGATAATATTTCACAATTTCCATATTTATGTACACATCTGATTTTATGAGACCTTAGCGGGTGGACGGGATCTTCTACTCCTGCCTATAGTCATTACTTGAGGATCAATCTTTGAAAGTGATTTAGTGTCCACTCCTTATCGACTAGTCATTCGATCAGTGGATAGAAACTTTTTTTTTATGATTTTTAGTCGATATTCGGTTATGTTCAAATGGGCAGTTCATACCTTAACTATATCATAGGAGTGCAACTATGACAGAAAAAGGGTGTGAAAACAAACTGGCATGCGATCTAGTTATGAAGATCTCGCCACGAATAGCTCAATTGTGGAGAAGGAAGACATAAAACTTTTAAATTATATTGAACCAAAAGTAAACTTTCAATTCTCATTGAGTTCGAAATTCCAAAGCCCAGCCCAGGACTGGATGGGTTTGGTCCGTGGCTGTTACCAAATTCTTCTGATTTTTTTTTTGGGCTGAAGTTATTTGCTTTCTCGGGGTGGACTGGATACCATGGTATTATAGGAGCATACCAAGTCATCCTGGCATGAACCCCCTTCCGAGGGGATCACCCTCAACATCACCAGGGTCATCTCGTCTCATCTTATACCTTAATGCAGTGCATACCGGGCATGCATTCAAATTCTTGTACTCCTGACCGCGGTAGAGGATGCAGTCATTAAGTCATGCATGTATCTTCTGATCCATAGAAGTCAGACTATCTTCTTTGCTTCGTACGCACTGGCGGGCTAAAGGTTGTCCTTAGGAAGCATCTTCTTCATCATTTTCAGAAATTTGTCAACATTCTTGTCAGATAGAACACATTATGTCTTTCATTGCAGCAATTTGACTGTGGTACCCAGCTTTTTCGGATCATTTTTGCAATTTGGGTACAACGACTCTTTGTGAACCTCTAACATGTGATCCAACTTCTCTCTCTCCTTTTATGTTCCTCGGTCTCCATGTGCATCAGCAATGGTCAGACCAAGATCATCAGCGGGCTCATAATGTGTCCCTTCTTCAGCTTCCCTCGTGAAAGTATCACCATATTCAAGGGGATAGTTGTCATCATCCTATTCTTCTTCATTTTCTTCTATTATAACCCCTTCTCCTCGTGCTTCTTTCAACAATTATAGCTAGGCATGAAACTGGGCCAAAACAGGTGGATGTGATGGATTTTTGAGTTAGAGTAATCCTTATGATTCTTACAAACACTACATGGACATAATAGAAAACCATTGCGCTTGTTCACATCAGCCACATGGAAGAAATCATGCACGCCATTTATGTACTCGCCAGAGCGTCGGCCAGTACCTTGCATCCATTTTCGGTGCATCGGCATTGTTGTATACGTATTTCAAACGCAATCATGATGCTAAAGTGGAAGAGCAGGGCGATGATAAATGGGGCGCCGCCAAATCTTGAGAAGTCTTGGAGGAAATGGGGATAAACTCAAGCTCAGTAGTGAAAAGCAGAGGAGAAGGAACCTGGCTAGCTCGGGCATTTCATCGAGCACCTCTTGTGCATTGGAAGGAATAACAAACTAGCACACACCTCTGAACTTCCGAAATGGAAAAATAGAGGAAAGGGCAAGTGCAGGGCGATGATATATAGGAAAATAGAGAACCTCTAGTCCCGATTCGGGATACCACCCGGAACTAGAGGTCCTCCCACGGGGCTCTGCTGGGCAGGACCCCTTTAGTCCTGGTCTATATTACGAGCTGGGACTAATGGCCCCGTTCAAACTGGGACTAGTCCAGTGCGGCCCCTCTATTCCCAGTTCAAAATCCAACGGGTACTGGAGCCCATGACCATAGGCCTTGTTTGTACTATTGTACTCTAATGGAAAATTGGTCCGCTCTTTGATCGGGCCCAAAATCCTAAGAAGGCTTCGTGAGAGCCAATTGGGATTTAGGGTATGAAATTAAACTAATATCGCTCAAGCATATGGGTGTCATTGGGTGTCTGATCCACCTAGATCTTGGGAGCAGTACAATAGTGGCAACCCGGTAGGGTAGTCGTTGATCCTGGCATAATGTGCATCCGTTACCACCTAGTTAAGGCGTTCGCCTCTTTGCCTTTCTTCTTCGCATTTGCAACAATGGGAAACCTATTTGTGTAGGTGGCTAGGATCTATAAAACGTAGGGGAGTACCTAGAGAGAATATTATTCGGTGTCCTCTTGTATATCATAATAGTGTTATCTGCACCCTCCTAGTTCATTGTTGATCGTGTACCCTGCTAGTTCATTGTGGCACAACGAACTAAGACCAATTCACTTCCATGCCACAAGGAATTATTGTTAAACATGCACATAAAATTCAGTTATTGTCTAGAAAAAGAATAAGATATACTATTGGTGCATATGTATGAAAGGATCTTGAATTTTGATCATCAGAAATACCAGATCAATCTAGGAATATCTAAACAATAAGAAATAGCAAATTGCTGAACCCACTTGTGAATACATAAGCACACTGAACATGGTAATCTTAGGAAAGAAATTTTTGTGAGAATTGATAGGTAGTTTGAGAAAGTGAGATAAATCAACAATTTTTTTGAATTCAAATCGGAATAGAACCCTGAATGAGCACCGGATGACCATGCGTCACTTGCAAAATCACACAAGACATATTGAACGAATGTATCGGCTCTGGATTCTCAAGGTTCATAATTTTTGGGGAACTCTATCCAGGAATGGAGAACATTTTATTATAAGACAGAGTGGAGAAAATAAGGTCCAATACTATATGTGAATGTCCAGGTGATGAAAGTCTAACTACGTGCTCAGTTCGAACAGAAGGACTTCTCCATTTGTATATGCTACAATTTGACACTGATCCGGTTCAAATTTGTTTCATATAAACTGTGGGAATATCTCGTGGTAGTTAAGATTTTTTCCTCGCATGCGCCCTAGAGAACATGCCCGTTGATTGGAGAAATTTTTTCTTCCATATTTTTGTTCAAAGTGTCTTTTTTTTCCTCGATCGCGGCATTATGTTCTTTCCTTGAGCCTAATTCAATCTAGACACTACTAGAGAAATGCTTATAGCAGCACGCATTACCAGAGGCGAACAGATAAGTACATGCGCCTGGGTTACTTAGCGCAGGCGAACAGAGATACTATGCGCCTGGGGTAAGTGTGCTACCCCAGGCGAACCAAGTTCAGATGCGCCAGGGGTAGAATGTGGAAGGGCACCCCACCCCACCCCCTGGCACTGTGCCTGTACCGTAGTCGAATATTGTCTTGTTTGTCTGCGCTATTACTCAATACCCCAGGCGCATTTGATCTTGTTCGCTTGTGGTAAATTGTGGACTTTGGTAGCACCCCCTAGCGTAGGCGCATGCTATACCATATTCGCCTGGGGTAAATTGTGACATCAATATAAGTGCGGCAGCCACCCACCACCACCCCTATCCACCCCACTCACTCACTCACTACTCCAAACTCGACCCATTAGTGCTCCAAGCTCAACCCCCCACACCCCTCCACCATTTTTAGCTAATTTAACCAATCATGTTTGATATATTTTAGCTAGTACGGTACCCCACTTGCCTTCTTCCAAATATCTCCACTAGATCTACTAACCGGACACTAGATCTTACCACAAATGCACCACTAGCTACTTCTAGATCTATCACTCTCTTATCGGTCGTCTCTCCGGTGATCTTCGGCGTCGTCATCGCGTCTATATATTTTGCATTGTGTGTCATCTTAATAGGTGCATGAGATTAGTTGGTGGAGAAGAACTCGATCTATTTTTCATTTTATTGTGTTGCCATGAGGATGAGTTGCCAATGTTTTGCCGAAATGTTGATTCATTTCCTTTTCGGCAAATTTCTGGCGTTCCGCGTTACACCTTTTGTAGCAAGGTCATGCCGAAATTTTCCGTGAAAACCGGATCTAGTTAATGAAACCTCTCTTGCCTTTTGTAGCAATGGTCATTGCGATGAGGACAAGCTTGGTGCATAGATACGTGCAACGCACGACGGCCAAGATGCACGAAACAACCGCACCGAGATAGAGTGTCCGTGTCGAAAATGCAAGCTAGGGTCTTTGTTCAAACCAGATTCTGGTAATGTGGAGAAGCACCTGCTCAGGTATAGTTTCATGGAGGGCCACACTAAGTGGATGGATGATGATGCAGACGATGATCACATCGAGACAAATTGGGCGGCGACATGTGAAGATGATCAGGAAGAGTCTGAACATGGCAATGGAGAGGACGAAGAGGCTGCCGACAGAGACGACTATAATGAAGAAGAAGAAGGGAGTCATGGTGATCAACAACATGAAGACGAGGACATGAACACTTCGCTAAATTTAGCCGTGCGGGACCCTCATGTTCAAGAGCTTCTTCTCAAGAACACGTCGACCGACGCCAGACGTAAAACTAAGATCACGCAGCTAGAGATAGACTCTGCAACTCCGTTGTATGACGCAAGTCGCGGGACAGACGAGTCACGCTTGAGAGTAGCTCTGGATCTTCTAGAGATGAAGGCAAAACACGGATGGACCGATACAAGCATGGACGATCTTCTGCGATACCTGAAGACGCACTTACCTGAAGGGAACACATGTGCTAGTAGTCTACAGGAGGCCAAGAAAATCGTGTGCCCCCTCGATTTACCACACACAAAATACCACGCTTCCGTCCGTGACTGCATAATTTATCGTAACGAGCACGCGGACCAGATCAAATTTCCGGTGTGCGGTGCTGAGGGGGACGAATAAAGCTCATAGGAAAGTTGAGTGGTACTTTCCACAAATTCCCCGTCTGCAGCGGTACTTCGTGGACCCCAAGGAAGCAAAGCTCATGCATTGGCACGAGGACAGAAAGAAGGCGGTGCTGAGTGATCCAGAATATGTTGAAAAACCAGTGCTAACACACCCTTCGGATGCACGTCAGTGGAAAGCATCAGACGCTTTTGATGAAGAATTCGGGAACAATCCAAGGAACATCAGGCTTGGTGCGAGCACCGATGGTCTGAATCAGTGTGGCAACCAGAGCAGCAAACATAGCACCTAGCCCGTGTTTGTATGGATGTACAACCTCCCCCCGTGGTTGTGTCTGAAGAGGAAGTACATACACATGAGTATGCTGATTCAAGGGCCAACCAAGCCAGGGAGCGATATCAACCTGTATCTCGAGCTATTGAAGGAGGAGCTAGACACGTTGTGGGAGGAAGGGCTGGAAACATGGGACGCCTTCAAAGAAGAACCTTTTCGTATGAGAGCCGCCCTGATCACGACGGTGCAGGACTATCTCGGATACAGATATATTGTGTGTCAGGTGTGCCATGGACACAAGGCTTGTGCCAGGTGCATGGAATTTACGCCGTTTCTACAGCTACACAAGGATCCCGGATCTTCTAAAACCATATACACGAGGCATCGAATGTGGCTACAACAGAACGACCCGTGGAGAAAGCGTGGAGACCTGTTCAACGCTAAAGATGAGCTCGATCTACCTCCACGCAAGAGAAGAGGAGAAGAGATCGATACTCTATTGAAGAATTGGAAAACGTGTCCTCCGCCAGGAAAGGTACATAAGCCGAAGCGAGGAGAGAAGCGAAAGCGAGGAGAGAAAAGTGTCCTCCGCCATAAGGACTGCTCTTGGGGGTATGGAAAAGGAGGTCCGTGTTTTGGGACTTGCGGTACTGGCCAATCCTCGGAGTGCCTCACTCCCTTGTTGTCATGCATATAACGAAGAATGTGTGAGAGCTTGCTTGGCACCCTGCTCAACATGCCAGATAGGACGAAAGACGGGCCAAAATCAAGATACGACCTGATGGTCCTCAATATCAGGAGCGAGGTTCACTTACCGCCTTCTATGCGCAAACAGATGGAGGAGGATGAGGATGAGGTGGAGGAGATGGACGACCACAAGTGGAAAAGGGCTAAGCAACACCAAATTCACCGCCTGAAACCCTCTTTCTTCACTCTAAGTCCCGACGAGCTCGAGCAAATATTCACATGCCTCCTCGGAGTGAAATTTCCCTTAGATTACGCGGGGCTGATAAGCAGATACCTAGACGCGGAGAAAAAAATCTTCAGCGGGATGAAGTCTCATGACTGTCACGTGATGATGACGCATACTTCCGGTTGCAATCAGAGGGATAATGGAACCGCACGTCTGTCAAACGCTCACTGGCCTCTGTAACTTTTTCGACGTCATCACTCGGGAGTCTATAAGCGTGAAGAAACTCGGAAGGCTGCAGGAAGAGATCCTCACCATCCTATGCGAGCTTGACATGTACTTCCCACCAGCCTTCTTTGAAATTATGGTACATCTCTTGGTCCATATCGTGGACGATATCACCAATCTTGGGCCGGCATTCTTGCACAACATGATGGAGTTAGAAAGAATGAACGAGATCATCAAATCATTCGTTCATAACAGGGCACACCCGGATGGAAGCACCGTCCAGGGATTTCTCACCGAAGAATGCATCTCTTTCTCCAAGAATTTTCTAGGCGATGAAAAGCCAGCTGTTGGTTTGCCCGCAAACAAGCACCTTGACAGGTTCATGGGGGTAGGCCACAACACTGGCAAAAGGGTATTGGACGCAGACTCCTATGGTCGGAGAGCCGACTTTGATAGGGCCCACCTAGTAGTGTTACAACACATTGACGATGTCGACCCTTGGATAGAAGAGCACAAAACCACGATAAAAAACAGTGCTCTCAGGCCGATGACGGAAGATGATATATTTAGAGCACACAACTCCTCTTTCGCGACATGGTTCAAGAAGCAGATTGATGTCGATCCCCCGCCAATGACATGTCAGAAAGATAAAATTATATTGGCCTTGTCATATGGCCCCACGCCCAATCTGATGATTATCAAGCATACGACATCAATGGGTACACATTCTACACGGAGGAAAGAGACAAAAGTAGCGACTATCAAAACTCGTCTATAACGATGGAATCTTACACGGGCGAAGAGATTAGAAGATACTACGGAAAGATCGAGGCAATATGGGAGCTTGACTACGTTGGGGTAAAGCTGCCGATGTTCCATGTCAGATAGGCTACAAACGTCACGAAAGAAGACGAATATTTCACCACTATGTTGATATCTGAAGCCAACAAACCCAAGTCCAAGAACCCCACCGCGCAAAATGAGCCATGGGTATTGGCTAAGGACGTGGAGCAATGCTTCTTCATAACCGACCCGACAAATCCTAGTCGTGTTGTCGTAAGGAGAGGAAAAAGGGCCGTCGTCGGAATGGATGGAGTCGCCGATGAGAAGGACTTCGACGGCTTAGTCGGAGACCCGATGATGGAAGAACCCGGTGAAGACGATGCACCATACAACACAAGAAGAAGCAGGACCACGCTACCTAGGGCAGGTCTTCCATTCACAAGAAGAAGTCACGATATGGCGGTCACGTATTCAACATCGACCAAGAAAGGCAAAAGTAAGATTGTGACGAAAGGCTGAGAGAGGGAAATACTCGCGATATGTGGGATATAACATGGTATCTCGCTAAATCAATCTATATGTATGTACTTTTTTGAAGTGAGAAACAAAGTAGCAGCGGGCTAGTATACCAATCCACGATATATATGCTTGATGTATCCCCCGGCTAAATCCCCTAACAAACACAGGAACTTACCACAGGCGCATAAACTCTAAAACGCGCCTGGGGTAAGTTTACCGCAGGCGCACAACGAGAAAATGCGCCTGGGATAAGAGCTGTTCCGCAGGCGCATAGAGTGTAAAATGCGCCTGGGGTAAGTGATCGGATGTATTCCCATTTTCACCACATTTTATATTTTTGTTTATGATTTTAGAAATCAACTACCAAGTTATAGGATGTATTCCCATATTGTTTGTTGACTAAAATGTTCTTCGTTCTACCTTCCAAATTGCTATGATATAATTGTTAGGTTTTTTGAAAGCAACCACACCCATCTCATCTTCTATCGGGCTACGTTTTAATATAGCTATAACTTTTTTAAATAGCTACCAGATTATTTTAATATAGCTATCATATATTTTGAAAGAAACTCTCAAGTTATTCGAGAATACCTAATTGATAGTTTTAATAAAACTATCAGTTTTATTATAGCGCCGGCGAATTTGGTGATGTGCCTGGGTAAGATGTACCGCAGGCGCATATGCTTCTAAAAGCGCCTGCGGTAAGTTGTAGCGCAAGCACATAATGTGCGAGATGCGCCTAGGGTAAGTTCCCACGTGCTAACTATCGCAACCGGCCGCACTTCTCTTCTTTCTCTCTTGCAGAACAGATCCCGTGCACTTTCCCTCTCGATCCCCGATCGCCAATCACCCCCAATTCGCACGCCGCCGTCGTGGTTGTTGAGCAGCAGGAGGAGGAGCGGGATCAGCAGGAGGGAGCACGCCAACGAGGCCCACGCTGTCGCGGAGGAAGCGTCGTCGTCGCCCACGCCATCGAGGAGGAGGAGCAGTCGAGGAGGAGCAGGTCCACGCCATCGAGGAGGAGTTGTCGAGCACGCCGTCGCCCACGCCGTCCAGGTCAGCCCCCTCCCCCTCTTCCAAGCCCCCCTCCCGCGTGTTCTTCCATGGCCGATTTGAATCTGTGGCGTCGTATTTTTTTGCACTTGATTCTGCAATGCCTTTTGTAACGAATTCGAGCAAATTTAAACAACAAAAGCATCTGCAAAATCAACCATTTTTTGGCCTTCCTCTTGTGCATGTCAGAGACCATTTAGTACATATATTAGTGCAAACCTGAAGCTTGTAACGAATTCGAGCAAATTAAACTCATGCCCTTGGCATTTTGTTTTAGAAAAATAATCGCATAAGAGCCTTTCTATCTTTAGGTGACCGTTCATGTTTTTACTTCTGAAACAGAGCAAAGTGCGCTCTGTTTTTACTTCTGAAACAGAGCCCTTAAATATTTCCCTATACTTTAGCAGCGAGATTTACAAAACCGAGTGTTAATACTTGAGACACATAATACGGCTACCAGGTAACACTATGATATTCTAATGGTATAACCAAAAGTAACAACGATGACCACTCCATGCATTTTCTTCTGTTGATTTTTGACATACATCAAGATAATTCACTACTCCATTAATTATTTAAGATAATCTAAAATAACCCTTAAATATATTGTAATAACAGTACCAATGGTTTGTAGTAATATTTGTTTCGAGTTGCACTAAAATTCGAGCGAAAGACGACCAGTTGATATCAGGACCCAACAAGCTTTAATCCCATGAAATCTCGAAGGTACGGACCAAGTCATTTAGCTGGTAAACAGCAACCTTGTGAAATTAATTACTGCAAAATTAATTACTGTTGTGTTATGTTAGTGAGCTATATACAGATATAGCTACTGAGATATTAGAATTATTAGCTTCCAGTTACAACTTACATCTGAGTAGAACATTTACAAGCTAATCCTTATGTAGGTTAGTAATCAAGGCTGTGAGTTGATTTTGGCTAATATGGATATTGTAGTACCTTAAGGCTCAATTATGGTAGTTTTGGATTCAAAATTAATAATTATGGTCACAGAAATACACACTAAAGTTTCGTGGACTCGGCTTAACTTGCCTACTTTCATGCCAAGTTGAAATCCTAACGTTTTTTGAAACATCTGAGGTGAACTTATTAGGACTCGAGTGACCAATCATTGCGATCTAGGTCATTCTTTTGATGCCACCGTTCGAACAGGTGAAGTCTGCATGCACAAGACGATCATCTCAGCAAGAATAGGATGGGGTCACTGGTTTACAGCAACAACAATCATAGAACTGAAAGATCAAATGCACACATGGTCCAAAACCCAGATCAGTGCAACGCACACATGGTCCAAAATTCAGAAAGCAAACAACGTACCTGATCCCTTTGCAGTATCCAAAACTCGGGAATAACACAGCAGTTGAAATATTTTCCTGCAAAATTCATATAGTGCTCTAAACAGCAACCTTGTGAAATTCCCTAGTCTCATATTCATGTAGGAATCCACAAGATATGGAAATTAATTCCCTCTGTATATCCTATTCATGTGTTATGTGATTTCTGTGATCGAAGCAGGGCCTAACTCGTAAGGCATGAAAAAAGGTAGAGCAAACATGTTCCCTAGTTACTAAGCCTCAGCGGGTTGCATTGGGTTGAACAGAATAAAAAAAACATTGGTTACAATTCAGTGACAGTAGTTTTTTTTCTATGTTGTGCTTAAGGTGCTAACTGCAAATGAATGCATTCAAGATGCAACAAATACCCTAGTTCTCAAATACTGAATTTTGTTTGCATTAGAGGAAAAAAAAGGTGGGGAAATGGTCTGCTTATCCTTGTTTGAATCCACACACTGAATCACACCAGCACAAATACTTGTTTGCATCACACCAGCACAAATACTTGTTTGCATCACACCAGGTGGGGAAATGGTCTGCTTATCCTTTTTCTTGACAATGAGTACCCCCTAATAACTGATTGCTTTGTGTGCTTTCTGAATTTAGTGTAGTTTGCTTGTAGGTGGAAGGGCCAATCTACATCTAACTTGATAGCTAAGTTTAGTAATTTAGCAACATGATGGAATTGGTTATCATTGTGGGTCCATGCTTTAGGAGTTGAATCACACCAGTACACTAAGCTAGAAGTATTTGTGCTGTGTATACACACCATCACAGTTATTTTTCTCTTGTAGTTATTCTGGCACTTGTCTATCTCTGGCACTTGTCTATCTGGCACTTGTCTATCTGATCTGTGTATGTTATGTCATTGATGCATATTCTGGCACTTGTCTATCTCTGATCAAGTAATTATTCAGTAAAGTTATGAAACCTAGAAGGACCTGGGAGTTATGAAACCAGCTGGAAGGACCTGGAAGTTATAAAAATCTGTTTTCGGGAGTTATGATTATTCCTGGGAGGACCTGGGAGTTATGAAACCTGGAAACATGAAAATATTGCAGCCAATCTGGAGTTTTTTTGGCATGATATTAACTCCTGGGAGTTTTTGGCCATGTGTGCATTCTATTTATGTTGGAGGTACATTGAGTGCCAATGTTTTGCCGGAACGTTGATTCATTTCTGTTCCAGAAAAATTCTGCACTCCGGCATGACCATTTATAGCAGAGGTCATGCTGAATTTTTCCGGTGAGTAACCTAGTATATATTTTGTCTACTGCTAGTTAGGCATGTCTTCTTCTTCTACGGATCCGGCGTTATTGGACCACTACCTGCTTATGGCCAGAGAGTCGCAAGAGGAAGAGACAACCAATGATGGTGGTGACGATCGAACGACTGACCAGCCCCCTGATGTCGAGCCCCACAGTGATGATGGGCTCACCGGTGGCGAGGCAGAAACCACTGATAGTGGCGCCGGGGGTCTATCGGAGAGTAGCACTACGGGAAAGAAGCATCGGCAGCGAGCTCCGAACAAGGTCGGCACAGTTCGAGAGAAATTCACGGAGGTGGATCCTTCCAATGGCACGCCTGTGATGCCTATGGACCTTGTGAAGGGGTACTTCCTCCAACTTGGCGCGATCCTTCGAGACGTCGTCAATATCAACGAGCCGACTCTCAAGAAGAAGCAAACTCTGCGCGCCCAACTGATCTCGAGGCTGCGTACGAGCCCCCCCCCCCCCTACAACAACGAGAATCTGAAGGGCAACCTGGTGAACAAACTCGCCCTCACTAGATTCGCCAAAGCCCTGAGCAATTACAAGACTATGGTGAGGGCGATGATTAGGGACGAGGAACCATTCGAAGAGATCGATCGCCACTTCCCAAGGATTACGCTCGATGACTTCAAGATTTTCCTAGATAACCAGTCGCTTGATTTCACTAAGAATCAAACGGACTGGGGGAGGGACCTAGCGTCGACGAACAGCGGTCACCACAATCTCGGTTGTCGTGGCTACGACGGGAAGGAGCTAGTTTGGGAAAAAGAGGACCAGGCCTACATTGAAAAGGGGATTGAGAACCCTTACGCCAAGTATGCCCATGACCCGCATTTCCAGAAATTCATGAGGTCGAGGTACAGAAAAGTAACGGGGACCGGGGAACTTGTCACGGACCCCAAGATGGTGGAGAATGTTATTTTGGTCACGAACGATAGCGTGAAGAATGTTGAGAAACTAGTGGTAAGAAATGTACCATTTCATGCTACTCATCATCATCAAGTCCATGATTTCATTCTAGTACGAAACCATTTCTAAACCGTTCATATGTTGCTTCTGCACCTAGAAGAACAACAGCTTGAATCTTCCTCGTCGCAGACGTCGACGGCCAAAGTCGCGTGGGATAAGCCTTTTATCAGGGGGTACAACAAGGCAAAGAGCTAGGACCCGCTGAAAAGTCCGCACTTAGGCCGTATCACGAGTGGCGGACTAAATAGGAAGCACGCCAACTATGGCTTGGCTGAGCCTAGCACTAAGGAGTCGCGGGCGGCGAAGAAGAGCCAGTTGAACGAGGAGGTGGAGTTGCTGAAGAAGAAGGTGGCGGACTTGCAAGAAAACATGGAGAAGAAGATTGAGCAAAAGGTCGGGGAAAAGATGAATGCTTTCATACCCGCAGTATTTGAAAAACTGTGTGGCTACATCGCCGGGGGCGCGCCGGAGGTGGAACGTCGATGTTGGTCGTGCCCGCCGCGGCCGCCGCCGGTGGTCCGTCGACGTTGGCCTGCCTGGCGAGCCCGCCCCCACCGTGCCTGACACGCCTGCCCCCGATGGACCGTCGACCGTGTCCGACGCGGCTGATGGTCCGTCGATGTTATCGTTGCTCGACCAGCCCACCATCACCAGTGGTCCGTCGACGTTAGCCGAGCTCGATGCCCTCACGGTAAATTATTGACCGTCTCAAGCTGTAGCCAGTTCAATATAACCCTACTCTCTGACCTATCCATGCATGTTATCGCAGGCTGACCCGACGGGATGCACCTTCCTGCTAAAAGTGGGCAACGAGTTGAAGGATGTTGCAAAGGGGAGCATCTTGCAGCCACTCTCCCGCAAGTACCACTACAGAGATATACCGGCCAACGAGCTTCGGGTTCGCGTCGATCCGGTGCTACTGGGATTCCAGGACTTGTATCCTCCTAATCAACCCGCCGATGCCGACAGCGAGCTGAATCTCAGCCAACTGGACAATCAAATCTTGCTATGGCCGAAAGCCCTTATTCGGCTGAACACCACGTCAGGGTCGGCGCCAAGCCAAGGCATGGTCGTCACTACTACACCTGTTGTGCCCGCGGCAAGCCAACAAGACAAGGTTGTCCCTCCACGGGCAACCTAACATGACAAGGTCCTCTCTCCACCTCCGGTGGATCCTCCTCCTCCCGAGCACGAGACGTCACATGGCGAGCAACATCACGAGCATGAGACCCATGACGAGTACATGGATATTGAACTTGCTCCCGTTGATGATTTCATAAATCAGCTCGATGGCGAAAAGGTTCCTCCGGAGTTACCCACCAGAAATCTTAATATCCAGAAGAAGGTAGTTGGCGAAGAGGGTGGTCCTTCAGAGTTACCAACCAGAAAACCGGATATCCAGAAGAAGATAACATATTCCCAAGAAACTCCCGAGGAGGAGACGGCCTTTACGGCTCCACAACCTATGGTGGTAACCCCGAATACATTTCGTGCTACGGTCGAGGAGGCGGTAAAACAAAGCGGCACTCTCCTGTGCTTGAGAGCGTAGAAGCATCGGAAGAGGCCGCCAGCCAACAAGAAGAAAGGTGGTACCACCTCTAGTAGCCAGCCAGCGGCCGCTCGAGTCCTGGACCGTTTGCCGCCCGCCGTCCCGTGGAGGAAGGTGCATGAGATAGGTCAGCCGATGCTGCCTCCAGAGTTTGTCGCTGTCATGGGTGGTGACATGAGGAGCATCCATGACGGAATTTTGTTCAGAGAGAAGGAACTTCTACGTGAGAAACATCCCTCCTACCCGCTATACGTGGTCAAGGTGCCCCGATCCGTGGGCTTTGTAGAAACGGAATGCACACTCATCGTCATGGAACCGCAATGGTCGCAATGCACTTATCTCGATGCGGGTAGGGCGGTGCAGAAGGACTACATCGACATAAGAGCTATTCTTAATAGTGCCCTCAACGGCTTTGCCTCTGATTTATGCAAGCCCCTAAAAACTGAGAAAATAGTCCGAGGCGCCTACGTGTGCCACCACGTAACAAACCTCCCCTGCCTCAAGCAATCGGAGCAAGAATCTTGTTTGGAAGCTTGGTATGCCATCTTTCAGATGAGGGAGTACTTAAAGGATGCCCAACAGGTATTGTTACCCAGTCATCTCCGAGACCTGACCACAAAGATGGCCAACACCGCCGATAAATATGTGCGGGCTGAGTTCCGTCGCATCTAGCGGAGGATCTGCACGATACTCGCGTCGGATGTCATCACTCGGGGTGGCTTGTTCTTCCACGTGCTACGCACCACCGAGCAACCGTGACATAGAAGCACACCTACGAGAGCAACGTGACACCCGGACATTCAACACGCTAGAAGGCGTTCGTCTGTTCCCACCGTGACCATAGGATTGAAAAAATGTTAGTATACACTTGCATCATATAACTTTTAGTCCTTTATTTTTCGTGTTTTATTCATAAACCTTGATGCTTCTATTTCTTTGATAGTTATTTGCGGTCTATTATCACTTTCCATGCTAAACACATATTTTTTTCCTATGCACAGATGACATGGTATGTTGTGTATATAGGTAGGGTTCCCGGAGTCTGCGATGATTGGGAACAATGCCGGAGACAGGTGCACAGTTTCAGCGGCAACAGCTACAAGGGGTACAAGACCATGGTGGAGGCGGAAGCTCGATACGCCACTTACCTAGCGAGAGAGAAGATGGAGACAACGAGGGCCCGGATGACCATCTTCGCCATCGCCGTGCTGATACTCCTTGTACTCCTTGTGTTGATGCTACTTTCTCTACTGCTTGTGTAGCTAAACTATCTGTTAAACTATCTCTGTTCGAGACTATGTAATATAAACTTGTGTATTATGTGTGATGATCGAGGTTATGTAATGACTACTAGTTGTGATGATCGATCGATGTTATTTTCTACATGTCTAAGTTAGTGCCAATTGAAACTTATTTATGTCATTTTCCTGTTATTCCTATTATTTCTGTCATTTTGATATATTTGTGCAAACTGAGAGCATTTTGGTTTCTTTTATTTTTTGACACAGGAAAATCATACCCCAGGCGAATAATAACTAATACCACATGCGCATATATACCCCAGGTGCATCAGGCTTGTTCGCCACGGGTAAATCAGTTACCCCAGGCGCACAAGGCTGATTCGCCTGCGGTAGTTTGAGTTACCACAGGCGCATAACCAGATTCGCCTGGGGTAAGTGATTACCACTGGCGATATGGTCCCAGGCGAACTGTAATGCGCCTGTGGTAGGCCTTTTTTGTTCACCTGTGGTAAGCTTCTCTCTAGTAGTGTAGAGTACCATTGTCGCTGCAAGGACACGACTAAGCCAATGCATCGTATTCACAAATCAAATCTACAAGAACTCGATGAGCGCCTTGTTTCTCCCCATTTCCTAGTGCCTCCTCTCTCTATGAACATTGTGTATGATTGAAATGGTAGTGTATGGTTATTTGTTTCCAACTCATGAATGAATGGTTCAATACTAGTTTTGATACTAGTTCTCTCATGTTTCCTTTACTGGAAGAGCGAGCTTACGAGCTCTGTGTATGTTTGGAATATGTAAATGGACACATTACGTGAGTGCACGAAATACGAGCTAGATCTATTTAATGAATTTACTAGTATGGAATGCATAAAATTCAATGTATATTATTAATGTATCCATAAATCAAAGTTGATAGACGGTGTAAATTAGAAAACACTTAATTGGATGCATTTAAACTCTATAAAGTACACGCATGCCATTTACTACTATTTTGACAAAAGTATCAGGATGTGGTACTGACCAACTTGATGATGGTTCGTTTTAAAAGCCTCGTGGAATTACCCCTGAAAGAAAATTTTGGGTTTATCGATTTCTGTAAATTGTTACCACTACATTTTCTTGCCAAGGACAAGATCCTGTATCCATTAATTTTGTATTTATTACACTTACCAATAATATGTATATGAATCGTAGCACTATGCGAAACAAAGGTGATTACATGCACTAGATAAATCAATTACATACATAGCAGAGAATTGTTGGAAGCAATTCCATTAAAAAGGTGAACCAAAGTCTTGCTTGGGCTCATAGCTTGGTGATATAATTTTTACCTACACTAGTGGAAAACAGGCCTTTCACTAGTGGAAACAGGGGCATTAGTCCCGGTTCGTAAGCCCCATTTGTCCCGGTTGGGCAACCGGGATGGGGCATCCGGGACAAATGCCTATCCCCCATTGGTCCCGGATGTGCCAGGACACGGGACAAATGGGGCTGACCACGTGGCTCGTGAGCTGGAACCTGGCCAGGGCTATTAGTCTCGGTTCTTAATACGAGCCGGGATGCATGCCCTTCTGCCGCGACAGATTTTTTATGCTTTGTGTTTTGCGACCCCCAGACCTCCCGGTGGCCCCTCCCCGGACCTCCCGGATCCCATGAGAAGAGAGGAGCCCCGGTGGCCCATCTCCGGACCTCCCGGATCCCACGAGAAGAGAGGAACCTCGGTGGCCCCTCCCAGGAGCTCCCGGATCCCACGAGTGAATAAGTAATACATATATATAGAAGAATAAGAAACACTTATATTACGGAAGAAAAGTATATCGAGCATATTACATGACCGATGGAGTGTATTACAAAATCAAATTCAGTTCCAACTGGCACTACTAGGAAAAAGGGCATTAGTGGCGCACCACTTTGGACAATCAGTGGCGCACCATGGTGCGGTGCGCCACTGATACTTCAGAGCATCAGTGGCGCACCAGTGGCGGTGCGCCACTGATCGCCACTGATTCCCCACATTTTTTTTTAAAATGTTTTTTTATTCACTCACCAATTTTGGTCAACTTCCCACTAGGTCACCCATCTTCAAACTACTCCAGCCCTAGCACGCTTAACATCTTAGTTCCATTCGACTGCAGTCCCTGGAAAGTTGTTATAACTTATTGATATATGTATCATATCAATCCTATTAAGCCTGTGAGAATGATGTCACATATTTACCGTTTAAGTTTGATAACAATAATTTGAAAAGTTTGACCCAAGTTTGAATAGTTTGACCACACATTGTCTAGAGTTTGACTAGTTTGACCACACGTTGACCTGAGTTTGACCAACGCCTGACCATAGGTTGAATATACATTGACCAACGTTTGACCATAGTTTGACCATCATTTGAATAGTTTGACCAAATTTCGACCAGAGTTTGACCATATGTTGACCATAGTTTGACTAGTTTGACCACCTGTTGACCATAGTTTGACCAAAATTTCAATAGGTTGACCATAGATTGACCACCGTTTCACTAGTTTGACCATAGTTTGACCAGAGCATGAGTGGCGCACTGCTCACCGGTGCGCCACTGATACCTGGCACCCATGTATGTCCATAGCATCAGTGGCGCACAATGCACGGTGCGTCACTGATACTAGGCACTCATGTATATCCATTAGTATCAGTGGCGCATCATGCACGGTGCGCCACTGATTCTTCATAGCATCAGTGGCGCACCATACACCATGCGCCACTGATACTAATGGACATACATGGGTGTCAGGTATCAGTGGCGCACCGTGCATGGTGCGCCACTGATGCTATGGAGAATCAGTGGCGCACCGTGCAGTGGTGCGCCACTGATACTAATGGACATACATGGGTGCCAGGTATCAGTGGCGTACCTGTGCACGGTGCGCCACTGATGCTCATAGCATTAGTGGCGCATAAATACATGGTGCGCCACTGATGCTTGGACCTGTTTTCTCCCAATCGTATCAGTGGCGCACGGCTACATGGTGTGCCACTGATTCTAGTCCATCTATAGCCATTTTCCTAGTAGTGTGGGGCTATAGTACTCTCCATCTACGTTTAGGACCTCTGCATCTAAGTAGCCCGCAATTTCCTCCTGAATTGCTCGTATGCGGTCCCTTGGTAGAAGACCATCCCGAAGCCGTTCGATCTAATATAAAGAAGAGTGGTCAATATATATTAATGAAACTAAGTAACTAAAATAGATGGTAATAAGATGAACTGACGACTAATGTACATGAAGTTGCTTTAAATTTCTGGCCTTGGGACATGTCGTCTGACGAATGAACTCGAAAACGTAGTATCCACACAAGTGATTCCCGTCTCCTTGTTGCAAGCACTTTACGAGAACATGGTTTTAATCAAAATAATAATCAACCAGCCATGATAATGGTATCGACACTAGAATTAAGGAGATGCGCGCGGATCTAGATAGTACTTACTTGCACAACATCAAATGTAAGCTCTGATTTCCATTCACCGGGAGACTTCTTTGTGAACCTCTTCCAAACGCTACCCGAGAAAGAAAAAGAATAAAAAGAGTTAGTAATTACTTGATATCCGAAAATGAAACAAAGTAGTCGATATAGTGTCATATATAAATACTGAAATTAATAAAGATTGAAATTACCGCTGGATCATTTCCTCCATGTCAGCCCACATCGCTAGGGGTTTATGTTTTGGGTCCATTACCATTACTTTTCCTTTGTCAGCCCACATCATTTCCTGCGCACGCAGATCTCATCAATTATATAGTGAACATCGAGTGAGGAAAACAGAATGTGTACAACACAGTAACACTAACCCGAAGTTGTAAGGAAATAGTATTTCCCGTCCAGTAACACTAACACAGTAACAGTAACACTAACATTATTGCCCTCAGAATATTATTTTTTGTATCCTTGGCAGATAGCTCAAGAGTCTTTTCATTAACAAAATATGGATCAATGAACCCAATATCATAGATTCCACCTCTTTTGCATTCGAGAATCTTCATTCTGCAATTATAATATATCAGTGTACTATGAATATGCAAATGAACGAGTTGAGCTAGAGAAATAAGTACTTAAAGACAATAGGCACTAAGGACAGCTTTGTCGATGGCCTGCTGTTGGAATAACTGAAACAATTCGTCAAATTGAATCATAACCAATCCATCTCCATACCCATAGTGCTCGTCCTTAACGTGGAGACATATCCAGTCCTGAGATTTCTCAACGGCTTCCATATACCAACTATGCACTCTTCGCATTTTCGTTGGTAGATACTTTATCTCCTCGGGTTTGACGAGAGGCTTCCCGTACCCGTATTTGTATGCACATTCAGCTTCGGGAAAGTAGTCTATTGTTTGCATATACTCAGCAATGGACATACCTGATGGAGGGATGATAACCCGGTAGGCTAACGTCAAGGTGTAACTCGGCCCAAAGGGAGCTGCACAAGACCCGGCTTAAAGAAAAGGAGTTTCTAGAAGGCCCAAGAGTGTAGGCCTCGTAACCCGGATTGTGGGTTTCGATAAGGAAACTTAGGGTTTGTAAGCGGTGCCCAGGTAGGACTCGGAGTATGCCTTGGATAGGAAGCCAGGGGGGGGCGGATGTTATATAAGCCGGCTCCTAGGGTTAGATTAGACACGAGTTTTACTAGCTATTCGAGTATCCCTTGTAACAAGAGAGTTGAGATAATAAATCTAGATCGGAGACTCGGCGACTTGATTGCCGGCTACCAGATCGTTCATCAGCATGATTTCCCCTGAGCAAAACCCTCTCCCAAACACCAGAGTCGAATTGGCCCAAGATAAGTTACCCCCGGTAACGTCTGCCGTGATTATCCCACGACAGTTGGCGCCCACCGTGGGGCCTACGTCCAAGGGTGTTTACATCACGGGAGAAGCTCGGGAGAACATGAAGAACCTCGTCGTCGGCGAGATCTACACCAACCCCGAAGGAGAGAAGATGGTGGATGATTTTGGCTGGGGGCCAGAGTCGGATCTGCTCGAATCCGGATCTGTCGTCACAATCGGCCGGGTCAACGTCTTCATCGGCATGGTACGTACGTCCGGTTCAATCCCTGATGATTTTGGATTTGATTCTGTATCAGGAGAGGCCACCTGCGTTCAGTCGGATGGAGAAGAATCGGTCGGGACGATAGATCCGATAGAAGAGCCCACCACGAAGAGGGAACAGCTGGAGGAGCCGGCATGGACCCCGCGTGGCCGGGTCATGAGAGAAGATGATACCGAGTCCATCTTGCACCTGCTGGAGGACCGGTACGAGGAGGATAGTTGTGATGAGGAGGAATATGAGTCTCCACCAGGCATCGCGCGCCAGGTCGCGGTCTACACGGCCCCTGCAACCAATCTCAATCAGGGGGACGTGACTACGACCGCGGTCGGAGCGGCGCGAGCGCTGGCCCAGCAGCAAAATCCGGCTGACGGAAATCTGGTCTTGACCCGGGTTGACGAAGAGTCGGCTTCAGTCACTAGTCGGACGGCGGATAGCGAGTTGCAGGCGAATATGTTCGGGTTTATGACGAACAGGACGCCAGGGGCGGGTACTTCAAATCCACAACACCCGGCCCTGTTCAGTAACAATCTGATCTTGGATCCCACGGTGCTAGCTACTGTGATAACCCCGGAAAACGCCGCGGCGCGTGCCAGGGATCTGGATGTAGCACGCCGCGCATTGGAGCAACAAAGGAGAGATGTGGAACCAGAGAAGCAAGGGGTAGCCACGCGCCAACGTGAGCTGGAAGCATTGGAGAACCGGCTCCGGGTTGAATCGACTAGGATGCATCAAAGATACCAGACGAGATTACCGGCAACGGGTGGAGTCATAAACCCGACAGCGCTATTCATCACACCCCAGGATCAGCCGATTCCGGCCGCGAATCAAGAAACTGTACATCAGCCCGCGACCGGAGGAGGACAGCCGGCAATCGTACATGCCGGGTTACCCACATTGCAGACTGGGGTTACAGCTGGCCAGACAGCGCCACCACCCCCACCATCACGATTTCGTACGCCACCAGGTCACTTCAACAACCCAATGGACAATGTATACGCAGCAACATTGGCATTGGATCGCATCCCCGTAAGAGAGTCACCCCATGCGGAGAAGACCCGGCGGGCGATAGATTTATTGCGCACGGCAGTGGCTCAGCAAGTCAATTACCCGGATAATAGGAGTGGAATGCATGGAACACCGTATATTAGCCGGCAACATGGCAATACCGGCAATATTCAAACAAGTTCAGCGCGATGGAGGGCAGAGCAGCAGCAAATGCCGCCTCCTCCCCGCGTCCAAGCAGCATCAGCGGCGTCGGCAGCACAAGCTATTGTGGATAGTTCCAGAGCCAGGCGAGCCGCGGCCGGGTCTGTGGTACACGGGCCCGTAGCAGCGCCACGCCCAGCCGTGCCCCCCGCAGGATCGCATGTTTCCCGAGTGAGGCCAGTACTAACTAATCTGGCTGGGCCTAAGTGCCTGTTGGATAACATTAGGGCTGAGCCTTACCCGGATAAATTCAAGGAACCGGGTAAAGTGGTGAACTACGAGCCGACTATGGATCCAGAAACCTGGTTGAGCAGCTATGAGATGGCCATGTCGATTCGCAACGCATCTGAAAATCTTCAAGCCAAGTTCATGTACTTAATGATGTCAGAGGGAGCAGCGAAGTTGTGGTTCAACAATTTACCCGAAGGATCTATCAAGTCAGTAGTGAGTTGAAAACTGCGTTTATCAAGCACTTTCACGGAACATGCAGGAAGTTGTTTACTATCGATGATCTAGAACGGTGTGTGCAAAAGAAGGGAGAGTCGGCGCGCAGCTGGGTGCGCCGAGTTATGGAGATACTTCACTCGTCCATGGATATTCAGCCAAAGGATGTGTTACAAGCTATGGCCAAGACATGCAAGTATACACCTTTGGTGCAAAAGCTAACTCGCATGAAATCTAGTCGGAATGCTTCAGAGGTTACGATGGGAGAGTTAATGGACGCGTGCAACAAGCACGCTGCTACGGATACCATAGAAGAGGACGTCGATGATAAGAAAGCAAAAGCAAACACGAGCAATAACGGAAGTACCGACAATGGATCTACGTCGGGTAACAATGGAGGAAATAATGGGAACAACCAGAATAAACGCCCATTTGAGGGGAGTTCCGAGTTTGTCGACAACACAGAAGCCGGGTCTTCAAGGCCCAGAGCAGAAGGAAATTTCAATGGAGTAAACTTTAATGGAGGAAGTTACCAGGGTCCACCAAGGCCGGGGAACCACTGGGATGTCTACAAGATGCCGTGCCCGCGACACAACAGGAACGGTAGGCCAGCTAACCACTCATTGGAGCAGTGTGTGGATTTACAGAGATGGAAGAACGAGGAAATAAACAAGGCTATGAGAGGTGCAGGCCGGGGAGGAGGACCGGGTCCAGGTGGAAACCCGGGCAATGGCCCACCCCCAGCAGGCAACCCAGGAGGTGGAAATCCGGGTAATAATCAGGGAGGAGCTGGAGGTTTCCAAGCTAACCCCAAGCAGTTGGGACAATATCACGTACATACTACAGGAACTTCCAACAAGGATAGAAAGATACTCAAACGAGCAGTGAACGCGGTGAATTCAGCTGTTCCGAGATACCTGAGATGGTCGGATCAAGAGGTGACGTGGAGCAGAAGGGACCACCCGGAAACAATAGAACATCCGGGTGTGCTAGCATTGGTGGTCGCGCCACAGATTAATGGTTACGAGCTGAAAAAGGTTTTAATGGACGGTGGAAGTAGCATCAATATCTTATACTGGGAAACTTTCTTACGCATGGGTCTCAAGGAGTCTCAGCTACAAAAAAGTTCAACAGTTTTTCACGGGATTGTGCCAGGTCACTGGGCGTGCCCCGAGGGAAAGATTACTTTGGAGGTTGCTTTTGGAGAATCAAAGGACAATTTCCGGGTTGAGTGGCTCACGTTCGAGGTGGTAAAGTTGCGCAGTCCTTATCACACGCTATTTGGAAGGCCGGCTTACGCTAAGTTCATCGACAGGCCGTGTTACGTATACCTACAGCTAAAGATTCCGGGTCCTAATCAAACCATTACCATACATGGGAACCGGATTATAGCAGCTGAGTGCGATGAAGGAGACGCGGCAATGGCAGAACAGGCTTGCAGGAAGGAAGAACTCAAATATTACCGGTCCCAAGTAGACCCGGATGATAGAACAGCATTGAAGAGACCGAACACTAAGGATGAGAGAGCAAAGTTTAAAGCAGCACAAGATACCAAGATGGTGGCCTTTTTCGAAGGTGATCCCTCTAAGAAATTTGCCATAGGATCTAACCTGGACAATGAGCAGGAAAAAGCACTTGTGGATTTTATTCGTTCGAATCAAGATGTTTTTGCTTGGACGCCTAGCGATATGCCGGGTATCCCTACAGAGCTAGCAGAGCATAGCTTGCATGTTGATCCCAAGTCTAGGCCCGTGAAGCAAGGCCTGAGAAAAATGAATGAGGAAAGGAGAAGGGCTATAGGAGAAGAGATTTCTCGGCTATTGACAGCCGGCTTTATCATGGAGGTATTTCACCCGGATTGGTTGGCAAATCCGGTTCTAGTGATGAAAAAGACCAACTAGTGGAGGATGTACATAGATTATACGAGTCTCAACAAGCATTGCCCAAAGGATCCGTTTGCCCTTCCAAGGATAGATCAGATCATAGATGCAGTGGCTGGAAGTGACCTATTATGTTTCCTGGATGCGTATTCCGGGTATCATCAGATCAAGCTCAAGAAGGAAGATTGGGAGAAAACATCGTTCATAACCCCTTTTGGGGCTTTCTGTTACAAAACCATGACTTTTGGGTTAAAGAACGCTGGCGCAACCTACCAGCGGTGCATTCAGAAGTGCTTTGAGGATCAAATTGGACGTAACGTTCATGCCTATGTGGATGACGTGGTGATCAAGACCAGGAAAGCGGAAACATTCATTGACGATCTAAAGGAAACATTCAAGAATCTGAGAAGATATCAGATGAAGCTTAACCCCACCAAGTGTGTATTTGGAGTTCCAGTGGGAAAGTTACTCGGTTTCATCGTCTCAGAAAGAGGGATTGAGGCAAACCCGGACAAAATCAAAGCTATCCAGAGTCTGAAAAAGCCCGAAAACCTGAAGCATGTTCAGAAGCTTACAGGGTGTGTAGCAGCGTTGAGCCGATTTATATCCAGACTCGGAGAGAAGGCAATACCCTTATACTGGCTCTTGAGGAAATCCGATAAATTCGTTTGGGACCAAGAGGCGGATGAGGCGTTCGAGACACTAAAGAAGCAGTTATCTGAGGCACCAGTCTTAGCAGCCCCAAGTCCTAAAGAGCCCATGCTACTGTACGTTGCGGCCGGGCCCCGGGCGGTTAGCGCAGTGGTTGTTGTCGAGCGCAAAGAGGATGGAAAAGATCACCCGGTTCAAAGGCCGGTTTATTACGTCAGCGAGGTATTACCAGAGGCAAAGCAGCGTTACCCACATTGGCAGAAGTTGGTTTTCGGGGTCTTCATGGCCAGCCGGAAATTGAAACCATATTTTCAGGAACACCCCATAAGAGTGGTTAGCTCTATACCAAGGTCGGATATCATCAGAAACTCGGATGCAACAGGTAGAATAGCCAAGTGGGCCATCGAGATGGGAGATTATCACATCAACTATGAGCCCAGGTCAGCAATCAAGTCTCAAGCTTTAGTTGAGTTCATTAATGATTGGACTCACACTAGCATGCCCACAATGACACCAAGTTCCGTGTCTTGGGTAATGCACTTTGATGGTTCCAAGCAATACGAGGGATCAGGAGCTGGAGTGGTACTCACATCACCCAAAGGAGACAAGTTGAGCTACGTGTTATAAATCCACTTTGATTGTTCCAACAACGTGGCCGAGTATGAGGCATTATTGCATGGACTGAAAGTGGCCAAGGAGATGAACATCAAGCGGATACGATGCTATGGAGATTCGGATCTTGTGGTACAGCAGGTTTTAGGAACTTGGGATAGAAAAGATGCAACTATGGCAGCATATCGCAGAGAGGTGGACAGGGTGGCCGGGTGTTTTTTCGGGTATGAGGTGGAGCATATAGACAGAAGAAAGAACGAGGCAGCAGATGCACTCGCCAGACTCGGCTCGCGCAGAGAGCCGGTTCCACCCAATGTTTTCCTGGACGAGCTATGGCGGCCATCAGTTAAAACCGAGTCTGCGGAAGAGGTGGCTAACCAAGATCCGGATTTGGAGCTCGTGGCCATAGTACGTGTTGTCCCCGAGTGGACAGAGCCATTTCTGCCTTACCTATCACGGGGCGAGTTACCACAGCAGGAAGTATTAGCAAGGCAAATTCTGAGGCGAGCAAAAGGCTATTCTATCATCAATGGGGAACTGTATAAAAGAAGCGCGGCAGGAGTCTTTTTACGCTGTGTAGCACCAGAAGAAGGCCGGCAGATCTTGAAGGAAATCCACGAAGGTGATTGTGGGCATCATGCATCCACAAGATCCCTTGTGGCCAAAGCTTATCGACACGGGTTCTTCTGGCTCACGGCCCTAGCAGATGCAGAGCGCTTGGTGGCAAGGTGTGATGGATGTCAAAGGTACGCTCGCCAAACCCATGTGCCGGCTATGGAATTGCGGACTATCCCGTTAACCTGGCCGTTTGCTGTTTGGGGTATGGATATGGTTGTCCCCTTTCACATGTCACCGTGCAAAAAGACACATCTCTTGGTGGCTACTGATAAGTTTACCAAGTGGGTTGAAGTTATGCCAGTTACCAATTGTGAAGCAATTACGGCAGTCAAGTTCCTGAAAAGGATTATCTACCGGTTCTGGTATCCTCACAGCATAATAACGGACAATGGAACCAACATGTCCTTGGGAGAGATGGAAAAATTCTGTGGAAACAATGGCATCCGCTTGGACATAGCCTCAGTGGCCCACCCACAGGCTAATGGACAAGTGGAGAGGGAAAATCAGGAGTTACTTCGTGGATTAAAGCCACGACTGCGAGTCCCGTGCATCAGGGCTACTGACGCGTGGGTTGAGGAGTTACCTTCAGTAGTTTGGGGAATCAACACCACACCTAACAGATCTACTCAGATGACACCGTTTTTTATGGTTTATAGTGCAGAGGCGGTATTGCCGAGTGATATTATTCATGACTCGCCTCGAGTGTCGGCTTACGTCGAGGTGGAGAACGAGAAGACCCGACGGGACGCCGTGGATATGCTAGAAGAACACAGGGAACAAGCTTTGGAGAGATCAGCCATATACCAGCATGATCTGAGGAGATATCATAGTCGGCGGGTCAAAACCCGGGTCTTCCAGGAAGGAGACCTGGTTCTGCGCCTGGTACAGTAAAAGGAAGGAAAACACAAGTTATCCCCACCATGGGAAGGACCGTTCATCATAAGCCGGAATCTGCACAATGGATCGTATTACTTGATAGATGCAAGGGAAGAGTCGGCTACTGTTAATCACACCGCTCATACCACTTCATCTATGCAAGAAAGAGAAAGACCATGGAACGTGGCTCAGCTGCGTCCCTACTATACTTAGAATAGGCTACATGCACAAGTGGAATTACACGATGTAACAGGCAGCAGGTTTCAAACTCATTCTTTTCCTATCCAGGGTACCTAAGGGGACTGGAGGGTTTTTAATGAGGCGGCTTGCTGACCTAACTTTTCTCATATCAATAAAGAGATGGTTAAACAATATATTGTTCCTTTTTGTTGTATCCTTTGTCAAGTTTTTATATTCCTGTTGCTTTCTATTTCTTTTTTCAGGTAAGTGTTATTTATTGTTCTTAGTATATTAGTTTTTCTAGTATATTGCATATATCTAGGTCTTGGGGGCTGATTGCTTGAATAGCACGGTTGCAAACTCAAAGACCCGGCCACGATGCCATTAGGTTATAAGGGCCGATTACTTGTAATAAGTACGGCTGCAAGCTTATAACCGGACAATAGAGCCAAACTTTCTTGACTTTTCTTGCTTAAGCTTGATGTGACTCGCACGAAAGTGGCATGCTTTGCTAACGTATAATTACAATCAGTCATGATGCCCAATGGGACTTGCCTGACCCTGTCTTTATACAGCTATAGCAGCATTGATTATCCACGCGAAAGCCGGCTTATAGTAGAAGAAAGTCAAAAGGGTCATCCAAACCACAAGTTATGCAGAGCACAAGGCTAACAGCCAGAAACTCAAGATATATTAAGCATAACTTCAAACCTACGTGAGCAACTCTAGGTTTTTGGGCCTTAGCAGAAACAATTTGTTCTTCTGAAAAAATCCAACACCCTAGACTCGGAAATTCGCGCATTGGGGACTTGGGAATTTGAAAAAAGAAACAAATTATCTAGCCATTTAGCTCGAGAACCAAAAAATCCGAGTCTTGGGGACTTGGGGACTTAGAAAAAGTCCACTTGTCAAAACCCATGACACCCGGAAACCGAGTCTCACAAAAGGAATCATAGCGAAAAGTCGGAAAACCAGGAATGAAAAGTTCAAAGTTAAGAAATATCAAATTCACGCAAAGGCCAGAAGGGCCATGAAAGCTATTAAGGTTTTTAAACGTATTACAAACCAAGGTAGTAGCATCAAAAACTGCACAGGCGCACTATCAAAAGAATAATTGTTTTAAAGGCCCACTGGCCGAATGAAGTGTTCGGGACAGCAGCAGATAAAATTTCACTCGGCCTCCTGGGTCGAGTCTTCAACCTTGTCCTTAGCAGCAGTGTCCTGGTCTTGGGTTTGCTCTTCAGGGGCCTTCCCAGCACCTTTATCCGGAATAGCAGTGTCGACACGAGCGGGTGGGCGGACAGCCGGTGTAGAGGAGGAAGGCGCAGATTCAAGTTCAGCTTTCCTCTTGGCAGCCTCCTCCTTCCTCTTGGCAGATTCTGCGTTCCACTTCTCCAGGATATCGAAAGGCTCGGGCAGATCCACCTTCACCGCTTTGTCTTTGGCATCAAAAGGCGTTGTAAACCTGTCTAGTGCCAGACTATCGGCAATCATGGTCGCCGAGTGACGTACCTCAGTTTGAATAGCCTTGAAGTCCTTGGCGGAGAATTTGGAGCCGTCGAGATTGAACTCGGGAAACCCGGCCACCAGCTTTGCCGGGTCAAGCTTAGGGAAATAAGCTTTGGCCAGCATAAGCCCGCGGGTCATCGCGACCCGGCATGGCGAGCGTTTTCAGAGCTCGATCCAATCGGGGATAGTGGAGCATGCGTGGAGCAAAGTGTCCAGGCCCGCGTAGCCCTCAGCCGGCCACTGCACCGCGTCCACGATCCACTTCGTGCCGGCACAGAACTTCCGGATCACAGTCTTCAAGGTCTTTACTTTCTCAATGTCATTATCGTCCGGGGCCGCCATACCAGGGCCTACAGTATAAAGAGCAAAGGTTAAAGCAAAAAGCCCGGGTATCATGCTTAAAGGAAAATCCGAGTCATAAAATAGCAAGCCATAAAATCTTACCAAGTAGGACACGATAAGTGTCGGCAATCTGAGCCGAGAGCTTCTTCAGCGCATCTTGAGCATTCTGGTATTTCTTCTTGTACTTCTTGACATCTTTATCAGGCTTCTCCACTTCAGCCTCAAGCCCCTCCCGCAGTTTTGTCTCGGTCTCAAGGAGCTGATTGGTTTTAGCCAAAATCTCCTCAGACCTGGCCATCTGTGCCTATAAGGGAAGGAAAAGTAAATGTTAGTCGGATATAAGAAAGAACCGGGTATCAAAGGAAGTACCGAGTAAAACTTTGACAAGTTAAACTCGGAACTTGGGGACTAGATGAATACTATGCAATATCAATCATCGTTACCTGGTGCTCAGCAGCCATGCTGATGGGGAGATAATAACCCGGTAGGCCAATTCCAAGGTATAACCCGGCCCAAAGGACGTTGTGCAGGATCCGGCTAAGGATAAAGACACTTCTGGAAGGCCCAAAGTTTGTAGGCCTCGTAACCCGGATTGTGGGTTGCGGTAAGGAAAGCTAGGATTTGTAAGCGGTGTTCGGGTAGGACTCAAGTTGTGCCTTGGAGGGCAAGCCAGGTAGGGTGCGGGTGATTATAAACCGGCTCCTAGGCTTAGTTTAAGAGAGATCCAAGTAGTAATCATATCGCCGAATATTGAGTATCCATTGTACACAAAGAGATCGAGTTAATAAAGTGAGATCGGAGACTCGGCGACTTCATCGCCGGCTACCAGATTGAATTCTATCATGTTTTCCTCTGAGCTAAATCCTCTCCCAAACGCCTGTGTCGACTTGCCCCAAGATCAGTTACCCCTGGTAACATCTGCGTGATCATCCCATGACAGTTGGCGCCCACCGTGGGGCTGCGTCCAAAGGTGTTTAAATCACGGAGAAGCTCGGAAAAGCATGAGGAACCTCGTCGTCGGAGAGATCTACGACGACCACAAAGGAGAGAAGGTGGTGGACGACTCCGGCTGGGGCCAGAATCGGACCACCACGAATCCGATCTGTCGTGACAATCGGCGAGGTCACATCTTCATCGGTATGGTACGTACGTTTGACTTAAAAGGACAATATCATGTGCATGTTACAGGAACTTTAGCAGGGATAAAGAAACACCAAAGCAAACGGTTAAATTCGGTTTCCTCGGCCGTTCCGAGATACTGAGATGGGCGGAACAGGAAGTAACGTGGAGCAGAAGGGATCACCCGGAAGGAATAGAACGACCAGGAATCTTGGCGTTGGTGGTCGCACCGCAGGTCAATGGTTACGAGTTGAAAATGTCTTGATGGATGGGGGAAGCATTAACATTGTATTGGGAAACCTTCTTACGCATGAACCTCAAAGAATCCCAGCTGCAGAAAAGTTCAACATTTTTTCACGGAATTGTGCCGGGTCACTCAGCGCGCCCTGACGGAAAGATCACATTGGAGGTTGCTTTTGGAGAATCAGTGGATAATTATCGAGTTGAGTGGCTCACGTTTGAGGTGGTCAAGTTGCGTAGTCCTTATCAATGCGTTGTTCGGAAGACCGCTTACGCTAAGTTCATGGCCAGACCGTGTTACGTATATTTACAGCTAAAAATTCCGGGTCCTAAGCAGACCATCACCATACAAGGAAGTAGGGATAAAGCGGCTGAGTGTGATGAAGGAGATTCAGTGATGGCTGAGCAAGCTTGCAGAAAAGAAGAACTCAAGTATTACCGGTCCCAGGTGGATCCGGATGATGGAACAGCATTGAGAAGGCCGGATTCTGAGGATGAAAGAGTGAAATTCAAGGCAGCACAGGACACCAAGAAAGTAGATTTTGTTGAAGGTGATCCCACCAAGCAGTTTACTATAGGGTCTAATTTGAAAAGCGGGCAGGAAAAGGCGTTGGTGGAGTTTATTCGTTCAAATGCGGACGTATTCGCTTGGACACCCAGCGACATGCCGGGTATCCCCACGGATTTGGCAGAGCATAGTTTGCATGTGGATCCCAAGGCCAGGCCCGTGAAGCAGGGCTTGAGAAAGATGAATGAGGAAAGAAGGAAAGCAATAGGCGAAGAAATTGCGCGGCTATTAACAGCCGGCTTCATCATGGAAGTGTTCCACCCGGATTGGCTGGCAAATCCGGTTCTAGTAATGAAAAAGACCAACAAGTGGAGGATGTGCATCGATTTCACAAGTCTCAACAAGCATTGCCCAAAGGATCCGTTCGCACTACCAAGGATAGACCAAATAATAGACGCAGTAGCTGGGAGCGACTTGCTGTGTTTCCTGGACGCATATTCGGGATATCATCAGATTAAGCTCAAAAGGGAGGATTGGGAGAAAACATCGTTCATAACCCCTTTTGGAGCCTTCTGCTACAAAACAATGACGTTTGGACTGAAGAACGCAGGCGCAACCTACCAACGGTGCATTCAGAAGTGCTTCGAAGACCAAATTGGGCGCAATGTCCATGCTTATGTGGATGGCGTGGTTGTCAAGACCAGGAAGGCAGAGACATTTATAGACGATCTAAAGGAGACGTTCAAAAATCTAAGGAGATATCAGATGAAGCTCAACCCGACAAAATGCGTATTTGGGGTTCCAGCTGGGAAGTTACTCGGCTTTATCGTTTCCGAGAGAGGAATTGAGGCAAACCCGGACAAAATCAAAGCTATCCAAAGTCTGAGAAAGCCGGAAAATCTGAAGCAGGTCCAAAAGCTTACAGGCTGCGTAGCAGCCTTGAGCGGTTTATATCCAGGTTGGGAGAAAAGGCAATACCCTGTACCGGCTCTTGAGGAATCCGACAAATTCGTATGGGATCAAGAGGCGGATGAGGCATTCGAGGCACTAAAAAAGCAGTTATCTGAAGCACCAGTATTGGCGGCCCCGGGCCCTAAAGAACCTATGTTGTTGTATGTTGCAGCTGGCCCCAAAGCCGTCAGTGCAGTAGTGGTCGTAGAACGCAAAGAGGACGGAAAGGGTTACCCGGTTCAGAGGCCGGTTTATTATGTCAGCGAGGTATTGTCTGAGGCGAAACAGCGTTACCCGCATTGGCAGAAGCTGGTTTTCGGGGTCTTCATGGCCAGCCGGAAACTAAAGCCGTACTTCCAGGAGCACCCTATAACAGTAGTCAGCTCAATACCAATGGCGGATATCATCAGAAACTCGGATGCAACCGGAAGAATAGCCAAATGGGCGATAGAGATGGGGGATTATCACATCAGCTACGAGCCTAGGTCGGCAATCAAATCACAGGCCTTGGTGGACTTTGTTAATGATTGGACACACACAGGCGTGGCTACCGTAGTTCCAAACTCCGAGTCGTGGATCATGCATTTCGATGGATCAAAACAGTACGAGGGTTCGGGAGCTGGAGTGGTGCTAACGTCACCCAAAGGAGACAAGTTGAGTTATGTATTACAGATTCACTTTGATTGTTCCAACAATGTAGCCGAGTACGAGGCCCTATTGCATGGCTTAAAAATAGCTAAGGAGATGAACATTAGGAGGATACGATGCTTTGGAGATTCGGATCTTGTGGTACAACAGGTATCAGGAACTTGGGATAGAAAGGACGCAACTATGGCGGCATACCGCAGAGAGGTCGATAGGGTAGCCGGATGTTTTTCCGGGTATGAGGTGGTGCATATAGACAGGAGAAAGAACGAGGCAGCCGACGCCCTAGCCAGACTCGGCTCGCGCAGAGAACCGGTTCCACCTAACGTATTTTTGGAGGAATTATGGCGACCATCAGTTAAAATAGAGTCTGAGGAAGAGCTAGCAAATCAAGACCCGGGCTTGGAGCTCGTGGCCACTGTACGCGCTATTCCCGAGTGGACAGAACCTTTTTTGGCCTACCTATCACGAGGCGAGTTGCCGCAGCAGGAGGTATTAGCAAGGCAAATTTTGCGACGAGCAAAGGGATATTCTATTATTAATGGGGAGTTATATAAGAGAAGCGCCACGGGGGTCTTCCTGCGCTGTGTGGCACCAGAGGAAGGCCGACAGATCCTCAAGGAGATTCATGAAGGTGATTGTGGGCATCACGCGTCTACAAGGTCACTTGTGGCCAAGGCTTATCGACACGGGTTTTTCTGGCTCACGGCTCTGGCAGATGCGGAACGATTGGTAACAAGGTGTGACGGATGTCAAAGGTACGCCCGCCAAATCCACGTGCCGGCTATGGAATTACGGACCATCCCGCTAACTTGGCCGTTCGCCGTCTGGGGTATGGACATGGTTGGCCCCTTTCATATGTCACCTTGCAAAAAGACACATCTGTTGGTAGCTATCGATAAGTTTACCAAGTGGGTAGAAGTTATGCCAGTTACTAATTGTGAAGCAGCTACAGCAGTCAAGTTCCTGAAAAGAATTATCTATCGGTTCGGGTATCCTCACAGCATAATCACCGACAACGGAACCAACATGCCCCTTGGCGAGATGGAGAAGTTCTGTGGTAACAACGGAATCCGGCTTGACGTAGCATCGGTAGCTCATCCACAGGCCAATGGACAAGTAGAAAGGGCGAATCAAGAACTGCTTCGCGGACTAAAGCCACGCCTACGAGTCCCCTGTTTCAGGGCTGCTGGTGCATGGGTCGAAGAACTTCCTGCTGTGGTTTGGGGTATCAATACAACACCTAACAGATCCACTCAGATGACGCCGTTCTTCATGGTATATGGCGCGGAGGCAGTGTTACCGAGTGACATTATTCATGATTCACCGCGAGTGTCAGCTTACGTTGAAGTGGAGAACGAAAAGAGCCGGCAGGACGCCGTGGATATGTTATAAGAACAAAGGGAACAAGCCCTGGAAAGATCAGCGATATATCAGCAGGATCTACGGAGGTATCATAGCCGCGTGTGAAAACCCGGGTCTTCCAGGAAGGAGACCTAGTTCTGCGTCTGGTTCAGTCAAACGAAGGAAAACACAAGTTATCACCACCATGGGAAGGACCATTTATCATAAGCAAGAATTTGCATAATGGGTCATATTACTTGGTAGACGCAAGGGAAGAATCGGCCACGGTTAATGACACCGCTCATACCACTTCGTCTATGCAGAAAGAGACAGACCGTGGAACGTGGCCCAGCTACGCCCGTATTATACTTAGCAAGGATTATGTTGGCACGTGGAGTTGAACGATGTAACAGGCAGCAGGTTTTCAGACGCACTTTTCCTATCCAGGGCACCCTTGGGGACTGGACGGGTTTTTAATGAGGCGGCTTGCTGACCTAATTTTTCATATCAAATAAAGAGGTGATTATCGAGAATAGAGGTGATTATAAATTGAGTCTTATACTTTCAGCATGATGCGTATATTTAGGTCTTGAGGGCTGATTGCTTGGATAAGCGCAGTTGCAAACTCAAAAGACCCGGCCTTGATGCCTATGAGTTATAAGGGCCGATTACTCGCAAACGAGTACGGCTGCAATCTTATAATCGGACAAAGAAGTCCAAATTTCTTGGCTATTCTTACTTGAGCTCGATGTGACTCGCACTAAAGTGGCATGATTTGTTCGCTTACGATTAGGCAGCCATGAAGCCCAATGGGACTTGCCTGACCTCGTTTTCGTATAGATGTAATAACATGGTATCCACGTGAAAGCCGGCTTACAGTACAAGATAGTCAAAAGGGTCATCTAAACCACAAGTTATGTAGAGTACAAGGCTAATAGCCGGAAACTCAACGATTATTAAGCATAACTTCAAACCCCATGTGAAACGACTCTGGGGCCTTTGCGAATTTAGCAGCAGGCAATTTGTTCTCCTCTAAAAAGTCACGTGCCCTAGACCCGGAAGTCCGGGTCAGGGGGACTTGGGATCTTGGAAGGGAAAAATTGCTTAGTTGTTTAATTTCTAACAAACCCAAACATCCGGGTCTTGGGGACTTGGGGACTTAGAAGCAAGTCCGCTTGCCAAACACCCAATAACCCGGATGCCGAGTCTCACAAAGGGAAAAATAAAGAATGTCGGATATCAAGAACAAAGAAAGTTGCATATCAAAAGTAAAAGAATGTCGGATATCAAGAACAAAGAAAGTTGCATATCAAGAGTAAAGAAGGTTGGATATCAAGAGCAAACGAGTTCAAAAGTAGATAGATTTAAGCCAGAAGAGGCACAAGGTGTATCAGGAACTTAGAGTGCATTACAAAATTTCACCAAAGAGTATCAAAGGCGCACAAGCGCACCATTCAAATAATAATTGTTTCAACGACACATCGGCCGACTAACGAGTACGAAGTGGCAGATATTACTCGGCACTCTAGGCCGCCGGATCCATCTTGGCCTTACCCTTGCCGTCACTTGGGGTAGCAGCCTACTCGGATCAGCAGCACCGCCGACTCGCGCAGGTGGAGGGACGATAGGTGTCGAGGTAGCGGGCGCAGAGTCGGCTTCAGCCTTCTTCTATGCAGCTTCCTCTCGCATCTTGGCAACGTCTTCCTTCCATCGGGCAAGCATATCGAATGGCTTGGGGCGATCTGCTTTAATGACTTTGTCGTTAGCATCATCATATGCAGGAAGAATAGTGTCAATGATCAGGCTATCGGCGATCACACTGGCCGGGTGACGAACTTCCTTTTGAATGGCTTTGAAATCCTTCGGCGAAAACTTGGACCCGTCCTGATTGAACTCCGGAAACCCGGCTATCATCTTGGCCGGTTCTAGCTTTGGGATATAAGCTTTAGCCAGGGCGAGTCCCCGGGTTACCCCAAAACGGCAGGATGAGCGCTTCCAATGCCAAATCCATTCAGGAATGGTGGAGCAGGCCTCCAGCAACTTTTTCATGCTACCCGGCGCAGCGCACGGCAGTCGTAGCTCATCAAGAATCCATCCAACGCCGGAACCAAGTTGCCGGATAGTATCTTTAATCAGTTGCAGTTTGGCGGTATCATCTTCTTCTTCAGGGGCAGCTTCACCCGGACCTGTTGAAAAGCAAGGAAAGTAACGAGTAAGAAATCCGGTTATCCAACCAAATGAAATATGGGTCATAATCGCCAGAGTCCAGAAATTGTACCAGTTGCGACGCGGTAGATATCAGCAATCTGCACTGAAAGAGTCGTCAGCCTATCTTCAGCCATATGAGCCCTTTTTCTGTATTCCCTTGTGATTTTTCCGCTTCTACGCGCTTCAGCTTCCGCTGCTTCGCGCAGAGCTGTCTCCTTCTCGATGCGTTTGGCAGCTTTGGCCAGTTTCTTCTCAGATTGCGCAGCAAAGTCCTAGATGGATAACACAAGGAAAAGGGTTAATTGGAGCCATTGCACAAAGTTCCAAGCAAATCAATCAGTAATTCACTCGGAACTTGGGGACTATACAAGGATGCAAATGATATTACTCGGACTTACCTTGTGCTTTGTTATCAAGGCGTCTAAAATATTTTCTTCGTCGGACCTCAAGGTGTAGAGGGCATCAAGCATTTGGGCAAACGTCATGTCTTCAGGACGAATTCGTGAAGGACCGGCAGATTGGTCTTCTGGTTGAAGGTTTTCCGACTTTTGGGGTCGAAACCCGGATCGTCTGGGTATCCGGGTTAGGAGAGCCCGACTTGGTCTCTAAGATAATGTCTTCATCTACCTCTTCAGGGGATTTGGGGGATGCGGTCCTCGGCTTAGCTGGGTCCTTGAAGGGGTCTTGTTCTTGCCCGTCCTCAGCCTCATCATCAGCTGCAGCATCCGTGTTAATGTGCGGCTCCTCCCCTCCTTGCCTTTTTGCTTCAGGAATTTCCGGGTCATCGGTGGTCACTTGGGCACTAAAAGGGGAAAAAGGAAAGAGTGGTTAGTAGTACATATTAAAGAGTTAATAAGTGTAAAAGGATATCAAGTAAAGGACCTTTACCCGGTGTTTATGGCATAATCCGGCGGGAGCTCGCTGCTGGAGGCGGACGAAGTTGTCAAAGGTACCGGCTGCGGTACCCGGAATTGCCCAGCGTGTGGGTGGTTAGGAGATGGATGGCGCTGAGGTGGAGGAATGTTGGCTCGGTGAGCAGGGAAGTGGGGATACCCGGGTTAAGGGGATCGTCCCCCGGGGAACTCCGGGTTACCCTGCGCTTAGCCGAGAGGAGATCCTTCAAGAGTGGTGAGTGTGACAACCGTTCATTAAGGATACGCATAGTTTCGAAGGAGTAAGGCTCAGAAGACATGAAGGAGAAAGGAACCTTTGCAATCACCCCTCTGGCCTTCCTCTTGTTTCCGACTGTGGCTTCCTGGTCGGATTCGGTGGCCTCCGGGTCATCCTCTTCTTTTTCTTCCTCGTCCTCCAACCCTGAAAGTCGAGTATGTATCAGACAAGAAGAAAGATGGGTGATAGGAAAGTAGTATAGGTAAAAGGCGAATGTAAGATTTGGGAAAGAACCTTCATCATCATCGGCCGGCTCGTCCTCCACTTCCGGGTCTTTGGACGGGGGGGGAGGTTTCGATCCTCCAGAAGGGATCTTCAGCCTATGATCGAGGAAATCAAAGCAAGAATCAGAGGCAGTATCAAGTTAAAGTATTGAAATAAGTCGTGGGAACCGGGTCTTACTGCTGGAGCCGGGTTTTCTCGAGTGAATGGGGGTAACCCGGCGATATTTCTTATCACCTCCAACTTCTCAGTCAGGAAGCCTTTGATGGTCTTGATGGTGTCGCCGGTTGCGAAGTTCTTAGTGGAATATCGGAGCGCGTCTGTGGTGTGCCCTGAGTACTCGTGCATCAACTTGGAGCGGATGGAGTTGGGTTGGATCCGGAAATCCACCCAGGTCTTCACCAAGTTGAGCCCAAGAAGGCCTTGGGCCGAGAAAACAGCCAACTTAGCCAGCAAAGGCTGGATCGCCTCTCTGTCCGAGTCAGGGGCAAAGGCGTTGAAAGATTCGGAAGGCTCGAGGAGACTCTCCGAGTAACCCGGCAGCTTCCTCTCGCCGTCCGGGGAGGTATCATGGCAATAAAAGAAAGACAATTGCCAGTTTTTGACGTGGGAGTTTAAGTTGAGGGTTGGCATTGGTGAGTGCTTGCGGCGTTGGATGGATACCCCGCCGCAAGTAAGAAGTGTTCCGTTACCGCTTTCACAGCACGGCTTGCACTGGAATAGTTCAATAAAAAGGGTCAAACTTGGCGGAACGCACAAGTATGATTCCGATAGAACGATGAAGTGGGTAATATTTAGCATGGAATTGGGCCCCATGTCAAATACCCGAGACCGTAGTAGTTTAAGACCTCCCGGAAGAAAGGGTGACCGGAGGACGGAATCCCCGGGTCACGTGCTCAATGAAGCAAATTACCTCACTGTCGGCAGGAGTGGGACGGGTCTCGTCGCCTAGTGCCCTCCAGTGTATGTCCTTCTGAGAGGGGAGAATTCCTAGTCCGGCCAGCTCGTCCAACTTGGCCTTTGTTGCTGTAGATCGACCCTAATTGGCCGATATGGTTTGGGTAGTTTCCCTTGCCTTTTTGGAGCCATGGGGTTAACCTGCAAAACGCGAGAAAAAGAGGTGCAGGAAATAAGACTCGGAAGTGTTGGATTACCCGAGTTTGAAATATTAGGAAAGTGTGAAGGCTAAAAAATATCTGGGTAACGCATCCCGGAGCAAAGATTGCGAGGTGTCCGGGTATCGAGTACGGCTGTGGAAATCATTGGTCACTTACGTGTTGAGGTGAGTTTGGGGCGCACGGATGGTTGCCCATGTCTCTACTGCAAGCAAAATAACTGGAAAAGGAGGATTTTCCGGGTGTTAATGATACGCGCGGAAGTTTGGACGAAATGGATCTAGGTTAGGAGAACTCGCGAGTGATTTTACGAAGAAATTGGAGATTAATAGCGGTAGGGGGGTGGTATGAGATCATCCAACAAGTTGTTGAAGGAGCTAGCAAGTATCTAAGCGATTTAATTCAGCGCAGTAAGAACAACGGCTCGCGGATCGACCTAGATCCAATCTGGAGTGAATCTAGAAATTGCAAGGTCAAATTGCTGGGTGCGAGAAGCTTACCAGAGGAGATCGGAGTAGCGCGTGGCGGCGGCGAATAACGTGATATGAATGCTCCTTTGTGACTGCCGGCCAGACGCTCACAGATGCGGCGGTGAGGGTCGACGGCGACGCGGGACGAGTTGCAGCGGAGCGCAGCCTGCAACAGGATGGATCCAAATACGAGCGCGGGGTTTCTGTGGTGGTGCTCCGTGAGTTCGAGCACGGAAGCGAAGAGAAGAAGAAGGAGAAATGAGCCGTTGGGATTAGGTTAACCCTTAAGTACCTATTTATAGAGTGCGGCAGGATAAGCCTAGGCCAATGGGCGAGAACCGGGAATTACGGATAAAACGTATCTGCCCGGATTTTCCGAGATATACGTTAAATGTTAGACGAGATTTCCGGGATAGATGTGACATAAATCTTTTCCGTGATTACCGGATCGGAAAAACGAGTAATGGGTTTGGAGAAAAGTCGGGTTGCTATATGGCCACCATGGAGTTAGGCCTAGCTGTTTATCAAAGCAATCTAACCCGGCCCCCCGTGAAATGGTGAGTTTGATATTTTTGCAGGGAATAGCGTGCGCTTCAAAGAAAATCTCGAGAAGCCCAAGCTATTCTGCGGACTACTGATGGGGAGATAATAACCCGGTAGGCCAATTCCAAGGTATAACCCGGCCCAAAGGACGTTGTGCAGGATCTGGCTAAGGATAAAGACACTTCTGGAAGGCCCAAAGTTCGTAGGCCTCGTAACCCGGATTGTGGGTTGCGGTAAGGAAAGCTAGGATTTGTAAGCGGTGTTCGGGTAGGACTCAAGTTGTGCCTTGGAGGGCAAGCCAGGTAGGGGTGCGGGTGTTTTATAAACCGGCTCCTAGGCTTAGTTTAAGAGAGATCCAAGTAGTAATCATATCGCCGAATATCGAGTATCCATTGTACACAAAGAGATCGAGTTAATAAAGTGAGATCGGAGACTCGGCGACTTCATCGCCGGCTACCAGATTGAATTCTATCATGTTTTCCTCTGAGCTAAATCCTCTCCCAAACGCCTGTGTCGACTTGCCCCAAGATCAGTTACCCCTGGTAACATCTGCCGTGATCATCCCACGACACATGCGCTCTAGTATATCTCTTTCTGTGGTCTTCAAGGCAAAGAGTGCACTCATCATCTGATCATAGGAGAGTGTGCCCAGATCTACGTCAGAAGAACCAGGATTCTGGTTACTCGGAGATGGAGTCTTCTCCTTTGCGGGGGGAGACACCCGGGTCGCCTGAGTGTTGGGGTTGGGCTCACTTCTCCCTGTGCCAAGGATCACAACATCATCATCCTCGAGTGTATGCGAGGCTATTGGGTACTCGGCCTCCTGATCGGCCGGGTCTTTCAGCGGTACTTGTTCTTCTTTATCGCCGCCAGCCGCGGTCGTCACAATGTCAACCGGATCTTCCTTAGCCGGGTTATCAGTATCCATGTTGTCCGGGTCACTGGTTGTGACCTTGGCTCTGAGGAAAGTAAAGATAAACAGTTAATATATGATAAGTGAATGCTATGGAAAAGTGTTAGAATATTGAAATAGCAGGAGAGGTATCTTACCCGGAGTTCACCATAAAATCTGAAGGGAAGTCATTACTAGACCCGGAGGAAGCTGTTACAGGATCTGAGAGTGAGACCCGGAATTGTCCAGCCAAAGGATGATTGGAGGAAGGATGTTTCTGAGGGGAATCTGAAGGAAGAGTTGGGTAAGTACCAGGCTCCTTCAAGTATGGCCAATCGGATAATTGTCGATTAAGCTCGCACATATTAGCAAAAGTATACGGTTTGGAGGCGATAGAGCGATACGGAACCTTAGATACAACCCCTCGGGGTTTTCTCTTGGCTCTGACCTCAACATCCGGTTCTGCCTCGCTTTCGTCGCTTTGGGTCTCCTCCTTATCTTCTAGATCTTCCTTCTCCTCCTTGTCCTCCCTGTCCTCCATTCCTGAAAAGCACGGTGCATAGTCGGAAAAAGAGAAAGTGTGGGAAAACAAGTTGACAGAAAGTAAGATAGGCGAAACCCGGATGATACCTTCTTCCGAGTCAGCCGGCTCTTTTTCCTCCTCCGGGTTTTCGGAGGAAGGGGGAGTCTCGATATTCCAGAAGGTGCTATCTTCCTGAGATAAAGGTATAAAGATGAAAGTTAGTAATCGCATCAGCTAAAAACACAAGAATAGAAGAGTAAGGGCCGGCTCTTACCGCTGGAGCCGGTTTGTCACGGGTGAATGGCTCCAGACCGGCTATAGTCCGGATCACTTCTGCTTTCTCAGTCAAGAAACTTTTGATTATCTTGTTTGTATCAGCAGCTGGATAGTTCCTCAAAGAGTAGCGGAGTGAATCCGTAACGTGCCCAGAATACTCGGACATCAGCTTGGGCCGGATGGCATTAGGTTGGATTCGGAAATTCACCCAAGTTTTAACTAGATTAAGCCCAAGGAGACCCTGGGCTGAAAGGACAGCGAGTTTGTCTAGGAGGGGTTGTATGGACTCCCTTTCCGACTCAGATGCAAAAGAGTTAAAATTGTCGGAAAGATCGAGGAGGCCCTCGGAGAAACCCGAAAAAGTCTTTTCGCCGGGTGGGGAGATGTCCCGGCAGTAGAAGAAGGTCTTCTACCAATGCTTGATGTGGGAGTTGAGGCTCATAGTCGGCATCAATGAGTTCTTCCACCTCTGAATTGATACCCCACCACAAGCCAAGAGGGCCCCGTCGCTGCTTTCGCGGCACGGTTTGCATTGGAATAGCTCGAGAAACAGAGCAAGATTTGGGGGGACACATAGATATGACTCGCAGAGAACGATAAAATGAGTGATATTTAACATAGAGTTGGGTCCTACGTCAAAGACTCGGAGGCCGTAATGGCTAAGCAATTCCCGGAAAAAGGAGTGACCCGGGGGACGGAATCCCCGGATAACATGCTCGACGAAGCAAATTACCTCATCAGGACCGGGGGTGGGCCAAGTCTCATCCCCCGGGACTCGCCAGTGAATATCCTCCTGGGAAGGAAGGACTCCCGACTCAGTGAGCTCGTCCAACTTTGCCTTGGTCACGGTGGACTTTGCCCAGTTGGCAGATATGGATTGAGTCGGCCTTGCTTTCGCCGGTTGTTTTCCCTTAGTCTTAGTACTGACTTTGGGTGCCATGTGCGTAGTCTACAAAACAGGAAGCGGATGTGCAGAGTGTAAGCAACTAAAAGACCCGGAAATTATAGATTATCCGAGTATCAAAGAGCAATTACGGAGAATTTTGGCAGATTAGATCTAAACTTAGAGATTTGCAGAGAAATTGGTGACCACAATTAATGGAGATATGCTATTGATCTAGTTTACACATTGGTTGGGAAGGAACGGAACATGGACTACCCAATCGTTGCGGAGCAAGAAAACCATCTATGAAGCGGAACTAGATCTAATCTACTTCGAGCGAAGCTTAAGGGTAAGAGTCATGGAAGAAGGGGGGCTCACCGATGAGGTCTGGAGGAGAGCACGGCGGCGGCAGATGGCGCAGTCGCGGTGGCCCTTTGGATCTCCCGGTAGATTGCACGAGGGCGCGGCGGCGGTGGCCAACGGCGGCGCGGCGCGAGTTGAGGAAGAACGCAGACGGCGGCGGCTCGCTTCCGGCGGTGCGTCCGTGGTCTTCGTCGTGGCGGGCGTTGGGCTCGAGCAAGGGAGCACCGAGAGAAGGAAGAGATAGAGAAATCAAACGTTCGATCTAGGTTTTCCCCTAAGGCACCTATTTATAGGTGCGGGCGGGAAAACCTAGACTAAGGAGCGCGAGCCAAAAATTTCAGAGAGGGATACCCGCCCGGATTTTTTGGGATAAGTGATTAACTGCTTGGGCGTAATATCCGGAAAAGATCAGAGCGAATCATCTCCGTGATATCCGGATTAATTAGCGAACAAAGTGAGCCGGGTCTTCTGTGTTTTCCTTGGTGTGTTGACCCGGGAAAATGAAGATGTATTCGGAGAAAGCTGGGTTATTATATGGACCACCAATGGAGCTAGGCCTAGCTGTTTATCAAAGCAACCTAACCCGGCCTTTTATGAACTTGTATGTTTGTTATTTTTGCAGGGAATAGCATGCGCTTCAAGGAGGATCCCGTGAAGCCCAAGCTATTCTGGGGACTACTGATGGAGGGATGATAACCCGGTAGGCTAACGTCAAGGTGTACTCGGCCCAAAGGGAGCTGCGCAAGACCCGGCTTAAAGAAAAGGAGTTTCTAGAAGGACCAAGAGTGTAGGCCTCGTAACCCGGATTATGGGTTTCGATAAGGAAACTTAGGGTTTGTAAGCGGTGCCCAGGTAGGACTCCGAGTATGCCTTGGATAGGAAGCCAGGGGGGCCGGATGTTACATAAGCCGGCTCCTAGGGTTAGATTAGACACGAGTTTTACTAGCTATTCGAGTATCCCTTGTAACACGAGAGTTGAGATAATAAATCTAGATCGGAGACTCGGTGACTTGATTGCCGGCTACCAGATCGTTCATCAGCATGATTTTCCCTGAGCAAAACCCTCTCCCAAACACCAGAGTCGAATTGGCCCAAGATAAGTTACCCCGCGTACAGTGTTATAAACTCTAGATCAATTTGCTCGTCAGCAATATTAGTGCTCGGCCCCACCTGGATATTGGAAATCACTTTGAGCGGGGACATGGATTTTTTCTGCTCTCCGAGCTGGGAAACTGATTTTCCCCTTTTCCCGCTTGCGCTACTACTGTTCGTCGACCGCACCATTTTCTGGTGTGACTTCAGAATAGAGCGGTCATAGTCAGATGACAGACTCGACTCGGGTTGATGAAGAGTCTTCACCATTTTCCAAGCTTGTTCTATATCTTCTTCGGTCTCGGGGAAATCTGCTTTTTTCTTCTCCTTCCGCTTCGATTTCCACGCCTCGTATTCGTCCTTTGCAATTTTCTGGTTTTCCTCGGGAGTATAGTCGTAAGGTAACTTGGGTGCCTCCTTTGGTACCTTCGGGAGGGGTGACCGTTGACGTTTGGGTGATATTTTACGTTTTGGCAGAAACTTAGTAGGCGGAGAAGGCTGACGCGGCGGCGTAGGCGACCGCGGTGGAGACGTGCACGGCGTAGGCGACCGTGCTGGAGACGGCATGCATGGCGAAGACGACCGCGCTGGAGACTGTTGCGCTGCAGAATGGCGAGGATTCGATGTCCTTGCCGTCTGATTTGGGAGCACAATGCATTCCTTTAGCCATAGAACGGTCAAGTTCTTGGCTTCTCCGAGTTCAGTCAACTCTTCGTATTCACCTTCAGGGAAATCAAGCTTTACCCGCTCGAATCCGTTGACAACTTCATCGAACCCAACAACAGCGTAGCCCCGTGGAACCAGAAGACTATGGTGAGTTGGTTCGTTGCCAATTGGTAAGGCATAGCCGGCCGCCGCCTTGATGGTTATATTGACGACCTTAACGTGGAGCTCACAGGTTGTCATCTCCATGATATCATCCGTCGGGTGAATCATCGGCGGTGCATCATCACCCGGTAGCTGCGTGGACGCAACGTTGCTTTTCCGATGAGAATGTGCGGCGCCGGAAGCCTCGACTTCACCTTCTACCATGTGTGATGCGCCGGTAGACACTATCTGCTGGCTAAGTGTGTTAATTTGGTCCTGCTGCTTCTTTGCTGCATCCTGCGTCAGCTTTATCTGTTCTTCAAGTTGACGCCTCCAATTTGCCTGATTCTCTGCTTCAGCTGTCTCCGCGTCCTTTTTACGTTGACGGCTTCTATCGGGGTATCTCTTTTTGGTGGCATTGAACCCAATACTCCACGGAGGAGTGTCTTTTGTGCCTCTTGTACGCCCTACGTGTTCCTTATTCCTGAGGGCGCGTGTGACCTCGTCGTTCTCTCTATCTGGCACGAACTTCCCCTCTTTAACGTCCTTTATTGCGGTTCTCAGACTTTCTATGGGTAGAGGACTGTCGCACCCGGACTTCTAGGGGATACTCATCGGGCCGAACTGAATAGTAGATGCTTGGATTACGGGACTTATCTGCTCCCGCATCCTCTTACGAGTAGGCCAGCACTTATGTGCGACAACCAAACTCTACTATCCACCGTCGATGTAAACTATCCCATAGAAATCAGGACACTTCCATTGATGTACTTCAACCATACACACATGGTACGTCAACGACGTTTGAACAAGTGATGTCACAACAGATCTCTACGACACAAAAGATGGAAATAAGTTGCAAATGGCTCTCACTAGAGCAGAGATAGCAAATACAATCATCCAGAGGACACATGTCCCAACAATTCATCATTACAATACAGCGGAAGCATCCAAAATGTCTGAGTACAGACAAGAACCAAATAGGCCTAAGAAGCCGGAAACGAACAGACGGAGCCCATCCACGAAGTCTCGGATCCTGCCCGGGTCCGCTATCTACTCGTCAGCAGTCTCGTCATACTCCACGTAGTAGCCACCATGGGGATCCTCGGAAACGTAGTCTGCGGAAACCACAGCCCCAAAGGGGTCAGTACATAAACGTACTGGCAAGCAAGACTCACAGTTCACCAAAGTGTAACCCGTCAACACCAAGCACAGATGCTTTGGGTTCAACGGAAAGAAGGGGATATAAAAGATGCTGCAACTGGCTGCTCTAACCAACTACAGAGTTGCTATAACTTCCGGCTATCAGAAAGGGGATAAGATAGCGTATCGTAACCAACTAACACTAACCACCAAACAAACCCATCCTGGACCTCGCCCCTTATCCAAAGAAGCAATCCGAGGATAACTCACACAGTTAAATTAATGATGGTGGTTCAGGTTATTGTGTCAATAAGCCTATTACTAGTCAAGTTGTTAATCATTGGCTGTAAGGTTGTTAATCATTAGGTTTAAGTTGTCCTGAGTACTTGTTAGCCAGTACTTTCACCAAGTAGTCCATAACCGCGGAAAACACGGCTTCTCGAGAAGATTTACCCTGCAGGGGTGCACCAATTTGGCCGTACACGTAAGAATGACCCGCCAGGCGGGGAGCTAACCCACCAAGCGAGGCACTCAACACAACTCAACTCTTCTTCGCATCAAGCCCAAAGAACCCCGTGCAGTGAGCGCACGGCTAATCGAGCCCCCGAAGAAAAGGGGACCCTCATAGCACTCTAAGAACGTGTCTCCCTAAATGCCGACTACAAAAGTTTCCACCCTGGCCTGGGGTCGCAAAAACATGCATGCGGCAAATGGAACACCCGAACTAAATGAGGCGATTTGGACGAGATGCGAATCGAATCAAATTGAGGGGGGCACCCATACTCGCTTCCCACATGCGGTTAGTGCGCTCATCATGGATCAGTAGACAAGACCCTTTTCCTATTAGGGTCGACACTAGCAGGCCTCAAAACCACGCAGGGCCTCCTGCCGGTGCCTTATCATCAAATTATTATTAATAACAACATTAGCATGATTGATTGATTAAACATCGAGCCCCCAGAACGTAATGAAATAATAACAGAAAGTAACGGGTAACAGACTCGAGCAAAACAACCCTAAGCATGCTAGTAAGACACGGGCAACAAGCAAAAGGTTATATGTGTGGAGGTGAGGCAATATCAGTGTTAAAGGATACATGTGATAGGTTCGTAACAGAAGCAACTATTCATAGGGCTAGCAGAAATAGACAACGGAAAGTATCGGTAACCAATGTTGAAAGGAACACAGTGGTTCATGTGAGTGAATACTTGCCTGCAAACCCAGTAGCCTGGTACTGAGCTAACTCCTTAGAAGGGGTGTCGTAAGTATCGTCGGTCTCAACGTCGTCGTTTATCCGAGAAGAAGCAAACAAACAACGCAGAGAACAAACAATCAATAACATGGCATAGTGCACAAACATGGGATGATGCATGACCATTTAGTTGATGCAACAAAATAAACTAGTTGACAAGATAACAAGATGATTAAATGGACCCACATGCAATTTGGATTGCATATGGAAAGCCCATGAGTTATGGTTGAATTAATTGTTTTACAACTAATCATCATGTGTAAGTGAATTATCATGATGCATGGAGGAGGAAAACAGCAAAATAACAACAATAGAAGCAATTGGAAATAAGGTTTACCAAGTTTAGAAATTCATTTATTAAGTGTTGGAATTTTGGTTACTTAAAGGTGTTACACAAGCATTTGTTGTTTTCACCAATTTTAATTGTTCAAAATAGATAACAAAATTCATATTTGATAAGAACACACAATTTTAGGTGGAATACATGTTTCACTTGTTGAAAAAGGATTTTGGATGAATTACTTATGAATTAAACAAGTTTGAACAAGTTTTAATTGAATTTAATTCAAACATGAACTTATTTGGATTTTTATATGTTCAAAACATTGGGTGAAGTTCATTTTTGAAAAGGTTATGCTTTTATGGTTTGAAAACATATTTTATATGTTCAAAAAGAATTCAATTTGATCAAGTTATGAATTTAACAATATTAAATGATTTAAACAAGGTTTAAATCATTTAACCAATTTTAATTATTCAAAACATGAAACAAATTTTATATTTGGAAAGGTGGTTTAATTTTGCATGGAAAACATATTTCATTTGTTGAAATTGGATTTAAAATGAGCAAGTTATTATTTTGGCAATTTTAAATGCAATAATTAAGAAACAGTTGTTTTCAGCAATTTAAATTATTCAAAACAGCAAACAAAATTTATATTTGGAAAGTACATGAAAAGTTTATTGGAAAACATATTTAGTTTGTTGAATTTGGAATTTTTATGCCCAAGTTATGAATTTTGCAAAATTAAGTGATTTAAACAAGAATTCAAATGTTTCACCAATTTAAAATATTCAAAACAGTAAAAAAAAATTATATTTGGATAGAACATTCAATTTCGGACAGAAAACATATTTAAAAAGTTAAAATTGGAGTTAAGATGAATTAGTTATGCATTTTAGAAGTATAGGGTGCAAATCTGCCATTTTTATCACCTCTAGGGACTTAGGAAAAATAATACAGGGCTAGAAAAGAAACTGCAGGGACCTAATGGTGATTTCTGGGAAGTGCTGTACCAAAACAATGGAAAATAAAAGCTTTTGGTTTAATTGAGGGAGGGGGGACTCGAACCCGGGACCTCCCGTTGTTGAGAAAAGGAACCAACCAACTGGGCTAGTGCGCTTGTGTTGACAGAAGGGGGGCAGCGGTGAGGATATGGTTCAGAAACTGTGGTTCGTTTTCTGAAACTGAAAACTGCACACGGGTGCAGTAACTGAACCTGGCGCTGGAAGGTCGCCGGCGGGCGGATGTGCTGCGCTCGCGTGTGATCGCCGGAGGGGCGCCGTGTGGAGGCGCTGTGGGGGTGTGTGTGTGCTGCAAGGGGGAGGAAAGGCGAGGGGAGGGTCCCTAGGCGATGCTCACCTCGCGCGACAGCAGGAGGCGGTTGGGGCGGACAGGGAGACGGCCGCGGCTTGGAGCGGACGGGCTCGAGGCTCCTCGGCCCTCGCCGTGGGGGTGGAGAGGAAGAGGGGGCCGAGGAGTTTCCATTCCCGGCCCCAAACACGGCGGTGGTGCCCTGGAAGGGCGGCGATCGCCGGAGGGGAGGTGTGTTTCGGTGGTGGGTGTGGTGTACAGGTTCAGAGTTACAGAGAAGAAAGGGAGGAAGAAAGAAGAGGCTGTAGGCGGGGAGAGGGAAGAAGGAGGGGAAGGAGAAGTGCGGCTAGGGTTAGGGCAGGGGAGAGCTCGAGGTCCTGGAGTTATAGGAGGGGGTGGAGGAGCATCAGCCGTTCGCTGTTCTTCTCTGCAACGTGGGAGCTCCAGATTTCTGCCGTACAGAGGTTGAAGGAGACCTCGAAGGGGTATTGGGCCAAAGGGGAATGGGCTGGGCCTGGTGTGCTCCTCTCTCCTCTCCTTTTGTTTCTTTTTATTCTTTTGCTTTGTTTATTTATTTATTTTTTGCAGAAATAGAAATAGGAAGAATCTAGGGTTTTGAGTTAGTAAAATTTTAGAGAAAAATTATGTGAGTTAACTAGGTCAACAACAACCACTTACCAACTTTGGTTTTTCAAAAGTTCAAATTTAAATTACTGTTTGTGATTTAATTCATATTTGAAAGAATTTGCTTATTAAGTGTTTAATATTGAAAACAATATTTTTAATAGGGTGAACCCTATTGTTTAGTTAGAACAAATCATTAGGGTTATTTTGTTGATTTTCATAAGTTGAAATTGGGTAATGTTTGTGAATGATTTTAATTTGAAATAACATTTTGATTAATTGAATTATGAAAAGCCATAATTGTAATGGTTTGAACCTTATGGTTTGATGGAAACAATTGATTGATTTGTTTTGCAATTTTCATAATTTTCAACAGAGTTGCTGTTTTGGAAAGTAATTGAATTTGAAAAGGGTTTGGTATTAAATGAATTTTGATAGAAACAAAACAACAGTTTTTGGAATCACAACTTTAATGGAAACAGATGATTGTTTTGATTTGAAATATCATTTTGGAAATTGTAACATCACAAGGATGAAACAAAAGGTTTGAATTTTGGTTTGAAATTCAAATAGAAAACAAAGGAAAATAAATGAAAACGGTTGGAAAACAAAAGGAAAACAAGCAAAACAAATGCAATCAACATGATGCCATGATGCAAAACATAAAATAAAAGAGAGCAAACATTCTAATGGCTATTTTTCATACTTGGGATGTTACAAAACGCCCCCCCTTGAAGGAATCGCGCCCCGAGATGCCTACTGAGAAAAGAAAAGGTCCGATACTTCTTGGGAAGATCCTCTTGAGCTGTGACACGTGAAACACATCGTGCACCTTGGATAGTTTTTTTTTTCTGGAAGTTCAAGATGACAGGCATTCCTGGCAACTCTTCTGGAAAGATGTCAGGGAATTTGGAAACCACCGAAACATTTTCAAGTAAAGGGAGAGGTTTTGTATGGAGGGTGTATAGTTGAATAGAACTTGATTCATTTGGAGAACAGACTATCTGGAATGTGGTGATTCAGGAATGCTTCCTCGAAAAAACCCCAGGTGATAGGAATGCCAGCTCTCATAGCCTGGTAGTTTTCGAAACAACAACAACCTTTCTGGCCAGATAGACTTGATATTTGGGAAGTTTTGATTAGACGCCGGTAGAAGAATTGAAGTGGAAAACAACAACAAGATTTCAACGGACGAAAAGGATGTTGAGAAGAACAGGATAACGAAGCAACACCGGGAAAAACGAGACCAAAACACTCCTGAGGTACTACGGAAAACCCATCCGGGCTTCTAAAGGATCAATATCTACTGCTTAAGGAATAGAAGATCTGCTTCCGGGGCTTACACGCCTCCGTTCTCAATCATGAGTAGGCAACATGATAAATCATGTCACAACCACCTCCATTCCTATTGTCTAGTAGATATAACCATCCTAGAGAAACCAGAATTCGTGAAATCCTAACTTGAAAGTTTAGGTGAGAAGGGAAAACAACGTTGCACTTCCTTACCAGAAAAGGGAGGGTGGGTGGGGAAAGAAGAAAAAGAACAGAATTCCTACTCTCACGTTTCATTTTTCCTATATAGCTACAAAATAGTTTCTAGACTCAACTGTGACCAGTTAAAAGGGATCCTACAGGCAGACAGGCTCTGATACCATTTGTCGCACCCGGACTTCTAGGGGATACTCATCGGGCCGAACTGAATAGTAGATGCTTGGATTACGGGGCTTATCTGCTCCCGCATCCTCTTACGAGTAGGCCAGCACTTATGTGCGACAACCAAACTCTACTATCCACCGTCGATGTAAACTATCCCATAGAAATCAGGACACTTCCATTGACGTACTTCAACCATACACACATGGTACGTCAACGGCGTTTGAACAAGTGATATCACAACAGATCTCTACGACACAAAAGATGGAAATAAGTTGCAAATTGCTCTCACTAGAGCAGAGATAGCAAATACAATCATCCAGAGGACACATGTCCCAACAATTCATCATTACAATACAGCGGAAGCATCCAAAATGTCTGAGTACAGACAAGAACCAAATAGGCCTAAGAGGCCGGAAACGAACAGACGGAGCCCATCCACGAAGTCTCGGATCCTGCCCGGGTCCGCTATCTACTCGTCAGCAGTCTCGTCATACTCCACGTAGTAGCTACCATGGGGATCCTCGGAAACGTAGTCTGCGGAAACCACAGCCCCAAAGGGGTCAGTACATAAACGTACTGGCAAGCAAGAGTCACAGTTCACCAAAGTGTAACCCGTCAACGCCAAGCACACATGCTTTGGGTTCAACGGAAAGAAGGGGATATAAAAGATGCTGCAACTGGCTGCTCTAACCAACTATAGAGTTGCTATAACTTCCGGCTATCAGAAAGGGGATAAGATAGCGTATCGTAACCAACTAACACTAACCACCAAACAAACCCATCCTGGACCTCGCCCCTTATCCAAAGAAGCAATCCGAGGATAACTCACACAGTTGAATTAATGATGGTGGTTCAGGTTATTGTGTCAATAAGCCTATTACTAGTCAAGTTGTTAATCATTGGGTGTAAGGTTGTTAATCATTAGGTTTAAGTTGTCCTGAGTACTTGTTAGCTAGTACTTTCACCAAGTAGTCCATAACCGCGGAAAACACGGCTTCTCGAGAAGATTTACCCTGCAGGGGTGCACCAATTTGGCCGTACACGTAAGAATGACCCACCAGGCGGGGAGCTAACCCACCAAGCGAGGCACTCAACACAACTCAACTCTTCTTCGCATCAAGCCCAAAGAACCCCGTGCAGTGAGCGCACGGCTAATCGAGCCCCCGAAGAAAAGGGGACCCTCATAGCACTCTAAGAACGTGTCTCCCTAAATGTCGACTAAAAAAGTTTCCACCCTGGCCTGGGCTCGCAAAAACATGCATGCGGCAAATGGAACACCCGAACTAAATGAGGCGATTTGGACGAGATGCGAATCGAATCAAATTGAGGGGGGCACCCATACTCGCTTCCCACATGCGGTTAGTGCGCTCATCATGGATCAGTAGACAAGACCCTTTTCCTATTAGGGTCGACACTAGCAGGCCTCAAAACCACGCAGGGCCTCCTGCCGGTGCCTTATCATCAAATTATTATTAATAACAACATTAGCATGATTGATTGATTAAACATCAAGCCCCCAGAACGTAATGAAATAATAACAGAAAGTAACGGGTAACAGACTCGAGCAAAACAACCCTAAGCATGCTAGTAAGACACGGGCAACAAGCAAAAGGTTATAGGTATGGAGGTGAGGCAATATCAGGGTTAAAGGATACATGTGATAGGTTCGTAACAGAAGCAACTATTCATAGGGCTAGCAAAAATAGACAACGGAAAGTATCGGTAACCAATGTTGAAAGGAACACAGTGGTTCATGTGAGTGAATACTTGCCTGCAAAACCCAGTAGCCTGGTACTGAAACTCCTTAGAAGGGGTGTCGTAAGTATCGTCGGTCTCAACGTCGTCGTTTATCCGAGAAGAAGCAAACAAACAACGCAGAGAACAAACAATCAATAACATGGCATAGTGCACAAACATGGGATGATGCATGACCATTTAGTTGATGCAACAAAATAAACTAGTTGACAAGATAACAACATGATTAAATGGACCCACATGCAATTTGGATTGCATATGGAAAGCCCATGAGTTATGGTTGAATTAATTGTTTTACAACTAATAATCATGTGTAAGTGAATTAGCATGATGCATGGAGGAGGAAAACAGCAAACTAACAACAATAGAAGCAATTGGAAATAAGGTTTACCAAGTTTAGAAATTCATTTATTAAGTGTTGGAATTTTGGTTACTTAAAGGTGTTACACAAGCATTTGTTGTTTTCACCAATTTTAATTGTTCAAAATAGATAACAAAATTCATATTTGATAAGAACACACAATTTTAGGTGGAATACATGTTTCACTTGTTGAAAAAGGATTTTGGATGAATTACTTATGAATTAAACAAGTTTGAACAAGTTTTAATTGAATTTAATTCAAACATGAACTTATTTGGATTTTTATTTGTTCAAAACATTGGGTGAAGTTCATATTTGAAAAGGTTATGCTTTTATGGTTTGAAAACATATTTTATATGTTCAAAAAGAATTCAATTTGATCAAGTTATGAATTTAACAATATTAAATGATTTAAACATGGTTTAAATCCTTTAACCAATTTTAATTATTCAAAACATGAAACACATTTTATATTTGGAAAGGTGGTTTAATTTTGCATGTAAAACATATTTCATTTGTTGAAATTGGATTTAAAATGAGCAAGTTATTATTTTGGCAATTTGGAATGCAATAATTAAGAAACAGTTGTTTTCAGCAATTTAAATTATTCAAAACAGCAAACAAAATTTATATTTGGAAAGTACATGAAAAGTTTATTGGAAAACATATTTAGTTTGTTGAATTTGGAATTTTTATGCCCAAGTTATGAATTTTGCAAAATTAAGTGATTTAAACAAGAATTCAAATGTTTCACCAATTTAAAATATTCAAAACATTAAACAAATTTTATATTTGGATAGAACATTCAATTTGGGACAGAAAACATATTTAAAAAGTTAAAATTGGAGTTAAGATGAATTAGTTATGCTTTTTAGAAGTATAGGGTGCAAATCTGCCATTTTTATCACCTCTAGGGACTTAGGAAAAATATTACAGGGCTAGAAAAGAAACTGCAGGGACCTAATGGTGATTTCTGGGAAGTGCTGTACCAAAACAATGGAAAATAATTTTTTTTGGTTTAATTGAGGGAGGGGGGACTCGAACCCGGGACCTACCGTTGTTGAGCAAAGGAACCAACCAACTGGGCTAGTGCGCTTGTGTTGACAGAAGGGGGGCAGCGGTGAGGATATGGTTCAGAAACTGTGGTTCGTTTTCTGAAACTGAAAACTGCACACGGGTGCAGTAACTGAACCTGGCGCTGGAAGGTCGCCGGCGGGCGGATGTGCTGCGCTCGCGTGTGATCGCCGGAGGGGCGCCGTGTGGAGGCGCTGTGGGGGTGTGTGTGCTGCAAGGGGGAGGAAAGGCGAGGGGAGGGTCCCTAGGCGATGCTCACCTCGCGCGACAGCAGGAGGCGTTCGGGGCGGACAGGGAGACAGCCGCGGCTTGGAGCGGACGGCGGCGGCGGCTCGAGGCTCCTCGGCCCTCGCCGTGGGGGTGGAGAGGAAGAGGGGGCCGAGGAGTTTCCATTCCCGGCCCCAAACACGGCGGTGGTGCCCCGGAAGGGCGGCGATCGCCGGAGGGGAGGTGTGTTTCGGTGGTGGGTGTGGTGTACAGATTCAGAGTTACAGAGAAGAAAGGGAGGAAGAAAGAAGAGGCTGGAGGCGGGGAGAGGGAAGAAGGAGGGGAAGGAGAAGTGCGGCTAGGGTAAGGGCAGGGGAGAGCTCGAGGTCCTAGAGTTATAGGAGGGGGTGGAGGAGCATCAGCCGTTCGCTGTTCTTCTCTGCAACGTGGGAGCTCCAGATTTTTGCCGTACAGAGGTTGAAGGAGACCTCGAAGGGGTATTGGGCCAAAGGGGAATGGGCTGGGCCTGGTGTGCTCCTCTCTCCTCTCCTCTTGTTTCTTTTTATTCTTTTGCTTTGTTTTTTTTTTTTGCAGAAATAGAAATAGGAAGAATCTAGGGTTTCGAGTTAGTAAAATTTTAGAGAAAAATTATGTGAGTTAACTAGGTCAACAACAACCACTTACCAACCTTGGTTTTTCAAAAGTTCAAATTTAAATTACTATTTGTGATTTAATTCATATTTGAAAGAATTTGCTTATTAAGTGTTTAATATTGAAAACAATATTTTTAATAGGTTGAACCCTATTGTATAGTTATAACAAATGATTAGGGTTATTTTGTTGATTTTCATAAGTTGAAATTGGGTAATGTTTGTGAATGATTTGAATTTGAAATAACATTTGGATTAATTGAATTATGAAAAGCCATAATTTTAATGGTTTGAACCTTATGGTTTGATGGAAACAATTGATTGATTTGTTTTTGCAATTTTCATAATTTTCAACAGAGTTGCTGTTTTGGAAAGTAATTGAATTTGAAAAGGGTTTGGTATTAAATGAATTTTGATAGAAACAAAACAACAGTTTTTGGAATCACAACTTTAATGGAAACAGATGATTGTTTTGATTTGAAATATCATTTTGGAAATTGTAACATCACAAGGATGAAACAAAAGGTTTGAATTTTGGTTTGAAATTCAAATAGAAAACAAAGGAAAACAAATCAAAACAGTTGGAAAACAAAAGGAAAACAAGCAAAACAAATGCAATCAACATGATGCCATGATGCAAAACATAAAATAACAGAGAGCAAACATTCTAATGGCTATTTTTCATACTTGGGATGTTACAAGGACTCTCTTTATGCCTTAGGTTATAGATTGCATTTCCTTCGGCGTCCAACGTGCCCCATGCCCGTAGAACCATGCCCTTGTCCGCTCGACTCACAAGAACGGCTCGGGAGTGATCCCCAGCTGAAGCAGGTCGTTCTCCAATTTCTCCCACTTGGGACTGGAACCCTTGTAGTCACCTTGCCCCATAATATGGTGATATACCTTTTGGCGGCGTTTTTTTCTTTTTTTTTTGTCCTTTCGAGTTCATTCTCTGACAGCTTGTACTTCACAAAATCTGCCCGTATGGGTTTTATTTTCTCATACCCTTGGGTGAAATCTGGAGTCTTGCCCTTCTTAACATAGTCAAGGTTCAATCTTTTCTTCCAGTTTTTGAATTTCTCAGCCATCTTTTTCAGGGTCCACGCCTTGACCTTTTCCCGTATCTCAATTTTCATTTTAGTAACATCGGCCTCATTCAAACCCGCTTCATTCTCGTCCACCTCCGGCAAGGGTAAGTTGAAATTGGACAAGATCTTCGAGAAAAGATGTTCTTTGGCTATTTTGCTGACATGTGAAATTCCTTTTTTCCGTGGATCTTTTGGCTGATTCCACTCATGAACAGTGATCGATATGTGATACCTAACTAGCACTCCGCATTGCTTCACAAATTTTTGGGCAACATCAGCGGGAAGCTCTGGTGCGCCGTCTGCTGCGATCGTGTCGATCCTATATCTTTCTGTATCTTTCAACTTCTTTGTTGCGCCTCGTTTAGTATTTTTCCGGTTGATATGCTTGAACCGGATGACTAAAAATATAAAGACTATTAATACATGTATATAGACAACGGATGCTTCATTAATTAACATATCTATATATGCACCTCTGAGCCAGTGTTTGTAATTTGTACGGCTCCACCGGAGCCGTTGGCTGCTCTCATATCGTAGTCGTCGGCTGCTCCCTCACCGGAGTTGTCTCCCTGGGTGAGCTCCGGATCTCCCTCACCGGAGTTGCTCATCCACTGGATCACATCGGTGTCTACATCGGCCCCGCGGATGAAACCTTCGAGCAAGTTTTCCGCATCTTCGTCTCTTGGATCCGTACTACACAAAAAGAGTAACTATATGTTCCAGATCCATTTCATCAAAAATGCTTATAGATAATAAGTAATGATCAATTAGTTTTTCATTTAAAATTACTTATATATAATACACAAAAAGAGCAACATATTCATGAAATATTTAAACGTATGATAATACACACCAAGAGTTACATATAGCTCGGCTTCATTTTATTTAACCCTAATACATCACGATCGAATAATATCACTTATACATAGTCTCATGACATCTCTCAAACTAACTAGCTCCGACCGGGTCCTAAGCCGGTGCTGAGTCGTGGGTGCTACGCATCCATAGATAAGGAACCCTCACAGGGTCATAACTTACGTGGTAAGGAACCCTACGAATAATCGACCAACTGCTGCTATACTGCCTATCGAGTAAGTACATGTAGCGACGGACGTGCTCGTCATCCTCCCTGATACGCTGTTGTACCCGCTCCTCAGGGGCCGGCTCTCTCCGCACTGAGCGTGGCCCACGCGATTGCCACCAAACAATATCTGGGTCGACCACGTCACCCGAATTTCTCACCAAGCCGCGTGCCTCGGTACTAAGGAGCTCCCAGTGCCAGCCCGGCGGGGCCTAGTCCCGGACATCGCCCGGCGGGTCCAACAGAGACATGAACTAAAAACAAGCCCGAACTAAGTAAATATTCTGTAATTAAGTAAAATAACTTAGTGTTTTTTTAACTTAGTTAAATTTTCTAATACTAACTTAGTGAAATTATTCTAACTTAGTTAAATTTTCTAACACTAACTTAGTTAAATTTTCTAACACTAACTTAGTGAAATTTCGTAACATTTTTAACATTCTTAAATTTCCTAACATTCCTAACATTTCCTATGTCAATTCTAACAAATCTAAAATTCGTAAGTCTAATCTAAAATTTCTAACATTTGTAATAATTCATAACTAATGATTCTAACATTTCTAACACTAATAAATAAGTAAAAACAAAAACAGTAATTAAGTAAAAAAAGGAAAAAAAACAAAAAAGCCCTCTGGTTAGGGCGCGATGGAGGCAGGCCTTACCTCCTCTCGGACGCGCGACGGAGGGCGGCGGCCGGCGCGGGGCAGTGGCGGCGCGGGGCAGTAGAGGCGCCGCACGCGTGGGCTAGTGGCGGTGCGACGGGATCGAGGGCGGGCGCGCGAAGGGATCGAGGGCGGATCGAGGGCGGCGCGCGCGAAGGGGTCGAGCGCAGCGCGACGGAGAGCCGCGCGGGCAGCGCGGCGGAGGAGTGTGGTGGCGGGCAGTGGCGGCGCGCGGGCAGTGGCGGCGCGGCGGAGGAGTGCTGCGACGGAAGATTTGGGCAGCCTGGCGGCGTCGGTTCGTCCCTGCGCGCGGTTATGAAATTGGGGAGGGGAAGGGGACGTGTATATATTCACGGGCATCCGTCCCGGTTGGTGGCAACAACCGGGACGAAAGACCCTTCCGTCCCGGTTGGTGGGAATAACCGGGACGAAAGACCTTTGGTCCCGGCTGGTGGCACGGGCCGAAACCAGACGTATTTTTTGGCCGGGCGCGCCAAATGTTTTAGCGCCAAAATTTGAAAATTGTTTGAATATGCAAATGAATAACTTCTATATACTTTTGAATTTGACAAAAATTTCAATATGAAAATTGCTTGAATTTGCATAACTAATTCAAATCCATTTGGCACCCAGGGTCGCGATATTTGACACCCAGGGTGTAGAATAAATTCTACACCCACCCTGTATCTTTTGAACCGTATAGGATTTTTACGTCACGTAAATTTTGTCGTGTTCCTTATGTCGAATAGAACGTAATAACATATATACATGACATAAAAATTTTATTTACGCAACGGTACAAAAAAAATGAAATAATACACATTTTTATGTTGTTCTTATGACTTTTATGTTGGTATGACTCATATTTTTTCGTATTTATGCCGAGTATTCTCTTATGGATCAAACATGAATGTAAATAATTACATACATAACATAATTTTTTGACTTGGGAACATAAAACTAATTATGGGTGCAAAATAAGTTTTCTGCACACAGGGTGCCAAATAGGGTGTCTATTTTCCCCTGTATATATATATATATATATATATATATTATATATATATATATATATATATATATATATATGCATATCAAAAGAACGGTCGGACGTATGATGGCGAATCTGGATGATTTGTATTCGGTCGATAAACTGAATGATGTATCAAATCTTAAAGGGGGATGTAGAACAAAACAATCGGTATCGCCATCATACTCCCCGACCGTGGCTATTGAGTGCATATGCATCAAAAGAACGGTCGGACGTATGATGGCGAATCCGGAATGATTTGTATTCGGTCGATGAACTGAATGATGTATCAAATCTTAAAGGGGGGATGTAGAACAAAACAATCGGTATCGCCATCATACATCCCTACCATGGCTACTGAGTGCATATATGCATACCAAATGCACGGCAGGACGTATGATGGCGAATCCGGAAGATTTGTATTTGGTCGATGAACTGACCGGTGTATGAAGATGGGCTATATATAGGGTCCTCTGACTCACAAAGTGTTGTGCTAGGTTTGATCCAACGGTTAAGAAACACCTTGATCCAACGGCTCACAACCGCTCGAAAGAAACACACCGTACCCTGATCGAATGGCTCACAACAGCTCGAAAGAAACACACCCCTGATCCAACGACGCACAAGCGCTTGAAAGAAACACACGATCCGTGTGATTCTATCTGATTGGTCCAAACTAAACCCTAACCATTTCGTCCAGGTTGGTAAAACAGGCCGGGACTAAAGGGACGATCCGTTTCCCAACGAAACCCGAACCATTTCGTCCCGGTTGGTAAAACAGGCCGGGACTAAAGGGATATGTTTTCTTATCACTATATATATGTATGCATTGCCACACCATTGGCATGAACACATACAAACTCACCACTCTCTCATGGCTTCTACCGTACCCACTCTAACATTCACCCAGGCGAAGGCACCTTCCGCCTCGAATTACCCCTGTCTGCCCGGCTACAGCGTTCCCGCCGGTTGGATGCTGAGCGCCGGAGGAGTGCCGGTCCCTCCTCTTCCTCAAGGTGTGGAGCGTCGGGCAGCCATCACGAACCACTACTACCACGAGCTCACGCCGGAGCAGCAGAGGAATCCCAGTTGGAATCCTGACTACCGCCCTACTTGGGACGCCTTCTTCATTAATCGGCGTGAGAGTGCGCTCGCCATGTACGAGGAGAACGGCCCGCCTCCTTCAAACTTCAACGAGGCCGGTCGTTGGCTGTGGTGGGGCGGCGGACGGACTCTTCAGAGCGTCATGAACTACATCAAGGCTGGCGATAACCCCCGTCTGCGCTACCCTCACGCCCAGTCCTCGAGTCATGATCCTCCGAGGGAGTCCAGAGCACCGTCCGACGATAGTGATGACGACGGCAGCGACTACGACGACTACGAGTCGGAGTACTATAGGTCTAGGCAGGAGGATGACTAGCGGATATCAGATCCAGTCTTGCCATTATGTAGATATATCTATGCTCTCTGTTTAGGTTTAGATCCACTATTGCCATTATGTACTGCCTTTTTTATCTATATATATATATATATATCCAAGATGCATGTTTGTCTGCAATATGGGCGCGAGCGCCGGCTCAAAAATATTTGTGAACACTTTTTCAACACCTCGTGTGCATAGTAAAATAACACACACTAAGGGCATCTCCAGCCGTGTCAGCCCCCAGGGCCCAAAACGCCGCCGTTTTGGGGCCGCCGCGGCGCCAAACGGCGCTAATCTGGAACCTGGGGGGCAGGGTTCCCAGTCGACCCCCAGCCAAACAATCGGTCCAAAATAAATCGAGAATAAAAATCGACGCACTTTATTGATTCGACGCAATTTTCATAGAAATTTAAAGTAAAACATTGCTAAAAAACTTAAAAACTACGGTCGCCCCGGCCTGGCGGCAACTACTCTAGGCGTCGTCGTCTTCATCGTCGTTCTCCTCGCGGTCTTCGTAGGCCGACCGGTTGGAGGGGCCAGCTTCAAGGTCGTCCTTCGCCACCATGGCGAGCCAGCGCCGCTCCGCCCGGCCTTGCATCCGCAGCCGGTGTAGCTGCGCCTACTCGGAGGGCTGGCGGTTGCGCCGCTCGCTCTGCCGCACCACCTGCCGCCGGTCGCCCTCGTACTGCGCGATGATCGCCTTCTTCTCGGCCGACGCCGCGTTTGCGGTGAGCTGGCGGTAGGCCTCGCGCTCCGCCTCCTCCCTCCGGTGGGTCTCCAGGGACGCCCGAACAGTGGCAGCCTCGGCCGCTGCCGCCGCCTGCTCGAGGACGCCGTGAACCCGGTGGAACGCCTCCTCGTTCCGCCAGGTCTCAAAGGTGTAGTACGCCGCGTGCTGCTAGGGCCAGACGGGCTGCCTCCTCCGGTCCCTCCTAGGTGGGTGCGGAACCGGCGAGTCATCGTGGCTAGGTGGGTGCGGCGAGGGTGGCGAGAGCGAGCGTCGGCGCTGAGAATGGGAGAACGGCGAGCGGCGAGGGCCCTTTCTATAGCCGTACGGGCTAGTTACTGTGCCGCGCGTGTGACCGCTGCCGCCACGCCATTACTCCGGCAGCCTTTGACTGGGCGCATGCACTGGCCAGCCTTTGACCAGCGCGGGCGCCGAGAAGAAGATCACGTGCGGGGGTTTCTGTTCCCGCGTTTTTTCGACGCGTCTCTGACGGAGCCGGGCTGCACTCACTCCCCCAATGAAAAAAAAAAGATGGAAGGGGGCTGTGAGGCAGTATATGTAGGGAAGGGGGCATTGGTCCCGGTTTGTGGAATGAACCGGGACCAATGCCCATGCGCGTGCTACGTTGCCTGTGGCTATGCATTGGTCCCGGTTCATGTCACAAACCGGGACCAATGCCCCCAGGTGATTTCTGTTGCCCCGTGCGCACAAATGGGGACCAATGCATAGCATTTTCCCCGGATTTTGTTGCAACCAGGACAGGTGCCCCCTGGCCCCCTGGACGAAAGGGGTTGTTTCCACTAGTGTTTGGTCTGCCCCCTTTAGTCTCGGTTGTGTTTTGGGCCGGGACTAGTTGGGCTCTAGTCCCGGTTCCAACAAGGTGGGTGGTCAAACTCGTCCCGTAGAGAACCAGTCCGGTTGGTTAGTAACCTTTAGCCCCAGTTTGAGCCAACAACCGGGGCTAAAGGGCCGTGAGCCAGGCTGCAGCCTGACGGAGGACCTCTAGTCCCAGTTTATATCTCAAACCTGTACTAGAGGGCGGCCTTTTGTCTTGGTTTTCTGAGACCAACCGGGACTATAGATTTTCAACATATAACCCTTCGTTCCCAAGCCCCATCTGCTATTTGGCTCACTGCCTCCTCACTTCAAAGCTCTATTTCATCCCCAACTGCTGCAAAATTTGACAAGATTTTGTGGTGGTGCCAATATTCAATTGGTCCAAAAGGTTAGCATATCGTCCTCTCATCTCTCATTCTATCTGGCAATGCGGAGAACCTTCGAAAGGAAAACTCTGACCTTTACAAGATGACGGTAAAGCTTCATAAGAATCTGGAGGCTAGCCAACTAACTACTGGCATGGCGGAGTCCAAAGCTTCCGCCCAAGCCGAGAACGCCCTCAACCAACGCCTTGAAGAAGGCGTTGAGATATATAAAATCCTCGGTAAGTTTTTTGTTCTTTTACCAATGTTTTTCTTGTAGTTTTAATAGCACGCTTTACTTTTTTCTCATTCTGTGTTTTTCTAACCATTCTTTGTTTTTTCCGACAGAAGGAAATCCCTTGCTTACCCGGATTGATAAAATCCGGGCTTACGGGAATATCTTCGCCAAACTCAAGACTGCGGGGATGTTACTTGTCAGCAAGTACATTCCTCTGAAGCCGCCTTATTCCTACGTAATTGTGCAAGGCATAGAAAGCATTACTATTCTCCAAATGTAATATCATCTGTAATGCGATCTATCTTTTGTATAAACAAGTATTCATCCTTTTGCATTAAAATTTCTAAGTCATTGCAAAGTTTGTTGTGGATTATAATTCTTTCCTTCTAAGTTCTCTGTTTGTATGCTTTAACTTTCCTTAGTGTTTTAAGTGTCTCGAAAGTATTTAATCTTCACGCCGAGTAACTGGGTATGGACCAATCAGTCGAAACTCGGAAACATGGATCATACTTAGGAACTTTTACTTACTAATTCCAGTGACCCAACACAGAAACAATCAGATAATCCTTAGGAATAGTAAGGAATTTTGACAAATTATGAAACTCAGGCACGCAGAAACAATCTAGGTTTCTTAATCCTCGTTAGGCTATGAAAGCATTTAGGTTTTTAACACCGAGCACGCAGGCACAATTCGGGTTAACATTGAAGCATTTTGAAAGATCATTGGGAAATAGATAAGATGGACTTATGCTATTAATGAGACTAATCAGATAGAACAAAAATGCATGAATTCCGACAACTTTATTTCATGATCTCAAAGATGTTTACATAGAAATTGAACTAAGTGTAGAAGGGACGTAACTGCTGAATGCTCCAGGGTCTTTTTGTCTCTCCAAGTTCGATATCTATCTTTCCCTTTCTCTTGCGATTCGAATTTTTAGGATCATCTTCCGTATCTCGAATATCTACAAAGTAGTATGATCCGTTTTTCATAGCCTTGTTAGTGACAAATGGTCCCTCCCAAACTGGGGCTAATTTTTGCTTCCTTTCCTGTAACAATCTTAGCACCAAATCACCTGTTGTTGGAAAGAACGATGTTTGATTTTCCAACTATGGTAGCGTCATAGTCCTTGCTGATAAATGGCGGATCTTTGTATCGCAATCTCTCGTTCTTCTTCTAAGAGAACAACGACATCCTGTCGTGCGTTTTCGGCATCCGAGTCATCGTACGCCTGCACTCTTGGGCTATCATGGATCATATCCGTAGGAAGCACTGCTTCTGCACCATAAACCAGGGAAAATGGTGTTATTCCTACGTAATTGTGCAAGGCATAGAAAGCATTACTATTCTCCAAATGTAATATCATCTGTAATGCGATCTATCTTTTGTATAAACAAGTATTCATCCTTTTGCATTAAAATTTCTAAGTCATTGCAAAGTTTGTTGTGGATTATAATTCTTTCCTTCTAAGTTCTCTGTTTGTATGCTTTAACTTTCCTTAGTGTTTTAAGTGTCTCGAAAGTATTTAATCTTCACGCCGAGTAACTGGGTATGGACCAATCAGTCGAAACTCGGAAACATGGATCATACTTAGGAACTTTTACTTACTAATTCCAGTGACCCAACACAGAAACAATCAGATAATCCTTAGGAATAGTAAGGAATTTTGACAAATTATGAAACTCAGGCACGCAGAAACAATCTAGGTTTCTTAATCCTCGTTAGGCTATGAAAGCATTTAGGTTTTTAACACCGAGCACGCAGGCACAATTCGGGTTAACATTGAAGCATTTTGAAAGATCATTGGGAAATAGATAAGATGGACTTATGCTATTAATGAGACTAATCAGATAGAACAAAAATGCATGAATTCCGACAACTTTATTTCATGATCTCAAAGATGTTTACATAGAAATTGAACTAAGTGTAGAAGGGACGTAACTGCTGAATGCTCCAGGGTCTTTTTGTCTCTCCAAGTTCGATATCTATCTTTCCCTTTCTCTTGCGATTCGAATTTTTAGGATCATCTTCCGTATCTCGAATATCTACAAAGTAGTATGATCCGTTTTTCATAGCCTTGTTAGTGACAAATGGTCCCTCCCAAACTGGGGCTAATTTTTGCTTCCTTTCCTGTAACAATCTTAGCACCAAATCACCTGTTGTTGGAAAGAACGATGTTTGATTTTCCAACTATGGTAGCGTCATAGTCCTTGCTGATAAATGGCGGATCTTTGTATCGCAATCTCTCGTTCTTCTTCTAAGAGAACAACGACATCCTGTCGTGCGTTTTCGGCATCCGAGTCATCGTACGCCTGCACTCTTGGGCTATCATGGATCATATCCGTAGGAAGCACTGCTTCTGCACCATAAACCAGGGAAAATGGTGTTTTCCCAGTTGATCTATTCAATCGAATACTCCAAAGTACAGAAGGTAATTCTTCTACCCATGCACCAGCTTCTCTATGAAGAGGAGATTCGAGTCTTGGGCGTATTACTTGGTAGATTGAGCTATTCATTCTTTCAACCTGCCCATTGGATTGCGGGTGTGCCACAGATGCAAGATCTATGCGAATTTCCATTTATCGGCCATATTTTGCCAGCTCTCCATTAGAGAAATTTGTCCCTTTATCCGTGATTATGCTGTGTGGAACGCCATATCGCATGACTATGTCAATAACGAAATTTCTAGCCGTCACACTGTCAAGTTTTTTTATGGGTCTTGCTTCCACCCACTTGGTATACTTATCCACTACGACGAGTAGATGTGTAAATACGCCTCTTGCAGTTTTGAATGGTCCCGTCATATCTAGCCCCAAGACCGCAAATGGCCATGTTATGGGATAGTTTTGAGTGCCTGAGCTAGCATATTCGTCTGCTTGCCGTCATACTAACATCCGGCACATGTATTTACTATGTGTTCCGCGTCTGTATTTCCTGTGAGCGAGAAAAACCCTGCACATAATACTTTTTTAACTATGCTTTTTGATTGAGCATGATGGCTGCAATCTCCTGCATGGATTTCTTGCAAAATTTCTCGTCCTTCTTCTGGCGAAATACATCGCTAAAAAATTCCGATAGTACTACGTTTCTACAGGCAACCATTGATTACCGTGTATCCTTTGCATCAGCGTTGTATCTGCCTTTGCAAGACTTCATCTGCTCCATCCGGGAACTTCTGATCAGCTAAGAAGTTTAAGTATGAAATTGTCCAATCGGGGTTAATGAACAGAACTTCTATTGACTCGGAAACAAGAGGGTAGTCGATATCTCCGCCTTTGATTGATGGCTCATGCAAATGTTGGACAAACACACCAGACGGTAGACATTTAACCCTTTCTGAGCCCGTGCGGGATAAAGCATCCGCGTTCCAAATCTATTCCCTTTTGATGTGAAGTACTTCAAATCCTAGAAAGAAAATGGCAAACTCGTCCACCGTTCTCCGATATTCGGCCATGATGGGGCTTTTGGCAACCCATGTTTGGTTTAGTTGATGTTGTACCAAATCCGAGTCACCATAGCAAAGTATACGCTTAACACCTATCTCATTTGCAATGTGCATGCCGTGACGTAATGATTCGTATTCTGCCACATTGTTGCTGGCGTTGAAATGTATCTGTAATACATACTCCATAATGTCACCTTTTGGAGATTTTAGCACTACACCAGCTCTTACGCCCTCTTTCATTTTGGATCCATCGAAATTCATGATCCAATATTCCGACTCTGGCATTGGTGTGTTTTCCGTTGCTTGTGTCCAATCGGCGACAAAATCTACCAAAACCTGGGATTTGATCGCCGTCCTGGGTTGGTACTTAATGTCGAACGCAGCCAGTTCAATGCCCCATTTGGCAACTTGGCCTGTTGCGTCGCATTGTTGATGATATCCCCTAGAGTTGCTTTTCTTACCACTGTTATGGAATGTGTTGGAAATAATGGCGGAGTTTCTGAGATGCGAAAAACACGCCATATGCCAGTTTTTTATAATGTGGGTACCTTTGTTTCGATTCAGAGAATACCTCGCTGGCGTAGTAAGCCGGATATTGATCTGGTATGCTTTGTTCGTCCTTGCGCCTTTCCACCATTATCACTGCACTGATAACCCTGTTAGTTGGTGTAAGATACAGTAACATGGGTTCTTTGTCTTTTCGGGATGCCAAAACCGGAGCTTTCATCAAAGTTTCTTTTAACCGGGTTAACGCTTTATCCGCCTCTTCTGTCTATTCAAATTTGTCAGATTTTTCAACAATTTGTATAATGGCAGAGCATTGTCTGCAAGCCGGCTTATAAACCTGCTCACGGCGGCTGCTGAACCCGTCAATATTTGGACATCTTTTAGTCACGTTGGTCTTTTGATGTTTAAGATTGCTTTGATCTTTTCCGGGTTTACTTCTATTCCTCTATGAGAAACGATAAAGCCAGAATGTTTCCTGAGGGAACCCCAAATACGCACTTTAATGGATTCAACTTCATTTTATAAGTGCGCAAATTTCGAAGGTTTCTCGTAGATTTTAAAGGAGTGTATCCTTTTCCTTGGAAACCACGCCAATATCGTCCACGTAAACGTGCACGTTTTTGCCAATTTGACTATGCAAACACCGTTGCATGCAACGCTAGTATTTTGCTCCCGTGTTCTTCAAGCCAAAACGCATGGTTATGTAATAGTACGTTCTGTAGGGTGTTATTAAAGAAGTTCTGATTTGATCTTCTTCTTTCATGCATATTTGATGGAACCCGGAATAAGCGTCCAAAAAGCATAAAATCTAAGAGCCAGCAGTGGCGTCTATTATATGATCGATCCGCGGTAACGCGAACCTATCTTTCAGACATAATTTGTTCAATCCCATGTAATCTATACATAGCGTAAGAATAATACTATCCTTCTTTGGGACTAATACTGGGTTTTTGGACCAATCAGTATGTATTACTTCACGGATAAAATCAAAATGACGGAGACCTTGCTTGACGGGTTTTGATCCTGGAATCACCTTCAATTGTTGCTGAACAAGTTCCCTGGGTACACCCGACTTGTCCACAGGAGATCAGGCGAAAATATCCCAGTTATCACGGAGGAACTTGATGAGCGCTCTTTCCTATGCGTCAGTCATTCCTATTCCCACAACGACAACTTTTTTTCGGATCTTTATGGTCCAGGATGATCTGCTTTGTATTCTCCAATGCATCGAAATTATCTGCCGGATTCCGGCTTTCCTTTCCTGCTAGCATTTCCGTCGGTGATACTTCCTTAGCTAATTCCTTCAGCTCTTCCTTCCTTATTACTTGTTCAGCGCAAAGGGAATTTCCTCTTTTAGCTCGTTTGCTAGCTTTAAATCTCCAGAAATAGTAATTACTCCGCCTTTCGGCCTCGACATCTTGAGCTTGTTGTATATGTAACACAATCTTTCCATGAATTTGGCGAAAGCCGAACGTCTGAGTATTGCGTGATCCACGCTCTCGAACGGTACTACTTCAAATGAGATCTTTTCCGGGCGGAAGTGTTCTCTTTTACCAAAGGTAACATCTAGGGAAATTTCTCATAGGGACTGCTTGCCTACCCGGAACAATGTCGTGGAAGCGCATGTTGCTGTGTTTGAGCAGAGTCTCGGAGAGATGCAACTGTTTCAATGTACTTAAGTACCAGATGTTGATACTGGATCATCCATCCATGAGCACTCTTTTGAGCCTAGTATTTTGCACAATAGGACTTACTACCAAAGCATGTGTGCCGGGTTCTGGGATGTTTCCGGGATGATCTGACTGATCCCAGGTAATTGGCGTATTTGAATACTTCAAGTGCTTTGGGATTGGAGGTATCACCGCGTTGATTTCTCGAAGTGTTTGTTTTGCCTGTTTTACTGAGGGAGTTGCCAGAAAAGTTAAGTTGTATTCTTAACACTAGTGCAATTTGTTTGCACAACTACTACTCCATCAGCAAGTACTACTCCATCACACATCCTTCATGTCTGCTGATATACATGATCAATCAAAAATTTGCGCAACGTCTCACAACCTGAAATGATAAGCCCACATTTAATTTGGAGTATTTCCAAATTCCAACACCCAGCCAAATCTATAATACCAGTTTCTCAAAAACATTCATTTCCCTTATGGTGCAGCTTAAGGACATTAAAACAAAACAACAAAACATGCCACGTTGTTATTTTTCAATTATACCACGTTGTCACCGACACAACTTTATGAAGTTAGATATTTCGGAGTGCATTGCACGTGTATGCAACATTTCTCTTTGCTAATTTAAGTTTTTTCATCACTTTTTATTACTTCGACCTAAAGATGAATATTATGAACCGTTGATATAAATAGTGTCTTGTATTATTTATTTCATGGTAATATTTCACAATTGCCATATTTATGTACCCATCTGACTTTATGAGACCCGAGGGGGTGGACGGGATCTTCTACTCCTGCCTATAGTCATTACTTCAGGACCAATCTTTGAAAGTAATTTAGTGTCCAGTCCTTATCGACTAGTCATTTGATCAGCGGCTAGAAAGTTTTTTTTAATGATTTTTAGTCGATACTCGGTTATGTTCAAATGGGCCGTCCAGATGAATAGTTCATACCTTAACTATATCATAAGAGTGCAACTATGACAGAAAAAGGGTGTGAAAACGAACTAACATGTGATCTAGTTATGAGTATCTCGCCACGAATAACTCAATTGCGAAAAAGGAAGACATAAAACATTTAAAATATATTGAACCAAAAGTAAATCTTTCAATACTCATTGAGTCCAAAATTCTAAAGCCCAGCCCAGGACTTGTTGGGTTTGGTCCATGGCTGTTACCAAATTCTTCTGGTTTTTGTTTGGGCTGAAGTTATTTTCTTTCTCGGGGTCGACTGGATACCATGGAATTATAGGAGCATACCTAGTCATCGATCCTGGCAGGAACCCTCTTTCGAGGGGAACACCCTCAACATCACCAGGGTCATCTCATCTGATCTTATACCTTAATGTGGTGCATACCCGGCATGCATTCAAATTCTTGTACTCATGACCGCGGTAGAGGGTGCAGTCATTAGGTCATGCATGTATCTTCTGAACCTATAGACATAGAACGCAGACTATCTTCTTTGCTTCGTACGCACTGGCGGGCTAAAGGTTGTCCTTTGGAGGTATCGTATTCATCCTTTTCAGAAATATTTCAATACTATTGTCAGATAGAACACACTCTGTCTTTCACTGCAGCAATTTGAGTGTGGTACCCAGCTTTTTCGGACCATTTTCGCAATTTGGGTACAACGACTCTTTGTGACCCTCTAACATGTGATCCAACTTCTCCCTCTGATTTTAGGTTCCTCGGTCTCCATTTGCATTAGCAATGGTCCGACCAAGATCATCAACGGGCTCATAATGTGTCCCTTCTTCAGCTTCCCTCGTGAAAGTATCACCATAGTCAGGGGGATAGTTGTTATCATCCTATTGTTCTTCATTTTCTTCTAGTATAACCCCATCTCCTCGAGCTTCTTTGAAAAATTATAGCTGGGCATGAAACCGGACCGAAACAGGTGGATGTGATGGATTTTTGAGTTAGAGTAATCCTTATGATTCTTACAGACACTACATGGCAGAATATAAAACCATTGCGCTTGTTCGCATCAGCCACATGGAGGAAATCATTCACGCCATTAATGTACTCCCCAGAGCGTCGGTCAGTACCTTACATCCATTGTCGGTGCATCTGCATTATTGTGTAATTATTTCAAACGCAATCACGATGCTAAAGGGGAAGAGTAGGGCGATGATAAAATGGGGCCGCCAAATCTTGAGAAATCGTGGAGGAAATGGGGATAAACTCGAGCTCAGTGGTGAAAAGCAGAGGAGAAGGAACCGTGCTAGCTCGGGCATTTCATCGAGCACCTCTTCTGCATTGGAAGGAGCAACAAACTAGCACACACCTATCACCTTCCAAAATAGAAAAACAGATGAAAGGGCAAGTGCAGGGCGATGATATATAGGAAAATAGAGAACCTCTAGTCCTGATTCGTGATATCACCCGGAACTAGAGGTTCTGGCACGGGGCTCTGTTGGGCAGGACAACTTTAGTCCTTGTATGTATTACGAGCTGGACTAGAGATCCTGTTCGAACTGGGACTAGTGTAGTGCGGCCCCTCTATTCCTGGATCAAAGCCGAACGGGTACTGGAGCCCGTGACAATAGGCCTTGTTTGTACTACTGTACTCAAATGGAAAAATTAGTCCGCACTTTAGTCGGGCTCAAAATCCTAAGAAGGCTTTCGTGGGAGCCAATTGGGCTTTAAGGTATGAAATAAAACTAATATCTCTCAGGCATATGGGTGTGAATGGTTTTCTGATCCACCTAGATCTTTGGAGCAGTACGACAGTGGTAACCCGGTAGGGAGGTCGGCGACCATGGCATACTGTGCATCCGTTACCACCTAGATAAGGCGTTCTCCTCTTTGCCTTTCTTCGACGCATTTGCAACAATGAGAAACCTATTTGTGTTGGTGGCTAGGACCTATAAAACATAGGGGAGTACCTAGAGATAATATTATTCAGTGTCCTCTTGTATACCATAATAGTGTTATGTGCACCCTCCTAGTTCATTGTGGAGCGTGTACCCTGGTAGTTCATTGTGGGACAACAAACTAAGACAAATTTACTTCCATGGCATAAGAAATTATTGTTAAACATGCACATAAAATTCACTTATTGTTTAGAAAAAGACTAAGATATACTTATGGTGCATATGTATGAAGGGAGCTTGAATTTTGATCATTGGAAATACCAGATCAATCTAGGAATATCTAAACAATAAGAAATACCAAATTGTTTAACCCACCTGTGAATACATAAGCACACCGAACATGGTAATCTTAGGAAATAAATTTTTGTTAGAATTGATAGGTAGTTAGAAAAAGTGAGACAAATAAACAATTTTTTTGAATTGAAATCCGAATAGAACCCTGAATGAGCACCGGATGACCATGCATCACTTGCAAAACCACACAAGACATATTGAACGAATGTATCGGCTCTGGATTCTCAAGGTTCATAATTTTTGGGGAATTCTACCCAGGAATGGAAAACATTATATTATAAGACATAGTGGAGAAAATAAGGTTCAATACTATATGTGAATGTCCAGGTCATCAAAGTCTAACTAAGTGTTCAGTTCGAACATAAGGACATCTCCATTTGTATATGCTACAGATTTGACACCGATCCTGTTCAAATTCGTCTCACATAAAGGGTGGGAATATTGAGTGGTATTTGCGATTTTTTCCTCGCATGCATCATAGAGAACATGCACGTTGATTGGAGAAATTTTTTCTTCCATATTTTTGTTCAAAGTGTCTATTTTTTCCTCGATCCCTTATTAGTCAACTTGCATTATGTTCTTTCCTTGAGCCTAATGCAATCTAGAGTACCATTGTCGCTTCAAGGACACTACTAAGCGAATGAATCGTATTCACAAATCCAATTTACAGGAACTCGATGAGCGCCTTGTTTCTCCCCATTTCCCGGTGCCTCCTCTTTCTATGCACGTTGTGTATGATTGAAATGGTAGTGGTTGGTTAGTTGTTTCCAACTCATGAATGAATGGTTCTATACTAGTTTTGATACTAGTTCTCTCATGTTTCCTTTTCCGGAAGAGCGAGTTTGTTTGGACTATATAAATGGACACATTACGTGAGTGCGTGAAATGCGAGCTAAATCTATTTTATGAATTTACTAGTATGGAACTCATAAATTTCAAAGTCTCATATTCATGTATCCATAAATCAAAGTTGATAGACGGTGTAAATTAGAAAACACTTAATTGGATGCATTCAAACTCTATAAAGTACACACACGCCGTTTACTACTATTTTGACAAAAGTATCAAGCATGTGGTACTGACAAACTTGATGATGGTTCATTTTAAAAGCCTCATGGAATTACCCCTGAATGAAAATTTGGGTTGTATCGATTTCTGTAAATTGTTACCCCTACATTTTGTTGCCAAGGACAAGATCTTGTATCCATTAATTTTTTATATATTACACTTACCAATAATATGTATATGTATCTTAGCACTATGTGAAAGAAAAGTGATTACATGCACTAGATAAATCAATTACATATATAGCAGAGAATCGAGGGAAGCAATTCCATTAAAAAGGTGAACAAAAGTCTTGGTTGGGCACATAGATGGGTGATATAATTTTTAGCTACACTAGTGGAAAACATGCCTTTGGTCTGCCCCCTTTAGTGTCGGTTGTGTTTTGGGCCGGGACTAGTTGGGCTCTAGTCCCGGTTCCATCCGGGTGGGGGTCGAACTCGTCCCGTCAAGAACTGATCCCAGTTGGTTTGAAACCTTTAGCCCCGGTTTGAGCCAACAACCGGGGCTAAAGGGCCGTGTGCCAGGCTGCAGTCTGTCGTAGGACCTCTAGTCCCGGTTTATATCTCAAATCTGTACTACAGGGGGGGCCTTTTGTCTCGGTTTTCTGAGACCAACCTGGACTATAGATTTTCAGCATATATCCCTTCGTGCCCAAGCCCCCATTTGCTATTTGGCTCACTGCCTCCTCACTTCAAAGCTCAATTTCATCCCCACCTACTCCAAAATTTGACAAGATTTTGTGGTGGAGCCAATATTCAATTGGTCTAAAAGGTTAGCATTTCATCCTCTCATCTCTCATTCTAATTTTGTCTCATTTAATGCCATAGAGTAGTGTAATTAGTGGATTTTAGTTTATGTGGAAATGTTGTATTTTATTTGATTTATTTGCAATTTGAGGTCAAATTAACTCCTTACATTGGTATGTGAAGGTATGGTATTCTTTATTAGCTTATTTCTAGTGTTAATTAGTGTGTTAGCTCCTCACTTTGGTTAGTGGTAGTGTTAATTAGTGTGTTAGCTAGTTAGTGTGTGGGGGTATGGTTTGTCTTAGTTTTAATTAATTAGCTAGCACTAGTGGAAACAACCCCTCTCGTCCAGGGGGCCAGGGGGCAGCTGTCCCGGTTGCAACCGAATCCGGGACAAATGCCATGCTTTGGTCCCGGTTCGTGCGCCCGGGGCAACAGGAATCGCCTGGGGGCATTGGTCCCGGTTCGTGGGGGACATATCGGTCCCGGCTCGTGCCACGGACCGGGACCAACGCCTAGCCACATGCCACGTGGCACGCGCATGAACATTTGTCCCGGTTCAGTCCACGAACCGGGACCAATGCCCCCCTTCCCCTATATATACTGCCCCAGCCCCTCCCCCCTTCCATCTTTTTTTTTGCTTGGAGGTGTGAGAGAGTGTGGTGTTAGTGTGTTTTATTTTACTATGCACACGAGGTGTTCGACGAAATTCCCGAGCCGCACATAAGCTCACTGAAAATGGTATCTTCGACCGAGGTTAACAAACTTATCTTTTTCATCTGTAACTGATACATAAAAAAGGAGTATTTGTAGTAATAATATGTTATTGTAATGTATTTTGATAAACTTAATTATACGATGCAGCTGGATGCACGGCAGCGATGGATGTATGGTGACCGACGCACTTCCGAGTATATGGCAGGCCTGAATGCATTTTTTGCTGTAGCTCAGGCGAACAAAGATAATGGCTTCATGTGTTGCCCATGTGTTGATTGTCGGAACGTCAGAGAGCACTCTTCCGAAAGAATCATTCACGGCCATCTACTTCGGAGAGGTTTCATGCCCAGCTATAATTGCTGGACGAAGCATGGAGAAAGAGGGGTTGTGATGGAAGACGATGAAGAAGAAGAAGAAGATCCTTTGTTCCCTGAATACGACGATACTGCAATGGAAGAGAATGGAGAAGAAGGAGGTGATCAAGAACAGGCATCAGAAGAGCCCGATGATGATCTTGGCCGAGTTATTGCTGATGCAAGGGAAGACTGTGAAAACAAATTGGAGAGGTTGAAGCTGGACAACATGTTACAGGATCACAAAAAATTGTTGTACCCAAATTGCGAAGATGGTAGCACAAAGCTCGGTACCACACTGGAGTTGCTGAAATGGAAGGCACTGAACGGTGTGACTGACAAGGCATTTGAGAGTTTACTTCAACTAATGAAGCCAAAACTTCCAAAGGATAACGAATTGCCTGAGAGTACGTACGAAGCAAAGAAAGCTCTATGTCCTCTAGGATTAGATGTGCAGAAGATACATGCATGCATTAATGACTGCATCCTCTTCCGCGGTGAGAAGTACGAGAATTTGGATGAATGTCCGATATGCACTGCACTTCGGTATAAGATCAGAGCAGATGACCCTGGTGATGTTGACGGCGAGCCCCCGCGTAAGAGGGTTCCTGCTAAGGTGATGTGGTATGCTCCTATAATACCACGGCTGAAACGTCTGTTTAGAAACAAGGAGCATGCTAGGTTGTTGCGATGGCACAAAGAAGACCGTAAGAAAGACGGAAAGTTAAGGCACCCCACCGATGGATCGCAGTGGAGAAAGATCGAGAGAGACTTCCCAGACTTTGCAGGAGAGGCGAGAAACTTATGGTTTGGTCTAAGTACAGATGGCTTTAATCCTTTTGGGGAGCAGAGCTCCAGTCATAGCACTTGGCCTGTAACTCTATGTATGTACAACCTTCCTCCTTGGTTGTGCATGAAGCGCAAGTTCATTATGATGCCAGTTCTCATCCAAGTCCCGAGGCAACCTGGCAACGACATTGATGTGTATCTAAGGCCATTAGTGGAAGAACTCTTACAATTGTGGGGCAAACCAGGTGTACGTGTGTGGGATGAGAACGAACAAAAGCCATTTGACCTACGGGCGTTGCTTTTCGTAACCATCAATGATTGGCCTGCTCTTAGTAACATTTCCGGACATTATTTAGGACATGACATTGCATGCACACTGTTTAGATAATACTGACAGTGTTTTTTTGGATAAATGTAAAAAGGTTGTATAGCTGGGGCATCGTAGATTTCTTCCGATCAAGCATCCCGTAAGAAAGAAAGGAGCGAAGCATTTCAGAGGTGAGGCAGATAACCAGAAGAAGCCTGAGCTGCGTAGTGGTAATGATATATTCGATATGGTCAAGGACCTAGAAGTAATCTTTGGTAAGGCTGCTGGCAGCCAACCAGTTCCGTACGGCCCTGATAAGCGAGCACCCATGTGGAAGAAGAAATCTATATTCTGGGAGCTACCTAGGGACGGGCATTCTTTGACCAAAGCACACTACACAGTTCTACAAAATTCTATGTTCATGGCTACGTATCTTGAGGAACACAAGAATATTGTACGGTCTGCAAACCCGGGGAAGGATGACTCATGGATTAAACGCGAACACATGGAGACTTTCGGAAGTTGGTTGCAAACACATCTTATAAATGGACACTGTTGTACATGTTGGCAGGGTCACCATCTTCGACTATTGGGAGTTTTCAAGGGTACGAGATAAATGGGAATACATTTTACACGAGCTCCCAAGATAAGAAGAGCACCAACCAAAACAGTGGTGTCCGCTTTGATACAACAAACGGGAATGGAAAAAATGACACATACTATGGTTACATAGAGGAGATATGGGAACTTGACTATGGACCTTCTTTTAAGGTCCCTTTGTTCAAGTGCAAATGGGTCAACCTGAATGGAGAAGGGGTAAAGTAGACCCGCTTTATGGAATGACAACAGTGGATCTCAACAATATTGGTTACAATGACGAACCATTCGTCCTAGCCAATGATGTGGCTCAGGTCTTCTATGTGAAGGACATGTCTTCCAGACCGAAGAAAAGAAAAAAATAAGGAAACAAAGTCATCATACGATGAGGCGAAGCGTCACATAGTTCTCTCAGGGAAAAGAAACATCGTGGGAATCGAGGACACGACAGACATGTCAGAAGATTATAATAAGTTTGTTGAAATTCCACCCTTCACAGTGAAAGCTGACCCCACCATCCCGTTAAATAATGAAGATGCTCCATGGTTACGGCCGAAGCGATCATAAGCAAGGGACACGAAGAAAATTCAGAAGACTAGATAGGGATGTTGTTGGTGATGTGTAATAATAAACGTGGAATACATGATCATAGTTCTTATAACGTAGTATGAACGAGATTTTGTTAGCCAAAATGATATTTATACATATTCTGTGATTATGAGTGGAGTAGGTGCAACTTTGACCAATAATTTGAATTGATCGGTCAAAAGCTGGCAAGCATTGAGTGCTTGTCGGATATATACCAAATAGGGGTATATAAGATGGTAGACAAAGTGCCGGATTACCAGGGTGGCCTAAGTGGTAGTGGGCTTAGGTCCATTAGGCGGCCCAGTAATCCGACGCACAGAAGCCGGATTCTAGAAGAACCCGGATCACGGCCCATGTGATCTGGCTTGGAGGAGAAGACGGATTCCTTGCTTTCCAAGTTACAAGTTACCGTAGTCTTCTAGGTTTCCTATTCTGTAAGCCCTAATCCGGCTATTATATAAAGCCGGACGGGAGATAGATAAAGAGGGAGAACGAATAACAGAGAAGCTCTACGCCAACTCGCCGAGAATCTCATCCTCGTCGAGTAGCTTAGATCTAAACCCTCACATTGTATCCCTGTTTACGGGCTTTAGTCCCGATTAGTGAGAAGTGCAGGAGTAGGCACGTCGTACTGTCGCGACGTACTGAACCTGGGTAAATCCTGTGTTCTGTGTTTACTACGCGATCCCGTTACCCCACGTCTCTACCGTAGTCTCATGGCACCGCCGTCTATGAAAACTACTACGATGTCTCGATAGTTGGCGCCCACCGTGGGGCAAACGACGCCAGGCGTAAAATTCCGATCTGGGATACTTGTCGGAATCGGAAGATCAATCACTGTCGGAAGCTTGGAGTTCGACAACGACGTCGGGCGCTTCCTCGACAACGGATCCTACATACCGGCGCAAAACCACCTGGTAAGTGCCTGCGTGTTACCGATAGGATCTGCTAACATCTTTATCGGACTAACTACAGAAGCAATGGGGTTTTGCCGTGGAAGCAAATTTATCCCACCCGCCCTATACCCAGTCGAAGATGACTATGATGCCGGATTCTGCTCAGATCGCCGACAAAAAAGTGATACACACTTTATCGGCATGGTGCAATCCGAAATCGCCGAAAACACGGATGACGGAAATCTCGTGCAAGAGGCAGACAACAACGCACCCGTCATGGAGACGGAAGATCAAACACCCGTCACAGAGGCGGAAGATCCGACATCCGTCAACAAGACGATGAACTCGGAAGCAGAATCCGTGCTTGCCGCCATTGAGGCGAGGTTGGAGTCGGAAACCGGATCGGATAACTTCGACTCCGAAGACGAAGATGAGGACGCCTTCGTAAGAAAGGTTAAGTCCTTTCAAGAGGGATTCCATGAAGTTCTAATGGCGAAACCGGCTGATACCACGGACGCCGGCAGCCAGGAAAGCCCTAAAACCCCTCCGCCAGAGGAAGAGAGAGAAGACGGAGAAACTTCTCCGGTATTCCCCAATGTCAAGGAGATGACAGAAGATGAACCTGTCAAAAAACCTCCCTCTTCCAAGAAAAAGCACCGTGCTGCTAAAAAACTCCAATACAAAATCCGGAAGAAAAAATCAGCTGATCTCGCTGATGAAAACCTGGAAGTAGGAGATGTTAGCGGAACAAAGCCTGTGGAGAAGAAATCCAAAGAAATCACTGCTCCGCCAATGACGGAACAGGAAGAGCAAGAGCTATTGCAAACACCAGTGGGACCAGATGAACCCCCTGAGATGCTGGAAGCCAGGAGACAAGCTTTCAACGGCAATAGCAACATCTACTCAGATCTCGGCAACATCTCCAACAAACCCATAATGACATCAAGGTCATGAAGGAAGAAATAGAGGAGTACGAGAGAAAGAATAGATCTGCGTTAAAACCTACTAGGTTACCCGGAATCGCAAGACCGGAAGAACTGCCTCCAAAAGAAAGGTTCCATAACCCATCTTGGCAAAAGCAGGTAAACGGCAAAGATGCCAAGGGCGAACCAATATACAAGACCGCAGCAGAAAACGCGGAAGCAGCGTTCGCGATTCTTAACAACGATCTGTATTCCAACGGGGAAAAACTCCAAGGGGTGTATGCTTTCCTAGGAAAAGCATTGCAACAACAACAGCGCGCCCAAGAGCGATCAGGGAGTCTGCATGATAACTCCGCCCTATGCAAAACAGCTACTTGCGCTGCTGGAGCACCTGGACCGGAAGAACCCGGGGATTCAGACAACTCAAAAGATAAAAAAGAGGATCCGAGAAAAGACAAGAAAACCCCGACAACCGGGATGCAGCGTCTAGGACCGGATTCCATCTCCCGAAAGATGGACATAAACCCCATGATCGGGAAGACAAACACCGGAAGGACGGCAAAATAATGCCACCTCCGAGAAACCCAGCTGAGAAAGCTGAAAGATACGATATACCTCACAGGCGTGAGAGATCCCGGACACCTCCTAAGGACAAAGAAAGGCACAGGAGTAGAACTCCGCCTAATCCAAAAGGGCGTGACCACGGAAGAGATAGAAACAATCCCGGAAAAGCGCGTTCGCGCAACAATGGAAGAGAAAGGAGCAGATCCCCTTCCGTCCATTCAGCCGGAAGATATTCTGCACACATTGACAGAGCAGAAAAGGATGATCTATACTTTGGTCCTAAGTGTTTTACTGACAGGATCCGAAGAATAACGCTGCATTCTGGCTTTGCCAAGGTCGGTCCAACGTACCAGAAATACACCGGCAGCACAAACCCGGATACCTGGCTCTCGGATTACTATACAGCCGTCCAGATCAACAATGGGACAGACTTGGAAGCTGTCAAGTTCCTTCCCCTAATGTTGCTGGACGGAGCCAGAGATTGGATCAATGGATTACCATCAAGAACAGTCGACAGCTGGGATGATATGGCTAGAGTATTCACTCAGCATTTCCGGGGAACGTACAACCGCCCGAACAGCATCAACCAGCTAAACCGTTGCACGCAATTCGAAGATGAACCATACGTGGATTTCATCTCCAGATGGACAGCAATGAAGAATAGTTGCTCTGGAGTAACTGACGTACAAGCAATGCATGCTTTCGTCAATGGCCTAAAACCCGGACTCGTACCGTTCATGGTTGGTTCCAAAAAGCACAAAGATCTTGGATCTATGCTTACAGCTGCCAATGAGCACGCTGCAGCCGAAGACGACATCAGAGCAAGAGGAGGCAATATCGAATCACTGATACTTGCCAAGAAAACCCCTCGTTCTGACAAAAAAGGAACTCCAGAAACAACGACGAAACCCAAAGAGGTCAACATAGCCTTTGGAGGAGAAAAGGGAAACAAGTGGAATGGACGCAACCGAGATCCAATCAACTACACTCCAGAGGAGTGGGAAAGGATTAAGTCGGAACCTTGTGTTCACCACTCGCAATTTGGGAAACCCACCCATACAAACGCGCAATGCCGGCTAAATAAGCACATGAAAGGCAGTGCAGGAGCCGGAAGTAAGGGGAAGGGTTCCAAAAGGAAACCCGCCAAACAAAAGCCAGAAGCTGACAAAGAAGACAGCGAATCGGACACTAACGAAAAAATCCAGGAACAACAGCGTAAAGGCGAACCCAAGTTTCCAAGAGTTGATGGAGAAGCAATGCTAACTTTCTTAGCAACCCCGTCAGCAAAGGTGGCCAAAAGAACACTTCGAGAAATAAACGCGGTTGTTCCGGCGACCGCGAAATTCTTGAAGTACTCCAACACACCGATAATCTGGGATCAGTCTGATCATCCGGGAAATATCCCTGAACCCGGCACACAAGCTCTTGTTGTAAGCCCTATTGTTCAAAACACTAGGCTAAGAAGAGTGCTGATGGATGGAGGATCCAGCATTAATATAATGTACCTGGATACACTGAAGCATCTGAAGATTTCCGAGTCTCAGCTCAACTACAGCAACATACGTTTCCATGGCATTGTCCCTGGCAGGCAAGCACGATCCCTAGGAGAAATTTCCCTAGATGTCACCTTCGGAGATAAAGGTCACTTCCGGCAGGAAAAAGTATCCTTCGAAGTAGTGCCGTTCGAAAGCGTGTATCACGCAATACTCGGACGTCCAGCTTTCGCCAAATTCATGGCAAGATCTTGTTATATCTATAACAAGCTGAAGATGCCAAGACCCAAGGGAGGAGTAATCACTATAGCCGGTGATTTCAAGCTGGCAAACGAGTTGGAGAAAAAAAAACGCCCTTTGCGCTCAGAGAGTCATAGCAAAGGAAGAACTGAAGGAATTAGCCAAGGAGGTATCGCCGTCAGAAATGCCGGCAGGAAAAGAAACCCGGAAGCCAACAGATAGCTTCAAGGCGTCCGAAAATACAAGACAGGTAATCCTAGATCCCAAAGATCCGACAAAATTTGTCGTCGTAGGGACTGGGATGACTGACAAATAGGAAGGCGAGCTCATCAAGTTCCTCCATGAGAACTGGGATATTTTTGCCCGGTGTCCAGCCGACATGCCAGGTGTACCCAGGGAACTTGCTGAGCACCAACTCAAGGTTATTCCTGGATCAAAACCCGTCAATCAAGGTCTCCGTCGATTTGACGGAAGAAGACGGAAGGCTATTGGCAAGGAAATTATCCGGCTTTTAGCAGCGGATTTCATCAAGGAAGTAATCCATACTGACTGGTCCGCAAATCCGGTATTAGTACCGAAGAAAGACACTACTGCTCTTAGAATGTGTATAGATTACACAGGCTTGAACAAATTGTGTCCGAAAGATAGGTTTGCATTACCGCGAATCGATCAAATAATAGATGCCACCGCAGGCTCTGAGGTTTTGTGCTTTTTGGATGCATACTCCGGGTACCACCAAATACGCATGAAAAAGGAAGATCAAATTAAGACTTCTTTCATAACCCCATACGGGACGTATTACTACGTAACCATGCCGTTTGGCCTGAAGAACGCAGGTGCAACCTACCAGCGTTGCATGCAACGTTGTTTGCATAGTCAGATTGGAAAAAATGTCCATGTTTATGTGGACGATATTGCTGTCGTAACCAAGGAAAAAGATACACTCCTTGAGGATTTGCGAGAAACTTTCGAAAACTTACGCACCTACAAGATGAAGTTGAATCCATCTAAATGCGTATTCGGGGTTCCCTCAGGAAAACTTCTGGGTTTCATCGTTTCTCACAGAGGAATAGAAGTTAACCCGGAAAAGATCAAGGCAATCTTGAACATCACAAAACCTACCTGCGTCAAAGATGTCCAAAGATTGACGGGTTCCGCAGCTGCCGTTAGCAGATTTATTAGTCGGCTGGGGGCTAAAGCCTTACCACTCTACAAGTTGTTGAAGAAATCCGACAAAGTCAAGTGGATAGCAAAGCTTTGGAATACCTAGCAGTTATGTCTCTTCCATACTTAGTTCAATATCTATGTAAACATCTTTTGAGATCATGAAATAAAGTTGTTGGATTTCTGGCATCCATGTTTTTTACAAGTTTATTGTAGTAAAAGCATGTTTCCACCTTCTATTTCCCAATGATCTTACAAAATACTCAATGTTAACCCGAATTGTGCCTGCGTACTCGGCGTTATAAACTGAATGTTTTTTCAGCCTGTTAACGGCTAAAGGAAACTTGAATTCCCTGCGTGCCCAAGTTTCGGTCAAAAAATTCCTTGTTTCTCTAAGCATTATCTGATTGCGTATGTGTTGGGTTACTGGAGCTAGTTAGTAAAAATGCCTTTAGCATGATCCATGTTTCCGAGTTTAAACTGATTGGTTACACCCAGTTACTCGGCATGATGATTCATATTGCTATTTGAGCCATTTCAAACACTAAGGACAGTAAAAACATATATGCCAGAGAACTTAGAAGATAAAGGAATAGTAACATCCGAAAAACCTTGCAAAAAATTCATAATTAAGACTGCAAAAGGCGGAATTTTTCACTAATACAATATAGAAGCATTACATTTTGGATTACATTGAAAGAACAGTAATGCTCCTATTGTTTACTATTACTATCCAGGTCCAAGGTAGCCCTTCAAGCATCTGATTCCTCCTCGCTGCTGTCGTCCTCGGGGATTGGAGGGATCTCCTCTTCTGGATAATTGACGGAAATATTTACCATGGAGGCGATCTGGGTGGCGTGGCCTTTGATTTCATCAAAGATGGTATTTCGCTGAGTATCCGTGTATCCTTGAGGGACACCGGACGCCACGCGCCAAGATTTAGCACCAGGGTAGTGCATGCGCATAAGGCCGAGTGCCATGCGCGCACCACCCCGTGCAGCGGAATGCAGGATGGAATCCCTGGCTTCCGCCACCTCCATGATGGCTCCCGGAAGTTTTTCAACCTCCGAGAACTCCCCAGTCCTTGCGGGAAGGAACTTGTTCACCAGCTGCATTCCAGCAGCACGGATCGAAGTCCACATCTTCCCAAAGGCCTGGATCCCTTCAAGCCGGGTACCACTGGGGTATCTCCTGTTTTTTCCGACAAAACAACCAAAAGTGTTAGGTGAAAAACAGAGAAGAAAAACAAGATATGGAAAAATAAAAAAGGTAACAGAAAATTACCGATAAGCTTGTCGATCTCGGAGATTTCCTCCAGGCGAAGATTCAGAGCATTTTCTAAATCCTGAATGGTGGATTTATCCTTCTCCGCTTGCTCGGAAGCCTTGGAGTTGGCAACTCCAAGGGCCAAGTTGCTGGCCTCCAGATCCTTTTGAGCCTTCACAAGATGCTTGTGAAGCTCCAAATTCTCCTTTCGGAGATTCTCGGCATTGCCGGCATCTTCAGCTATCTGCTTGGCCTTGGCCAAAGCAGCTGGAAAGCAAAGAAAATTCCGAGTTTAGAAAATTTCCGGAATAAGTACTTAGACAAAAAATTGAATCGCAAACTTTAGAGGAAAATGTTTACCTGTTGTTTCCGACAAAGCGAGCTGAGACGATGCCAGTTCCTCCTCTCTCTCCTCAAGAATAGAAAGAAGATTTCTAACCTCTTTATTCTTGATGGAGAGTTTGTTGAAAACTTCCATGTTAATGGCTTCAGCGGTTTGCTGGAACATAGCAAGGAAAAGAATGGTTACAAAAAGCATCAAAGCAAAAAAGGCATGCAGTTTTGTTTAATGCTTGGGGGCTAGAGTTACATACCTGGCTCATTCGTTGCAAACCCGCCAAGTTTTCTTTGAACTATTTTGCGTATTCCGCAAAAAGGGTTCCGGCCGCGCTTAGGCCGTCATTGATAATCTTGAAGTCCTTGTCAAAGGTGGGAATTTCTTCGTCGAAAGTCCGAGGAAATTTTCCCACCTCTGGAGCCACCCTTTCCCTCGTGTCCGTGTCCAACACAACAGGCTGGCTGGGCTCCAACGGCTTGGTCGTGGGGGCTGTAGCGTGCTCTTCCGCCATCGTGGACGGTGTGTCCGGGGCGACGGTGGGAGAAGGTTGACCGCCTCGGCTGGAAACAACTTTGTGTTTCTTGAGCTTCTTCGGCTTTAGGTTGGAGGGAGGCAGGCTAAAAACAAAAAACCCGGAAAAGTTTAAACACGGAAGATGGATGAAAAGTTCCCATGAAAGAAAAAGAACCCAGAAGAAAGAACCTGGAAGTGGCGACGGGGATTCCGTCAAGGTCGATAACTTCCTCAGAGGAAGAAATCTTCTTGCGCTTGCGTCCACCTGTAGCAGCGGTGCGCAGCGCGTCCAGCTCAGCCTCGGAGGCCAACTCCAAGTCTGGAAGATCCGCGAACTGTCGGAAAAACAAATCGGAATCAGAAGCTAGAAAATCCGAGAAAGAATGCTGAAACTATACCCAAATGACTGAAAAAATACCTTGGGGACTGGATTGTCGGCCGTATACATTGGCCGACTCGCTTCGTATTGGTCGCGTGATGCGACCAACTGGTTGATGCGCCGTCGAAGCTCCTTTGCGGGCCAATCTTTGTTGGTAGTCCGCATTGGATCCTTGGCTCCCGTGTATTCGCACACGAGGCGACCACCGTGGTTGGCCAATGGCTGAATCCGTCTATTCAGCCAGCAAAAGACCGTGTCCATGCCGGTCAAAGGTGGAGTGGAGGAGGTGAGCTTAGCGATGCGCCGCTTGATCCTTAGTAGATCAGGCGGCAGAACCTGGACGGCTTCCGTTCCCCAGTTGTCTTGGGGAACTGCGGCAGAGTTCGAGAAAGGAGGAACCCCGATGGCTTCCTTAGGGAAAGGCACATCGGGATGGTAAAAGAAGGAACCCGTCCAAAATTTGACGGATTCCGACGTTTTGATCTTGGGGAACCAATCTTCTCGAAATCTCCGAAGAGTGAAAGAGATGGTTCCGCAAGTCGGGAGTGCGCCCTCCGAAGAGTTCCGATTAACCCCGAAGCAATACGTCCAAAAGTCTAACCTAGGTTCTAGCCCTAAGTAGCCCTCGAACAAAGCCTGAAAGCCGGCCATGTAGAGGATGGAATTGGGTGGCAGGTTGTGGGGCTGGATGTTGTAATGGGAAAGAACTTGGAGGAAGAAGGCGGAAGGTGGAAGGCCCATACCTCGAAGAAGATGGGAGGAGAGGAGAACCCTTTCGCCGTCTTTCGGCGTTGGTTCATTCTCGTCCTCAGGAAGACGCCACTTCCCCTTAAGGTCCAAGCCTTCTTTTTCCATGTTTGGAAGAAGAGCCGGGGGAATGCTGCAGGCAATCCAGTTGCCTGCAGATTCCGTCTCTTCATCCGCTCCGGTGGCGGCGGTGGCCGCAGCTTCCGCGGCGGCGAGCTCGTCACCGACGAGCTGGATCTTCTCCTCCGCCGTTTCAGGAGCAAACGGCGGGGAAGCGGCGGAGCTCGCGCCCGCAACGTCCGTGGCGGCGGAAAGGTTTTCTCCGCCCGCCGCGGAGGCCGCGGTTTTCTCCGGCTCGTCGCCGGCGTGCTTGGGTGACCCAAGTTGTGGATCTAGGTCGCCGGTGAGGTCGTCGATGGCGGCGCGAGTAGGCGAGGACGGTGAGGTTGCCATTTCCTGGCGGCGCGATTCGTTTCCGGTGTGCTTGGAGGCGAGGTGCGCTCGGGGCAGTGCTTTGCTTGAGAGCTCGTGCGCGTCAATGGCAAGTGCGGTGAGAGTGCGGAAGATTTTCGTTGGGGACGAGGATGGCTATTTATAGTTAAAAATCCGTCAAGATACGGGCCAACGGCTATTTTGACCGTTGGATGTTTGCCGCGTGTCACTCGCCGGAAAATCCGGGAAATGAAACGACAGGGTCATGATGGTTATCTCCTCGTTTCCCGCGAGAATCTGTCAGAGATAAGTTTCTGGGTTTTCCGAGTAAAACCCAAACGTCACTTACGTCAGCATGGTTAAGTGCGCTGACGTAAGAAGTTTCTTCTCCGCGAAGGATCGTGAGAGAAAAGCCGGATTTTCAGGATTTCGAGTTTCATGTTACCATCTTTTTCAAAAGAAGAATAAGAAGAATCAAGACTGCTGAATCAATATTTCTCGGACAAAGTATATTTGGCGAAAGACGGAGAATCAGAGTTTCGATCCTTCTTGGGGGCTACTGTCGGATATAGAAGATGGTAGACAAAGTGCCGGATTACCAGGGTGGCCTAAGTGGTAGTGGGCTTAGGTCCATTAGGCGGCCCAGTAATCCGACGCACAGAAGCCGGATTCTAGAAGAACCCGGATCACGGCCCATGTGATCTGGCTTGGAGGAGAAGACGGATTCCTTGCTTTCCAAGTTACAAGTTACCGTAGTCTTCTAGGTTTCCTATTCTGTAAGCCCTAATCCGGCTATTATATAAATCCGGACGGGAGATAGATAAAGAGGGAGAACGAATAACAGAGAAGCTCTACGCCAACTCGCCGAGAAGCTCATCCTCGTCGAGTAGCTTAGATCTAAACCCTCACATTGTATCCCTGTTTACGGGCTTTAGTCCCGATTAGTGAGAAGTGCAGGAGTAGGCACGTCGTACTGTCGCGACGTACTGAACCTGGGTAAATCCTGTGTTCTGTGTTTACTACGCGATCCCATTACCCCACGTCTCTACCGTAGTCTCATGGCACCCCCGTCTATGAAAACTACTACGATGTCTCGACAGTGCTTGACAAGTATGACCAGCCTGACTTCATTATTATTCCAACCAGCGGCACACCCACCCACTTTTCTGTTTCTCTCTCCTCCGTCTGTTGGTGATGTGTAATAATAAGCGTGGAATACATGACCATATAGTTCTGTTTGATCAGTATTTTTTATTGACCGGTAAAAAGCTGACAACTATGACCCATATCCGAGTATGAGATAACTGTAGGCAGATATTGCAGGAACACTTCGAAGTGATAGTACGGATACCATCCTGACAGATATTGCAGGATTATATCTACTTTGGAGATGTAGTATGTGTTGACACACGGTATAGAACAAGTGATTATGGCAGGCCTCTATTGTTATTCATTGGAGTTAACCACCATAAACAGCCCAAAACAGTTTTGACTGACTGCTTTACATCGATAGGGGATGCAGTTGCTTCTGCTTGGCCAGGGACTGTCCACCGCTCGGATATATATCAAAATGCAACGAAAGTATTAAGGGATATATTAACAGATATCCTTAAAACAGAAATAGAGCTTTGATACTTCTTTAACAGATATGATAAATTTTTGGAGGAGAAACGTCTAACTGAACAACGAAGATCCCAAATGTTGAAGGCGGAGGGGAGCGCAAGGCGACGGCGGACGAGCAGAGGAGAGGAAAGCGCGACAGCAACGGCGCGGTCTCCCCCGCCCGACCGCCCGTCTCTGCTTTAAGTCTGCTGCTCCCGCTGCGGCTTGCCGCGTACACGGAAGTTACTATGTTTTCAAGCGGGGGTCGGGATAAAGGGAAAATACGTGTGGATGCGCAGAGTAAACCTTCGAAGGAAAACTATGGTTTTTCTGTTGTAGACGAAGATCTCAATAAGGTACAACTCTCTTTGTCGAAGTTTATATAAATCACCCGGGATGCCTTGTATGCTCTGGACTAACTCGGAAGATCACGAGAGAAAAAAAAAATTGTAACATTTTTATATTCAAATTATATACAAATGGTAAAATAATTAATAGTTTCAATAGTTAGAAAAATTGTTTAGTTAAACGAAAAATGGATTTAAATTAGTTATGCAAATTCTAGCATTTTTCATGTTGGAATTTTTGTCAAATTCGAAAGTATATAGAAGTTGTTAATGTGCAAACTTAACAATTTTCAAATTTTGGCGCTAAAAATTTTTGGGCGCGCACGGTGCCACCGAAATTCGAAATTAGTTTTTGGTCCCGGCCCATCGTACCAACCGGGACCAAAGGGGCTCTAGTCCCGGTTGGTGGCACGGGCCAGGACTAGAGGCCCAGGTGTATAAATATCTCGGCCCTCTCTCCAGGCCGAGCGACCACCCAGGACAGCGGACATGGCTTGGCGAAGCCCTGCCGGCGGCGGGAACGAGTAGAAAGATCCCGCCGGCGCTGGTTCCGCCGGCGGGGTTGGACTAGGGACGCGTTTTTGTCGACACAAATATATATTAAAAAGGCCCGGGGGCCGTGCTTACATAGGGGGGCGGCGCGGCCACAGGCGGCCGGCCGTGCTTACATATAGGGGGCGGCGGCGCGGCCACAGGCGGTCGGCCGTTTCTTGGGGGGGTGGGTAGCTTAGCCTAGGGGGGGGACGCACCGACACCGGCCTACTCCTCCTCGTCGGAGGAGATGCAGTGCTAGGGTGGTGCCTGCCACAGGTGGGCATGCGGCTGGGACGGGCCCGCCGGTGGCTGCGGAGGCATCGGGGGCGCGTACGGCGGTGGCGGGGGCAGCACCTCCTGCTGCGGCGGCGGTGGCGGGGGCAGCTCCTCCGGCGACCATACGCCGCCGGTCCAGGCCCAGCTCATCCCGTACTCTAGGCCGGGGGGCAGCGGCTGCGGCGGTGGCTGGACCTCGGAGGCCTCCAGCTCGGCGTTCATCACCTGCCACCAAGGGGCAGGCGCCGAAGGGGGCGGCATGGCGTTGGCGTCGGCGGCAGCGGCGGCCAGGACCGCCTCCCACCGCTTGGCCTCTTCCTCGACGAGGGAGCGGCGGGAGGCCTCTAAGGCCTCCTCCATGTTGTCCCGGAGCTCGGGGTCGTCTTCCTCCTCGTCGACGTGGTCGGCGATGTCGTCCACGAGGAGCCAAAGCTCCGGCTCCCTCCCCGGCGGTGGCGCGGGGTAGTCTGCGGTGCTCACCTGCTCGGCTGTGGGGATGTAGGAGCGGCGGCGCTGCTCGTGCTCCTGCTGGAGCCAGGTGGCCCAGTAGGGGGAGCTCCGCGCGTACGCGCGGTCCCTGAGGAGGCGGGCCGGCAGGAGCGCGCGCCGGCGGTCGATCTCCTCGCGCAGGGCCTCATTGCTGGACGGGGCCGACGGCACAGGAATGCGCTGCGGTTTCAGGTGCCAGCCGTCCGGAAGGTGGACGTCCGGCCAGAACACCGGCGTGGCGCGTTCCCAGTGCCACTCGGCCTCCTCCTTCCGGACATACCGGCGGAAGCGCTTGCCCTTGGGCGCGGTGCGGGGCGGCGTGCGTGACGACGGAGGCGGAGCGGGAACGCGCGGCCGCCCGCCGATGCAGACGCCTCCCGGGCCGAAACCGAAGGCCTCCGCCGGCGGCGGTGGAACGCCGGAGCGCGCGCCGCTCGAGGACCCGGCCTCGTGGTCGTTCCTGGGGCGCTTGCCGCTCGAGAACCAGCAGGACATGGTGGCTAGGGTTGCTTTAGCTGGGGAGCGGGGGCCCTATATAAAGGACCCGGGGGAGGCTAGCATGCCAACCGGCGGCCGGAACGTGGCGGCGGTTGCAGCTGGCCATGAATGCGGGGGGGGGGGAGCCGAGGCGTGGCGGCGGTTGCAGCTGGCCACGCGTGCGTGGGGAAGTGGAGGGGGGCGGGAAGACGAGGCGGCCGTGGGCCCTTTGACCGTCCCTGTGGTCAGAATTTAAGGGACCGGGCGAGCCAGCCACTAGGCCGCTGGCCGGTGGCCCCTTTTGACCCCTGCGAACCGTTGACCGAATACAATAAAAGACGCGGGCCAGTGGGCCCTTTTGACCAAAAATGTGGCCAGTGGGCTTAATTAAAGACGTGGGCCTGGACGCGGTTGGGGAAGGGGAGGCCGGTTGGGGATTGCGAGACAGGAGGCAAAAAAACAAAAAAAAACTGCCCGGCAGGGGAAAATTGGCGGAATATATATATTTTAAAAAAGGTATCCATCCCGGTTCCTAAAACGAACCGGGACGAACTCCCTGGCTGTCCCTGGCCCAGGTTCGCCACGTGGGCCATCCTTACCATCCCGGGTCCTGGCACAACCGGGACCAATGGGGGAGGCCATTTGTCCCGGCTAGCCCATCCCGGTTGCACAACCGGGACAACTGGCCCTTACGACTCGGGACAAATGGCCCTGTTTCCACTAGTGTAGTGTGTGTGCTAGGGTTATCTAGGGTGTGTCTTTGATAGGTTTTAGTATTAGTTCACTGGTAGCTAGGTTTAGTTAATTATTTTAGTGTGTAAACTTCTTAAAATTATTCATTATATGATTTAAAATAGTTATTTGTATAATATTAATTATTATTAGACTTTTTTATATATAGTGCCATGGTTTTGATATCCGCTCCCGTTGCTCCTCGTCCGGTCTATGATTCGGATGTGGTATATTAACTTTCATAGTTGTTTGTTTCATTTAGAGTTTATGCGCCAAGGGCAGGGATCTAGAAAAACTTCGTGTACGTCAACAATCTCTTTTATCTTATTAATTACCATCTATTGACAGACCCTTATATACGTATTGACCACTCTTCTTGATATTAGATCGAATGGGTGCATGACGGTCTTCTCCTAAGGGATCGCATACAAGCAATTCAAGAGGAAATTTGCGGATTCTTGGATGCAGAGGTCCTAAAACCAGGAGGAGAATACTATTACTCTTTCACAAGTTGACACTTGAATTCTTAGATGCATAATATTTACCTGTATATTCAAGTCATGGTGCATGTGGTGGTGTATTCGAGTACTTATGGGAAAGAGTACCTTGATGAATAGTACTTAATTGTATATTCGAGTCATGGTGCGTACTTACTTGTATATTTTTCAAGCATATTCTAATCCGATCAGCCGCTTCCCGATCGGTGCGGGCAGCCTCTTCTCCTCCGGTTCCTACTACGGCTTCCCTCCGCACCAGTGAGATAAAGAGCATTGCGCCCTCTTCCTGGTCGGTGGGAGCAGCCTCTTCTCCCCCGGTGCCTACTACGGCGGAGGTTGCCCCCCACCGCATTGCTCGGGGGCCCTCGTACATATTATTGGTAGGAAAACGACGACGGGGGGGGGGGGGAGAGTACTTTCTTCCACCCCCGGCGCCCGCTAATAAAATGGAATATAACAGACCAAACCCTAAAAGGAAAACAAGAAATAGAAAAAAAATCCTGCCGCGGCAGAAAAACTGCCAATATGCTGCCGCGACAGCGGGGGCATTTATCCCGGTTCCTGTTAAGAACCGGGATGAATGGTAAGGGTCCACGTGAAAGACCCATTCATCCCGGTTCTTAACACAACCGGGAAGAATGGAAGGGGGGAACATTTGTCCCGGGGTCTGCATCCCTGTTGGGCAACCGGGACGAATAGCCCTGTTTCCACTAGTGTCCAGAAAGAGTTCCTTGTCACCCTCCTCGACTACTGTTGTGCTTCGAGCTGCTCAATGTCAGTTACTATCAGCCCACCTTTACGGTCTGGAAAGAGCCTATTATAACAAGGATTTAGAGCATTTTTTTTCTATGTTTAATATGTGAAGTGACTTTTCCATCGGGTGTATCCGGATTTCTCACGTGCACATCAGAGAGGCAACTTCCTCTAAGGTAAAAAAAGATTCTAGATCTAGAATGAAATTTTTACCAAACGTACTGCATTGAAAATTGTGACGAAATTTCAAACTAAAACCATACATTGTAACCCTGGGCATTTCTTATTCTTAGTTATTCCTTATTCGACACATATCACTCAGACGATACATTTCCTTATCTGTCTTGAAATATAAGACATTTTGGTAGGATAATTTATTCTACCAAATGTCTTTTTCTTTTGGAACAGAGTAAGTAGTAATAAAAAATAACAATCCACTTTCATGTATTTGCAGAAGAGGGAACTATGGCTGCAGTTCCTCGGCAATGGGCTGTGCAGTCGGACATCGTCTTGAAGCACCCCTTCATGGGGAAACACATAAAGCACGACTCCGCACCGATGCATCTACCAACTTCGATGCGATCCACGTCTATGACTCTACCTACAATTTTTATCATTACAAAATTAACATTAACGCACGGACCTATAGCCATGCATACATATAAGGTCTTTTCAAGTTAACGACCCCTATATATGTAATTAAGAGGTGAATTAAACCAAAACATGCCATGAAAATGATGTTTTCGAGAGGTGAATTAAACGAAAACATGCCAAGAAAATGATGTTTTCTAGCCAACTTACATTGTGCATTGCTAGCAAAGAATAGGAGAATGAGAAACAATGCCTGGAAGCGATTCGTGCACTTCTCCATGTGAATGGGAACGATTGCAACACTTGATAGGAGGTTGGTTGCTGGTTTGGGACAAGACCACGAGATCCTAGCATATATAGAGAGAGGGGTTCATTGATGGATATATAGGGCAATAAATTGTAGTTATATCAATCTGTCAATTCATGCCAAATTATTCTCTACCAATTAATTTCCCTATATAGCCGTCTTCAACTCATGCCAAATTAGTGTCTACCAATTAATTTCACCATATATCCATCTCTCAATTGATGCCAAATTTGTCTCTACAAATTAATTTTCCCATATATTCGTCTATCATTTCATGACAAATTAGTCTCTACCAATTAATTTCCGTATATAGCTTTGTATCAACTCATAACAAATTAGTTTCTACCAATTATTTTCACTATATATCCATCGCTCAGTTCATGCCAAATTACTCTCTACAAATTAATTTCCATATATATCCGTCCATCATTTCATGCCAAATTAGTCAATACCAATCAACTGCAGTTCGTAATGGGCTTTAGTCCTGGATAGAAATCCGGGACTGGCGAATCGGGACTAGAGCCCCCCTTCTGTCCCGGTGGGCCACGAACCGGAACTAAAGGCCCTACACGTGGCCGCGCCAGCTGGAGGACCTTTAGTCACGGGTGGTAATAAGAATCGGGACAAAAGATTTTCTGGTTTTTTTTTTTTTTGGATTTTTCTTTTCGTTTAGTCTCCATTATTTCTAAATTTAATCATTATCGTTTAGTCTCAATTATTTTTAAATCTAATCATTCTGATTTTATTCTCTAGTGATACTTTCCAGTCGGCCACCCATTCTCACACTACTCCACTCTCAGCATGCTTAACTTCTTAGTTTCTTCCCTCTCACCTTTCAAGAAACAAATATTGTTTTACTAGCAATAGTATGATATCAATCATGTTAACTCTTGAACTATGATGTCGCACATCTTTATTTTGTAAATCCCAAAAAAATGTTTAGTTCAACAAAAAAAAGTAATAATAATCTTGAATTCAAATAATCATGAATTTATATAATAATTAAGTTGGTTGCCTTTTTCATTTAATATTGAATAATTCGTATCTACAAATACGTAAATAAAAAATTGGCAAATAATATATCTAAATTGATTAGAAAAATGAGAGAAGTTCAAATATGATCGACTTCCATATTATATTTCCATCATGTACATATAGGACTATTAATTACTTAATTCATAACTAGTGACTCACCCTTAAAATTCACATGTTTATGCAGTAATAACGTGTAAACAAGTTGGGGTCATGTCTCTATAGTTAAAGGTTGCCATCCAATTGGTTATAATTGTATATAAATTATTTGTAGAATTTACTATATATATAGGTTAAATTACTCCAAATGGTATTACGATTTTACTATATATAGATGTTAAAAGTTCATCACATACATCACAATTGCTTCATAAAACATGCTCACATCATACGTAAACAGGGACATAATTAATAGAAATAATAGTTCAGATATTACATAGTACTAAATAAAGTATGCTCAGAAATATATAACACAAACATCGCGTCAAGAGAGACCCCCAAGTAGTAGATAATAATAGAGACACAGACAATACCCATCTACTCGTCCTGCGAAGAATCCCAAAGAGTAGGAGACCCGGGCACGAGGTGACGTTGCCCATAGTTGATGATACTAATCCTGCGCTACAACTCGAATGAAACGTAATGCATCTATGGTTGCATAATAAATGTTGATCCTATCCTATGAAATTTTCCTATCTTAAATAAGTTCGTGTTACCCGGAAGGCCATGACATGCTTCTTGTGAGAAATTTGGATGACAGAAACATCTCGTTGTTGATCGGCCGTGTACTCATGATCAAGTCCAACAAACTTGTCTTCATGCTCGTGAAGCCATCACTTCAAAACGGCAAGAAGACCCGGAACCCTGATGCCCCCGTTCATGTAGGTGACATCGAGGGTCTTGCCATGTCTGGACACCTCCAAAAACCGAATGCCATATCGATTCATGGTGGAGGACGGCGAAGAAGAAAGGAGAGCAAAAGAGGAGGAAGAAGAAGAGAGCACCACAGCTACTGTAGCAATTAGCGCCCCTCCTCTCTATTTTTTATCCCTCCCGATCGGAACAATTTTCAAAGTGCGCGGGAGGAAAACGGTTTAGGCCTTTAGTCCTGGGCCGTATTACGACACGGGACTAAAAGGTCTCGCACCAGGCGAACGGTTGCCAGAACCCCTTTTAGTCCCAGCCTGTATTACTATCCGGGACTAAAAGGGTTTGCGGCCAGTCGCCTCTAGTCCTGGTTCAGTAAGTAACAGGGACTAAAGCCTAGGATCAAAGGCCCTTTTTCTACTAGTGTCAAATTCACTCTAGCATTACATCCATATATATCATCCCATGCAAAACTAGTCTCTACAATGAAGAATTAATATAGATCGTCGTTCGTCGGGTGTGGCTTCTTCTTTCCGTTTGGGATGGCGCAGATGTTCTTAACACCTTTGTATCTTCCCTCGTGTGTGTGTGTGTGTGTGTGTGTGTGTGGTGTGTCATGTTTTGGGTGTTGTGGTGTCGAGTTGTACGTCAGTTGGTCGTTGCTTTATTTATAAAGCAAGGCAAAATCATTTTTCGTGGAAATGTAGTATGTGATGATGACCCTCCGGATTTCATATTGTCTTTTGTAATAAACGATTTAACTACCCTATACAATGAATAAAGTGCCACTCTGATTTCCCTAAAAAAATGAACTCTTCTATTTGTTGGGTTTTTTTAACAACTATATATTTGTTGCTATGAGCTAGCTTATCACGTGTGCCACACAATAAGAAAACACATCTGAAGCGCGGCACTAATTTTGGGCACCAAAGGGATTTGGCTTTCTGCTAAAGAAAAAATATTGTTTCGTTTCGGGCCGAGCCGGAAAATCTGGGCCCAATTAGTCGCTCCATCCTTCCGGTAATTCCCATCACGTCATCCCATCCAAACGGCCAATCCTCGCCACCTAGGGCCGTGTTTGCAGGCCATCCCGTTTGAACGCGTGCTCGGCCCGCCGGTGCTGGCCCTACACGTGGCTAAATGGGCCATGCCTGGCACGTGGCGCCCCTGCCAGCCCGGCACGTCCTGTTTACGGTTGGCACATGACCAGGAGTCCTTCTCGCAATGCCGCGCCGTCCTTCCCCGAAACCAACTCCATTCCCCAAGCACGTTGTCCAGAATCGATCCGCTGCCAGGAGCACGGCATCCCCCTAGGTCTAGGTTGTTGGTCCACCGCCCATCCGCCCTGATCCCGTCCCTGTCATGTCGTCCTCCCGCCGTTGCTCTAGCCCCGTCACCTGACACCTCATCCTTCCTCCGTTGCTCCGTCCCTGCCACCTCGTTCTCCTGTTTTTGTTCCGGCTTTCGTCCCCATCGATTTCATCCTAGCCGTGCTGGATCTCGAGTCCTATGGGTGGCCGTAGATTCAGCCCCCAAGATCCCCCATGGTCCGGTAGGAGATGGACGGCGCCACCGCCGTTGTCCTTGCCAAAATGTCGATGCAGTTATCATACCGTCTAACTAATACCGTCGATGTCGTCGCCAAAATCACCAAAACTGTTAATTTTAGATTGTTCTAAACCTAGTACCGTCCTATAACATCGCACTATAACGTCGATGCAGTGCCGCAGGAGGAGAAGCGAGATGCGGCGGCTCTGTAGAGGGCGTGGTGGTTGTGCGCCGGAGATGAAGGAGTGCAGACACGACAGTGCTACATGGCAATCGGTGACGCGGGAGGGAGAACCGGCGAAGGGGATCGATGTCTTGAGGAGGCACTTGGTGACTCGGTGGTATTTTTCACTCACAAATCAGGAGTAGCCGAGTGGGGTTCCTAGCTTTTTCTCCATCTTTTAATGTCAATGAAAAGTGGGACCAAAGCATACATGCACATCAGCCAATCAGAAACCCACGCACTACTAGGGAAAAGCTTACCCGTGACGCACCAATTTTCTTATCCGTGACGCACCTGGGCGAGTCACGGCTATCACGCCGCGCCTATGGTTTTAGCCGTGACGCACCTAGCTGGTGCGCCGCGCCTATTTATACCCGTGACGCACGGCCGTGGTGCGCCGTGGCTACTGCTAGGTGCGTCACGCCTAATCTCTCAGGTGCGTCACGTGTACTCGTTTTGGTGCGTCACGGCTATACTATGCTGTATTTTTAAAAAAAAAGCAGTACCGTATTTATACAGGTATATACAGATCAAATACAGAAGAATATCAATAGACAAAATACAGAAGAATACCAGTAGACAAAATACAGAAGAATATCAGTAGCTCAAATACAGGTATGCAATTGACAGCAAAATGACAGAATAAAGTTTCATAGCAGAAATATTACATAGTCTTGAAAACAACCATATATACTACTAATAAATTCAGGAGTTAGTCTCGAAAACAACCATATTACATAGTCTTGATCATCACCACATAGTTCATCTATCTAGCGGGCGCTGATGTAGTCGATGACCATCATCATGTCCAAGTTGGGGATGTCACTATTCCTCATGGTGATCAGAATAGCTCGGCCAGCCTCCATACCAACTCTTGCGGAATGGAACTGCCTCCATGCTTGAGAGTTGAGGATGACGCGACCATCAGCATTATCCCTGGTGATCGGAACTGCGGTGACATTTCCTGATTCTCCACGGCGTACTCCAATGGTATCTTGCTCCATGCCAGCACTGTCCGCTACCGCCATAGGTATTTTCTAGAGCACACAATTCCAAGAAAGAATAAAAGCACAATGTCAAATACCGACCACATTATAACATAAGCAACTATAGGAATAAGAAAGTGTTAAAAAATATACCATGACATGTCCATTGGAGATATTAGTGTTGGTGATGCGATGCACGAAAGGGACCCCGATGTAGCTATCTATCTGAGCTAGTTTCTGAAGGACACAGTCCTTCTCAAGCTCGCTAAGATTGTCTCTTTGAGCAACCACCACATGTTTCCATGGGTCCTCCTCGTCCATATAATCCTCCTCACTTTCCTCCTCACTCCCGCCATCCACCTCTATGGTCTCGCTATCCTCGCTCGCAATCTCGCCCATATACAGAAGTACGATACGAGGTTGCGGTCCTGCCATAGAGAAGTGAAAGAGATCACCTCCGCTTAAATTATGGGTGGCGATGATAGACACCAATTGTTCCCCGTAGAAGTAGGTCTTCTTTCTTTCTTTCTTCACTCGAATTTTGTAAGTGGTCTCGTGAACATCGAAATCCACGATATTGCCTACTAACTCGTTGAACTCTTCCCGAATATTGCATGGTACAATCTAAAAAACAAATATAAAAGAATCATTTGTTAAGAAACATACCAATCTAATCTGGATAGTAAAACGAAAGAACACAAGTTGCAAGTTAACATAAAAAGAATCGTTATTTAATTACCAAAGAAGCAAGGTGACCGTCGTTCAGCTCAATCATAAAAGAAGACTCGGTGAATCGTCCTTGGGCACATAGGGACCGACATAGTTTGCAAGCCATGTTCAATTAAATTAAGAAAGTAGACATAGAGGTATAAAGCATCAGGTATAAAGCATCAGGTACAAAGCATCAGGTATAAAGCATCAGGTGTTAGAAGAAAGCAACATTTTACTTGTGACAACTAGCTGAACAAAATATTGTACAACATAGGTAAATTATTGTACAACTAGGTAAATCAAGAAGTGTTGGATGGATTGACTACAAGACACACTTATTACACACATGAGCGTGAGCAAAAACACACAGGCAGAATAGGAAATACAAAAGAATTCATAGAACATGATGATTGGCATCCCAAAACATAAAGAAAAAACTTAGGTTCATAGTTTCAGACAGTTGGATGCAGTTTTAGACAGTGGGATCGTACACTCAGGTTCAGAGTTTCAGACAGTGGGATCGTACATTTATTCACTCATGATGATTGGCATATGAAAAACTTAGATGCTCACACACATACCAGAGGAAAATACGCATCCGTTACCTCCCTAACTGAACACGCCCCTGCTCAACTAAATCATCTCAAAAGGAATGGTTTGCTTCTCCGGAAATAAAACCAGCCTCGATACAGAAACACACAGAACAACCTAGAAGATGCCTCGATACAGAAACACACAGATACAAAATCATGGTGCATGCAGCACATAGATTTTACATTCTATGTCTATTAGTCTGACATTCTCATGGGATGTTTAATCTAAAAAAAAATCCCATTGGGAAGTTAAGATAAATGCAAGCAGCAGTATTCTAAGCTATCTAGCATTTTAAAAAAAATCACAGTGGTGCATCTGATCATTGCATGCCCAAATTAAGGGAATGGATATGTATGAACCATGCATTGAAGAAGATTGACATTAGCTAGCATCTAGCAGCTAGCATCCATTTAACTTATACCAAAATAAGTAAGACATTAATTTCTCATGTCCAGACCAAGCAGCTAGCATCGAGCTGGTACTGTAGTAAATGGTAACCGATGGAGGGCAAATGGAGCAGGTTGACGGGGTGCTGATGCCGCCGGACGGGCCGGAGTGCTGGCCTCCGTCGGACAACCGAAGGCAGTGGCTGGTGTTCTCCCACCTGGACGGCATGATGCTGCGCGGCGGCGGCACCATCGAAGGCAACGGCGAGGAGTGGTGGAACCTCCCCTGCAAGCCTCACAGGGTAGGCAACTGACTTACTACTACTAGAATTGCAAACCATTTCCTTCTCTCATGATCGACAATGATCGGAGTCCCGCGCGCGCTTGCAGGGTCCGAACGGGTCCACGCTGCACGGGCCGTGCGACAGCCCCACGTTACGTACGTAGCGACGCTGTAATAATGGAGCCACTCTTGTCTGCATCAGCAATTCAGGCAGGAGTGGGTATACACAGCATACATGTACCTGAAATATATATATATAGCATGTGAGAGCGCATACACAACATACATGTGTGTAACATCAGAGAGAAAGGCGAGTCGTGAGCATTGAAGAAGAGTTAACAGGGATTGAACTGTCAATACTCAAGGATAGAATTCCCCTAGGAGGAATATTTCACCGGGGTTGCCCATTTCATCGAACAACTCAAGCTCAAGTGCAGATGCGAAACAAGGTACACTGCCAGCAAGCAAGGCAGCAAAGATCATCAGAGTCAAATACACTGAAACAAAGTTTATACACTGTAACAAAGGTTTCCGCACATTGTTGTTTCATTTCCTACAGAAAACTACCTTTGCTGATTTAATTTATTGTATGTGTGCTCATATTTTATGAGAACATCACATTACATACAGAAGTTCCATCATGACGAAGATGGTCTATTTGGTGTAACTCCCCAATGCTTATAACTTTTTTTTATCAAAAGCTGTGCTGTCAACTCTTGCATTCGTTCATTTTGCCGTGGCGTTCAGCAATCTTGAACTTTCAGTTATATAGTGCCTAGTTAGGTGTTTATCATTTCTGACCATATTCTGATTTAATGATCATGTAGTTTACCAAGTATGTTACCGGGACTCGTGGAACTCTTTCTACAACCAGGAGTTCAGGACATCTTCTGCAGCAATTTTCATCTATTTGTCTGTTTCTCGCTAGGCATCTGGATAATATTTTTTGTAATAGATGACGGCTGCGTTTTGTAGGTGGATTTTGCTTTTATTCTTCGTCGAGATCCAATGCCATTTACCCCTCTCCAATGCAATAATGCAAAATGTGGAGGTCATGGGTGATACAGGAAGGTAATTGACCAGTTATTTTAAATTCTTAATGCTTGAGCCATAGATTTACATGCCCACAGCCATAGTAACTTGCTTTTCACATTTTGGCTACTCTGTGCGTGTGTGGGTGCCTTTCCCTGTACCTAGGCAATCTTTCATATGGATTATACTATAACTCAAGTAATTTATGCATAGAGTCACTGAAACGATGTCGGGATCAAATGTATTACTTAAGTGAACAACAACAAGTGCTGCATGAAGGGCTGGTCCGTCGTTTACATAGATTGTAGCACCCACTCAAAGCATAAGCATAGTTTACATACTAGACAACTTGACAGACATGCATAGGCACATGGCTAAGCCTCGTTTTACGATCATGATTCAGGATTAGTATAAGAAGCAGCAGTAATATATTGTAGGTGACAGTACATATACAACATATTTTCTGGTAGACTTGGCCGTCTACCTCTGTACCGTGAAGACCGGAGCCACAGCTCCCCCGGGGGTGTAGCCAAACTCTCCGTCACTGATGCCTGTCCGCCGTGTTTCCAGGCTACTTCCCACGTGGATCCCGTCTGCGCGTGCCATGGCGTGGGAGACCTCGACTGAAGAGATGATTTGTCTTCTTTCTCTTGCTGGTCAGTACGGTGGTTGTCGAAGGAGAGGTTTATGCGCTGGTTTTGTGTAGTATTATACTATCTTTTCAGACATGTAATGTCGGTGTTTACATGTTTTCTAACTCTAATATTTATTTTATATAAATGAGACATGTATTACCACTCAAAAAAAAGCACAACACATGCAGCCTACAGCGACGTGTATTGACAAAAGTGTTGAACTAGAAAATTTCAGGTGCACTTAGCCACATATTGCAAGACGGTGCATTATAATCTTGCTCCATCCACTCCTCCAAATGTGTGCCTATGTCTTGAAAGCGCATATGATCAGGCCATGGTAGTCCACCGTGCGACGGCATGCCACCATAGGCATGTTGCCAATGCGAGAAGATGATGCTCGCGTCTTGTCTCACGAATGTTGGCGCAGTCACCGGTGGACTTAAAACATATGAACAAATCGGCGGGCATCGCGCACACCTGGATGACAACTTCGCTCTTCCGGGTGCATCGTGGCGGCCGCTTGGGACTACCTTGAGGCGGCAGGCGGGAGGGCAGGGCCGGCTCCGTCTGCGGCGTGACGGCGAGCTCGGCAGATGCACAGGAGTCGGGAGATGAACAGGCGGCGGCGAGCTCGTACAGAACAGATACGCTGTGTACTAAGGGTGTGCTTGGTAGCCTGTGTCACCGAGATTGGTTTCCCAAGTGAGACAGGCTGACCTTATACAGGTTGGACTGAGAATTTGTCAGATGTTTGGTGGCTTGTATGTGTTGAGCTAGGCCAAGACAAGATGTTGTTTGGTGGCTTGTATGTGATGAGCTAGGATGAGTCATTTCATTGTTTTAATAGTGTGTAATAGAATTTCAATAGTGTTTGTATTATGTGGTTGGATTAGCTTAATTTGTAATCTAGAGAAATTTTAGAATTAAAAATATTATATCACAGTTTTTACATATAGGTCCTCCATGTCTAGGAAATGAAATTACAATCAGGTCTGAATTCTTACACATAGGACCCTGGACAGATTTCTTTACACGTTCATGGCGGCGCTGGCCGGAGCTAGGCCGCGCTAGGCTCGAGGATAGAACGGCGCTGGTGCAAGAGCACCGAGCGGAGGTGGTGCTGGGTGCGAGGAGCACCGAGAGCAGCTCGACGTGAGGAGACAGGGAGGAGGCGGTGCTGGGCGGAGCTTGCCGCGCTGGGACAGGGAGGCGGCTGCGCCGGCCTGAGGAAGAACTGGGTGGAGGCGGGGCCGGGCTGAGGAGCAGCAGCGAGGCAGTGCCGGCCTAGGGACCAGGAGGAGGCGGCACACGACGGGCGTCTTGTGAGGAGCGGCAGAGGATACGCTTCGTGAAGATGGGGCTGGGGGAAAATGACGAGTTGTTTCGTGGTGGCCTAGGTGCACGACGCTCGCATGGGGCCCACATGTGGTATTTTTCTCGTATGAGCTCGCCAAGGCTGAGGTGGGAAGCTCGATTTATGCTTCTCTCCTCGGCCTGGCTAAGAGCCCTTTTCTGGTCGAGGCGGGCATGGCCCGAAGGACAAAAACGGGCTACCAAACAGCTGAGTACCGTATGAGGTGGGAATATCTGCCGAAAAAGGCTTTACGCCCCGCTTTATAAATAAAGCAACAACCACAACGAGTTCATACAGACGATACAACCAAGAAGAGGGGGGACGAGAGGAGAATAAGGTTCGCTGGGGCAACAACACAAATAAGCCCAAAGTTGCAACTAGTAGCAAGAGAAAAAACAAACAGGGAAAGAAGAGAGGGCGAGGAGGGGCTAAAGAGATGAGGGCCCCCTCTGCGCACAGAGCTCAGCTCGAGATAGGGGTGGAGATCCGCCGCGCAGACACCACCAAACGGTCCATGAACTCATCCAGCTGAGCCATGTCCTGCTGTCTACACGACGGGTGCCACTGCTGCAAAAACGCAAGAAATTTGAACACAGAGTCAGTAGCCCGTCTAAGGAAAACTCTTTCTATCACCATCTTATTCCTAATCGTCCAGAGAGTCCACGTCATCCCGGCAAAGACAACCCAGAAGAGGCGTCGCCCCCTCCCGGTCTTCCTTGCCTGGATTTCCAGGAATTCGCCAAGGTCTGATGCCCGCCAAGCCGGCCCCAGACCTTCAAAGACGAAGTTCCATAGGAACCGAGCCGCAGTGCATGTGAACAAAATATGGGTTTCCGTCTCTGGGACCCCACAAAGTGGACACAACCCATCCCCGGGTCCCTGACGCTTCCGCACCTCCACCCCCGAGGGGAGCCGGTTGCGCAACAACTGCCAAACAAAAATCCTAATCTTCAGGGGGATAGGTGCTTTCCACATCTTGGAAACCCACTCCTGCCCCTGCCCGTGGAAGAGACTACGGTAGGCAGACTTAACCGAGAAGGTCCAGACGATCATAGGCCTTCTGGAAATCCAGCTTCAGGAACACACCCTTAAGGTGACGAACCTTCACTTCATGGACAATTTCATGAAGCGCCAGGATCCCATCATGGATATACCGTCCCTTGGTAAAGGCGAACTGCAAGGGGTGAGTTAGCCGTTGCACCACCGGAGCTAACCGAATGGCGCACACCTTGGAGAATATGCGCTGGATAACATTGATCACCGTGATCGGGCGGAACTGGCGAATATCAGACGCCCCCACTAGTTTGGGGATCAAAGTGATCACCCCAAAGTTTAGACGTGACATCACCAATGTCCCAATGTAGAACTCTTGGAACATCGGCATAATCACATCCTGGAGGGGAGCCCAGAACCTCTGAAAAAACGAGACCGGGAGGCCATCAGGACCCGGGGCCGACGAGGCCTTCATGTCCATAATCGCCCGTCTAACCTCCGCCGGTAGAAAAGGGAGAGTGAGATCCGCGTTCTCAGCCTCCGAAACTAGTGCGCCCGTGCGCCAAAGATCTCGGGCTAACGCCACCCCGGAACGGGGTCCGGCCGAGAAAAGTTCCTTATAGAAGGAGTAAACATGTGCGGAAACCTCCTGCGCCTCCTCCAGGAGGTGGCCATCCGCCCAGAGACACGGAATAGAGCATCTTCGGCGTCTACCATTAGCAATAGCGTGGAAGTATGTTGTGTTGGCGTCGCCCAAGAGCAACCATTTCTGTCGGCTCCGTTGACGCCAGAAAGTCTCCTCACCCTTATATATAGTCATGAGGGAGGCCTCCAGGGAGTACCGCTGCAGCCACTCATCCGTGGACAACCCCACGGTATCCGACGCCGAGTCTAACGCCTGGAGCTGTACGAGGATTGACGCTTTACGGCGCCGGTTGTCGGCCCCAGTGTTCGCCCCCCCACCCACGCATAAACTGACGGATCATCTTAGCACAATGGTGCCAGACATCCACCGCATTAAATACGCGCGGCGGGGAGGCAGCCGCTTCCGTCCACTTTAGCCCTACCGATTCAACGAATCCTGGCTGGTCCAGCCAAAAGTCTTCAAAGTGGAACCTATTCGGCCGCGGGGCCACCCCCCCTCCAGACGAGAAAAGGAGGGGAGTGTGATCGGAGCCTACGCGAGTAAGCGCCCGAAGGGAACATAGTGGGAAGGAAACTTCCCACTCAACCGATAATAAGACTCGATCCAGCGCACTCCGGATCGGGTCCACCTGGTTATTAGTCCAGGTATAACGAGCTCCCACCCGGTCAATCTCATGTAAGGCGAGGTCGGCAATGAAGTCGTTGAACATACGCATCCTCGGGCGATCCACATTAGCCGAACTCTTATCATCCGCGGAGCGGATGAGGTTAAAGTCCCCATCCGCTACCACCGGAATAGGGTACCGTTCCACTTTTGCCTTTATTTCGTCCAGGAACTCCGACGACCTACTATGATCCGCGGGTCCATAGACAATGATTACCTCCAATCGGAGGTTAGAACGTCTATGGGTGAGTGACATGCTCACAAAGAACTCCCCGCGGTCCATGTCATCGACCTGAAAGGTATCCTCCTTGGCACCAAGGAGGATACCCCCGGAGTGTCCCGAGGCCGACAACCAATGCCAGGCAAATTTGTGCCGACTGAGCCTCTGAAGCTCGGCAATGGAAAAATCTTGCCGGATCGTTTCTTGGACTCCCACAATATCGACGTTTTCTTGGCGCATATACTCAGACAGCTGAAGTTGACGACCATCTGCCCCAAACCCCCGCATGTTCCAAATAAATGTAGAGACACTCATTGAGAAACATTGTCGGGGGTGGTCCCCTTAGGGGGGACCGGGGGGACCCTCCCACTCGTCGAGGGCCTAGACGTCGCCTTAGGGGGCCTCGCACGCTTCCTCCCTCCTAGGGGAGGAGCGACGGGAGCAGCCGACCCCGAGGGCCTAGGAGAACTGTCATTGCCAGACCCCGGTGTAACCCGTACGGATCCAGCAGACGTCGAGGGTTGCAGCCGCTCACGTTCCGCTTGGGCACGAGCAGCCGCGAGGGAACCCTCGTAAATCTCCTTAGCCCTGATGGCCTCAATCTGCTCCACCCTGGGACCACACTCACCCCGGAAGATCACACCACAATCAGCGGCCACCTTCTCCAAATGTTCCAAAGGAACCGAATCGAGGACCGAGAACCTAGAACCAGAAGTAGAAGGCACGGGAGTGGCGGGGACGACCGTGTCCAGGGCCCGAGAGTCAGGCACAGGGGGGCAGACGCCCGTGCTGGGGACCCCTGAGGTGGAGTAGGAGGGGTCCCAGGCGAGCGAATGTAGCAGACCACCCCCGGAGAGCGCGGCGAGTCTGGCGCAGCCACCTCCATGCTAACACCCCCAGAATCCTCCGCCTCATCCGAGCAGAGGGGAGGGGCGTCAGGTCGTGGAGGGCATCGGCAACGAGGCTCGCCAGGTCTAGCGAGCCAGGTCCCTCACGGAGGTTAGACCCGTACTGTGAAAGTGTGGTCCCTAGACCCAACGGCCCCACCTGCCGAGAAACGTCCACCAGAGCCAGCTTGGCCGGTGCACTCAAAGACTGAGTGGCCGGGGCCTACAGAGGGACCACAGGCGAAGATACCTGCAGTGTAGCGACACCGGGAGCAGCTGTCCCCCCTCCCGGCGTAGGTGTAGCGGCAAGGGGTAGCACGGCAGTGACAGCGGGAGCCTCCTGCTCCTAGTGCTCAGTGTCGGTGTCCTCATCCGAGGAGTCATCCTCGTCCTCCGAAGAGCTGCGGTGATGAGGTGACGGGGACCGACGAGACCTCCCAGGGGAGGCTCCCATCTGACCCCCATCCGCCTCCACCTCCACGCTTAGGGGTTTCTCCACCCCATCGAAGTAGAACGGCGGAAGCGGCCCCTCCAGCTTGGTCACATCTGGAACCATCACCCGCATGCCCACGGGGCCCCTCCCAGGAAGCGAGGACTCATCCACCTCCAGAAGGCGCCCCACCGCCTGAGATATCTGGTCCACCACCTGAACAGTCTTCGCCTCCGGCGGGATCCCGTGGATGAGGATCCACACAGAGGCGAGAGAAGAGAGTGATGCCGGGTCGAAGGAAGACTGCTCGATGGCGACCTTGAGATTGCAGCCGGGAAGCGTAGTAGACTCGCCCCAAGACAAGGCCTTGAGCAAGCCCAGTGATGGGAACTCCACCGCAAACTCCGTGGGGGACATCGCCGTCACCACCCAAGGGGCCTCCGGCTCAAGTGCCACGAACGCCGCGCGAATAGACGCAGCAGAGATCTCCACGGACGGGGATCTGGCCGGGTCCGGGAGAACTGTGACCACTGCCATAAACTCCGGGGACGACAGCGTGATGCCTCCAAGGTCGATGTAGTAAAACCCGGCGTCAATGCCGTGTCCCAACAGAGTCAACGCCTCACGCCGATATGGAGTTGCGGCCACCACATCACGAGACGCCCCCACCACTCCCCCGGATCCCTGCGCACCCTCCGGCCCTCGCGCAGAATTCTTCTTCTTCTTCTTTTTATTCTTCTTCTTCTTGGTCGCTACCACCGCATTGCCATCCACCTCCGGAGGCCGGGCTCCACGGGAGGGAGGTGATCGCCCGCGATCTGCGGTACCGGCACGCCAAGCACCATCCCGGTCTCCCTCCCGCCATGCCGGCCGAGCACCCTCCGAACCACCACGAGGCGCTCCAACCACCCGTCCAGTGGCCTCCCGGGAAGCTTCAGACCGCAGCAAGTCCCTCTGCAGGGCCTCCTCGCGCGCCCGCGCATCCGGGGATGACCCCCTCCGCACGGGAGAGGCCCCTGGCCGGCACCCCGGCCCCCTGCGACCCTCCGCCCGTCGTGGGGACAGCGCCCCGCCAGCGCGCGGATAGTGGCCCGCGGCGGCGCGCCTGCCTGGGGAACGGGCCGGAGAACGGCGGGGGGGAGGGCGGTACAGCGGCGGCGGCGGGATGCGGGTGGAGTTCCCGTCAGTGGCGAGCTACGAAGCTCCACCTCCAGGCGCTCCGCCTCCCTCTCCTCCTCCTCGTCGGCAATGTCCGACCACCTCCGCCCTTGCACTGAGTCCGGTGAGGACCGAGCCGCCGACCGCGTACGCGCCACAGCGCCCCGCCCCGACGACCTCATTCTCAGGCTGCGGTCACCGGCGCACAGGCCCCGTCCTCGCGAGCACCAGCCAGATCTCCATCGTCTACTTTGCAGCACTTCGCCGGCGCCATGCTTTCCTGGCCGCCACCTTGTGGTTCCGTAGGAAGGCGAGGCTTTCCTCCCGAAGTGGCTGATCGCAAAGAATGAGGCAAGGCCTACTTGCGCCGCTTCCTCTGCTGAAGCTGACCACTAGCTCGTGATGCCATGGTCTCGGTGTAGGTCAACACAGCTTCCTCCTGGAGGAGCTCGTCCACCCCGTCTCGTCGCCCGCTGGCTTCCGGCCGCCGCCTAACCGGAAATTTTGCCCACCGTCGGTTGGCTATAATTTGCTCTCGGTGGGAATATCCCACACAACCTACCAATCACGCCCTAAACGACTAAAGGCCCAAGTTGACCTCCTGAGATATCTGCATGAACTGTCTATATTGCCCTCCAAAGATGACCGGTCAGATGCGTTTCAATACTGCTCCCTATTAGCTGCAATATCGGGTACCATAAAAATGCTCAGAGATCTTTCATGGGGTGGTGAAGCAGAGGTTGAGTTTTCTGTTTCTTGTGTCCTGAAGCAGGGCAGGAGGTGATAGTGCTAATAGGGTAGTGCCAGGTTTGTGTTGTGTTGGCCGTTACTTGGTCCAAGCTATGGCTTGAAAATACCGAGCTCTGTTTGATGGTATTGGTAAGAAGGGTGCGAGTACAAAGACATGAGGTTGATCCCAAAATGAACATATGTGGGAATGACTTGGCAGCGAGATGAGGATGGTTGTGTCCAAATACAAATTGTGGGAGGGTATATTTTGCATTCCGCTCTACCTGTAATCAATGTGAAACATCCCATGGGCGCCATCCGTGGTCTTTCTTCTTCTTCTATATTTTGGTTGAAAAATCTCACTGGCGATGAAAGGTGACATTCCCGGGCGCGATTCTGATTGACAAATGTAGCGAGTAAAGACCTTCGCGCGCACGTGGTTCCAACTTAAACCTTTGCTACAATTATGTCTAAATAAATAACACATCGGATAATTAAGTATGGTTCCATATGCCACATCCAAGCGCCATTTTTGTACACAGACAGCACCCCACAGGAAGGGCCTGCATTCCATTACTTTCACATAACGGAAAAACCACCAACCATCCACAACTTTTTGTTCACCCCTTTACAGCCTAACAAACATGTGATAACGGAAGAACTTAAAACGAGGCCTAGTAAAGCAGAATCCAACTAACCAACAACAAGCTAGAAAGGCCCAAAAAGGGGTCTAGCCAAAACCGCACAAGCCTACGCAAAGCAGAGCAGGAACAACCGAAATCCTGACAAAACAATAGGACACCAGCTAATGACCAAAGTTTTCATAGAGTTAACAGGGTTGAGGGAGCCTCCCAGATCAGTGCTCATCTTCAACGTCATCCGCTATCTTCTCCTCCTCTTCGACTACATTTCCCGCATCATCTTCATCAAGCCTCGCTGCTATCGTCTAGACGCCTGTTCTCCAACGAACTGGCAGCTTGAAGCAGCATATCAGCCCCGACCCGAATGTCAGCATGTTCCTGCGCTGGGTTGAGACCTGCCCAGTAATTGAGAAAGACACATGTATAACTGATTAGCTCAAAAGGAGATTTGATCATCTTCTTTTCAAGGCATGCACGATTTCTGATTTTCCAGACGGCCCAGCAAACTGCAGCACACCAGTAATCTGAACCTTACGACTGGCCTGTAAGTATTAAGGAATTCACCAAAAAAAACTAGAGGAAAGAGCCAGGCCTATTATTGCCTCCAACAACTGAACCAATTACACTCCAGATATATTTTGGTGCGTCACAAGTAAAAAACAGATGCAAAATAGATTAATCTTCATTACAAAACTGACATTTGTAGCTGCTAATCCATTTCCTTTTTCTCATGTTATCCTTAGTTGCAATGGCATCATGCCAAATCAGCCACAACCAGATTTTAATCTTAAAGGGAATTTTAGCTTTCCACATGTGCCTAAAGTACATGTCCAAGACATTGCAAGAAATGAAGTTATACATGGATTTGACAGAAAAGACTCTATTTTTTGTCCACTTCCATCTGGAGGAGTCCTTATAATTGTTCAAAGCAATCCCAACAATTTTATTCTACAAATTCCTCTTGTCCCCTTGCAGATCACTGGTAAGCCATCTTCTAAAGCTTGGTACCCACCTCCTTCTAGCCATTCCAGCTACTGAAATGCACTGTTCATTACATATATCAAACAGTCTAGGAAATATATCTTTAAGAGGCCTATGTCCACACCATGCATCACCCCAGAAGTCAGTTCTTTTCCTATCCCCAATCACCATTATTCTCCCTTGTAAATACAACTGCCTAATATGAAGAAGATCTGACCAGAATGCAAAATCTTTTTCCCTGTGTTGAATGTGCAAGATACCATTCTCTCCCAGATACTTGGCTCTCATGAATCATGCCAAGGGCCCTCTCCCAACTCCAACTCCCCCCACCATTTGCACATAAGGCTTATGTTGAATTTTAACAAGTTTTTAAGGTCCCAACCCTCCTTTTGTTTTTGGTCTGCAGATCAACTTCCAGTTAACCAAGTGATACTTCTTCTTAATTGAATTACCGTGCCATGGGAAGGTTCTTCTAGGTTTATCCAGTTCCTCGAACACTACTAGGAAAAGGCTAATGCGTGACGCACCAAAATTGCATACCCGTGACGCACCATGGTGCGCCACGGCTATCATGCCACGCCTATTGAAATAGCCATGACGCACCACATTTTGGTGCGTCACGGCTATCTCGTTTACCCGTGGCGCACCGCCTGTTTGGTGCGTCACGGCTATCTTTAGTTACCCGTGATGCACCTCATGCCTGGTGCGTCACGACTATTGATTTTGAAATTAAAAAAAAAAGTTAGGACAGATCCAGATCTGGATCTGGCCGCCCGACACTACTAGGAAAATGGCTATAGGAGTGATGATACCCGTGACGCACATCACATTTGGCGCGTCACGCCTATTACCCGCGGCGCACCACTTTTCTGCGCGTCGCGCCTAAAGGCATAGCCGCGGCGCACCAAATGGAAGGCACGTCGCGCCTATGTGTGGGGCCGGGGTGGCGAGCCTCCGAGGCATACCCGCGACGCACCCACCCAGCGGTGCGTCACGGCTATGTTGGGTAGCCGCGCGCACACTGCGGTGGTGCGTCACGGCTATCTTTTCCACGGTGCGCCGCGGGTACCTATCTTTGGTGCGCCACGGATTAGTTACGCGTGACGCACACAGCTCTGGTGCGCCACGGCTATAGGTGGTATAGAGAGAGAGAGGCGCTCGATCGGTCGTTTCCTTCTCCTCGATCTGAAATCGCGATCTCTGTGGCCACCATCGCCGCCACCTTCGTCGCCTCCCGCCTCCTCCCTTTCTTCTCTCCACCGCATGCCGCACGCCTCCTAGCCCGTCGGCCCTAGCTCGCGTCCTAGCCCCTTCGCCCACCACCGTGCCGTCCAAGAGCAGGAGATACCCGCCACCGCCGCGCCGCGCGTAAGGAGGAGGAGGAACCCGCCGCGCCGTCCAGGAGCATCGAACCGCGAGGAGGGAGCCGGACCGGGACGCCAACAAGCACCTCCAAAGAGCATCGTTTTCGCCATCGCGTGAAAGGTGAGTCCATCCCCCCTTCTTCCCCACCTCCGACTGGATGGTTCATGCCAGAGTTCATGCCATGGTGCCTTGTGATATTCCTGTGGGGTTTCGACTGGAGGCTTGGGAAATTTTCCCAATGGACTATTTGGTACATATTGTTGTGGAGGATTTTTTCCATCCCTGTGATGGAAACAGAAGTAATTTTTGGTTGGATGATTTACCTTAGGTATTTGTTTGGGATATCTGTATGCTATGGAGAGTATCCTAGGGAGCTTTCCCTATTCTAGAGTTGTGGAATCATCACTAGTAGGGAAACCCTCTTCTGTGGCGCACCAAAATCCTATTCTGTGGCGCACCCTGGGGCCACAGGGGTGCGCCACAGAACACACGCCACAAAAATAATTTCTGTGGCGCACCCAGAGCGTGCGCCACAGAAATTGTGGATTCTGTGGCGCACCAGGCCAGTGCGCCACAGAAATAGTCGATTCTGTGGCGCATCCTCTCCTGGTGCGCCACAGAAACTGGTGCGCCATAGAATTGTCCCACGGTGCGCCACAGAAACATCTGTAATATTTTGAAATTTAAATTGTTTCTGGTATAAATACCAGCAATATTACAGGATTTATACAGTTTGAATACAGGCAGTGATATTTCACAAATATATAAACATATAAGTGATATTTGACAAAGATATAAGTCACACATTACTCGATAATAACATAATATACAATAGTGATCCATAGTGCAAAAGTATCAAATTTTGTTCATCGAACATCATCAAACATAGTGATACATCAAACATCATCGAACATGCCACCACATAGTTCATCGAACATGACACCACAGTTACTCGATAAGGCCTAAGCTAAGATGAAATAGACTACAAGCACGGCGACGATGGTGAGCAAGAATGGTAGCTTGATGGAGGTCTTCATCTTGTTGTTCTGTTTCGACTGGTGGTCCCTCCACTTCGCAACCGCCTCGTGTCTAGTCGTATCCTTTATAGCAGTTGCCGCTGAACTTGTCAACCTGTGCTTTGCAGTCCTTCCACTCGTCATAGACTCCTGGAACCCGACCCTCGAACACCACGTAGTACGTCATCAATATAGATAGACACAAAGCATATTAGTAAGTACTAGCTGAATGCCAAAACCACAGAATATAAATTATAACTGGAGAGATGGATCAAATAGTTGTCCTAATTTAGACAAAAGATGTCAAACATAACCGCGTGTGGTTTCTATTCATACAACAAGATTTATCAATTCTCTACATGGAATCAAAGAAATGACCATGCATACATCGAGTGAGTTCGAATCTTGGTCTTACTTGACCAGTTACTTTCTCTAGATATATAGGTGGCTAAGAGAAATAGGTTGCTCTATTGGTCAGTTAAACCAATTACATCCATCTCACATGATCAGGTTTAGTGTTGAGTTCACTTAGTTGGGCACCTAAATGCCTCATGTTCAGTTAAATGAGTATGCAATTCTGCATTTGATCAAGAAATAGGTTTGCAAGCTCATACCACACCTTGTTGCATGTGCACACAGAGTGGTCAAATGCTTCATGTTACACGCACGGCACAACAGGCATAGCTTCATCTTGCTGATGGACCATGCACTTAGAGCTATTCATCTTGTTGATGGACCAGGCACAGCTTCATGTTACACGTGTGTGTATTCATCGTGTATTTAAATAAAGAATTAGGTCTGAAGATACCATTTACACTCATGCACAGAGATCTTTAGAGGAATCAAATTCCATTTAAGTCTACATTTCAATGATGTGGAAGTTGTACATTGCACTAGGGTTTGTTATTGAATTTATCACAGAAAACAACATTACTAGCCATGACAAGAACCCAACAGAAAAATCCCCTAGATTGTTAATGATTGCCATGATCTAGAAACACCAACCAATTGTCATGCCACATAACTCCACAGATAAAACAAATGACAATCACGAGCAAGAACAGAAATATACCAAAACGGAAGTAAATTTTTTTGACTTCATTGAGTAGTAGCTAGGCTTATATAAGTTAAGCAAATTTTGTTAAACAAACTAATAGTAGCTAGCTACGCACACCTCGATCAACGATACCTCAACTGGAGCGGCGCCGGAAACGGCTTATATATCCTTGGTCATCCACGTCCTACGATCAGCCTGCCGCTCTAGGCGTTCCTGGATATCCCTCTGGCATAACCCTATGGGTTGGTGCAAGGGCCCTCCCTTTTTGTTGACATCTTCAATGATTATCTCCGACAACTTGACTTTGATGCGATGAAAATCTTGAATAAGATCTTCCTGTGAGATTTCCCCCGCCATTTTGTTGGACCAGTCTCGGAGTCTAGAAGGATGATTCAAATTGTTTGCATCGCGGACAATCCCTTTGAGGTGATGGAGGGCATAGAAGGCCTCTTTCGTGCCTGATGTCATCAACGACATGGAGAAGGAGATGTACACATATATCACAGAATGCCGGCGGGAAGTAAATCTCGAGCTCGCATAGTATCACCACGATCTCATCCTGTAGCATCTTGAGCTGCCTCACGCCGATCGATTTCGGGTGATAACGTCGAAAAAAGTTGCAAAGGCCAAACAACGTATCACGGACATGCTCGTCCATTATCCCTCGGATCGCAACAGGAAGTATCTCGTCATGAGCACATGACAATCGTGAGACTTCATCCCGGTGAACCTCTTCTTCGCTAAGTCCAGATATCTTCTTATACTCCCTGAGTATCCGTGAGGACTTTGACGAGGCACCTGAAAAACTGCTCAAGCTCCGGCGGACTCAATGTGAAGCAGGCAGCGGGAAGCACCACGGTGTTCTTCTTAGCCTTTTTGCGGGGACGTTGAGTCCCTTCCGTCTTATCTCGTCATCATCATCATCACTATCGGCGGACCTGTAGATTTTTCCTAATGCCAAAATGTTTTAGATCGTATCTTGCTTTCGGCCCATCCTTGGACTTCTCCGAATTGCAAATAGTGCCAAGCAGACTCTCCGTAACGTTCTTCGTAATGTGCATCACATCAAGGCTATGAGGCGCGTGGAGGACCGGCCAGTACTCCAAGTCGTGGAAAACAGACCTCGCTTTCCATACACCCAGCAGCGGCTCTGGCTTGGGTCGTTTCTTTCCCGGCGAAGGGCACTCGTCCCAATTTTTCAGAAGCTCGTCGATTTCTTCGCCGCTCCTCGTGCGCGGGGCTCCATCGGGCTCGTCTTTACCATTGAACAACTCACCGCGTTTTCTCCATGGGTGATCCAAGCGAAGCCACCTTCGAGCCCCTGGGTACACGGTTTTCGAAGAACCAGGATCCCTTGGTAGCTGGAGATGCGGGGTCCCGTCCATGCACTTCACGCAGCCGCAGAATCCGTGGCCGACCTGGGCAGATACATACGCGTAACCAGGATAGCCTGTGACCGTCGTCAGCAACGCGGCTCTCATATGGAAATAATTTCTAGTGTACGCGTCCCACGTATGGCGTCTTCCACAACGTGTCTAACTCGTCTTTCAGCAGCCCGAGATACAAATGCATGTCGACACCTGGTTGTTTTGGCCCCTGAGAATACTCAAGTGTATGTACTTTTGCTTGGTGCACAGCCACGGGGGTAGGTTGTAAGGCCATACAAACACGGGCCAGCTGCTATGTGTGCTACTCTGGTTGCCGAACGGATTGATTCCATCGGTGCTCATACCCAGTGACCTCGCGTCGCCCCCAAAACTCGGGAAAGCTATGTCCAATGCTTCCCACTGGGCAGCGTCTGCAGGATGTGTCATGATATAGCCCTTCTCCGGATCTTCTTCCGGCTTCTCCCTTTTTGCGTGCCATTGCATGAGCTTTGCTTCCTTAGGGTCCACGTAGTACCGTTGAAGACGGGGAGTGATAGGAAAGTACCATACCACTTTTCGAGGAATTTTCTTGTTGTTGGTTCCACACTTGTATCGTCCGTGGCCGCACTTGGGACATGTGATTGTGTCCTTGTACTCCCCCGATAAATTACACAATCATTGATGCAGGCTGAAATTTTTCGTGAGGTAGGTCAAGAGGGCACACGACTTTCTTAGCCTCGTTGATACTGCTTGGCAATGTGTTCCCCTCGGGAAGGCGATCGTGCCAGAATTTCAAGTTCTTGTTGAAGCTCGAGTCGGTCCATTTGTTTGCGTCTTCATCTTCAGAGCAGCAAGCGTTACATGCAACCGCGTATCCTCGGGGCGGCACCCAGGAAACAACGGAGTCACCCCTCTATCTCCATTTGCGCCAGTTTGGCTTTCTCCCTAGCTGCAGCTATGTCGTTGCTCGTCTCCTTAAGCAGCAGATCCTGAACATGAGAGTCCCGCAAGGCCGAAATTAGCGGGGTCTCCGTGTTCTCGCCTTCATCGTCATGTCGATCTTCTCCGCCGACATATCCTTCTTCATGATGATCTTGTTCGCCGTCATATCCTCGCTCGCCCTCCTCTTCGTGCACAACTTTTGCTGCCGGCGGCGGTGCCACGTGGTTGCGGTCGTCAAAGAAACCGCGTCTGAGAAGGTGCTCCTCCAATTGTCCGGAATCAGGGTCAATCCAGCGCACGAGTTTGCATGATCGACACGGGCATCTTATCTGCCGCCTGTTGCACCGAATCATGTCCGCCTTCGCGTCTTTTTTGTATCTAGCGATTCGAGCAGAGCTCATTTCTAGTACCATGGTTGCCTGCACACACATAGAGAGCAGAAAGAACCACAACGTGCATGCATAGTCGCCGGAAAAATTCGGCATGACCTCTCCTATAAGTAGGACATATGGGGTGCAAAAGTTTGCCGAAATGGAAGTGAATCAACATTTCGGCAAACCTCCATGCACCACCGCGCCCGCACGCGCGACAATCGATCGGTCCACCTGCACATGCATGACAAACACCCATACACATCGATCGATGGCCACACAAGACATATGCACCTCCAACTATACTCACCGAGTAGATTCGATACCGACACGCGAAAAGAGCGAGGGAGAGGGAGGGACCGGAGTATAGATGCAAGGTAATTAGGCCCCCCCAACAACAACAAACTTCACCAACAATTATACATCGAATAAATAGGTTCACCTACCTAAAAAGGAGAACTAAATGTGTAAAAATAGAGTGGAGAGAAGGGGGGGCGAGTGAGCAACATCCACTTGCAATGAAGTGAGTGGGGGGGGGAGAGAGGGGGCTGCCACCTTTATGTGCAGTGCGCATATTTCTGTGGCGCACCAGTATGCTATTCTGTGGCGCACTGCGCGGGTGCGCCACAGAAACAACATATTCTGTGGCGCATTGGGAAGGATGCGCCACAGAATATGGTGTTTCTGTGGCGCACCAGTGCAGTGCGCCACAGAAGTTTCCCTTTCTGTGGCGCACGCGTCAGGGTGCGCCATAAAAATATGGCCTCTGACACCCAGCCCAATGATTGGTGTGGGCCCCGCACGCTTTCTGTGGCGCACGTCCACCACATGCGCCACAAAAATATTTTTTTCTGTGGCGCACCCTGAGCCATGCGCCACAGAATAATATTTCTGTGGCGCACCAGATAGAGGTGCGCCACAGAATCCATTCCATAGAATGGCAATTCCCTACTAGTGCATTTGGGAATTTATTCCTGTGTTTATGCTGTGGAAAATTCCACTAGTGTTCATTCCCTGTCTCTTTACCCGGTGGATTGATCATTGTTGGACAGAGCACACCATGATGTGTGGCTCCAATAATTTCTATGGGTGTACTTAGTGTTGATAGGTGTTACTATGAGTTTCAGGTTCAGAGAATATGCCATCATCACATAGTTTAATTTTACTGATTACATCTTTTTGTGAAGTTGTGTTGAGGTACTGCTCCAATGGACTAGTGCCCAGCAACTATTTACTAAAGGCTTGAGCTTAGAAGAATTTTATTGGTCCATGACTTGTGCTCCTGGTAGTCATTTATACTTCTAAGATCCTGGGACTATTAGTCTTAGAACTCCAAGGCAACTTATCTGATAAGAAAGTTGCTTCTATCCTTGATGATGCCCTGGGCCAGTGATGCAAAGTCTGAGGCTATGATCCATGTAAGAACATTTACTGCTTCGAGTTAAATTCAGTTGGGATCGTATCCTGACGCTTTGCTGTTGTAGCATCAACTGTTTAATATAGGTTGGACGTTTTGCTCATCATCCTCAGAAAGATTCCTATCCAATTGGCTAGTGACTAGCAGCGAGTGCTAACTAGTTAATTTACCCATGAATGACTAGCTCAGTTACAGCTTACAGCGATTCCCCAGCTGTTGTGCTCACCTGCATCTAGCTGCAATGTGTTTTATTATTTAATTTGCCTCCTACTTTTAATTGCTTAGAACATAACAGTGCACAGTAAGAAGACTGATTATTATTTAATAAGCATGCAAACATGTCATAACAGTGCACAGTAAGTTAGGAATGGCAAGTTGATCAGGCCTGCTACTTCAGTTCCTAGCTTGGCCTTGTGATGATTCCACTGGATCTGTGATTTCACTGGTTCCTGGTGGTTGGATTAACTTGTGGAGATTGATTTGTGGTGAAGGTTTTTGTTGTATGTGCTTGAGCTGTGTGCTTGAATCATGTTTTGGAAATCTGTCCGGCCATCGAGCCGTTTAAAACTTTGCAGGGAATTCAAATGAGTTGCCCATTTTCGCCGAAATGTTGATTAATTTCCGTTTCGGCGAGAATCGGGCACTCTAGTGTTAGAAAATTAGCAAAGGTCATGCCGAAATTTTCCCGTGAATTTAGGACTTAGCCGTTACAATACAATGATAATCATGCTCTCTGTTACAACACAATGATAATCCTAGTTTCCTTTTCTTAATTAAAAGGAATCCTTGTTTTGTGATAGCTATGCTCCTCTAACCTCTATGTGTACTTTCTTAATTAAATAGAACATGGCTTGCGAAGTATGTCGGTCTCGATGTGCCGAAGGACGATTCACGGGGGCTTCTTTTATGCTTCAACTCCACGACGTTGATTCGTTGGTAATTAACAATTCTTTTTATGTTAACTTGTTCTTTCGTTTTACTATCTAGCTTGAGACTTGTGTTTATTAACAAAATATTCTTTATATTTCTTTTTTAGATTCTACCATGCAATATTCGCGAAGAATTCAACGAGTTAGTTGGCAGTAACGTTGATTTCAATGTTCACGGGACCACCTACATTCTTCGAGTGAAAAAAGAAAGAACGAAGACCTACTTCTGCGGGCATGCATTGCAGGCTCTCATCGCCACGTACAATTTAAGCGGACGGGATTACATTCACTTCTCCATGGAAGGACCGCAACCTCGCATCAAAATTGTGTATATGGGCGGGATTGCGAGCGAGGATGGCGAGAGTGAGGAGGAAACTGAGAACACCGAGGATATGGACACTGAGGATGATATGGACGAGGAGGACCCATGGAAACATGTGGTGGTTGCTCAAAGAGCGAATCTTAGCGAGTTTGAGAAGGACCGTGTCCTTCGGAAACTTGCCCAGATAGATAGCTACATCGGGTCCCCTTTCGTGCATCGCATCACCAACACTAACGTCTCCAATGGACATGTCATGGTATGTTTTTTAACACTTTCTTATTCGTATAGTTGCTTATGTTCTTAACACTTTCTTATCCGGTATTTGACATTGTGTTTTTATTCTTTCTTGGAATTGTGTGTTGTAGAAAATACCTTTGGCGGTAGCGGACAGTGCTGGCATGGAGCATATGGGTACCATTGGAGTACGCCGTGGAGAATCAGGACCTGTCACCGTAGTTCCGATCACCAGGGATAACGCTGATGGTCGGGTCATCCTCAACTCTCAAGCATGGAGGCAGTTCCATTCCGCAAGAGGTGGTATGGAGGTTGGCCGAGCTATTCTGATCACCATGAGGGATAGTGACATCGCCAACTTGGACATGATGATGGTCATCGACTACATCCGCGCCCGCTAGATAGATTATGTGGTGATGATCGAAAATATGTAATATGGTTGTTTTCGAGACTAACTCCTGGATTTATTAGTAGTATATATGTTTGTTTTCTAGACTATGTAATATTTCTGCTATGAAAATTTATTCTATCAATTGCATACCTGTGTTTGAGCTATTGATATTCTTCTGTATTTTGTGTACTGACATTCTTCTGTATTTGAGCTGTATATACCTGTATAAATACGGTACTGCCTTTTTTAAAAAATACAGCATAGAATAGCCGTGACGCACCTAAATTACTAGCCGTGGCGCACCTTCGGAGTTACCCATGACGCGCCACGCAATAGCCGCGGCGCACCGTGCCCGTGCGTCACGGGTATAAATAGGCGCGGCGCACCTGCTAGGTGCGTCACGGATAAACCAATAGGCGCGGCGTGATAGCCGTGACGCGCCCTGGTGCGTCACGGATAAGCGAATTGGTGCGTCACGGGTAAGCTTTTTCCTAGTAGTGCGAAATTTTGAAATTTTAAAAAACGAAAACATAGAGGGCGGAGTGGAGGGTGGTCGCCGGAGTGGAGGTGGCCACGGTAGTGGAGGAGGACGCCGGAGAGGAGGTGGCCGCGGTAGTTGAGGAGGCCGCCGGAGAGGAGGTCGCCGGAGAGTGGCCGCCGGAGTGGACACGAGGATGTGGTCGCCGGAGTGGATGTGAGGTGGTGGTGGTTATGGTGATGTTGGTGGTGGTGGTGGTAGGAGGAAAAGAAAAGAGAGAAAGAAGAGTGAATAGAGAGTGGAGGAAGAAGAAATAAGAAATGAGAGGGGAATAGAGAAGAGTGGAGGAAGGAGAAGGAAGGGGAGTATATATAGGTGGGAGTCCTCTCCCGGGTTCGAAATTCAAAAATCTTGCCCAGACTTAGCCGCGACGCACCATACATGTGGTGCGTCACGCCTATTTTTTTTTTTTTTATTTTTTTTAGGAAAAAAAAGCTTCTGTTTCGCTGAACTTTTTTTCCTTTCGGAATAGAATCTAAAAATGTCTCACATGCCTATTGCAATACCCGTGACGCACCAAACATACGATGCGTCACGGCTATCTTTGCCCTCGGCTATGGGCCTATGGCCTTAGGCCCCCGGCCGCCCAGCACCCACCTATAGCCGTGGCGCACCGTCTGGATGGTGCGTCACGGCTATGCCCTTAGCCGTGACGCACCGAGGCCCACTGGTGTGTGTGGTGCGCCAGGTACATAGGCGTGACGCACCGAGCACGTGGTGCGTCACGGGTATGATTTCTCCTATAGCTGTTTTCCTAATAGTGCAAGGTTGATTTGTGAAGCAGGAACATGGACATGTGCTACACAGTCCTGATAACCCTGCCGCCAATAGACAGAGCACCACCCATCCAGTCATCCATCATGCCTTTAATTTCCCCCCAGAAATTTCATCTCTTGCACTGTGTTTGTCCTAGTATTCACAGGAACTCTCATTTTTTTGATGGGCCAATTGCCCTTTTGACAGTTAAGCATCCAAGCGCCATGATGCACAATGCCTGAAAGGCGCCATGATGTACGCATATGGTGCCAAAAGGAGACAGGTCAAGCTTGAGTTCCTCTCCGAGGGCGACTCATGTGGTGCCAGACTTTTATATCCGTTGCACCTCACCGGCCCTCTGTTGCAAGTTCAATGCACCACATTACTATCATCAACAGTAATATATAAACCTCATGACTTACTTACCAGGCCAAGTCGATCGTCGGCTGCACTAGTGGAAGAGCATACTTGACCCATCATTATCCGTATACTAGTCATCCTAATCTGTCACACCCATCATTATCCCATCATTATATGTTGCCTGGGAAAATAAAATTGCATTCAAGCACACTACTAGTCCCTGTCCAAGCAGTAAGGAAAAAACAAGGCTACAGAAATACTTGGACTGTTGCTACAAAAATAAAATTGCATTCATGTACAACGTGTTTCAAAAAACTATTATGCAAACTGGTCAATCAATGGTTAGATCTGAACATTTGCTCTGCTTTCTGCTTCAGTATATATAGAGAGCATGGGATCAGTATTCGTTCATAACCAGCAAGAGACCCAGCGACAGATCCGGGCCAGGCAAATGGCAGCCTACAACTCTATTCCTCTCATAGTAAACGACGACGTGCACAAGCCGCGGCCTTACCAGGCTAGCCCGTGGGGCGACTTCTTCCTCGACTTCAAGCCATGCACCCCATCACAGGTACATTTCTATGGCACATATATGATTTTCTTAAAGACTGTTTGGGATTCAACCAAGGAAAGGCACCAACATGCGCACACCAAAAACTCATTGACAAATTATGGCACTTTTTGTTGTCGCGTGTTCTTTCTTATTATCTCCAGGTATCATGGTACAACTTCAGTTACATGTCCTCTCATATGCGTCCATATGCATGTGCTAAGGCAAATTAAACGTCCCAAAGTAGCTAGGTACAAGTCTATGATACAGATAGGCTACTCTATTCGGACACAAACATGCACAATTTTTTTTTTTAGAAATGAGAGCGTTTGTCCCAGGCTCTGCATCAGGGCGATGCAACACAGCCGGCTTTTATTAAAAGATAATACAAAATCCAGTTTTCATGTCCAAGCCACACAAATTCTAATCAACCTAACGTAGTTAGACTTAAACACAACATGTTGCATGTCGTAATACCGACTCTGCTACACTCTCCAAGTCCGAGCTGGACTTGACATCTAACTCAACCAAAACAAACCCAGCTACTCTTATACGTTTGGATTATTTCCAAGAAAGACACTCTTTATTTTTTTAAGCACGTTTCAGGTCATCAAATAATGCCTCTCTTGTAGTATCTATCGATGGAAGCTAGGGCTAAAGCCAAAAAGCAAGAGGTGAGGCAAATCATAATAGACACTGCCAATTCGTCTGGTCTGCTTCAGAAGTTGGAGCTTGTTGACACATTGCATCGTATTGGGGTGGACTATCACTATGAAACGGAGATTGATGAACTGGTGCGTGACATTGACAACCACAAGAGTGAGATTTCTGACCTCCATACAGCTGCCCTGCGGTTTTACCTGCTCAGGAAGCATGGGTACCGTGTATCTCCTGGTACGTAAACATTTGTAGGTATATTTTTCAGTACATAAAATTACACTTTAAAATGTAGTTATATTAATACAAATTATAACGTGTTTGATTGAAAATATATCGTTTCGACAAAAGCTACACATTTTTTAGTTATCTGAACATCTAGAAATATGCAGATGTATTTTCCAAGTTCATTGACAACAACGGAAATATTGGAAGCAATGATGCTACATCCTTGTTGAGTCTCTACAATGCTGCACATCTCAGAACACACGGGGAAACAATACTTGATGTTGCCATCATTTCAACAAAGAAGCTCCTAAATTCTGTTATTAATCGTTTGGACCAAGAAATTGCAAAAGAAGTGCAATACAGCCTAGAAACTCCACTTTTCAGGAGACTCCATAGAGTTGAAACAAGCAGATACATCATGGCATATCAGAAAAAATCTACTAGAAGTGAGACCATACTCGAGTTTGCAAAACTTGACTACAATCTCGTGCAAGGTCTATATTGCGACGAGCTGAAAAATATTACTATGTAAGGATTTCCGGTATCAGATAGAGAAATTCATTTATAATTTACTTCATTTATTTTCTAAAGTAATAATAACTGTTGTTATCCCCCTTCTAATTTACAGATGGTGGAACACATTTGATATCCGAACTCATCTTACTTGGGCACGTGATCGATTGGTCGAGATGCACTTTTGGATGATGGGAGTTTTCTTTGAACCCCAATATACCTACCAGAGAACCGCGCTTACAAAACTAATATTGCTTGTATCAGTTTTTGATGACTTCTATGACAATTATAGCACCACAGAAGAAAGCACGATGTTCACTACAGCAATCGATAGGTTGACTTTGGTGTCGATCACTTCCCATTAGACCATTTTTTGGGTTACCGCAACTATTTCAAATGCACACCATACACAAATAATATCTGCAATCTAATATGTCTGAAACCACAGGTGGCACATGCATGCAGCTGAGCAAGCCCCAACGTATATGAGGTCTTTCTACAAGGGCACCATTGCTACCATAAATCAAATGGAAGAGGAACTAAAAATTCAGAAGAACGAACATGCTGAAATGGTTAAAAAACTGGTAATTATAAATCACTTCTTAAGTTAATGTAATAGGATTGTGTTGTGCAAAGTACAGCTTATATTTATCATATTTACGGTTCTCTCACCTTATGTTCTATCATATTTCTGTACATAACTGATATGGAAAAACCTACAGTCCTTGTGGATGCTCGGAAGAATGACATTCATATTCGTGGTTCTCTAACCTTTTGTCTTATCATATTTATGTAGATGATTGATATGGCAAATTCCTATAATGCCGAGGTAAAATGGCGTGATCAGCGGTACGTTCCGCCAAACCTCAAAGAGCACCTGCAAATATCTTTGCCTAGCAGCGGATGTATGCATATCTCAAACCTTGCATTCGTATTATTGGGAGATGTCACGTCAACTGAGGCTGTACAATGGGCCTGGGAATACCCAAGCATCATCAGAGCCGTCTGCATCATCGGCCGTGTTATGAATGACATTACGTCGCACGAGGTAATTAGTATATATAATGTGGAAGTGCAAAACAGTGTAGTTTCACACTATTATATATTCTCTTACATATATTCATTAATTTTTTTCTCCCGTTGAAGCGTGAACAAGCCTCACAGCACATGGCATCCACGGTGCAGACCTGCATGAAGGAAAATGGGTGCACTGTAGAGCAGGCATATGAAAAGCTTAAGGACATAGTTGAAAAAGCATGGATGGACACGAGTGAGGGATGCATGCAGCCGACGGCTCATCCGTTGGCGGTCTTGTCAAGATCGGTCAATTTTGCACGGACGTTGGATTTCTTGTACAAGAGCAAAGATGCATACACCCTCCCTCATTCCATCAAAGCGACTCTTGACTCAATATATGTAAACTCAATGCTTATTTGACGGATTAAAACATATAAATTGTGGTGAATTATAACAATCTTTAGCTATCGACGATATATTGTTCGTATCCTCGATTCACGAACACGTGAGGTTGGGAACCTCCTTTGTAGATTCCGCAAGTGGCGAAAGGAGGGATGGATATACTTCGAATGTCGAGCTTGCCTATCAATTCTACCGGACTAGTTACAAGGGTGGTCTCTCAGGATTCCAGTCCTAGGGGAATGGTTGGAGATGGAAGAAGAGAAGATCCAGCCTAGCTCAGGATCAACTCCAGATCCAGCCGACTTCTAGTCTAGCGTTTCTTGTCAATCGGACCAAAATCCTCCTCTTCGGTGGCCTTGGCCCTCACTTTATAGGCAAAGGGGATACCACATATGCACAATCTCTCCTGGATTGTGCGCCTTGTCACCTAATGGAGGCGGGGTTTCCCACCTAATTTTCCCGTCCGGTTGCGCGTGAAACCCTTGTGAAGCCTTCAGAAGGATGTCGTCATCCTCCTTTTCCCGACCTTTCATAGGTGAGCGCCTGGCACTTCACTTTCCCTTGGTGAAGAGGCGGAGACAGGGCACAACTACAGTCGCTAGCATGTCCCCTGAAGCCTAGGTCGACACCCCTAACGTTATGGCTCCTGCTTTCTTAGAGCACTAGTGTCACCCGAACTTATTTTGTTGGTGTCGTGGGGAGGAAAAGAAGTACCTCCTCCTATATTCCCCCCAGTTGGGGTCCACAAGAAGTGTAACCCTAGGGTCTCCATTGGATAGTATGCAGACAACCTTCGAGAGAGCGACATTTGCGCCTTCTAGGGTAATCCTTGCGTTTTCTTATTGAAGGTGTCCTTCATGGGGATACAATGCCTTCTGGGGCCACTTTGACATCGACGTTGGAAACCCCATTTCCAGGGTTACGATGGTAGCCTCTGAGCGAGGACTTGATGATGTATGGTTTTTTATGTTGAGTCCGAGCCCATCAGTCAAAGCACGGTCCGAGTAACCATTGGCCTTATGTGTCGAAGAGTTCTTTTCCTTGTGGACCCATTTCTGCTAAGGAGGCCCAGGCCACGTGCCAAAGTCCTTTTGGCGCACTCGCTTCTGAAGTAGGCGCCTCCTTGATTAATGAACGATTAGAGTTCCTCTTGGAAGGGTACATGGCCTTGAAGTATACACTTGTTTCCGCAGACCAGCTACCGGTTCGTTTCCGTCAAGTATTCGCTTTTCATCGTTGATTGTTCTTGCATCATCCGCTCTGGGCAGTTTCTTTCTCTTCCAGGCGTCCCCGGGGAGTAATTCGTACTCCAACGCGTCAACGTCCTGCACATGGATATTCTATTGGCTAAAAGGCATAATACCCTAAGGAAAAAACTTCTACCCTACGAATGGTTCTCGGAGGCCTATATCGGACTCTGCTGCATACTGTGTGGTAGTTTTGCTGCCAGGGAAGAATCTTTAAGCACACATGGAACCACGCCGTGTGTGTTGGTCCTGCGCCAACATGTTCTTCTATAAGGACTTTACCAAGAATTGGGAGTGATCACACTCCATTGCTTTATGATTCTGGTTATTTTCTTTCAGCTGCTCAAAAGCTTCTCCATTTGGAAAAATGGTGGATTTCGACACCTGACTTTGAACCTCTAGTCGATTTTTTTTGGAATAATACCTTGCCCGCAATCCTCCTCTCATGAAATATGGCAATTGAAATATAGAGCATTAAGGAAAAATCTTAGAGGCTGGAACTCTAATGTGGAGGCTGCATCCAACAAAGGAAAACATGATTTATTGTAGGCATTTGACATTCTAGACATTTTCTCGGACCAAAACAAGCTTTATGCTAAAAATAAGGAGAGAATGAAAGACATTTCCATTGTATTAAATCCCATTTGGTCCGATGAGGAAACTAAATCCTGGCAACGTTCAAGGGACATATACATCCTTGAGGGTGAAAATAATATTTCAACTTGCTGTCCATTGTTAGCCAAAGTCGTAGAAAGACTAGAATATCTTCTATATAGGGACCTTATGGTCCACCAAAGGCGTAGGAAGACTAGAATATCTTCTATATAGGGACCCTATGGTCCAGCAAAGAAACTCTGCAGGTAGTTACATATTATTATAGAGAACTTTTTGGGTTTGAACACATAGCAAAAATCCCCCCTCTTCTGACTTTTGGTCACAAGAAGATATGGTCTCAGCTAATGTAAATAATTTTCTTGAAAAACCTTTTTCCGAGGATGAAATTAAAGCTTCTATTTTTGAATCTTATGCTGCTGGTGCTCTATGGACAGAACGCCTCTCGTTTATGTTTTAACAAAAAATTTGGGATCTCATAAAAACTGATTTGATGTCCCTGATTAAAGATTTTGAGAATGACACTTACCTATTGACAGCCTAAATTTCTCTCCGGTTACTCTTATTCCGAAAAAGAAAAATGACTCAGACATAGGAAAATTCAGACTCATTTCTCTTGGCAACTATTGTGTGAAAATTATTTCCAAGGTCTTGACCAATCAACTTTCCTATGTTTCTAACAGACTCATTTCCATGAATCAAACTGAATTTCTAAAAGGCAGGTTTGTCCTGGACAGCTTAGTCTCTGCTTTAAATCTTACATGAAATTCCTTGAGGAAATGCTTATCTCTAAGGGTTTTGGTAGAAAATTCATTGAGGAAATACTTATCTCTATGGGAACCACCTGTAGTCTTCAAATTGACTTCGGAAAATCTTATGGGAAGAAACTTTCTCTTCTAAAAGTTTTTATCTCTAGCATTCCCACTTACTTGCTTTCAGTTGTCAGGTTCCCTAAATGGGTTGCAAGGCAATCAATTCCCAAATGTCGCACTTTTTGGGGGTGATGTAGATAACAATCACAAATATCATTTAGCTAAGTGCGGGCTTGTGTCTCAAAAAAAAGATTTCGGAGGCTTAGGCATTCATAATTGGCATGACTTTAATGTCTGCCTTATGGCTTCTTGGGTCAAAATATACCTTTTAGCTGAAAATCAATTGTGAAAGAAAGTTATTGATGCTAAATACAAAACCTATGATCCTAATATTTTCTGGGTTTCTGATTTGAATGCCTCTCCTTTTTGGAAATCGTTCTCTTCGGCTGCTAGATCTGACAAAATGGGTTATGTCGGACATGTAGGTGATGGGATCCAAATTAAATTCTCGTTGGGCCACTGCTATGTTGATTGTTGCTTAGCGGTTTCCTTCTATGACCTGTTCCAAATTGTCAACAAAACGGATTCTGCTATTGCCCAAATCTAAGATGGTGTTAATCTTAAATTTACCTTTAAGCGATGCGTTGACCAACACTTGATGGATAGATGGTATGAACTGTTGGAGATTGTTCAATCGGTAGTTCTTGAAGATTCACCTGATACACCTACGTGGAAATACAATAATAATGGAGTTTATTCTACCTGTTCTTTCTACTCTTTTGTGAATTATTGATGGGATTACTCCTGCCCATTTGTCTAAAATTTGGGGCATTTCTGTTCCATCTAGCAGACACATCTTTCTGTGTCTATTACTCCATAATAAGTTTCTAACACGAGTGATGACCCACAAGTATAGGGGATCGCAACTGTCTTCGAGGGAAGTAAAACCCAAATTAATTGATTCGACACAAGGAGACACAAAGAATATTTATTAGCCTTAACAACTGAGTTGTCAATTCAGCTGCACCTGAAAGTAGACTTGCTCGCAACAATTTATCAGTGGTAACGATTTTATAGCAGCAGTAGTAATAAAATAACAGCAGGAGTAAAATAGTAACAACAGTAGCAATCACGGAAAACAACAGGATGGGAGTACCTTAGGCATAGAGGGAATGGATGAACATGCGTTGCATGGATAACATCAGTCATGTAATAATAACAATGTGGGCATTGCAGATAATAATAATAATAAAGTGTCCAAGTTCTAGGCAAACCATAGGCATGTGTTCCAATATAGTCATACGTGATGACAATGAGAAATTTGCACAACATATTTTGTCCTACCAGCCCGTTGCAGCGGGGCCTCTAGGGAAACTACTGGTAATTAAGGTGCTCCTTTTAATAAAGCATCGGAGCAAAGCATTAACACTCGGTGAACACATGTGATCCTCACATCACAACCATCCCCTCGGGTTGTCCCAATTGCTGTCACTTTGGGGCATCGGGTTCCGGATAATGACATGTGTAATCAACTTGAAGGTATGATCAAGAAACATCATTATACTCATGAAACAATAACATGTTCAGATCTGAAATCATGGAAATCGGGTCCTAGTGACAAGCATTAAGCATAACAAGTTGCAACAACAGTAGAAAAACACTAACAAATGATAGTAGGCACTATGCCCTAACAATCTTGCATTATCACATGATCAATCTCATCCAGTCCCTTCTATCCCTCTCAGCCTACAACGGGGTTTACTCACACATGGACGGGGGAATCATGGATGGTTGATGGAGTAGGAGTGGCGGTATTGATGACGATGATCTCCTTCTAATCCCCGTCCCGGGAGGGTGCCAGAACATGAACTTCTGATCCCCGAAATGAGTTTCGGGGTGGCGGCGGCGCTCTGTTGTGTTTCTGTGGAATATGACGAACCCCCTCGCATTTTAGATTTACGGGGCATATGTAGTGGAAAGGGGAGCCCGAGAGAGTGCCTGGGGTTCCCACACCACCAGGCGGCGCGGCCTAGAGGGGGCGCCTAGGGGCGGTTTGGCCCCCTCTCTAGGTCTCCTCCTGGCTCCCGAGGTCTTCTGGTGATATAAGCCCAATGGGGTCTTTTCTGGGCATTTTTCCGAATTGATTTTTCTGCATAAAACGAGACACCAAGGTAATTCTGCTGAAAAGAGCATTACCCCATGTTAGTGATATCCAAAACTCACAAGTTTAGAGGAAAACAATAAAAAAAGTGTTCGGAAAAGGAGATACGTTTTGGACGTATCAACGAGAAAATTTGCAAAAACGTCACACATTCTTTGATCCGTCTTGAATGTTCTGTTCTGAGACAGAATCATCTTTACGTTTGTTTTTTGAATGTGTGATGTCACAAATCTGGTGGCAGAAAATGTCAGTGTGCAGTCTTTGGCTTGTAGGGAGTCGACAAAATTTTAATATGTTTACCTCGGCCTTATTGTGGAGCTAATGGAATCTTCAAAACTCTTTATGCTTTTAGGGTGCAGTTTGGTCAACACAAAAATAGTGTGGTTGCTGATGCTACTTGTTGTGGTGGCGGCCGCTGTTCAATTTTCAGGCGCTGCTAGACATCTACATCAGGAAATTGGAACATATACCGGGAGAGATACTGCGAATTTCCTGGACCCCAGGCTCCTGTCCCCCTCTTTGACGGATGAGGAAAGCCATCTCAACCTTGCTCGCTACACCAACTCGGTGGTGTCATCGTAGCTTAAAAGTCCTTTGTAGGAGTGTTCTTTGTTGTAATCATAACACTGAATCTCTGCTTCATTTAGTTGTTGTTTTCCTTTTTACCCAGACCTTATATGTCAGTAAGGCCATGGATGTTGTAATCTGACAGTCGAGTGCCTTGGCGCGTTGTTTCATGTTCTAAAAAATGTAACGGGAAACCCCTATTTTCTAAAAAAACAAAATACTTTATCTAGAGAAATTTACCCAAGGCATGTCATCACTACTAAGGCAAGAATTTGAAAATCATTTTACATCACTCCAATAGGGAAAGAAACAAAGTCTCAGATGCAATTAGATCGGAAGCGATGATCTGAAGTAGCAGGTCTGGCTGCCCAACGTTGGTTTCCTTGAGGAAATGCTTATCTCTAGAGGATTTGGTAGAAAATTAATAGGTTGGGTTAAGAGTTTCCTCTACAACATTATCCTAAGTATTAGAATTAATGATGAAACCGGGCCTTATATCATTCCTCACAAAGGCCTTAAACAAGGTGATCCCATTTCTCCTATCGCTTTTAATTTGGTTGTAGATGTTTACTCTAAGATGCTAGAAAAATCTCCTCAGTTGGGTATTATTGATTGTACCCTCCCTAATGTTTGCGAGGATGGTATTGTTAGTTTACAATACGCTTACGATACCGTCATTTTCCTAAAATAAGAAGAGTCTATTGCTAGACATTTTAAATGGCTCTTATCTTTCTTTGAAGCAATGTCCGGTCTTAGAATCAACTTCCATAAGACTGATTTAATAAGCATGAATATCCCTGATGATTTAGCAAAATAATATTTGGGCATTTTATATTGTAAAATTAGAAAGCTCCCTTTGAAATTCTTAGGGGTGCCTATGCACTATGCAAAGCTTAGAAACTATGTAAAATTTGGTTGGAGATGTTTACTCTAAGATTTTCAACCAATTGTGGACAAATTTATCTCTAAGTTGGGTGGTTGGAGGTGCAAGGTCCTCTCTTATGGGAAGAAACTTTCTCTTCTAAAAGTTTGTATCTCTAGCATTCCCACTTATTTGCTTTCAGTTACCAGGTTCCCTAAATGGTTTGTCAAGGAAATCAATTCCCAAATGGCGTACATTTTGGGGTAATGTATATAACAATCACAAATACCATTTAGCTAAGTGGGGGATTTTGTTTCAGAAAAAATATTTCGGACGCTTAGGCATTCATAATTTACATGACTTTAATCTATGCCTTATGGCTTCTTGGGTCAAAAGATACCTTTTCGCTGAAAATCAGTTGTGGAAGAAAATTATTGATGCTAAATACAAAACCTGTGATCCTAATATTTTCTGGATTTCTGATCTGAATTCCTCTCCTTTTTGAAAATCTTTCCCTTGGGCTGCTAGATCTTGTAAAATGGGTTATGTTTGTCGTGTTGGTGATGGGACCAAAATTAAATTCTGGTTGGACCACTGGCATGGTGATTCTTTCTTAGCGGTTTCCTTCGCTGACCAGCACTTGATGGATAGATGGCAAGAACTGTTGGAGATTATTCAATCGGTAGTTTTTGATAATTCACCTGATACACCTAGGTGGAAATACAATAATGATGGATTTTATTCTACTGGTTCTTTCTACCCTATTCGGTGGGATTCCTCATGCATATTCTTCTAAAATATGGGACATTTCTGTTCCTGCTCGCAGACACATATTTTTGTGGCTATTACTACATAATAAGTTTCTAACACGAGACAATTTGCAAAAAACGCCGCACGGTCTTTGATCCGTCTTGAATGTTTTGTTCTGAGACATTTTACATTGGTTTTATTAATGTTTGGTTCGATGTGAGAGAATGTGTGAATTGCTTCATGCTGAGGTGGGAAAGGATATGGCTTCAGTGTGGAGTCTTTGGCTTGTTGGGATTCGACAAAGTTTTGATATGCTGACCTCGGCCTTATTGTAGAGATTATGAAATCTTCGAAACTCTTTATGCTTTTAGGGTGTTGTTTGATTGAACACAAAAATAGTGTGGTCGTTGATGATCAAGTACTTGCTGCGGTGGCAGCCGCTGTGCAAATCTCAGGCGTTGCTAGACATCTACATTAGGAAATTGGAACATATCTGGGGAGAGCGGGGGAGTTATAGCGAGTTTCCTGGACCCCGAGCTCCTGTCCCCCTCTTTGACGGATGAGTGTTCTTTGTTGTAAGCATAACACTGAATCCTTGCTTCATTTAGTTGTTGTTTTCCTTTTTACTTGCACCTTATATGTTAGTAAGGCCCTGGATGTTTTAATCTGACAGTCGAGTGCCTTGGCGCTCTGTTTCATGTTCCAAAAATGTAATGGGAAACCCCTATTTTCTAAAAAGACAAAATACTTTATCTAGAGAAATTAACACAAGGCATGTAATCGCTACTAAGGCAAGAATTTGCGGATCATTTTACATCACTGCAATAGGGAAAGAAACAAAGTCTCACATGCCATTAGATCGGAAGTAGCGGGTCTCGCTGTCCAGCGCCGTTTTCCTTGAGGAAATGCTTATCTCGTGAGGTTTTGGTAGAAAATTCATTGGTTGGGTTAAGAGTTTCCTCTACAACAGTATCCTAAGTATTAGAATTAATGAAGAAATCGGGCCTTATATCATTCCCGACAAAGGTCTTAAACAAGGCGATCCCATTTCTCCTATCCCTTTTAATTTGGTTGGAGATGCACTAGTAGAAAACTGCCTTTCTATGGAAGACTTTATGTGGCACACCAGAGAAGGGTGCGCCACAGAAATTAAATTTTGTGGCGCACGACAAAACATGCGCCACAGAAATGACAAATTATGTGGCGAGGGTGCGTCACAAAAACTGGGTGGGGCCCGCCCCAATCATTGCAGGCGAACATTTCTGTGGCACACGTGATCTGGTGCCCCATATAAATGTCGTATTCTGTGGCGCATGTGTATTGGTGCGCCACAGAATATAACATTTCTGTGGCGCACTCATACACATGCGCCACAATTTTTTTTCTCTCCACACCACCCCTGGATCACCTTTCTAGTTTTTCCACGGGAGAGTTCCACGTCTAAAAATCATCAAAAAATAAATTCCTTATAGATGCACGGAGAGTTTAAGGTCTACTTTTTTATCAAATTTTGAAATATGAATTTCAACTTTCTGAGCAAAAGTTCGTTAAAAAAAGTAAAATGGGCATAACTTTTGCATACGATGGCCCTTCTCTTCTCCCTTTTCCTCCACTTCTCCACTTCTCCTCTCCCCTTCTCTCCTCTGCCTCCACTTCTCCTCTCCCTTTTCCTCCACTTCTCCTCTCCCCTTCTCCTCCCCTCCTCCACCACCTCCGGCGAGCTCCTCCTCCTCCTCCACCTCTACAACCACCTCCGGCGAGGTTCTCCTCCTCCACCACCACCACCACCTCCGGCGACCTCCTCCTCCACCAACTCCGGAGACCTCCTCCTCCAACTTCGGCGACCTTCTCCTCCTCCTCCACCAACTCCGGTGAGCCCCATTCTCCACCCACCACCGACCAAGGCACCTCAGGACATGGCCACGGGCACCACGACATCCGACGAGCTCCGGCGAAATTGTAGCAGAAATTTCTAAATTCCGGCGAAATTCCGGTGGCAAGAACCGGCGGCCAGATCCACTTTTTTTGAAATTCAATAAAAACATATATGGCGCACCACTGGCTGATGCGCCAGAGAATCTCACATTTCTTTGGCGCACAAATATGGTGCGCCACAGAATTTCCATTTCTGTGGCGCATGGCTTTGGTGCGCCATAGAAATTAAAATTTATGGCGTGGATTCTGTGGCGCACCCCTGTGGCCCCAGTATGCGCCACATAATCCCAAAATGGTGCGCCGCAGATAAGCTTTTCTGTACTAGTGATGTTTACTCTTAGATGCTAGAAAAATCTCCTCGGTTGGGTATTATTGATGGTATTGTCCCTAATGTTTGCAAGGGTGGTATTCTTAGTTTACAATACGGTTACGATACCGTCATTTTCCTAAAAGAAGAAGAGTCTATTGCTAGACATTTGAAATGGATCTTCTTTCTTTGAAGCAATGTCCATTCTTAGAATCAACTTCCATAAGACTGATTTAATAAGCACGAATATCCGTGATGATTTAGCAAAATAATATGCAGGCATTTTATGTTGTAAAATTGGAAAGCTCCCTTTGAAATACTTAGGGGTGCCTATGCACTATGCAGAGCTTAGAAACGAAGATGTTCTACCAATTGTGGAAAAATTTATCTCTAAGTTGGGTGGTTGGAGGGGCAAGGTCCTCTCTTATGGGAAGAAACTTGCTCTTCTAAAAGTTTGTATCTCTAGCATTCCCACTTATTTTTTTTTAGTTATCAGGTTCCCTAAATGGGTTGTCAAGGAAATCCATTCCCAAAAGGCGCACGTTTTTGGGGTAATGTAGATGACAATCACAAATACCATTTGGCTAAGTGGGGGCTTGTGTCTCAAAAAAAAAAGAATCCAGACGCCTAGGCATTCATAATTTACATGACTTTAATCTCTGCCTTATGGCTTCTTGGGTCAAAAGATACCTTTTAGCTGAAAATAAGTTGTGGAAGAAAATTATTGATGCTAAATGCAAAATATGTGATCCTAATATTTTCTGGATTTCCTATCCGAATGCCTCTCCTTTTTGGAAAGCTTTCTCTTGGGCTGCTAGATCCTGTAAAATGGGTTATGTCTGGCGTGTTGGTGATGGGACCAAAATTAAATTCTGGTTGGATCACTGGCATGGTGATTGTTTCTTAGCGGGTTCCTTCTATGACCTATTCCAAATTGTCAAAGAAACGACTATTGCCCAAATCTGGGATGGTGTTAATCTTAAATTTACCTTCAAGTGCTTCCCTGACCAACACTTAGATGGATATATGGGAAGAACTGTTGGAGATTTTTCAATCGGTAGTTCTTGATAATTCACCTGATACACCTAGGTGGAAATACAATAATTATGGAGTTTATTCTGCTAGTTCTTTCGACTCTATTGTGAATTTCGGTGGGATTACTCCTGCCTATTCTTCTAAAATTTGGGACATTTTTGTTCCTGCTCGGAGACACATCTTTTTCAGGCTATTACTACATAATAAATTCTAACTCGAGACAATTTGCAAAAACGCCGCACGGTCTTTGATCCGTCTTGAATGTTCTGTTCTGAGACATCTCTACACTGGTTTTATTAATGTGTGGTGTGATGGCAGAAAATGTGTGAATTGCTCCAGGCTAAGGTGGGAAAGGATATGGTTTCAGTGTGGAGTCTTTGGCTTGTCGGGATTTGACAAAAAAATTATATGTTGACCTCGGCCTTATTGTAGAGCTTATTAAGTCTTCGAAACTCTTTGTGCTTTCAGGGTGCTATATGATTGAACACAAAAATAGTGTGGTCGCTGACGATCAACTGCTTGATGCGGTGGCAACCGCTATGCAAATATGAAGCGTTGCTAGACATCTAGATCAGGAAATTGGAACATATCCGGGGGGAGCGGGGGAGCTACTGCGAGTTGCTTGGACCCCAAGATCCCGTCCCCCAATTTGACGGATGAGGAACACCGTCGCAACCTTGATCGCTACACCAACTAGGTAGTGTCACCGTAGCCTAAAAAGTTCTTTGTAGGAGTGTTCTTTGTTGTAAGGATAACACTGAATCTCTGCTTTAGTTATCTGTTGTTTTCCTTTTGTTCATCTAGAAAATTAACACAAGGCATGTCATCGCTACCAAGGCAAGAATTTGCAAATCGTTGTACATCACTGCAATAGGGGTAGAAGCACAATCTAATATGCCATCGGATAGGAAGCGATGATCTGAAGTAGCAGCTCTCGCTGCCCAGCACCGCGCCGCACCGGAGAGTGCAATAGGGCAAGAAGCACAGCCTCAGATGACATCAGATAGGAAGCGATGATCTGAAGTATCAGGTGTCGCTGCCCAGCACCGCGCCGCGCCGGAGAGAGGCAGAGAGAGTGGGAGAGAGGGAGGGAGGAAGAGAGCGAGAGAGAGAGAGCGAGAGAGAGAGAGAGAGAGAGAGATGTTACCCACTGCGTTGCCGAATGAAGGGAGCTTCGTCGTTGGGATGAAAAACTACGGCAACATCGACGATGTCGAGCGGCTGGATGGCGGGATGAGATTTACCTGATAGACCTGGCCCTCCCTCGCCGCTACGTCGTCACATCGCTCGCCCGCACGACGCCGAGAGAGAGAGAGAGAGAGAGAGAGAGAGAGATGTTACCCACTGCGTTGCCGAATGAAGGGAGCTTCGTCGTTGGGATGAAAAACTACGGCAACATCGACGATGTCGAGCGGCTGGATGGCGGGATGAGATTTACCTGATAGACCTGGCCCTCCCTCGCCGCTACGTCGTCACATCGCTCGCCCGCACGACGCCGCCTGCTCGCCCGTCGCCGCCCCGCTGGACTCGCTGCCTCTTGGCTCAACTCGCTCGGTCGGGGTCGGGATAAATTACGAGGCGTGACACGCGTATTGGCCACGAAGGGAAAACAACCTAGAATTGGGGAATTGTGGTGAAAGCGGGGAAAACCCCAGGCCCAACACGCTAGTAACAAACGAGTTTTTGGGGTTTCGTGAGATTGTGGGTTGGGACGGGATTATCCCCACTAAACCCCACTAATAGAACCGTAACAAACGGGGACTAAGCATGTTTACTGGCATAAAAAAAGTATCCTAAGCTACTTCTACTGTCACCACCTTGCAAAGGTTAAAAGAAAGACGGTTGCAATGAGCTATGAACACAACTTGAAATGATGGTTTTTTATGAAGTGATGGAAGCACACTCACCATTTATATATGATTGGTCTTCATTCACTTATTGCCTAAGGTACTCCCTTTGTTCGGAATTATATGACTTGTGTTTGTCAACATACAGATGTATCTATATACTAAAAGACGTCGAGATACATCCATATTTGGACAAAATCAAGTCATCTAATTCCGAACGTAGAGAGTACGAAATAGAGAAAAAATACAGGCAAATATTAACTTAAAAGTAGAACCGCTCAGAAAGTGGTGATTCTAGAAGAATATTTTTCAAAGCATATAACATAATATCTTTACAATTAAATGAAATTTGTTGATGGTTAGTATCCTCTAAAACACCCGCACCCTATGTAGAGGCCCGCCATCGCTGTTGTATACATCCCTTCTGGCCACTGGAACGTCCCATGCGGCTTGTAGATCCCCACACTGCACTTCCTCGCTGTTAATATTTGCACGCTTTTATAATTCATTATTGTCTAAATCCTAGTTTTTTTTACTGAATCGTATGAAAGTTCAAAAATGTGATTTTCAATATTTTTAATATAATGGGCTGCCCTTTCTGGTTCCTATCTTGCTTGTGGATCGACGGGCAGATTTGTCTTATCTTTGTGGATGGACCTAAAAGCATCTAATAACATCAGTGAAAAACCCGTGAGGACACCCCAAATGAAGAGTGTTCCACGTGTTCAGAGCGGGTAAATAGGGCGGGCAAACGGTGCGATCACCCTAGGAAAGGAGCGGATAATTGATGCATTGGCGGTAGAGGTAAGAAATAATGGGGGTAGAGTTAAGAGGAACCTTGCATTCTTGGGGCCGATGTAGACATGTGCGAAAAAAATTAGATAAAGAACGAACAAGTAAGGCGAGGCCAAACACAAGTTAGTATAAATGGAATAGTCCATCCGTAAGTAATATTCACACGGGTATTTAGCTAGTATCTATTGATACAATATACAACTTTCATCACATAAAGGAACCGTTAATCTTGAAGATTGACCGGAAGAGACCCTGAGTAGAGTGGGACATGCATGCATGCCACAAGTTACTAGAAAACCAAAACCAGGTTAACTGACAACCAAAAGCAGTGCCAGTTGGGCTGATTCCACAGTAGTTTCTGATTTCTTTTTTATTGATCAACGTAGTTGGACGCCTACTTGGCGACAATCTTGCGTGCACGCTGGTTGGCTCCCTTAACCCTAGAGTTGAGTTCCTCCACATCGTCATGCAGATTATCTAGTGCTTCGTTTTGCCTGAAACATTTTTTGATGTATCAGAAAATCATAAGTCTTGTTTCCCGCACATCAAAATTACCTATCATCGTTCAATAAAAATTTACCTATCCAACTCCGAGCCCATGTCAACAGCCATGCCCTTGAGCTGCCCCAGCACGCCACTAAGATCGTCGAGGGCATCATCCTGCTTTTGTTTCTCCACCTGATGGGACACAACCGGCTGCTAAGTATGCTAATAGTTGGCAGATATTTTCTTCAAAGGTACATAACCACAAAGTTGATCGAGAAAACGAACCTGAACTTTCTCCATGGCGCTTGTGGCTTCACCGTAATTGCGGGTAGCCCCCTTCCCTCGAGGACTCAACCCTAGCTTGTCTCTCTGTTCCATTCGGGTTGCCTTCTTTTTGAAGGAATCGTCTGTTGCATGGCATCATTTGAGTTGAGAAGAACAATGTGTACAAAAGATATTTCATGACCGGAATATCCGAGGAATCCTACTATTCGATTTTGGGTACCTCGAGACACCTGGGCTGGCCCCTTGATCTGCCTCGTTTTCTTTGGCTTCCATGGCTTGGAGAAGAACCCTCCAAGGCTTCCGAGAAGCGACTCTCCCTAGGCATGTAACAGACACCCCAACATTGTAAAAATGATCTGGCCCCACAAGGAACACATTACTTTTTATAGCCCTAGGTGTTCTTGTGTTAGTGAGATTTATATCATTTTTTTCATGTAGCATGGAGTACAATAATAGTACGTGGTGGAACATACGCACCTTGGTGAGGTCCTGATCGAGCTCGACGGCCTTTTCGTGTGTCCTGCCAATCTGGTCGCCCTGCTTGTTCAGCGTGATCATCGTGTTAGCGGCGTCCTGCTTGATGTTCTCCGCGATGCGGAGGCAGCCGTTGAGCGTGTCGGTCGTCTCCTCAGCTTTGTAGGCCGCGTAGTTCTCAAGCTCCTCCACCGACTGGTTCTCCAGACCGCCTGATTGTTGGAACCCATCCTTGTATTGCTTCTTGTTGCCGGCGGGGACCGAGTAGGCGGAGGACTTATTTCCCTTTTTGGGCACGAGATCATCATCGGAGTCAGAGTCGAATGGATCCGGCTTCGAGGAAGAAGGCTTGGCGCCTCGTGATACAGGCATCTTGTCTTGTCAAGTTGAAAATATTTTGTAATATTAATAATTATAGACTACTGTTAACAAGAGATAGGTTCCTGCAAAGAAAATAAGTGAATGCTGTTATGTATGTCGGACATGGAGGGGGTCTGAAGTATATTATATCTCGACTTGCTACCAGATCAGTTTGTTGACAGGTTGGTTGGTAGGAATATCTAACAGAAATGGTCGCAGCTGCAAACAAGAAACCATCACGGTTCACTGGAATTGTCCATCCATAAACGTGTTCAAATTAACATGCAAGATGGAAAGAGAAGCACGGAAACATCAAGAAAGAAAGAAGCATTAGAAAAAGATAAAACATGAGATATTCAACAACGAGAGAACGAAGAAAGGATGACATGCATTGATCCAAATTACCTAATGAATTTCTAGAACCAGATAGATTTCGTCCCACCTGTTCTTCCTCCTTGGAGGAATACAGAGGAGGCAAGCAATCTATCCTCCGTTATTGTATAGTAGTAATGAACTTTTTTTACCGTAAAAGTGCTCCTCTTTATAAATAGTTGTCTATTATCGAACAAGAAATCTAAATAAGGGAAGTGCTGATTTTAGCATGAAGAAGCATTGGATGCAGGTGAGAGTGCCTGCATGCGAATTCACCCACATGTCGACGAGGAGAGGAATACTTTCTCACAAAGACTGCTTCTGCTTCGGTGTCTCCCCCTAAACCAAAACGTTGATGCAAGGATGGCTGAGATCGCTCCATACCCTTTCGTTAACATGGACGGTTGTGAATAATTAAGTCGTATTAAGGCGTACGCGGCTCTGTATAAACCCGTCATGATTTTTAATTACGAATTTTGTGTAAAAGTATTCGCACAAAATTTATATGTTGCCACGGGCACGTCGTTGCCTCGTACGTGATTAGGAGTGGTGGGTGGACAGTTTATAATTTGGATATGTGTACCGTACATAATAAATATGTATACGAGCATGGACGGTACACCGTATTAGAACAAAAAATATTTTTTAATGTAAAATATCGATTATGCCCTTCCACCAAATTGGTCAAGGGGGAGACACCGAAGCACAGCCCCACAAAGAAAACCTTTAAACCGACTTAAAAAAGGAAAGATATAAAGCGGAGAGAACGACAAGTGATGCGAGGGAGGAGAGGGGCACGGGGCTCGCGCAAGGTCGCCCCTGACGGCGTGTATTTGGAGGCAGATGGGAGGAGGTGGAGCTGGTCATCGAAACAAGGTGTGACTAGTCCGCCGCAGAAGGATAAACTATAACCATCCTAAAATTAGCTTTTCTGATGTGTTTTAGCTGACGGAGGTGGTGCCGAGAGGTGCATCCCCAACACGAATGTAAAAAGTTCTAGAAGGCCATGCACAATGCTAGCCTCTTGTAGAAGCACTTGTGTGCAAATATAACCAAATTTAGCTTTAGAGTCATATCGATCCAAATGGAATGCAGCATTGCGAATATGTTTGGTAACTGGTTGAATGGCATAGATAGAAAAACAAAAGAACGAATACGAATTGGTGCAGCTGCTTTCCTTTGGGCGATTTGGAACTACCGCAATGATGTGGTTTTTAACAAACAAACAAACACTCATTTTTTGCAGGTTGTAAACAAGGCGGTCTATTTTATCCAGATGTGGGCTTTCCTTCTCCCTCTGGATCAGCGCGGATGTTTGTGTGGCTTATTTTTGTGGCCACTTTATCCGACCCATGACTGTATCACATTTGAACTCGGGATGTTTCTTTCTATTATTTAATAAAAACCGGTTGTGTGCATCGCTTTGTATTTCGGATGCAGACGGGCCCAGGCTCCCATTTCTAAAAAAGAATGGAATGTAGCATTAGTGTAACCTTTTACTCTTGAGTTATTTCAAAATATTTTTATTGCTCCCCAATGTGCTATCCGGGATAAGATTGATAACTACTGGTTACATTCAGGGCATAGGACATGTATCACGTACATATCCTAGCATACATGATCGAACCTATTACTGATGCATACAGTTTCATTATCATGTCATCTCGCTCACAAGATGTTTTAGGACATTGGCTTTTTCTTAAAGGTTGTGCTAGGAGACATATGAATGTAACCTTTTCCTGAGTTCTCCATATCAAATCTCTGCTCAGCAGTGGCCACATCTCCCGCCCCCTCCCCCAATATTCCGATTTTTTAGAGCTTCTCACAGAAATCCCAGACATAAGTAGTGAGATGCGTTTCAAATTTTGCAGCATTTCCTTCACCCACGAGTTCACTCGCATGTGCCTTTCTTCTTCACATGGCTTCGCATCTCGCTCTGTTATTACATGTTCCAAGATACCAGAAGGTCAAGACCCCAATGAAATAGCCACTAACTTGCTTCATTTTTCGATTTGAAACACCGAAGGTTAACACGGGTACAAGATGAAAGATTTTTCACTTTCGTCTCCTGATTGTTGTATTTATTTGTCGATCTAGACATGTAGTTCCTTTGTTTTGCGTTATTGGATCCCCATTTCAAATTTTAGTGATTAATCTTTGTAGGATAATCATGTTAACAAATAAGGTGAAGACCATTGATTCTTTTTATAGAATAAAATTCGGTTATTTCTTGCTTTACTTGGTAGAAGAAGAGGAAGAACAAGAGCACGGAGATGAAAAAAAAGAAAAGGATAGCAGGAGGGGGAGGTAGTGACATTTTTATGGTGGAATAAGACCTAGGCATGAGTTGCTAAATTTTGGATCATCCTATTAATGCTCATGAGTAGAAATTTTTCTCATCAGCTTGGAAAATTTGAGAAAGCGGTTGATTATTATGTGTCTGATAGGTCATGCGATTTTTTTTTTGAACATAGATAGGTCATGAAATATGTTCACTCTTATATTAGTTTGTTTGATCAGTATAGTGATTATTCATTGTTCTTTTCTTGCAAGATGATTTGTCTTGTTAATATACATCCATAAAGAGATCCCAATGGGGTTCTCTAGAGATGAAATTACCGATGATTTCAATACTGAGACATGACGTACGTCATTCGACTCAAAATTGTTAGTGTCACATCTTTATAGACGTGTCTTGTTATATTATAAAAAAAAACGGGTCAAAATAGTACATATTTTGGTACAACACCTATTATCTTCTATAGATTCCGTGCATGTTTTTCCAATGTTCGGCCCCTAGTGTTTTTTTCCTTGTTCCGACGTTGTATGTATGTACTTTGGCTAAACCCTATCAGGCATCATGATCTAATACATTAGATCTTAGTACCTAATATATAAGCCGCTTCGCGAAAGGCTTTAATTACAAAACTTGTTTTCAATGATTCCCTTATTTCACCAAGAAATTCTTTATCATTTCCAACTAACAGGAGGTGATCAACATAGAGTATAAGGAATGCTATAGAGATCCTACTTTTCTTGTTTAGACATAAGTCTCCTAATTTTTTTAATGATAACAAAACTTTTGACTATTTCATCAAATCTAATGTTCCAACTACTGGATTCTTATTTAAGTAAATGGACCTTTCTAGCTTGCATACCTCACTAGAATTTTTAGGATCCGAAAAACCTTAAGGTTATACCACGTATACGTTATCCGTTAAATTTTAATTGAAGAGAGTTGTTTTGGCAACCACCCGCCACATTTCATAATCCTAATATACAACTATTTCTATCATATTCTAACCGATATCAGCATTGTTACGTGAGACAAAGTCTCATTGTTGTCTACCCCATGTATTTGTCAAATTCCTTTTGCGAAAATACATGCCTTGTGGATAGTAACATTACCATCCGCATGGGTTTTCCTTTGGAATACACACTTGCACTCAGTTGGTCTAGCCACCTCATACAAAGTTCCAAACTTGATTGTCCCGCATGGATATCATTTATGATTCTATGGCTTTTAGCCATTCGGTGGAATCACTATCCATCATTACTTCTTGGTATCTACGCACACTTCTATTCTTTTAGATAGCGTTGGGCCTTCAAGTGCGTAGATTTGTAGAACAACAACAAGTTTACCTTAAGTGGATCATCCCAGGTTTATCGAACTCAGGGAGGTTGAAGTCAAAGATATCCCTCTCAAGCAACCCTGCAATTACGATATAATATGTCTTTTGTGTCCCCAACACACCTAATACAACTGTCGGTTATATAGGTGCACCAGTTAGGCGAATGGAGAGTGAAACACATGTAATATGGATGATTATAAGTGATAATAGCAATCTGAAATAAAAATGGCAGCAAACAAACATGTAGCAAAATTTGTTGTAAACGGTGTTTCAATGCTTATAAACAAGAGTCCTATGGATCATACTTTCACTGGCGGACAGTCTAAACAATAATAACATAATTGAATACATAAATTTCATCTCATCACTTCGCTCCTCCGAACCACTCTCCGGTTGGATAACAAACACCAATCAACCGCGTAGGGCTATAACAGCACACCTTAGAGTTTGCAAATCCCCATAAAGCTAACCTCACACTGTCACTATGAGGCCTAGATGGTTTCAGACAAACACCACAATTTCATAGGGTCATCCAACACAAAATATATATATCATGCTAAACCACACGGTGAACACACTATCACCTTTCCACCGTGATCAAAGTGTCTACGAAGATCTCATAACAAAACCACTTGAGTCGCATAACATATGAAGAGTAACATCTACTTATTCAACTAGATTACAAAACTCATGATCACATAAAGATCACACCATGGGAGAAACAGATGAAACACATAGCTACCGGTAGAGCCCTCAGGCTCGGGGAAGAGCTACCCCCTCCTCATCATGGGAGTCAGCAACGGCGATGGAGATGGCGGCGGAGTCGATGGAGATGGATCCGAGGGTACTTCCCCGTCTCAGCAGGGTACCGGAACATAGATTTCTGTCCCCAAAATCTTGCCGGGGGCGGCGACAGAGCTACTGAACATAGATTTCTGTCCCTAGAAACTTGTCGGGGATTATGTATGAGGGGGATTATATAGGAGAACGGAAGATGTCGGTGGGCGCTCGAGCGGTCCGCACCACCTGGTGGCCCGGCTAGGGGGTACACCACTCTGTGGTGTGGTGTCTTAAGGGCCCCCTCCTGGTCTCTTTTGGACTCCATGGACGTGCCGGGTGATGGATGGTAAACACCCTCGTTGGTAAGCCCCAAGTGAAAGGTTGGGAAGAGTGTAGCAACAAGTTTTCCCTCAGAAAAGAAACCAAGATTGAATCGACCAGTAGGAGGACAGGCAATCTATGAAGGTTGATGTAGCTGAGGTGGCAGAGCGCACTACCGGTTCAGCAGCAACGTGGAACCTACACAACACAATCAAATCATTTTGTCCCAATGAAGCAGTGAGGTTGTCAATCTCACCGGTTTTGCTGAACACAAAGAGGTTAAACGTATGGTGTGGTTAACAGTAGGAAAATAGTAGGAATAGTATGAGAGCAGTATGTAAGCAGTAGGTGTTTATCAGTACGAGGAAAAAGGACCGGGGTGCACAGTTTACTAGTGGTGTCTCTCCGTGAAAGATAAATAACATGTGTGGTGAACAAATTACAGCTGGACAATTGACAGAAATGAAAGATGCACCGTAGTGCATATGCAAGACATCAAGATTACTATGTGATTCATTCGGGCGTTACAACAAGATACATAGACCGTTATCCAACTACATCTATGACTAATAATCCACCCTACGAATATCATCCGAACAAACGTTGGGTATTAAGTTGAAAGCAACAGATAATCGCAGTAAGAAAAAGTGTGTAATGTAAACAATAACATCATCCTTAGGCAAAGCATTGTTGTTTTCGCCCTAATGGCAACAACACATTCTCCATCTATCACGTTTCTGTCACTCGAGCACAGATGGAAAGGAGGCATGAACCCACTATCGAGCATAAATACTCCCTCTTGGAGTTACTAGCATCTACTTGGCCAGAGCATCTACTAAGAACGGAGAGCGTGCAAACTCATAAATAACATAAGCATGAAGATAACATGATAGATTGATAATCAAAAGAAATAGCAGTCAACTTTTATTAGATCCGAGCAAACACAACATGTAGCATTACATAAAGATGATCTTGATCATGTTAGGCAGCTCACAAGATCTAAAATGAGGCACAAACTGGATAGAACAACCATCTAGCTACTGCTATGGACCCTTAGTCCAGGGATGAACTACTCACGCTTCACTTCGGAGGAGGGCATGGTGGTGTAGAGCCCTCCGGTGATGATTTCCCCGTCCGGTAGCGTGCCGGGTAGAGGTCCAAAACCCTCCCGATCTCGGAATGACGGTGACGGCGGCCTTGGGTGTTTATCGGGTAAAAGTTATATATATTTAGGGTTTACGCCTCGGGTGGAATAAATAGGCGAAAGGGTAGAGGCGGTGGAGCTCTAGGGGGGCCACACCACCCCTTGGAGCGGGCAAGGGGGACCGCACCACCCTATGGGATGGGCTTCCTGAGGCCCCTCCGGGTCTCTTCGAGACTCCATGGAACTTCCGGGATTTCTAAGACTTAAGGGCTTCGAATTTTCCAATTCCGCGAATATTTCCATAACAACTTTTCTGAAACTAAAAACAGCAGAAAACAGGAAACTAGCTCTGCGGGATCATGTGAATAGCTTAGTCCGGGAAATCGATAAAAATGACATAGAGTGTATAGCAAACATGTGGGAAATAACATGAAAACAAACACGGAACATCAGAAATTAAGGATACGTTTACGACGTATCACCGGGAAAAATGGGAACTTTGGATTTTTTTTTCGCTCCATTCGAAGGATATTTCGAGAACAAATTTTCTAAACCAAAAACAGCAGAAAACGGGAACTAGCTCTGTGGAATCTTGCCAATAGGTTAATCCATGAAAACATCCAGAAAACGAAGGAAAACACGTGAAAACATAAAGGCATTGGATAGATAACAAGCATGGATCGAGCATCATAATTATAGATATGTTTGAGACGCCTCACATATTCATATTTTGTAGGTTCATCGTCCTCTATGTGGAATACGTCATTCTCGGACCATTGAGGCAGTTCTCGAAATCTGCCTGACCTTCAAAATCTTAAGATTTAGGGATTTCTCCAAAAGGACAATGGAAAACTATAATTTTTTTATTATCATTGACCTTAACATGTCTAACAGTTACATCTTTCTGAAATATTATTTATTTGCGGAGATCTAGATGTCGTGATTTGCAAAATTATTCCACGTTAGTTTAGATGTGAGTTGCATGATTAAAATAGTCTCCTCCTTGACCCAATAGTAGGAATTTCATCATTGTCGAGACATCGTAGTAGAATTCATAGACGGGGGTTCCATGAGACTACTAATAGAGAAGTGGGGGAACGTGGTAGTATGACGATCAAGGACACCAAAGTTTACCCAGGTTCGATACGTCGCAATTAGGCGGCGTTCCTACTCCTGCAATCTCACTAAATCAGGGCTGAAGCCTAAAGTATACAAAGTACAATGTGAGTTGGTTTAGCTACTCAGTGAGGGTCAACTTCTCGGCGAGTTGGCTTATAGCTTATTGTCTATATTGTTCTTCTCTCCCGTCCGGATTTATATAATAGCCGGGTTAGGGCTTACAGAAAAGGAAACCTAGAATACTACGGTAAGTTCTAACTTGGTAGGCAAGAATCCGCCTTCTACTCCAAGCCGTACCACGTAGGCTGTGGTCCGGGTTCTTCTAGAATCCGGCTTCCGCGCGTCAGCATACTGGGCCGCCTAATGGACCGTAATCCATTACCATCCAGGCCACCATGGTAATCCGGTACTGTAGGACACTATCTGATATACCCCTAATCAGTATATATCCAACAGTAGCCCCTAAGAAGGATTGGAACTTCAATTCGCCGTCTTTCGTCAAACTGGATTATTTCTGAGAAATGTTGACTCTTCGTCTCGATTCTTCTTCTCCTTTAAATCATGTTTTATCGCGAAATTCAGATTTTCGAAATCCGGCTTTTTCTTCCACGAGACTTCGTGGAGAAGGAACTTCCTACGTCAGCGATAAAATCATGCTGACGTCAGGGACGTTTGAGTTTCGAGTGTGAAACCCTGAAACGTATCTCTGACAGATTCTCATGGGAAACGAGGAGATAACAATAATCACTCGCCGCCTCGTGTCCCGGATTTCCCGGCGAGTGACACGCGTTGAAAATCCAACGGTCTAAAGAGCCGTTAGCGCGCATCATAAAGGTTTTCCGGCTATAAATATCCTCCTTCATGCCCTCCGGCGATCCTTCCGCTCTCTCCTCATCTTCTAGCTTCCAGACGCCCTAGCTCCCAAGCCCAAGTTCCAGTGAGAGCAGAGCCCGTGCTCATCTAGCACCGTTCCCGGAACTTCCTCATCGGGAGCTCGAAGTCCTCACTGTGCCGCCCTATTATGGACTCACCGCGCGCTTCCGAGGAGCACTCCGTCGTCGCAGACATTGACGAGATAATCAATACGATGTACCCGCTGCTCGTTTCGCCGAGCCGCGTCGCCGCCAACGCACCGAAGAACATTTCCGGCTGCCAGGCCCACGAGGATCTACATCTAGCGGCCGAGAACCTGGCCGCTTCTTCCTCTGCGCCGCCTCCGCCACTCTTCCCCGAAACGGCGGAAGAGAAGGTCCTCCTCGTCGGGGAGGAGCTCTCCGCCGCGGCTGCCACCGCTGGAGCCGAGGACGAGGGCGAGAGTTCCGACAATTGGAGCCGGTGCAACATCACCCCCTCCCTTCTTCCGACAATGGAGAAGGAGGGGTTGATGGCGGCATGAGGAAGAAGAGTCCGAGCCTTCGCCCAGAGCCGGGGAACGAGTCCTTCTTACCTCGCACATTTCTAGAGGTATGGGAATCCCGTCTTCCAGCTTCGTCCTCGAAATCCTTAGCCGCTATAATATCCAGCCTCACAACCTGCCACCAAATTCTATTCTCTATCTAGTCGGCTTCTAGGCCCTATTTGAAGGGTATTTAGGAATAGCGCCTAGGCTAGATTTCTGGCAGTATTGCTTTGGGATTAAGCGAAACCCCTCAGTGGGCGCTCTCCCAACTTGTGGATCCATATCTTTCACCCTGCGTAGAATCAGCGAAGATTGGTTCCCCAAGATAAAAACGTCGGAATCCGTCAAATTCTGAACGGGTTCCTTTTTCTATCATCAAAACATCTCATTTCCTCGAAAGGAAACAGGGATTCCACCATTCGTCAACGCTGCCGCTACTCCCCAAGATAACTGGGCCCCGGAGGCAGTGCAGACTTTGCCGGATGATTTGATGAAAATCAAACGGTGCGTCGCCAAGCTCTCCTCCTCGAAACCTCCTCTTACCGGAACCGGCACAATTTTGTGCTAGTTTGGAAGACGCATCCAACCTCTTGCACATCGAACCCGGCTTATGTGCGAATACAATGGTCCGGAAGAAAAAATGAGGGGAACGGATAAGGCATTCTCGAAAAGGGACTTCAAAAAGCGGGTCAATCATTTGGTTGCCACCCGCGACCAATATGAAGAAAGCCAAGAGATATATCATAAAGGAAACAAGATTCCAAAGGTAATGTTCTTTTCTCTTCGGATAATTTCTCGGATTCTTGTCTTTCTCCAGATTCATAACTTAGTCGGATATTTGGCCTTTTGCATAGCTCGATGACCTCACCGAAAAGGATCTTGCAACTCACGCCGAACTTGACAAACTGCATGCCAATTTTTATGGTGGTCGGAAGTGTAAGAGGCCGGCAACCACTGAAGAGGTGCTGGATCTTGACGGGGTTCCCGTCGCTACATCCAGGTAATCCCCGGGGTTTTTCTACCTTTGCCTGCTTTTTGTTGCAGAAGTTGTTTTGGTTTCTGGGAATATTGATTTCTCAGATTTTCTTTTGCCTTTTTTCCCCTTCAGCCTTGCTCTAACCTCTTTGAGATCAAAGAAGTTGAAGAAGCATAAGGCCACTGTCGGCAAGGGGGCGCCCTCTCCTGCTGCAGCTCCCTCTACCTCAGCTACTCTAGGGGGAGAAGATTAGTCTGCAAAGCCGAGGGAATACCCACTGCCGACTAGCCAGCCCATTGCGTCCGAGATGGATGCGAGGGAAAGGGCGGAGACGGATATGGGCGGTCCTTCTCATACACCTTAGGAGGAACCCCTTCCTACTTTCAACGATGAGTTCAAGGTAAAGGAAGAACCATTTGATGAACTCGGAGTATGCAAAAGAATTCAACAAAAACTTGTCGGGTTTGCAACTGATGAGCCAGGTAATATCTCTAGACCCCAAAGAATAAGTCAAATGCATGCTTTTTTCCTTAATGCTTTTTTTCACTTTTTATGCTTGTTTTTTTAACTTAAGCACTTTTTTCTCTTTCCCGTGTTTCAGCAAACAACTGAGAGCATGAACTCGGAAGTTTTCAACAAACTTACTATTAAGAACAAGGAGGTGAAAAACCTTCTTTCCATTCTTGATGTTAAGGAGAAAGAACTGGCATCCACTCAGCAGCAGCTGAAGGATTCAGCAGGTAAAATATTTCTCTGCTTTCAGTTGTGTATCTTTCTAAGTAGTTTTCCGAGTTGTCTAACTCTTCTTTTTTCTTGCTTTTCAGCTTCTTTGGCGAAAGCCAAACAAATTGCTGAAGATGCCGGCAACGCCGAAAACCTCTGCCGCGAGAACCTGGATCTTCACAAGCTTACTGTGAAGTTACAACAAAACATGGAGGCCAGCCAAATAGTTGTTGGCATTGCCGAGTCTAAGGCCTCCAACCAGGCCGAAAAGGATAAGGCCACCATCCTGGATCTGGAGAACGCCTTGAACCAGTGCCTGGAAGAAGGCATCGAGATGGACAAGATTCTCGGTATGTATTTTGTCATTTACCGGATTTTCCATGTTTCATCTCCTTCTGTTTTTTCTAACATTTATGTGTTTTACTGAAAGAGGAGATAGCCCCCTGCTTACCCGGATTGAAAAGATCCGGGCTTTCGGGCAGATCTTCACCGCTATCAAGGCTGCGGGGATGTTGCTGGTCAAAAAATGCCTTCCTTCCACGTCTGGGGAGTTCTCGGAAGTTAAAAAACTTTCGGAAGCCATAGTGGAAGTGGCGGAGTCCAGGGAGTCCATCCTTCGCTCCGCGGCACGTGGTGGTGCACACATGGATCTTGGGCTTATGCGTATGCACTACCCAACTGCCAAATCTTGGCATGTGGCATCCGGCATCCCTGAAGGATACACGGGGGAGCAGCGGGCCGGCATCTTTGATGAAATCAAAGGTCATGCCACCAACATTGCCACCATGGTGAACGTCTCCACCTTCTACCCGGAAGAAACTATTCCGGGAACTCCCGAGGAATCCAGAAGTGAAGAGGAGTCGGATGCCTAAAGGATGTTTCCTGGTCTTGGGTAAAAATAGGAACTAGAAACATTACTGTTGTTACAATTTAAACTTATTGTAATGCTTTCTATTCTTTTGTATAAACAAGTACTCCGCCTTTGCAGTTATATTATTAAATCTTTGCAAGTTTTCCTTCTTTTATTCCTTTATCTTCTAAGCTCTCTGGTTTATATGTCTTAACTGTCCTCAGTGTTTGAAATGGCTCGATAGTACTTAATCTTCATGCCAAGTGACTGTTTATAACCAATCAGTCGAAACTCAGAAACATTGATCATACTAAAGGCATTTTTACTTACTAGCTCCACTGACCCATCATAAAAACAATCAAATAATACTTAGAGAACGGTAAGGAATTTTGAATGAAACACAGGCACGCAGGCACAATCTGGGTTTCCTTAAGCCTTTTTAGGCTGAAAATCATTCAGTTTTTTAACGCCGAGCACGCAAGCACAATTCGGGTTAACATTTGGTATTTTGAAAGATCATTGGGAAATAGATAAGACAGATTTAGGCTTTACTATAATAAACATGTAAAAACATAGATGTATGAATTCCGACAACTTTATTTCATGATCTCAAAGATGTTTACATAGAAATTGGACTAAGTATAGGAGCGACGTAACTGTTGGATGCTCCGGGGTCTTTTGGTCTCCCTAGATCGTCATCTATCTTTCTCTTTCTTTTGCGATCGGTCTTTTGGGATCATCTTCTGTGTCCCAAATATCTACATGATAGTATGATTCATTTTTCATAGCTTTGCTAATGAAAAATGGTCCTTCCCAAACTGGAGCTAACTTGTGCTTTCTTTCTTGCACCAATCTTAACACTAGGTCACCTTTTTTGAAAGAACGATGCCTGATTTTCCGACTATGGTAACATCGTAATCCTTGCTGATAAATGGAGGATCGTTGAAGCACAATTTCTCCTTCTTCTTCTAGGAGATCGACGGCATCCTGTCGTACACTTTAGGCATCTGAGTCATCGAAAGCTTGCACTGTTGGGCTATCATGGATCATGTCCGTTGGAAGCACTGCTTCTGCGCCATAAATTAGAAAAAACGGGGTTTGGCATGTTGACCTGTTTGGCGTCGTTCGAATACTCCAAAGCACTTAAGGTAACTCTTCTACCCATGCTCTAGCTGCTCTATGAAGTGGAGATTTGAGTCTTGGGCGTATTCCCTGCAGGATTGAGCTATTCATTCTTTCAACAGGTCCATTGGATTGCGGGTGTGCCACAGATGCAAGATCTAGGCGTATTCCCGTTTATCGGCAATATTTTCCAACTCTCCAATAGATAAATTTGTTCCGTTGTCGGTAATTATGTTGTGTGGAACGCCGTATCTCATGACTACGTCAATGATGAAATTTTTGGCAGTTGCACCGTCAAGTTTTTTATGGGTTTTGCCTCCACCCACTTGGTATACTTATCCACTGCGACGAGTAGATGTGTAAGTCCACCTCTTGCATTCTTGAATGGTCCCATCATATCTAGCCCCCAGACTGCAAACGACCATGTAATAGGGATAGTTTTGAGTGCTTGGCTGGCATTTTAGTCTGCTTGGCGCAATACTGACATCCGGCACATTTATTGACTATGCGTTCGGCGTCTGTCTTGGTTGTTAGCCATAAAAACTCTGCACGGAATGCTTTTTTAACTATGCTTTTGATTGAGCATGATGCCCGCAATGTCCTGCATGGTTTTCTTGGAAAATTTCTCGGCCTTCTTCTAGCGAAATACATCGCAGAAAAATTTCGGTAGTGCTGCGTTTATATAGGCAACCATTGATTAGCGTGTATCATTTGCATCGACGTTGTATTTTTCTTTGCAAGATCTCGTCTGCTCCATCCGGGTACTTCTGATCTACTAAGAATCTTAAATATGGAATTGTCCAATCCGGGTTAATGAGCAGGACTTCAATTGACTCGGACATGAGAGGCTGGTCGACATCTCCACCTTTTATCTATGGTTCGTACAAATGCTGGACAAACACACCTGGTGGTTCGATTTTCACTCTTTTCTGAGCCCATGGGGGCTAATGCATCCGCGTTCCAGTTTTCTTCCCTTTTGACGTGAAGTACTTCAAATCCTAGGAAGCAAATAGCAAACTCGTCCACCGTTCTCCGATATTCGTCCATGATGGGGATTTTAGCATCCCATATTTGGTTGAGCTGATGTTATACCAAATCTTAGTCACCCTAGCATAGGATGCGCTTGACACCTATTTCTTTTGCAATATGCCAGCCATGAAGCAAACTTTCGTATTCTGCCACATTATTGCTGGCGTTGAAGTGTATTTGTAATACATACTCCATAGTGTCTCCCTTTGGGGATTTTAGGACTACACCAGCTCCAGCGTCTTCCTTCATCTTGGATCCATCAAAGTGCATAACCCAGTATTCCGACTCCGTCATTGGTGTGTTTTCCATTTCTTCTGTCCAATCAGCGACGAAATCTGCCAACACCTGGGATTTTATTGCCGTCCGGGGTTGGTACTTAATGTCGAACGCAGCCAATTCGATACCCCATTTGGCTACTCGGCCTGTTGCGTCCGCATTGCTGATTATGTCCCCTAGTGGTGCTTTGCATACCACCATTATTGAATGTCCTTGGAATTAGTGACAGAGTTTTCAAGATGCGAAAAATACGCCATATGCTAGTTTTTGATAGTGCGGATACATTTGCTTGGACTCATAAAAAACTTCACTAACATAATACACCGGATGTTGATCCGGTATGCTTTTCTCGTCTTTCCGCCTTTCCACAACTATCACTGCGTTGATAACCTTGTTTGTTGCTGTGAGGTATAATAACATGGGTTCTTCGTCTTTTGATGATGCCAAAATCATAGCTTTCATGAAGGTTTCTTTTAACTAGGTTAATGCTGCATCTGCCTCTTCTATCCACACAAATTTGTCGGATTTCTTCAACAATTTGTATAATGGCAGAACTTTATCTCCTAGCCAGCTTATAAACCTGCTGAAAGCAGCTGCAGACCCTGTAATATTTGTACATCTTTTAAGCATGTAGGCCTTGAGATGTTTAGGATTGCCTTGATCTTTTTCGAGTTTACTTCTATTCCTCTGTGAGAAACGATGAAACCCAGAAGTTTTCCTGAGGGAACCCCGAATACGCACTTCAATGGATTCAACTTCATTTTGTAAGTGCGCAAATTTTCCAATGTTTCTCGCAAATCTTCAAGGAGCGTGTCTTTTTCCTTGGAAACGACGGAAATTTCTTACACGTAAACGTGAACATTTTTGCCAATCTGACTATGCAAACATCGTTGTATGCAACGCTGGTAGGTTGCACGTGCGTTCTTCAGGCCAAAAAGCATGGTTATGTAGTAGTATGTTCCATACGGGGTTATGAAGGAGGTTTTGATTTGGTCTTCTTTCTTCATACGTATTTGATGGTAGCCGGAATAAGCATCCAAAAAGCATAAAATCTCAGAGCCAGCAGTGGCGTCTATTATTTGATCGATTCGCGGTAACGCAAATCTATCTTTTGGACACAATTTGTTCAGGCCGGTGCAATCTATACACATCCTAAGAACAGTATTATATTTCTTCGGGACTAATACATGGTTTGCAGACCATTCAGTATGTATAACTTCCCAGATAAAATCAGCTGCCAATAGCCGGATAATCTCCTTGCCAATAGCCTTCCGTCTTCTTCCGTAAAATCGACGGAGACCTTGTTTGACGGGTTTAGATCCTGGAATCACCTTGAGTTGGTGCTCAGCAAGTTCCCTTGGTACACCTGGCATGTCCGCTGGACACCATGCAAAAATATCCCAGTTCTCACGGAGGATCTTGATGAGCTCGCTTTCCTATTTGTCGGTCATTCCAGTTACCACTACGACAAATTTGGTCGGATCTTTGGGATCTAGGATAACCTGTCTTGTATTCTCGGAATCATTGAAGCAGTATGCCGGCTTCCGGCTTTCTTTTCCTGCTGGCATTTCTGTCGGCGATACTTTTGCCAGCTCTTTCAGTTCCTCATTTGCTATAACTTTTTCTGCTTAAAGGGCGTTTTATTTTTCCATCTCGTTTGCCAATTTGAAGTCTCCCTTTATAGTGATTACTCCTCCTTTGGGTCCTGGCATTGTCAGCTTGTTATTGATATAACATGATCCTGCCATGAACTTGGCGGAAGCGAGACGTCCGAGTATTGCGTGGTACCCACTTTCGAACGGCACAACCTCGAAGGAGAATTTTTCCTGACGAAAATGTTCTTTCTCTCCAAAGGTTACATGTACTGAAATTTCTCCTAGGGATCGTGCTTGGCTGCCAGGAACGATGCCGTGAAAACGTATGTTGCTATGATTGAGCTGGGTCTCGGAGATTCGCAGATGCTTCAGTGTATCCAGATAAATTATGTTGATGCTGGATCCTCCATCCATCAGCACTCTTTTTAGCCTAGTGTTTTGAACAATAGGACTTACAACTAAAGCTTGCGTGCCGGGTTCTAGGATATTTCCAGGATGATCAGACTGATCCCAGGTAATTGGTGTATTTGAGTATTTTAAGAATTTCGGGGTTGGTGGGGCAACCACGTTTATTTATAAAACTGTCCTCTTTGCCACCTTTACTGAGGGAGTTGCTAGGAAAGTTAGGTTGCATTCTCCGTTAACTCTCCGAAACTTAGGCTCGCCTTTTCGTTGTTGTTCCTGGATTTTTTCATCAGTGTCCGATTCACTGTCTTCTTTTTCAGCTTTTTGCTTTTGCTTGGAGAATTTCCTATTGGAACTCTCCCCTCTGCTTCTGGATTCTGCACTTCTTTTCATATGCTTGTTGAGACAGCATTGTGCGTTATTATGGGTGGGATTCTCGAATTGCGAATGGTGGACACAGTTTTCCGACTTAATTTTTCCACTCTTGTTTTGCGTAGGTGATCGGTTCTGTGCTTCATCCTTTCCATTTTCTCCAATTTTCCTTTCCAAAGGATATGTTAACTTCTTTGGGCTTTTGTTGTGCTTCTGGAGTGGCTTTTTTTCTCAGGACGATGGGTCTTTTTGGCTTGAATGAAAGCGTCTATATTTCCACCTCTTGCTCTGATGTCATCTTCGGCTGCTGCGTGCTCATTTGTGGTTATAAGCATAGATCCGAGATCTTTGTGCTTTTTTGAACCGATCATAAATGGTACGAGTCCAGGTTTTAATCCATTGACAAAAGCATGCATTGCTAGTACGTCAGTTACTCCAGGGCAGCTGTTCTTCATTGTAGTCCACCTTGAGATAAAATCCACGTATGTCTCATCTTCAAACTGGGCGCAGTGATTTAGCTGGTTGATGTTGTTGGGGAGTTTGTAAGTTCCCCGAAAATGCTGAGTAAAAACTCTCGCCATATCATCCCAGCTGTCAATGGTTTTGACGGAAGCCCGTTAATCCAATCTCTGGCTCCATCCAGTAACATAAGGGGGAGGAATTTTACTGCCTCTTGATCCGTCACATTATTAATCTGGACGGCTGTGTAATAGTCTGAGAGCCAGGTATCCGGGTTTGTACTACCTGTATATTTTTGGTATGTTGGACCAACTTTGGCAAAACTAGAATGTAGACTTATTCTTTGGATCCTGTCAGTGAAACACTTAGGCCCGAAGTATAGGTCATCTCTTTCCGCTCTATCAGAGTGTACGGAGTATCTACCGGCCAAATGGATAGAAGGGGATATGCTTCCTTCTTTTCCATTTTTGCGCGAACGCGCTTTTCCGGGATTGCCTCAATTTCCTCCGTTATCGTGCCCTTTGGAATGAGGTGGAGCTCTACTCCCGTGTCTTTCCTTATTCCTAGGAGGCGTACGGGATCTCTCACGCCTGTGAGGAATGTCATGTCTTCCGTCTTTTTCAGCAGGGTGTCCCGGAGGCGGCATTGTTTTTCCGTCTTTCCGGTTTTGTTCTTCCCGATCTTGGGGATTAATTCCATCTTCCGGCAAATGGGATCCGGTTCCGGACGCTGCATTCTTATTATGGGCCTTTTTCTTGTCCTTTCTAGGATCTCCTTTCTTCTCTTTTGAATTGCTTTAATCTCCAGGTTCTTCAGGTCCAGGTGCTCCAGCAGCGCATGTGGCCGTTTTGCATAGGGCCCAGTCGTCGTGCAACTTCCCTGATCTTGCCTGCCCTCGCTATTGCTGTTGCAATGCCTTTCATAAGAAAGCATACACCCCTTGAAGCTTTTCGCCATTGGATTACATATCGTTGTTGAGGATGGCGAACGCGGCTTCCGCGTTTTCTGCTGCGGTTTTCTATATAGGTTCGCCTCTAGCGTCAGTGCTGTTTACTTGCTTTTGCAGGCCGGGTTTTGGAACCGTTCCTTTGGCAGCAATACTTCCGGTCTTGCGATTCCGGGTAGCCGTGTAGGTTTAATTCCAGATCTATTCCTTCTCTCGTACTCCTCGATTTCTTTCTGCTGTAACTTAATGTCAGCTTTGGTTTTTTGGAGATTTTCCCGGGTCTTAAATAGATGTTGATGTTGCCTTTGGAGAGCTTGTCTCCTGGCTTCTAGCACTTCAGGGGGTTCGTGAGGTCCCACTGGTGTTTGAAGTAGATCCCGTTCGTCTTGTTTTGACATTGGTGGAACAGAAATTTCTTCGCAGGCTTAACTCCACTTCCTCCTCCTACTTCCAGGTATTCGCTGGCGGGATCCGCCAGTTTTTTCTTCTGGAGTTTATGCTGGATTTTCTTGGAAGCTCTGTGTCTTTTCTTGGAAGAGGGAGATTTTTACCAGGTTCATCTTCTATCAATTCCTTGACATCTGGTTACGTTGGAGTAGTTTCGCCATCCTCTCTTTCCTCATCTGGCGAAGGTGTTTTAGGGCTTTCCTGACTTTCGGAATTCGTGTTTTCAGACGGTTTTGCCATAAGTACTTCATGGAATCCCTCTTGAAGAGATTTGACCTTTCTTTCGAAAGCACCTTCATCTTCATCTTCGGAATCGAGTTCATCTGATCCGGGTTCTGGTTCCAGTCTCGCCTCAATGGCGGCTAATACGGAATCAACTTCCGAGTTCGTCGTCATATTGACGGATGTCGGATCTTCCACCTCTATTGTGGGATTGTTTTCTTCTGCCTCTTCCAAGGAATTTCGCTCATCCGTGTTTTCGGCGATCTCGGATTGCACCATACCGATAAAGTGCGATTCAGCAGAGTATCGGTGATCTGAGCAAAATCCGGCGTCATAGTCTTCTTCGACTGGGTAAAGGGCGGGTGGGATAAATTTACTTCCACCACAGAATCCCATTGCTTCTGCAATTAATCCAATAAAGATGTTTGCAGATCCAATCGGTAAAACTCAGGCACTTATCAGATGATTCCGTACTGGCGCCATGTCCGATCCGTTGTCAAGGAAGCGGCCGACGTCGTTGTCGAATTCCAAGCTTCTGATATTTATGGTACTGCCTATTCCGCCGAGTATCCCCGATCAAAACATAACACCTGATGTCGCTGGCCCCACTGTGGGCGCCTACTGTCGAGATATCGTAGTAGAATTCATAGACAGGGGTGGCATGAGACTACTGATAGAGAAGTAGGAGAACGTGGTAGTATGACGATCAAGGACACCAAAGTTTACCCAGGTTCGGTACGTCGCAATTAGACGGCGTTGCTACTTTTGCAATCTCACTAAATCAGGGCTGAAGCCTAAAGTATACAAATTATAATGTGAGTTGGTTTAGTTACTCAGCGAGGGTGAACTTCTCGGCGAGTTAGCTTCTAGCTTATTGTCTATATTGTTCTTCTCTCCCGTCTGGCTTTATATAATAGCCGGGTTAGGACTTACAGAAAAGGAAACCTAGAAGACTATGGTAATTTCTAACTTGGAAGGCCAGAATCCGTATTCTACTCCAAGCCGTACCACGTAGGCCGTTGTCCGGATTCTTCTAGAATCCGGCTTCCGCGCGTCAGCTTACTGGGCCGCCTAATGGATCGTAATCCATTACCATTCAGGCCACCCTAGTAATCCAGCACTTTTGGACAATATCTGATATACCCCTAATGAGTATATATCGGACAATCATTCTTTCATGCTAATTTTCTACCCTATATTGGAACTTTTTGAACTTCTCAAAGATTTCTGATTATTGTTTCATTAAGTTAATGTAGCCATATCTTATTAAGTCATCAGTAAATGTCACAAAATACAGGCAGACGCCGTGCACGATAATGTTCAAAGTTCCACATACATATGTATGTATGATTTATAAAAATAATGTTGCTCGTTCATCCAGGGGTGGCGCCATTACCGGGGCGAGAAGTGGCGGCCGTCCCGACTCCCTTAGGGCGGAGCAGGAACCCCCTTGCTAGCCCACTAGAGGCGGAGGCGGCATTGACGCTAGGAAAACAACCTTTGTTCTATTTCGTCGAACGGTATGGTAGCGAACAACTGAACACAAGCCGAACAGGTAACTTCGTATCTGGGCTGAACTGTGCCTTTGGGACGAACTGAGCGGACTAGCTTTGCTTGAATGGACGCATCAGTCCCAATCTTTCTCTTGTTCCACTATTTCACATTTTCCGATTGCGATGCCGCCACAGATCAAAGTTAGCTCTGCTGCCTTTCTGGATGCTCTGGCCGTCCAGTTCCTCTTCCACCATCGGACCACGCGCACGTTATTTTCCCCTTTGTTTAGAGATTTCAATATCAATTTTGAACTCGAATGTAATAGAGGAGAACACACAGTTTTGTTATTGTAGGAACCTCCACAAGGACGTAATCCGAAAAATTTAATCTACCAAATGTCGTTACTAATCTTCAAGACCAATTGATGAATATGGTACTCTCAAAATAAGATACTAGATGGGAAGGACATATTTGTCCAGAAGACCTAATATTTCGTTTGGTCATCATTTTCATAAAATTGAAATTGTCAGTCGCTTGGCGGACATTCCTAAAAGCATCGTATGTCAAATAGTTTAGAATATAATGTGGAGAAAGATCTTGCATATAGTTTCTATTGTTTTCCTTTCAACCCTTCAAGCACTAGTTTCACCTTTGAACATGATGTTTTCACAAAAGTGGGGTTTAAAAATTGGAAGAAATTGCCTGAAAATTTCAAGACCCACGTAGGTGGTCACAAGCGAGGTATAAAAATTTCATACCTAAATGATAATCAAGGTCATCTACCTCGATAGTTTCATCTTGCTAGAACAAATAAAACCCATTCTTATGAAGCCGTTTAACGTAACCCTTCCCAATATTTCGAAGATCTGAACATTTTTTGAACCTCATGGTCCCTTTTAGAACCATCGTGCATACGTTTCATACCATGATGACCGGCTTTTTAAACCTCTGGAAAAAATTGAACTGTAATCATATATATATATATATATTTATTTATTTATTTATTCGATTTCTTAAATATATTTTAACAACATAGATTTTCGAAACACCATTTAATTATTTCGACGTGAACATTTTTTGAAACCTCATAAACATTTTTTTTGAAACTATCTTAAAAAAATTCTGAACCATAGTGACTTTTTTAAGCCCTTAAGTTTTTTTTTGCACCCGATGAGTTTATTTTTGAATCTTCATACACATAGTATTATTTTGAACATCGTGTTTTCTTAATATAAAACATATGCAATTCTGGCATGACTTGATATTGGTGGATACTATAATGCCACCAATATCAAGCCAGTCTACATACGAGTAGAAAAATATTACCATCATCAATGCATTAATGCACCAATAAATGTCAAATTACTAGCACATATATACATTGTTAATTGGTTGATACTAACTTGGCATGCCGTGATAGATGGATATATTGGCTACAATGGGGTTGATAGACCGATATACTCCATAAGTTTCTTTTTATTAGAATTTTCTTCAGTCAAACGTTGCAAAGTTTGAATAAAATCTTTTGAAAAAATATCAATATTTATAATACTAAATCGATATGACATGAAAGTATATCACATGGTGAATCAAACAATATTAATTTTGGTATTATGAGTGTTGATATCTTTTGCTATAAGATTGGTCAAAACTTCGGAAGTTTGACTTTAGACGAACCTAATACGCGGAGTAAGAAAAGGAGGGAGTATATGGCAATTAATTGGTAGAGACTAACTTGGGAAGAATTGAGATATGGATATTTGGATTGATAGCCTGCTATATAGTGTGATTAATCGGTAGAGAATAATTTGGCATGATTTAATTACATGGATTTACCTACAATTAATTGCCATATATATCCATCTATATATCACACCCCCTCTCCCCCTTATATATATGCTAGCATCTCGCTATCTCGACTCAAACCAGGAACCAACACGCTATCAAGTGTTGCAATCCTTACCATTCACATGGAGAAGTGTACCAAGCGCGTCCCGGCATTATTTCTCCTTTTCCTATGCTTTGCCATTACTGCACAATGTAAGTTATCTAGAAAACATAGTTTTTCTTGACATGTTTTTTTCGTCAACTCTCCGTTATAAGTATAATGGTCTTCTACGTGTAACGACCTTATATGTATGCATGGTTATGGGCCTGCACGTTAATGTTATGCTTGTGTTGATAATTTTGTAGGTAGAGTCATAGACGTGGATCACATCGAAGTCGGTAGATGCATCGGTGCTGGGTCATGTTTTAAGTGTTTCCCCATGGAGAGTTGCTACAAGACACTGGTAGACTGTACATCCCATTGTCGAGGATCTGCAGCAGCAGTTCCCTCTTCTGCAAATACATGAAAGCGGATTGTTATTTATTTAAAAGTTTCTCTGTCCCAAAACTAAAGAACATTTTAGTAGGCTAATTTAGCCTACCAGAACATATTATATTTCATGACAGAGGTAGTATTAGATAAGATAAGACATGATATGAGTCATATGTGTCGATGAAGGAATAACTACAAAATAATAAGAAATACCCCGAGCTACAATGTATGGTTTTAATTTAATTTTCAAACTAGCATGGTTGCTTAATTTTTTATTTTTGTTCTCGGATTAGTTTTTTACGTTCGCTCAAAATTTCTCTTATACGCGCTCCTGAGACGCAATCCACGTGATGACAACCCGTGGAGAAGTAACTTCGTTAACACATAAATTCTAACTACCCACCTAGTGCTATGCGAATGATTTAGAGCAGTGGTGTTGTTTTTCCTACTAATACACACTAGTGGAAACAGGGGCATCTGTCCCGGTTCGTAAGCCCCATTTGTCCCGGTTGTGCAACCGGGACAAATACCCCTCCCCCATTGGTCCCGGTTGTGCTAGGACCCGGGACAAATGGGGCTGACCACGTGGCCCGTGAGGTGGAGCCTGGCTAGGGCTATTAGTCCCGGTTCTCAATACGACCCGGGATGCATGCCGCTTCTGCCGCGGCAGGACTTTTTGCCCTTTTCTCTGCCGCGGCAGAATTTTTACGATTTGTGCGTTGCGACCCCCTGACCTCCCGGCGGCCCCTCCCCGGACCTCCCAGATCCCACCAGTGAATAGTAATACATATATAAAGCAGAATAAGGAACACTTATATTTCGGAAGCAAAGTATATCAAGCATATTACATGACCGATGAGTGTATTAAAAAATCAAATTCAGCTCCAACCGGGGGTATAGTACTCTCCATCTACGTTTAGGACCTCTGCATCTAAAAAGCCCGCAATTTCCTCCTGAATTGCTCGTATGCGGTCCCTTGGTAGAAGACCGTCCCGAAGCCGTTCGATCTAATATAAAGAAGAGTGGTTAATATATATATATATGAAACTAAGTAACTAAAATAGATGGTAATAATAAAGAATTGACGACTAACGTACATGAAGTTGCTTTAAATTTCTGCCCTTGGGACATGTCGTCTGACGAATGAACTCGCAAACGTAGTATCCACACAAGTGATTCCCGTCTCCTTGTTGCAAGCACTTTACGAGAACATGGTTTCAATCAAAATAATAATCAACCAGCCATGATAATGGTATCGACACTAGAATCAAGGAGATGCGCGCGGATCTCGATAGTACTTACTTGCACAACATCAAATGTAAGCTCTGGTTTCCATTCACCGGGAGACTTCTTTATGAACCTCTTCCAAACGCTACCCGAGAAAGAAAAGAATAAAAAGAGTTAGTAATTACTTGATATCCGAAAATGAAACAAAGTAGTCGATATAGTGTCATATATAAATACTGAAATTAATAAAGATTGAAATTACCGCTGGATCATTTCCTGCATGTCAGCCCACGTCGCTAGGGGTTTACGTTTTGGGTCCATTACCATTACTTTTGCTTTGTCAACTTGGAAGATTAGCAGAATATAGTGGAAGCTGCGCACGCAGAACTCATCAATTATGCAGTGAACATCGAGTAAGGAAAACAAAATGTTTACAACAGAGTAACACTAACCCGAAGTTGTAAGAAAATAATATTTCCCGTCGGTGTTGGTGAAACATTATTGCCCTCGGAATATTATTTTCTGTATCCTTGGCAGATAGCTGAAGAGTCTTTTCATAAACAAAATTTGGATCAATGAACCCAATATCATAGATTCCACCTCTTTTGCATTCGAGAATCTTCATTCTGCAATTATAATACATGAGTGTACTATATATATATATGAATATGCAAATGAATGCGGTGAGCTATAGAAATAAGAACTTACAGACAATAGGCACTAAGGACAGCTTTGTCGAGGGCCTGCTGCTGGTATAACTAAAACAATTCGTCAAATTGAATCATAACCATTCCATTTCCATACCCATAGTGCTCGTCCTTAACGCTGAGACATATCCAGTCCATAGATTTCTCAATGGCTTCCATATACCAACTATGCACTCTTCGCATTTTCGTTGGTAGATCCTTTATCTCCTCGGGTTTGACGAGAGGCTTCCCGTACTGGTATTTGTACGCACATTCAGCTTCAGGGAAGTAGTCTACTGTTTGCATATACTCAGCAATGGATAAACCCGCATCAGCTGCCTTGTCTGCATACAGTGTTATAATCTCCGAATCAATTTGCTCGTCAGCAATATTAGTGCTCGGCCCCACCTGGGTATTGGAAATCACTTTGAGCGGGGACGTGGATTGTTTTTTCTGCTCTCCGAGCTGAGCAACTGATTTTCCCCTTTTCCCGCTTGCGCTACTACTCTTCGTCGACCGCACCATTTCTTGGTGTGACTTCTGAATAGAGCGGTCATAGTCAGATGACAGACTCGGCTCGGGTTGATGAAGAGTATTCACCATTTTCCAAGCTCGTTCTATGTCTTCTTCGGTCTAGGGGAAATCTGCCTTTTTCTTCTCCTTCCACTTCGATTTCCACGCCTCATATTCGTCCTTTCCGATTTGCTGGGTTTCCTCGGGAGTATAGTCGTAAGGTAACTTGGGTACCTCCTTTGGTACCTTTGGGAGGGGTGACCGTTGACGTTTCGGTGATATTTTACGTTTCGGTAGAAACTTAGTGGGCGGAGAAGGCTGACGCGGCGGCGTAGGCGACCGTGGTGGAGAAGGCTGACGCGGCGTCGTAGGCGACCGCGCTGGAGACGTGCACGGCGTAGGCGACCGCGCCGGAGACGGCATGCATAGCGAAGACGACCGCGCTGGAGAATGGCGAGGATTCGATGGCTTTGCCGTCTGATTTGGGACCACAATGCATTCCTTTAGCCATAGAACGGTCAAGTTCTTGGCTTCTCTGAGTTCAGTCAACTCTTCGTCTTCACCTTCAGGGAAATCAAGCTTTACCCGCTCGAATCCGTTGGCAACTTCATCGACCCCAACAACAGCGTAGCCCCGTGGAACCGGAAGGCTATGGTGAGTTGGTTCGTTGCCAATTGGTAAGACATATCCGGCCGTCGCCTTGATGGTTATGTTGACGACCTTCACGTGGAGCTCACAGGTTGTCATCTCCGTGATATCATCCACCGGGTGAATCATCGGCGGTGCATCATCACCCGGTAGCTGCGTGGACGCAACGCTGCTTTTGCGATGAGAATGTGCGGCGTCGGTAACCTCGACTTCAACTTCTACCATGTGTACTGATGCGCCGGTAGACACTATCTGCTGGCTAAGTGTGTTAATTTGGTCCTGCTGCTTCTTTGCTACATCCTGCGTCAGCTTTATCTGTTCTTCAACTTGACGCCTCCAGTTTGCCTGATTCTCTGCTTCAGCTACCTCCGCGTCCTTTCACTAGTGGAAACAGGGCCATTTGTCCCGGGTCGTAAGGGCCAGGTTTCCCGGTTGTGCAACCGGGATGGGCTAGCCGGGACAAATGTCCCTCCCCCATTGGTCCTGGTTGTGCCAGGACCCGGGATGGTAAGGATGGCCCACGTGGCGAACCTGGGCCAGGGACGGCCAGGGAGTTCGTCCCGGTTCGTTTTAGGGACCGGGATGGATACCTTTTGTGACAAAAATATATATTCCGCCAATTTTTCCCTGCCGCGGCAGGTTTTTTTTCGTTTCGTTTTTTGGGCTCCTGTCTCGCAATCCCCAGCCGGCCTCCCCTTCCCCAACCGCGTCCAGGCCCACGTCTTTAATTAAGCCCACTGGCCACATTTTTGGTCAAAAGGGCCCACTGGCCCGCGTCTTTTATTATATTCGGTCAACGGTTCGCAGGGGTCAAAAGGGGCCACTGGCCAGCGGCCTAGTGGCTGGCTCGCCCGGTCCCTTAAATTAAGACCACAGGGACAGTCAAAGGGCCCACGGCCGCCTCGTCTTCCTGCCCCCCTCCACTTCCCCACGCGCGGGTGGCCAGCTGCAACCGCCGCCACGCCTCGGCTCCCCCCCGCATTCATGGCCAGCTGGAACCGCCGCCACGTTCCGGCCGCCGGTTGGCATGCCAGCCTCCCCCGGGTCCTTTTTAAAGGGCCCCCCCCCCCCGCCCGTACAACCCATTCACCCCGGCCGCGTCCCAGCCAAAGCCACCCTAGCCACCATGTCCCGCTGGTTCAAGCGTCCCCGGAACGACCACGTAGCCGGCTCGTCGAGCGGCGCCGGCCAGAGAGGCTCCGGCGTCCCACCCCCGCCGGCGGAGGCCTTCGGCTTCGGCCCGGGAGGCGTCCGCATTGGCGGGCATCCGCGCGTTCCCGCTCCGCCTCCGGCGTCACGAGCGCCGCCCCGCGCCGCGCCCAAGGGCAAGCGCTTCCGCCGGTATGTCCGGAAGGAGGAGGCCGAGTGGCACTGGGAACGCGCCACGCCGGTGTTCTGGCCGGACGTCCACCTTCCGGACGGCTGCCACCTGAACCCGCAGCGCATTCCCGTGCCGCCGGCCCCGTCCAGCAGAGAGGCCCTGGGCGAGGAGGTCGACCGCCGGCGCGCGCTCCTGCCGGCCCGCCTCCTCAGGGACCGCGCGTACGCGCGGAGCTCCCCTACTGGGCCACCTGGCTCCAACAGGAGCACGAGTAGCGCCGCCGCTCCTACATCCCCACAGCCGAGCAGGTGAGCACCGAAGACTACCCCGAGCCACCGCCGGGGAGGGAGCCGGAGCTTTGGCTCCTGGTGGACGACATCGCCGACCATGTCGACGAGGAAGACGACCCCGAGCTCCGGGACAACATGGAGGAGGCCTTAGAGGCCTCCCGCCGCTCCCTCGTCGAGGACGAGGTCAAGCGGTGGGAGGCGGTCCTGGCCGCCGCCGACGCCAACCCGCCGCCCCCGCCCCCTTCGGCGCCTGCCCCTTGGTGGCAGACCATGTACGCCGACATGGAGGCCTCTGAGGACCAGCCACCGCCGCAGCCGCTGCCCCCCGGCCTGGAGTACGGGATGACCTGGGCCTGGACCGGCGGCGTATGGTCGTCGGAGGAGCTGCCCCCGCCACCGCCGCCGCAGCAGCAGGTGCTGCCCCCGCCACCGCCGTACGCGCCCCCGATGCCTCCGCAGCCACCGACGGGCCCGTCCCAGCCGCCTGCCCACCTGTGGCAGCTACCCCCCTACCACTGCATCTCCTCCGACGAGGAGGAGTAGGCCGGCGCCGGTGCGCCCCCCCTAGACTAAGCTACCCACCACCCCCCAAGAAAACGGCCGGCCGCCCCCTATATGCAAGCACGGCCGGTCGCCTGTGACCGCGCCGCCCCCTATATGTAAGCACGGACGGCCGCCTGTGGCCGCGCCGCCCCCTATATGTAAGCAAGGCCCCTGGGCCTTTTTTAATATATATTTGTGTCCCTAGTCTAACGTGTCCCTAACCCAACCCTGCCGGCGGAACCAGCGCCGCGCGGGATCTTCCTACTCGTTCCCGCCGCCGGTAGGGCTTCGCCAAGCCATGTCCGCTGTCCCTGGGTGGTCGCTCGGCCTGGAGGGAGGGCCGAGATATTTATACACCTGGGCCTCTAGTCCCGGCCCGTGCCACCAACCGGGACTAGAGCCCCTTTGATCCCGGTTGGTACCACGGGCCGGGACCAAAAAATAATTTCGAATTTCGGTGGCACCCTGCGCGCCCAAAATTTTTTAGGACCAAAATTTGAAAATGGTTAAGTTTTCACATTAACAACTTCTATACACTTTCGAATTTGACAAAAATTCCAACATGAAAAATGCTAGAATTTGCATAACTAATTTAAATCCATTTTTCGTTTAACTAAATAATTATTCTAACTATTGAAACTATTAATTATTTTACCATTTATATATAATTTGAATATAAAAATGTTACAATGTTTGTTTTCTCTCGTGATCTTCCGAGTTAGTCCAGAGCATACAAGGCATCCCGGGTGATTTATATAAAGTTCGACAAAGCGAGTTGTACCTTATTGACACGGTGAATTTGAGATCTTCGTCTACAACAGAAAAACCATAGTTTTCCTTCGAAGGTTTACTCTGCGCATCCACACGTATTTTCCCTTTATCCCGACCCCCGCTTGAAAACATAGTAAGTTCCGTGTACGCGGCAAGCCGCAGCGGGAGCAGCAGACTTAAAGCAGAGACGGGCGGTCGGGCAGGGGAGATCGCGCCGTTGCTGTCGCACTTTCCTCTCCTCTGCTCGTCCGCCGTCGCTGTCGCGCTCCCCTCCGCCTTCAACATTTGGGATCTTCGTTGTTCAGTTAGACGTTTCTCCTCCAAAAATTTATCATATCTGTTAAAGAAGTACCGAAGCTCTATTTCTGTTTTAAGGATATCTGTCAAGATGGTATCCCTGCTATCACTTCGAAGTGTGCCTGCAATATCTACGCAGAATATATGACACCCATAAGGCAAAGCCCATCTTTCTCTATCCTCATACAATCTACTTAGACACTCGTTATCCTTCAGATTGTACTTCGCCAAGACCTACTAAAATCATGAGCGAAAGTTTCCGAACAGTGCAATATATCCCTTAATACTTTCGTTGCATTTTGATATATATCCGAGCGGTGGACAGTCCCTGGCCAAGCAGAAGCAACTGCATCCCCTATCGATATAAAGCAGTCAGTCAAAACTGTTTTGGGCTGTTTATGGTGGTTAACTCCAATGAATAACAATAGAGGCCTGCCATAATCATTTGTTCTATACCGTGTGTCAACACATACTACATCTCCAAAGTAGTTATAATCCTGCAATATCTGTCAGGATGGTATCCGTACTATCACTTCGAAGTGTTCCTGCAATATCTGCCTACAGTTATCTCATACTCAGATATGGGTCATAGTTGTTAGCTTTTTACCGGTCAATACAAAATACTGATCAAACAGAACTATATGATCATGTATTCCACGCTTATTACACATCACCAACAGACGGAGGAGAGAGAAACAGAAAAGTGGGTGGGTGTGCCGCTGGTTGGAATAATAATGAAGTCAGACTGGTCATAGTTGTCAAGCACTCAATGCTTGCCAGCTTTTGACCGATCAATACAAATTATTGGTCAAACTTGCACCTACTCCATTCATAATCACATAATATGTATAAATATCATTTTGGCTAACAAAATCTCGTTCATACTACGTTATAAGAACTATGATCATGTATTCCACGTTTATTATTACACATCACCAACAACATCCCTATCTAGTCTTCTGAATTTTCTTCGTGTCCCTTGCTTATGATCGCTTCGGCCGTAACCATGGAGCATCTTCATTATTTAATGGGATGGTGGGGTCAGCTTTCACTGTGAAGGGTGGAATTTCAACAAACTTATTATAATCTTCTGACATGTCTGTCGTGTCCTCGATTCCCACGATGTTTCTTTTCCCTGAGAGAACTATGTGACGCTTCGGCTCATCGTACGATGAATTTGTTTCCTTATTTTTTCTTTTCTTCGGTCTGGAAGACATGTCCTTCACATAGAAGACCTGAGCCACATCATTGGCTAGGACGAATGGTTCGTCATTGTAACCAATATTGTTGAGATCCACTGTTGTCATTCCATAAAGCGGGTCTACCTTTACCCCTTTTCCATTCAGGTTGACCCATTTGCACTTGAACAAAGGGACCTTAAAAGAAGGTCCATAGTCAAGTTCCCATATCTCCTCTATGTAACCATAGTATGTGTCATTTTTTCCATTCTCGTTTGTTGTATCAAAGCGGACACCACTGTTTTGGTTGGTGCTCTTCTTATCTTGGGAGCTCGTGTAAAATGTATTCCCATTTATCTCGTACCCTTGAAAACTCCCAATAGTCGAAGATGGTGACCCTGCCAACATGTACAGCTGATCTTCAACAGTGGTGTCATTTATAAGATGTGTTTGCAACCAACTTCCGAAAGTCTCCATGTGTTCGCGTTTAATCCATGAGTCATCCTTCCCCGGGTTTGCAGACCGTACAATATTCTTGTGTTCCTCGAGATACGGCCATGAACATAGAATTTTGTAGAACTGTGTAGTGTGCTTTGGTCAAAGAATGCCCGTCCCTAGGTATCATTGTTTTCTTTCCCAGCGTTCCTTTTCCCCTCAATCTCCCCTCATGTCGCGATTCAGGAACACCAATTGTCTTAAGGTCAGGAATAAAGTCAACACAGAACCCAATGACCTCCTCTGTTCCATAGCCCTTCGAGATGCTTCCTTCTGGCCTAGCACGGTTATGAACATATTTCTTCAAGACTCCCATGAACCTCTCAAAGGGGAACATATTGTGTAGAAATACCGGACCAAGAATATGAATCTCTTCACATAGGTGAACCAGGAGATGAGTCATAATGTTGAAGAAGGATGGTGGGAACACCAACTCAAAACTAACAAGACACTGGACCACATCCCTCTGTAATCTTGTCAGACTTTCTGGATCGATTACCTTCTGAGATATTGCGTTCATGAATGCACATAGCTTCACAATGGGTACTCGAACATTTTCGGTAGAAGCCCCCTCAATGCAATCGGAAGCAACTGCGTCATAATCACGTGGCAGTCATGAGACTTCAGGTTTTGGAATTTTTTCTCTGCCATGTTTATTATCCCCTTTATATTCGACGAGAAGCCAGACGGAACCTTGATACTGTAAAGGACTTCAAATAATATTTCCTTCTCTGCTTTAGTAAGAGCGTAGCTGCTTAAGTAATGACGCCTATCTGTGTGCTTGTTGCTTGGGTCTTTCATACGTTGCTGGTCCTCCCGTGCTTCTGGCGTATCTTTGGACTTCCCATACACGCCCAGGAAGCATAGCAGATTGACACAAAGATTCTTTGTCACGTGCATCACGTCGATCGAAGACCGGACCTCTAAAACTTTCCAATAGGGTAGCTCCCAAAATATAGATTTCTTCTTCCACATGGGTGCGCGCTTATCAGAGCCGTACGGAACTGGTTGGCTGCCAGCAGCCTTACCAAAGATTACTTCTAGGTCCTTGACCATATCGAATATATCATTACCACTACGCAGCTCAGGCTTCTTCCGGTTATATGCCTTACCTCTGAAATGCTTCCCTCCTTTCTTTCTTACGGGATGCTTGATCGGAAGAAATCTACGATGCCCCAGGTATACAACCTTTTTACATTTATCCAAAAAAACACTGTCAGTATTATCTAAACAGTGTGTGCATGCATTGTATCCCTTGTTTGTATGTCCGGAAATGTTACTAAGAGCAGGCCAATCATTGATGGTTACGAAAAGCAACACCCGTAGGTCAAATGGCTTTTGTTCGTTCTCATCCCACACACGTACACCTGGTTTGCCCCACAATTGTAAGAGTTCTTCCACTAATGGCGTTAGATACACATCAATGTCGTTGCCAGGTTGCCTCGGGCCTTGGATGAGAACTGGCATCATAATGAACTTGCGCTTCATGCACAACCAAGGAGGAAGGTTGTACATACATAGAGTTACAGGCCAAGTGCTATGACTGGAGCTTTGCTCCCCAAAAGGATTAAAGCCATCTGTACTTAGACCAAACCATAAGTTTCTCGCCTCTCCTGCAAAGTCTGGGAAGTCTCTCTCGATCTTTCTCCACTGCGATCCATCGGCGGGGTGCCTTAACTTTCCGTCTTTCTTACGGTCTTCTTTGTGCCATCGCAACAACCTAGCATGCTCTTTGTTTCTAAACAGACGTTTCAGCTGTGGTATTATAGGAGCATACCACATCACCTTAGCAGGAACCCTCTTACGCGGGGGCTCGCCGTCAACATCACCAGGGGCATCTGCTCTGATCTTATACCGAAGTGCAGTGCATACGGACATTCATCCAATTCTCGTACTTTCTCACCGCGGAAGAGGATGCAGTCATTAATGCATGCATGTATCTCTCTGCACATTCTAATCCTAGAGGACAGAGAGATTTCTTTGCTTCGTACGTACTCTCAGGAATTCGTTATCCTTTGGAAGTTTTGGCTTCATTAGTTGAAGTAAACTCTCAAATGCCTTGTCAGTCACAAGTTCTGTGCCTTCCATTTCAGCAACTCCAGTGTGGTACCGAGCTTTGTGCTACCATCTTCGCAATTTTGGGTACAACAATTTTTTGTGATCCTGTAACATGTTGTCCAGCTTCAACCTCTCCAATTTGTTTTCACAGTCTTCCCTTGCATCATCAATAACTCGGCCAAGATCATCATCGGGCTCTTCTGATGCCTGTTCTTGATCACCTCCTTCTTTTCTATTCTCTTCCATTGCAGTATCGTCGTATTCAGGGAACAAAGGATCTTCTTCTTCTTCTTCATCGTCTTCCATCACAACCCCTCTTTCTCATGCTTCGTCCAGCAATTATAGCTGGGCATGAAACCTCTCCGAAGTAGATGGCCGTGAATGATTCTTTCGGAAGAGTGCTCTGACGTTCCGACAATCACACATGGGCAACACATGAAGCCATTATCTTTGTTCGCCTGAGCTACAACAATAAATGTATTCAGGCCTGCCATATACTCGGAAGTGCGCCGGTCACCATACATCCATCGCTGCCGTGCATCCAGCTGCATCGTATAATTAAGTTTATCAAAATACATTAGAATAACATATTAATACGACCAATACTACTTTTTTATGTATTATTTACAGATGAAAAAGATAAGTTTTATAACCTCGGTCGAAGATACCATTTTCAGTGAGCTTATGTGCGGCTCGGGAATATGGAAGGGGGGAGTATATATAGGGGAAGGGGGGCATTGGTCCCGGTTCGTGGACTGAACCGGGACAAATGTTCATGCGCGTGCCACGTGGCATGTGGCTAGGCATTGGTCCCAGTCCGTGGCACGAGCCGGGACCGATATGTCCCCCACGAACCGGGACCAATGCCCCCAGGCGATTCCTGTTGCCCCGGGCGCACGAACCGGGACCAAAGCATGGCATTTGTCCCGGATTCGGTTGCAACCGGGACAGCTGCCCCCTGCCCCCTGGATGAGAGGGGTTGTTTCCACTAGTGTTTTTACGTTGACGGCTTCTATCGGGGTATAACTTTTTGGTGGAGTCGAACCCAATACTCCACGGAGGAGTGCCTTTTGTGCCTCGTGTACGCCCTCCATGTTCCTTATTCCCGAGGGCGCGTGTGAGCTCGTCGTTCTCTCTATCTGGCACGAACTTCCCCTCTTTAACGTCCTTTATTGCGGTTCTCTGCTTTTCTATGGGTAGAGGACTCTCTTTATGCCTTAGGTTATAAATTGCATTTCCTTTGGCGTCCAACGTGCCCCCATGCCCGTAGAATCATGACCTTGTCCGCTCGACCCACAAGAACGGCTCGGGAGCGATCCCCAGCTGAAGCAGGTCGTTCTCCCATTGCTCCCACTTGGGACTGGAACCCTTGTAGCCACCTTGCCCCATAACATTGTGATATACCCTTTTGGCGACGTTTTTCTCATTTGTTTTTGACCTTTCCAGTGCATTCTCTGACACCTTGTACTTCACGAAATCTGCCCATGGGTTTTTATTTTTCATACCTTGATGAAATCTGGAATCTTGTTCTTCTTAACATAGTCAGGTTCAATCTTTTCTTCCAGTTTTTGAATTGTTCGGCCATCTTTTTCAGGGTCACGCCTTGACCTTTTCCCGTATTCATTTTTCATTTTAGTAACATCGGCCTCATTCACAGCCGCTTCATTCTCGTCCACCTCCGGCAAGGGTTAGTTGAAATTAGCCAAATCTTCGAGAAAGATGATCTTTGGCTATTTTGCTGACATATGAAATTCCTTGTTTCCGCGGATCTTTTGGCTTATTCAACTCATGAACAGTGATCGAGATGTGATCCCTAACTAGCACTCCACATTGCTTCACAAATTTTTGGGCAACATCAGCGGGAAGCTCAGGTGCGCCGTCTGCTGCGATCGTGTCGATCCTATATCTTTCTATATATTTCAACTTCTTTGTTGCGCCTCGTTTAGTCTTTTTTCCGGTTGATATGCTTGAACCGGATGGCTAAAAATATAAAGACTGTTAATACATGTATATAGACAACGGATGCTTCATTAATTAACATATCTATATATGCACCTCAGAGCCGGTGTTTGTAATTTGTATGGCTCCACCGGAGCCGTCGGCTGCTCCAATATCGGAGCCGTCGGCTTCTCCCTAACCGGATTCGTCTCCCTGGGTGAGCTCCGGATTTCCCTCACCAGAGTTGTTCATCCACTGGCTTACATCGGTCTCTACGTCAGGCCCGCGGATTAAACCCTCGAGCAAATTTCCGGCATCTTCGTCTCTTGGCTCCATACTATACAAAAAGAGTAACTATATGTTTCAGATCCATTTCATCGAAATTGCTTATAAATAATAACTAATGATCAATTATTTTCATCAAAATTGCTTATAGATAATACACAAAAAGAGAAACATATTCATGAAATATTTAAACGTATGATAATACGCATCCATAGATAAGGAACCCTGATAGGATCATAGCTCACGTCGATTTCTATATATTTCCAACATTCCTAACATTTCTAGCATTCTTAAATTTCTAACACTAACTTAGTTAAATTTTCTAACATTCATAACATTTCTAACATTCTTAAATTTCCTAACATTTCATATGTCAACTCTAAACAAATCTAAAATTCCTAAGTCTAATCTAAAATTTCTAACATTCATAACTAATGATTCTAACATTTCTAACACTAATAAATAACTAAAAACAAAAACAGTAATTAAGTAAAAAACCGGAAAAAAACAAAAAAAGGTCCCTGGTTAGGGCGAGATGGAGGCAGGCCTTACCTCCTCTCGGGCGACAGCCGGCGCGGGGCAGTGGAGGCCGGCGCGACGGGATCGAGGGCGGGGCGCGCGGGGCCGGCGGCAGTGTGACGGGTTCGAGGGCGGCTTGTAGCGGGCTGGCGGCGCCGCGGGGCCGTGGAGGCCGGCGCGACGGGATCGAGGGCGGCGGCGCGACGGGATCGAGGGCGGCTTCTCGCGGGCTGGCGGCGGCGCGACGGGATCGAGGGCGGTTCTCGCGGGTCGGCGGCGGCGCGCGGGACGGAGGGCGGCGCGGCGGAGGAGTGCGGCGACGGGGTAGGGGTGGCGCGGGGACGGAAAATTTGGGCAGCCTGGCGGCGTCGGTTCCTCACTGCGCGGTCTGGAATTGGGGAGGGAGGGGGACGTGTATATATTCACGGTCATCCGTCCCGGTTGGTGGCAACAACCGGGACGAAAGCCCCCTTTCGTCCCGGTTGGTGGCAACAACCGGGATGAAAAGACGATTCCGTCCCGGCTGGTCGCACGGGCCGGGGCCAGAAGTATTTTTGGGCCGGGCGCGCCAAAAGTTTTAGCGGCAAAATTTGAATATTGTTTGAATATGCACATGAATAACTTCTATATACATTCGAATTTAAAAAAAAATTCAACATGAAAATTGCTTGAATTTGCATAACTAATTCAAATCCGTTTTCTGTTTACCTAAATAATTATTCTAACTATTCAAACTATTAACTATTTTACTATTTGCATTTCCCCGACCGTCATCATACTCCCCGACCGTGGCTATTGAGTGCATATATATATATGCATATCAAAATAACGATCGGACGTATGATGGCGAATCCGGATGATTTGTACTCGGTCGATGAACTGAATGATGTATCAAACCTTAAAAGGGATGATGTAGAACAAAACAATCGGTATCGCCATCATACTCCCCGGTCGTGGCTATTGCGTGCATATATATATGCATATCAAAAGAACGGTCGGACGTATGATGGCGAATCCGGATGATTTGTATTCGGTCGACGAACTGAATGATGTATCAAACGTTAAAATGGGTGATGTAGAACAAAACAATCGGTATCGCCATCATACTCCCCGACCGTGGCTATTGAGTGCATATATATATGCATATCAAAAGAACGGTCGGACGTATGATGGCGAATCCGGATGATTTGTATTCAGTCGATGAACTGAATGATGTATCAAATCTTAAAAGGGGTGATGTAGAACAAAACAATCGGTATTGCCATCATACTCCCCGACCGTGGCTATTGAGTGCATATATATATATATATATATATATATATATATATATATATATATATCAAAATAACGGTCGGACGTATGATGGCGAATCCGGATGATTTGTATTCGGTCGACGAACTGAATGATGTATCAAACCTTAAAAGGGGTGATGTAGAACAAAACAATCAGTATCGCCATCATAATCCCCGATCGTGGCTATTGAGTGCATATATATGCATATCAAAAGAACGGTCGAACGTATGATGGCGAATCCGGATGTTTTGTATTTGGTCGATGAACTGACCGGTGTATGAAGGTGGGCTATATATAGGGTCCTCTGTCTCACAAAGTGTTGTGCTAGGGTTTTGATCCAACGGTTAAGAAGCACCTTGATCCAACGGCTCACAACCGCTTGAAAGAAACACACCGTAGCCCTGATCGAACGGCTCACAACAGCTCGAAAGAAACACACCCCGGATCCAACGACTCACAGTCCAAACGAAACCCTAACCATTTCGTCCCTTTGGTAAAACAGGCCGGGACTAAAAGGATAGGTTTTCTTCTCACTATATATATGTATACATTGCCACACCATTGGCATAAAACACATACAAACTCACCACTCTCTCATGGCTTCTACCGTACCCACTCTAACATTCATCCAGACGGAGGCACTTTCCGCCTCGAACTACCCCTGCCCGCCCGGCTAAAACGTTCCCGCGGGTTGGATGCTGAGCGCTCCTCTTCCTCAAGGTGTGGCGCGTCGGGCGGCCATCACGAACCACTACTACCACGAGCTCACGCCGGAGCAGCGGAGGAATCCCAGTTGGCATCCCGATAACCAGCATACTTGGGATGCCTTCTTCATCAATCGGCGTGAGAGGGCGCTCGCCAGGTATGAGGAGGACGGTCTGCCTCCTGGGAACTTTCACGAGGCCGGTCGTCGGCTACGGTGGTACGGCCGGACTCTACCGAGCGTCATGGACTACATCAGGGCCGACGATATCCCTCGCCTTCGCTACCCTCACGCCCAGTCCTAGAGTCGTGATCCTCCGAGGGAGTGCAGAGCACCGTCAGACGATAGTGACGACGACGTCGGCGACTACGACGACTACGAGTCGGAGTACTATAGGCCTAGGCAGGAGTATGACTAGCAGATATTAGATCCACAGTGTCTTGCCATTATGTAGATCGATCATGCATCTATGCTCTCCGTTTAGGTTTAGATCCACTCTTTTCATTATGTACTGCCTTTTTATCTATATATATATCCAAGATGCATGTTTGTGTGCAATATGGGCGCGAGCGCCGGCGCAACAATATTTGTGAACACTTTTTCAACGCCTCGTGGGCATCTCTCCTATCTAAAAGAAACATTTCGTTCCTTCAACCGGCGACCGATCCATCCTGTCGTCAACGTGCTCCTTCGCCCATAGCGTCCTGTCGTCCACAACTCTGAGTCTCCGACCCTGAACCCTCTCGTGTCACCATCGCCATCTCTGCCTCCATTGCCGCAGCCTCCAATATCCTCTCCCGATCCCCTCCCTCAAATCTTGCCTCGCTGGCTACCGCATGGAGCTCAGGCTAGGCGCCATCACGGAAGCCCTCACCTTCCTCTCCCCTTCCCGTGATGCCAGATCCAAATCGCTGCCCACCTCACTACGACCGCCGGATGCAGCTCCACATCGCGCCGATACCTGAAGCGGCCATCATTCCAGTGGGCGACAATCACTCCCGTCCCGACCCGCCTGACGCCGCTTTCAGCCGCTCTGCCCATCTGTCGGCGCCCGCCGCCACCCTGTGCGCTTGTCCGCGTACTTTTCGGTTGTTGGTGCCCGCCGTCGCCCTGCTCGTGTGCGCCCTTCCCGGCTGCCCGTGTCGGCGGTCACTCCCGCTCCCCCACCACACGGATCGCCGCACCTTCCTGCTGGTTGCCGCCCTGGAGTACCACGTCCGCTCTCCCCCGATCGGCGAAGCCGCGAGCCCGGGAGTTCACCTGTCAATGGCCTGAAGTAGCAGAGTGCTCCATGAAGGTAATATGTTATCTCATGTAGAATTCAGAACCAGTTTTGCATACTGGACATTTGCAGAAATATTGGGTGATGATAAAAGTATTGGGGATTGGTCAATTATTCAATCTGGGCTTTATGGTCTGATTAGGAGAAATAGATGTTGATCTGTAAACTTATTTTCATGTTTCAATCTGACATCGTGGAAGTCGAGCCTGGTGCACAACTTCTCCTCCAACTCACATCCATATTTTTTTTGCGTAGATGGGAGTTTCATTGAACTCCTAGGAACATATCATAATAAACCCTGACAATACACCATAACGCGACACAGTAGCCTATGGGGAACTGCTCATATAGAGCAGATGAGCCAGTTGAATATCCGGTGACAATTAATTATGACTGAGAGTTGTCTTCCTCATCATACACTCGAGAATCCCAATTCCCAAGAGGTTATCCGCCCAAGAGTTCAGTAAATTTGTGGAGCAACTCAGATTATTTTCTGGTGTGATGTCTAATAAAATCCCGAGATACGAGTGTTCCAGCGCTTAACAGGGATTAGAAATTAACCTTTCTTTACTATTATGCCAATGGATGAGAAGTGGGCTTATGATCCTGGTTTGTGCTATCCAGACTTGATGTCGGAGAAGGCAAAGAAATCAATCTTGAAGGAAAGTGCTCCAGGTGAAATCTTCAGAGCAGTGTATCAAGTACCTCGGTCCAGTATGTGTTCAATCATGGAGCAAAATCTAGAAATATGACTTATATCGCAATAAATGATGGTCAACATAGCATATTTAGATTATGCAGAAGGAAAGAGGGGACTATGAGGTCGTAATCGAGGACTGCAAGTTCTTGTACAAGAAAATCTGGCAAATCATTGACATGTCCGATGGATCGAGATGTGCAAAAGGCATCTTTACTCTTACCATTTCTAAGATCCCGTATGTTGGCTAGGTAAATATTCAGTTCTGCAGATACCATGATTACGGTCATATCTCAACCCTGATATGATAGTCAGGTAAATGTCAGCTCGTTGTGTAACAATATCCTGTCGTTATAAATTGCAGAAGAAGGAACGTAAATTTCAGTGTTCTAGCTTTCTTGCTAGGGGAGCAACTTCTACCGCTGGGCGGCGGTTGTTGAAAATGGAACTCTGAAGGTATATAATGCTTATTCTGGAAATAACTTTTACATACAATATTATGTATCCGTCAAGATTCTAACAATATTTGAACTTTATTGTTGATGGACTATTTGGCCTCGCAGTGGTCACTACCGCCCGACAGAGGAGAATTTCCTTCCTGAAGGATTTTTACTGCCTTCTTCCGCCGTGTTGTAAGTGATGATATGAACCCAATAGAATAAGTATTTATGTTTTTTAATGCTAATTATATCTCTCGAGAGCGATCCAAAGTTTCCCTAGAGATAAGAAAATGAGGATCTGTGCGCAAGATACTTCTGATCTTTAGAACAAAAGTATACCAGTGGTAACATACCATCTAAAACCATATGAATTTCCAAACGTTGTATCAGTCTAATTTGTTTCCCCTACACCATTTTCTATAAGTGATGATATGAATTTAATAGCAAAATTATTTCTTTTTGTAATGCTTAGCATCTCTATCTGGAGCGAGGCAAAGTTTCCCTAGAGCATATAACAAGAAAAAGAAATATTCAGATTAGCAATTATTTAGCCTTAACGCATGATCGATAACCAACTAGGCTTGGTCTCATTGTTTACTCTTTACCCTGGACATTGCTCTGTCCCCTTTCATTACTAATCTTATTTTCTTTTCTGAGTCTAACACACAGAAAGTTAACGAATAACCAATGTATTGCTTTGTACTGTTGAGATCTAACTAAGAAACAACCAGTATTGCTTCGTACATTTATCCACCATATAATGCTAGCATGAGTAAAAGATGATAAACAATTATTACTTACTTTTATTTTTGATAGGCTCAGTGAATTGTAGGACCGATCACAATGTTACCGGGGCATAATTGGGGATTGAGATAACACAACAGGTGCGGTATTTTTTTTTCTTTTGACAAGGTAACACGTGCAGTTTTAGTACATGCAAGAACAAGGCTATTCAGATTTCAATTTTCATTTGTTGTTTGCTAGACAATTTAACCAAGCAGTTTACAATCATGTATACAGAGGTCTATAACTTTTTGAGACGAGTGATTTTTTTCTTGATTCTGATGAAGATCTGTCATTCTTCAGTGTGTTCCTCAAAATATCTCTGGACATTAGTGGGCGACGATGTCATCTCATGGCTGCAGGTGAGCGCATCTTGGCCTGGGACTAAACACGACAACACATGAATAAGCTACATTCATGATAGTGAGGTCATCGCCAAGGTTTCTTGGCAGGAGACCACGATGGCAGCTTATAACTGGTTGCATATATGCATACAGTTCCTGTCTTTGGGTTTTGAGCTGACACCAAATTGTATAGACATGGTCACTACCACGTCAGCTTTTCTCATTTTAGACTTGTCTATTCTATTAACCTACTACACAATATTTTCAAAGAGAAAATCTCATTTTGGACTGGCTACATATCCTAACTTTCCTGTTAGTTGAAGAACTGTCTTGATTAATGTATCGAACAAGGCATCTTGGAAACTTATTATTTGAAGCTACATTTCCAAGTAATGTGGGTTAAGTATTAGTGTCACAAATTTCCGAATATAATTTTAGTGGCGGTTAATGGGTTCATTGTTCGACATCTTTATTGCCAGGAAGTTTGTTATGAGCTCGGAAAGCTAAGTACTTCGTTTCATGGTAAACAAGTGATTACATGGTGATCTTTCCAAGGATCACAGGTTAGTTCTTTGGTCCACTTTTAGGATTAATTTCCTCAAGATTTTAGGTGCATACCTCTGTATAAGAATTATTCATATGTTATGAAATAAAGTATTGATATTTCTATGTAATTAAATCTGACAAACCAGCAAATTGTCTTTGCACTTTTTTCCTTATCTCCTAAGGTGTTGACAACGATGTGGATATGGTATTGTGGTTTTAGTCCATGCAATTGGGCTGAAAATGCTAGGCACGGACGTTTGCATGGTCTTTACTTGTGAACATTGTGGGAGTGGAGAAGAGTACAGACATGTCAGAAGATTATAATAAAATTGAAGAAATTCCTCCCTTTAAAGTGAAAACTGACCCAAGTATCGCGTTAAATAATGAAGATGGTCCATGGCTACGAGAGAAAAGTAAACAATGGCAGCACAAGTTGGTGATAACATATTAAACCTTCATGGTTCATGTAATATTGCTAGACTATTTTGTAATAATGTATCAAACATTGCAGATTATCCATATCATGTCTGAAAACATTGCAGATTTCTTCCTCTTCTTAAACCATTCATAAACTAGGTTTTTTTTAAATGTTTAAAATATAAAAATTGTTACTAGATTAAATAGTTAGAATAATTATTTTATAAAACAGAAAATGTATTTGAAATATTTATGCTATTTTAAACACTTTTCATATAGAAAGTTTCTCCAAATTCTAAACCATTCATAAACTAGGTTTTTTAAAATGATTGAAAATTCAAAAATTGCTAATAGTTTAAATAGTTAGAATAATTATTTTATAAAACATAAAATATATTTGAAATGTTTACGCAATTTTAAACACTTTTAGTATTGAAATTTTCTCCGAATTCAACACCACTTGAAATGTAGTTGAAAAAGTATTTTAAACGTGGTACTGGAAAAAAATTGGCGGCAGAAAAAAAAACTGAAATTTTGGGCCTTTTGCCCTGGTTGGTAACACGAACCGGAGCAAAAGGGGGGGAGGTGCACAGGCGCACGATCGCTCGCCTCCCCACTTTTCCCCCCGGTTCGTGTTACCAACCGGGGCAAAAGGCCCACACCTATATAACCCCGGGTGGTTGCTCCGCCCAAGGAAAACCCGCATTTCTTCTATGTCCTGCAGGCGCCGAAATCCAGAGTAGACGCTGTGAGGCTGCCCGATTTCGCAGCCGCCGAGATCATCGCCACCCTCCTCCGCCCGCGCCCCTGACCGTGCCCGTGCCCATGCGCCTCCGTCCGCGCCCTCCTCCCGCTCCTGTGTCCGTGCCTCCGCCCGCGCCCCTCCTCCTCGCCGCCGGCCCTCCTTGCTCCTCCGCGTCGGCCGCCGCCTTGTAGCGGTGCCCTCCTCCTCGCCGCCGTGCCCTCCTCCTCGAGGTGAGGTCGCCGCACCTCGCCGCCGTGGCCTCATATCCATACAATACATTTTTTTGTTAGTTAGTTTAATTCCTATTGTTAGTTTAGTACTAATTAGTGTTAGTTAATTAGTTCACTTAGAGATTTAGTTTTTAGACGATTTTGTTAGTTCACTTACAAAATTTAGGACTTGGACCTAGTTTAGACTTAGAGATTTTTTTTTTTAGGTTTTTGGACTTAAAGAGAATTTTAGATTTACACTTAGAGATGTTTATGCAATTGTATGCTATTAGCTATTAGCTATATTTTGATTAGATTTTATGCAATTGTTGCGAGTTGATGAAATTGATGCTATTAGTTAGTGCGACTACGACAAACTTACGTTATACATTTTTGTAGCCATGGTGGATCTCCACGTGGATCGCGTGCATCGTGTGGACGTAGTGGTGGCGTCGTAGCCATCAAGGAGGAGGAAGCAGCGCCTCCATCTCGTGGACGTGGACGCGGAGCACGGGGGCCAGCAAGCGCAGCACGATGCGCAGCACGCGCTGCACGGGGGAAACACGCGATGCACGGCACGGCGCTATTGCTGCGGCCGAGGAGGAGGAGGATGACGGTCTTCGGCTAACGGAGTTCTACGTCCACCTGTTCCACCCACTGCGGAACAAGCTTCGTCTGCCATAGAAGATATCGGCGATCCTCCTCGAGCGCGACATGCCCCTTAGTTTCAGCCTCTGTTTGGAGGGCTACGACAATGGGCCCGTGCACGTGTTCCTACAGCGACGTGACGATGACATCTACCTGCGCCTTGGGTGCAGGCACTTCGCGCGCATGTACAACCTAAATGCGGGCTACATGGTCATATTCAGGTACATCAACGTGCTGGAGGTGAAGATCTTCGACGGCACCTTAGTCCGCCCCCCTTGCTGCCAGGATAGCTCGTCTGACAGCAGTTCCGCTTCCGAGGCTGACAAGTCTAACTCTGGCGAGTCTAGCTCGGGCAAGGCTGCCTCCAACGCCAAGGCATGGTATGTTTGTGTCGTTCTATGCTTATGTCGCTCTATGTGTATGTCGTATTATGTGTTGTGTCGTACTATGTTTAATTATGTCATCGTGTCGAACAATATTTGTATTCGTGTCAGACTATATGTTTATGTTATTTCTCGTTTTCATTTGCGGCTTTGTTCGATAATTTTTCATTTTCTTACTATAAATGTTTAGTCTAGAGAACATGAAAATAGAAAAAAATAGAATTTCTAATCTACTGTAGAGAACAGGAAAACAGAAAGAAAAACTGAGAACCTTTTACCCCTGTTGGTGTTACCAACCGGGGTAAAAGGGCGCCGGCCTGCTCGCTGAGCAGAGCCCACGTGTGCATGCTTTTTACCCCGGTTGATAAGCCCACCGGGACATAAGGGGGCCTTTGGCCCGGGTTTGGCAAACCCGATTGGAAAGCCGGGGCATAAGGCCCTTACCAACCGGGGCTAATGCCCTGTTCTCGACTAGTGTGTAGAGCTCAACCCTCGCGAACGTAACCGTCGCGGATCCCTCCACGCGACATGGGGTGCGCCTCCACCGCCCCTAGTCCCCTCCCCATCGCCTCCATCTCCTCATCGCTGCTTGAGGCTTCGCCGGGCGCGGCGCCCGTGACTTCGGAGGCGAGGCATCTTCTTCTGCCCTTGGACCGGCAGGGAGGCGACGCTGGATGCGGATGTGTGACGTCGCAGCCGGGTGGTCACCGGGCGCGACATCTGGGCAGCGTGGCGGCAGGGATCTGCGGCCGTCGAGGAAGCTGCCGGTGGCGCCCATCTGTGGGCTGTCTCCGATGGCGCACTACAGCGACTCCGACGAGGGCATCCAAAGCCACATCCATGGCCAGCGACGAGCCCCCTACGGTGGTGGTTGAGTCCACTGTGGACAAGGATCGAACCACCTGGACCTCTCCCGCTGTGGCGGCGTGGTGGCGGGGAATCATCTTCGAGGATCTAAGTTTGACGACGGCGTCCCTCCGTGGGTCATCTTCAACGTCCTCCTTAGCTTTTGTGCTCGCGGTTGGCGGATCCTAAAGGCGGTTGATCCGGCGCCTTCGACGTGGATGGGGCATGATGGTTTTCGGGTGAAAACCTTGTTTCCGATCTTGCTCGGAACCGGTGATGGCGGCATTTTGGGTGTCGTCCCCTTGCTGAAGGCATCATCGAGGAAGCCCTGCGGTTATTCCCGTCACCTGCGGGGTAAACCTTAGATCCGTTGATCGGATGATTGCGGCGCTTCTACGTGGTTACCTCCTTGCGGGAATCATCCTTGGAGGAGTGCGCCGCTCGAAGGGAGCAGAGGTTGAGTACGGTGGTAGATGGAGGTTCCACAATGGTCTATGAGGCATCAGCAACGTCGACAAGTTACCTTACTTCGGCCTGCTCCGGGGGAAACCCTAAATCTGGGCTTCCCGAATTGGATGATGGTGACGCCGCCGGTGTCTCTCTACCTATTGAGGGCATCGTATTGGAGCAGTGGCTGGAGGGTCCTAGAAAGGAAGTGGTGTTTCTTCTACTGCATCGACGACGGCGGTTCTCGGCAGCTTGGTGTTGTGGGGTTTCGGTGTTGGACGCGGGATGGTGGACGCGCGCTGGGTGGTGGGGTTGTCTGGTGCCATGGTGGTATCGACGACAGGTCTAACATGGTGGATGCCTTGATCGTTGTCCTGAAGACGGGTGAGCGGAAGATGGCGGCATCAACTTTCCGAGTGTGTATATCGGTATGCGCTGCGGTGTGCTGAACTGATTATGCCCCTTGTTCGCTATCGAGTGACATGGTGAGGCTTTCGGTTTTTGGATGATGCGCGTTGGTGGGTTCTCAGAGTTTGGGCTCTGTGATTGGCCACCCCCTTCATCAGTATTGGTAGTGAGCTTTGTTTGGTTGATTCAGGTCTAGTCGTTTGTTGTATCTCCTTGTAAGATATGGTGATTTCTGTTTTGTCATTTAATAAAACCGGTTGTGCGCATCATTTTTACACACAGGGTGGGGGTAGACCTCCATTTCTAAAAAAAAAAGAATTTCTACCGTGATTATTCAACCATCCTTTATATAAATATAATTATTAATACACTAATATTAGAAAATAATATACCGCCGACATGCACATCTGCATACAGAGACATGGGATGATTTGTCCCCGACCTACTGTTGCTAGAATCAGTAATCTCTAGCTTGAGAAACATTAGCAGCACCAACATAAGGCCTTCAGTAACGCATGGTCTCTTAGCGTCGTATGCTAGCTAGTAGACGATTATAAGATACAAGCATCCTAGTGCATTATATGTTAAGTGTTGTATCAAAGAAACATGTATTTAATGATTTTGGCCTCATTCTTTTGCGTGATTGGTCTACCAATTTATTTTTCCTATGATACCGTGGAAGAGCCATCTACTATATAAGATACAATATCCTTCTTTTTCCTCGTTAAATATGGTGACACGTCAGCATTTGTCTATGATATTCTGACAATATATTATCATTATAGAAGGCCTAACAACCCATCTCTTCAGTGCAACCCAATACAACCGATTTCGAAAACATCTGACATGCTCAAATTGATCTAAATGGAGACTCGGGTTTGGCTTTTTTTCTACCTTATTAGACCTCTCCTTCTCTGTCTATTATTTTTTTTGTCTCGCGATGGTAATTGGTTTTAATGTGTGTGGTACACGATTAACTAATAGTGCATTACGATCATTACCTTCAACCGGGTTATTCTATTCCACTGGTAGATGGAGAAAAAACAAGAATCGTATTTGCCAACTAGAATGAAGAAGGAGATAGCTTTGTTTCCTTCAAGTGAAAGCAGCAGGATGTATAAGGTAGCTTTGTTAGATCCTTAACCCAATCGTGCGTGCATTATCTTTGTTTGGTTTTCCAAACCCTGGGGAAGTGGCAACACAAAGAGGGATAGGGAGCTCATGGCTTTTTGCTAAATCATGAGAGAGAAACTAAGTAAGATGTCAGCGAGCCAGAAACTATACGAGATAACAAAAATACATTTCTCATGGCTAAATAAAAATTTAAACCAACATGGGGAAACACCATAATAACTATAAAGATGGTACCAAATACTTCTACTCTTTATGTGTTTATAAAGATATGCAATAGCCATGATTAGTATTTGATGTTGTCACTATCTAGGGCTAATGAAAATTATTCATACCAAACATGTTGGAAAACTTTGAACATTATCTGGATGTGGGTTTGCTAACAGTGTGTTGAGGCTGTACGTCAATCATCTCACTTAAATATATACTAAGCAAGAATAAAGAGAAATTATATCATGTAGCTGACAAATAAAATTAGAACATTCTATTGTAATTTGTATGCATATACTTCCAAATTTTACGAATCTGAAAATTACTTAAAGATATGGTATTTTTTTAAAGTTACGTACTAGCCCGTGCTAATGCGTGGGTTGATGACTAGTAAGTAGTAATTTGTGGTGATACACAAATACTAACGTGACTCATCTAGGCAACTTACTCAGGACTTGTTCCAAAAATCCGTAAACACTCATAATGATGTCTTAGGATCTATCATACTAAATTTTCCAGACATAATTTGAGTACTTAAATTCAGTATATACGTTGTCCAAGAACGAGATGGACTCGGACGGCACGGGAATGAAATATGATGCAGCCATGAGACTTCAGGTGCGGCAGGGGCTCCTCGTGGTGGCCATCAGGGCATGAAATGGAGTCTGGGAAAGAACATCATGCGCGGTGGTGACACTTAGGAGAAGGGCAGCCAACCGATGACCAGTGTGGGGGGAGGATCACACGGGCTTACAGTTTCTCTGCGATGTTCGGCAACAAATGATGTCAATATGCGAAGAAGTGGCCACATCGACAAAACTAGCGCCGTGGTATCTTCATTTTGTGTGTGTGTGTGTGTGGGGGGGGGGGTGTTACGGGAGGCTAATGCGAGTATGTAGAGGTGAAATTTATTTGTAATTTGTCCCAGCTTGTAGTGTTTATTTTTAACAAAATGAGTGAAATAATTTATCTATTGTTTCCCCCTTGCTCCACGATTTGGTTCCTATCCAATTCAAATACTAGACCAGCCAAATTTTATTTCACAAACTGAATCCCCACGGTTACAAAAAAGATACTAAGGCTAATCCTGCTGTTGGCATTGGGTTTCACAACGAAAGCACATAACTCTATTCGAATAAGATTTCCACCAAAAAAACGAAGCTAAGTATTTCAGGTTCAAATAAAATTATCTCTATATCATCATTATTTATTTAGACTCATCTACATTTTCGCCTTCAACAGAACCACTACCACTATGCCCTACGCCTCCTTCTCGACACACTTGGCCTTACTCATTAAACGAGGAGAGCGCCCAACATGAAAAATGCACCCACAAAAGAGTGCTACATGCACGAGGGAGAAACAAAAACGGTGTGCCTCCCGGTGCCTACCATTCCTACATATGCTCAAGAGGTATTTACACGTGTACAATTCTCGTGATTTCATATTGTCTTGGTAGATTATAATGTGGAAATGGAAGTTTCTACAACTACATATATACGAAGGAGTAGAGTTGTATATATGATGAGTCTCTCTATTAATCTTTCTCTTTATCACCCTGCCATGATGTCTTGTCGTCCTACACATAATTTCTGGCATGTGGGAAATGAACCACTTACAAACAAGTGATTTATGGTCATGTACTATGGTACACAAACACAGTAACACGATACCTCTCAGCACTTTGCTCGCGGTTTTGTCAAGAAAACGTGTAAAAACTCATAATATCAAAGTGTATGTTCTAAAATAGTACGGTCGGTAGAGTTAATTGGAGTGCTTTAAAATACAGTAAAAAGTTGCATCACACAATGTCGATAAATATAGGTTAATACTGTGGTATCAATCCTTCTCATTGTTGTCTAATCATGATGCATGTCATTCTAATTAATTAAAGCAAAGTACGATCAAACAACCAAAAAACCCAGTAATTTATGGTCAAGTACTTTGATACACCAACACACTCACATGGCTCCTCAAAACAGTTTGTGCAAGACATATTCAAGTAATATGCAAATATTCATATCACAAATTGTTGTTTCTATTGTACGATTGTGTGAATATATAATAGGAGTAGATAAATTTAGTGTAACATATAGATGACTTAATTCCGATGAATTTTGGATTAATATTACGATATCAATCCTTCTCGGTACTATCCTTAAGGCACTAAAGATAATATATAGCATTTTAGGAACAAACAAACCAGGCACCTGTAATTTTGTAGTCATATACTATGATGCACAAGCACACAAACAAGACTTCTCCGATCACTTCACATATCGTTTATTCAAGAAATCTATAAACACTCATAATTGGGATGGTTTGTTTGTTTGAAGGACCAAGCTACATATGTATGCCACACATATTCCCACTACTAGATAAAACCTTACCGCCGGCGCACACATTTGTCCTAGCACAGGCGAACAACTGCGGGACCAACACGCCGGCAGTACTATATTACCGCCGTCGCACATCATTTGATTCTAGTTTACATGATTTGTATTATTATTTGATCAAGATTGTTTTGGTAGCATGTCACATAAAAATATATTTTGGTATCCCTTATCTGCTCGAGGACGAGCATGAGTTAAGCTTGCTATACTGATACGTCTCAAACGTATCTATAATTTTCTATGCTCTCATGTTTGTTTTCTATCCAAAACCTTTAGGTTTTCACATGTTTTCCTTCGTTTTCTGGACATTTTCATGGACTAAGCTATTGAGAAAATGCTACAGAGCCAGTTCATGTTTTTTGCTATTTCTGGTTTCAGAAAAGTTGTTCCGGAAATATTCTCTGAATTGGCGGAAACAAAATCCCAGAGTCTTAGAATTCCCGGAGCGTCAACGGATTCCAAATGAGACCCAGATAAGCCACACCATAGGGGGCGCAGTTCCCTCTCTAGCCGCGCCAAGGGGTGGCGTCGCCCCCTGGCTGCCACCGACATTGCCCTTTCGCCTGTTTATACACCCCGATGCATAAAACCTAAATATATCGCCCTCTTCCACGAAAAGTTCGGTAGCTCCGCCGCGGCCGTAGAAAAGTTTCGGGGACCTAAATCTATGTTCCGGTATCCTGCCGGGACGGAAAAGTGCCCCCGGATCCATATCCATCGACTTCACCGCCATCTCCATCGTCGTTCTTGTCTCCCATAATGAAGAGGGAGTAGTTCTCCCTGGGGGCTGAGGGCTCTACCGGTATCTATTTGTTTCAACTCTCTCTCCCAGTGTGTGATCTTTATGTGACCATGAGCTTTGTAATCTAGTTGAATAAGTATATGTTACTCTTCCTCAATTGTGCTACTCAAGTGGTTTTGTTATGAGATCTCTGTAGACACTTTGATCACATCGTAAATATGACAGTGTCTGCACCGTGTGATTTAGAATGATATTTTATATTTTGTGTTGGATGACCCTACGAAATTTTGGTGTTTGTTTGGAACCATCTAGGTCTCATGGTGATAGCGTGGGGTTTACCTATATGGGTAAATGCAAACTCTGAGGACTGCTTTTTTGCATCCCATAAGTGTATCCCTTTTTTCTGACAAGCGGTGTCCATTATAATATTTTTGTTGTTCATCCATTTACCCAGCTTGCCTATAAGATCTAGTTTCAGAGACTTCAAACATTGATAGCAAGCATGATAAAGCAAAAATAACAACTAGAATAAAAACTAATTTTTGTGTGTTTTTAATATAGAAAAGAAAAACAAGACAACAAACAAAATAAAGATGTTGAGAGTGAGAGACTCCCCTTGCCAGAAGACTTCCTTATCCCCGGCAACGGCGCTAGAAAAAGTCCTTGATGGTGCAGATCGTGCACTCGTTGGGAGACCCCAGGAGCAGGGTGTGATGAGCACAGCGGTAGGAAGTTTTCCTCTTAGTTAAGAACCAGGGTTATCAATCCATTAGGAGAAGGAGGATCTTCGGAAGGTTGATGCCACTGACTGTGGTGATGGCGCTTCAATGGTGTCAGCAAGAACGTGGAACCCGCACACAACACAACCAAAATACTTTGCCCCAGCGGTACTAGTGAAGGTGTCAATATCACCGGTCTTGCTGAAAACAAAGATTTGACGTATATTGTGGAAACCTGTGTATGCTTGCAGAAAGTAGAGAGAGCATGAAATTTTAGTAGTTTGTTTAACAATGTGGAAAATGGGCTGGGGTTCATAGGTTCACTAGTGGTGTCTACACGAAACATAGACCGACATCCATCTGCATCTATGACTAATAATCCACTCGCAGGTTATCATCTGAACCTCCTTAGGTATTAAGTTGCAAGCAACAGATAACTGCATGAAACAAAGTGTGTAATGTAAGCAATGATTATGCACGCGGGCACTCTCACCGTTGTTTTCTCTCCGATGGCAACATCACATCCTCCCCATTCATGTTTCTGTCACTCGAGCAAGGCAACAAGGATGCATGAACCCACTATCAAGCATAAATACTCCCTCTTGGAGTCACTAGCAACTACTTGGCCAAAGCAACCACTAGCGACGGAAATCATGAAAGATCACAAATAGCATATGCAATAAAGACTATAATCAACTTGGCATAAGGTCAATATTCATCGGATCCCAGCAAACACAACATATAGAATTACACAAGATCGATCTAGATCATAATAGGCAGCTCACGAGATCTAAACATTGAGGCATATGAGGAGGAGACAACCATCTAGCTACTGCTATGGACCCGTAGTCAAGGGATAAACTACTCACGCATCACTCCGAAGGCATGCATGGTGATGTAGAAGACTCCAGTGATGATTTCCTCTCCGGCAGGGTGCCAGAAAACACCTCTTGAACCCTCCTGGTCTAGGGTTGACGGTGACGGCGGCTGTGGAACTTTTTCGGGGATTTTGATAAGGTACTTAGGGTTTTTCATCCGGGGGGCTTAAATAGGCGAAAGGGCAAAGGCGGTGGAGCTCGAGGGGCCCCAGACCTATAGGTGGCGTGGCCAGGGGGACCCGCGCCACCCTATGGTGTGGCTTCCCTGTTGCCCCTCTTCGAGTCTTCTTCGGTCTTCTTGATGCTTCCGGGGAAAATAGGACTTCCGGGCTTCGAATTTTCCAATTCCGAGAATATTTCCAGAACAACTTTTCTAAAACTAAAAAAAGCAGAAAACAGGGAACTGCCTCTGAGCATCTTGTTAATAGATTAGTCGCGGAAAACGTATGAAAATGACATAAATAAGGGAGAAAACATGTAGCAATTGGCATAATATCATCATGGAGCATCAGAAATTAGGGATATGTTTATGACGTATCAGGAGGTCGAGCTTCTTGGTTGGGGAAGAAGAAGTGAACGACGCGGCGTTCCTATGTCGTCCCAAGTCCGGCTTCTGGTTATCGAGGACGGCATATGGCGACGCGGTTCCATTCCCATCATCGAATGTACTTGTAGGTGACCACGTCCTCGGCTCCATGAGCTCCCATCTCTGGCCATGGAGGTCGAATTGGTACGGGAGAGAAGAAACAAAGAAACACGTGAGAGAAAGGAGATGGCGGCGGAGAGGAAGGCTAGTGTTTTTGGGGGGTGTGGAGAGGAGGGGTGGATAATATGGAGGGGAGGAGGGTACCATGGTGGTGGTGGCTGTGGTGGTGGTGGCGGTGGTGGTGTGGTTGTTCTGCTAGATGGTCACGTTCTTCTCGTGATGTACAAAGAAGGAAGGAAAAGTGGGCTGGCTTTGATGGCTGGGCTTGGGCCTTGGGGATGGCAAACCGGTTGCCTGCCTCTCTCCCTAAAAAAAGTTTTTTTTTGTTGTTTTCATTTTTTTAACTACGGAAATTTGATTTGGTGTTACTGAAAAAAATAGTTTGAGGCACCAAAATGAATTCATAAAATTTAGGAAAACAAGATTTGATGACATTTAATTATGTTTGCAAGTTTTAGATGAATGAAGATGCCATGATGATGCAGAAAACAAAAAGAAACAAATAAATTTTAATTGGGGGAAACCCCTGGACGTTGCAAAAGGTCTGTCTGACCGCCAAAATTTAGCGCACGTAGCCAACAGACCTTTATTTATGTTTTCTATATTTTCTATATTTTCTATATTTTCTTAGACTGTAGCCATATTCTTTTTTCTTAGACTGTGGTACAAAAGGTTTTCTATATTTTCTTTTTTCTTTTTCTTATTATTTATGTTTTCTTTTATATGTTTTGATTTAATGGTTTTTATTTATTTTGGCTAGTTTTTTTTTCATTTTTCTGTTTTCTTTTATATACCTTCATATAAATACTTTTTAATTGTTTATTCTACTATTTTTCTGTTCCTTTTATATCTTTTCATTTGATCCTTTTTGAATTGTTTTGCCTAATTTGTTTATTTTTCTGTTTTATTTTATATACTTTGATTTAAATTTTTGTCCATTCTATTTATAATATTTTTTTTGCTTCCTTTTATATCTTTTGATTTAATACTTTTTGAATTGTTTTTTCTATTTTACTTTTCTTTTTCTTTTCTCTTTTTTCTTTTATATAATTTGATTTAAATTCTTTTTTAATTTTTTTCAATATGCACTAGTTTCCCAATATTCAACCCCTAGCTATGAAGATTCATGCGCGTCGTCTTGGCTTTTTTTATGAAATCGGCATAGAAAATTAAAAAAAAATTAAAAAAAATGATGTAAGACCTTCGTGTCTGTCATTATATATGTCCTAGTATCCACACAAAATATTAAAATTGGAATACGTTAGTTATATTGAAAAGGTGTTTACAAAAATGAGCTATCTTCTACGAAGATTCTTGGCTTTTGGGCCAAATGACGGTTGTTATAGCCACATCCATGGCATAGTTTGTTAAACTTTGGCCATATTCTACACAAACATGTATCTTGGAAGCACGAACAATGTTTACAAATAAATATTTCCTTTTTCTCGCACAAAAAAACCATTTTCCAATTTCCTATTGTGAAAATGATTTTTTTTAAAGCACCAACAACAAATATGTGGCAAAATCTGAAAACTACATTTTTTTGAAAATAATAAACCATGTCATATGTCGAGATAACCAAATTGTTGCCTCTGAAAAATGTTTCCATCCAGATCTATTGAAAAACACAAGTTTCTGCTAATTGAGTTGGAAATGGGTCAAATTTGTACTACATGTGCCTCGTAGTTTGCTCATTATTTATTGAAAAAAACACTTTTATGTACACAACTACCGTTTCCAAAGAGGTACAACAAGAGTTTCCCAATATACCACCCCTAGCTAAGAAGATTCATGCACGCCATATTGGGTTTTCTTATTCGGCCTAGAAAAGTCAAACAAATTAAAAAAAAATTATGTAAGACCTTGGCTGTGTCATTATCTATGCCCTATTATCCACAAAAAATAATAAAATAGGAATGCAGTAATTATATTAAAAATGTCTTCATAGAAATGAGCTATCTTCTATGAAGATTATTGGCTTTCGAGCGAAATAATGCGTGTTATGGCCACATCCATGACATAGTTTGTTAGACTGTAGCCATATTCGACACAAACATGTATCTTGGAAGCGCGAAATATGTTAACGAACTAATCTTTCCTTTTTATTGCACACTAAACTCATTTTCCATTTTCTAAGTGTGAAAATTGAGTTTTTGTGTGAAGCACTAACCAAATTGTTATATGCACAAAAAACCAAATTGTCTAAAAATACTAGACCATGTTATAAGCACAAAAAACTAAATTGTTGCTTCTGAAATGGTTTCTATCCACCTCTAATGAAAAACACAAATTTCGGCCGATTTTGTTGGAAACGAACCAAATTTGAACTATTTGTGCTTCGTAAGCAAAATTAATTAAACCATTGGTGTTGAATAATTCCCAACTAGCCCAAATCATTTCCTCTTTATCTCGGGTCGTCTTCCTCATCTATTCTCAACTGGTGAAGAGAATCACTTGCGTCGGTGTTAACTAAGAAATCCTTGTCCACTCCTATCACTAGGGAGCTGATGATCAATATTAAAGCGCTAGTTACTATATTTTATTATTTGAAACCAGTGCTGGCATCAAACAAGTGTCAATCAAAATGGCACACAACTATAAAGAGATAAATACATAATACATAGAACACCTTCCCTTCCGAGATAAAGACACCAGAATCTGACATCTACTGCTCATTGTATGTATTCTCCATGGGAACATCTTCTGAAATAGTTGAACTACAGAGTTGCCATAATAACCATAAAGGCGTGAGTGAGTGATCTTTGAGATGAAGAGAGATCACACATCGGCTTGTGCAGCCCTGGAAGCCAGATCAGACAGCGAACGGTAAATCAAATGAGATCAACTCAAAGAGCAGTATCTTGCTTCTCTTGTAATTAAAGTTCTTCGATAACATACTTGGGAGATGGCGATGGTGGCAAGGACGCGACTGGTGCTTGATGAAGCGGCCAGGAGAGGCCCGATGGACATTTCTACACCTAGACACGTGAGCTTTTCTGTCAGGGGACCGACCGGCTTCCGTTGGGGGAAGGGGAACGGCGGACATGTTGGAGAGGAGCGGTCGCGCTGATGGGAATTTCGGTCAAGAGTAGGGAGCAGAAGAACCACGCGCCAGCGAGCAGCAGCTCGGGCCTGCTGTTTTCTCCAATAGTCGACAATAAAGGAGCGGTCAAGATGGGACAAGGCAACATCTCTATGGGCCTGCAGGATGGGAATGAGAGTGGAAAGTTTTCATAATTTGCGCCAACTTGCAGGGATAGTCCCAAGTGAAGTGTGATTTTCTCCTTTAGAAAAATGTGTGAGATGATTTTGTAATCCAAATCGTATCATATTCTAATATGAAAGTCAAAACATCGTGTGCAATGTTTGAACTAGAAAACATGTTAAATGATTCGACAACCTTGAGTTTGCACCAGGTTCATTTTTTCCGGTTGTTCAACTAGTCCAGATAAGCATTGCACACAAAATCTACCTCTAGAGGGAGGGGCCTACAAGCATATGATTTCCCCACTATTTCCTTGTCTTTTTCTAGTTTCAGCGATCCAGGTATGTGTGCCTGTGAAACTACAACCATGGGCTACATGGTTGTATCTCATCACTAAGCATTCCTCCGCGGATGGGTTGACTCCTAGCATGCCAGTTGCAACCAGCACCCAGTGCTACGCGTTTTTTTTCTTTTTTCGAAAAGGGGTGAAGCCCCGACCTCTGCATTGAGTGATGCACACAGTCTTTATTGGAAACGTTCTCAAAGTATAGTTATAGTTTACATCTCAAAACCCACGAAAAAAATTGAGACAAGCCTCAACCAGCCACTATGAAACACACACATAAAAAACACTACGAAAGACGTTTAATAGGTTTGCCACGTATTACTATTTTCACACTGCTACTACTATTTTCATATTAGTTTACTACTGTTTTCCACACCATACATTTAACCTCTTTGTTATCAGCAAAACCGTTGAGATTGACAACCTCACTAGTTCGTTGGGGAAAAGTGAATTGATTCTGTTGTGAAGTTTCCACGTAGCTTTGAACCAGTAGTGCGCCCTACCATCTCAACTGCATCAACCTTCTGAAGTTACTCCTTCCTCCTACTGGTCGATTCAACCATGGTTTTTTTTGTGAGGGAAAACTTGCTGCTGCACTCTTCACACCTTCCTCTTGGGATTTCCCAACGAGTGCAAGGCTTGCACCATCAATCCTCTTTGTAAGAACTCTTTTTTCGCTCTCATCAGGCCTTTCCAAAAGAGACACTCATTAAGTTGAACTTCCACTTGAGCTAAGGTTTTAGTGTGAAGGTACTTGTTTGGAGTAGTTCTTGCCACACTCCTTGTTTCGTTAGAAGTTTAAATAGCCACTTACTAAGTAAACATTTATTCTTAAGTTCAAGTACTTCCACCGACAAACCCCCCTAATCCTTATATCTACAAATAGTGTTCTATTTAGTCAGCATGTATTTTCTTTTATCTTCATCAATTTGCCAAGAAAAGAGAGATTCGTAAGAGTCAAGTCTTTTACTAACTCCAATGGGAATCTCCAGAAAATAAAGCATAAACATGGGATAAGACTGGTTAGTAACCAATTAACCAGAACAAGACGGTCCCCATAGGACATTATGCATTACGAAGCTTAAACTGACACCCAAGTTTTTGCCTTTCCAACACCCAAGTTTTTGCTTAAAATGACTCTCAACTGGGTGCCATTATGCATTACGAAGCTTGCGAGAATGGATTGGTATTCCTAGGTATTTGAAAGGAAGAGAACCAGACTCGCAACCAAAGATGTGCTTATACTGATCATCCATGTCTTTGGCCTTCCCAAACCAAAAAAAATCGCTTTTGTGGAAGTTAATTTTACGTCCCGAAAGTTGTTCAAACAAAACAAGGATTAGCTTCATATTTACCGCCATATCCAAGTCATGTTCCATGAATAATATAGTATCAACTGCATAGTGAAGAATAGACGACACCCCTCAACTAAATGAGGTATTAGACCCCCAACTTGGCCATATTCCTTCGCTCTAGCGATAAGAATAGCCAGCATATCAGCAACTATATGAAACGGGAGAGGAGACAGAGGATCTCCTTGACGAATGCCTTTTTTGTTTGAAAATAATGACCAATGTCATCATTAACCCGGATTCCAACATTTCCTCCCTCGCCAAATTGCATAATCCATTTACACCATTCTTTTGTAAATCCTTTCATACGCAATGCTTGTTGAAGAAATGGCCATTTAAATTTATCATACGCCTTCTCATAGTCTATATTGAAGATGACCCTATCGATCTTTTTCATCTTAAGCTCATGAATCATCTCGTGCAAGACCACCACACCCTCTAAAATGTGCTGTCCTTGCATAAAAGCATATTGAGTCGGTCTGATAAATTTTTCCACCATTTGGTTAATACGATTAGTACCCACTTTGGTGAAGATTTTGAAACTTACATTTAGTAAACAAATCGATCTATACTACTGGATTTGAACCGGATTTTTCTTCTTAGGTATTAGAGTGATGACCCCAAAATTCAGTTTAAACAGAGATAAATTACCCTATTTTAACTGAACAAACATAGCCATCAGATCCTCCCTAATGACCTCCAAGAATGTCTTATAAAACTTAGTTGGGAAGCCATCCGGCCCTGGAGATTTATTTAATACCATTTGACAAATGGCCTCAAAATTTCCCGATGGGGGTCGGGATTTTCGGCTACTGCGGTTATAGGAAAATACCGACCGGTTACCGGACAAATTTGAAAAACAAAATTTGGAAAATCAAAAATTTGATTCCCAATATAACCATTTCCCGGGGGTGGTCTGGATCTCCGGTTGCCGGACGTTTACCGGATTTCCCGACCGGTTACCAAAACCATGGGCCTCATACACTTCTTTCACTAAGAAATCAACCGTAAGGATATCATTTTCCTCCCGAGAAATCTGAGGAATATCATGCGTTACACTCTCATCCAGCGTTATAGTTCCGGGAAATGAATCCCCAAATATTTTTTTGTAATACTCTGTAATGTCAGTTTTTAGATTATCCTCCCCGACAATAGTTCCTTCAACTTGCTCTAAGGTGGAAATATCTCGTGTTATTGCCCTCCTCCTGAATATGCTTAACTTTTGTTCTTTGCGCCCATTTAGTTTCCTACTCCCTACGAAGGCAACATATTCGCTCAATTGCTTCCCTTAAAACCACCCTCTCAGCATCAGATAACGGAATGCTTTCGGCTTTAGTATCTAAGTAATCGACGATCTTTAAAAGTATCTCTTTCTCTAACTTGCATTTCCCACTTTGATTCTTGGCCCAACCTTTTGAAAAACGGCGTAGATGCCTAATTTTGTTCTGCCAAACCTCTATGCGGGCATCACCTTTCACGAAAGCATCCCACTCAGTTGCTACCATCTCAAAAAAAACCATCAATTTTCAACCAAGAAAGTTCAAAAGAGAAGCGAGAACATTACCAACATGAGCGCGAACCCCTGAATCCACAAAGAGAGGGGTATGATCAGATCCTAACCTAGTCAGAGCATGTACTGAAACCATGGGAAATTTTTGTTCACATTCAATAGTAGATAACACCCGATCAAGGTTTTCATACGTAGCGACATCACGTCTATTAGCCCAGTGTGGAGTCAGTCATGTGGTGATGTGTTTCCTGGTGCCTCCCTTTCCAATATATGCCTATGGGTGTCCTACATATGTGCAATTCTTGAGATTTCATGGTCGTTCATGTCATGCACTAGGCAAGATTGAAAAAAAGTTTGGATGTGGAATGGGAAAATGTCTATGACTTCATATGAATAGGCTTGGAGAGGTATATATGATGAATCTAAACCAATCTTTCTCATAATTGTCCTACCAAGATGTTATGTCGACATACAAATAATTCACTACATGGGTGGAACGAACCTACCAACAACCTCACATGATGTACTGTTGTATTGTACATCGTTCAAGGTCAGGCACTATCATACATCAACAAACTCACATGACTCCTCCAAGCATTGCGCGAGACTTATACAAAGAAATTAATAGCACCATATGAGACTAGGCCTGATCTTGTGTATTATACCACACGTTTTCTTCACGGTCTTCATACAGGAGTACGTATTATGGTTGCAATTGAACAGCCACGTACACTTGATGCAGCCTATACTCTAGCACTCATGTATGAGGAATTGGGTGACGATAATAGTCAGTACATTGTTCTGAGTAATTCAGTTACTTTTTCTTGAAAAAGTTCAGAGTTCACCGCCTATGTAACCGACACCGCCAACTAAGTGGGTTTCGCCCATAGTCAAAGAAAACAGAAATCCGTAAAGTGGCATTGGGAATACGCATGAAAAGTGGAGCAGTTTGAAAGTTTACCAATAGTAGAAAAAACCTATCAGTGGCGCACGGATTCTGACTTCTAGTGGCGAACATCGGCGCCACCACTGCCACAACATATATAAAGTGGCTACTTGTGGCAAACTATACAGGTGCGCCACGGATAAGATAATACTAGTGACGCATGAATATAAGTCCATGGGCCATGGATACATGTTACGAATGGCGCAATATGCAGATTGTTCTCCACAAGTATAATCTTCTGAAATAAGAAAAAATGTAGTTGTCAACTGTACTAGCTAGCAGGATATGTTGCTATAAAATATATGTTGATTTACACATAGACAAACTATATATTGATGTACCGATAATTATGGACAAACAGAGTAACCAATTACAGGCGACGGCGCCATTCATCATGAGCAAAGTATCCAACTAGCAGCTTGATAGCTTATCTCATATGTGTTCTTACTGGTTATTACCAAGTGGCTAGCTACTCTCTGGTCTTGATAGCCAAGACGGCGGATGTTAGGATCCGGATTTTCGCATGTGAAGTAGATGATGTTCTCAGCAAATCCGCGGTAGGTCGAGGCAGAGAGACTCCTTAGCAAAGGAGCTCTAGTCTGAGGTGATTTGTAGAGTAAGTCAGCTGGTAGATTTATTTATCCAGGGGACATTGGCAGTTTTCGTAGAATTTAGGTCCTTATGGGTGTCTACCTATTGGGGAGGTGGATTAGGACATCGGCATCACGACCGAACGACTCAAGCCGTCCGAAGTTGTGATCCAATGAGGCACGTGTCATTGCTTTCCACCCCGCGGGGGGCTGTTCCTGCGAGCACGACGGGCCGCCCTCACTTAGATGGATGTATCCCCGTAGGCCGGGCTCGTGCATGGCAAGCCTTCTTCCAGGGCGAGCACACGAGCCCCTGTGCCATTCAGGATGACCGTATATGAGAGTCCTGCGCCCGTGCGTCATGTCTAGTCTACAAATGAACTTTTCCATCATTGACATTTCTATTGTGATAAAAAAGAACAAGTCAGTGGTGTTACAATTTTCTAAACAAAATTGGTCAAGTCAGTCCTAATATAATTATTTGGATGTATTGGTGTATCGTACTAGTACGAGTTGGCAATAAATTTCTAGTCCTCGGGTGGTTCGTACCCATACAAGTCGTAAATTATGTGTAGGCTGATAGGACAGTAATGCGAAGGGTTAACCTACATATATCATCCATCCTATAAGTGCATGTATGTAGGAAAAGGAGGTACTGGGATGCACTTGACAACTGAATTGCCGTCAGGTGCTTAATTAGCACTCTCCAATGGTTGCGTAACACATGCTAGGTATTCACAATAGAAGTTATGTTAAATAAAACTTAGTTGCAGCAGTTCGTTCTGTAGACTAGAGTGATGTTGTACGGCTGAAAGGTTTGCGAGGTGATGAAACCATTGTGGCCAATGGACATGGGGGAGGTAATCTATGTCTCTTGGTGCCAAACTAATGTTCCTTGACGCTGCATTGACACATGTAATGAAGTCTCGACATCAATCAGAATCTATTAGTATAAACTAAAAGCAATATACGGGTCTCAAATAGAGCCACCATGTTGATCCACATCACCCAGGTTAATTTTGATAGTTAGATCTAAAATATACGGCTCAGATTTTGTTAAAGTTTAGTAGTCACGTAACATGTTTGACAACTTATTAAACACGGCAAAATGTCACGTTTTGTGACATGGTCACGTACTTTATTAGTGTTTTGTACCGATATGTTTATTTACAAGGACCGTACCAATAGATGGGAACGGTACAAAAACAACCAGACACGATAGTTGGCCTTAACATGGAAGCTGTGGAAAAATAACAAGTTTGGCGTTAACATAGCTTTCTTTTGCAAACTCTCCTATATGATGTAACAATTATGTAACGTTTTGAGGCTGCAAGTTTCTTACGCACTCTTTTTCTTACCAGGGAACCTAAGGGGACTGAAAGGTTTTTAATGAGGCAGCTTGCCAACCTAATATAGTGGTGTTTAAATTTCAAAAAAAAAAAACAAGTTCGGCCATGGACCCGTGGTGGTATACCCTTGCTCTTTTTTTTTTGCTGGAGTGGCATACATACCCTTGCTTGAAGGTGGTAGTGGTACAAGAAAAAAGAAATCCAACAAGCCTGGTATTCATACGTAGTGTCAAGACCTAGCTGGAACGTTGTAGTTGTAAAAAAAAACTAACCTAACAAGGTAGATATTCGTCCTTGGTGCCAAGATGTATTCGACAGAAAGAAACTAAAAAAAAATCTCTAACTTGACATCATAAATTGTTGTCAAGTTTAACTAAAGATTATGCACTAAATACTAACATCAATAATATTTTATGATGTTTCTAATAATAACTATTTTATTTTTTAGATATTGATATATTTCCTATATATTTGGTTAAACGTTATAAGGTTTGGTTTTGATTACACCAAAGCGCATTGTAATTGCAAATGGGGGGAGATCGTTGTTTAGTGATATGAGATTTGCAGTCACAAGACACTGACAGAATTCGGAGTCGTGGGACTAAAAACTTAATGAAGTCATGACATTAATCGACGTACCTACATTGTTTCAACATCCTTCTCTGCCATTAAGGTTAAACAAAAGATGCGTAGGCAAAAGTACTACGCAAAGTTCTGTCCACCAACTTTTCTCGGGAAAATCCTAAGTACCCGAGGCTCCATCCATGAAAAGTTTCATAGCCTCCACGGTCGTTAACCCCTAGTTCGGGAGGGTTCTCAACCTCTTCCCGGCACTCTTCCGGAGAGGGGAATCATCACCGGAGGGTACTTCATCACCATGCCTGCCTCCGGAGTGATGCGTGAGTAGTTCATCCTTGAACTACGGGTCTATAGCAGTAGCTACATGGTTGTATTCTCATATTTTGTGTCATCATGTTGAGATCTTGTGAGCTGCCTAACATGATCAAGTTCATCTTATTATAATGCTACATGTTGTGTTTGTTGTGATCCGATGAATATTAAATACTATGTCAAATTGATTATAGATTTGTCATATATGTTATTTGTGATCTTGCATGCTCTCCACTACTAGTAGATGTTGTGGGCAAGTAGATGCTGGTGACTCCAAGAGGGAGTATTTATGCTACATAGTGGGTTCATGCTTCCAATAATCTAGCAGAGTGACAATAACTTCTTATATTGTGGAAGTTATGTTGCCACTAGGGCTAAAACACCAATGTTTTGTCTAAAAATAATTGTGTTGTTTTAATTATGCACTTTACTTAATGTAATAATCTGTTGCTTGCAACTTAATATCCAAAGTTTGCTCGGATGATGTACCGAGGGTGGATTATTAGTCATAATGCAGTTGGATAACGGTCTATGTATCATGTTTTAATGGCCAAACGAATATCATAATAGTCATCATGTCATGTATATGCATTACGGTGCACTCTCTATGTGTCAATTGTTCAGCTGTAATTTGTTCGCCCAGCATGTTATTTATCTATTATGAAGAGACACCGCTAGTGAAACGTGAACCCCGGTCCTTTCTTTTACACTGATAATACAACCTATTGCAAATACTGTTCTTTTCACTACAAACATTGTTCTCATTTCATTCATTGCGAACGGACATCATTTTCCACACTATACGTCTAGTCTTCTGTTTTCAGCAAAACCGGTGAGATTGACAACCTCATTGTTTCGTTGGGGCAAAGTATGTTGGTTGTGGTGTGTGCAGATTCAACATTGCTGCTGAACCTGGTAGTGCGTCCTGCCAAAATCAGATGTTAACAACCTTCAGAAATGATTTTCTTTCTTCTACTGGTTCGATTAAACCTTGGTTTCTTAGTAAGGAAAAATCATGTTGTTGTACTCATCATACCTTCCTCTTGGAGTCTCCCAACTAACGTATGTTCACACGCCATCAGTATCTAGAATAGAAGTTCCACGTTAAGCCACGTCATCTAAATTAATTTTGATGGTTGCATCTAAAATTTATGCTGCTGATTTAATGAAAAATCTCCACCACAATTCTACGTAACATCAGCCGAGTACAAATGAGTTCACGGCTGACATGTAAAAAACAAGTGCTTCGAGAGCCGATCTAGTATATGTTTCGTTCCATCAAGGCCTACTTGAATACGTATGTGTTCTCAAAAAAAGAATATATAGAGATACAATTTCGTCGTGACAGGATTACATGAAGTTAGGGATGCTTCCACACCGTCATATAAGAAAAGAAAATATGTGTGCGCCGGCAGCCACACACGGCCAATCTGCATCGTTGTATCCTACGCGCCTCATCGTTCGATCAAGCCAGCAGACTACACCGATGCATTGCTATGCTCATGCGCTGCTATGCATGCATTGAAGCAGTGTTCTTATTTCTAAAATCATATTCCTTATAATCATTATTTTGAATCAGGGTCAGGTTTTTTTTACCGTACCTCCAGACATATACATGAGTAACTATGGAGCATGTGCATATTCCAATTAAAATGACCAGGTGATTGAAATGTGTACGTGCATGAAAATAACAACATCCAAATACCAAATTTATATTCTAGCCCATGGCCAGTTTAAAATTATATTTTCATGTTACAAGTGATATACAGTTGCAAGGCAAGCTATGCCAGTTAATCTGTGTCCCTTTGACTGATGTCTGGACTATATACTATAAAGACATTTATTTGAAAAGCTCTAGGTGTGGACAAGCACATTCTTGTTAGCTGTACTTTCATTAGCGGCGGTGGTGTGAAAATAAATTGTTATTCTCCAATTTTACACATTATTACAACTTATTATATTTTTAAATAATTTGATTGACACTATTTAGGAGATAAGTTAGGTCTCCAATGGAACAGCCCCATTGAAACAAATGGATACACGTGCGCTGACATACTCACTGTCCTTTCATAAGTATTAGCACAACAATTTTATACCTGTCGTTTTACATTCATTAATCAGTTTTGTTTTATAAAAAAAGACACTCTGTCTCGAATAATAAGTATCACTGAGATAGAATTTATCTAAATATATTTTTGTGTTAGATACATACATTTAAATGACACTTACTTTTGAGACGGAAAGAGTACTTTTATAAGGTAGGACTCGGGCATAAACAAATTTGAAACAGTTTCAGCTACATCCAAGGGTCATCTTAGGCTCTTAAACAACCTAATGCACTTTATTATCTACTATCAATTAGAACTCATTTTCTCGCGCATGAACATCAATATTTGATTTTTATTGATTACATCAAATGAGTGTCCCAACACATTAGATGCCAGAATATGGTGTATTTTTAAATTTTGAGCATATAGTATCTCACATGTCTCACTTGAATGCTGTTTTAACTCAATTATATTTTGTAGTGTTGCAGCAGTTGTATGGTTGAAGATGACCGTCGAATGCCCTTAATTTGGTAGAAAATTAATTTTCCATGGTTAGTTTTTTCTTTATTCTATTTTGCATCTTTTTCCTACCAATATGATACCCTCTATAAGTTATCATTATCACACGAATTCAAATATTTTTCTTACATATCAAAATATTACGGTTAGAGTCATATGCTTAAATTGTTTTATCCATTAGGAGATCAGATCCGACTCGCACTTTTTTCTAGGTAACCTCATTCTAAAAAATGGCTAGGGTCTAAAAACATGGAAATAGTAAAGAAGTAGGAGTAAAATGTCATGAAATCCTAAATCTTACATGACTAGAACTATGTTTGCTCGCATAAAAATAATTGCATGGAAATGTTGAGCCAGTAGAATGATAGGATTATTTAAAGTTAAGTTAAATGGTGTGTATTTTAGAATAAAAGGAGTGAATGAGAGGAAGCGTATTCTAGATAAAAGATAATTAACTATGTGTATGATTTTTAATGTTGGTGTACTAATTTTTGGTATTCACACTTTGAGAAAATTTTCCATGTCCTTAGGTGTTTCACTAAATTATTCAATATATTAAACAATAAATTTATTTTAAATTACTTTCGACATAATAATGTTGATGCCGTCGCATTTGCGCGGGACACCATGCTAGTTCATAAAAAGAGGATATAGTTTCACCATGTTTATGTTTCTAAAATGTTGCTTATTGTGACATGTGGTGAGTAATTTGAGAAAGAAACACAAAATATGATGATTCTCAATATGTGGCCTACCTATTAAGGAGTATCGGCGTTTGATCTTCATTAAAGGTTTCCATATGAAAATAAATTACCTCATGTTCTAATCTAACATCGTGTAAAAAAAACTATAGTTCAGTTTACATATGCAATATAATTTACATGGATGCTTCGACATATGTCATATAATCATTTGCCCACATATTTCATTTTTAATGTTGTTAATCGTATACGCGATATTTTGATTACCAATTTTTTTTCTATTTTTCTAAAAAGTTTATCACATAATGATAAATAAGGAGATATATTAATGAGATATTTTGTCCTATCAAATTGCGTGTGGTTTGATGGTTGAATTGGATAGGAACCAAATCCTTCCGGGGGAGGACCCAAATTTAGTGCCGCGATTGTGTTGATTTTTTTTTCGTTGGGCTCCTTCCTCTCCACACAGCCCTAAGTCTCCACAAATTGCAGGACACCCATCACATATTTGTAAAAATGAAGCGCACCTCAGGGATGTTTGACTGTATTTTGGGTGTGGCCGTTTTCCATAAAACAACGTGATGCCTTGTTTAGTACTACTGTATTTTTGGAATTGGTCGGCAATATCCCGGTCTAATCCCAAATCCCTACATAATCCCACAAGTTTGTTTGGATCAAGTGTATTTGGCATGTTTTATCCCCAAACTTAAAAAAAAAACATGTTTTATCCCCACTTTTCTCTAGAATTCACAAGCTCTAGTTTTTAATTATGTCTATAGCGAATTCACTCATCCTACCTACTGGAATCTACCTATGGGGATTTGGTGGTATTCTGGTGGTGTAAGGTTAACACAAACTCTGGGGGGATTATCCCTACTAATGCACTAAAATACTCTACTACTGAATAAGGCCTGGGGGGACTGCACCACCATTCAGCGCACTACTAATGCACTAAAATACTCTACTACTGAACAAGGCCTCGGGGAGCGTTCCACCACCATTTAGCGCATGCACGTTTGTTTGTGAACCAGCTAAATTACGTGTACGTGAGCGATCAGGCCCGGGCCCCATGGCTGTGCAGCCCGTGCGGCCGCACACGGGACACGGCACAAAATTTGTGTTTAAAGTTCCCATTTCTAAATGAAAAGCGTGTTAGCGAAGAATATACACCAAAGCATAAATGGTGTAGTGGGAATGACGCTATGCCCCTCTCGTGCGAGTTGGTCTGTTCGAATTCTGCTCTTGCAGGCCCTTAAGCCTTTTTTACTATTTTAACCACGAAAATCGAAACTAAAGTTCATAATGACCTGGCAGGCCTCTATGCCAAACAGTGACTCCTCAATTGAGCCATTCCTTCAACGGTACTTTCGGTAGAAAGCAAGCGATTTCAGGTCTCCTGCAGTGGTTTGTGTCTGTGCCTGTGGCCCCTATGCTATTTCCAATCGCTGGCATGTGGGCCTCTCTACTCTTCCGTCCGTGCGGCGCAGCTGTCGTACGGTAGGTGTGGTGGGCTCACGGCTTGTCGGGCTCGACGGTGTACTTTGGCCGTCTCCGTTTTTGTCCCCGCTTGTCATCGACTGTGTCCCTTTTGTTACTCGTTCTTTGTTTTTATCGTGGGTGGAGATTTCTGTCTGGTGATCTCTAGATATGTGCTTTTCTTCCCAAGTGGGGATGCACGCGGACACGCCGCCGGAATGTCTGCATCCGCCAGCATCGTGAGTGTTGTAGGCAAAATCTAATTGTTTTAGTATAGGGTCCAGCTAATTAGGCTAATCAAAATTAGGACCGTAATACTCCTTCCGTTCCATATTAGATGACTATCAAATAGATGTATCTAGTATTAAAATATGTCTAGATACATCTATATGGGAGTCGTCTAATTTAGAACGGAGGGAGTAGCTGTGAGCGCCGAGATCCCTATTCGTGAAGTCCGGCGGTGCTCGCGTGCCGCTGTGTGGGTTACTCCGTCCTGCTCTGTTTTCCCGTAGAGACTTGGCGGACCCTGCTGGTGCCTCAGCCGCCGGCGGTCCCTTCTGCTGGCCGTCGCGGCGGCTAGGGATTGGCTCGCCGTGTTCCTGCTTCTTCCCTCGGCTGCTCGACGTTCTCATGACCCAAGGTCTGCTTTTTTAGAGAAGAGCCCGGCAGGGCGTCATCACACGATACCCCGTGTGCCGCATCCTTGTGATTTCCGGCCGCTGGCGGTGGACTATTGCCCTGCAGATCTGTGTGTCGCTGTGCTGCTCCTCTTTTCTCACAGGTGGGTGCTGCTCTCTCCATCGCTGGTGCAGCAGCTATGCTCTCTGTTATGCTTAGGTAGGCACTGCTGCTGACATCGCTGCCGGCGAGTCGGCAGCCTCAACGAGGAGGACCCGGTGCTCAATGGTAACCACGTCGCTACGGCAGGTGGATTGGGATGGGAACTAGAGGGCCAATTTGTTCTCAATTTGGGCCAGCTTGTGGGGCAGGGCTGAAGTGGGATTTGTGGAGGTAAGGGGTGAGATATTTGCTTCCCAAATTAATCCACCTCCTATCGAATTCACCAAATTTTGTTCCCAACACGGTTAAAAAACGAAATTGTTTAATATTTCGGGGAGGAGGAGCCGGCCGCCGGAGTGCACGACAGGGAGGTCAAGATGGGGCGACCGCATCGTCGTAATCTAGGCCGACTTGTTTAGCAAAATCTGCGAAAGAATTTCCCAATAATTTTGTTGAAATCTAATCTAATTCAAATATCAAAACAACCCAATTTGGTTTCTAGAAAGGGGCCAATTCGGTTGATCCCCCGGCCTTGCTGTGAGAGAACATCATTTGAAGCATAGGTTTTCTATTGTTTCACTATCTCTCCTAGTTTCATCGGCCTTGGTATTTTTGGCAGTGCCGTGACCACATGCATTTCTCGACTACTGTTCATGGATGAGTCTTTTCGTAAAAAATTGGCTGACTGCCGAGTGCTACGCATGAGGAGTCGGTGCAGTGGTGGTGTGCTTCCCGGTGCCACCTTTTCATAGAAATACACGTATTCCGTACATTTCTTTTTGCAATTCTGGTGATGTCATGATGGTTGATTCCATGAATGAGGATTGCAAGACTAGGAAAAGGCTGGGATATGGAAAGGGAAGCTGTATGTGACTTCGTGAGCAGGGTAATATATGATGAAATATCTACTAATCCTTCTCATTATTGTCCTTCCACTATCCATGTTGCCCTACAAATAATTTACGAACCACCCAACAACCAGTAACTCATTGTGAAGTAGTATAACACATCAAAATGGTCACATGGCTCCTCTCCAAGCTCTTTTCCCGTGACTTCATTAATCAATTGCTAAACACTCATGATGGCATTGTGAAAGTACTATTATACTACAATTTTATAGAGATTACTCAGAGTAGTCGGTTTAATGTAACACGTGCTGTATGACTTAATGCTAGTGAATTCGGATTAATACTACGATATTAATCCTTGTCATTATTGGCGTGCCACTACGGGAAAGCCTATAGACGCCGACGGCCGGACCCCCTCGGCGTAGGGCCTGTCCCCCTCGGCGTAGGTCTACGCCGACGGCCACCCTCGGCGTAGCCCCCTCGGCGTACACCGCTGTCGGCGTAGACAGTTTGGCCGTCGGCGTATAATACGCCCTCGGCGTATAGGTTGGTGGGCCCCACAACGCGTCAGAACGGCGTCCGTTACGCGCCCACGTACGCCGACGGCCAGCCCCTCGGCGTAGGAATCCACGTGGCGGCTACAGAGTGCCCGGTGCTGGGCTACGCCGACGGCATCCCCTCGGCGTAGGGGCACATACGCCGACGGCCCCCCCTCGGCGTAGGGGGATTAATAATTCAAATTTTTTTCAAATTTTTATTTTCAATTTTTTTTTTTTTGGAATTTTTTCTAAGTTTTTTTATTTCACTTATTTAACCACTTAATCACACTATAGCCACATTTATATTTATCCTTAACCATTTTTATTTTTAATCCAAATTACACGTTTCTACTAACACTTCCCGATCGGTCACCCATCATGAGATTGCTCCAGCCCCAGCACGCTTAACTTCGTAGTTCCTTCCTTGTGAGATACCTAGAAACAACGGATGTGTTGTTGTCAATATTATCCAATCTATCCTGTTAACCTTAACTCTTGGACCATCAATGTCACACTATTTTATTTTGTGAATTCAAACAATTATTGAAGTAAAAAATAATAACTAGTAATAAATTTGAATTCAAATAATCTTTAATTTAAATAATAATTAACATTTTTTATCTTCTCTATTTAATATTGAAAAATTCATATCTATAAATCCGTAAATCGAAATTTGACAAATAATATGTCTACATCGATTAGAAAAATGAGAGAAATTCAAATATGACGTCCATATAATTTTCCATATATAATACTATTTTCCATCAAAAATGAGAGAAATTCAAATATTAACCATTTTCCATGTCCGGAGTGTAAAAAATGGGTTTTTTTGTGAAGGACCTACCGCAAATATGTTGCAAAACTTGAGAGCTATAATTTTTGAAAATTCTAGACCATGTTATATGTACAAATAACCAATTTGTTTCATATGAAAAGGTTTCCATCCACCTCTTTTGAAGAACAGAAGTTTCTGCCGATTCCGCTGGAAACTGGTCAAATTTGAACTACAGGTACCTCATCGTTTGCTCATGATTTTTGGCAAAAATCATTTTTAGGTACACAAGTACCTATTTCAACATAGATATACCAAGAGTTTCTCAATATTCAACCCCTAGCTACGAACGGTCATGCCCGCCGTCTTGACTTTTTCCTCAAACGGGGTTAGAAAATTCCAAAAAATTCAAAAAAAATCAAAATGATGCGAGACCTTCGCGTGGTGTCATTATATAGGTACTAGTATACACCAAAAATAATAAACTTGGAATACGACAGTTGTGTTGAAATGTGTTCACAAAAAATAGCTATCTCCTACGAACATTCCTGGGTTTCGGGCCAAATGACGAGTGTTATGGTCATATCCATGGCATAGTTTGTTAAATGTTCCCATATTACACACAAACATGCATCTTGGAAGCACGAACAATGTTGACGGAGGAAGTTTTCCTTTTCATCGAAGAAAAAAACCATTTTCCATGTCCGGAGTGTAAAAAATGGGGTTTTTTGTGAAGGACCTACCGCAAATATGTTGCAAAACTTGAGAGCTATAATTTTTGAAAATTCTAGACCATGTTATATGCACAAATAACCAATTTGTTATATATGAAAAGGTTTCCATCCACCTCTTTTGAAGAATAGAAGTTTCTGCCGATTCCGCTGGAAACTGGTCAAATTTGAACTACAGGTACCTCATCGTTTGCTCATGATTTTTGGCAAAAATCATTTTAGGTACACAAGTACCTATTTCAACATAGATATACCAAGAGTTTCTCAATATTCAACCCCTAGCTACGAACGGTCATGCCCGCCGTCTTGACTTTTTCCTCAAACGGGGTTAGAAAATTCCAAAAAATTCAAAAAAAATCAAAATGATGCGAGACCTTCGCGTGGTGTCATTATATAGGTACTAGTATACACCAAAAATAATAAACTTGGAATACGACAGTTGTGTTGAAAATGTGTTCACAAAAAATAGCTATCTCCTACGAACATTCCTGGGTTTCGGGCCAAATGACGAGTGTTATGGTCATATCCATGGCATAGTTTGTTAAAATGTTCCCATATTACACACAAACATGCATCTTGGAAGCACGAACAATGTTGACGGAGGAAGTTTTCCTTTTCATCGAAGAAAAAAACCATTTTCCATGTCCGGAGTGTAAAAAATGGGGTTTTTTGTGAAGGACCTACCGCAAATATGTTGCAAAACTTGAGAGCTATAATTTTTGAAAATTCTAGACCATGTTATATGCACAAATAACCAATTTTTTTCATGAAAAGGTTTCCATCCACCTCTTTTGAAGAACAGAAGTTTCTGCCGATTCCGCTGGAAACTGGTCAAATTTGAACTACAGGTACCTCATCGTTTGCTCATGATTTTTGGCAAAAATCATTTTTAGGTACACAAGTACCTATTTCAACATAGATATACCAAGAGTTTCTCAATATTCAACCCCTAGCTACGAACGGTCATGCCCGCCGTCTTGACTTTTTCCTCAAACGGGGTTAGAAAATTCCAAAAAAAAAAAAATCAAAATGATGCGAGACCTTCGCGTGGTGTCATTATATAGGTACTAGTATACACCAAAAATAATAAACTTGGAATACGACAGTTGTGTTGAAAATGTGTTCACAAAAATTAGCTATCTCCTACGAACATTCCTGGGTTTCGGGCCAAATGACGAGTGTTATGGTCATATCCATGGCATAGTTTGTTAAAATGTTCCCATATTACACACAAACATGCATCTTGGAAGCACGAACAATGTTGACGGAGGAAGTTTTCCTTTTCATCGAAGAAAAAAACCATTTTCCATGTCCGGAGTGTAAAAAATGGGGTTTTTTGTGAAGGACCTACCGCAAATATGTTGCAAAACTTGAGAGCTATAATTTTTGAAAATTCTAGACCATGTTATATGCACAAATAACCAATTTGTTTCATATGAAAAGGTTTCCATCCACCTCTTTTGAAGAATAGAAGTTTCTGCCGATTCCGCTGGAAACTGGTCAAATTTGAACTACAGGTACCTCATCGTTTGCTCATGATTTTTGGCAAAAATCATTTTTAGGTACACAAGTACCTATTTCAACATAGATATACCAAGAGTTTCTCAATATTCAACCCCTAGCTACGAACGGTCATGCCCGCCGTCTTGACTTTTTCCTCAAACGGGGTTAGAAAATTCCAAAAAATTCAAAAAAAATCAAAATGATGCGAGACCTTCGCGTGGTGTCATTATATAGGTACTAGTATACACCAAAAATAATAAACTTGGAATACGACAGTTGTGTTGAAAATGTGTTCACAAAAATAGCTATCTCCTACGAACATTCCTGGGTTTCGGGCCAAATGACGAGTGTTATGGTCATATCCATGGCATAGTTTGTTAAAATGTTCCCATATTACACACAAACATGCATCTTGGAAGCACGAACAATGTTGACGGAGGAAGTTTTCCTTTTCATCGAAAAAAAAACCATTTTCCATGTCCGGAGTGTAAAAAATGGGGTTTTTTGTGAAGGACCTACCGCAAATATGTTGCAAAACTTGAGAGCTATAATTTTTGAAAATTCTAGACCATGTTATATGCACAAATAACCAATTTGTTTCATATGAAAAGGTTTCCATCCACCTCTTTTGAAGAACAGAAGTTTCTGCCGATTCCGCTGGAAACTGGTCAAATTTGAACTACAGGTAGCTCATCGTTTGCTCATGATTTTTGGCAAAAATCATTTTTAGGTACACAAGTACCTATTTCATCATAGATATACCAAGAGTTTCTCAATATTACTCTATCTTCACGACTATTTGTTGTTGTTGCGATGAGTATGTTGATAATAAGTCGATGACACAATCATATTAACTTGCAGTAAAAAAAATTATGAGAAAAGTGATTCCTGAACAGAATATCAGAGAGCATTGACTTGCAAGAATATCGCGATGGAGTAAAAAAAAAAACTACCTAAGCCGACGGCTTGCCGTCGGCGTAGGTATAGATTTTTTTTAAAAAAAACAAACACGCGTGTGTACAGAACACGCAACGCGCAGGGAGAAAAAAAAATGAACTACCTAAGCCGACGGCTTGCCGTCGGCGTAGGTATTGAATTTTTTTTTTCAAAAACACGCAACGCGTGTATACACAGCACGCAACGCGCGGAGAGGAAAAAAAAACTTTATCCTACGCCGACGGCACCCCCTCGGGGTAGCCCATCACGTAACGGGCCTCGTCCGGATGGCGTAACGGCGTCACCTACGCCGAGGGGCATCACCTACGCCGAGGGCCACCGTCGGCGTAGCTTCTATACGCCGAGGGGCGAACTTACGCCGACGGGCACGCGCGCGCCGATCCTGTCGACCACCCTACGCCGAGGGGGCCGACCTTTGGCCGTCGGCGTAGTGGGGGGCCGTCGGCGTATTCTCTGTTTCCCGTAGTGTGCCACATTTTCATGTAGACCTAAGAATAATTAACTGCCTTGGAGGAACGAACCACCTAACAACCAGCAATTTATGTTCAAGTACTATGATGCACCAACACACTCACATAAATCCTCCGAACACAATATGCATGACATAATCATGCAATTTCTAATAACTCGTAATGTAGGTTATATCATATTACGTCTGTATATATAATTGGAGTAGTCGAATTCAGTATCCTCAATGCATGTGTCTGGATTATAATGGAAATTGTTCTCATTGCGGATTGGAGCTTAGCTTTCGTAACAAATATATGACTAAATACTACAATTAGTACATATGAAACACACCAATACTAATGAGTTTTTTTTATCACATGAGTATAATGCTTATGAAAAAAAGAAAATCTATCTTTTGCCTGTTCATTTGTACATAGATGCTACTATATACCGCCATATGGTTTGAATCAACAACCTCCATGTTGTAGCATAAGAACAGAAATTGCTTAGTAGTTTGTAAACATAAATGTTAAAGAAGTCCCGATTGGAGCCGGCCGTCGACGACCGGCGTAGGGCAACGGGCGGGCAGACACGCGGAAGGCGGCCTTCACGCTCCGCCGCATCGCGTGAAGCCGTCGAGGCGGTGAAGAGGCCATGTAGAGGGCGTCTGTTATAGGCCGCCACTTGGCTCGTGAGTCCGCCATGTCGGAGAAGAGGCTAGTAGTCGTCCCAGTGTTCATAGGCGTTGGGAGTTAGGGGTACATGACTTCCTCCAAGATGGACTAGAACGTCAGCGTCGACCTGCCCAGTGAAGGACTCACGCCATCTGGCACTGCGATCGAGAGCGGAGCCCACCATGGCTTAGATGGATCATGCATCATAGCAGGGCGTGCATGGTGAGCCGCCGCTGCGACAAGCACACAAGCCCTACGCACCCGAAGATATCGGTCAGCGGGAGCTTGCGGACGACGATGCATAGGACGTCTTGGGGCAAAGACATCCAGTCCCTCCACTGACCACGAGTACGACTCACGGTCCGGGCAGCGGCCGTGCCGGGCGGTTGGGTCGGTTAGGTTTTTGGCTTTTCATCCCCGTTATTCCTTCCGCAAATGCTAGACTTACCCTCCCGCCCATGTTTGTAATGTACTGGCATGGTTGCTGATTAGCTTAAGTTGATTGGCCTAATTACATACTCTCTCTATCTTTAAAATAAGTGCCCTAAAATAGATGTAACTAGCGTTGTGTTATAATTAGATACATGCACTTGAGAGACACTTATTTTCAGAGTAAATTTTTTTATTTGTAATGTGTGCCAGCTTGTATTGTTTTTTTTTTGAGGGGTCACCGGGGGGAGCAAAGCCCCCACCTGAATTTTTGGATTTATCGGGGAGTAAAAAACTCATTAGAAATTACAAGTGGCTATAGCAAGCTATACAGGGGAGGGTGGAGGGGCGAGGAAGCTGAGCTAGGTGTCCACATCAACTCGATGCTCGGGAGGGAGGCGAGCGCGCCACAGAACCGCATCGTCTCGGCAGTTCTTCCGCAGCAGGGTGAGGGAGGGCGCCAGGGCGCTGAAGACCACACCATTGCGGTGTTTCCAGAGGTGCCAAAAACACAGGAGGCACAGTGTGGGCGCAGAACGTGTGGGGGTTGCCGCGGGGACGGGTTGCGATGCCGCAGAGGCAACGCTGTCTGGCCGGAAGCTTGAAGCCCCCAGGGAATGCCAGAACCGAGCGGCGAAAGGACAGTGGAAGAAGATGTGCTCTGGGGTCTCGAGACGGTCGCTGCAGATAGCACACCCGCTTTCGGCAGCACTGAGGATCCCTTTCCGGAGGAGGTTGGAGCGGCACTGAATACGGCTGTGCACCATGACCCAGGCGAAGAACTGAACCTTCGAGGGCGTGGCGTTCTGCCAAACGAAATCGAAGTGAGGGGTCCGTTCGCCGCCGTCAGTGCAGAGAGCGTAGATCTTGGAGGTGTGGAGCATGTTATGCGCTTTGCCACAAAGCGGGAGCACGCGCTTGTCCGGGCGGGCAAAGAGCGTGATCATGCCAATGGCGGCGAGGAGAGAGCGCAGTTGGCAAGCAGCGGTGGGAGACAGGCGAGGGACGAGAAGGGAGGTGACACCAATGGAGAGGACCCTGTGGACGGTGGCGTGCGGCTCGGAGCAGTGGGAGAGGAGCTCGGGAGCAGTGGCTGCGATGGGACCTGCAGGCAATGAATTGTCCAGCCAGAAGGCTGCCCGGTGGCCGTCGCCCACCTCAACCTTTGAGACGTCGCGGTAGAGCGGGAGGAGCAGCAGCAGGCCATTCAAGTGAGAGCCCTGGAGCACCGTGTTGGAGGAGGCCGTTGTTAGGGGAGCGTCGTCAAGGCTACGCCACACCCACCGTGGCCATGATTCGTCGAGGGCCGTGTGCAGCCGGTGCAGCAGGCAGACTTGGAGGCACGTGTTTTGATGAGCGAGCGAGCGGATGCCGAGCTCTCCCTCCTTCTTGCTGCGGCAGACGCGATCCCAAGAGATGAGGCATTGGGCGCCGCTCACGCGGTCAGAAGCAGCCCAGAGGAAGGATCTCCTCAGCTTGTCGATGGCGGTGACCACGCCGGCCGGGAGAGTGATGGCGCCCATCGCGTAGGCGGGGAGCGCGTTGAGAACCGCGTTGATCAGGACCAGGCGACCTCTATGCGACAGCAGCATTGCTCGCCAGCCCGACAGGTACCTGTCGATCTTGGCGATGAGTGGCGTGATGGCTGACAGCCGCAGCTTCTCGGCAGAGAGCGGGAGACCCAGGTAGGTCTGGGGGAATCCTTCCACACGGCATTGGAGGGTGGATTGGATCTCCGAGAGCACCGCGACGTCAACGTGCAAAGGCACGAGCGTGCTTTTTCTGAAGTTGATGCAGAGGCCCGAGGCTTGAGCGAACTGGTGCAGCAGCAGGCGCAGTCTGGCGGCGGACTCGCCGTTGGCGCGCATGATGATCAACGTATCATCTGTGTACTGCAGAATTGGGCAGGGGGCATCGTCCGTCAGGGGGTGGCGCAGCACGCTGTCGCGGTGGATCAGGCAGAGGAGGATATCCGCAACGGTGAGGAAGAGGTAGGGGGAGAGGGGATCCCCCTGCCGTAGCCCTCTTGTGCAGCGGAACCACTTCCCTGGCAGCCCGTTGAGAAAGATTGCAGATCGCGAGGAGGAGAAGAGCGAGTCCATCCATTGGCACCATAGTAGCGGGAACCCACGGGCGATCATCACCTCCCTCCGGCAGTCCCAGCTAACGGTGTCGAAGGCGCGCACAAAGTCGAGCTTGAGGACGACGCAGGGCGTGCGGCGGCGGTGGCACGTCTAGATCAGTTCAATCGCAAGGACGAAGTTCTCGGAGATACTCCTTCCGGCGAGAAACCCTGTTTGGTCGACGTCGATGATCGAACCAATCTGTCGTTGCAGGCGCGTGGTCAGGGCCTTGCTGATAGCTTTCACCGAGCAGTTTTGCAGGGTGATCGGGCGGAAGGAGCCCAGCGTGAGGAGGCCCTCTTTCTTGGGGAGGAGGACGACATGAGAGCGGTTGATCCGCTCGAGGTCGATGGCGCCGTCGTGGAAGCGCTCGAAGACGTCCGTCAGGCAGGGGGAGACGGTGTCCCAGGCCGCGCGGTAGAGAGCCGGCCCGAGCCCATCGGGGCCGGGGGCGCTTGCCTGGTCCATCGAGAAGACCGCGTCCTTGATCTCTTGGGCTGAGAAGGGCCCAACGAGCGAGTCACCGTCGACAGCGGGGCAGCCATCCTAGAGCATGTCGAGGGAGAAATTCCGGGCCACCGGGCGCGCGGCACGGCCTTGCTCGGAGAAGAAGTGGAGGAGGGCTGCAGCCTTACCATCGTGAGTGGCAATGGAGGCCCCGTCGATGTCGAGCGAGTGACGAAGGCATGGATCCTGGACCCTGCGGGTAAGGACACCTCGTCTCAGGCCCAAGGTTAAGGCCCAAGAAGACGAGCCCTTGGAGTGTTCCAGAAGGCCCACATGGAGCCACCCGCACTGCCTTGCGGGTTAAGTTAGGAAACCTGTAACCTACTTAGGGTTAGAGTTCGAGTCCACTCCGGTTAGGGTTTGAGACCAGGCCACCTATATAAGGCTAGGAGAGCCACCGGAAGAGGACCAGGCAACACCGCAACACCAATGCCTTGAGCTCGAGATCACACTCTCGACTTGAGCCACCATCATTGTAACCGATCTACTCGATTAATACAGATCGACAGAGGCAGGAGTAAGGGTTTTACCTCTACGAGGGCCCCGAACCTGGGTAAATCTTGCCCCCTGTCTAGCCGACGATCGCCACCAGCGCTCATGGGTTCTCCTATTCGAAACCCGATAGGTTCACCTGAGGGATTTGTAGAGTCAGAGATTCGACAATTGGCGCCGTCTGTGGGAACGGCGGGCGCTGGATCACCGGCATCTTCGGCTTCATCGACAACCAATTCTCGTTGGAAACCCTCGACTGCGGCTCCGTACAATCCTATACGGATCGGATCTGTCGTGGTCACCCCTCACTCGTCGGAAACGCGCCCGGTATTCGACGATCTGGAGAAGAGCGTCACCCTGACGTTCGGGAGCCTGAAATTCGTGACTGACAGGGATGGTATTTTCCACTTCCCGGAAGAATCAGGATCTGAATCTGGAGCCGTCGACTGGCGCCGTGATCTGGAGAAAAGCGGCGAGTCCGTCCGCTTCAACGCAACCGACTACCATACCCTCTCTACAGAGGAACCTTCTCGAGTCCAAAGGGCTTTCCAATCTACGCCTAGGACGCACGAGCCTCGACTGGCTCAAGTCTGCATGGTAGGATCGGAACAACCCCTGGAGACGGAACATAGCGCGGCAGAGCGCAACATAATCGGCGTCTCGCGGGAATCTTGGGACGGAGCCAAGGAGGCAATGCGAACGAGTAAGCCACCCGCAGCGGGGGCGTCACATGAAGACATGGTTGCCTACCACTATCACCTAGTGAGAGCAGCCGCAACTATCAAGGACGCTCGGATAGATCTGACCCGTCGAAGAAGAGCGGCGGATGAATCAAGTCAACGACGAGCCGAGCTGTCCCTAGCGCCCTCAGTCGGAACCTGACCCACGAGGAAGGGACACGCATCTACATCCAGGAACATCTAATCCTTAGCCGGAACCAGCAGGTCGGTCGCACCTTCTCTCATGGAGTCGATGATGACGGGAACGTCTGCCCGCAAACTCCTGCCGCTGCGGTCCTAGCAGCAGCAACTTACATGCACATGAACCAACGGATGGAAAGCGACCCCCTGGCGGAGCAGTATAAACAAGTGCGCAAGGGACTATGTTCCATAGGGGGTTATGAAGGAGGTTTTGGTTTGGTCTTCTTCCTTCATACGTATTTGATGGTACCCGGAATAAGCATCCAAAAAGCATAAAAGCTGAGAACCAGCAGTGGCATCTATTATTTGCTCGATTCGCGGTAACGCAAACCTATCTTTTGGACACAATTTGTTCAGGCCGGTGTAATCTATACATATTCTAAGAATAGTACTATCTTTCTTCGGGACTAATACTGAGTTCGGAGACTATTCAGTATGTATAGTTTCTCGGATAAAATCAGCTGCTAATAGCCGGATGATTTCCTTGCCAATAGCCTTCCGTCTTCTTCCGTCAAACCGACGGAGACCTTGTTTGACGGGTTTAGATCCTGGAATCACCTTGATTTGATGCTCAGCAAGTTCCCTGGGTACACCTGGCATGTCCGCGGAACACCAGGAAAAAATATCCCAGTTCTCATGGAGGAACTTGATGGGTTCGCTTTCCTATTTATCGGTCATCCCGGTTCCCACTACGACAAAAAAATTCGGATCTTTGGGATCTAGGATAACCTGTCTTGTATTCTCGGAAGCTTTGAAACTATCTGTAGGCTTCCGACTTTCTTTTCCTTCCGGCATTTCTATCGGCGATACTTGTTTTGCCAGCTCTTTCAATTCCTCCTTTGCTATTATTTTTTCTGCGCAAAAGGCGTTTTCTATTTCCAGTTTGTTTGCCAATTTGAAGTCTCCCGATATGGTGATTACTCGTCCTTTTGGTCCTAGCATGTTCAGCTTGTTATAGATATAACACGATCTTGCCATGAATTTGGCAAAAGCTAGACGTCCGAGTATTGCGTGATATACACTTTCGAACGGCGGACGCTGCTGGTCCTTCAGCCGCCGGCGGTCTCTTCTGTTCTGCTGGCATCGCGGCGGCTAGGGATTGGCTCGCCGTGTTCCTGCTTCTGCTCTCGGCTTCTCGACGTTCTCGTGACCCAAGGTCTGGTTTTTTAGAGAAGAGCCCGGCAGGACGTCATCAACTCATCACACGATACCCCGTGTGCCGCATCCTTATGATTTCTGGCTGCTGGCGGCGGACTATTGCCCTGCAGATCTGTGTGTCGCTGTGCTGCTCCTCTTTTCTCACAGGTGGGCGCTGCTCTCTCCATGGTTGGTGCAGCAGCTATGCTCTCTGTTATGCTTAGGTAGGCACTGCTGCTGACATCTCTCCCAATTTGGTTGCTAGAAAGTGGCCAATTCGTTTGATCCCCCGACCTTGCTCTGAGAGAACAGCATTTGAAGCACAGATTTTCTATTGTTTCACTATCTCTCCTAGTTTCATCGGCCTTGGTATTTTTGGCAGTGCCATCACCACATGCATTTCTCGACTACCGTTCTTGGATGAGTCTTTGCTTAAAAGATGGGCTGACTGCCGAGTGCTACGCCTGAGGAGTCTGCGCAGTGGCGGTGTGCTTCCCGGTGCCTCCTTTTCCTAGAAATACGCGTATTCCATACATTTCTTTTTGCAATTCTTGTGATGTCAGGGTGGTTGATTCCATGCGTGAGGATTGTAAGACTAGGAAAAGGTTGGGATATGGAAAGGGAAGCTGTATGTGACTTCACGAGCAGGGTAATATATGATGAAATATCTACTAATCCTTCTCATTAGTGTCCTTCCACTATCCATGTTGCCCTACAAATCATTTACGAACCACCCAACAACCAGTAACTTATTGTGAAGTAGTATAACACATCAAAATGGTCACATGGCTCCTCCAAGCTCTTTTCCCGTGACTTCATTAATCAATTGCTAAACACTCATGATGGCATTGTGAAAGTACTATTATACTACAATTTTATAGAGATTACTCAGAGTAGTCGGTTTAATGTAACACGTGCTGTATGACTTAATGCTAGTGAATTCGGATTAATACTACGATATTAATCCTTGTCATTATTGGCGTGCCACATTTTCATGTAGACCTAAGAATAATTAACTGCCTTGGAGGAACGAACCACCTAACAACCAGCAATTTATGTTCAAGTACTATGATGCACCAACACACACACATAAATCCTCTGAACACAATGTGCATGACTTAATCAAGCAATTTCTAAATACTCATAATGTAGGTTATATCATATTAATTCTGTATATATAATTGGACTAGTCGAATTCAGCATCGTCAATGCATATGAATCTGGATATAAGGGAAATTGTTCTCATTGCGGATTGGAGCTTAGCTTTCGTAACAAATATATGGCTAAATACTACAATTGGTACATATGAAACACACCAATACTAAAGAGTTTTTTTTATCACATGAGTATAATGCTTATGACAAAAAAAAATATAGTTCTCTCTTTTATCTGTTCATTTGTACATAGATGCTACTATATACCACCATATGGTTTAAATCAACAACCTCGATGTTGTAGCATAAGAACAAAAATTGTTTAATAGTTTGTAAACATAAGTGTTAAAGGAGTCCCGATTGGAGCAGGGCGTCGACGACCGGCGTAGGTCAACGGGCGGGTAGACGCGCGGAAGGTGGCCGCTACGCTCCCCCGCATCGCGTGAAGCCGTCGAGGCGGTGAAGAGGCCATAGAGAGGGCATCGATTATGGGCCGCCATTTGGCTCATGAGCCCGCCGTGTCGGAAAAGAGGCTGGTAGTCGTGGCAGTGTTCAGAGGCGGTGGGATTTAGGGGTACATGACTGCCACCAAGATGGACTAGGACGTCAGCGTCGACGTCCCCAGTGAAGGACTTGCACCATCTGGCACTGCGGTACACAGCGGCGCCCACCATGGCTTAGATCGATGATACACCATAGCAGGACGTGCATGGTGAGCCGCCGCTGCGACAAGCACACAAGCCCTACTCATCCGAAGATATCGGTCAGCGGGAGCTTGCCGACGACGATGCATAGGACGTCTTGGGGCAAAGACACCCGGTCCCTCCACTTACCACGAGTGAGACTACATGGTCCGGGCAGCAGCCGTGCCGGGCGGTTGGGTCGGCAAGGATGCTGATTAGCTTATGTTGATTGGCCTAATTACATACTCTCTCTGTCTCAAAGTAAGTGCTGCTAAAATAGATGTAACTAGCGTTGTGTTATAATTAGATACATGCACTTGAGAGACACTTATTTTGAGAGTAAAGTTTTTTATTTGTTATGTGTGCCAGCTTGTATTGTTGAATTATTTTTACATAATGCATGAAATAATTTCCCAGTTGCTGCCCCCTTGCTCCACAATTTGGTTCCTATCCAATCCAAATATCAGACCAACCAAATTTGATTACGATCTGCGCGTTAAAAAAATAAAGAAGACCTATCTTGACGTTGGCATTGGTTTTCCCAACGAAAGCACATAACTCTATTGCAATAAGCTTTCGACACAAAACCAAAGTTCAGTATTTCAGGGTCAAATAAAATAACTCATCGTTATTTATAGGCTCATCTATATTTTGCCCTTCAGCAGAACCACTACCACTATGCAGTACTCTGTCTTCGCGAAACCCTTAGGCTTAGTTCACTACGGGAGAAGAGACAGACGCCGACGGCCAAATGTCATCCCCCTCGACGTAGGGGAGTCGATAGACTTGGTCCGTCCCGTCGTGGAACCTGCCCGTCGGCGTATGAACCCCCTCGGCGTATGATGAGCAAGCCCGACGGCCACCCTCGGCGTAGGAACCCCCTCGGCGTAGCTCTCTGAAAAATAACGGGGCAGCCACGTGGCATAGTCTAGCCCGAGGGGGTGCCGTCGGCGTAGGGTTTAGGGTCTACTCCGAGGGGGTGCCGTCGGCGTAGCCTCTGGAAAAATAACGGGGTTGAGGACCGCATGCACGTGGCCTAGTATAGGCCGACAGGGTGCCGTCGGCGTAGGGGTTATGGTCTATGCCGAGGGGGTGCCGTCGGCGTAGGATCTCGTACTTATTTTCTCTCTCGTTAACAAAGTTTTATATAGGAGTGGTTGTACCTATATGGTTTTAATATAGTTTTATTTGTTTCCTATATGATTTTAATGTATTTATAATTTCTAAGTTAATAGGAGTACGTGGTTGTACCTCCGAATGTTAGTATCCCGCCACCCGCGCCCATGAAATAACAGGGTGAAATCTCCCTGACCCGGCCCTACTTACAACACATTAATCTAAAATAAATAAATAACATACTTATTATATGATATACCTAAACATTAATATTAAATACAGAAATGAATTTGTACGGATCCCGGGGCCCCGCAGGCCCTCTTTTGGGAAACCCTAGAACTTACGACTGCGTCGTAACCTCCCATAGACGGGCATCGAAGGTCGGTAGAATAGTAGAACCTTCATTGTTTTATGCATGATTAGGTTATAGAAACATGTAAGACAAGTGTGGCCCCAGAATTCAAGAAGATTCATTAGCGTAGATCCGCAGCCGGAGTTTCGCGGTTTCTCGTAGCGATCCAATGAGAGGGAATCTTTCGAAGAGTTGGTCCATGCCATTGTTTTTATGATTACTAGGGCCCACTAAAACACATCCAAGCAACTAGCTCCAATTTGCTACCCATTTTGACATCGGTGCCGGTCGTAGTCTTATTAGGTTTTTTTAGTCTCCAGCAGGTCTAGGGTTTCACCTGAGAGGGGGTCTGAAACGTCGGGATCCCACTACAAGCTAGGGTTTTGGATGGCAACTAGTTCCACATTGCTACCCCTATTCGACGTCGTTACCGCGTTTATTCGTATAAGTCCGGTATTTCTTCAGCGGGTCTAGGGTTTCACCGGAGGGGGGTTACGGAGCGTTCGGATCCTGACACAAGGTAGGGGGTGCCATACCATGTTATTATATGTGTGTTGTGTGTTTTGGGTGGCAAATATTGCACTCCGGGGTGTGACCCGCTTCACCGGCATCCACTTCTCTCTACGGAGTTTACATGCGCTTATAGGCTGAAACTCACTTATCGGACGAAACGTCGGGAATCTTCCGTAGAGTTGGGTTCAACCTTTGTGTTTTGTGTTCCTATGGCCTACCCAAACACATCCAAGCAACTAGTTCCACATTTCTACCCCCATTCAACGCCGTTACCGCGTGTATTCGTATAAGTCCGGTATTTCTCCATCGGGTCTAGGGATTCACCGGAGGGGGGCATGACCGTTCGTATCTAGGGGTTGAATATTGAGAAACTCTTGGTGTATCTATGATGAAATAGGTAGTTTTTCAGCTAAAAATGATTTTTTCCAAAAATCATGAGCAAACTATGAGGTACCTTTAGTTCAAATTTGACCAGTTTCCAGCGGAATCGGCAGAAACTTGTGTTTTTCAAAAGAGGTGGATGGAAACCTTTTAATATGAAACAAATTGGTTATTTGTGCATATAACATGGTCTAGTATTTTCAAAAATTATAGCTCTCAAGTTTTGCAACATATTTGCAGTAGGTCCTTCACAAAAAAACCCATTTTTACACTCGGGAAATGGAAAATGATTTTTTTCTTCAATGAAAATGCAAACTTCCTTCGTCAACATTGTCCGTGCTTACAAGATGCATGTTTGTGTGGAATATGAGAACATTTGAATAAACTATGCCATGGATATGACCATAACACCCGTCATTTGGCCCGAAACCCACGAATATTCGTAGGAGAGAGCTCATTTTTGTGAACACATTTTCAACACAACTGTCGTATTCAAGTTTATTATTTTTGGTGTCTACTAGTACCTATATAATGACACCACGCGAAGGCCTTGCATCATTTTTGGTTGTTTTGAATTTTTAGGAATTTTCTAAGCCGGTTTAAGGAAAAAGTCAAGGCGGGGGGCATGACCGTTCGTATCTAGGGGTTGAATATTGAGAAACTCTTGGTGTATCTATGATGAAATTGGTAGCTGTGTAGCTAAAAATGATTTTTGCCAAAAATCATGAGCAAACTATGAGGTACCTGTAGTTCAAATTTGACCAGTTTTCAACGGAATCGGCAGAAACTTGTGTTTTTCAAAAGAGGTGGATGGAAACCTTTTATATGAAACAAATTGGTTATTTGTGCATATAACATGGTCTAGTATTTTCAAAAATTATAGCTCTCAAGTTTTGCAACATATTTGTGGTAGGTCCTTCACAAAAAACCCATTTTTTACACTCGGGAAATGGAAAATGGTTTTTTTCTTCAATGAACATAAAAAAAGTCTTATATATGATGGAAAATATTATATGGATGTCATATTTGAATTTTTCTCATTTTTCTAGTCGATATAGACATATTATTTGTCAAATTTTGATTTACGGATTTATAGATATCAATTTTTCAATATTAAATAGAAAAGGAAAAATGTTAATTATTATTTAAATTAAAGATTATGTGAAAAAAACTCATTCTTAACTCTCATCAACCCTTTCCAGAAGGGAGAATCCAAGGTTTACCCTCTACCTGGGATAACGTTTTATCCCCAAGATATTTATTAGAGAGTAACTCTTGCCACACCCCCTCTTTAGTCAATAATTTGTAAAACCATTTACTCAACAGACACATGTTTTTAATTTGCAAAACTTCAATCCCTAAGCCTCCTTGATCTTTCGGACGACACACAATGTTCCATTTTGTTAGGCGGTATTTTCTTTTTTTCACGTCACTTTGCCAGAAGAATCTTGACCGATAGTAATCCAGACGTTTCCGGACCCCCACAGGAATTTCAAAGAAAGATAACAGGAACATCGGTAAACTGGATAGGACAGAGTTAATCAGAACGAGGCGATCCCCATAAGATAACAATTTTCCTACCCAAGAACTGAGCTTCCTGTCAAATCTATCTTCAATTGGTTTCCACTCTTTATTTAGAAGATTTCTATGGTGGATTGGTATGCCAAGATACTTAAAGGGAAGACTACCTATTTCGCAACCAAAGATAATACGATAATCTTCTTGGGCCTCTTTAGCCTTGCCAAAGAAAAAAAAATCACTCTTATGGAAATTAATTTTAAGTCCTGACAAAAGCTCAAACATCGCAAGTATAAGCTTCACGTTCAGGGCCTTTTGCACATCATGTTCCATGAAGATAATCGTATCATCGGCGTACTGGAGGATGGATACCCCTCCTTCGACAAGGTGTGGTATCAATCCTCTAACTTGACCATCCTCCTTAGCTTGATCTATTAGAATAGCCAACATATCTGCTATAAGATTAAAGAGAATAGGTGATAACGGATCACCCTGTCTCTGTCCTTTTAGCGTCTGAAAATAATGACCGATGTCATCATTAACTTTAATCCCGACACTTCCCCCTTGAACAAAACGAGCAATCCAATCGCACCACATAGGTGAAAAACCTTTCATTCTCAAAACTTGTTGTAAGAAAGACCAATTCACCTTATCATAAGCTTTTTCGAAATCTATTTTAAACAAAACCCCATCTAGGTTTTTCTTTTTCAGCTCGTGAATAGTTTCATGGAGAACCACCACCCCCTCCAGAATATTTCTACCGGGTAGAAACGCTGATTGAGTTGGTCGGATAACTCTACTCGCAATAGAGGTTACCCTATTAGTACCCACTTTGGTGAATATTTTGAAACTAACATTTAGTAAACAAAATGGTCTATATTTCTCAATACGACTCACATCCTCCCTTTTTGGGAGTAACGTAATAACCCCGAAGTTCAACTTGTATAATGGTAAATCCCCGGCAAACAGCTGAGCAAACATAGCCATTAAGTCTAGTTTAATCACTGTCGCACCCGGACTTCTATAGGATACTCACAGCCCGCTAAACAGTAGATGATTGGATTACGGGGCCTACCTGCACCCGCACCTCTTACGAGTAGGCCAACACGTATACGTGTGACAACCAACCTCTACTATTCATCGTCTGCGCAAACCATCCCATAGGAATCCGAATACTTCCATTGACGTACTTCATAACATACACACATGGTACGTCAACGACATTTGAACAAGTGATATCACAACAAATCTCTAAGACACAAAGAAATAGAAATAAGTGGCAAATAGCTCTCACTAGAGCAGAGATAGCAAATACAATCATGCAGAGGAGACATGTCCCAACAAGTCATCATTACAACACAGCGGAAGCATCCAAAGTGTCTGAGTACAGACAAGATCCAAATAGGCCTAAGAGGCCGGAAACGAAAGGAAAACGGAGCCCATCCACGAAGTCTCGGATCCTGCCAGGGTCCGCTATCTACTCGTCAACAGCCTCGTCATACTCCACGTAGTAGCCACCATGGGGATCCTCGGAAACGTAGTCTGCAGAACACGCAACCCCAAAGGTGTCAGTACAGACGAGTAATGGCAAGCAAGACGCACAAGATACCAAAGTGTACCCGGCAACACCAAGTACAGATGCTTTGGGTTCAACGGAAGATAGGTGATACAAAGGTGCGGTAGCGGGCTGCATTAACCAACTACAGAGACACGCTACAACATCCGGCTATTAGAGAGGGATAAGAGAGCGTATCAGAACCAACTACAACTACACACCAAACAATACCCATCCAATGTTACCCCCTACTAAGGAAGCAACCCAAGGAAACTCACACTGTTGATTAGGGTGACATCATTTTTATGGTGGAGGTAATCTATATTACTAGTCAAGTTATTATCGTTAGGTGTAAGTTGTCTGAGTACTTGTTAGCCAGCACTTTCACCAAGTCATCCATAACCGCGGACAACACGGCTTCTCGAGAAGATTTAACCCTGCAGGGATGCACCAATTTGGCCGTACACGTAAGAGTAACCCGCCAGATGGAAATGCACTTCCACCAAGCGAGGCACTCAACACAACCCAACTCTTCTTCGCATCAAGCCCAAAGAACCCCGTGCAGTTGAGCGCACGACTAATAAAGCCCCACGAAGAAAAGGGGACCCTCATAGCACTCTAAGACCGTGTCTCCCTAAATGCCGACTACAAAAGTTACCACCCTGGCGCCAAGGGTTCGCACCTGCATATGCATGCGGCAAATGGAAAACCCGAACTAAATGAGGCGATTTGGACGAGATGCGAATCGAATCAAAGTTGAGGGGGGCGCCCATACTCGCTTCCCACATGCGGTTAGTGCGCTCATCATGGATCAGTAGACAAGACCCTTTTCCTAATTAAGTTCGACACTAGCATGCCTCAAAATCACGCCGGGCCTCCTGCCGGTGCCTTATCATCAAATTATTATTACCTCAAACATTAACAGATTGTTGTTTAAACATCGAGCCCCCAGAACAAAATAAATATGGTAACAGAAATAACGGACATCAGACTCGAGCATAAACAACCCTAAGCATGCTAGTAAGACACAGGCAACAAGCAACAGGGTTATAGGTGTGGAGGTGAGGCCGTATCAGGGTTATAGGATAACATGTGATAGGATCGGAACACAAGCAACGAATCTTCAGGCTAGCAGATTAGACAACGGAAAGTATCGGTATCCAGTGTGGAAAGGACACAATGGTTTAGGTGAGTGAATACTTGCCTGCAAACTCAGTAGCCTGGTACTGGGCTAACTCCTCTGAAGTAGTGTCGTAAACCTCGTCTGTCTCAACGTCGTCGTCTATTCGAGAAGAAGCAAACAAACAACGCAGAGAGACAAACAATCAATAACATGGCATAATGCACAAACATGGGATGATGCATGGCAATTTAATTGATGCAACAAAGATAAGCTAGTTGACATGGTAACATAATTAAATGGGCCCATATGCAATTTGGGTTGCATATAGAAAGCTCATGAATTAAAGTTGAATTAAGTGATCTACAAATAACCATCATGTGAAAGTTGATTAGAATGATGCATGGATGATGAAAACAATAAGAAAACAAGAATAGCTTCAATTTGATATGTTGTTTACCAAGTTTGGAATTTTATTTATTAAGTTATGAAATTTGGCTTCTTAAGTGAGTTACACAAGCATTTATTGTTTTCCCCAATTTTGAAAGTTCAAAACAGATAACAAAATTCATATTTGAAAAGAACACAAAATTTTATATGGAATACATATTTCATTTGTTGAAAAAGGAATTTAAATGAATTAGTTATGAATTAAACAAGTTTGAACAAGATTTAAATGGATTTAATTCAAGTATAAAATTATTTGAATTTTATTTGTTCAAAACATTAAATAAAATTCATATTTGAAAAGATTACATTTTTCTGGTTTGAAAACATGTTTTACAAATTAAATTTGAGTTTAATTTGAATTAGTTATGAGTTAAACAAGTTTGAATGAATTAAATAAGGTACAGAAAATAAACTAATTTTTAATTATTCAAAACAGTAAACAGATTGCATATTTTAAAAGTTTAGGAAATTTTGAATGGAATTCATATTTTATTTATTGGATTTGGATTTGAAATGCCAAAGTTATTTGGATTTGAAAAACAGGGGCTATTCTGTGATTTTAAAAGTATTAAAATTGTTCCAGGGGCTTAGGTGCAAGATTTAGAATTTCAGGAAGGGCCCTGGAACCTTTTCTACGCAGGGCAGAGCAGCCCAGGGTCACTGGCAGTGGGCCAGCGCCCAGCTGGCGCCTGCGTGGCCGCGGGTGTGTGCGCGCGTGGCCACCACTGTCGATGACAGGTGGGGTCCGTGTTGCGCGCGTGGCAAAGCGGCAAAAAGGTGGCTTTTATTCCTGCGGGCGGGGGGATCGAACCCGCGACGCGGGCGTGCGCGCGCTGGTTGTGTGCCACTGGGCTGGCTGCGGGATCGTGATAGGAGAGGGATGCGTGGGGTTTTGTGGTGCTGCTTCGTTCGTTAACTGAACTGAAAAGTTCAGTTAACTGAACTTTATGACGGACAAAGATCGCCGGCGACTAGCCGCGCTGCAGCCGCTGTGCGTGCCCGTGGGTGTGTGCAGGGGGTGCAAGGTGTGTGTGCGCGCATCAGGAGAGAAGGAAAGGGGGAGGAATGGGGAGTCGATTCCCGCGCTCAGCCTTCACGGAGGGGCTCCAGGGCGACGGTGATCGCCGGAGTTGCTCCTCTGTCGCTGCGGTGTGGAGGTTCAGAGAAAGGGCGCAGGGCAGCGAGAGAGAGAGAGAGAAGAAAGGAGGAGGAGGAGAAAACGGCGGCGCGAGGAGATGGAGGAGGGAGGAGAGCTAGGGCACGGCCCCGTGGTGGTTAAGTAGAGGGGGAGGAGGCCTAGGTGGCGCTGCAGGTGGGGGAGCTACCTCCTCTCTCTGTCTCCGTACAGAGGAGGACGAAAGGGACAGGTGGGCTGGGCCTGGGGGGTAGTAGGTGGCCTGGGCCGGCCTGTTGGCTGGCCTGGCTGCCTCCCCCCTCTTTTCTTTTCTGTTTTTACTTTTTTTTTGCTGAAAAGAAAAGAAAAAAATAAGGAGAGAAATAGGAGGGTTTTGGGGCTTAAAATTTTTGGTGATAAATTTTATAAGTTATTTATTGCAAAAGCCCAGTTGTGCAAACTTTTCTTTTTCAAAAGTTTAAAGTTTGTTGCTGTTTGTAATTTAAATGAATTTGATTGAATTTTGGCAATAATTGAAATATTGAAACTTGAGCAAGTTAATAGTATGAAAATTCAAGTTTATTGGAACCCAATAAATGGTTTGATTTGAATGTTTTATTTGGAAAAGGTTGTAACAGAACAAGTATGAAACATAATGGTTTGAAATTTGATTTGAAATTCAAATTTGAAACACATACCACATGCAATGCTTATGATGACATGATGCAAAACATAAATTAAACAAGGAGCAAGCATTCTAAGGTTGTTTTTCATACTTGGGATGTTACAAAACGCCCCCCCTTGAAGGAATCGCGCCCCGAGATTCCTATTGAGAAGAGAAAAGGTCCGGATACTTCTTGCAAAGATCCTCTTCGGTCTCCCACGTTGCCTCTTTATCGGAATGATGAGACCACTGCACTTTAAAGAACTTGGTGCTCTTGTTGCGAGTTTTGCGCTCGGTCTCATCAAGAATTCGAACAGGGTGCTCCTCATAAGAGAGGTCTTCTTGCAGATCAATGGAATCATGATCAACTGCACGACCTGGATCTTTGAAGCACCTCTTGAGCTGTGACACGTGAAACACATCGTGCACCTTGGATAGCTTTTCTGGAAGTTCAAGACGATAGGCATTTTCTGCACGCCTTGAGAGAATGTTGAAAGGACCAATATATCTTGGTGCAAGCTTTCCTTTGACACCAAAACGATGAGTGCCTCTGAGGGGAGTTACACGGAGATATGCTTTGTCTCCAGCTGCATAGACCATGTCCCTATGTTTGCTGTCATAGTAGCTTTTCTGACGAGATTGAGCAATCCTCAGATTGTCACGAATGATGCGAACTTTCTCTTCGGCCTCGTTAACAATGTCAGGGCCTAATAGTGAACGTTCACCAGCTCCAGACCAATTGACTGGACTCCTGCATCTGCGGCCATAGAGAGCCTCAAATGGTGCCATGCTTAGGCTTGCCTGGAAGCTATTGTTGTAGGATAATTCAGCATATGGAAGACATTCCTCCCATTTCATGCCAAAAGAGAGACCACATGCTCTGAGCATATCCTCAAGAATCTGATTGACTCTTTCGACTTGCCCTTGAGACTGAGGGTGATAAGCTGTGCTGAACAGAAGCTTGGTGCCTAAGGCTTCTTGAAAGCTTTTCTAGAAATGAGAAGTGAAGATGCTTCCACGGTCTGAGCTTATTTCCAATGGAACACCATGAAGAGGAACAATCTTTGCTGTGTAGAGCTCTGCTAACTGACTAGCTGAGATTGTATCTTTGACAGGAAAGAGGTGAGCTACTTTAGTGAGTCGATGAATGACAACGAAGATTGCATCGTTGCCCCTCTTGGACTTTGGAAAACCAGTGACGAAGTCCATTTCAATCATGTCCCACTTCCATTCAGGGATTTTCAGAGGTTGGAGAAGACCGACTGTTTTCTGATGAACTGCCTTGACACGTTGACAAACGTCGCATTCAGAAACGTATTGAGCAATTTCATGTTTCATGCTAGGCCACCAATACAGTTGTCGAGACATCGTAGTAGTTTTCATAGACGAGGGTGCCATGAGACTACGGTAGAGACGTGTGGTAACGGGATAGCGTAGTAACACAGAACACGGGATTTTACCCAGGTTCGGTACGTCGCGACAGTACGGCGTACCTACTCCTGCACTTCTCACTAATTGGGACTAAAGCCCGTATAACAGGGTTACAATGTGAGGGAATAGATCTAGCTACTCGACGAGGATGAACTTCTCGGCGAGTTGCGTAGAGCTTGAACTTGTGTCTAACTTGTGCTTATGTAATCTATCTCCCGTCCGGCTTTATATAATAGCCGGATTAGGGCTTACAGAACAGGAAACCTAGAAGACTACGTTTAACTTGTAACTTGGAAAGTAAGGAGTCCGTCTTCTCCTCCAAGCCAGATCACGCGGGCCGTGATCCGGGTTCTTCTAGAATCCGGCTTCTACGCGTCGGACTACTGGGCCGCCCAATGGATCTAAGCCCATTACCATGTAGGCCACCCTGGCAGTCCGGCTCTTTGTCTACCATCTTCTATACCCCTATTCAGTATATATCCGACAGTAGCCCCCAGGAAGGATCAAAACTCTGATTCTCCGTCTTTCGTCAAATACATTTTGTCCGGGAAATCTTGATTCAGCAGTCTTGATTCTTTCTACTTTCCTTTTGTAGGAGATGGTAACATAAAACTCGGAACTATGAAAGTCCGGCTTTTCTTCTCGCGATCCTTCGCGTAAAAGGAAACTTCTCACGTCAGCGCTTTAATCATGCTGACGCAAGCGACGCTTGGTTTCACGCGGGAAACCCTGCAACGTATCTCTGACAGATTCTCACGGGAAACGAGGAGATAGCCATCATTCCCCTGTCGTTATATTTCCCGTAGTTTCCGGCGAGCGACACGCGTCAAACATCCAACAGTCGAAAGAGCCGTTGGCACGTATCTAAACGGATTTCTGGCTATAAATAGCCGTCATCGTCCTCCTCCGAAACTTTTCTCACTCCCTCACTGCCCACGCCATTGTTGCGCACGCGAGCTCGAGAGCAAGTCCTTGTCCCAGGCGCACTTAGCATCAAACGCACCGAAACGCAAAGCACCACCGAAAGATGGCCTCCTCGCCGTCGTCACCAACCCGCACCGCCATCGACGAGCTTGTCAACGATCTGGATCCGCAGCCGGGATCACAGACGCACGCCGGCGGCGAGCCAGAGAAGACTGCTGCTTCCGCGGCGGGTGGAGGAAACACTTCCACCGCCGCGGACATTGCGCCATCGAGCGCCGCGACAACCCCGCCGTTTGCACCTGAAACGGCGGAGGAAAAGATCGAGCTCCTCGGCGACGAACTCGCCGCCGCGGAGGCCGCCGCCGCCGCCGCCACCGGAGCGGACGAGGAAGCGGAATCTGCAGGCAACTGGAGTGCCTGCAGTATTCCCCCGGCTCTCCTTCCAAACTTGGAAAAGGAGGGCCTGGTTCTCAATAAGAAATGGCGGCTGCCAGAAGAAGAAACCGAACCCGCGCCACGAGATGGCGAAAGGGTGCTCCTTTCTTCCCACCTTTTGCGAGGTATGGGACTTCCACCATCTTCTTTCTTCCTCCAGGTTCTCTCTCATTACAACATCCAGCCCCACAATCTTCCCCCCAATTCCATTCTGTACATGGCCGGCTTTCAGGCCTTGTTCGAAGGCTACTTAGGGCTAGAACCTAGGTTAGATTTCTGGATGTACTGTTTTGGAGTTAAGAGAAACTCTTCGGAGGGCGCACTCCCAACTTGCGTAACTATATCCTTCACTCTTCGGAGATTCCGAGAGGATTGGTTCCCCAAGATCAAAACTTCAGAATCCGTCAAATTTTGGACGGGTTCTTTCTTCTATCATCCCGACGTGCCTTTTCCTAAAAAGGCCGTCGGGGTTCCACCTTTTGTGAACTCCGCCGCCGTTCCCCAGGATAACTGGGGAACAGAAGCCATCCAAGTTCTGCCGCCAGATCTGCTAAAGATCAAGCGGCGCATCGCCAAGCTCACCTCCATGGATCCACCTCTAACCGGCATGGACACGGTTCTATGCTGGCTGATTAGGCGGATCCAGCCACTAGCCAACCACAGCGGCCGCTTCCTGTGCGAATACACGGGAGTCAACGATCCGATGCGGACATCCGCCAAGGATTGGCCCGCAAAGGAACTTCGGCGGCGCATCAACCAGTTGGTCGCATCGCGCGACCAATACACAGAGAGTCGGCCAATGTACACGGCCGAAAATCCGGTTCCCAAGGTAATTTTTTTTATCTCGGATTTCCTAGCTTTTGATTTTCACCTTGCTTGTTCGACAGTTCGAGGATCTTTCAGACTCGGACTTGGTGTCTGAGGCTGAGCTGGACGCGCTGCGCACCGCCGCTACAGGTGGACGCAAGCGCAAGAAGATAACTTCCTCGGACGAAATTATCGATCTTGACGGAATCCCCGTCGCCACCTCCAGGTTCTTGCTTCTGGAATTTTCTTTTATGGGAACTTTTTTCATCCATCTTCGGTGTTTTGAGCTTTTCCGGGTTTTTATGTTTTTAGCCTGCCACCTTCCACCCTGAAGCCGAAGAAGATGAAGAAACACAAGGTTTCTTCCAGCCGAGGCAGCCAACCTTCTCCCGCCGTCGCCCCGGACACGCCAAGCACGACGGCGGAAGAGCCTACTGCAGCCCCCACCACCAAGCCCCCAGAGCCCAGCCAGCCCATTGTGTCCGACCCGGACACGAGGGAAAGGGTGGCCCCAGAGGTGGAAAAATTAACTCGGACTTTCGACGAGGAAATTCCCACCTTTGACATGGATTTCAAAGCTATCAATGACGGCTTGGACGCAGCCGGAAATCTCTTCGCGGAATACGCGAAAGAGTTCAAAGAAAACTTGGCAGGTTTGCAGCGCATGAGCCAGGTATATAACTCTAGCCCCCAAGCATTAATTAAAATGCGTGCTTTTTGCTTTGATGCTTTTTGTACTCATTCTTCTCCTTGCCATGTTTCAGCAAACCTCCGAAGCCATCAACAGGGAAGTTTTCAGGAAGCTTACCATCAAGAATAAAGAAGTTAGAAGTCTTCTCTCTATTCTTGAAGAAAGGGAAGCAGAGCTGGAATCAGCTAAGCTCGCATTGTCGGAAACACAAGGTAAACATTTTCCTCCTGAAATTTCCAATTCAATTATTTGTCTAAGTTTTTTCCGAGGAGCTTGCTAACTCGGATTTTTCCCTTGCTTTTCAGCTGCATTAGCTGAGGCTAAACAAGCAGCAGAAGATTCTGGCAATGCCGAAATTCTCCGCAAGGAGAATGTTGAGCTTCACAAGAACCTTGTGAAAGCACAACAAGACTTGGAAGCCAGTAATCTGGCCCTTGGAGTTTCTAATTCCAAGGCTTCCGAGCAGGCGGAGAAGGACAAATCCACCATTCGGGATTTGACCGACGCTCTGAACCTTCGCCTGGAGGAAGTTTCCGAGATCGACAAGCTCATCGGTAAATCTTTTATTCATTTGTCGTCTTTCCAAGTTTTACTTGCTCTGTTTTTCCATCTAACTTTTTTAGGTGTTTTACTGGAAAAAACAGGCGATACCCCTGATGGCACTCGGATTGCAGGCATCCGAGCTTTCGGGGAGACATGGAATTTGATCAAGGCTGCTGCAACGCAGCTGGTGGACAAGTTTCTTCCCGAAAAATCTGGGGAGTGCTCGGAGGTTGAAAAACTTCCGGGTGCCATCATGGAGGTGGCGGAGTCTAAGGAATCTCTCCTTCGCTCCGCTGCACGGGGTGGTGCGCGCATGGCTCTTGGCCTCATGCGCATGCACTACCCTAGTGCTAAATCCTGGCGCGTGGCGTCCGGTGTCCCTCAAGGGTACACGGATATGCAGCGAAACACCATCTTTGGTGAAGTCAAAGGCCACGCCACCCAGATTGCCTCCATGGTAAATATCTCCGTCAACTATCCAGAAGCGGAGATCCCTCCAATCCCCGAAGACGAAAGCAGCGAGGAGGAGTCAGATTCTTGAAGGGTTACCTGGAACCTGGATAGAAAAAATAGAGAATAGGAGCATTACTGTTCTTTTAATGTAATCCAAAATGTAATGCTTCTTTTGTATGAATGAAACTTCCGTCTGTTGCAGTTTAAATTATGAAATTCTTTGCAAGTTTTTTGGGTTTTGATCATCCCTTTATCTTCTAAGTTCTCTGGTGTGTATGTTTTAACTGTCCTTAGTGTTTGAAATGGCTCAAATAGCAATATGAATCTTCATGCCGAGTAACTGGGGACGAACCAAGCAGTTTTGAAACTCGCAAACATGGATCATGCTAAAGGCATTTTTACTAACTAGTTCCAGTAACCCAACACACACACAATCAGATAAGGCTTAGAAAATTCAAGGAAAGTTTTAAGTGAAACTTGGGCACACAGGCAATTCAAGTTTCCCTTAGCCGTTAAAAGGCTGAAAAATCATTCAGTTTTGTAACGCCGAGTACGCAAGCGCAATTCGGGTTAACGTTGAGCAATTTGTAAGATCATTGGGAAATAGATGAGGCGGAAACACTTTACACTTATAAAGAATATGGATGACAGCATTCCGACAACTTTATTTCATGATCTCAAAAGATGTTTACATAGAATTGAACTTAGTACGGAAAGGTACATAACTTTCTAGACGTTCCCAGGCTTCCGCAATCCACTTGACTTTGTCGAATTTTTTCAGCAGCTTGTAGAGTGGTAAGGTTTTAGCCCCCAGCCAACTGATAAATCTGCTGATGGCTGCAGCGGAAACTGTCAATCTTTGTACATCTTTTACACATGTAGGTTTTGAGATGTTCAAGATTGCCTTGATCTTTTCCGGGTTAACTTCTATTCATCTGTGGAAAACAATGAAACCCAGAAGTTTTCCTGAGGGAACCCCGAATACGCACTTAGATGGATTCAACTTCATCTTGTAAGTGCGCAAGTTTTCGAAAGTTTCTCGCAGATCCTCAAGGAGTGTATCTTTTTCCTTGGTTACGACGGCAATATCGTCGACGTAAACATGAACGTTTCTGCCAATTTGACTATGCAAACAGCGTTGCATGCAACGCTGGTAGGTTGCGCCTGCGTTCTTCAGGCCAAAAGGCATGGTTATGTAATAGTACGTCCCATACGGGGTTATAAAAGAAGTCTTTATTTGATCTTCCTTTTTCATGCGTATTTGGTGGTACCCGGAGTATGCATCCAAAAAGCATAAAAGCTCGGAGCCTGCAGTGGCATCTATTATTTGATCGATTCGCGGCAATGCGAACCTATCTTTCGGACACAACTTGTTCAATCCTGTGTAATCTATACACATTCTAAGAGCAGTGGTGTCTTTCTTCGGCACTAATACCGGATTTGCGGACCAATCAGTATGGATTACTTCCTTGATGAAATCCGCTGCTAAAAGCCGGATAATTTCCTTGCCAATAGCCTTCCGTCTTCTTCCGTCAAATCGACGGAGACCTTGTTTGACGGGTTTTGATCCGGGAATAACCTTGATTTGGTGCTCAGCAAGTTCCCTGGGTACGCCTGGCATGTCAGCTGGACACCAGGCAAAAATATCCCAGTTCTCACGGAGGAACTTGATGAGCTCGCCTTCCTATTTGTCAGTCATCCCAGTCCCTACGACGACGAATTTTGTCGGATCTTTGGGATCTAGGATTACCTGTCTTGTATTCTCGGACGCCTTGAAGCTATCTGTCGGCTTCCGAGTTTCTTTTCCTGCCGGCATTTCTTTCGGCGATACCTCCTTGGCTAATTCCTTCAGTTCCTCCTTCGCTATAACTCTCTGAGCGCAAAGGGCGTTTTCTTTCTCCAACTCATTTGCCAGCTTGAAATCACCGGCAACGGTGATTACTCCTCCTTTGGGTCCTGGCATCTTCAGCTTGTTGTAAATATAGCAAGATCTTGCCATAAATTTGGCGAAAGCCGGACGTCCGAGTATTGCGTGATACACGCTTTCGAACGGCACTACTTCGAAGGATACTTTTTCCTGCCGGAAGTGATCTTTATCTCCGAAGGTGACATCTAGGGAAATTTCTCCTAGGGATCGTGCTTGCCTGCCAGGAACAATGCCATGGAAGCGTATATTGCTGTAATTGAGCTGGGACTCGGAGATCTTCAAGTGCTTCAGTGTATCCAGATACATTATATTGATGCTAGATCCTCCATCGATCAACACTCTTCTTAGCCTAGTGTTTTGAACAATAGGGCTTACAACAAGAGCTTGTGTGCCGGGTTCAGGGATATTTCCGGGATGATCAGACTGATCCCAGATTATCGGTGTGTTGGAGTACTTCAAGAATTTCGGAGTCGCAGGAACAACTGCGTTTATCTCCCGAAGTGTTCTTTTGGCCACCTTTGCTGACGGGGTTGCTAAGAAAGTTAACATTGCTTCTCCGTCAACTCTCGGAAATTTGGGTTCGCCTTTTCGCTGTTGTTCCTGGATTTGTCATCAGTGTCCGATTCACTGTCTTCTTTTTCAGCTTCTGGCTTTTGTTTGGCAGGTTTCCTTTTGGAACCCTTCCCCTTATTTCCGGATCCTGCATTGCCTTTCATATGCTTGTTTAGCCGGCATTGCGCGTTTGTGTGGGTTGGTTTCCCAAATTGCGAGTGGTGGACGCAGGGTTCCGACTTAATTCTCTCCCATTCTTCGGGAGTGTAATTGATTGGATCTCGACTGCGGCCTTTCCACTTATTCACCTTTTCTCCTCCAAAGGCTATGTTGACCTCCTTGGGCTTTGTCGTTGACTCTAGTTCCTTTTTTGTCAGAACGAGGGTTTTCTTGGCGAGTATTAGTGACTCAATATTGCCTCCTCTTGCTCTGATATCATCTTCGGCTGCAGCATGCTCATTGGCGGTTGTAAGCATAGATCCGAGATCTTTGTGCTGTTTAGAACCAACCATGAACGGTACAAGTCCGGGTTTTAGGCCATTGACGAAAGCATGCATTGCTTGTACGTCAGTTACTCCAGAGCAACTATTCTTCATTGCAGTCCATCTGGAGATGAAATCCACGTATGGTTCGTCCTCAAATTGGGTGCAACGGTTCAGCTGGTTGATGCTATTTGGGCGTTTGTATGTTCCCCGAAAATGCTGAGTGAATACTCTCGCCATATCATCCCAACTGTCGACAGTTCTTGATGGTAAACCATTGATCCAATCTCTGGCTCCGTCTAGCAACATTAGGGGAAGAAACTTGACAGCTTCCAGGTCTGTCCCATTGTTGATTTGGACGGCTGTATAATAATCTGAGAGCCAAGTATCCGGGTTTGTACTGCCGGTATACTTTTGGTAGGTTGGACCAACTTTGGCGAAGCCAGAATGCAGGGTTATCCTTCGGATCCTGTCAGTAAAACACTTAGGACCAAAGTATAGATCATCCTTTTCTGCTCTATCAATGTGTGCAGAATATCTCCCGGCTGAATGGACAGAAGGGGATCTGCTCCTTTCTTTTCCATTGTTGCGCGGACGCGCTTTTCCGAGGTTATCTCTATCTCTTCCATGTTCACGTCCTTTAGGCGGAGTTCTGCTTCTATGCCTTTCCTTATCCTTAGGAGGTGTCCGGGATCTTTCACGTCTGTGAGGTTTATCATATCTTCCAGCTTTTTCAGCTGGGTTTCTCGGAGGTGGCATTATTTTGCCGTCATTCCGGTGTTTGTCTTCCCGATCGTGTGGTTTATATCCGTCTTTCGGGAGATGAGGTCCGGTTCTAGACGCTGCGTCCCGGTTGTCGGGGTTTTTCTTGTCCTTTCTCGGATCCTCTTTTTTATCTGAATCTCCGGGTTCTTCCGGTCCAGGTGCCCCAGCAGCGCAAGTAACTGTTTTACAGAGGGCGGAATTATCATGCAGCCTCCCTGATTGCTCTTGGCCTCGCTGCTGCTACTGTAATGCTTTTCCTAGGAAGGCATACACCCCTTGGAGTTTTTCCCCGTTGGAGTACAGATCATTGTTTAGGATGGCGAACGCTGCTTCCACGTTTTCTGCTGCGGTTTCGTATATTGGCTCGCCCTTGGCATCTTTGCCGTTTAACTGTTTTTGCCAAGATGGGTTATAAAACCTTTCTTTTGGCGGCAGTTCTTCCGGTTTTGCGATTCCGGGTAACCTAGTAGGTTTTAAGGCAGATCTATGCTTTCTCTCGTACTCCTCTATTTCTTCCTTCATGACTTTGATGTCATTATGGGTTTGTTGGAGATGTTGCCGAGATCTAAGCAGATGTTGCTGTTGCCGTTGGAAAGCTTGTCTCCTGGCTTCCAGCATCTCAGGGGGTTCATCTGGTCCCACTGGTGTTTGTAATAGCTCTTGCTCTTCCAGTTCTGTCATTGGCGGAGCAGTGATTTCCTTAGATTTCTTTTCCGCGGGCTTTGTGCCGCTAATATCTCCAGCTTCCAGGTTTTCATCAGCGAGATCGGCTGATTTTTTCTTCCGGAGTTTGTATTGGAGTTTTTTAGAAGCACGGTGCTTTTTCTTGGAAGAGGGAGGTTTCTTGACAGGCTCATCTTCTGTCATCTCCTTAACATTGGGGAATATCGGAGAAGTTTCTCCGTCTTCTCTCGCTTCCACTGGCGGAGGGGTTTTAGGGCTTTCCTGGCTGTCGGCACCCGTTGTATCAGCTGGTTTTGCCATTAGCACTTCATGGAATCCCACTTGAAAGGACTTAACCTTTCTTACGAAGGCATCCTCGTCTTCGTCTTCGGAGTCGAAGGTATCCGATCCGGTTTCCGACTCCAATCTCGCCTCAATGGCGGCAAGCACGGACTCTGCTTCCGAGTTCATCGTCTGGTTGACGGATGTCGGATCTTCCGTCTCTGTGACGGGTATTTGTTCTTCCGTCTCTACGACGGGTAGGTTGTTATCTGCCTCTTGCACGGGATTTCCGTCATCCGTGTTTTCAGCGATTTCGGCTTGCACCATGCCGATAAAGTGTGTATCACTGTTTTGTCGATGATCTGAGCAGAATCCGAGATCATAGTCGTCTTCGACTGGGTATAGGGCGGGTGGGATAAATTTACTTCCACCGCAAAACCCCATTGCTTCTGCAGTTAGTCCGATAAAGATGTTAGCGGATCCAATCGGTAACACGCAGGCACTTACCAGGTGGTTTTGCGCCGGTATGTAGGATCCGTTGTCGAGGAAGCGCCCGACTTCGTCGTCGAATTCCAAGCTTCCGACAGTGATCGATCTTCCAATTCCACCGAGTATCCCAGATCGGAATTTCACGCCTGACGTCGTTTGCCCCACGGTGGGCGCCAACTGTCGAGACATCGTAGTAGTTTTCATAGACGGGGGTGCCATGAGACTACGGTAGAGACGTGGGGTAACGGGATAGCGTAGTAACACAGAACACGGGATTTTAGCCAGGTTCGGTACGTCGCGACAGTACGGCGTACCTACTCCTGCACTTCTCACTAATTGGGACTAAAGCCCGTATAACAGGGTTACAATGTGAGGGAATAGATCTAGCTACTCGACGAGGATGAACTTCTCGGCGAGTTGCGTAGAGCTTGAACTTGTGTCTAACTTGTGCTTATGTAATCTATCTCCCGTCCGGCTTTATATAATAGCCGGATTAGGGCTTACAGAACAGGAAACCTAGAAGACTACGTTTAACTTGTAACTTGGAAAGTAAGGAATCCGTCTTCTCCTCCAAGCCAGATCACGCGGGCCGTGATCCGGGTTCTTCTAGAATCCGGCTTCTACGCGTCGGACTACTGGGCCGCCCAATGGATCTAAGCCCATTACCATGTAGGCCACCCTGGCAGTCCGGCTCTTTGTCTACCATCTTCTATACCCCTATTCAGTATATATCCGACAACAGTGTCTTGAGATCATGGTACATCTTTGTACTTCTAGGGTGTATGGAGAGAGGAGTTTCATGAGCCTCCTTGAGAATGACATCTTTGAGACTTTGAATTTGAGGAACTGCAATGCGTCCTTCGAAGAACACCGTTCCCTTGTCATCAATTGACTTAAATTTCTCCTTGCCTTCTTGATGTGCTCTACCATCTTCTTGATTTCAGCATCACGAAGTTGTTCAGAACGAATCTTGTCCTCGAGAGTTGGACTGGCTGTCAAGTTTGCAAGATAGCCTTGAGGAACAAGACCAAGATTGAGCTTCTGGTATTCTTCATGAAGAGGAGGTTGGCTTTCCATGATCATGAGATTATTGCAATACGACTTGCGACTGAGAGCATCGGCCATAACATTAGCCTTGCCTGGAGTGTAAGAAATGGTAAGATCAAAGTATTTGATCTTTTCAATACATCTCCTTTGTCTGAGGTTTAGATCTGGTTGAGTGAAGATGTATTTCAGACTCTTATGATCGGAAAAGATTTCAGTGCGATTACCCAACAAGTATTGTCTCCATTTCTTGAGGGCAAACACAACTGCTGCGAGTTCAAGGTCATGAGTGGGATAATTGATCTCATGTGTGTTCAACTGACGTGAAGCATAAGCCACAACTTGACGTTCTTGCATGAGAACTGCACCTAGACCTTGGAGAGAAGCATCACAGAATATTTGGAAAGGTTTGGTAGGATCTGGGCCAACCAGAACTGGTGTAGAAGTGAGTTTAGTCTTTAGGAGATTGAAGCTCTCATCACATTGTGGAGACCAAACGAACTTCTTGTCCTTCTTTGTGAGGTCGGTGAGAGGTTTGGCAATCTTGGAGAAGTTTGGGACGAAGCGACGGCAATAGCTACCCAAGCCAAGAAAACTTCTTACTTGCTTCACCGTCTTTGGAGGTTTCCAATCAAAAATTGCTTTAACCTTTTCTATATCAATGTCTATGCCCTTGGCAGAGATGACATGACCAAGATAAACGACTTCGGAAATCCAAAACTCACATTTGGACAATTTGGCATAGAGACGATGCTCGCGAAGCTTCAAGAGAGTTAGACGAAGATGTTCTTCATGCTCTTCCTCGGATTTTGAGTAGACAAGAATGTCATCAAGATATACCACAACGAACTTGTCGAGGTATTCATGGATGACAGAATTCATGAGTCGAGAGAAGGTCGCCGGTGCATTGGTGAGACCAAAGGACATGACGGTGTATTCGTATAGACCGTAGCGAGTGGTGAAAGCTGTCTTTGGAATATCCTCTTTTCGATCTTTATTTGATGGTAACCCATTCTCAAGTCCAACTTGGAGAATATTGAGGCTCCAGCAAGTTGATCAAAAAAGATGATCAATACGAGGAATTGGATACATGTTTTTGATGGTTTTCTCGTTAAGAGGACGATAGTCAACAACGAGTCTCTTTGTTTGATCCTTCTTCGCAACGAACAGAGTTGGGAATCCCCAAGCCGAGGAAATAGGTTGAATGTAACCTTTTTCCATGTACATATCTTTTTGTTCCTTCAACAACTTCAGCTCGGGAGTTCCTATCTTGTAGGGATGCTTAGAGATTGGAGCAGTACCTGGTTCAAGTTCGATCACGAACTCAACAGCTCTGTCCGGAGGCATTCCTGGTAACTCTTCTGGAAAGAAGTCAGGGAATTCGCAAACCACCTGAACATTTTCAAGTGAAGGTAGAGGTTTTGCATTGAGGGTGCATAGCTGAATGGAACTTGATTCATGTGGAGAATAGATTATCTGGCCAGAAGGGTGGAACAGAGTTATTGACTTTTGAGCACAGTCAATTTTTGCTTTATTGGCCTTCAGCCAATCCATACCAAGGATGACATCAATGTCAGAATTTCCCAGCAACATGAGAGAAGCAAGGAATATGTGGCCTCCAATTAGGATTTGATTGTCCTTACTTATCTTGGAAGTCAACATTTTAGATCCCAGGGAGTTTACAGTGATCTGATTTCTTAGTGGAACCACAATTAGGTTGTTTGTTGTGGCAAAGGTCTTTGACACAAAAGAATGTGATGCTCCGGTATCAAACAACACTTTAGCTGGAAAAGAGTTTACGGGAAATGTACCGAGAACGACGTCAGGAGCTTCCTCAGCTTTGTCGATCTTGACATGATTCACCCTTGCGGTCCTCCCGACAGGCCTGTTGTTGGAGTTGAAGGCCTTAGGCGGGGGAGTGCGCACCATTGCCTGGTTTGTGTTAGGACGAGGTGGTGGTGGAGGTAGCTGCCTCTGCGTGCACTTGTCGGTGTAGTGTCCCTTCTGCTTGCACTTGTAGCATGTGACGACACGAGGAGGCCCTGGCCTTGCCTGCCCCATCGAAGCCCTTGGATCATTCAGCTGAGCAGGGTTGGGTGGGCGGGGAGCGAAGCCTGGAGAAGTTTGGGCGTATGGAGCCTGAGTGACAGCACCGTTTGGTACCCAGATGCGGCGCTTCTGCGGAGGGGTGGTCATGTTGGAGGAGGAACCACCCTCACGCGAGTGCTTGCGAGACTCCTGGAACGCCTTGCGCCCATTTTCTTCATTGAGCACGGTGTTAACGAGATCCTAGAAGCTGTCGGCCTTGACATTGGTGAGGGCATACTTGAGTTCCGGGTTAAAATCTCTGCGGAACCTTTCCATCTTTTTAGCTTCAGTGGACAACTCATCTCCAGCGTATCGAGCGAGGCGATTGAACTCACTCTGATACCCGATGACGTCCAACTTGCCCTGCTTGAGAGAGCAAAACTCTTCACGCATTCTTTCCATGAGACCATCTGGAATGTGGTGCTTCAGGAAGGCTTCCTTGAAACGATCCCACGTGACTGGCATCCATGTTCTCATGGCTTGGAAGTTTTCCCACCACGAAGCTGCCTGACCCTCCAGCAGATAGGAGGCATACTTGACCTTGTCTTCTTCAGCTACGTGTGCAATCTCCAGAGCCTTGGCTATCTCACGGATCCAGTCATCAGCGTCCAGAGGCTCGCGTGTGGCCACGAAAGCTCTTGGGCCCAGACTGAGAAACTCCTTGATGCTGACTCGTGGAGCTGTCTGGTTGATGTGCTGATTAGCCTGAAACTGGACCATCTGCGTCATGACTTGGGTCATCTGAGTCAATAGCTCCGCGATTGGTGGTGGCTCAGGCGTGTTGTTCCTTGTTGGCGGCATCCTGAATGGAAATGCATTTTAGCACAACAACTAGAAAGGATAGACTTGGCAACCGAAACATAGATTACTCCGACGCATGAATAGATAACCAAAAGGTACACCATCACATGTTCAATTACATCAGAATATCCAACACACCATAAATGGTTCGAATACCAAAGGATAACTAAATATAGCTAAGGATGGATACATCGGTACTCCCATGCTCATCACGCAGGACGGCGGCGAGGAGTACGGCGAGAGGTACGGTGAGGAGCACGCCCACGAAATTAGGTGGAACGATGATCCATGTAGATCTGACGTGGTCTGAGACCGACTCTAGGCGTGGTGAAGTACATAGCGTCGACTCCCTGTGCTCCAAAGCGTGGAATCCCAGTGTAACCAGCACCAAGGTTAAGGAGTGGACCTCTGATCGGCTCGTAACCTCCAGCATCTGGCAGACGACGCCCAACTGGCTGATCGAAACGTGCAAAGCGCTCGTCTCCAACAAAGTTCGTGGTGTAAGTCGCCAGACGAGTCAAAGGAAGGTAGAGCTGCTCCCTGACTGAAGCCAACTCCTGAGATAGTGTTCTGGCAAGTGCGTCACTATGTCTCACAAACTGAGCGGTGGTGTGCAGCCTGGAGTTATCGTGCTCGTAAACATCCAAGTTGTCGTAGAGAGTGAAGTGTGCTCCCTCCGAAGTGATGTAACCACGGGGGATGTGGCGATAGATGGAATCGTCAAATCCCCAGTAGTCAGCACGAAGGACGGTGAGGCTCACATAAGCTGCCTGCTGCACAGCCATATCCACTGTGGAACCTACTGCCTCGTAGCGGTGGACTACGCTTATGCCATCATCTGACAGAATGTAGACGATAGCCTGGTAGTAGGTCTGCTCAAACTCTCGTTGATGCTCGTAGACCTGGTACTCTGGTGCCCAACGGAACCCCAGATAAGTGACCATGTCTCTCAGCATCTCCGGATAACCGGCGGTGCTATCGCAACGAGTCATACGAACCACCTGCGGGTAGAACCTGAGATCCATCTGCAGATGATTCGGGGAAAAACTTTGATTAGACGTCGGTCGAAGAACTGAAGTGGAAAGCAACAACTAGGTTTCAACGGACGATAAGGATCTTGAGAAGAACAGGATATCGAAGCAACATTCGGGAAACACGAGACCCAAAACTGCTGAGGTACTATGGAAAACCCATCCGGGTTTCTAAAGGATCAATATCTACTGCTTAAGGAATGGAGGATCTGCTTCCGGGGCTTACACGCCTCCGTTCTCAATCGTGAGTAGGCAACATGATAAATCATGTCACAACCACCTCCATTCCTATGGTCTAGTAGATATAACCATCCTAGAGAAACCAGGATATGTGAAATCCTAACTTGAAAGTTTGGACGAGAAGGGAAAACAACGTTGCACTTCCTTACCAGAAAAAGGGAGGGTGGGTGGGGAAAGAAATAAAAGAACAGAATCCCTACTCTCACGTTTCATTTTTCCTATATAGCTACAAAATAGTTTCTAGACTCAACTGCGACCAGTAAAAGGGATCCTACAGGCAGACAGGCTCTGATACCATTTGTCGCACCCGGACTTCTATAGGATACTCACCGGGCCGCTAAACTGTACATGATTGGATTACGGGGCCTACCTGCACCCTCACCTCTTACGAGTAGGCCAACACTTATAGTGTGACAACCAATCTCTACTATCCATCGTCGGTGTAAACCATCCCATAGAGATCCGACTACTTCCATTGACGTACTTCATACCATACACACATGGTACGTCAACGGCGTTTAACAAAATGATACCACAACAGATCTCTAAGACACAAAGAAATAGAAATAAGTTGCAAATGGCTCTCACTAGAGCAGAGATAGCAAATACAATCATGTAGAGGACACATGTCCCAACAATTCATCATTACATCACAGCGGAAGCATCCAAAGTGTCTAAGTACAGACAAGAACCAAATAGGCCTAAGAGGCCGGGAATGAAAGGAAAACGGAGCCCATCCATGAAGTCTCGGATCCTGCCCGGGTCCGCTATCTACTCGTCAATAGCCTCGTCATACTCCACGTAGTAGCCACCATGGGGATCCTCGGAAACGTAGTCTGCAGAACACGCAGCCCCATAGGGGTCAGTACAGACAAGTACTGGCAAGCAAGACTCACAATTCACCAAAGTGTACCCGGCAACACCAAGTACAGATGCTTTGGGTTCAACGGAAGAAAAGGTGATACAAAAGCACGGCAGCGGGCTGCAGCAACCAACTACAGAGACACGCTACAACATCCGGCTAACAGAAAGAGATAGGATCGCGTATCGTAACCAACTATCACTAACCACCAAACAAACCCATCCAATGTTACCCCCTACTAAGGAAGCAACCCAAGGAAACTCACACTGTTGATTAGGGTGACATCGTTCTTATGGTGGAAGTAATCTATATTACTAGACAAGTTATTATAGTTAGGTTGTCTGAGTACTTGTTAGCCAGCACTTTCACCAAGTCATCCATAACCGCGGACAACACGGCTTCTCGAGAAGATTTAACCCTGCAGGGATGCACCAATTTGGCCGTACACGTAAGAATAAACCGCCAGATGGAATGGCCCTTCCACCAAGCGGGTGTAACACCTGGGGTGTTACCTGTTTGTTTTGCTTGCATCATATGCATCACATTGCATTGCACCATGTTTGCATCACAACTGAAAATTTCAAAAACAATTTAAACTTTCACCCTTGCTCAAAATTTCCAATTTCAAACTTGCCAACTAACTCACTCATTTGTTTTCAATAATTTGAAGTTGTTTTAAACAAATTGCCTGCTAAATAAAATTGTCCCTGTTATTAAAACCCTAGTGTCTAATTCAAAAATTCAAATCAAATCACTCATTTCAATTGTTGGTTTTAATCAAACCATTAATTCCATCAATTAATTAAATCACCTTCATTTTCAAATCAAATGCATCAAACAAGAACACTTTTGAACATATAAACTTTAACAATCAAATCATCTACTTTCAATCAAATTAATCATAGGGGTTCCCCTATTCAAAGTTGTTTTTATTAAATGGTCACTTAATTAAAATGCATCCAAATTTGAATTACAAACAAACATCAAGCAAAATTAAAGATTTCTGAAAACAAAACTTGGCATTTGTTTTCTTTTAACCTAACTAGCTAACACTAATTTTTCTAATATTTTTACTAACCTGAAAACCCTCCTTTTCTTCCAATTCTATTTGCTACAAAAAAAAACAGGAAAAGCAAAAATAGAAAAAGGAACACTAACTAACTAACGCGCGCGGCAGCATCTAACTATCCGGCCCAGCCCATCTAGGCTACTACCCGCGCGCTCAGCAGCCCACTTAGGCCCGGTACCCCTTCGCCAGGCACCCCACCTTCTTTTCCAAGTACGGCAGGGCGATCCGTGCCTCCACGTCGCCGTACGGCACACTCCGACGGCCAACGTCGTTCCCCGTGCTCTATTTAGCCCCTACGAAACCCTAGACCCCCTGCCCTAATCCCTAGGTCTCTCTCTCCCTTCGAGGCGCCGCCAAATTCTCTCTCCCGGCGGTTTTCTGTCGTCTCTGATTCCCTCACCGGAGGCCCCCCGTTCTGAAACTCCGGCCACCGTCTCCGCCATGGCCCTGCTCCATCCCACCTAGCCACAGTAACCCTACCACCTCGACTCCCTCTCTTCGTTGCACACCCTAGCTACCCCGCAGACACACAGAATCGCCGCCGCCGTCATCGACCCGCCGCCACCGGATGTTTCCCTCTGAATCCGCGACGGCGCCGTCCACCTCGGTACTCCGCCGTCCAAATTGGCCACGGGGATGGAAACCCCGTGTCTTTCTCGTCCACCCCGACACCTGCACGGCGCCCACGAGTCCCTGCTGCCGCGCCGCCATCCACGACCACGCCGTCGCCGCCGTGGGAGCGCCATCGAACCTCTGCAACGTCTTCAGCCGCGGTGAGCGCGCCACCGTCCCCTCCTCCTTCTCCCTGTCCGCTCCACCTCGCTCGCGCAGCACCACCACCCCAGCACACCGTCTCGAGGCACATCAACGCGACGGTGATCGCCGGCGGCCTCGTTTCGTTTCTGTCAAACCTTCAGAGTATGCGCGCGTCAGACAGATTCAGTTAACCCAACTTCTGAACCTTAACCTCTCTACGCGTGTATCACTGTCAAACGAACGCAAGCCAGCGCAGTGGCAACGCCACGCTGCGCGCACACCCACGCCCACGGTTCGATCCCCCGCGACCCCAACCTTTTTTTGGGAATCCCCCCCCCCCCCCCCGCACAGAGGCCCACCTGTAAGTCACAGTGGCCACGCGCACGCCACGCTGGCCAGTGGCCCACGCGCAGTGACCGTGGGTAGGGTACCACGCGGTAACAAAACACTTTCTGCACATTTCTTTTAAATCTAAGTCCCTAAAAATAACAGATTGGTCCCTCACATTAAAATGCTAATAACTTTAGTTTCCTAACCCCAAATAGTGAGAATAAAATATGTGCACTAATCTAAATTAAATTCTCTGTCTTTTGGTAACATTTGTTCACTGTTTTGAAATACCAAAATACAATTTAAATTTGAATTCAAACAAATCAATTGCAAATTTCTAAAATCAATAACTAATTCATTATTAATCCAATAAATGCAAATAAAATATGTTTTCCATGCCCTTTCAAATAGCCTTTTCAAATGTAACTTTTGTTTCCTGTTTTGAAATTTCAAAATGCATGTAAAATTCAAATTTGAATAATTCAAATGTAATTTGCAATAATTCATAAATAATTCATACTAATTCCAAATAAGACAAATAAAATATGTTTTTCATACCCTTTTGAATATCCTATTCAAATATAAAATTTGTTTCATTGTTTGAATAATTTAAATTGCCTAAATAATTTAATACTTGTTTAATTCATTTAAATTTGATAAAATCATAACTTGCTCAAAATAAAATAATTTTGAACATGCAAAATATGTTTTCAAACCATCCAAAGTCTAAACTTTTCAAATGTGAGTTTGAAATTATGTTTTGAACAAATAAAACTTCAATTAAATTCAAACTTGTTTTAAATCCATTTAAAACTTGTTTAATATTGTTTAATTCATAATTAAATTACCCTAATTCCAATTTCAATATTTGAAACATGTAATCCAACTAAAATTTGATGTACTTTTCAAATATAAACTTTATTATTTGTTTTGAACACTTTAACTTGATGAAAACAACAATTGTTTGTGTGACACCCTTAAGGAACCAAAATTTTCTAACTTAATAAATAAATTTCTAAAATTGGTAAACCTTATTTCCAATTGATTCTTTGTTTTATTTTGTTGTTTTCCTCATCCATGCATCATGCTAATCCACCTTCATCTGTTGATTAGTTGGAAAACAAATAATCTAACCATAATTCATGGGCCTTTTCATGTGCAACTCAAATTGCATATGGGTCCATTTAAATCTGTTTATCTTGTCAACTAGTTTACCTTGATGCATCTTTAAACTTGTAATGCATCCATATCTTGATCAGGCTGGATCTTTTGCCGTAGTAGTAATTGTTGCATCCGGTGTTTGTTCGAGGTTCGTTGCTTCTTCCCGGATAGGACGTTGAGATGATGTGAGCAACGACAAGTTCTGCTACCTTGCGGGATCTCAGGCAAGTATACTCACTTGCTGCCAAATGGCTGCCTCTCATCACTTGTTACCGATACTTTCCGTTGTTCTTTTTCTGCTAGCCTTAGTTTCTGTTACGAACCTATCACATGAATCCTTTAACCCTGCTATTGCCTCACCTCCATACCTATAACCATTGCTTGTGCCCGTGTCTTACTAGCATGCTTAGGTTGTTTTGCTCGAGTCTGTCACCCGTTACTTTCTGTTATTACTTTATTATGTTCTGGGGCTCGATGCTTAACCAATCAATCATGCTAATGTTACTATTAATAATAATTTGCTGATAAGGCACCGGCAGGAGGCCCTTTGTGGTTTTGAGGCCTGCTAGTGTCGACCCTAATAGGAAAAGGGTCTTGTCTACTGATCCATGATGAGCGCACTACCCGCATGTGGGAAGCGAGTATGGGCGCCCCCCTCAATTTGACTCGATTCGCATCTCGTCCAAATCGCCTCATTTAGTTCGGGCTTTCCATTTGCTGCATGCATGATCTTGCGAGCCCTTGGATCCCGGGTGGAACTTTCGTAGTCGGCATATAGGGGGACACGGTCTTAGAGTGCTATGAGGGTCCCTTTTCTTCGGGGCTCGATTAGCCGTGCGCCCAAGGTTCTTTGGGCTTGATGCGAAGAAGAGTTGAGTTGTGTAGAGTACCTCGCTTGGTGGGGTGATCTCCCATCTGGCGGGTTATTCTTGCGTGTACGGCTAAATTGGTGCAACCCTGCAGGGATAATCTTCTCGAGAAGCCGTGTTTTCCGCGGTTATGGATTACTTGGTGAAAGTACTGGCTAACAAGTACTCAGGACAACTTAAACCTAATGATTAACAATCTTACACCCAATGATTAACAACTTGAGTAATAGGCTTATTGACACAATAATCTGAACCATCACTAATCCAACTGTGTGAGTTATCCTCGGATTGCTTCTTCGGATAAGGGGCGAGATCCATGATGGGTTTGTTTGGATTTACTTTCAGTTGGTTACAATACTCGATCTTATCTTCTTTCTGTTAGCCGGAAGTTGTAGTATCTCTCTGTAGTTGGTTAGTGCAGCCTGCTGTTGCTTATTTGCAATAACCCCTTCCTTTCCGTTGATCCCAAAGTATTTGTATCTTGTGATGACTGGCTACGCCGGTATCTTGTGAGTATGGTTTATCCACTTGCCAGTACTTAACCGTACTGACCCACGAATCTTTTTCGTGGCCGCATATTCAATATTGCAGTCAACAGGTTTGAAGTCTGACGACGTTAGCTTGGGAATCCCTCCGGCTTGGCCTGGGCAGGGATTGGACGCTCTCGGTTATCTTCAGGACTCTTAGTCCAATTTGTATCTTGTCCGTAGACGGACGATATGTTGTTTCTTCCGCTGTTATTTGGATCTTTGTATTGTATCAGTTGTATCCCTGGCTCGTCTGAGTCATCTTGTATCTATCTGTTTCTGTTGTAATTGTGGAATATTCGTGAACTGTTGTAATGTTATCATAAGTGGCAACCTGGAATCGGTTATTATGTGGATTTTGGCGGGAATGCTGGAATCTGCATAGTGCCCGATCTCGGGGCGTCACAAATGGTATCAGAGCCTTGGTTCCGATTCCCGAGATTGTTTCGATATGAATGGTTATCGAAGCAACGGGTCCGCAAAGCCTGTAGGTTAACCTCGCTAACTGTCGTTGTTTCTAGAGTGTCAAAAACTACTTGCTGCTAAACTATTTTGGAAAAACATCTCGATAGGATTCTTGTTTTCTCCTTATCCCTATGCTATTTCCCCTCCCATCCTATTTGTTTTGGAGTCTCCCCCTTGTCTATCTTTCAAAGTGTTAGGATCCTACGTGGGTGGACGTTTTCTGAGCCCTTAACCTAATAGGTTCGATCCTCGGAAGATTCCTGGTGGAAGAACATCGCCGTCACTCCGAGCAAGAATCTCTTGTTAGTGGTGTCGAGAAACCCTTGTTAGCGGTGTCGAGGAGATCAAACGGAATCACGAAGAATCGATAGTCGAACTTCTTCCCCCTCCCGGGTAGCAGGTGGATTGCGAGGGCGCAATCCCTTGTTAGTGGTGTCGTCTGTAACACCTGGGGTGTTACCTGTTTGTTTTGCTTGCATCATATGCATCACATTGCATTGCACCATGTTTGCATCACAACTGAAAATTTCAAAAACAATTTAAACTTTCACCCTTGCTCAAAATTTCCAATTTCAAACTTGCCAACTAACTCACTCATTTGTTTTCAATAATTTGAAGTTGTTTTAAACAAATTGCCTGCTAAATAAAATTGTCCCTGTTATTAAAACCCTAGTGTCTAATTCAAAAATTCAAATCAAATCACTCATTTAAATTGTTGGTTTTAATCAAACCATTAATTCCATCAATTAATTAAATCACCTTCATTTTCAAATCAAATGCATCCAACAAGAACACTTTTGAACTTATAAACTTTAACAATCAAATCATCTACTTTCAATCAAATTAATCATAGGGGTTCCCCTATTCAAAGTTGTTTTTATTAAATGGTCACTTAATTAAAATGCATCCAAATTTGAATTACAAACAAACATCAAGCAAAATTAAAGATTTCTGAAAACAAAACTTGGCATTTGTTTTCTTTTAACCTAACTAGCTAACACTAATTTTTCTAATATTTTTACTAACCTGAAAACCCTCCTTTTCTTCCAATTCTATTTGCTACAAAAAAAACAGGAAAAGCAAAAATAGAAAAAGGAAAACTAACTAACTAACGCGCGCGGCAGCATCTAACTATCCGGCCCAGCCCACCTAGGCTACTACCCGCGCGCTCAGCAGCCCACTTAGGCCCGGTACCCCTTCGCCAGGCACCCCACCTTCTTTTCCAAGTACGGCAGGGCGATCTGTGCCTCCACGTCTCCGTACGGCACACTCCGACGGCCAACATCGTTCCCCGTGCTCTATTTAGCCCCTACGAAACCCTAGACCCCCTGCCCTAATCCCTAGGTCTCTCTCTCCCTTCGAGGCGCCGCCAAATTCTCTCTCCCGGCGTTTTTCTGTCCTCTCTGATTCCCTCACCGGAGGCCCCCCGTTCTGAAACTCCGGCCACCGTCTCCGCCATGGCCCTGCTCCATCCCACCTAGCCACAGTAACCCTACCACCTCGACTCCCTCTCTTCGTTGCACACCCTAGCTACCCCGGAGACACGCAGAATCGCCGCCGCCGTCATCGACCCGCCGCCACCGGATGTTTCCCTCTGAATCCGCGACGGCGCCGTCCACCTCCGTACTCCGCCGTCCAAATTGGCCACGGGGATGGAAACCCCGTGTCTTTCTCGTCCACCCCGACACCTGTACGGCGCCCACGAGTCCCTGCTGCCGCGCCGCCATCCACGACCACGCCGTCGCCGCCGCGGGAGCGCCATCGAACCTCTGCAACGTCTTCAGCCGCGGTGAGCGCGCCACCGTCCCCTCCTCCTTCTCCCTGTCCGCTCCACCTCGCTCGCGCAGCACCACCACCCCAGCACACCGTCTCGAGGCACATCAACGCGACGGTGATCGCCGGCGGCCTCGTTTCGTTTCTGTCAAACCTTCAGAGTATGCGCGCGTCAGACAGATTCAGTTAACCCAACTTCTGAACCTTAACCTCTCTGCGCGTGTATCACTGTCAAACGAACGCAAGCCAGCGCAGTGGCAACGCCACGCTGCGCGCACACCCACGCCCACGGTTCGATTCCCCGCGACCCCAACCTTTTTTTGGGAAATTTTCCCCCCCGCACAGAGGCCCACCTGTAAGTCACAGTGGCCACGCGCACGCCACGCTGGCCAGTGGCCCACGCGCAGTGACCGCGGGTAGGGTACCACGCGGTAACAAAACACTTTCTGCACATTTCTTTTAAATCTAAGTCCCTAAAAATAACAGATTGGTCCCTCACATTAAAATGCTAATAACTTTAGTTTCCTAACCCCAAATAATGAGAATAAAATATGTGCACTAATCTAAATTAAATTCTCTGTCTTTTGGTAACATTTGTTCACTGTTTTGAAATTCCAAAATACAATTTAAATTTGAATTCAAATAAATCAATTGCAAATTTCTAAAATCAATAACTAATTCATTATTAATCCAATAAATGCAAATAAAATATGTTTTCCATGCCATTTCAAATAACCTTTTCAAATGTAACTTTTGTTTCCTGTTTTGAAATTTCAAAATGCATGTAAAATTCAAATTTGAATAATTCAAATGTAATTTGCAATAATTCATAAATAATTCATACTAATTCCAAATAAGACAAATAAAATATGTTTTTCATACCCTTTTGAATATCCTATTCAAATATAAAATTTGTTTCATTGTTTGAATAATTTAAATTGCCTAAATAATTTAATACTTGTTTAATTCATTTAAATTTGATAAAATCATAACTTGCTCAAAATAAAATAATTTTGAACATGCAAAATATGTTTTCAAACCATCCAAAGTCTAAACTTTTCAAATGTGAGTTTGAAATTATGTTTTGAACAAATAAAACTTCAATTAAATTCAAACTTGTTTTAAATCCATTTAAAACGTGTTTAATATTGTTTAATTCATAATTAAATTACCCTAATTCCAATTTAAATATTTGAAACTTGTAATCCAACTAAAATTTGATGTACTTTTCAAATATAAACTTTATTATTTGTTTTGAACACTTTAACTTTATGAAAACAACAATTGTTTGTGTGACACCCTTAAGGAACCAAAATTTTCTAACTTAATAAATAAATTTCTAAAATTGGTAAACCTTATTTCCAATTGATTCTATTGTTGTCATTTTGTTGTTTTCCTCATCCATGCATCATGCTAATCCACCTTCATCTATTGATTAGTTGGAAAACAAATAATCTAACCATAATTCATGGGCCTTTTCATGTGCAACTCAAATTGCATATGGGTCCATTTAAATCTGTTTATCTTGTCAACTAGTTTACCTTGATGCATCTTTAAACTTGTCATGCATCCATATCTTGATCATGCTGGATCTTTTGCCGTAGTAGTAATTGTTGCATCCGGTGTTTGTTCGAGGTTCGTTGCTTCTTCCCGGATAGGACGTTGAGATGATGTGAGCAACGACAAGTTCTGCTACCTTGCGGGATCTCAGGCAAGTATACTCACTTGCTGCCAAATGGCTGCCTCTCATCACTTGTTACCGATACTTTCCGTTGTTCTTTTCTGCTAGCCTTAGTAGTAGTTGTTTCTGTTACGAACCTATCACATGAATCCTTTAACCCTGCTATTGCCTCACCTCCATACCTATAACCATTGCTTGTGCCCGTGTCTTACTAGCATGCTTAGGTTGTTTTGCTCGAGTCTGTCACCCGTTACTTTCTGTTATTACTTCATTATGTTCTGGGCTCGATGCTTAACCAATCAATCATGCTAATGTTACTATTAATAATAATTTGCTGATAAGGCACCGGCAGGAGGCCCTTTGTGGTTTTGAGGCCTGCTAGTGTCGACCCTAATAGGAAAAGGGTCTTGTCTACTGATCCATGATGAGCGCACTACCCGCATGTGGGAAGCGAGTATGGGCGCCCCCCTCAATTTGACTCGATTCGCATCTCGTCCAAATCGCCTCATTTAGTTCGGGATTTCCATTTGCTGCATGCATGATCTTGCGAGCTCTTGGATCCCGGGTGGAACTTTCGTAGTCGGCATATAGGGGGACACGGTCTTAGAGTGCTATGAGGGTCCATTTTCTTCGGGGCTCGATTAGCCGTGCGCCCAAGGTTCTTTGGGCTTGATGCGAAGAAGAGTTGAGTTGTGTAGAGTACCTCGCTTGGTGGGGTGATCTCCCATCTGGCGGGTTATTCTTGCGTGTACGGCTAAATTGGTGCAACCCTACAGGGATAATCTTCTCGAGAAGCCGTGTTTTCCGCGGTTATGGATTAGTTGGTGAAAGTACTGGCTAACAAGTACTCAGGACAACTTAAACCTAATGATTAACAATCTTACACCCAATGATTAACAACTTGACTAGTAATAGGCTTATTGACACAATAATCTGAACCATCACTAATCCAACTGTGTGAGTTATCCTCGGATTGCTTCTTCGGATAAGGGGCGAGATCCAGGATGGGTTTGTTTGGATTTACTTTCAGTTGGTTACAATACTCGATCTTATCTTCTTTCTGTTAGCCGGAAGTTGTAGTATCTCTCTGTAGTTGGTTAGTGCAGCCTGCTGTCGCTTATTTGCAATAACCCCTTCCTTTCCGTTGATCCCAAAGTATTTGTATCCTGTGATGACTGGCTACGCCGGTATCTTGTGAGTATGGTTTATCCACTTGCCAGTACTTAACCGTACTAACCCACGAATCTTTTTCGTGGCTGCATATTCAATATTGCAGTCAACAGGTTTGAAGTCTGACGACGTTAGCTTGGGAATCCCTCCGGCTTGGCCTAGGCAGGGATTGGACGCTCTCGGTTATCTTCAGGACTCTTAGTCCAATTTGTATCTTGTCCGTAGACGGACGATATGTTGTTTCTTCCGCTGTTATTTGGATCTTTGTATTGTATCAGTTGTATCCCTGGCTCGTCTGAGTCATCTTGTATCTATCTGTTTCTGTTGCAATTGTGGAATATTCGTGAACTTTTGTAATGTTATCATAAGTGGCAACCTGGAATCGGTTATTATGTGGATTTTGGCGGGAATGCTGGAATCTGCATAGTGCCCGATCTCGGGGCGTCACAGCGGGGCACTCAACACAACCCAACTCTTCTTCGCATCAAGCCCAAAGCACCACGTGCTGTGCGTGCGCGGCTAATCGAGCCCCCACGAAGAAAAGGGGGACCCTCATAGCACTAGAAGACCACGCCGCCCTAAATGCCGACTACAAAAGTTCCACCCTGGCCTCGGGTTCGCACCTGCATATGCATGCATCAAATGCAAAGCCCGAACTAAGTGTGGCGATTTGGACGAGATGCGAATCGAATCAAATTGAGGGGGCGCCCATACACGCTTCCCACATGCGGTTAGTGCGCTCATCATGGATCAGTAGACAAGACCCTTTTCCTAATTAGGGTCGACACTAGCAGGCCTCAAAACCACGCCGGGCCTCCTGCGGGTGCCTTATCATCAAATTATTATTACCCAAAACATTAACAGGTTGTTGTTTAAACACCGAGCCCATAGAACATAATAAATATGGTCAAAGAAGTAACGGACATCAGACTCGAGCACAAGCAACCCTAAGCATGCTAGTAAGACACATGCAACAAGCAAGTGGTTATAGGTATGGAGGTGAGGCCATATCTGGGTTATATGATAACATGTGATAGGATCGGGACACAAGCAACGAGTCATAAGGCTCGCAGAAAAGACACCGGAAAGTATCGGTATCCAGTGTGGAAAGGACACAATGGTTCATGTGAGTGAATACTTGTCTGCAAACTCAGTAGCCTGGTACTGAGCTAACTCCTCAGAAGTAGTGTCGTAAACCTCGTCTGTCTCAACGTCGTCGTCTATTCGAGCAGAAGCAAGCAAACAACAAAGAGAGACGAACAATCAATAACATGGCATAATGCACAAACATGGGATGATGCATGACAATTTAATTGATGCATCAAAGGTAAGCTAGTTGACATGGTGACATAATTAAATGGGCCCATATGCAATTTCGATTGCATATGGAAAAGCCCATGAATTAAGGTTGAATTAAATGATCTACAAATAACCATCATGTGAAAGTTGATTAGCATGATGGATGGATGATGAAAACAAAAAGGGAAACAACAATAGCTTCAATTTGATATGTTGTTTACCAAGTTTGGAATTTTATTTATTAAGTTAAGAAATTTGGCTTCTTAAGGGAGTTACACAAGAATTTGTTGTTTTCAAAAATTTTAATTGTTCAAAATATATCACAAAGTTCATATTTGGAAAGAACACAAAATTTTAGGTGGAATACATGTTTCACTTGTTGAGAAAGGAATTAAAATGAATTACTTGTGAATTAAACAAGTTTAAACAAGATTTAAATGGATTTAATTCAAGTATTAATATTATTTGAATTTTATTTGTTCAAAACATTAAATAAAATTCATATTTGAAAAGATTATGTTTTTCTGGTTTGAAAACATATTTTATATGTCCAAAAAGAATTTAATTTGACCAAGTTATGAATTTAGCAATTTTAAATGATTTAAGATTCAAATTATTGGACCAATTTTAATTAGTCAAAACAAGAAACAAATGGTTGAAACATGTAGAGAATTAAATTTGGTATAGAAAACATATTTTATTTATTTTATTTGGATTTGAAATGCACAAGTTATTTGTATTTGGAAAACAGGGACTAATCTGTAAATTGCAGGGACTAGATTTAAAAGAAAAGGGGCAGAAAAGTTTTCCACCCCGCAACAACCCAGCCTGGGCCGCTGACAACGGTCCCTAGGCCACGTTGGCGCCGCGTGGCAGCGGGTGCGCGCGCGTGGCTGCACGCGTCGCTGACAGGGAGACCCCACCTGTCAGCGCGCGCTGCGAAAAAGATTGGGAATTAGTCCCGCGGGGCAAGGATCGAACCCTCGACCCCGTGAGCGAGAGCGCAGCGCGCTGGCCAGTTGGGCGGCTGAGCGTTGCTTGTCAGATATGAGGCGCGCGCAGTTTTGAGGTTCAGCAGCGGGATGTTTGACTGAACTGAAAAAAGTTCACTGTTCTGAACGGGTCGACAGCGGCAGATGGTGGACGCCGGCGACGATCTGCTCGCCGTGCTGCTGCGTGGTGCGAGTGTGCTCGTGGGTGCGTGCTCGTGACGTCGAGATGCAGTACAGAGGGAAAGGAAAGAGAGAGGGAGCGAGGTGGAGCTCACCGGGAGGGGTTCGTGCTCGGGAGGAGACTGTCGACGACGGCGGCGACATCGAGGTGGACGGCGGCGTTGTTCCTGGCCCTCTCGGACTCAGCGGTGGTGTCGAGGAGGGAGAGGAAGCAGAGGGGAACTAGTTCCCGTGGCCAACCAGGCCGGGTGGCGTTCATGGCGGCGGCGATCGTCGGGGTTTGGTGGCGGTGGTGCTCGGTGGGGTGGTGCAGAGACAGAGAGAGGAGCAGAGGGAGGAGGAGAAGGGAAAAATGGCGGCACGGTGAGAGAGAGAGGAGGAGGAAGCTAGGGCAGAGGGGATGAGCTCGTGGTCATGGATATAAAGAGGAGGGGAAACGCGCGCAGCCGTCCCCTCCGCCGTACTGTCGACGTGGGCAGCGGCGATGGACGCCGTACAGGGGGACGAAGGGGTACGCCAGGTAGGGCTGGGCCTGGGGGCTGGTTTGGTGGGCTCAGCCCACTGGCCTGCCTCTCCCCTCTCTGTTTTTATTTTATTTTTTTGTTTCTTCTTCTTTTTTTTTGCTGAAAAGAATAGATACGAAAAAGGAGAGAAAAGAAAGGTTTTTGGGGTTTTAAATTTTTGGTGATAATTTTATAGTTTGTTATTTACAAAACCCCAACTGTGCCATTGTTTGGTTTTCAAAAAATTTAAACTTGGTTGTTGTTTTAAAATTCAATTGAATTTGAGCAAGTTTGTTATTAAGTGAATTATTGAAAATAAGCAATTTAGATAGTTTGAACCTTCAAGTTTATAGGAAACAATTTGATGTTTTGATTTGAATATTCATTTGGAAACTGTAACAGCACAAGTATGAAACAATTTGATTTGGAAATTTGGTTTGAAAAACAAATCAACATATGGATGCAAATGATGACATGATGCAATTGAGAATAAAAACAGGGAACAAACATTCTAAATTGGGAGTTTTCATACTTGGGATGTTACAACCTCCACCATAAAAATGATGTACCTAATCAACAGTGTGAGTTTTCCTTGGGTTGCTTCCTTAGTAGGGGTAACATTGGATGGGTATTGTTTGGTGAGTAGTTGTAGTTGGTTCTGATAAGCTCTCTTATCCCTCATAATAGCCGGATGTTGTAGCGTGTCTCTGTAAGTTGGTTAATGCAGACACTGCCGCACCTTGTATCACCTAACTTCCGTTGAACCCAAAGCATCTGTACTTGGTGTTGCGGGTACACTTTGGTATCTTGTGCGTCTTGCTTGCCAGTACCCGTCTGTACTGACCCCTTTGGGGCTGCGTGTTCTGCAGACTACGTTTCCGAGGATCCCCATGGTGGCTACTACGTGGAGTATGACGAGGCTGTTGACGAGTAGATAGCGGACCCGGGCAGGATCCGAGACTTCGTGGATGGGCTCCGTTTTCCTTTTCATTTCCGGCCTCTTTGGCCTATTTGGATCTTGTCTGTACTCAGACACTTTGGATACTTCCGCTGTGTTGTAATGATGACTTGTTGGGACATGTGTCCTCTACAAGATTGTATTTGCTATCTCTGCTCTAGTGAGAGCTATTTGCCACTAATTTCTATTTCTTTGTGTCTTAGAGATTTGTTGTGATATCACTTGTTCAAATGCCGTTGACGTACCATGTGTGTATGTTATGAAGTACGTCAATGGAAGTATTCGGATTCCTATGGGATGGTTTGCGCTGACGATGAATAGTAGAGGTTGGTTGTCACACGTATTACGTGTTGGCCTACTCGTAAGAGGTGCGGGTGCAGGTAGGCCCCGTAATCCAATCATCTACTGTTTAGCGGGCTGTGAGTATCCTATAGAAGTCCGGGTGCGACAAATGGTATCAGAGCCTGTCTGCCTGTAGGATCCCTTTTACTGGTCGCAGTTGAGTCTAGAAAACTATTTTGTAGCTATATAGGAAAATGTAACGTGAGAGTAGGAATTCTGTTCTTTTATTTCTTTCACCCACCCACCCTTTTCTGGTAAGGAAGTGCAACGTTGTTTTATCTCCTCATCTAAACTTTCAAGTTAGGATTTCACGTATCCTGGTTTCTCTAGGATGGTTATATCTACTAGACCATAGGAATGGAGGTGGTTGTGACATGATTTATCATGTTGCCTACTCACGATTGAGAACGGGCGTGTAAGACCGGAAGCAGATCCTCTCACTACTGCAGATCAGTCTACCAGTGACAGGCCAAAAGGCCAATTAGTGACGGGCATCGTGTCTGTCACTAATAACTAGTCACTAGTAATATGTTAGCAGTGACGGGCAAGCGCCCGTCACTAGTATTTGTTCACTAGTGACAGTCATTATTCGTGCCTGTCACTAGTTAGTTTTCACGTGTAGTGTTTTTGCCGATTTAGCAGCGACAGATTGTTTACTACATTGAAAGTTTGCCAGTCACTGATACATATTTTAGGAATTAAAAATTATATTTTTCAAATAAAAATTATATTGGATTTGTATATGATAACACAATATGATCAGAGAAGTCATACATATAGAGTTGAAATTGGCTATCACACATGTTAACCCAAGGTTTGTGATATATAAGGGTAGGCATTACATATGGATGGATAAACCGTGTGCAATCCAAAACATAACATGTACACTGATTTGCATATATTTCTCATACGGTTACAGCAAGAAAATCGTGTGCGATGCAAAAAAAAAAGGAAGTAAATAAAAAACACGGCCGGTGGCGACCACCACTCGGCCGCTGTAGCTGAAGTTGTATGCTGCGTTTGGAGTTGTATATAGCATCGAGCCTGAAAACATAGCAATCACGAAATCCATGAGAAAGGACCTGCAGGAACACATATATACAGAGACAGGTCGCAGACCTCCGGCTCCGGCATAGTCAGGTTGCTTGAACGTTCTGCCGCCGACGGGGACGACACCGCAAGGTGCCGAAACTGGGATGCCACACGCCCACACCACGGTCCACCGCCGACCGGAACGGCAACATAGATCTGCTGGGGGTACGATCCAAGGAATATTCTGAAGAAGGCGGGGACACCACTTCGTCCACCCCACAGCGCACGACTTCTCGCCCCGTTCCGTATTGCCGTTCAGATCCCACTCTACAAGCCAAGGCAGCGGGCCATCGTCTTTGTCCGGAAACCAAAGATACAAAAGGGGGTCAAACATCGAATCCAAAAATCAGTACAGGACAAAGAGAAAGACAAGTTTACCGTAAAAAACTATACGTCGGATTGCAGTAGATGATCTGGATGAAGAACAGACTTGGGTGCGTGAGATGTGGTCCGACCGATGGCGTTCTCGCAGAGGTCCCGCCGGTAGAGAAGGAGGGCTCTGGCGGCCGAGGAGGAGGAGATCGGTCGTCGGCGTCGCGTTCAGGCGCCGTTGTGGTTGCCATCCGTGACATTCAACCATCATCGCACACCGAATTGGGAGTGACAGAGGAAGAGAAGAGCTGGAGCAGTTGCAGAACTGATCTCATCGAGGGAGAGATCGGAGGGCGTCCAGCCGAACGCGCAAAAGATCATGGGAGGGAGGTTGGGGGAACGTGGGATAGAAGGATGGCTATATGACCTTTTGTGTCGGATGGTTCCCGATCGCCTCTTTGGTCAAAGCTCCCTCTAGGTCGCGCCTCACGTTTCGCTCGTCTAAATCATCCATTGACGAGTGGGTCCATCAACATCAACCTCATGAGAATTAAGTGCGGCTATCGTTTTCTATCTCCTTTATCCTCGTGCACCTTTTCCGCTATAGTCACTCACGATTCCATATCGCTCAGCCAGCATTGAATCTCCGTAAATTAATCGGGGTAGTACTCTTCATCGTGGCCCCATACAAATTGTACTTTGTTTCCCAATTTTTTTATGTAGTGTGCATGCAGCACGATAGTTTACTCCTAATTCTTTTCGCAGGGAATTAATCGGTGGGTCCTGGCAACTAGCTGTGGGCGCTTAATAAGCAACATGCACTGCTAGCTATTCTCTTGTAAAAGCTCTTTTCCGTATGTGTTTAAAAATTCCCAAAAGCTGTTTACACCAAATTAGTCGAGCAGTTCGGCTTCGATCCAACTGGCTCAGGCGGATTCTTTTTTATTTTCTTTTGTTGCTTTCATAACTTTTAGAGAAATATATCACCGACGGTTATGTAAAATAGCCTATCACGATAACACTAACATCAACGATGGGCAAATATATGAACCTGTCACTAGTATTATATGATATTACCAGTGACAGGCGAGGATATATTCTGCTGTCACTAGTACGCTATATAGCCACATGCGGAGATTTACCAATGACAGGCATATTGCCGCCTGTCGCTGATACTTGTCACCAGTGACGTGCAAATTTTTGTCTGTCACTAATGCGCGGTGGCTATAAGCTATTCTGCAGTAGTGTCTATTCCTTCAGCAGTAGATATGATCCTTTAGAAGCCCGGATGGGTTTTCCGTAGTACCTCAGTAGTGTTTGGTCTCGTGTTTCCCAAATGTTGCTTCGATATCCTGTTCTTCTCAAGATCTTTTTTGTCCGTTGGAACCTTGTTGTTGCTTGCCACTTCAGTTCTTCTACCGGTGTCTAATCAAAGTTTCCCCGATCATCTGCAGATGGATCTCAGGTTCTATCCGCAGGTGGTTCGTATGACTCGTTGCGAGAGCACTGCCGGTTATCCGGAGATGCTGAGAGACATGGTCACTTTTCTGGGGTTCCGTTGGGCACCAGAGTACCAGGTCTACGAGCATCAGCGAGAGTTTGAGCAGACCTACTACCAGGCTATCGTCTACATTCTGTCAGATGATGGCATAAGCGTAGTCCACCGCTACGAGGCAGTAGGTTCCACAGTGGATATGGCTGTGCAGCAGGCAGCTTATGTGAGCCTCACCGTCCTTCGTGCTGACTACTGGGGATTTGACGATTCCATCTATCGCCACATCCCCCGTGGTTACATCACTTCGGAGGGAGCACACTTCACTCTCTACGACAACTTGGATGTTTACGAGCACGATAACTCCAGGCTGCACACCACCGCTCAGTTTGTGAGACACAGTGACGCACTTGCCAGAACACTATCTCAGGAGTTGGCTTCAGTCAGGGAGCAGCTCTACCTTCCTTTGACTCGTCTGGCGACTTACACCACAGACTTTGTTGGAGACGAGCGCTTTGCACGTTTCGATCAGCCAGTTGGGCGTCGTCTGCCAGATGCTGGAGGTTACGAGCCGATCAGAGGTCCACTCCTCAACCTTGGTGCTGGTTACATTGGGATTCCACGCTTTGGAGCACAGGGAGTCGATGCTACGTACTTCACCACACCTAGAGTCGGGCTCAGACCACGTCAGATCTACGTGGATCGTCGTTCCACATACTTTCGTGGGCGTGCTCCTCACCGTACTCCTAGCCGTCGTCCTGCGTGATGAGCATGGGAGTACCGATGTATCCATTCCTAGCTATGTTTAGTTATCCTTTGGTATTCGAACCATTTATGGTGTGTTGGATATTTTGATGTATTTGAACATGTGATGGTGTACCTGTTGGTTATCTATTCATGCGTCGGAATAATCTCTCTTTCGGTTGCCAAGTGTATCCCTTTCTATTGTTGTGCTAAAATGCATTTCCATTCAGGATGCCGCCAACAAGGAACAACACGCCTGAGCCACCGCCAATCGCGGAGCTGTTGACTCAGATGACCCAAGTGATGACGCAGATGGCGCAGTTTCAGGCTAATCAGCACATCCACCAGACAGCTCCACGAGTCAGTATCAAGGAGTTTCTCAGTCTGGGCCCAAAAGTTTTCGTGGACACACGCGAGCCTCTGGACGCTGATGACTGGATCCGTGAGATAACCAAGGCTCTGGAGATCGCACACGTAGCTGAAGAAGACAAAGTCAACTATGCCTCCTATCTGCTGAAGGGTCAGGCAGCTTCGTGGTGGGAAAATTTCCAGGCCATGAGAACTGGGATGCCAGTAACGTGGGGTTGTTTCAAGCAAGCCTTCCTGAAGCACCACATTCCAGATGGTCTCATGGAAAGAATGCGTGAGGAGTTTTTGCTCTCTCAAGCAGGAAAGCTGGACGTCATCGGGTATAAGAGTGAGTTCAATCGCCTCGCTCGATACGCTGGAGACGAGGTGTCCATAGAAGCTAAGAAGATGGCAAGGTTCCGCAGAGGTTTTAACCCGGAACTTAAGTATGCCCCCTCACCAATCAAGACTAAAGACTTCGAGGAGCTCGTTAACACCGCGCTCAATGAAGAAAATGGGCGCAAGGCGTTCGAGGAGTCTCGCAAGCACTCGCGTGAGGGTGGTTCCTCCTCCAACATGACCACCCCTCCGCAAAAGCGCCGCATCTGGGTGCCAAATGGTGCTGTCACTCGGGCTCCATACGCCCAAACTTCTCCAGGCTTCGCTCCCGCCCACCCAACCCTGCTCAGCTGAATGATCCAAGGGGTTCGATGGGGCAGCCAAGGCCAGGGCCTCCTCGTGTCGTCACATGCTTCAAGTGCAAGCAGACGGGACACTACGCCGACAAGTGCACGCAGAGGCAGCTACCTCCACCACCACCTCGTCCTAACACAAACCAGGCAATGGTGCGCGCTCCCTGCATAAGGCCTTCAACTCCACAACAGGCCTGTCGGAGGACCGCAAGGGTGAATCATGTCAAGATTGACAAAGCTGAGGAAGCTCCTGACGTCGTTCTCAGTACTTTTCCTGTAAACTCTAATCCAGCTAAAGTGTTGTTTGATACCGGAGCATCACATTCTTTTGTGTCAAAGATCTTTGCGACAACAATTAAACTCCCTTTTGTTGGTTTGGGTTCCCCCCTAGTAGTAAACTCCCCTGGAGCAACTATGCAAACTTCTAAGATCAGTCACAGAAATCAAATTCTAATTGGAGGACACATATTCCTTGCTTCTCTCATACTACTTGGCAATTCTGACATTGATGTCATTCTTGGTATGGATTGGCTGAAGGCCAATAAAGCAAAAATTGACTGTGCTCAAAAGTCAATAACTCTGTTCCACCCTTCTGGCCAGATAGTCTATTCTCCAAATGAATCAAGTTCCATTCAGCTATGCACCCTCGATGCAAAACCTCTACCTCTACTCGAAAATGTTCCGGTGGTTTGCGAATTCCCTGACGTCTTCCCAGAAGAATTGCCAGGAATGCCTCCGGACAGAGCAGTTGAGTTCGTGATCGAACTTGAACCAGGTACTGCTCCAATCTCTAAGCATCCCTACAAGATAGCTCCTCCTGAACTGAAATTGTTAAAGGAGCAAATCGATATGTACATGGAGAAAGGTTACATTCAACCTAGTTCCTCGGCTTGGGGATGCCCAACTCTGTTCGTTGCGAAGAAGGATCAAACAAAGAGACTCGTTGTTGACTATCGTCCTCTTAACGAGAAAACCATCAAAAACAAGTATCCAATTCCTCGTATCGATGATCTTTTTGATCAACTTGCTGGAGCCTCAATATTCTCCAAGCTGGACTTGAGAATGGGTTACCATCAAATAAAGATCAGAAAGGAAGATATTCCAAAGACAGCCTTCACCACTCGCTACGGTCTATATGAATACACCGTCATGTCCTTTGGTCTCACCAATGCACCGGCGACCTTCTCTCGACTCATGAATTCTGTCTTCCATGAATACCTCGACAAGTTCGTTGTGGTATATCTGGATGACATTCTTGTCTACTCCAAATCCGAGGAAGAGCATGAAGAACATCTTCGTCTCACTCTCATGAAACTTCGCGAGCATCGTCTCTATGCCAAATTCTCCAAATGTGAGTTCTAGATTGCAGAAGTTGCTTACCTTGGTCATGTCACCTCTGCCAAGGGCATAGCCATTGATCCAGAAAAGGTTAGAGAAATTGTTGATTGGAAACATCCTAAGACGGTGAAGCAAGTAAGAAGTTTTCTTGGCTTGGCTAGCTATTGCCGTCGTTTCGTCCAAAATTTCTCCAAGATTGCCAAACCTCTCACTGACCTCACAAAGAAGGACAAGAAGTTCGTTTGGTCTCCACAATGTGATGAAAGTTTGAATCTCCTCAAGACTAAACTCACTTCTACACCAGTTCTGGTTGGCCCAGATCCTACCAAACCTTTCGAGATTTATGTTACGCTTCTCTCCAAGGTCTAGGTGCAGTTCTTATGCAAGAACGTCAAGTTGTGGCTTATGCTTCACGTCAGTTGAACACCCATGAGATCAATTATCCCACTCATGACCTTGAACTTGCAGCAGTTGTGTTTGCCCTCAAGAAATGGAGACAATACTTGTTGGGTAATCGCACTGAAATCTTTTCCGATCATAAGAGTCTGAAATACATCTTCACTCAACCAGATCTAAACCTCAGACAAAGGAGATGGATTGAAAAGATCAAAGACTTTGATCTTACAATTTCTTACACTCCAGGCAAGGCTAATGTTATGGCCGATGCTCTCAGTCGCAAGTCGTATTGCAATAATCTCATGATCATGGAAAGCCAACCTCCACTTCATGAAGAATTCCAGAAGCTCAACCTTGGTCTTCTTCCTCAAGGCTATCTTGCAAGCTTGACAGCTAGTCCAACTCTCGAGGACAAGATTCGTTTGAACAACTTCGTGATGCTGAAATCAAGAAGATGGTAGAGCACATCAAACAAGGCAAGGGAGAAATTTAAGTCTTTCTCAATTGATGACAAGGGAACTGTATCCTTCGAAGGACGCATTGTAGTTCCTCAAATTCAAAGTCTCAAAGATGTCATTCTCAAGGAGGCTCATGAAACTCCTCTCTCCATACACCCTGGAAGTACAAAGATGTACCAGGATCTCAAGACACTGTATTGGTGGCCTAGCATGAAACGTGAAATTGCTCAATACGTTTCTGAATGCGACGTTTCTCAACGTGTTAAGGCAGTTCATCAAAAAACAGCCGGTCTTCTCCAACCTCTGAAAATCCCTGAGTGGAAGTGGGACATGATTGAAATGGACTTCGTCACTGGTTTCCCAAAGTCAAAGAAGGGCAACGATGCAATCTTCGTTGTCATTGATCGACTCACTAAAGTAGCTCACTTCTTTCCTGTCAAAGAGACAATCTCAGCTAGCCAGTTAGCAGAGCTCTACACAGCAAAGATTGTTCCTCTTCATGGTGTTCCATTGGAAATAAGCTCAGACCGTGGAAGCATCTTCACTTCTCATTTCTGGAAAAGTTTTCAAGAAGCATTGGGCACCAAACTTCTGTTCAGCACCGCTTATCACCCTCAGTCTCAAGGGCAAGTCGAAAGAGTCAATCAGATTCTCGAGGATATGCTCAGAGCATGTGGTCTCTCCTTTGGCATGAAATGGGAGGAATGTCTTCCATATGCTGAATTCTCCTACAACAGCAGCTTCCAGGCAAGCCTAGGCATGGCACCATTTGAGGCTCTCTATGGCCGCAGATGCAGGAGTCCAATCAATTGGTCTGAAGCTGGTGAACGTTCACTCTTAGGCCCTGACATTGTTAAGGAAGCCGAAGAGAAAGTTCGCATCATTCGTGACAATCTCAAGATTGCTCAGTCTCGTCAGAAAAGCTACTATGACAGCAAGCACATGGACATGGTCTATGCAGCTGGTGACAAAGCATATCTCCGTGTAACTCCCCTCAGAGGCACTCATCGTTTTGGTGTAAAAGGAAAACTTGCACCAAGATACATTGGTCCTTTCAACATTCTCTCAAGGCGTGCAGAAAATGCCTATCGTCTTGAACTTCCAGAAAAACTATCCAAGGTGCACGATGTGTTTCACGTGTCACAACTCAAGAAGTGCTTCAAAGACCCAGGTCGTGCAGTTGATCTTGATTCCATTGATCTGCAAGAAGACCTCTCTTATGAAGAGCATCCTGTTCGCATTCTCGATGAGACCGAGCGTAAGACTCGCAACAAGAGCACCAAGTTCTTAAAAGTGCAGTGGTCTCATCATTCCGATAAAGAGGCAACGTGGGAGACCGAAGAGGATCTTCGCAAGAAGTATCCGGACCTTTTCTCTTCTCAGTAGGAATCTCGGGGCGCGATTCCTTCAACGGGGGGTGTTTTGTAACATCCCAAGTATGAAAACTCCCAATTTAGAATGTTTGTTCCCTGTTTTTATTCTCGATTGCATCATGTCATCATTTGCATCCATATGTTGATTTGTTTTTCAAACCAAATTTCCAAGTCAAATTGTTTCATACTTGTGCTGTTACAATTTCCAAATGAATATTCAAATCAAAACATCAAATTGTTTCCTATAAACTTGAAGGTTCAAACTATCTAAATTGCTACTTTTCAATAATTCACTTAATAACAAACTTGCTCAAATTCAATTGAATTTTCAAACAACAACCAAGTTTAAATTTTTTGAAAACCAAACAATGGCACAGTTGGGGTTTTGTAAATAACAAACTATAAAATTATCACCACAAATTTAAAACCCCAAAAACCTTTCTTTTCTCTCCTTTTTCCTATCTATTCTTTTCAGCAAAAAAAAAGAAGAAGAAACAAAAAAAATAAAATAAAAACAGAGAGGGGAGAGGCAGGCCAGTGGGCTGAGCCCACCAAACCAGCCCCCAGGCCCAGCCCTACCTGGCGTACCCCTTCGTCCCCCTGTACGGCGTCCATCGCCGCTGCCCACGTCGACAGTACGGCGGAGGGGACGGCTGCGCGCGTTTCCCCTCCTCTTTATATCCATGACCACGAGCTCATCCCCTCTGCCCTAGCTTCCTCCTCCTCTCTCTCTCACCGCGCCGCCATTTTTCCCTTCTCCTCCTCCTCTCTGCACCACCCCACCGAGCACCACCGCCACCAAACCCCGACGATCGCCGCCGCCATGAACGCCACCCGTCCTGGTTAGCCACGGGACCGAGTTCCCCTCTGCTTCCTCTCCCTCCTCGACAACGCCGCTGAGTCCGAGAGGGCCGGGAACGACGCCGCCGTCCACCTCGCTGTCGCCGTCGTCGTCGACAGTCTCCTCCCGAGCACGAACCCCTCCCGGTGAGCTCCACCTCGCTCCCTCTCTCTTTCCATTCCCTCTGTACTGCATCTCGACGTCACGAGCACGCACCCACGAGCACACTCGCACCACGCAGCAGCACGGCGAGTAGATCGTCGCCGGCGTCCACCATCTGCCGCTGTCGACAAGTTCAGAACACTGAACTTTTTCAGTTCAGTCAAACATCCCGCTGCTGAACCTCAAAACTGCGCGCGCCTCCTATCTGACAAGCAACGCTCAGCAGCCCAACTGGCCAGCGCGCTGCGCTCTCGCTCACGGGGTCGAGGGTTCGATCCCTGCCCCGCGGGATTAATTCCCAGTCTTTTTCGCATCGCGCTGACAGGTGGGGTCTCCCTGTCAGCGACGCGTGCAGCCACGCGCGCGCACCCGCTGCCACGCGGCGCCAACGTGGCCTAGGGCCCGTTGTCAGCGGCCCAGGCTGGGTTGTTGCGGGGTGGAAAACTTGTCTGCCCCTTTTCTTTTAAATCTAGTCCCTGCAATTTACAGATTAGTCCCTGTTTTCCAAATACAAATAACTTGTGCATTTCAAATCCAAATAAAATAAATAAAATATGTTTTCTGTACCAAATTTAATTCTCTACATGTTTAAACCATTTGTTTCCTGTTTTTACTAATCAAAATTGGTCCAATAATTTGAATCTTGTTTAAATCATTTAAAATTGCTAAATTCATAACTTGGTCAAATTAAATTCTTTTTGGACATATAAAATATGTTTTCAAACCAGAAAAACATAATCTTTTCAAATATGAATTTTATTTAATGTTTTGAACAAATAAAATTCAAATAATATTAATACTTGAATTAAATCCATTTAAATCTTATTTAAAGTTGTTTAATTCACAAGTAATTCATTTTAATTCCTTTCTCAACAAGTGAAACATGTATTCCACCTAAAATTTTGTTTTCTTTCCAAATATGCATCATTCTAATCAACTTTCACATGATGGTTATTTGTAGATCACTTAATTCAACTTTAATTCATGAGCTTTCTATATGCAACCCAAATTGCATATGGGCCCATTTAATTATGTTACCATGTCAACTAGCTTATCTTTGTTGCATCAATTAAATTGCCATGCATCATCCCATGTTTGTGCATTATGCCATGTTATTGATTGTTTGTCTCTCTGCGTTGTTTGTTTGCTTCTTCTCGAATAGACGACGACGTTGAGACAGACGAGGTTTACGACACTACTTAATTGTTCAAAATAGATCACAAAGTTCATATTTGGAAAGAACACAAAATTTTAGGTGGAATACATGTTTCACTTGTTGAGAAAGGAATTAAAATGAATTACTTGTGAATTAAACAAGTTTAAACAAGATTTAAATGGATTTAATTCAAGTATTAATATTATTGAATTTTATTTGTTCAAAAAACATTAAATAAAATTCATATTGAAAAGATTATGTTTTTCTGGTTTGAAAACATATTTTATATGTCCAAAAAGAATTTAATTTGACCAAGTTATGAATTTAGCAATTTTAAATGATTTAAGATTCAAATTATTGGACCAATTTTAATTAGTCAAAACAAGAAACAAATGGTTGAAACATGTAGAGAATTAAATTTGGTATAGAAAACATATTTTATTTATTTTATTTGGATTTGAAATGCACAAGTTATTTGTATTTGGAAAACAGGGACTAATCTGTAAATTGCAGGGACTAGATTTAAAAGAAAAGGGGCAGAAAAGTTTTCCACCCCGCAACAACCCAGCCTGGGCCGCTGACAACGGTCCCTAGGCCATGTTGGCGCCGCGTGGCAGCGGGTGCGCGCGCGTGGCTGCACGCGTCGCTGACAGGGAGACCCCACCTGTCAGCGCGCGCTGCGAAAAAGATTGGGAATTAGTCCCGCGGGGCAAGGATCGAACCCTCGACCCCGTGAGCGAGAGCGCGCGCTGGCCAGTTGGGCGGCTGAGCGTTGCTTGTCAGATATGAGGCGCGCGCAGTTTTGAGGTTCAGCAGCGGGATGTTTGACTGAACTGAAAAAAGTTCACTGTTCTGAACGGGTCGACAGCGGCAGATGGTGGACGCCGGCGACGATCTGCTCGCCGTGCTGCTGCGTGGTGCGAGTGTGCTCGTGGGTGCGTGCTCGTGACGTCGAGATGCAGTACAGAGGGAAAGGAAAGAGAGAGGGAGCGAGGTGGAGCTCACCGGGAGGGGTTCGTGCTCGGGAGGAGACTGTCGACGACGGCGGCGACAGCGAGGTGGACGGCGGCGTTGTTCCTGGCCCTCTCGGACTCAGCGGTGGTGTCGAGGAGGGAGAGGAAGCAGAGGGGAACTAGTTCCCGTGGCCAACCAGGCCGGGTGGCGTTCATGGCGGCGGCGATCGTCGGGGTTTGGTGGCGGTGGTGCTCGGTGGGGTGGTGCAGAGACAGAGAGAGGAGCAGAGGGAGGAGGAGAAGGGAAAAATGGCGGCACGGTGAGAGAGAGAGGAGGAGGAAGCTAGGGCAGAGGGGATGAGCTCGTGGTCATGGATATAAAGAGGAGGGGAAACGCGCGCAGCCGTCCCCTCCGCCGTACTGTCGATGTGGGCAGCGGCGATGGACGCCGTACAGGGGGACGAAGGGGTACGCCAGGTAGGGCTGGGCCTGGGGGCTGGTTTGGTGGGCTCAGCCCACTGGCCTGCCTCTCCCCCTCTGTTTTTATTTATTTTTTTGTTTCTTCTTCTTTTTTTTTGCTGAAAAGAATAGATACGAAAAAGGAGAGAAAAGAAAGGTTTTTGGGGTTTTAAATTTGTGGTGATAATTTTATAGTTTGTTATTTACAAAACCCCAACTGTGCCATTGTTTGGTTTTCAAAAAATTTAAACTTGGTTGTTGTTTTAAAATTCAATTGAATTTGAGCAAGTTTGTTATTAAGTGAATTATTGAAAAGTAGCAATTTAGATAGTTTTAACCTTCAAGTTTATAGGAAACAATTTGATGTTTTGATTTGAATATTCATTTGGAAACTGTAACAGCACAAGTATGAAACAATTTGATTTGGAAATTTGGTTTGAAAAACAAATCAACATATGGATGCAAATGATGACATGATGCAATTGAGAATAAAAACAGGGAACAAACATTCTAAATTGGGAGTTTTCATACTTGGGATGTTACAACCTCCACCATAAAAATGATGTCACCCTAATCAACAGTGTGAGTTTCCTTGGGTTGCTTCCTTAGTAGGGGGTAACATTGGATGGGTATTGTTTGGTGAGTAGTTGTAGTTGGTTCTGATAAGCTCTCTTATCCCTCTCTAATAGCCGGATGTTGTAGCGTGTCTCTGTAGTTGGTTAATGCAGCCCACTGCCGCACCTTTGTATCACCTAACTTCCGTTGAACCCAAAGCATCTGTACTTGGTGTTGCCGGGTACACTTTGGTATCTTGTGCGTCTTGCTTGCCAGTACCCGTCTGTACTGACCCCTTTGGGGCTGCGTGTTCTGCAGACTACGTTTCCGAGGATCCCCATGGTGGCTACTACGTGGAGTATGACGAGGCTGTTGACGAGTAGATAGCGGACCCGGGCAGGATCCGAGACTTCGTGGATGGGCTCCGTTTTCCTTTCATTTCCGGCCTCTTTGGCCTATTTGGATCTTGTCTGTACTCAGACACTTTGGATACTTCCGCTGTGTTGTAATGATGACTTGTTGGGACATGTGTCCTCTACAAGATTGTATTTGCTATCTCTGCTCTAGTGAGAGCTATTTGCCACTAATTTCTATTTCTTTGTGTCTTAGAGATTTGTTGTGATATCACTTGTTCAAATGCCGTTGACGTACCATGTGTGTATGTTATGAAGTACGTCAATGGAAGTATTCGGATTCCTATGGGATGGTTTGCGCTGACGATGAATAGTAGAGGTTGGTTGTCACACGTATACGTGTTGGCCTACTCGTAAGAGGTGCGGGTGCAGGTAGGCCCCGTAATCCAATCATCTACTGTTTAGCGGGCTGTGAGTATCCTATAGAAGTCCGGGTGCGACAAATGGTATCAGAGCCTGTCTGCCTGTAGGATCCCTTTTACTGGTCGCAGTTGAGTCTAGAAACTATTTTGTAGCTATATAGGAAAAATGAAACGTGAGAGTAGGAATTCTGTTCTTTTATTTCTTTCCCCACCCACCCACCCTTTTCTGGTAAGGAAGTGCAACGTTGTTTTATCTCCTCATCTAAACTTTCAAGTTAGGATTTCACGTATCCTGGTTTCTCTAGGATGGTTATATCTACTAGACCATAGGAATGGAGGTGGTTGTGACATGATTTATCATGTTGCCTACTCACGATTGAGAACGGAGGCGTGTAAGACCCGGAAGCAGATCCTCTCACTACTGCAGATCAGTCTACCAGTGACAGGCCCAAAAGGCCAATTAGTGACAGGCATCGTGTCTGTCACTAATAACTAGTCACTAGTAATATGTTAGCAGTGACGGGCAAGCGCCCGTCACTAGTATTTGTTCACTAGTGACAGTCATTTATTCGTGCCTGTCACTAGTTAGTTTTCACGTGTAGTGTTTTTGCCGATCTTAGCAGCGACAGATTGTTTACTACATTGAAAGTTTGCCAGTCACTGATACATATTTTAGGAATTAAAAATTATATTTTTCAAATAAAAATTATATTGGATTTGTATATGATAACACAATATGATCAGAGAAGTCATACATATAGAGTTGAAATTGGCTATCACACATGTTAACCCAAGGTTTGTGATATATAAGGGTAGGCATTACATATGGATGGATAAACCGTGTGCAATCCAAAACATAACATGTACACTGATTTGCATATATTTCTCATACGGTTACAGCAAGAAAATCGTGTGCGATGCAAAAAAAAAAGGAAGTAAATAAAAAACACGGCCGGTGGCGACCACCACTCGGCCGCTGTAGCTGAAGTTGTATGCTGCGTTTGGAGTTGTATATAGCATCGAGCCTGAAAACATAGCAATCACGAAATCCATGAGAAAGGACCTGCAGGAACACATATATACAGAGACAGGTCGCAGACCTCCGGCTCCGGCATAGTCAGGTTGCTTGAACGTTCTGCCGCCGACGGGGACGACACCGCAAGGTGCCGAAACTGGGATGCCACACGCCCACACCACGGTCCACCGCCGACCGGAACGGCAACATAGATCTGCTGGGGGTACGATCCAAGGAATATTCTGAAGAAGGCGGGGACACCACTTCGTCCCCACAGCGCACGACTTCTCGCCCCGTTCCGTATTGCCGTTCAGATCCCACTCTACAAGCCAAGGCAGCGGGCCATCGTCTTTGTCCGGAAACCAAAGATACAAAAGGGGGTCAAACATCGAATCCAAAAATCAGTACAGGAACAAAGAGAAAGGACAAGTCTTACCGTAAAAACTATACGTCGGATTGCAGTAGATGATCTGGATGAAGAACAGACTTGGGTGCGTGAGATGTGGTCCGACCGATGGCGTTCCTCGCAGAGGTCCCGCCGGTAGAGAAGGAGGGCTCTGGCGGCCGAGGAGGAGGAGATCGGTCGTCGGCGTCGCGTTCAGGCGCCGTTGTGGTTGCCATCCGTGACATTCAACCATCATCGCACACCGAATTGGGAGTGACAGAGGAAGAGAAGAGCTGGAGCAGTTGCAGAACTGATCTCATCGAGGGAGAGATCGGAGGGCGTCCAGCCGAACGCGCAAAAGATCATGGGAGGGAGGTTGGGGGAACGTGGGATAGAAGGATGGCTATATGACCTTTTGTGTCGGATGGTTCCCGATCGCCTCTTTGGTCAAAGCTCCCTCTAGGTCGCGCCTCACGTTTCGCTCGTCTAAATCATCCATTGACGAGTGGGTCCATCAACATCAACCTCATGAGAATTAAGTGCGGCTATCGTTTCTATCTCCTTTATCCTCGTGCACCTTTTCCGCTATAGTCACTCACGATTCCATATCGCTCAGCCAGCATTGAATCTCCGTAAATTAATCGGGGTAGTACTCTTCATCGTGGCCCCATACAAATTGTACTTTGTATTCCCAATTTTTTTATGTAGTGTGCATGCAGCACGATAGTTCTACTCCTAATTCTTTTCGCAGGGAATTAATCGGTGGGTCCTGGCAACTAGCTGTGGGCGCTTAATAAGCAACATGCACTGCTAGCTATTCTCTTGGTAAAAGCTCTTTTCCGTATGTGTTTAAAAATTCCCAAAAGCTGTTTACACCAAATTAGTCGAGCAGTTCGGCTTCGATCCAACTGGCTCAGGCGGATTCTTTTTTATTTTCTTTTGTTGCTTTCATAACTTTTAGAGAAATATATCACCGACGGTTATGTAAAATAGCCTATCACCGATAACACTAACATCAACGATGGGCAAATATATGAACCTGTCACTAGTATTATATGATATTACCAGTGACAGGCGAGGATATATTCTGCTGTCACTAGTACGCTATATAGCCACATGCGGAGATTTACCAATGACAGGCATATTGCCGCCTGTCGCTGATACTTGTCACCAGTGACGTGCAAATTTTTGTCTGTCACTAATGCGCCGGTGGCTATAAGCTATTCTGCAGTAGTGTCTATTCCTTCAGCAGTAGATATTGATCCTTTAGAAGCCCGGATGGGTTTTCCGTAGTACCTCAGTAGTGTTTGGTCTCGTGTTTCCCAAATGTTGCTTCGATATCCTGTTCTTCTCAAGATCTTTTTTGTCCGTTGGAACCTTGTTGTTGCTTGCCACTTCAGTTCTTCTACCGGTGTCTAATCAAAGTTTCCCCGATCATCTGCAGATGGATCTCAGGTTCTATCCGCAGGTGGTTCGTATGACTCGTTGCGAGAGCACTGCCGGTTATCCGGAGATGCTGAGAGACATGGTCACTTTTCTGGGGTTCCGTTGGGCACCAGAGTACCAGGTCTACGAGCATCAGCGAGAGTTTGAGCAGACCTACTACCAGGCTATCGTCTACATTCTGTCAGATGATGGCATAAGCGTAGTCCACCGCTACGAGGCAGTAGGTTCCACAGTGGATATGGCTGTGCAGCAGGCAGCTTATGTGAGCCTCACCGTCCTTCGTGCTGACTACTGGGGATTTGACGATTCCATCTATCGCCACATCCCCCGTGGTTACATCACTTCGGGGGAGCACACTTCACTCTCTACGACAACTTGGATGTTTACGAGCACGATAACTCCAGGCTGCACACCACCGCTCAGTTTGTGAGACACAGTGACGCACTTGCCAGAACACTATCTCAGGAGTTGGCTTCAGTCAGGGAGCTCTACCTTCCTTTGACTCGTCTGGCGACTTACACCACAGACTTTGTTGGAGACGAGCGCTTTGCACGTTTCGATCAGCCAGTTGGGCGTCGTCTGCCAGATGCTGGAGGTTACGAGCCGATTAGAGGTCCACTCCTCAACCTTGGTGCTGGTTACACTGGGATTCCACGCTTTGGAGCACAGGGAGTCGATGCTACGTACTTCACCACACCTAGAGTCGGGCTCAGACCACGTCAGATCTACGTGGATCGTCGTTCCACATACTTTCGTGGGCGTGCTCCTCACCGTACTCCTAGCCGCCGTCCTGCGTGATGAGCATGGGAGTACCGATGTATCCATTCCTAGCTATGTTTAGTTATCCTTTGGTATTCGAACCATTTATGGTGTGTTGGATATTCTGATGTATTTGAACATGTGATGGTGTACCTGTTGGTTATCTATTCATGCGTCGGAATAATCTCTCTTTCGGTTGCCAAGTGTATCCCTTTCTATTGTTGTGCTAAAATGCATTTCCATTCAGGATGCCGCCAACAAGGAACAACACGCCTGAGCCACCGCCAATCGCGGAGCTGTTGACTCAGATGACCCAAGTGATGATGCAGATGGCGCAGTTTCAGGATAATCAGCACATCCACCAGACAGCTCCACGAGTCAGTATCAAGGAGTTTCTCAGTCTGGGCCCAAAAGTTTTCGTGGACACACGCGAGCCTCTGGACGCTGATGACTGGATCCGTGAGATAACCAAGGCTCTGGAGATCGCACACGTAGCTGAAGAAGACAAAGTCAACTATGCCTCCTATCTGCTGAAGGGTCAGGCAGCTTCGTGGTGGGAAAATTTCCAGGCCATGAGAACTGGGATGCCAGTAACGTGGGGTTGTTTCAAGCAAGCCTTCCTGAAGCACCACATTCCAGATGGTCTCATGGAAAGAATGCGTGAGGAGTTTTGCTCTCTCAAGCAGGGAAAGCTGGACGTCATCGGGTATAAGAGTGAGTTCAATCGCCTCGCTCGATACGCTGGAGACGAGGTGTCCATAGAAGCTAAGAAGATGGCAAGGTTCCGCAGAGGTTTTAACCCGGAACTTAAGTATGCCCTCACCAATGTCAAGACTAAAGACTTCGAGGAGCTCGTTCACACCGCGCTCAATGAAGAAAATGGGCGCAAGGCGTTCGAGGAGTCTCGCAAGCACTCGCGTGAGGGTGGTTCCTCCTCCAACATGACCACCCCTCCGCAAAAGCGCCGCATCTGGGTGCCAAATGGTGCTGTCACTCGGGCTCCATACGCCCAAACTTCTCCAGGCTTCGCTCCCGCCCACCCAACCCTGCTCAGCTGAATGATCCAAGGGGTTCGATGGGGCAGCCAAGGCCAGGGCCTCCTCGTGTCGTCACATGCTTCAAGTGCAAGCAGACGGGACACTACGCCGACAAGTGCACGCAGAGGCAGCTACCTCCACCACCACCTCGTCCTAACACAAACCAGGCAATGGTGCGCGCTCCCCCGCATAAGGCCTTCAACTCCAACAACAGGCCTGTCGGAGGACCGCAAGGGTGAATCATGTCAAGATTGACAAAGCTGAGGAAGCTCCTGACGTCGTTCTCAGTACTTTTCCTGTAAACTCTAATCCAGCTAAAGTGTTGTTTGATACCGGAGACATTCATTCTTTGTGTCAAAAGATCTTTGCGACAACAATTAAACTCCCTTTTGTTGGTTTGGGTTCCCCCCTAGTAGTAAACTCCCCTGGAGCAACTATGCAAACTTCTAAGATCAGTCACAGAAATCAAATTCTAATTGGAGGACACATATTCCTTGCTTCTCTCATACTACTTGGCAATTCTGACATTGATGTCATTCTTGGTATGGATTGGCTGAAGGCCAATAAAGCAAAAATTGACTGTGCTCAAAAGTCAATAACTCTGTTCCACCCTTCTGGCCAGATAGTCTATTCTCCAAATGAATCAAGTTCCATTCAGCTATGCACCCTCGATGCAAAACCTCTACCTCTACTCGAAAATGTTCCGGTGGTTTGCGAATTCCCTGACGTCTTCCCAGAAGAATTGCCAGGAATGCCTCCGGACAGAGCAGTTGAGTTCGTGATCGAACTTGAACCAGGTATGCTCCAATCTCTAAGCATCCCTACAAGATAGCTCCTCCTGAACTGAAATTGTTAAAGGAGCAATCGATATGTACATGGAGAAAGGTTACATTCAACCTAGTTCCTCGGCTTGGGGATGCCCAACTCTGTTCGTTGCGAAGAAGGATCAAACAAAGAGACGTTGTTGACTATCGTCCTCTTAACGAGAAAACCATCAAAAACAAGTATCCAATTCCTCGTATCGATGATCTTTTTGATCAACTTGCTGGAGCCTCAATATTCTCCAAGCTGGACTTGAGAATGGGTTACCATCAAAAAAAGATCAGAAAGGAAGATATTCCAAAGACAGCCTTCACCACTCGCTACGGTCTATATGAATACACCGTCATGTCCTTTGGTCTCACCAATGCACCGGCGACCTTCTCTCGACTCATGAATTCTGTCTTCCATGAATACCTCGACAAGTTCGTTGTGGTATATCTGGATGACATTCTTGTCTACTCCAAATCCGAGGAAGAGCATGAAGAACATCTTCGTCTCACTCTCATGAAACTTCGCGAGCATCGTCTCTATGCCAAATTCTCCAAATGTGAGTTCTAGATTGCAGAAGTTGCTTACCTTGGTCATGTCACCTCTGCCAAGGGCATAGCCATTGATCCAGAAAAGGTTAGAGAAATTGTTGATTGGAAACATCCTAAGACGGTGAAGCAAGTAAGAAGTTTTCTTGGCTTGGCTAGCTATTGCCGTCGTTTCGTCCAAATTTCTCCAAGATTGCCAAACCTCTCACTGACCTCACAAAGAAGGACAAGAAGTTCGTTTGGTCTCCACAATGTGATGAAAGTTTGAATCTCCTCAAGACTAAACTCACTTCTACACCAGTTCTGGTTGGCCCAGATCCTACCAAACCTTTCGAGATATTATGTTACGCTTCTCTCCAAGGTCTAGGTGCAGTTCTTATGCAAGAACGTCAAGTTGTGGCTTATGCTTCACGTCAGTTGAACACCCATGAGATCAATTATCCCACTCATGACCTTGAACTTGCAGCAGTTGTGTTTGCCCTCAAGAAATGGAGACAATACTTGTTGGGTAATCGCACTGAAATCTTTTCCGATCATAAGAGTCTGAAATACATCTTCACTCAACCAGATCTAAACCTCAGACAAAGGAGATGGATTGAAAAGATCAAAGACTTTGATCTTACAATTTCTTACACTCCAGGCAAGGCTAATGTTATGGCCGATGCTCTCAGTCGCAAGTCGTATTGCAATAATCTCATGATCATGGAAAGCCAACCTCCACTTCATGAAGAATTCCAGAAGCTCAACCTTGGTCTTGTTCCTCAAGGCTATCTTGCAAGCTTGACAGCTAGTCCAACTCTCGAGGACAAGATTCGTTCTGAACAACTTCGTGATGCTGAAATCAAGAAGATGGTAGAGCACATCAAACAAGGCAAGGAGAAATTTAAGTCTTTCTCAATTGATGACAAGGGAACTGTGTCCTTCGAAGGACGCATTGTAGTTCCTCAAATTCAAAGTCTCAAAGATGTCATTCTCAAGGAGGCTCATGAAACTCCTCTCTCCATACACCCTGGAAGTACAAAGATGTACCAGGATCTCAAGACACTGTATTGGTGGCCTAGCATGAAACGTGAAATTGCTCAATACGTTTCTGAATGCGACGTTTGTCAACGTGTTAAGGCAGTTCATCAAAAAACAGCCGGTCTTCTCCAACCTCTGAAAATCCCTGAGTGGAAGTGGGACATGATTGAAATGGACTTCGTCACTGGTTTCCCAAAGTCAAAGAAGGGCAACGATGCAATCTTCGTTGTCATTGATCGACTAAAGTAGCTCACTTCTTTCCTGTCAAAGAGACAATCTCAGCTAGCCAGTTAGCAGAGCTCTACACAGCAAAGATTGTTCCTCTTCATGGTGTTCCATTGGAAATAAGCTCAGACCGTGGAAGCATCTTCACTTCTCATTTCTGGAAAAGTTTTCAAGAAGCATTGGGCACCAAACTTCTGTTCAGCACCGCTTATCACCCTCAGTCTCAAGGGCAAGTCGAAAGAGTCAATCAGATTCTCGAGGATATGCTCAGAGCATGTGGTCTCTCCTTTGGCATGAATGGGAGGAATGTCTTCCATATGCTGAATTCTCCTACAACAGCAGCTTCCAGGCAAGCCTAGGCATGGCACCATTTGAGGCTCTCTATGGCCGCAGATGCAGGAGTCCAATCAATTGGTCTGAAGCTGGTGAACGTTCACTCTTAGGCCCTGACATTGTTAAGGAAGCCGAAGAGAAAGTTCGCATCATTCGTGACAATCTCAAGATTGCTCAGTCTCGTCAGAAAAGCTACTATGACAGCAAGCACATGGACATGGTCTATGCAGCTGGTGACAAAGCATATCTCCGTGTAACTCCCCTCAGAGGCACTCATCGTTTTGGTGTAAAAGGAAAACTTGCACCAAGATACATTGGTCCTTTCAACATTCTCTCAAGGCGTGCAGAAAATGCCTATCGTCTTGAACTTCCAGAAAAACTATCCAAGGTGCACGATGTGTTTCACGTGTCACAGCTCAAGAAGTGCTTCAAAGACCCAGGTCGTGCAGTTGATCTTGATTCCATTGATCTGCAAGAAGACCTCTCTTATGAAGAGCATCCTGTTCGCATTCTCGATGAGACCGAGCGTAAGACTCGCAACAAGAGCACCAAGTTCTTAAAAGTGCAGTGGTCTCATCATTCCGATAAAGAGGCAACGTGGGAGACCGAAGAGGATCTTCGCAAGAAGTATCCGGACCTTTCTCTTCTCAGTAGGAATCTCGGGGCGCGATTCCTTCAACGGGGGGGGGGGGGGGTGTTTTGTAACATCCCAAGTATGAAAACTCCCAATTTAGAATGTTTGTTCCCTGTTTTTATTCTCGATTGCATCATGTCATCATTTGCATCCATATGTTGATTTGTTTTTCAAACCAAATTTCCAAATCAAATTGTTTCATACTTGTGATGTTACAATTTCCAAATGAATATTCAAATCAAAACATCAAATTGTTTCCTATAAACTTGAAGGTTCAAACTATCTAAATTGCTACTTTTCAATAATTCACTTAATAACAAACTTGCTCAAATTCAATTGAATTTTCAAACAACAACCAAGTTTAAATTTTTTGAAAACCAAACAATGGCACAGTTGGGGTTTTGTAAATAACAAACTATAAAATTATCACCACAAATTTAAAACCCAAAAACCTTTCTTTTCTCTCCTTTTTCCTATCTATTCTTTTCAGCAAAAAAAAAGAAGAAGAAACAAAAAAAATAAAATAAAAACAGAGAGGGGAGAGGCAGGCCAGTGGGATGAGCCCACCAAACCAGCCCCCAGGCCCAGCCCTACCTGGCGTACCCCTTCGTCCCCCTGTACGGCGTCCATCGCCGCTGCCCACGTCGACAGTACGGCGGAGGGGACGGCTGCGCGCGTTTCCCCTCCTCTTTATATCCATGACCACGAGCTCATCCCCTCTGCCCTAGCTTCCTCCTCTCTCTCTCACCGCGCCGCCATTTTTCCCTTCTCCTCCTCCTCTCTGCACCACCCCACCGAGCACCACCGCCACCAAACCCCGACGATCGCCGCCGCCATGAACGCCACCCGTCCTGGTTAGCCACGGGACCGAGTTCCCCTCTGCTTCCTCTCCCTCCTCGACAACGCCGCTGAGTCCGAGAGGGCCGGGAACGACGCCGCCGTCCACCTCGCTGTCGTCGTCGTCGTCGACAGTCTCCTCCCGAGCACGAACCCCTCCCGGTGAGCTCCACCTCGCTCCCTCTCTCTTTCCATTCCCTCTGTACTGCATCTCGACGTCACGAGCACGCACCCACGAGCACACTCGCACCACGCAGCAGCACGGCGAGTAGATCGTCGCCGGCGTCCACCATCTGCCGATGTCGACAAGTTCAGAACACTGAACTTTTTCAGTTCAGTCAAACATCCCGCTGTTGAACCTCAAAACTGTGCGCGCCTCCTATCTGACAAGCAACGCTCAGCAGCCCAACTGGCCAGCGCGCTGCGCTCTCGCTCACGGGGTCGAGGGTTCGATCCCTGCCCCGCGGGATTAATTCCCAGTCTTTTTTCGCATCGCGCTGACAGGTGGGGTCTCCCTGTCAGCGACGCGTGCAGCGCGCGCGCAGCGCGCTGCCACGCGGCGCCAACGTGGCCTAGGGCCCGTTGTCAGCGGCCCAGGCTGGGTTGTTGCGGGGTGGAAAACTTGTCTGCCCCTTTTCTTTTAAATCTAGTCCCTGCAATTTACAGATTAGTCCCTGTTTTCCAAATACAAATAACTTGTGCATTTCAAATCCAAATAAAATAAATAAAATATGTTTTCTGTACCAAATTTAATTCTCTACATGTTTAAACCATTTGTTTCCTGTTTTTACTAATTAAAATTGGTCCAATAATTTGAATCTTGTTTAAATCATTTAAAATTGCTAAATTCATAACTTGGTCAAATTAAATTCTTTTTGGACATATAAAATATGTTTTCAAACCAGAAAAACATAATCTTTTCAAATGAATTTTATTAATGTTTTGAACAAATAAATTCAATAATATTAATACTTGAATTAAATCCATTTAAATCTTGTTTAAAGTTGTTTAATTCACAAGTAATTCATTTTAATTCCTTTCTCAACAAGTGAAACATGTATTCCACCTAAAATTTTGTTTTCTTTCCAAATATGAACTTTGTGATCTATTTTGACCAATTAAAATTGGTGAAAACAACAAATGCTTGTGTAACTCCCTTAAGAAGCCAAATTTCTTAACTTAATAAATAAAATTCCAAACATGGTAAGCAACATATCAAATTGAAGCTATTGTTGTTTCCCTTTTTGTTTTCACAATCCATGCATCATGCTAATCAACTTTTACATGATGGTTATTTGTAGATCATTTAATTCAACGTTAATTCATGGGCTTTTCCATATGCAATCCAAATTGCATATGGGCCCATTTAATTATGTCACCATGTCAACTAGCTTACCTTTGATGCATCAATTAAATTGTCATGCATCATCCCATGTTTGTGCATTATGCCATGTTATTCTTTGTTCGTCTCTCTTTGTTGTTTGCTTGCTTCTTCTCGAATAGACGACGACGTTGAGACAGACGAGGTTTACGACACTACTTCTGAGGAGTTAGCTCAGTACCAGGCTACTGAGTTTGCAGACAAGTATCCACTCACATGAACCATTATGTCCTTTCCACACTGGATACCGATATTTTCCGTTGTCTTTTCTGCTAGCCTTATGACTCGTTGCTTGTGTCCCGATCCTATCACATGTTATCATATAACCCTGATATGGCCTCACCTCCACACCTATAACCACTTGCTTGTTGCATGTGTCTTACTAGAATGCTTAGGGTTGCTTGTGCTCGAGTCTGATGTCCGTTACTTTTTTTACCATATTTATTATGTTCTATGGGCTCGGTGTTTAAACAACAACCTGTTAATGTTTTGGGTAATAATAATTTGATGATAAGGCACCGGCAGGAGGCCCGGCGTGGTTTTGAGGCCTGCTAGTGTCGACCCTAATTAGGAAAAGGGTCTTGTCTACTGATCCATGATGAGCGCACTAACCGCATGTGGGAAGCGTGTATGGGCGGCCCCCTCAATTTGATTCGATTCGCATCTCGTCCAAATCACCACACTTAGTTCGGGCTTTCCATTTGATGCATGCATATGCAGGTGCGAACCCGAGGCCAGGGTGGAACTTTTTTAGTCGGCATTTAGGGCGGCGTGGTCTTCCAGTGCTATGAGGGTCCCCCTTTTCTTCGTGGGGGCTCGATTAGCCGCGCCCGCACAGCACGTGGTGCTTTGGGCTTGATGCGAAGAAGAGTTGGGTTGTGTTGAGTGCCCCGCTTGGTGGAAGGGCCATTCCATCTGGCGGGTTATTCTTACGTGTACGGCCAAATTGGTGCATCCCTGCAGGGTTAAATCTTCTCGAGAAGCCGTGTTGTCCGCGGTTATGGATGACTTGGTGAAAGTGCTGGCTAACAAGTACTCAGACAACTTACACCTAACTATAATAACTTGTCTAGTAATATAGATTACTTCCACCATAAGAACGATGTCACCCTAATCAACAGTGTGAGTTTCCTTGGGTTGCTTCCTTAGTAGGGGGTAACATTGGATGGGTTTGTTTGGTGGTTAGTGATAGTTGGTTACGATACGCGATCTTATCTCTTTCTGTTAGCCGGATGTTGTAGCGTGTCTCTGTAGTTGGTTACTGCAGCCCGCTGCCATGTTTTGTATCACCTTTTCTTCCATTGAACCCAAAGCATCTATACTTGGTGTTGCCGGGTACACTTTGGTGAATTGTGAGTCTTGCTTGCCAGTACTTGTCTGTACTGACCCCTATGGGGCTGCGTGTTCTGCAGACTACATTTCCGAGGATCCCCATGGTGGCTACTACGTGGAGTACGACGAGGCTGTTGACGAGTAGATAGCGGACCCGGGCAGGATGCGAGACTTCGTGGATGGACTCCGTTTTCCTGTCATTCCCGGCCTCTTAGGCCTATTTGGTTCTTGTCTGTACTCAGACACTTTGGATGCTTCCGCTGTGATGTAATGATGAATTGTTGGGACATGTGTCCTCTGCATGATTGTATTTGCTATCTCTGCTCTAGTGAGAGCCATTTGCAACTTATTTCTATTTCTTTGTGTCTTAGAGATCTGTTGTGGTATCATTTTGTTAAACGCCGTTGACGTACCATGTGTGTATGGTATGAAGTACATCAATAGAAGTAGTCGGATCTCTGTGGGATGGTTTACACCGACGATGGATAGTAGAGATTGGTTGTCACACTATAAGTGTTGGCCTACTCGTAAGAGGTGCGGGTGAACGTAGGCCCCGTAATCCAATCATCTACTGTTTAGCGGCCCGGTGGGTATCCTATAGAAGTCCGGGTGCGACAGAGGTAATCTATATTACTAGTCAAGTTATTATCGTTAGGTGTAAGTTGTCTGAGTACTTGTTAGCCAGCACTTTCACCAAGTCATCCATAACCGCGGACAACACGGCTTCTCGAGAAGATTTAACCCTGCAGGGATGCACCAATTTGGCCGTACACGTAAGAATAACCCGCCAGATGGAAATGCACTTCCACCAAGCGAGGCACTCAACACAACCCAACTCTTCTTCGCATCAAGCCCAAAGAACCCCGTGCAGTTGAGCGCACGACTAATCAAGCCCCACGAAGAAAAGGGGACCCTCATAGCACTCTAAGACCATGTCTCCCTAAATGCCGACTACAAAAGTTACCACCCTGGTGCCAAGGGTTCGCACCTGCATATGCATTCGGCAAATGGAAAACCCGAACTAAATGAGGCGATTTGGACGAGATGCGAATCGAATCAAAGTTGAGGGGGGCGCCCATACTCGCTTCCCACATGCTGTTAGTGCACTCATCATGGATCAGTAGACAAGACCCTTTTCCTAATAAAGTTCGACACTAGCAGGCCTCAAAACCACGCCGGGCCTCCTGCCGGTGCCTTATCATCAAATTATTATTAACTCAAACATTAACAGATTGTTGTTTAAACATCGAGCCCCCAGAACAAAATAAATATGGTAACAGAAATAACGGACATCAGACTCGAGCATAAACAACCCTAAGCATGCTAGTAAGACACAGGCAACAAGCAACAGGGTTATAGGTGTGGAGGTGAGGCCGTATGAGATTTATAGGATAACATGTGATAGGATCGGAACACAAGCAACGAATCTTAAGGCTAGCAGATTAGACAACGGAAAGTATCTGTATCCAGTGTGGAAAGGACAAAATGGTTCAGGTGACTGAATACTTTCCTGCAAACTCAGTAGCCTGGTACTGGGCTAACTCCTCTGAAGTAGTGTCGTAAACCTCGTCTTTCTCAACGTCGTCGTCTATTCGAGAAGAAGCAAACAAACAACGCAGAGAGACAAACAATCAATAACATGGCATAATGCACAAACATGGGATGATGCATGGCAATTTAATTGATGCATCAAAGATAAGCTAGTTGACATGGTAACATAATTAAATGAGCCCATATGCAATTTGGGTTGCATATAGAAAGCTCATAAATTAAAGTTGAATTAAGTGATCTACAAATAACCATCATGTGAAAGTTGATTAGAATGATGCATGGATGATGAAAACAATAAGAAAACAAGAATAGCTTCAATTTGATATGTTGTTCACCAAGTTTGGAATTTTATTTATTAAGTTATGAAATTTGGCTTCTTAAGTGAGTTACACAAGCATTTATTGTTTTCCCCAATTTTGAAAGTTCAAAACAGATAACAAAATTCATATTTTAAAAGAACACAAAATTTTAGATGGAATACATATTTCATTTGTTGAAAAAGGAATTTAAATGAATTAGTTATGAATTAAACAATTTGAACAAGATTTAAATGGATTTAATTCAAGTATAAAATTATTTGAATTTTATTTGTTCAAAACATTAAATAAAATTCATATTTGAAAAGATTACATTTTTCTAGTTTGAAAACATGTTTTACAAATTAAATTTGAGTTTATTTTGAATTAGTTATGAGTTAAACAAGTTTGAATGAATTAAATAAGGTACAGAAAATAAACTAATTTTTTATTATTCAAAACAGTAAACAGATTGCATATTTGAAAAGTTTAGGAAATTTTGAATGGAATTCATATTTTATTTATTGGATTTGGATTTGAAATGCCAAAGTTATTTGGATTTGAAAAACAGGGGCTATTCTGTGATTTTAAAAGTATAAAAATTGTTCCAGGGGCTTAGGTGCAAGATTTAGAATTTCAGGAAGGGCCCTGGAACCTTTTCTACGTAGGGCAGAGCAGCCCAGGGTCATTGGCAGTGGGCCAGCGCCCAGCTGGCGCCTGCGTGGCCGCGGGTGTGTGCGCGCGTGGCCACCACTGTCGATGACAGGTGGGGTCCGTGTTGCGCGCGTGGCAAAGCGGCAAAAAGGTCGCTTTTATTCCTGCGCGCGGGGGGATCGAACCCGCGACGCGGGTGTGCGCGCGCTGGCTGTGTGCCACTGGGCTGGCTGCGGGATCGTGATAGCAGAGGGATGCGTGGGGTTTTGTGGTGCTGCTTCGTTCGTTAACTGAACTGAAAAGTTCAGTTAACTGAACTTTCTGACGGACGAAGATCGCCGGCGACTAGCCGCGTTGCAGCCGCTGTGCGTGCCCGTGGGTGTGTGCAGGGGGTGCAAGGTGTGTGTGCGCGCATCAGGAGAGAAGGAAAGGGGGAGGAATGGGGAGTCGATTCCCGCGCTCAGCCTGCGCGGAGGGGCTCCATGGCGACGGTGATCGCCGGAGTTGCTCCTCTGTCCCTGCGGTCGTGGAGGTTCGGAGAAAGGGCGCAGGACAGCGAGAGAGAGAGAAGAAAGGAGGAGGAGGAGAAAATGGCGGCGCGAGGAGATGGAGGAGGGAGGAGATCTAGGGCACGGCCCCGTGGTGGTTAAGTAGAGGGGGAGGAGGCCTAGGTGGCGCTGCAGGTGGGGGAGCTACCTCCTCTCTCTGTCTCCGTACAGAGGAGGACGAAAGGGACAACTGGGCTGGGCCTGGGGGGTAGTAGGTGGCCTGGGCCGGCCTGTTGGCTGGCCTGGCTGCCTCCCCCCTCTTTTCTTTTCTGTTTTTACTTTTTTTGCTGAAAAGAAAAGAAAGAAATAAGGGGAGAAATAGGAGGGTTTTGGGGCTTAAAATTTTTGGTGATAAATTTTATAAGTTATTTATTGCAAAAGCCCAGTTGTGCAAACTTTTATTTTTCAAAAGTTTTAAGTTTGTTGCTCTTTGTAATTTAAATGAATTTGATTGAATTTTGGCAATAATTGAAATATTGAAACTTGAGCAAGTTAATAGTATGAAAATTCAACTTTATTGGAACCAAATAAATGGTTTGATTTGAATGTTTTATTTGGAAAAGGTTGTAACAGAACAAGTATGAAACGTAATGGTTTGAAATTTGATTTGAAATTTAAATTTGAAACACATACCACATGCAATGCTTATGATGACATGATGCAAAACATAAATTAAACAAGGAGTAAGCATTCTAAGGTTGTTTTTCATACTTGGGATGTTACAATCACTTCCCAAAATCTCTGATAAAATTCAGCCGGGAAACCGTCCGGCCCTGGAGCCTTATTATGCTCCATCTGAGAGATTGCTTCGAACACCTCCTTTTCCGTAAACGGAGATGTTAGAATACAATTTTCTTCCTGCGAAATCTGAGGCATATCCGCAGTCATATCCTCTACTAAAGACACATTACCCTGCGCCGGTGCCCCGAATAATTTCTTATAGTACTCGGATATGAAAGTCCGAAGGTTCGTATCTCCTATGACCGTACCCTCATCTTGCTCCAATTGAAAGATCCTTTTTTTCCTATGTTTACCGTTAGCAATTAGGTGAAAATATTTCGTATTATTTCCTCCTTCTTGTATATGTTTAACTTTTGCCAGCTGCGCCCATTTGGATTCCTCATCACGTTTCAACTTTCTTAGGTAATCATCGGCCTCCTTTTTTGCCGCCCGCTCGGCCGCATTCAAAGGAGTCGATTCTGCCTTAATTTTGGAGATACAATTAATTAGAAGCGTCTAACATATTTGTAGGCATAGCCCTCCCGGAAGTGATACTTCAGGGAGGAATAGCGGGCCGGCGGTGTTCTCATTGGTAGGAGCACCATGGGCTTGCTGCTTCTCTCCGGGGGCTACCTTAGCCATGTCTAGGGGTGTGGGACGGGAATATGGGAGTAGAAAGAACGAGATGGGTAGGGCTGAAGTGGTATTTGTGAAGCAAAAAGTGTGAAATAATTTCCGAATAATCCCGTTTCTATCGAAGTCAAATGTCAAACTAACAAAAAATTGGTTCCCGTACAAACCCTCGTTGTCAGTGAAAAACCCAAAAAATGTTTAGTATTTCAGGTTCAGAACAAAACATTCAATATTTGTTATATATATCCCCTCCTATTTCAAGCTCACGGAAATGACACATACGTGATTTTAAGCCTAGTATTCAGATCTCTCTGTAGCTAGATTTGTCATCTTTCAAGCTTGGCCATCACCAACACCGCCACACAATACTAGACTTGTCCAGGGAAATGAGCATTGCTCGACAAATGGTTTGACTACTTAGAACGCGAGATGCAACCACAACGAAGCGCAGTGCAACTGAATGAGACATAGTGGTGGTGTGCTTCCCAATGTTTCATTTTCCTACATACATATACAGATGTTATAAATGTGTCCAATTCACGAAATTTCATAGTTCTATCGTTCTTGTCATGTAGCAGGATTGCGCTAGTAAGAAAAGGCTTGGATATGGAAAGGAAACTTCTTTGAGACTTCATATGCAAATGAGTGGGGGTGGAGTGGTATATATGACGCTCTACAAATAAGTACTCACTCCATATCAAAATATAAAATGTTTTACTGTTTTCTAGACCACGTATCTAGAAGCATTTTAGTACCAGATTCATATGCAACTTATAGTAAAAACATGTCTAGATACGGGTAGTTTAGAAAAAAGTTATAGCATTGTATATTTTAATATGGAGGTAGTAATTGCTTGGGACAAATGAACCACTCAACAACCATTAACTTAATGTCAAGTACAACACGCTCACATGACTCCTCCAAGCACTTTTTCTAGTGATTTTTTCAAGAAATTTGTATGTACACTGGTATTCGCCAACATCTAGTGGGCTTATTCTTCAATCTCTACACCTCGGAAACCTCCTACCCGATGGGCCAAGATACGACTGAAGAGGAGGGGAGGAGGAGGAGCCACCATTCCTTGACATCGCGGATGCGCTCTCACGCGCTGGAATACACGGAACGCCTCGTCTAGATGTGGGAAGAGAGCGGACAGAGAATGAGGTGTAGGGTTTCCTTTGCTAACATGCTATTACTTGAAACGATCCTTTAGTGTTATGAGGCCGTATATAGAGCCACGATACTTTAGTGTTACTTGCCGAATATACAAAACAGTCAGAGAATGAGGTGTAGGGTTTCCTTTAGTGTTATGAGGCTCTAGATAGAGCCACAATCCTTTGGTAACATGCTACTACTTGAAACAGAAAACTTCAATTGTCTGTCCGCAACATGTTGTAACGAATATTTAAAAATAATCGTGACCCATCTCAGATCCTTTGAGGTTATGTCCCACTTTTTCGGGGACATGCAATTAAGAATAACATCGGTGTTCTCGATTTTGTCTCGGATGGGTGCCCTTAGCGTCGCTCTGTCTAGTGTCATCTAGCTTGTATCAGTGATCTCAATTTGGTAAATCAGGAATAATGATTCTTAATTTTGCATCCCTAGTAAAATAGGACTCACTTTGTTAGGAAATGTGGCGTCGTGTCTTTGTTAACGGATAATTGGAATATCTCTATGCGTTTTGTATATTCGGCAAGGGGAGTTAGGAGGTTTAGATCTCTTCCTCATATTGAACTAGCACAAGAAATTTATGGTGATTTTGCAAGGTTCAGACCACCCGAAGGTGTATAAGGTACATCCTTTTATTGGTGTATATATGTGGTATAGATCCTTTGGTTACATCGGTGTTCCCGCGAAGCTCTATCAGACCTGTGGAGCTCAAGGAGGAAGAAGAGAAGATCCAGGACTGCACCCATCACCTTTCTTCCTCTCCTCCCTATATTCTTGCTTTGCGCTTCGAATTCTCCAATGTTAGAGAAAATGTCTTGGAAAAGGAATCCTCTATCCTCTTGGAAAGGGTTTGGGGGATCCCACATTGGCTAGGCATGCACGTTAGGTGTGCAAGGGTGATATATGTGCCGAAAAGCATTCTCTAGAAGCTCGTAGGAGTTTTTTTTTTATAGAAATGGGAGCCTAGGCCCCGGCCTCTGCATCAAAACAATGCACACAGCCGGTTTTTTATTAATAAAAATGGAGAAAATTCCAGAATTCAATCCGAATTACACTCATGGGTCTGATAACGTGGCCACAAAGATAAGCCACACAAACATAGACGAATTACATATCAATTCGTCTGGAATTAAGCCACCCAGCCTGGATATAAATAGCCCGAACGACCGCCATCAGTCGAGCACAGCCTGAATCCATAAGTCCTCGTTGATCCACAGGTAGCAGAAAAGCCCACATCTGGATAAAATAGACCGCCTTGTTTACAACCTGCAAAAAGTGAATATTCGTTTGTTTGTTAAAAACCACATCATTGCGGCAATTCCAAATTGCCCGTAGGAAAGCAGCCACGCCAATTCGTATTCGTGCCTTTGTTTTCCTATCAATGCCATTTAACCAATTACCAAACATATTCGCAATGCTAGTAGGTGGGTAAATGCTATATGTAAAGTGTATAAGTCGCCAAATATCACGGGAAAAAGGGCATGTTATAAACAAGTGTTCTACAGACTCATCTGTATCGCAAAAAACACATCTTTTACAATCATGCCAATTCCTCTTAATCAAATTGTCTTAGTGAGAATAACTTTCCTGTTAAGAAACAATAGAAATATCTTAATCTTCAATGGCACTTTTAATTTTCACAAGTATTTTCGTAAAAACCTTGTGGATCCATGCATCAAGTCAGCATAATACGATTTGACTGTAAACGCCCCGTCCATAGTCAGTTTCCAACGAAACACGTCGCTATTAATAGATAACGAAACTCCCATCAATCTTTCTACTAAGTGCAACCAACGATCCCTTCTGTGACCCACAAAATTCCTCCGAAACCGTATGTCTAGAGGGTTATGGGCGAGCACATCCGCAACCGTGACGTGTTTATATGAGGCGATATTATAAAGTGATGGATAGGACTGTGATAACGGTTCATCACCTAACCATGTATCTTCCCAGAACCGCACCTGCTGACCATTATCTAAAGAGAATTTGCCGCGTGAAAAAAACTCATTCTTAACTCTCATCAACCCTTTCCAGAAGGGAGAATCCGAAGGTTTACCCTCTACCTGGGATAACGTTTTATCCCTAAGATATTTATTAGAGAGTAACTCTTGCCACACCCCCTCTTCAGTCAATAATTTGTAAAACCATTTACTCAACAGACACATGTTTTTAATTTGTAAAACTTCAATCCCTAAGCCTCCTTGATCTTTCGGACGACACACAATGTTCCATTTTGTTAGGCGGTATTTTCTTTTTTTCACGTCACTTTGCCAGAAGAATCTTGACCGATAGTAATCCAGACGTTTCCGGACCCCCACAGGAATTTCAAAGAAAGATAACAAGAACATCGGTAAACTAGATAGGGCAGAGTTAATCAGAACGAGGCGATCCCCATAAGATAACAATTTTCCTACCCAAGAACTGAGCTTCCTGTCAAATCTATCTTCAATTGGTTTCCACTCTTTATTTAGAAGTTTTCTATGGTGTATTGGTAAGACTACCTATTTCGCAACCAAAGATAATACGATAATCTTCTTGGGCCTCTTTAGCCTTGCCAAAGCAAAAAATCTCACTCTTATGGAAATTAATTTTAAGTCCTGACAAAAGGTCAAACATCGCAAGTATAAGCTTCATGTTCAGGGCCTTTTGCACATCATGTTCCATGAAGATAATCGTATCACCGGCGTACTGGAGGATGGATACCCCTCCTTCGACAAGGTGTGGTATCAATCCTCCAACTTGACCATCCTCCTTAGCTCGATCTATGAGAATAGCCAACATATCTGCTATAAGATTAAAGAGAATATGTGATAACGGATCACACTGTCTTAGTCCTTTTAGCGTCTGAAAATAATGACTGATGTCATCATTAACTTTAATCCCGACACTTCCCCCTTGAACAAAACGAGCAATCCAATCGCACCACATAGGTGAAAAACCTTTCATTCACAAAACTTGTTGTAAGAAAGACCAATTCACCTTATCATAAGCTTTTTCGAAATCTATTTTAAACAAAACCCCGTCTAGGTTTTTCTTTTTCAGCTCGTGAATAGTTTCATGGAGAACCACCACCCCCTCCAGAATATTTCTACCGGGTAGAAATGCTGATTGAGTTGGTCGGATAACTCTACTCGCAATAGAGGTTACCCTATTAGTACCCACTTTGGTGAATATTTTAAAACTAACATTTAGTAAACAAATTGGTCTATATTGCTCAATACGACTCGCATCCTCCCTTTTTGGGAGTAACGTAATAACCCCGAAGTTCAACTTGTATAATGGTAAATCCCCGGCAAACATCTGAGCAAACATAGCCATTAAGTCTAGTTTAATCACTTCCCAAAATCTCTGATAAAATTCAGCCGGGAAACCGTCCGGCCCTGGAGCCTAATTATGCTCCATCTGAGAGATTGCTTCGAACACCTCCTTTTCCGTAAACGGAGATGTTAGAATACAATTTTCTTCCTACGAAATCTGAGGCATATCCGCAGTCATATCCTCTACTAAAGACACATTACCCGGCGCCGGTGCCCCGAATAATTTCTTATAGTACTCGGATATGAAAGTCCGAAGGTTCGTATCTCCTATGATCGTACCCTCATCTTGCTCCAAATGAAAGATCCTTTTTTTCCTATGTTTACCGTTAGCAATTAGATGAAAATATTTCGTATTATTTCCTTCTTCTTGTATATGTTTAACTTTCGCCCACTGCGCCCATTTGGATTCCTCATCACGTTTCAACTTTCTTAGGTAATCATCGGTCTCCTTTTTTGCCGCCCGCTCGGCCGCATTCAAAGGAGTCGATTATGCCTTAATATGTTAGACGCTTCTAATTTCCTCCTTTTCATAATTTATCATGTTTATTTTATTTATGGTTCTATTAATTTTTTATCTCCAAAATGCAATTTGAAAATAGTACCTTCGATTCCCATTAATTGCTTCTTGAAGGTATAGACCAGGGAATTGCCGAGAAACATCACAAAATTCATAGTACTGAGTACATTTGGACAAGACTACAAGAACGTAGATTTCTCCTGAACTACTGAAGGTGAGCGGAAACGGCAGGATTCCCGCGACATGGTTATCTCAGACTTCAACACCATATATTATTAACCTTTTCTTTTTGGGTCGTTTGTTTTAGATTGCAATTGTTGTCCTTATGTGTGGCTTCTTCAGCTATAGCTATACCCAAGTGATCCTTGGCGTGTATGAAGTTATGATTCGTGACTACGCATAGAGCAGGTTAATGGCAATGGCGTGGCTAGCTGCACGATAAGGAACATGCATGTGCAGCCCCAATTTTGTTTCTGCCAAGTTCACACTCCGTACTTACAAAGCTTAAAAGATGAAGTTTTCCCCATTCATATTAGTACTATTAGTATGTTACATGTATATTATTGTCCCATTTCTCTATCCTCACGAAACACCATTCCTTAGTGTGGTCAACCTTCAGGTCATACGCGATGCCACCACCACTTTGCACTACATTGCAGCCTTTCATAACTGAGCCTTGCTCGGCAAATAGCGCTAATGCATAGCATCCACACTGGTAGAAAAAAGGCCTTCGGTATGCCAGCATCAGTCCCCAAGCGTTGCGCACCGTGACCAATGAGTATTTAGTCCCGGGTAGGGAGGAGACCCGCGACAGAAGGTCAGACGTCGCGGGTTGGGAAGCGCGTTGCGACGCGTGGCGGGAATTAATTCCGGTTGACATGGCCGCCCGGGACTATTGGTCCTTTATTCCCCGTTCCCGTGGCCAACCGGGACCAATGGCCCTTTATTCCCCGTTCCCGTGGCCAACCGGGACTAAACATCAAGCGTCTCGCCTCCCCCGCGGCGGTTTTTATTTCGCGAGCGAGGCAGAGGGCGCCATTCCACTGCTTTGCTCTCTGTTCTTCCTCTCGCTCTCTGTTCTTCCTCTCTCTCGCTCTCTTTCGATCCAAGCACACGCACGCAAAATGGCTGAATGGACGCGATACAATGGGAAGACACCATGCGGCAAGGATTTGGACGTGCTCTTCACCAACAACTGCGCGAGGCTGCCTGAAGCTCTCGGTCATGTGCATGTAATGGGTATCTAATTAGTAGTATATATATGTAATGGATATCTTTTGTGATCGACTCTCTATATATAATATGTTAATTATGAAATGTGATCAACTCTATGTTTGTGTTATGTGTGATCGACTCTATTGTGTTATGTGTGATCGACTCTATGCATGTAATGAATATTGTTTGTATTATTGTTCTTTATTTTTGATATATTTTTTCATTTTAAGATTTTAAAATGAATTAGTATTATTTTTCTTCATTTTTTGATATATTATTTGTATTTTTAAGATTTTAAAATGGATTAGTATTATTGTTCTTAATTTTTGATATATATTTTGTATTTTAAGATTTTAAAATGAATTAGTATTATTGTTCTTCATTTTTGATATATTATTTGTATTTTTAAGATTTTAAAATGAATTAGTTCTATTTCTCTCAATTTTTTGGATATATTATTGGTATTTTTAGAAATAATACAAATTAAAAGTTAATGTTTATTTATTTATTCAAAATTATTAATTACATCTTTACTTTTGTTTATTCAAAGATTTATTTGAAATTCAAACAATAAAGAAATATGGCTTCGGCCAACATGTTAATAAGATTGATATGATACAACTATCATATACATGCGTGAGAAACACTTGGATTCGGGACGGGATGGAACTCGGAAGTTAAGCGTGCTAGTGCTAGAGCAGTGGGAGGATGGGTGACCGAGCGGGAAGTTTGACCATGAGTAACTAATTGGACTAGAGATAATCTTAGTTAGACACTAAGCAAATAATACAAATTGTGAGAATAAAAGGGAGTGAAAAAAGGAGTGAAAAAAAGGGAGTGAAAAAAGGTGAGAAAAATAATTAGAAAGCAAATGAATTAAAAAAATTACGAAATAAATCTAGTCCCGGTTCATGTGGCCAACCGGGACTAAATGTCCTCCGACCCCAGGCTCCGCCACCCGCCCACGTGGACAGGCCTTTACTCCCGGTCCGTAAGAGATGGGACTATAGGGGGGGCCTTTAGTCGCGCGTAGCTAGTCCCGGTTGCCCGGACGGGATTAATGGGCCTGGCGAACCGGGACTGTAGGCCTGTTTTCTACCAGTGCCAGGATGCAACCACCGCTGAGTCCTACGCCAAAGATGCCAGCTCTGTGGCGTTGTGCTTCCTAGTGCCTCCCTTTCCTAAATATACCAACATATGTTGCCATCTGTAAAATTCTCATGATATCGGATTTTCATTATTTTCATACATGCATGCGGAGTGCACAAATAAGAAAATGCTAGAAGGTGAAAATGGAAGTTGTCCGTGAGACCATATGTAGAGGAGTGGAGTGGTATATCTGAATCTCAATCAACCCTTACATTTATTGTCCTGCCACGCGTCCAACAAATAATTTAAGGCACGTCGGAGAAGAAAATACCGAACAACCAGTATTTTATGCATGGTCAATTACTATGATACACAATCACACACATGACTCGGAGTACTTTAAGGAGACTTCATCGTATTATTGAATGTAGAGTTAACTGGGCTGGCAAAATTTGGAGTATATGCCATGTGACTTAGTTTGTATGAATCAAGAGTAATTGTTAGAATATTTCATTTTTTAATTGATGTGTTTTTTATCGATACCAAACATACATCAAAATACACTACAATATGTACACATTAAAAAAACAACTACTACACTACTTACTAGTTTTACTCACATGACTGATTGCTGTGAATATAAAGCTCACTTGTACCCCCTCCATTTTTATTAACTTCGCCTTCTAGGTATTTTAAAGTCAAGCTCTAAAACCGTAACTAAACATAAATAAAAAAAATACCAACAGATATAATATTAAATACAGATAATATGTAGTATATTTTACGATAACTTCCACAAGAATAAATATATATTGTAGGTGTTAGTAATTTTTTTCTAAACATTTGGTCAAAATTTACAAAGTTTGACTTTGACTAAAAAAATGCAAAGAATTTGTGGAGTGACAAAGTGTATATAGATGATACCCCATATGGTTTGCATCTCTGGTCTAGATTTGGTTATTCATGACCTATGACTCTCTAATGATGTACTGACGCGTCAGATCGGACAAGCGGTTGCGTGCCAACGTTGAGCGTAGCCGGACCTAGTTTTGCAACGGGCGCACATGTGGGTGCATATTTCCTGTTGGGGGTAGAGGAACAACTACCATGTTGGGACTCGTGCCAACGACGGGGACAGGAGGGTAGAGAACATCATATGGTGTGCCCTCGCTCACACGACTTGAGAGAGATGTGCGGGGGGGGGGGGGGGGGGCTCGCCGTAAACATCACCAGTGTCATCTGCTCTGATCTTATACCACAGTGCAGTGCATACCGGACATCCATCCAAATTCTCGTACTTCTGATTTCGGTAGAGGATGCAGTCTTTAATGCATGCATGTATCTTCTGCACATCTAATCCTAGAGGGCAGAGAGCTTTCTTTGCTTAGTACGTACTCTCGGACAATTCGTTATCCTTTGGAAGCTTCGGCTTCATTAGTTGAAGTAAACTCTCAAATGCCTTATCAGTCACACCGTTCTGACCCTTCCATTTCAGCAACTCCAGTGTGGTACCGAGTTTTGTGCTACCATCTTCGCAATTTGGGTACAACAACTTTTTGTGATCCTGTAACATGTTGTCCAGCTACAACCTCTCCAATTCACTTTCACAGTCTTCCCTTGCGTCAGCAATAACTCGGCCAAGATCATCATCGGGCTCTTCTGATGACTGTTGTTGATCACCTCCTTCTTCTGCATTGTCTTCCATTGCAGTATCACCGTATTCAGGGAACAAAGGATCTTCTTCTTCTTCTTCATTGTCTTCCATCACAACCCCTCTTTCTCCATGCTTGGTCCAGCAATTATAGCTGAACATAAAACCTTTCCGAAGTAGGTGGCCGTGAAGGATTCTCGAGGAAGAGTGCTCCCTGACGTTCCGACAATCAACACATGGGCAACACATAAATCCATTATCTTTGTTCGCCTGAGCTACAGCGAGAAATGCATTCAGGCCTGCCATATACTCGGAAGTGCGTCGGTCACCGTACATCCATCATTGCCGTGCATCCATCTGCATCGTATAATTAAGTTTATCAAAAAAAATTACAATAACATATTCAATAGAGAAATGACCACAGTACATCGACAAATATTACTTATTTATGTATCAATTACAGATGAGAAAGATAAATTTGTTAACCTCAGTCGAAGATACCATTTTCAGTGAGCTTATGTTGGCTCGGGTATTTCGTCGAACAGCTCGTGTGCATAGTAAAATAACACACACTAGCACCCACCTCTCTCACTCCTCCAAGCAAAAAAACAGAGGGAAGGGGGCTGTGAGGCAGTATATGTAGGGGAAGGGGGGCATTGGTCCCGGTTTGTGGGATGAACCGGGACCAAAGCCCATGTGCGCGCCACGTGGCCTGTGGGGGGGCATTGGTCCCGGTTCATGCCACAAACCGGGACCAATGCCTCCTTACGAACCGGGACCAATGCCCTCAGTTGATTTTTGCTGCCTCGGGCGCACAAACCGGGACCAATGCATAGCACTTGTCCCGGATTTTGATACAACCTTGACAGATGCCTTTTCTAGCCCTGGACAAAATGGGTTGTTTCCACTAGTGACAGTTTTGCAACGGGCGCGCCCGTGGGTGCATATTTCGTTGCGAGGGAAGCTCGGGGGTAGAGGAACAGCCACCATGTTGGGACTCTTGCCAACGACGGGGGACAGGAGTGTCGATAACATCATAAGGTGTGCCCTCGCTCACACGACTTGAGAGAGATGTGCGGGGGATATATATGGGTGTCGAGTTCCTGTCACTGGGGGTAGCTATCCCCCCTCGACAGGCGTACGATATGGCGTGAAGATTTGCACAAACCTTAGTAATTAGATGTCCATTTGGTGGCTAAAATTCATTATGATTCCCACCCGTCGAACGACATACAGGCCCCGTGCAGACCTTTGATGCCTTTGTTGTTTTTCCGCATGCCATGTAACACTCTAAACATAGTGTCGGGTTTGAGGCACTAGTGGAAACAGGGCCAACCATCCCGGTTGGTAAGCCCCATGAATCCTGGTTGTTCAACCGGGATGGGGCATCCGGGACAAATGGCCCAAACCCATTCGTCCCGGTTGTACCAGGACCCGGGATGTCTGGGGGTGGCCCACGTGGCAGGGCGCGCACGAGATGGCCAGGGACTATTCGTCCCGGTTCTTCCAACGAACCGGGATGAATGCCCCTTCTGCCGCGGCAGATTTTTTCTCTATATTGGTTTGCTTTTTATTTTGTGATCCCCACGGACCTCCTAGTGGCTCCTCCGTAGACCTCCCTGATCCCATGAGAAGAGAGGAGCCCTGGTGGCCCCTCCCCGGATCCCATGAGAAGAGAGTATCCCGGTTGCCCTTCCCTGGACATCCTGGATCCCACGAGAAGAGAGGAGCCCCGGTGGCCCCTCCCCGGACCTCCCGGATCCCACGAGAAGAGAGGAGCCTCGGTGGCCCCTCCCCGGACCTTCCGCATCACACGAGTAAATAAGTAATGCATATATATAGCAAAAGAAGGAACACTTATATTACAGAATCAAAGTATTTCTAGCATATTACATGACCAATGAATGAATTACAAAATCAAGTTCATCCCCAAGCGCGATAGTATTCTCCATTTACATTTAGGACCTCTGCATCTAAGAAGCCCGCAATTTCCTCCTGAATTGCTCTTATGCGGTCCCTTGGTAGAAGACTGTCTCGGAGCCGTTCGATCTAATATAAATAAGAGTGGTCAATATATATTAATGAAACTAAGTACTCCCTCCGTCCACTTTTATAAGGCTCACTACATACCATTTTAGTTTTGACCACATACATATTCAAATTAGTGAATCTATATACAAAATAAGTCTAGATTCACTCATTTTAGAATGTATGTGGACAAAATTGAAATGGCTTATAAAAGTGGACGGAGGGAGTAACTAAAATAGATGGTAATAAGAAAAATTGACGACTAACGTACATGAAGTTTGTTGAAATCTCTGCCCTTGGCACAGGTCGTTTGACGAATGAACTCGGAGACGTAGTACCCACACAACTTATTCCCGTCGCCCTGTTGCAAGCACTTTACGAGAACATGGTTTCAATAAAAATAATAATCAACCAACCATGATAATGGTATGGAAACTATAATCAAGGAGATGCGCGGATATAGATAGTATTACTTACTTGATGTAAGCTCTGATTTCCATTCACCCCCGACCTTTCTTGTGAACCTCTTCCAAGCGCTGCCCGGGAAAGAATAAGAATAAAAATAGTTATTAATTACTTCATATCCGAAAATAAAACAAAGTAGTTGATTGCCATATATAAAGATTGAAATTACCGCTCGATCATTTCCTGCATGTCCTCCCAGAGCTCTAGGGGTTTACGTTTTGGGTCCATTACAAGTTCTTTTCCTTTGTCAACTTGGAAGATTAGCAGAATAAAGTGAAAGCTAACTCTTCAATTATACACTTAACATCGAGTAAGGAAAACAGAATGTGTAAAAAACAGTAACACTCACCCCGAAGTTGTAAGGAAATAGTATTTCCTGTCGATGTTCTAGAAACTTTATTGCCCTCAGAATATTATCTTCTGTATCCTTGGGAGATAGCTCAAGAGTCTTATGGTTAACAAAATTTGGGACAATGAACCCAATATCATAGATTTGTCCTCTTTTGCATTCGAGAATCTTCATTCTGAAATTATAATATAATGATTGTACTATATATATGAATGCAATGAACGAGGTGAGCTAGCTAGAGACTTCATTACAGAAATAAGTACTTACAAACAATAGGCACCAACGATAGATTTCTCGAGGGCCTTCTACTGGAATAACTGAAACAATTCATCAAATTGAATCAGAAACATTCCATCTCCATACCCGTAGTGCTCGTCTCTAACTCCGACCACTATCCAGTCCTGAGATTGTCGAGCGGCTTCCGTATACCAATTATGCACTCTTCGCATTTTGGTTGGTAGATTCTTTACCTCCTCGGGTTTGACGAGAGAATTCTCGTGCCGGTATTTGTACTCACATTCAGAAGAGGGGAAGTGTTGTAATGTTTGCATATACTTAGCAATGGACATACCCGCAACAGCTGCCCCTGGTCAGTACAATTCTACAAAGTCCGGATCGATTTTCTCGTCAGCATTAGTGCTCGGCCCCACCTGGGTATTGGAAATCACTTTGAGCGGGGAGATGGATTGTTTTTTCTGCTGTTCAAGCTGGGCAATTGATTTCCCGCTTTTACCGCTTGCGCTACTACTCTTCGGCGGCACCATTTCCTGGTGTCACTTCAGAATAGAGTAGTCATAGTCAGATAAGGGAGGATATCCGCCCCCAAATATCGGGCCCTTCTCTGGACGACACTTGCTCTGGTCCTTAACTAGTTTCCTTCACTAAGTGTCTAGGGGGAGGATAAGGGAGGATTATCCCCCCCCCCAGGGCAGGAATATCCGGCCTCCCACGGCCGGCATATCTGGTTTTCCGAAAACTGGCAGAAACCTCAAAACGAAAACTGCAATAACTTTTGCATACAAAATTCGTTTTTTTATGTTCCTGAGCTCGTTGGAATAACCACAACGAGCACAACAAGAAAATGCGGAGAAAAAACATTTATAAAGAATGGAAGACAAAACAAAATGGGGAAAGGTTTTACCTCTCTATCAAGAACAATCTGTAAAACTCCAACACAGAAATTCAAACAAGTTTGTCTTACGAAATCTGTATTCGTTAAACCTTGACTTGTCATGAAGATCACAACAAGCACCAAAACCCCACAAAGATAAATGACAAATAAGAATCAAGAAAGATGATGTGCCAAGTATGTAAAGGTTTGAGCTCTCCACAATGATTGAGTCAAGTTACTCACTTGAGATCCCCTCTTGATAGTACGACTATTGATCCTATAACCCAGTCTCCGAAAAGCATGAGACCGGTAAAATATAAAACCTATAAAGATAATATCTTTATCTTGAGCATTCCACTTGAGCTAGATGAGAACGATCTTGACTCTCTAAAGTTTTATCTTCTTTCTTGATCATGCTTGCTAGCACATGCTCCACTTGATAAGTCTTTCAAGTTGCTCTCCCATACAACATTATCGGAGAGACTAGCTCCCCCATACATCATTATGGGAGAGACTTTTTTCAGAAAATGTTCATATGGACACAATTTCTAAATGGGTGGCAAGCATCAAGCAAATTATTTCTTCGAGATGCTTCCCTTGAGCTTCAACGTCAAGCTTGATGACGAACACCACTTGAAGACATAACCCATGGGCTACAAGAAATCTGTCTTTGGATACATTCCCATGGAAATATACCATGCCACTAGATACATAATCCCACTTGGTACATCTTGTAGATTTTTGTGTTGATCACAACCTTTATCAACCTTGTATCTTTTCTTCTCTCTTCATATAATGATGTATTGAAGATAATCATGAAAGATCACTTAATCCTTTTCTTAAAGACATTCTTCATATAAATCCTTGAATATAACAATGTTCATCATGAAATCTTATAGAAGTACAACATATGAACTCCAAAATTTCCCCATGGAAAAGATCTAAAAGTATATCTCAATGCAAACATTACTCCATAAGGATTGTCATTAATTACAAAAACCACACATGGGGAAACATGCTCTTTCATATGGTCATGATCCAATCGCGAAACCGGCTCGGGAAGCCCCTCCTATTGAGTAGGTTGAGAATATACTCCCACATACTTGAATAGAAATCTTGGCGGATGTCAAGCTTGAAGAGGAGGGATGGAAAGTTGCTTTTGTGGAGACGCTTGGCAAGGTTCTTCACATAAAGTAAGTTGTCGTGAATGCCCATATTATTGATAAAGGCACTTTGGGCATTGGAGACTAGGTCATTGATAAGTGGCCCAAGTGGACGGGCAAAAACTTTTGCGATATTTTTGAAATGGCTTGGATAAGGCTAACTGGACTATTGTCGGAGATGTCTTCCGCCCATATTTTTTTTGGCAAAAGAACGATGTTGCTGGAGTTTAGCCAAGTGTGTCACCGATGAACCATCCTGCCTACAAGTTGTTCAGCCGTTTGCCAGTTCAGGCCGGGTATATCATGAGGAAACCACCCAGACCTTTAAAATGTATCCTAAAGTACAACGACAAATATATATTTTAGAGGTTAGCTTGTTCATATCCAAGCCTACATATTAAAAGAAAGTTACGTTGCAAGATCACTTAATCCTTTTCTTCAAGAGATTCTTCATATAAATCCTTGAATATAAAAAAGGTCATCATGAAATCTTATAGAAGTACAACATATGAACTCCACAATTTTCCCATGGAAAAGATCTACAAGGATATCTCAGTGCAAACATTAGTCCATAAGGATTGTCATTAATTACCAAAACCACACATGGGACAACATGCTCTTTCATATGGTCATGATCCAATCACGAAACCGGCTCGGTAAGCCCCTCCTATGGAGTAGGTTGAGAATATACTCCCACCTACTTGAATAGAAATCTTGGCGGATATCAAGCTTGAAGAGGAGGGTTGGAAAGTTGCTTTTGTGGAGACGCTTGGCAAGGTTCTTCACATAAAGTAAGTTGTCGTGAATGCCCATATTATTGGTAAAGGCACTTTGGGCATTGGAGACTAGGTCATTCATAAGAGGCCCAAGTGGAAGGGAAAAAACTTTGGCGATATTTTTGAAATGGCATGGATAAGGCTAACTGGACTATAGTCGAAGTTTAGCCAAGTGTGTCCCGATGAACCATCCTGCCTACAAGTTGTTCAGCCGTTTGCCAGTTCAGGCCGGGTATATCATGAGGAAACCACCCAGACCTTTAAAATGTATCCTAAAGCACAACGGCAAATATATATTTTAGAGTTTAGCTTGTTCATATCCAAGCTTACATATTAAAAGAAAGTTACGTTGCAAGATCACAAAGTAAGCCTTAAATGCATACTTGACCCCTCTTAAATCTTACAAACATAATGGTAATTGTATAGTATCAATTAGGAAACTCGCTCTATTAAAATCTCGGCTTTTTTTTTTTACTTCATCTCAATTTGGCATGCAAAAATGCAACCAAACTCTTTTAAATCCTCCCTCACATCCTAACCTTGCTAGCTACTTTCACGGTCTATTTCCACGTTTCTAAAATATTTGTATCGAATGCACCTCCTATGCTATGTCTTTCCATACTGGGTATTACTCAACAAGGCAGCCCGAAGCAAGAGCACCATTGAGTTTATGAAGCTTGTTTAGTTGTTGCGGGCGAGCCAAGAAAAATTGAACATATCCTTAGGGCAGGGAGCATTCCTGCGCCATGATACAATCTATGGAAAGCATAGACGAGCTAGCTCCGCTAATCTTGAACTAATCCTGAATAACACTCTGTTGTCAGGCTTCGTTGTTTCCACCAACACAACAAGGAATGCACGTAGTATCCCAAGCCCAACATAGTTTATCATGAATTGAAGCAGTTCCTCTTACATGTCTCATCAACTTTCCTAATATGAGTGTGCAAGTGTGATTACATATCTATTCCCTCCGTCCGGAATTAAATGTCACAAAGTTTGACAAAAGTGGATGTATCTAGACATAATTTAGTGTTAGATACATCCACTTTTGTCAAACTTTGTGACACTTAATTCCGGACGGAGGGAGTACAATTCAATTTTTCTTTTGTGAGCTCTCCACACCTATATGATGTTTTCTTGCATGGTGTGCCGATAAGAAAATACAAGCATAAGTGGTGTGACTTATATAATGAGTGAGATTCAAGAATTACCAGGACCAATGAAACAACATAACATTTTCAACCACCACCTTGAACACTCCCTCCGTCCTGATGTATAAGGCACAATATCCAAAACATGTAGTCATATCTCTTAGGCACTCTTTATTAATTCTCTTCCAATTAGTGGATGGTTGACTCTATCGACTACTCTCCACCAATGCATGTAATGTTTAAAATCCAATGAATGAATACCTGGGGCCTAGAGAATTTCTATATGTGCCCTATACACAGGACAGAGGGAGTAGTTGAAGTGGTTTATTGAATTCGGTCACTCATTATTTTCGCTCAGGCTATTGGTGTATTGCATCTACCACATGGATAGGAATAAATTCGTGGACATTGCCAAGATTCTATGTGCCAAATTTTATAGAAGTGTGTACTCCCTCCATTTTGGAATATTAGACTAGTCACAATGGGGATATCATAGGCAGTATCATGCATGCCATGTTCGCAAAAATATGACGTGTCAGTGCAATTAATGATGAGAGATATGATGATGGTATCATAGATATATATCGTAACATAACGTAACCCAATACAAGATGAGTCTACACCATAATAAATGCAGTAATATATGATACTACAAATATGTTACTACCCATTTTGGAAGTGGTAACATAGACTAGTATCATATGCATGATACTAGTGTATGATACTTCACATTGTGACTAGTCTTAGACCTCGCCCCCGCTTTTTTCTTTTCACATTCCGATTAAATTTAGTTATCCGTATGATCAATGTAATCTTCATATGCTAGAAAATATTATCAAACTGTACCAAGTGCCATCGTGATCGTCTGCTCAAGCCGACTAAAATTCATCAAAGGGTTTAGAGCCAATTCATGAAGCAAAGTCCCCGAAAACCTAATTTCATTCGATGCGCCCATATAAAGGAGAGGAAACAACACCTAGAAGAAGGCATCCCCCAACTTTCACCGCCAGGGAAGTGTTGCTACCATCACTGCTCCATCGCCATCCATCTACACTACCATATCCATAGCCATACTACCTTATAACACCTAGAAGAAGGCCTCCCCCAAATTGACAACATTGTAATTATTATCATCGTTTCAATACTAGTACTATCTTTTACAATGTTTTCAACCGTTGATCTGATTGCGATGTGTCAGTAGGGCCGAGGCCTAGCCTGACATCGATCTGCTACATCTAACTCGTTTTATTTTAGTTTAGTATGTTCATCATGTCATTTTTTTGTGTTTATATATCTCCACAAAGCCATATCCTATTAGCACATTTATCTCGGCAAACCCGTTATCATCATTATGCTTTTTCCTTTCTTCAAATCCAGTTTTTTCTTTCTTTTGGAAAAGATCGCAAATCGCGAACTTTTATTTTCTCCCGTCTCAGTCCTGTCATCTCCTTTGAACCTAATATAGCAAGTGTCATAACTTGGGGCGAATGGCCCGGGGATGAATCACCTTTGCAGCCCAAATGGGCCGAATAAAACCCAAAAAATATCTAAATTTTCCCGCACTGCACGAGATGACTTCTTTGGCTTGCCCGCCGCTCTTGCGGTGCACTTCATCCGACGATCATGCCGCCGATGTGGACGAATATGGTGTGGCCTGTACAACAATACTAATTCGTCGCCGAGACGCGACTGCCTGGCTAACTTGCACGTCAACAATGGACTCTCCTTCATTGTATGAAATCGAAACAAAATACCATGAGGGCAAAATGCCATGTTCAATGATAGTACTGTATCTTTTAGCTGATTGAATCTGTATTTCAAATCAAAGTTGTGGGCACAACATGTGTTACTAAAATTGTCTACCTGTGAGTGAAATATCCTAGCCCCTTAAGAAATAAGAACATCCGAACATTTTGTTATTGTCGTTCATCACTCCATTGAAAAGGATTTAAATGATGGTATAATACACAATTGTGTTCTAAAACATATTTTGTGACCTCCGCTAATTTTTTACCTTGTCTACCTTAGTCCAAGGCATGTGCTAAGAGGTGACCTCCTGCCCATAATTCTGGCAAGAAAACATGATCACACTAACTTTCTTTTAATTTGTACATACTATATAAAATTAAAATCCCATTCTTCTAATAAATAGGCATCCTATCACATATACTTAATACTATTGTTAATGGCCAGAACAATATGAGGACATACCTGAGAAAGATGATGTCAATCAGGGCCGACGGTGGCAACGTGTATGTTCATGTCACCTAGTTGCACAGTCTAGCAATTCTGAATTAATACCGATACATTTACCAAATAATTTTTTAATACATATTAAATTATGGAAGCAGGTCTTAGTTGATTAGCCATAGAGAAAATATAATAATTCATGAATCTAAGTACAGTTATCTTGTATTAGAATTCATACACAACACCTGGTGGCTGGCCACACAGTACCGGCAAAGACCCAAAACTCCAAGTCGCCTTGACGCCGGTGGCCGGCTGATGCCCGCTGTCGCCGTGCTGCTCCCATTGTTGCGCCGTCCTTCCGTCACCGCAGAAGATGATGCAGCTGGCGGAAACTTGAAGCTCACAGCTTCCTTGACACCGTATCATTTTTGTGGCAGCCTCCAGAGGGACTACCTCTCTCGCATCATCGTTTCGCGGCATTTGGATCTGGCCAATAGAACGTCACTGCTGCTTGACGTTAGAATTAACGTGAGATTGAACTCAGTGCTATCGTCTAGTTTTTTTTTTCTATGAGCTGATCTATTGGGCCGATTGAAACTCAAGGCTGCTATCCACGATGCATGCATGACTGCATAAGTGAGTATACTCTCGCAATCCAAATTTTCTATCCCAACCGTCTCCGCATACAGTATGTTTAAAGCATTCTATCGTCTAGTTTTTTTTTTCCTCTGGGCTCACCTATTGGGCCAATTGCAAGGGTGGCATCAGAGATGCATAAAGGACTGCATACGTAACTAAATAGAACTCTTCCAATCCGAATTTTTAATCCTAACCGTATAGTTAAAATCTTATGGTCAATTTTAGGTGATTTTCTAGAATTAACGTGGTAACTCGTAGGGAGTCTCCAATTAGTAAATCTAAGATATAAGATGGGTGCTGGGGGCACCGAGTGTAGCCATAACACGGGGCTTCGATGATAACCTATGCAAGTGTCTGGATGAAAGGATGCTGATAAAAGAAATCATGCACATGTATCAATGATATCCAGCAATGGACCCCAAGACCTTGAAAATTCACAATGTATTTCCTAAGTCCGGCGACGGTGTGTGTCGCGAGTCCAGCGAGGACGTGGGTCGCGACTCTGGACACGCTAGGGATAGGCCGGACCGATCAATCCATTCATGTAGAGGTTAGGTCTGGAGCGTGGTTCGTGGGGAAGATGATATGGGAAAGAATAAGATGGTGGGCCTATATGAAAAAAGACAGTTTTTTCCTATGGGCTTAGGGTGTCTATTTTGCCCCAGCCTTTCACGTGCCTTAAAATCGTTTTAGTGCTTAGGGGTACATTTTTTCATGTACGGATTTTTGCGTATCCGCTAGAGTTGCTCTAAGCTATCAGAACTTCTAGTTCCCTGGTTGGAAAAACATCGACCGCGTGCACACATAGAGAGTAAGGAGACAAGAATATGACATAGAGGTGCGTCCTTCTGCAGTATGAAGAGATTGACTTATATCTATGCTTTACTCGGTGGTTTTGATATTCAAACATGTTGATTGCCATATTAGTTGGCATATCCTTCACATCATCGGCAATATTGCGATGCATATGTGTACATGTGCGGCTGGACTTATTTTTACAACCCGTAGCAAACCACAGGCATTCAACTAGTAAATAAATAAACAAAACAAAAAGGAAAAAAACCCAAGTCAAGCAGGTTCAGCCAGGACCTCACGGCAACGCGTACATTACCGACTGCCCTGGTCTATATCAGTTAACTAAACAAATGTCAATTTAGCTGCCTCTTTTTCTTGAATCAAAATATATTTTGCTAGCTATCCTATCTCTTCAGCATCTCTCAGTCGAGTTCAGTAGTCATTCCGCGACATTATCATTATTCGGTCATGTAGATTGCTATTTCATGTGTGGTTCAAGAAAAGCCAGATAATTACTAGGTAGATGACCACTGGTGCACGAAATGGGGCAGGAAAACCATAAAAGTATGTGCGCTGGTCGCCAAAAGACCAGGCATGGCAACCAAAAGTTGTGTGTGTTCTAAAGACAACAAATAAAAAATGCTGAAAATGCTGCAAACTATTTCACGGAAGATTAAGGAGATAATATTAAGGTTCTCACAAATAAGAAAATACAAATACTTAAATAATCATTGATCACGAAAAAATTGGTGGGAGAATCGTATAAGTATCATAAGTGTAACACCCCAAATTTGGATACCTAATTTAGTGGTGTTTCCTCACTGCTGAAAAACCTTTTCTCTCGTATCTCAATTGTTTTTTGTTCTCTTAGTTCATAGACGATGCCCTCGTGTTAGACTAAACAGTCTCAGTCCGGACTTTGTCTTATAACCTTTTGATTAGTCCGGGAGAGTCAGGGAAAACCTATCTATGTTTCTGGTAGAAATTTGTTGGGCCGGAAGTTGGCACATATCAAGTAGTAGCAGAGCTAACCTTTTACACATTTCCATGTATGCCGGCTGATAAATATCCTTAGAACCTCCTTGCCAACAAGGTGGTAGGTCCACCGATAGCAGAGATAAATTAGTGAGAGTGAAGAAACAAGATAAACTACTTTAATTATTGTATCCAGCAAATGTAAATGCCATAGTTGTTGCATTCATTAGGTGATACTTGCATCTCACCCATTATATATATCGTGCCTCTTATGCTTCTATTTCTATCCTCGATACCCGATCTGGGAAATTGAATAGCAGAGATCATATATGTGAAGAGAGCTCACAAAGGACAAACAAAATCGTAGATGTCATGAGATCTCACGAAGCATAAACTGTGTTGTAGATATATAGTCATACGTGCACAGTCAGATCAGAAAAGTTGATTAAAATGTATGATTTGTTTTGGCCAAAAGTGATCATTAATGATGCAGGGATTCGGAGGTTATGGGAATTTCAAGTTGTCCTCCTGCCAAAAGCCATGAGGATGAACACAGTGGTGGGAAGGGTTAGTAAAAAAGGAGCAAAGGAAGACATAATCTACTAGCCCCATAGCGTCAAATGATTCCACGAAACGGCCGTCTGGCATAATCTACTAGCCCCAGAGCGGGTCAATTGGCCTTGTCTCAAGAGGACAAACGGAATGAGCTTGATGACATTTCTTAAGAATAATTAGCCTAGCCGTAATTAGAGATAAACCCCCGCTTTCTCTCTCTATGTAACCCCACGACGTTGGAATTGTAGCGGTTTCTCCTTGGAGCGTCGCCTCCAGGAAACCGACATTGGAACCGACGAAACATACGCTTACAAAGGACAAATGGGGTCATTTCTGGGAAATTTCCCGAAAGTTGATTTTTTGCTAAAAACTGCGTTAGTCCGTGTCAGTAGTATCCAAAACTCACAAGTTTAGAAGAAAATAATAATAAAAATGTTCGGAAAAGGAGATATGTTTTGGACGTATCACATACTACCCAAAGAGCCTCGACCCTTGCGCATCGGAAACCGACAAAGCATCAGAAAGGTGATGTTCCTAGACATTGTGGTGAGGCCCAGATATGATGATGATGGGGAAGTAACTTTCGATGGCCAAATTTGCATTTGGCCCTTTGTCACAGGGACTCCAGCAAAGAGAAAGAGCCTACGCCGAAAAAAGGGGACACTTGAGCTAAAGTCATAAAAGGTTAATCGAAATGTCATGAGGACATATCTCTGTGAAAAATTGATTCCTTCTATACAGGATATGTGGCCCGATGAAGAGAAAGGAAGCAGAATCTTCACCCAGGAGGACAACGCAAAATCTCACGTCTTACCCAATGACGAGGTTTTTGCCCATGCCATAGAGCAGACTGATCTGGACATTAGGTTGATGCAACAACCTCCAAACTGTCCTGACTTGAACGTTCTCGATCACTTCGGTCACACACAAATACAAGAGCACCGAAATATACCCGAGAATTGATAGAGGGTGTAGAGCAAGAATTTCTGAAATATGATGTCGACACCCTGGAACGAAGCTTTCTGACACTGCAGACGTGTATGTTTCAGGTCATGAAGAGAAAAGGAGGAATTGAATACGACCCCCCTCACATAAAGAATGATCAAATGCTGCCAGAAGAAACGCACAACCTCGCTCTACCTATTCAAGCTGAATTACTTGATGAAACCATTGCCCTTATAGAAGCGCTCCCCCCCGAGCCTCCATGTAGAGAGAAGAAAGGAAAAGCACCAGCAACATCCAAGCCAAGAAAGGTAAAGAAGACCAACAACACCCACCAATCCGAGAAAGGGAAAGAAGAGCGGAAGGAACTGTTGACAAGCAGGTTGGATAGAGGATTCACTATAAACACTAATAAACCGGTTTTCGTTTGTTTTCGATATAACAGATAAATAAAGTGCGAGTAAATAAAGTGCATTAAATAATATTGCAGGAAGTGGCCCAATCCTTTTGAGAGCAAAGGACAAGCCGGTTGTGTAACTTATGACTACCAAACGTTCTCGAGAACACATGGGAATTCATCAAGTGCTTTAGCTTTGTTACGGTTGATTAATATCCATTAGTTCGTGAAGTGTGGTGTGAGTGAACCTATGCTAATGCACCGCCCAGCTAGGACTAATACATACTTGTGATTATACCCCTCGCAAGCATCCCCAAATACAAGAAAGTAATTAAGATAAAACTAACCACAGCCTTAAACTCCTAGACTCTACACTCCCTCGTGTATTGGTTTCCTAACGGGGGTTTAGGTTTCTGTCACTCCAGCAACCCCAAAATTAGTAGTCAAATATACAATGCATCCTCATAGGCCAATAAAGGTGAAGTATCATGTAGTCGATGTTCACATGACACCACTAGAAGAATAGCACCACAACTTAAATACCAAACAACTAGATATTTCTTCAACATAACTTCACTACTAACATCATGACTTCTCCCATGTCCTCAAGAACTAAACGAACTACTCACATGACATCATATGGATCATAATCATAGGTGATATAATGGATGATAAAAATCTGGTCATAAAGTGCAAAAACCGATAAACCTCACAAGCATCAACTACTAACAATTAATCCACACCGGGAGAGAGATCTAATGTAAAACAACGATAGAGGACCCTAATTATTACAACGGGATGACGGTGGATGATGAGGGTGATGGTGCTAATGATGAGGATGATAATGACGATGATCCCGATGAAGACCGGTGTGATGACGGTGATGATGGCGATGATTTCCCCTCTCCAGAGAGGAATTTACCCTCCAAATTTCTCCCTGCCAGAGAGATTTTATCTCTCGAGTGTTTTCCGCCCCGAGACAGCGGCGGAATAATTCTTCGATGATGGTATGGGGGTTTGCGTTCTCTGGGGGTCAAGTACGCGAAAGACCTCAACCAAAGGTGGGCCAGGGCGGCCACACAACCTGTCGGCGCGGCCAGGGGGCGCGCCACCCCATTCTGTGGGCCCCTGGTGCCCCCCTCTAGCTCCCCTTCTGGCTGGTGTCCTTCTCTGAAGTTCTAAGATACTTCCTGTGTCCCTATTCTTCTTCCGGTCTTCTGAAATATGGTATCTCGGTCGTGCTTTTTCCATCAGATTTCTGGTCCCGGTGTTTATTCTCCAAAAAATATGAAACATGCAAAATAAGATAAAATAACACAAGTAATGCATCATAACTTGAAATATATCGATGAATAACATAAAATAACAATATAAAACGGTGATGCAAAATGGACGTATCAACTCCCCCGAAGCTTAGATCTCTCTTGTCCCCAAGCGAAACTGAACTCAGTAAACATGACCACATGTTTATGGAGTGAGGTGTCGATAAATGAAATACGGACAAGAGTCATCACATCTACAAAGAACAAGTAATTTTATACAGCAACTTCCTCTCATATAATCAAACTTGAAACAAGCAAAGGAACAATGATGGTGCAAAATGTACATCAAAATTGGTAAAGGCAAACTTCGTTCTTGGTCAGAGAAGAATTAACAATGTACTCATCTTTTGATCACAGTCTTTTATACAAGAGCTATATTGTAGAGTTTATCATGCTCAATTATAACGTTCTCTTTGCAAACATTGTTAACTTTCTAAGTGGTATTCAAACAGATAAAAGCATTTGTAGAAACAAGGAAGAAAAATAAACATGATTGAGTAAATCAACATGAAGTCGGATGAATCACAACAATTCAAGTTGTTGCTTAAGACAGAAGAAAATGGGTTTACTGACTAACCATAAATGTAAAAGATAGGCCCTTCGTAGAGGGAAGCATGGATCACTCATTTGGTATAGCTTTTATTTTAAGAAACAGATGTATAAAATGCATGACACTCCTCCCATACATCTTTTACAAACCATGGTAACCGAATCCTTGGGTGCCTACCAACAATCACAAACCATGGAGGAGTGTCTAATTTTGAGAGGTATATGCCAGTGTCAACGAATGGTAAACAGAAAATACAGTACGTCACAAGTCAACTAGACTTCACAAGAGTGGCTCCCATATGAAGGATGCAACTGGTGTAGAAGGTCATCCCTCATTCTCTTTTTTTTACACGATTATGCTTCGACTGATAAATCAGAGGCAAACATAGTGAAGAGAATTTGTGTATGAGTTTGGGGCTAGGCACCCCCCGCTGCCAGCTCTTCTAGTATTTGGATAAGCGGATGAAGACACTAGTCCAGGTGTGTGAAATCCAATCAACAAGTGAGATAAAGATTCTCTATTTACATCCTCATGAGCAAAAACAGGAACACAAAGCAGGAATAATTTTGAAAGTTTTAAAGTTAGCACATGAGGAATTTTTACTACGAGTGGCAATTAAGTACCACGTGTAGGTAGGTATGGTGGACACAAATGGTAAGGTTTTGGGGCTGAAGGTTTGGATTGCACGAGAAGCATTCCCTCTCAGTACAGGTTTGTGGCTAACAAAGTTGGGTAGCAAGCATAAGAATTGAAGTAAAACAACCAAAAACATATATGATAAAGCCAATCATCCAATCTTCCTTGCAAGTGCAAACAAACTTGTTTGAGAATACTAAGCTTATGAGCTAACAAAGAAAGAAAGATCGTGAAATAATATATCTGCATGAAACTCCCTCTTTTGTTGCTAATGACCAATGCTAAGTTTGCCAAAACCAACTAGATTATCTTGAAGCTCCAACATTGATACCAATACTAATAAGAAGAACAATCACATAACAAAAATTGCATACGAAAATAAAGAGAACATGTATATGATGAAACTTCTCATTAACATTTCATTACGGCAACTCAAACCAAGGGATACAACGATAACCAACTATGGAGGGACACTTCCCTACTACAAACCATAATATATGATATTTTCTCTATTCATGATATGAATCTACTAAAAGGTAAAAAAAGGAGTGAAAGATAAAGATGATACTGCGGCACTCCCCCGGGCTTGGAACAAGCCAAAGGGATGCCAATACCAATGATAAATAAATTCTTCGACGGTGGTGGTGAATCCTTCGCGATGAGCTTGTCAACAGATTCCTTCAAATCATCCAATGCATTCATAAGACAATGCATCACTTCTGCATTGAGCTTGATTTGGTTCGCTTGCTTGTCGGTTGGTGAGTCTCGGTCATACAAGTCTTCCTTCCTTGCTTCCTTGTATCGAGAGCTTCCTTCTCGTGTGACTTGTGTCCTTTAAGCTAAACAGTGATGTGGGGCCTTTCCTCCGGTACTCATCCTTGCCGTTTGCTTGCGAGGTTTTGAAACCACTCCAATCCTTGCGATGGTGACACGTGGACGCACTCATAGGTATTCTACATTTCCTTGAGCTCCACTATCAATCTCCTTCTTCAGCTCCTGATCTTGGACATCTTCTTCCTTCGGTCCCTTCGTTGTTGCGGAGACCATGGTTCTTCTAAAACTGAAAATAGACTGTGGCAGAAACAGCTCAAAACAGAAACACGACGAGAAAACGATATACGGACCTCGGGGGATCCGGGGGATTATATAGCAAAAATATGCGTAACGAAAGGAATGTCCAGGTCGAAAACGATTCGGAGAGGGGCTCCGGGGTGCCCACTCCATAGGCTGGCGCGTCCTAGGGTGGGCCCGCGCCACCTGGTTGTGTGGTGCCTCCACGCACCTTCTCCAACTCCTCTTCGGCTTGGTATTTTTTATATTTTCCAAAAAATCAATAAACAATAACTGAAAAGGTATTTCGCGAACTTTTTCTTAATAGAACAATTACCTATTCCAGAACTGACTCTGCAGATTCTGGAATCTTCCCTCCGATGAATTTCTCCGGAGTCATTACTTGAAAAACATCGACATGTTCATCATAGGAATCCCCAGAAATATCATGTTTGAGTTATTTCCCATTTACCACTTGTGTAGTGTTATCCTTGAGGGAAGCAATTTTAATTGACCCTAAACGATACACTTCTTCAATAATATAAGGTCCTTCCCATCAGAAGAGTAATTGTGATGGGGGGATGCTAACCCGGTATGTCAAGATCCGAGGAATAACCCGGCCAAGAGGATGGTATACAGGATCCGGCTGTGGTAAAGATGTTCGTGGAGGCCCAGGCTCGTGGGCCTAATGGCCCGGATTATGGATATTGTAAAGGAAAATTAGGGTTAGCACGCCGTGTATGGGTAGGACCCGGATGTGCCTTGTAAAGTAAGTTAGGGGGTACGGGTACAATATAAACCGACCCCCGGGTATAGATTGAGAGAGAGATCTAAGAACTCTAGCAATATCGTGTGGTATCGAATATCCAGTGTAAACCCTAATCGTGTCATTGTATCGAGAATAGAGATCCGGCGACTTCGATTGCCGACTGTCAGATCAAGTTATACCATGTCTTCCCTTGAGCTAAACCCTCTCCCGAACACCTGTGTCGACTTGCCCCAAGATCAGTTACCCCTGGTAACATCTGCCGTGATTATCCCACGACAGTTGGCGCCCACCGTGGGGCCTGCGTCCAAAGGTGTCTACATCACGGGAGAAGCTCGGAAGGGCATGGAGAATCTCGTCATCGGCGAGATCTACATCGACCACGAAGGAGAAAAGGTGGTGGACGATTCCGGCTGGGGGCCGGAGTCGGATCACCTCGAAACCGGATCCGTCGTAACGATCGGCCGGATCAACGTCTTCATCGGTATGGTATGTGCTTCCAATTCGGTCCCTGACAACGTTGGATCTGATTTTATGCCAGGAAAAGCCACGTCTATCCGATCAGATGATGAAGAATCAACGGGAACGACATATCCGGCAGAAGAACCCATCGCGGAGTGGGAACAGCCGGAGGAGCCGGCATGGCCCACGCGACCGGGTCCAAGGAGAAGATGACACCGGGTCTATCCTGGATCTACTGGAAAACCGGTATGAGGAGAACGGTGAGGAGGAACAGCCTGAATTTATACCGGATATCGCGCGCCGAGTTGCAGTCTATGCAGCCCCCGCGGCCAACCAAGGAAACACAGCCGCAGCACCAGTCGGGGCGGCTCAGGCAGTGGCCCAGCAACAGGGCGCGGTTAACGAAGACCCGGTCTTGACCCGGGTCGATGGAGAGTCAGCATCGGTCACCAGTCGCGCAGCAGATGAGGAGCAACACGCCAACATGTTCGGGTTTCAAGCCAATCGGACACCAGGGGCGGGTCCCTCGAATCCGCGTCACCCGGCCTTGTTCGATAATAATTTGATTTTGGATCCTACAGTCCTCGCCACTGTTATCACCCCAGAAAACGCGGCAGAGCGTGTTAGAGATCTGGACGTGGCTCGTCGTGCATTGGAACAGCAAAGAAGGCAAGTGGAAGCAGATAGACAGGGGATGGCCACCCGGCGGCGCGAGCTAGACGCGTTGGAAACCCGGCTTCGAGAGGAAACGTCCAGGATGCATCAAAGGCACCACACCAGGTTGCCAGCAACGGGCGGGGTTATTAATCGGCTAATTTGTTCATCACGCCTCAGGACCAACCGATACCAGTGGTGAACCAGGGAACCGCACCCCAACAGACAACAGCAGCGACACATCCGGCGAATGAACGGACCGGGTTACCCCCACCGCAAACTAGAGTCACAACCGGCAACGATCTACTGCCGCCGCCGCCGTCACGATTCCGCACGCCAGCCGGCCACTACAACAATCCTATGGACAACGTATATGCGGCGACACTCGCATTGAATCAAATACCTGTGGGAGAGTCGCCCCATGCAGAGAAGACTCGGCAAGCCATCGAGCTGTTGCACACTGCGGTGGCACAACAAGCCAATTACCCGGATCACAGAAGCGGAATGCACGGGACGCCATATGCCAGCCAGCAGTAAGGGAATTTACAAACGAGTTCGGCGCGGCGGAGGGAAGAGCAGCAGCAAATGCCGCCTCCTCCCCGCGCTCAGGCAGTATCAGCAGCACAGGCCGTCGTGGACAGTTCTAGGGCTCGGAGGGCCGCGGCCGGGTCTGCAGCGCATGGACCTCCCGCAACACAGCGCCCAGACGCGCCCCCGCGGCATCACACGTTTCCAGGGCAAGGCCGGCTTCAATCATTCTTGCGGGGCCCAAGTGTCTCTCGGACAATATTAGAGCTGAACCTTACCCGGAGAAGTTCAAAGAGCCAGGGAAAGTAGTGAATTATGAGCCAACCATGGATCCCGAAACATGGCTAAGCAGTTACGAGATGGCAATGTCAATCCGCAACGCGTCCGAGAACCTCCAAGCCAAATTCATGTATCTGATGATGTCTGAAGGGGCAGCAAAATTGTGGTTCACCAATCTACCAGAGGGATCGATCAAGTCTTGGGAGGAATTGAAGACCGCGTTTATCAAGCACTTTCACGGGACCTGCAGGAAATTATTCACCATTGATGATCTAGAGCGATGCGTCCAAAAGAAGGGAGAATCGGCGCGCAGTTGGGTGCGCCGGGTTATGGAGATACTTCACTCGTCCACAGACATCCAGCCCAAGGATGCGCTACAAGCCATGGCAAAAACATGCAAGTATATACCTTTAGTGCAAAAGTTAACTCGCATGAAGTCCAGTCGAAATGCGTCAGAAGTCACAATGGGAGAATTGATGGATGCGTGCAACAAACACGCTGCGACAGATACCACAGAAGAAGAAGCTGATGACAAGAAGACAAAAGCAAACACAAGCGGTAATGGAAGAACCGGCAACGGAACAGCGTCAGGAAACAATGGAAATAGTCAGAACAAGCGTCCCTTCGAAGGAGGCTCCGAGTTTGTCGCTAACACCGAAGCCGGGTCTTCAAGGCCAAGAGCAGAAGGAAATTTCAACGGAGGTAACCACCATGGAGGAAACTATCAAGGTCCACCAAGGCCGGGTAACAATTGGGACATATTCAGAATGGCATGTCCGAAGCACAGTAGGAATGGCAGGCCAGCTAACCACTCCCTAGAACAATGCGCCGATTTGCAGAGATGGAAAAATGATGAAGTGCACAGAGCTATGCGAGGTGCAGGGCGGGGAGGAGGACCGGGTCCAGGGGCAAACCCGGGCAACGGCCCACCCCCAGCTGGTAACCCGGCGGCTGGAAATCAAGGTAATAACCAAGGGGGGCAGGAGGCTTCCAGGCTAACCCCAAACAATTGGGTCAATATCATGTGCATACCACAGGAGGATCTAACAAGGACAAAAAGATACTGAAGCAAGCAGTCAACTCAGTTTCATTAGCCGTTCCGAGATACTTGAGATGGTCAGAACAGGAGGTAACATGGAGCAGAAGGGATCACCCAGAAAGAGTGGAACACCCAGGAGTCTTGGCACTAGTAGTCGCGCCGCAAGTTAATGGGTACGAACTAAAGAAGGTTTTAATGGATGGTGGAAGCAGCATCAATATACTGTATTGGGAAACCTTCCTACGCATGGGTCTCAAGGAATCTCAACTGCAAAAAAGCTCAACAGTTTTTCATGGAATAGTGCCGGGTCATTCAGCATGCCCCGAGGGAAAAATCGCATTGGAGGTAGCTTTCGGAGAATCAAAGGATAACTATCGAATTGAGTGGCTCACCTTTGAGGTAGTGAAATTACGCAGCCCCTATCACGCGCTGTTTGGAAGGCCGGCTTATGCCAAATTCATGGCTAGGCCGTGTTATGTATATCTACAGCTAAAAATCCCGGGTCCCAAGAAGACTATAACCATACACGGAAATCGAGACATAGCCGCTGAATGCGACGAAGGAGATGCATCAATGGCCGAGCAAGCTTGCAGAAAGGAAGAACTCAAGCACTATCGGTCTCAAGCAGACCCGGAGGACAGAACTACATCAAAGAAGCCAAACACTGAAGGCGAAAAAGCAAAGTCCAAGGTAACGCAAGATGCTAAAATGGTGGCCTTAATCGAAGTTGACTCTCCCAAGCAGTCTGCTGTAAAGGAAGAAGTTACACGGCCGCCCACAACCAGCAAAGTCATGGAGACACCCCACCCGGGTTGGCTGGCAAACCCGGTACTCATCAGGAAAAAGTCCAACTTATGGAGGATGTGCATTGGTCAAGCCGGGTCAGGACCAGTGCTTACAAAGAACTGAGTAATGTAACGGGCGGCAGGTTTCAGACGCGCTCTTTTCCTACCCAGGGTACCTAAGGGGACTGGAAGGTTTTTAATGAGGTGGCCTGCTGACCCAAAATTTCCGGTATCAATAAAGAGATGGTTATCAAGTCCTATGTCTTTTCGCCTTTATCACGAGTAAGTAGTATCCATACGACATCAGTAATTCAGTATCATCATCAAAAGCATCGAGTGCATGTAGGTCTTGGGGGGTTGGTTGCCCAAGTAACCAGCGCTAACCCAAATGACCCGGCATTGGTGTCTATAAGTTGTAAGGGCCGACTACTCGCAAACGGGTACGGCTGCAATCTTATGACTGGGCAGAGGAGCCAACTTTTCTTGACTTTTCTTACTTAAGCTCGATGTGACTCGCACTAAAAGTGGCATGATTCGTTCGCTTATGATTACAATCAGCCGTGAAGCCCAATGGGACTCGCCTGACTCTGTTTTCATACAGATGTAACAACATGGTATCCACGCGAAAGCCGGCTTACAGTATAAGATAGTCAAAAGGGTCATCTAAACCACAAGTTTATGCAGAGTACAAGGCTGATAAGCCGGAAACTCAGTGATTATCAAGCATAACTTCAGTATTTACATGAGATGGTTTTAGGGTTTTGCCTTGGTAGGGAAAGATTTGTCCTCTGAGAAAGGCCACACCCCCATGACTCGTCCTTTGGGTCATGGGGACTGGGGACTTCGCAACAGAAACAAACCACTTTGATACCAAGGTTCAAAACGGCCCTATCATCCGAGACTTGGGAACTTCAAGAGAATTTCACTTATCAAAGCCCCTGGTCTCGGAAAAAACGAGTCTTATGAAGGGAGCTATAAAGAGAGATGGGTATCAAGAACAAGTTCAGAAGAACAGCAAAAAGTACGATTATCAAAAGGCTGGGAAAGCCGCGAAAATATGTCACCAAATAGAAGTATATTACAAGTTTTTGCATCGGTATCAGAAGTGCACAGGCGCACCATTAACAGAATAAAGTAGCTCAAACAAAAAGGTCCCATGTGACTAAGGTATTATGACATCCTTACTCTACTCGGCCTCCTGAGCGCGATCTTCCGGGTCTTGCTCCTGGACCTGCTTCTTAGCTTTTTTGGCAGAGCCCCCCGGACTCACCGCGCCAGGGCGGATAGGAGGAAGGACGGACGGTGTAGAGGCGGACGGCCCTGATTTTAAGTCGGCCTCCCTCTTCGCAGTTGCCTCTTTCTTCTTAGCTGAGTAATCAGCCCACTTCTCCAAGAGGTCAAAGGGCGGGGGTGCTTCCTCTGTGATAATCTTGTCATCAGCGTCATACGCAGTCATTAGTGTATTAAGGTTCAAGCTATCGGCTAGAGTGGTGGCAGAGGGGCGCACTGCCGACTGAATAGCCTTGAAATCCTTAGGCGTAAATTTGGCGCCATCCGCCTTGAACTCAGGAAACCCGGAGATTATCTTCGCCGGGTCAAGCTTCGGAAAGTAGGCTTTGGCCAAGGTCAAAGCCCGCACTATACCAGTACGGCAGGACGAACGCTTCCAGAGTTCAATCCAGCCGGGTACAGTGGAGCAGGCTTGGACAAGGTTCACTTCACCGGATAGGCTTCCGTGGGCCAATTAATGGCATTCAATATAAATTTTGTGCCGGCAAAGAAAGTCCGGAACACAGTCTTCAGGGTCCTAACCTTGACAATAGCATCTTCCTCTGGAGCTGCAAGGTTCGCACCTATAGTGGAAACAGAAGCAAGAACGTATCAGTAGCAGCCGGGTATGAAATTAGTCGGCAGGCAAAAATTAGGCGGCAGGCAAAAACTTAGTCGGCAAGCAAACACTTACTAAGTAAGATCTGATAAGTATCGGAGACTTGATCCGATAACTTCTTCAAATCGGCCTGAGCGGCGAGGCACTTCTCCTTGTATTTGGAGACATCCTTCTTCAAAGTTTTCATATTACCCTCAAGGATTTCTCAGCGTTTTATCTCGGCGAGAAGGAGCTGTTCAGTCTTTAGCAAGGTTTCATCAGACCGAGTTACCTGTGCCTGTAAGTGTAAAAGGGTGCAAGAATCAGCTGAGTGTTATGGCAAGAAAAATATGGTGAGAAGTACCAAGCATAACTTTTGCAAGTTATCCTCGGAACTTGGGGACTAGATAGGGAATATAAGATAACAAGCGCTCTTACCTGGTGCTCTGCAGCCATGCGCTCTAAAGTCTCTCTCTCCGAAGCCTTCATGGTGAGAAGCTTGTCCATCAATTGTTCGAAAGTATCTTTATTCGTGTCAGAAGACCCGGGTCCATGGAATTTCCTAGAAGAGGTTTTCTTCTTAGAAGGAGGTGGAACCCGGGTCATTTGCACGTTGGAATCCGACACTCCTTCCGCACCTAAGGCGGTGGTCTTTCTCTTGCTGGCATGAGAAGCAATTGGATATTCAGTTTCCTGCTGGTCCGGTTTAGTCGGCGATGTTTGTTCTTCATCGCCAGACGCGGTTGAAGTTTTATCAGCCGGGTTCCCCTTACCCGGGCCCTTATCTTCCGAATCCTCTTGATCGCTGACAACGACCGTGGCCCTGTAGATATTATCACAAAGCAGCTAAATATGCAGTCAGGAAAAGATGACGAAGTACCGGAAAGTATCTGGAAGGGGATTTTACCCGGCATTCACCGCAAAGTCACAAGGAAATCCATCGTCAGACCCGGGGGAGGCTGGAAAATGTCAAGTTAAATATTATGCGAGAATGCTTCGAGGAAACCGTGCTAACCAAGAAAAGATAGAGCAAGTACCAGCTTGCCGAGTGGGGAGCGGTGAAGAACCCGGGTTAAGGGCGTCGTTACCCGGGTGATTTCGAGTCGACCTGCGCTTAGGCGTGGGCGACCCCTTCAAGATTGACCAGTGGAATAACGTCAAGAAAGGTTCAAGAATATCATTACGGTAATACAAATTGAATGTGTGAAGGGGGATGAAACCTTGGAGGTGGCTCCTTGAGCTTTCCTTTTAGATCCGGCTTTGGTTGCCGGCTCCGGTTCTTCCTCATCACTGGCGGATTCTACCTTGCCGTCCGAATCTTCTTCCTCGTCATCTTCTTGTTCTGAATGTCATCAAGATTACGGTTGGAAATAAAGGGGTTACGGTGAGTCCAAACGAATCAAGTAAAACTCAAAGAGTACCTTCGTCTGAGTGAACAGCTTCTTGCTCCTCTGGACCTTCGGAGCTAGGGGGGGTATTGGTGTTCCAAAAGTCGTCATCATCCTGAAAGGCGTTAAAGTACGGGTTATCAGTTGCATCAAGTGGAAAGAGCGAAAGTAAAGGCGTCAGAGTCGGGTTTTACCTGGGGGCCGGGTTTTCAAGTGTGAAGGGCTCTAACCCGGATATGTTCCGGATTACCTCGAGCTTTTCCGTAAGAAAACCCTTGATGGTCTTGAGAGTGTCGCCGGCTGCGAAGATGTTGTCAGAGTATCGTAGTGGATCAGAAGGTTCCCCAGAATACTCGCACATTAGCTTTGTGCGGATGGAGTTGGGTTGAATTCTGAAGTCGACCCAGGTCTTCACTAGGTTGAGCCCAATGAGGCCCTGGGCTCTAAGAGTGGCGAGTTTGGCTAGCAGAGGTTGGATTGCCTCCCTATCCGAGTCAGGGGCAAAGGCACTAAATTTATCAGAGATGTCAAGAAGACCATCAGAATAACCCGGCAGTTTCTTTTGGCCGGATGGGGAAGTGTCCTGGCAGTAGAAATAAGAAAGCTGCCAGTGTTTGACATGAGAATTAACGGTGAGGGATGGCATCAGAGAGTTCTTGCGGCGCTGGATCGAAACCCCGCCGCAAGTGAGAAGCGCCCCATCACCGCTTTCGCGGCATGGTTTGCATTGATAAAGCTCGATAAAAAGAGCTAGGTTTGGTGGAGTGCATAAATAGGATTCAGAAAGGACAATAAAGTGGGTAATATTTAGCACGGAATTGGGCCCGATGTCGAAGACGCGAAGGCCATAGTGACTAAGAATGTCACGGAAAAAAGGATGACCGGGTGGGCGAAAACCCCGGGTCACATGTTCCACGAAGCAGATTACCTCGTCTTTTGTAGGGGTGGGCCGGGTCTCCTTACCCGGCACCCTCCATTGGATATTCTCCTGAGGAGGGAGAACTCCCAGCTCCACTAGCTCCTCCAACTTGGCCTTCGTGACTATAGACCGCCCCAGTTGGCGGAAATGGTGTTGGTGGCTTTAGTCTTGGTTGGGGTTTTCACCTGTTTCTTGGGAGCCATGTGGTTGACCTGCAAGGCATCAAATAAGAAGAAGATTAAGACATGGAAGTTACGAAACGGTCAGGTATCAGCCGGATGGTATTGAGGTATGGCAGGAGATCCGGGTGTTAGCCCGTAGAATCAAGCTTGGAAGTTCCGGGTATCGCGTATTATGGAGAAATTTATGGGGTCTAAATGGTAAAGAAGCTTTTTGAAAACAATGGGCAGTGGCTTAAGCGCCAAACGTGAATAAAGGGGATTGAAAAGAAGTAGTCCAGCCGAGTGATTGATGCAGAGGCGGAAATCTTGGGCAGTACGAGCCTAGATTGGAAGTTTTATTTTCAAATTTGTGGCGAGGGTAATGATTGTGGGCAGTAGGCGAGTTGGTTGGAGTATGCGCTTTATCCTTTGTGCGAACTAAAAGAGACTATGGGTAGGCTAATCCGGTCTAGCCAAGAAATCTGAGGCGGACGGATCTAGATCTAATCTGAGGAAAAAAATCAGAGGTTGCGAGGGAAAGTTGATGAACGCAAAAGGCTTACCGGAGGAGATCCGAGGGAGGCCTTGCGGAGGCAGATGGCGCAAGCCTGGTGTCCTTTCGCGGTTCTTGGTGGGCCGGATGAGAATTCGCCGGCGGATCTTGGCGGCGGCGCGGAGTGACCGGTGGCGGAGCGTAGCCTTCGGGCAATGGGTTCCGGTGACGTGCGTGGAAGGTCCGTGGTGGCGCTCAGGAAGAAAGAGAGCTCAAGGGGAGAAAGGAATGGAGTGGGGGAAATGAGCCGTTAGGGTTCGAGTTACTCCTAAGGAGCTTTTTTATAGTGCGACTGGATAAGCCCGGTTCGGTGAGTGGAGGCCGGGAATTGTGGGGGTAAAACGGCTATTTATTTGAAGTTCCTGCGAGATATGCGCCCAGTATTGAGTAAAGCATCCGGATAAAGAAAGAAGGGGATTCGTCTCGCGATAATGGGATTAACTGTCAAGCATAGGATCTTGGCGTTGCTAATATGATTTGGACCCAGAAGTTTGAACCAAGGTGTTTGGAGGGAAAAACCTGAATTATCGCATGGCCACCAAGGAGCAAGGCCTAGCTGAATGTTGAAACATCTTAACCCGGTTTCCATGTGCCCGTGTGATTGATATCTTTTCAGGAATAGCAAGCGCTTCAAGGAGATCCGTGAAGCCCAGGCTATTCTGGGGACTACTGATGGGGGGATGCTAACCCGGTATGTCAAGATCCGAGGAATAACCCGGCCAAAAGGATGGTATACAGGATCCGGCTGTGGTAAAGATGTTCGTGGAGGCCCAGGCTCGTGGGCCTAATGGCCCGGATTATGGATATTGTAAAGGAAAATTAGGGTTAGCACGCCGTGTATGGGTAGGACCCGGATGTGCCTTGTAAAGTAAGTTAGGGGGTACGGGTACAATATAAACCGACCCCTGGGTATAGATTGAGAGAGAGATCTAAGAACTCTAGCAATATCGTGTGGTATCGAATATCCAGTGTAAACCCTAATCGTGTCATTGTATCGAGAATAGAGATCCGGCGACTTCGATTGCCGACTGTCAGATCAAGTTATACCATGTCTTCCCTTGAGCTAAACCCTCTCCCGAACACCTGTGTCGACTTGCCCCAAGATCAGTTACCCCTGGTAACATCTGTCGTGATTATCCCACGACAAATTGTCCTGCAAAAAATCTCAGTCGAGACCGATACAATAGAACTTTCTCACTGACATGAAACTCTCTCTTAAGGATTCTTTTATCATGCCATTGATTAAATTTTTCTTTAAAGAGCTTGGCATTTTCATAAGATTCACATCTCCATTCATCTAAATGATTCAAATCAAGCATTATTTTCTTACCAGCAAGTTTAAAATCTTTATTTAATTCTTTCACTTCCCAATAAGCTTTGTGTTCTAATTGTAAAGGCAAGTGACAAGGTTTTCCATAAACCATTTTATAAGGAGAAGGCCCATAGGATTTTTATAAGCACTTCTATAAGCCCATAAAGCATCATTCAACTTATCAGACCAATTCTTCCTAGATTTATTAACAGTCTTTTGCATGATAGACTTAATTTCACGATTTGATAATTCTACTTGTCCACTGGTTTGAGGATGATAAGCTGAGGCAATTCTATGATTAACATCATATTTAGCAAGGGTTTTTCTAAATCACCATGAATAAAATGAGAACCTCCATAAGTCATAAGAAATCTAGGCACACCAAACCTAGGAAAAATAACATCTTTAAGCGTTTTTATCGAGGTTTCTCCATCAGCACTTTTAGTAGGTATAGCTTCTACCCATTTAGTAACATAATCAACAACATCAAGTATATGTGTATAACCATTCAAGGAGGAAAAGGACCCATAAAGTCAAATCCCCAACAATCAAAAGGTTCAATAGTAAGAGAATAACTCATAGGAATTTCATTACGTCTAGAAATATTCCCTACTCTTTGACATTCAACACAAGATAAAATAAATTTACGTGCATCTTTAAAGAGGGTAGGCTAATAAAACCTGATTGTAGAACCTTATGTGTGGTTCTATATCTAGGGTGATGGCCTCCATAAGCACAAGCTACTATGGCACTTCTTCAATATTTGACGTTGTTCATGATCTAGAACACATCTTCTCATAATACCATCTACTCCTTATTTGTATAAATTTGGGTGATCCCAAACATAATGCCTCAAATCATAGAAGAATTTTCTTCTTTGTTGAGCTGTAAATGTTGGAGGCAAATACTTTGAAACAATAAAGTTAGCGTAATCAGCATACCATGGACTATCTTGGGTTTTTACCTTTATTGCAGCCAATTGTTCATTTGGAAAACTATCATTAATAGGAATAGGATCAAAAGTAATATTTTCCAGCCTAAACAAGTTATCAGCAACAGGATTTTCAGCACCCTTCCTATCCACAATATGCAAATCAAACTCTTGTAAAATCAACACCCATGTAATAAGCCTAGGATTAGCATCTTTCTTTTCCATAAGGTATCTAGTAGCAGCATGATCAGTATGAATAGTAAGCTTTGAGTCAACAATATAAGGCCTAAACTTATCACAAGCAAAACTAAAGCTAAGAACTCTTTTTTAGCAGTAGCACAATTCTTTTGAGCAGCATCAAGAGTGTTACTAGCGTAATGAATAACATTCAACTTCTTATCTATACACTGTCCAAGAACAACACCTATAGCAAAATCACTAGCATCACACATAATTTCAAAAGGTAAATTCCAATCAGGTGGTTGCACAATAGAAGCAGTAGTTAAAGCCTTCTTTAAAGTTTCAAAAGCTTCCTTACAATCATCATCAAAAACAAATGGTATGTATTTTTGAAGAAGATTAGTAAGAGGCTTTGCTACTTTAGAGAATTCTTTCATAAACCTCCTATAAAATCATGCATGACCAAGAGCACTACGAATATGTTTAACATCCCTAGGACAGGGCATTTTTCTACGGCTTTATAAACTTCAATACCTCTTTCAGAAATTTAATTTCCAAGAATAATTCCTTCGTGAACCATAAAGTTGCATATCTCCCAAATAAGAACAAGATTAGTTTCCTCACATCTATGAAAAACTTTATCAAGGTTGTGCAAACAATTATCAAAAGAAGTTCCATAGATGGACAAATCGTCCATGAAATACTTCCACGATTTCTTCACAAAAACCATGAAAATAGCAAACATGCATCTTCGAAAAGTAGCAGGAGCATTACACAAACCAAAAGGCATATGTCTATAAGCATAAGAACCATAAGGACAAGTAAAGGTTGTTTTCTCTTGATCTTGTTTCCTAACAGCAATGTGAGAAATCCAAAATAACCATCAAGAAAGCAAAAATGAGTTTTCTTATACAACCTCTCTAGAATTTGATCAATAAAGGGTAAAACATAATGATCTTTCTTAGTAAATTTATTAACTTTCCTAAAATCAATGCACATTCTATAACCAACTACTACTCTTTGTGGAATGACCTCATTGTTTTCATTAGGCAAAACAGTCATTCCTTCTCTTAGGGACATAGTGCACAGGACTCACCCATCTACTATTAGCAATAGGAAAAATAATACTAGCATCAAGAAGTTTGAATACCTTATTTCCTATCACTTCCTTCATCTTAGGAATTAAAGGGCGTTGATGTTCAACAATTGGCTTTGCATCAGGTTCTATATTAATAGCATGCTGACATATAGTAGGAGAAATTCCGTTCAAATCATCAAGAGTATAACCAATAGCTCCATGGTGTTTCTTTAGAACTCCCAATAATCTTTACTCTTCTTCACCTGAAAGTTTAGCACTAATAATAATAGGATATGTTTTCTTATCATCAATATAAGAATATTTAAGATCATCAGGCAAAAGTTTTAATAAAAGACATGATCCTACTTGGGTGGTAATGTTATACCCAAGTATTCAATAGGTAAATTATGTTTTAGTATGACTGGTTGACGAAGAAAAATATCGTTAATCTCATTTCTCCCTTCCATAAATACTTCACTCTCATGATCCTCCATATAATGCAGAAAAGCATTGTTAGGAGGAAGAGCAATAGAAGCAAGTTTTTCAACTTTAAAATTCTCATCGGGAAATTTAGATTCATAAGGTGCTCTAGAAAATTTGGAGAAATTGAACTCGTAAGATTTCCATCAAATTTAGTCAAAATCTTCTCTCTTTTACAATCTATAATAGCACCAGAAGTGTTCAAGAAAGGTCTACCAAAAATAATAGGACAAGTCTTACTAGCAGCCCTACCAAGTACTAGAAAATCAGTGGGATATTTAGTTTTACCACATAAAACTTCCACGTCTCTAACAATACCAATAGGAAAAACAGTTTCTCCATTAGCAAGCTGGATAACCACAAAATTTCAAGCTCACGAGAACCAATTTCATGCATAATTTCTCTATAAAGCTCATAAGGTATGGCAGTAGAGCTAGCACCAATATCACATAAACCATAATAGCAATGATCACCAATCTTAACAGAAAGCACATGAACACTAGTTTTCTTAGGTCTGTGTCGTCGGGAAACAATGTTAGAAGCATCCTTACAGAAGACAATGTGTTCATCCTCCACATTTCCACAAACAAGATCTTTTACTATTACTAGAGCCGGTTCAATAATTATTTTTTCAGTAGGTTCAATAGCTTTCTTATTACCCTTATTAACCACACTAGCTACCATAGAGTGTTCTTTCACTTTAGCATGGGAAAGGCATCTTTTCAACATAAGGCTCAGGTATAGCAGGATTAATAGCATGAACTTCTATATTACTAGCAGGAACAATATATTTATAAGGTGCATGGTACTTGTGATAATTATCTTTAGGAATATCAAGATAGGAGGCAAAAGCTTTAAGACAGTTTGCAAACATTTGAAAATCAAGACCACAAACATCACTAAGATCATAGAAATCATTGGTATCCATAAAAGATTTAATGCATTCATAATCATAATTTGTACTACCTCGGATCCTAAAAAAGTGTCGGGAGGTTAGTATTAAGTTGTACCTGGTTAGTTGATTTCTAGCGTCACTTTTATCGGACCGGAGGGAGTACATGACTTTCTACCTTTGTCGTTCTCCCATCCTTAAGTGTTTCATTGAATATGATCGAGAAGATCCCATTTAGCTTCTTCTTTCATACGTGTGAATGATCCAGAACAATAAGCATCCAATAAATCCTTATCATGAAGATAAAGCCTTGCATAAAAATTATTGACAACAATATTTTTCGGGAGTTCATGAGCGAGACATTTAAGAATTAATAAATTCATTCTCCCCCACTCTTGGGAAATACTCTCTCCCTCATGAGGCCAGAAATTATAGATTTGATTCCGGCCTTTATGAATCTCCCTAGGAGGATACAATTTAGAATAGAAGAGAGGAACAATTTCCTCCCATCCAATAGAATCACCATTCTTCAGTAATTTGAACCATTCAGCGGCTCTTCCTTTCAGCGATAAGGATAATAATTTCCTCTTAACTTGATCCATTGTAATACCTCCACACCTGAATAGCTCGGATAATTCATGTATAAAGAGAAAATGATCACCGGGATGGACAGATCCAACACCGTAATAGAAGTTATCCATAACACGTCCAACAATTTTCATAAGTATTTTATATGGATCTAATTCAGCAGAAGACGGGTTACCAAGTACCCTATTATCAACGGTAGAAGTACACCTAAACAGAGAACCAAAAGTATTCTCCATAATGAAAAAAATAACAGACATAAATAAAAACAACACTCACAGTAGAAGTTTCTCTTACCAATTCCACTTACTGATAGTGCTTCACTCCCCAGCAACGGCGCCAGAGAATAGTATTGATGACTCACAAGTATAGGAGGTGTATCGTAGTACTTTTGATTAATAAGAGTGTTGAACCCAACAAGGAGCAGAAGGTGTTGACAAGCAGGTTGGATAGAGGATTCACTGTAAACACTAATAAACGGGTTTTTGGTTGTTTTGGATGTAAGAGATAAATAAGGTGCGAGTAAATAAAGTGCGGTAAATAATATTGCCGCAAGTGGCCCAATCTTTTGGAGAGAAAAGGACAAGCCGGTTGTGTTACTTATGAACCAAACGTTCTCAAGGACACATGAGAATTTGGTCAAGTGCTTTCGCTTCGTTACGGTTGATTAATATCCATTAGTCCATGAAGTGTTCTGTGGGTGAAACTATGCTAATGCACCGCCCAACTAGGACTAATACATACTTGTGATTATAACACTCGCAAGCATCCGCAAATACAAGAAAGTAATTAAGATAAAACTAACCACATCCTTAAACTCCGGGATTCTACGCTCCCTTGTGCATTGGTTTCCTAACGGGGGGTTTAGTTTTCGGTCACTCCAGAAACCGCACAATTAGTAGCCAAATACATGATACGTATCCAACGTATCTATAATTTCTAATGCTCCATGATGATATTATGTTAATTGCTACATGTTTTCTCTTTTTTATGCTGTTTTTAGTTTCAGAAAAGTAGTTTTGGAAATATTCTCGGAATTGGAAAATTTGAAAGACAAAGGTCTTAGAAGTTCCGGAAGCTTCCAAAAGTCCCGAAGAGCCTCGGAGGGGGGCCACAAAGTGGCCACACCATGGGGTGGCGCGGGTCCCCCTAGCCGCGCCACCCGGTGGTGTGGAGCCCATGCCAACTCCCGGCATCGCCCTTTCGCCTATTTATACTCCCCCGAGGCAAAACCCTAAAAAGATCGACCTTATCCACAAAATACATCCGTAGCTCCGCCGTCGCCACCGACAAGTTTCAGGGGGCAGATCTCTGTTCTGGCACCCTGCCGCGACGGGGAAGTGCCCCCGGAACCATCTCCATCGACTCCACCGCCATCTCCATCGCCGTTGTTGTCTCCTATGATGATGAGGGAGTAGTCTTCCCCCAAGGCTGAGGGATCTACTGGTAGCTACGTGGTTCGTCTCTCCCCCATGGTGTGATCTATATGTGATCACGAGCTTTGTAATCTATTTGAATTCGAGATGTTACTATTCATATTTTTCTACTCAAGTGCTTTATTAATATGAACTTTGGAGTCACCTTGTCCCGCGGTGTGAACATGACAGTGTGCACATCGTGTGTGTCTCCTCTATGAATTGTGGTGTTTGTCTAGTACCATCTAGGGCGCTCATAGTTACAGCGTGGGGTTAACTAGACTTGGGAATGCTTACTTTAAGGAATGCTTTTTGCAGCCCTACGCAATGATTAGTGTTCGTAATCCAATTATTGCGTAGGGCTGCTAAAAGCATTCCTTAAAGTAAGCATTACTATGTCTAGGTAACCCCGCGCTGTCACTATGAGCGCCCCAGAAGGTACTAGAAAAACACCACAATTCATAGAGGAGACACACACACGATGTGCATATTGTCACCTTCACACCGCGATACAAGGTGACTCCATAGTTCATATTAATAAAGCACTTGAGTAGCAAAAGATGAGGAGTAACATCTACGAATTAAAATAGATTACAAAGCTCATGATCACATATAGATCACACCATGGGAGAGAGATATGAACCACATAGCTACCGGTAGAGCCCTCAGCCTCGGGGGAGAACTACTCCCTCCTCATCATAGGAGACAACAACGACGAAGTATATGGCGGTGGAGTCGATGGAGATGGCTTCCAGGGGCACTTCCCTGTCCCAGCAGGGTGCCAGAATAGAGATCTGTCCCCCGAAACTTGTCGGTGGCGGCGGCGGAGCTACGGATGTATTTTGTGGAAAAGGTCGATCTTTTAGGGTTTTCCCTCCGGGGAGTATAAATAGGCGAAAGGGCGATTTCGGGGAGGGGGGGGGGTGGCCAGGGGGACCCGCGCCACCCCATGGTGTGCCCACCCCGTGTCCCCCCATGGCTCTTCGGGACTTATGGAAGCTTTCGGGACTTCTAGGATTTCATTCTTTCGAATTTTCCAATTCCGAGAATATTTCCAGAACAACTTTTCTGAAACTAAAAAAGAGGAGAAAACATGGAACTGGCTCTGTGGCATCTTTTTAATAGGTTAGGCCCGGAAAACGTCTAAAAATGCTATAAATAAGGGAGAAAACGTGTAGCAATTGGCATAATATCATCATGGAGCATCTGAAATTATAGATACCTTGGAGACGTTTCAAGCATCCCCAAGCTTAGTTCCTACTCGTCCTTGAGTAGGTAAACGATAAAACACAATAATTTATGAGGTGACAAGCTACTATCATAAACTTGATCATTATAATGTAAAAGCATATCTACACTGAGATCATAGAACTTCAAACACGAACATGATAAATAGAACTTTAAATATAAAGCATAGAAATCACTTTGCATCATGAAGAGTATCTTAATAAAGGATCATGGATAATAATGCAAAGAAATATAAACGTTTGTTTCAGGTATAGAGAAAGCATGGCAAAGTGGTATTTCGCTAGTCCTTAAGACTGGGACAAAACATAAATGCCAGGACACCTTCAAAATTCAAGAGGAAGACTAGAGAAAATAATTTAAGAACAAATATTATCACATCATGAAATAATTATTCACGTTTATGGAAGAAATGCACATAGAACTCAGAATGGCAAAAATGCTCTCTCAACTGTGCATAAAGTTAGAAGATGGAGACTCAACATAAAAGTAAAAGAAAGGCCCTTCGTAGAGGGAAGCAGAGATCACTCATGTGCTAGAGCTTTTATTTTATTAAACAGAGTTATTAAAAGTTTGACACTTCCCCCATCCATCTTTCACAAACTATGGTTAACCAAATCCTCGGGTGACTGCCAACAATCACATACCGTGGAGGAGTGTCTATATTTTAGGAGAGGTGTATGTTAATGTCAACGAATGGTAAATAGACAATCCCGTACGTCACAAGCCAACTAGATTCACAAGAGAGGCTCCCATTGTGAAGGACACAACTGGTGTATAATTTCATCCCTCTTTTTCTTTTGTTTACACCATTATGCTTTGACTGATAAATCAGGGGAAAAAATAGTGAAGAGAATTTGTTTCTATTAATTTGGTGATGGGCACCCCGTTGCCAGCTCTTCTATCATTTGGATAAGCGTATGAAGCCACTATTCCAGGGTGTGAAATCCAATCAACAAGTGAGATAAAGATTCTCTATTGACGTCCTCATGATCAAAAACAAGAACACAAAACATGAGTAATTTTGAAAGTTCTAAAGGAAACACATGAGCAATTTACTTGGAGTGGTAGTGAAATACCACATGTAGGTAGGTATGGTGTCCACAATGGGAAAACTTTGGTCTAAGGAGTTTGGATGCACGAGTATAATCCTACACTCAGAACAAGTGGAGGCTAGCAAAAGACTGGGAGCGACAAATCAAGAGAGCATAAGAGCCATAATCATGCACAGTGACATAAGCATCATTAATTAAAGCATAAGCGGTATCACAAGTTCAAAAACTAAGTGGTCATGGAGGCTATTCGTGACTGGTTCATAGTCATAAACATGGTTTGATCATGCGCCAAGTCAACCAAATAAAACATTAGAAAGAGAATACCATAAATTGATGCTTTACTATGACAAGAACAACTCATGAATCTTTCAAGACATATTAAACACTCTCATCTATTTGAGGCTATTCATGCTACTCAGTAACAACAAGGCTTTAAAACTAAAATAACATTTAGCATGGCATGAAAAAGTTCTAGCAACAGTCTATACAAGCTTCTACTTGCACTGTTATAAATTCTACATCAAGCAGCAGTTTCTTTTCCCAACAAGCACCATACAAGATATGTTTTAACAAAAATAATATTTATGATACAGCATGAAGACATGAGAGTGCTCACATAACACTTACTAAAACTAACAACTCTAAATAATAGATGCATGAAAACAAGGGATAAACGCAGTACTAGCAAAAAGTGAACACTCACAGAAGAATAAGAACGAAAACTAGAGTGTTTTAAGCAATGAAAACGGAGCGTGTCTCTCTCCCACACGAGTATGATAGGTTACAACTATTTATTACAGAAAATAAAACCAAACAAACTGAAAACAAAAAAAAATACGTTCCAAGTAAAGCACATAAGATGTGACTAAATAAAAATATAGTTTCACTAGAAGTGACCTGATAATTTCTCGATGAAGAAGGGGATGCCTTGGGCATCCCCAAGCTTAGGCGCTTGAGTCTTCTTGCAATTTGCTGGGATGTACCACGGGGGCATCCCCAAGCTTAGGCGTTTCACTTCACATCATATCATCCTCTTCTCTTGACCCTTGAAAACTTCATTCACACCAAACTTCTCACAATCTTCATTAGCAACGTTAGTGCAATCAAAATAGTAAATTCACATGGTTCATTTTAAACACAAGACTAACACTCATAAACACATTAGATACTGTCTAGACATCTTTTAGAACTCTTTTTCTCAAAATAACACCAAAATAAAGAGATTAAGAGGCAAATGCAATTATTGGCAGAAATCTGTCAAAACAGGACAACAGGTAAAGATGATTTTTGTTTGAAAATATTCTGTTGCTCAAATCACAAAGTGGTCCACAAAGAAAAGTTGCGGAATTAGATGAGGAATAAGCATAAAAAAATTCAGATGATTCTGATCTTCCAGGATTTTATACGATGTTTTACGGTGGACAGGACAAATCTGTTTTCTGCGCAGAAATCCGAAAACCAACTTCAACTTTCGTCAGAAACTTTACTTGGCACTACTAAAACATGAAAACAAAGATACAAAGGAGTTGATAAAGAAGTATACAACTCCTTGACTCAAATAAAACATAGAAAAACAATGCAAAAATATAAAACATGGGTTATCTCTCAAGAAGTGCTTTTCTTTAAAGCCTTTTAGCTAGGCATGATAATTTGAGAAGATGCTCACATGAGAAATATGAATTGGAGCAAAAGAGAGCATGAAGAAGAAAATGTAAAACCCATTTAAGTCTAAACCCCTTCCTATGAAAAATAATCTTGTAGAAAAACACGTCATGAAAACACAAAGCAACCAGCATAGGAAAGCAAAACAAGTGCAACTTCATAATTTTCAATATAAAGAGGGGAACATTGATATTGTTGAGATGCATGAAACTATGTTTCCCTCTCTCATAATAACTTTCAGTAGCATCATGAATAAAATGAACAATATAACTATCAGATATAACATTCTTATCATGAGCCACATGCATAAAAGAATTAATAGTCTCTTAATAAGTATAGTCATTCTTATTAATAACAGTGGGAGAAAATTCAACAAAATATCTATCATTATTATTCTCATCACCATAATCATCAAACATAGGAGGCATTTTGCAATCATAATTAATTTTCTCCTCAATATTAGGTGGACTGAAAATATTAAATTCACAATTGTAAATCTTATATTTACTAATTGGATGCACCATACAAGACACCATGTTAATCCTTAGATTAAAGAAATTGAGTCCATCAGATTAATATATGATATACCTGTGGCCATCGGATTAAAAGCAAGAGGCTCCCTCGCGTGCTACACGTGAGTCGTGTTCTCGCTGGTCTAACCATGTTCGGATGGGTATTTAAAGGGAAAATAAAAGTCTAAGCATCAGGTCCTGCTAGGTTTGGTGACAAAAGTATAATTTGGTACGCTACGTGTTCATCAATTTCACGGCTGATAGGTTCCATGGCAGCAAACGTTAAAAGTTTCCTTTTTCATACGTTCGTACAGTGTCAATCCTCCCACAGCCGCCGTATCACTAGTAGAAAACATAGCATTGAGCCAACCACATTGGAACCGGATTGGATATAAACCGGTTCTAAAGGGTCTGTCCGCTGGGCCCCCTCCCTGCAGCAAATGGCCGCAAGGCCTTTAGGACCGGTCTGTAGCACAAACCGGTCCTAAAGGTTTTTGGACCGTTTGCTGCAGGGAGGGGGGCCCAGTGGACAGACTCTTTAGAACCGGTTTGTATCACAAACCGGTTCTAAAGGTTTTCTCATTTTTTGCAGCAACTATGGGGCCCGCTGTCAGACCCTTTAGCACTGGTTTGTAACAACAACTGGTCCAAAAGCCCTCCCCTATATTCCACCCCGATCTCAGCTCCAGTTTTTCCAGCTCGAGCTCAACTCCATTTTTTCTCTCTCCTTCTTCTTGTGAGCTCTAATCCATCCCCATTTTTCTCCACCATTTGTCAAGATTGTTGGTACCCATCGGTTCTACGGTTAGCATCAACATTCCCTCTTCCGGCATTGCAAGTTTTGCTCGTTTTTTTGCTCATTTCATTTTTGTTGTGCTAGCTAGGTGTTTGATGAAATGCCTAAGCTAGAGAGAGTTCATCAGTTGTTATGTATACATATGCAATTTGAGCTCAAATTTAATTATCATTTGTGGTTTTTTTTAAGTGTCGCGCGCCTTGTCCCCTTCCTCACCGTCGTCAATCGCCCCGTCACCGACACAACCTTGGTGAGCCTATTGTTTTTATTTACCAAAACAAATTTTGATTTGTATGATTTACATATTTACTTGTATATAATTTTCTTATTGTGTAAGATTTTATATATATATATATATATATATTTATATATATATATATATATAGCGCCATGGTTTTGATATCCGTCCCCGTTGGCCCTCGTCCTGTCTATGATTCGGATGTGGTATATTATCTTTTTTAACTACATATTTTCATTTCCTGATTATATGACAATTAATTACGCCGACCAACTTGACATAGATATTTTTATCTAGGAGGTAGTGGAACCGGAAATGCCAATCGACCCTATTGTTGAGAAGTTACACTTAGTTTTAAGATTATCCTCCCCGACAATAGTTCCTTCAACCTGCTCTAAGGTGAACATATCTCGTGCTATTGCCCTCCTCCTGAATATGTTTAACTTTTGTTCTTTGCGCCCATTTAGTTTCCTCCTCCGTACGAAGGCAACATATTCGCTCAATTGCTTCCCTTAAAGCCACCCTCTCAGCATCAGATAACGAAATGCTTTCGGCTTTAGTATCTAAGTCATTGACGATCTTT